>CM063180.1:58769500-60127500 GCA_031835075.1 Saguinus oedipus | reverse complement strand
ACTCGTGAAATGAACTAAGAAAAAACAAAGTAGGCCTAGGTTCCAGTAAGGTTTAGTAAAGGCATCAAAGTGCAATCTATTCATCCTAAGAATGGCAAGGTGGGTTGTTTTCTGAAGATTTTCCTAAGCACAGTGGTTCAGTCATCTGGGTGACAGGCTGATGTGGTCTGAGCTGCCTCCTCGGAGCACAGGAGTTGGGTGTAGTGGCAGAGTTGGAGATCAAAGAGAAATATTACCCAAATTTTAACAGGTGAAGGCACAGTTCAGTACAGTTACTGAAGTTCTCCCATTCTACTAATTTGAAAGACATAGAAGGCATTTCAGATTTCACAAGAAAGAGCTTAGGTGAGTATACTAGGTCAAAAAGTATACTGGTCAAAAAGCCAGGCTGCGGCCACCCGCAGATTTTGTTGATTAATTTACCTGTGTGGAGTAGGTAGGCCTCATCTGATGTAGGTAATCTTCGGCCAGGAGACCTCAGGTTTTATGAGACTAGGGCTGGAGACTGATTTTGTGTTGACTTAAGACAGTTGTTCTTTAAGCTCTTCTTTTCAATTTAGCTTGTTTTCTCTTTCCATATTTCCATTCATAAATACTTGGGGTTTGATATGAAGGCATTCTGGCTATTTAATGGCTTGTACGTCTCTTGAAAAAGTAGAGTCCTATGGCTAGACAATTTTAAAGGTAAGGGAAGCTGCACCATAGAATTTCCTTCTTCAAATAAAGTACATCTGAAATATTGGCCTAAATATGTTCCCAACCCAGATTCCCAATTCACATTTTCAGAAGTCCTTTGACTTTTAGTTACTATATTCACAATCATGTGATGATTGTTGACCACAATTTGACTAGGCAACATACAAAATAGGGAATGAAGGAACTGCAGTCCTTAATCCCTGCAAGATTATGGGGATATATTTATGTCTGAAGAAAGATGCTTCGTGTATAACCTATGGCATATGCAATATATGCATAGATATATTTGATGCATTTCATTATAAATGTACAGGCTTTAATCCTTCAAAGTCATTTGCTCCCTGTACATGTATAGAGAGATCAGCTTTTAGGTATTTCTATGCATGTACAGGGAGCAAATGACTACATAAAATAGTCTGTTTACATAGACTAAATGTAAAAGCACGGACTACCAGAGGAGGTGCATTCAATTGTATGGCTTTGATTTGAAAGGGCTCCTTTTAAAAATCCTTCTTTAGGCTTTTGACCTGGTCATCTCATTCAGTTTTTTCTTAGTTTTGCTGTTGTTTTATACCCAGGCTAGCATGCAATTCTAGAATTACAATGACTTTAGGTATCCAGGCAAGATACCTAGTAGGTTGGAGGAAGTGGGAGTGTAAGAGGCTAGGAAGAGGTAGAAGGAGGCGGGACTTGGCTTGTTGGCATTTGCAGTGGTTGTTTGTTCATTTGTTTGCTTTTTGCTTTTAAATATTGCTTCCAAATCTCCAAGTGACATTAGAAGCACTGGTTTGATGTTTATGGGCCTAATGATTGCTGCATTTCTTACAGGTGAAGATATGGTTTCAGAACAAACGCTCTAAGTTTAAGAAACTGCTGAAGCAGGGCAGTAATCCTCATGAGAGCGACCCCCTTCAGGGATCGGCAGCCCTGTCGCCGCGCTCACCAGCGCTGCCTCCAGTCTGGGACGTTTCTGCCTCGGCCAAGGGTGTCAGTATGCCCCCCAACAGCTACATGCCTGGCTATTCTCACTGGTACTCCTCTCCACACCAGGACACAATGCAGAGACCACAGATGATGTGAGTTGTTCAAGGGAACACCCTAGGGAAACCTCTGAACAAGGAAAGGAGAATCCGGGACCTGCTTGTATCTGCGAAAAAGAGCCGAAGGAGCAGGCTTAGAACTCACAAGTGTGGCGAGAAGCCGAATAGGCTCATATTCTCTCTCTCTCTCTCTCTCCCCCTGCCCCGTCTCTCTCCTTTCTTTTCACTCCTATTTTCTTTCTTCCATTCCTTCTTTCCTTTCCTTTTCCTACCTTTCTTTTCTTTTTTCCTTTCAACTTTTTTTTTCATTTACCCTCTCTCTTGAGCAATGTCAGTAATTGATCTTGCATCTCAGAGAGAGAAAAAGAGTATGTGTGAGAGAGAAACTGGTTTCTATGCCAGCACTCCTGAAACCCCTTACTGTAAGGATATTTGCCCTTACCCCTTGGGATCCAGGCTCTGAGCTTCTTCTTCTTGGGAGTATCCATCAAAATGACTTTTTAAAAAAACAGATTTTCCCCCCACCAGAAGAATCTGCACAAACATGGCAGCGTTTTTACTTGTTTAATGAGTTTAAGACATTACATGATGAAAGAGAAGCATTTCAGACTCCTGCATTTTTATTTACTATTCCTAGACTGACAAGAAATACTCTCACATAACAGCCCTTCTCTAAAGAAAAAGGAAAAAGAGGCTATAAGATTAGAACGTTGCTACAAAGGGAATGCTGCATGTTTTATCAAAATGCAATGACCAGGAATGATGGTTGATTAAAAAAACAAACAAAACAAAAACCACTCTTTCCCCACCCCACCCCACCCCACTAAACCCTGAACTGGAATCAGGAAAGACGGAGGAAATAATCAGAATCACCATTCTGTTGCTTTGACACCTTTCCTAAGTGAATTGGTGGCATTCACTAAGCTAATAGGGACGTTTATATCAAGAAACATTTCTGTATATATTGTTGAATTTTAGTTGTACATATACTTTGTATGTTTTTGTCTTCTTTCATATATGGAGTAAAAGCCACAAAATGCTAAGAGTGTCTTGTATATTTCTATCAGTGTGTGTCTCTGTCCCTCTCTTTCCTGCCTCATCCCTTACTTCCCCTCCCCCCTTACCCCCTTATATTTCTATCACCCTTAAAAAATTCTATTACCTAATATGGGAAGTTTTATATATATATGTGTGTGTGTATATACACACACACACACATAAACATTGAGTGCCTGCAAACATGTCAGTTTGCGCTGCTAGCCTTTGTCTTAGTACTTTAACATTAACCACAGATGCCTCTCAGCTTTCTTTACATATTATGTTTTTATTGTAGTTTCTACACATGTATCTGCTTTTTAAACATTAGAATGACCTATCCTCAAGTTAACCTCTAGACATCACAGTAGTTTCTGGTGCTGAAACTGAGTATTCCCCTTTCCCCTTTCCCAGCCAAAATAACACAGCCATATTTGTCTTTGTTTGGATGCAGTTTTTAAAAATACAGGAAAGAAAAAAATAGAAAGTAGAATATACAATTATGCCTACTTAATGTTTAAAACCCATTGCCAGCTAGCTAGGTAGGAAAATGCACTATCCTAAATGAAATACATCCTTCCGATCTTGGGGAAAGCACAGAAATAATGAAAATGAAAAGTCCTTTCGTCGTACAAGCAGGAAGCCCCATACTGTGAGAATTAATGGCTACAGACCTGGGCATCCTTCAAATTATGAACCTTGAAACCACTGAGCCATTTATCAGAAGTCAATAGAGATACTCAGAGTGCTCCATATAATGACAGCGACATACAGTCGTGCAAAAGGACAGTCACTATAATTAGACACAAAGCAAAGACTACTTACCAATATACCCGTTCCTTTTTTTGTTGAGCAACTTCCACGCTCAGTCAGTCTTCAGAATGGTTTAAAACCGATCAGTCTTGTCATTTTCTAGCATTCGCATTGTTACATTAGGAAAAATGTTTTCTTTTCTTTTTTCCCCCTTCCTACTGTGAAACTTTGGGTTCGTAGCTCCCCAGGATCAATTCTGAACAAAGCCTCCAGCTGCAGTGCCATCCAATTTGAAGCAGACATTGGGGACAATTTAAGGTTTTTATCCACAAGAAGGTTTTTTTCCATTCTCTTAAATGCAGCCATAATTAGAGTAATTTTTCATGTAGCCCGCTGATTACAGCGTTTTTACCGTCAAAGATAATTACCTGTAATTTTCTTCCACTTTTAATACTAAAAAGCCATCTTTATTTAGATTCAGGAACAGGAAAGGCGAAACAAAAGAGGGAAATTATTCTGTTATTCATACACAAATTGCAGAGACGTAGGACCTAAAATTGAAAATTAACCAAAATTATAATGCTGAAAAGAATGGAAGAGGCTGCAGAAGTACAGCTGGTAGTGGCGCTTTGCTGAATTATTCAAATTACATTAGGGAGAAAGCTACCATACATCGAAACCAACACTAATTTTTCTTTAAAAAAAATTCACCAGATACAAGCCAAACCACTGTGAGTGTATAAAATTCTGAAACCCGGCAAATGCATGTTGACATATTGGAGGTGTTGTCACGATGCATTTGTATCGATCTCTTCATCTCTTAACAGGAGTTTAATTAAACAAGAAACTCTGCCAAGTAGTCGCCCCAGACTGCCCTTGGAATTGGGCTTTCTCTGGATCCTCTGAACCTCAAGGGTTAATATTTTCACTCTTTAGAATGTTTTGACCCTACGGTTAGCGAATTCCCGAGGGAGGGATTGGTAGGAGGGGCGTGGGCGAAAGGCATCGCCCAGTGGTGGTGCCTACTACGCCTCCCCACGTTCGAACTTCTCCAGAGGTTGTAGAGTTCGAGTTCTGGAGCCTCGTTCTGACCATATTTCCTATTTAAAAAGAGATAAAGAGGAGGAGAGAGAGAACAATAGCTGGGGGTGGGGTAGAGGAAGGAGTGGGTGAAGGGGATGATTTATCTTCTCTTCGGCACCAATAAACATCTCATCTTTTGACACAACTTAGTCAAAAGGTTTCTGCCGCCGGAGAAAAGCCTTTTTGCACTGGGATAGGAAGCCAAAGATTTCTCAGGCACTTAACATCTCTAGCGGCTTACAACATTTACAGGGTCAGGAAACAGCGTCATCTATAGATAGAACAGCACGGGTTCTTGCTGGAGTCTTCCTTGGTGCGTTCCTAAATCTGGGTTTTCTGGCTCCCCAGCTCGGTTCTGCATCTCAGCCAATCACGTCCCTCCAACCCCAAGGTCACAGTGTCTGTGCTCCGCGGGCAGTAACTCCAAGATCCTTATAGCCCCTCCAACCTCCACTGCCTCCACACCCAAGCTTGAGGCCGGCTATTTCGGAAACCTTCTCCCAAGTGGAGAAAAGATGTGAAAGGGGTTACACTGTCCAGAGATTCATCAGACTACACCTGCCTTTGCAAATGTCCGCATGCCTGTGATTCTAAAGGAGCACAATCTCGAGCTCCGTTTGATATCTTATCACCTCAAAATCTAAAATCATGGCCACATGTAAAGACCTCTCTGAATTCACCTAGGATTAGCTGCGAATAATAATTTTCAAATAGATTTTAGCTTGGAATTTCCAGCCGAGTCTCTCCACACACCTTATAGAAACATGTCCTTTTCCCAGGCTTCAGTCGCAAGCTACACCAAAATACATCAACAACATAGAAAACAAGAAAGACAAACGAATACTTAAGGATTCAATTCTCACTCGAATCCTTTCACTCACCAGAACAACACTTTTTACTGTTAAAGGGGATAAAAGGTCAACATTGAACAACATATAAAGCAAAGTTGTAGCCCATAATAAATTATAACGGCAACGTGTATGTCTTGGAAAGTGTGAGAAGAGAAATAAGAACTGTTCCTTGAAGTATGCAAGAAATAAAAACTTACCCTCAGTGAATATCTCTTAAGCAACGATCAGGGTCTAGAAATCTATACTGAACCGAAGCACAGGAGAATATTTTTCTGAGTCTCAGGGCAGAAGCTCTTTCTCTATATTCTTGGTTGAGTGAGCACATCCAGGTGTGAAATTGTTTGCACACCCCAGCACCTCTTATATTGCCAGCAAAATTAGCTGTTATTACTGTCACTGTTTAGTGATGGTTAGCGTGGTACAAAAAAAAAAAAAAAAAAAAAACTGCTGTAATCAAGACCTGGCGCATCTTTGCAAATTACAGATAATTGTAAACGTCCAGATTATGATAATAGCATCCTAATCCAGCCTGCAATATAATTATTACAGAGTGTTACATCTGAAACTGTCCAGTAGGGCTAATTCAGCCATTATTTAGACCCTATTTTTGCACTGCAAATGGGTTGCTGAGTTGAAAATGTACGATTGTAATTTCACAGAGCACTCAATGAGTAATGGTATAGGAAGAGGAAAATACAAAAGTGAAATGTGAACAGTAGCGATCAAATCAAACCCTGAAGGACAAAAGACTGTTTGATTCATATGGAAAAAGAAGAGCAAGAATTAAGAAAATAGCAAATGAGTGGTCTGAAGCATTTCATGTCCAAATCTTCAATAGTGCAGGGCTGATGTGTTTGCAAGGGCTGCTGCATCTGCTGCTGCCTGGAGTCTAAAATAATTTTTCTTTTGCTTTTTCTCCAACCCCCTGTCTATTTTCCCCCTTCTCTCTCCAGAAGTATTTTTCTGCTTTAAAAATGTGCCCCTCCCCCAAAGCAAAGAATATTTGTCAGTTTTGCCATTGTTTCCACAAAATCGCTTCAAAGTGTGCCTGTCACTTGTTTATGAACATTTTCTTAAATAAATTTGCACTCTCTCTTGTTATCCGAGCAAAATGCCCTTGGACACTTACAAGTGTTCCTGCCCTCTGTCTTCATTCTCTTTCACCACTAAGTCATCTAGAATCCTAGAGGATATTAGCAGAAAATGTATTAATTGCTAATGATTAAATATAGCTGGCTGGAAAGGTGTCTTCTCCAGTTGCGTCGGCTATTGGTTTTAATCCTGTCGTTAACTTTTATTAATTAATAAACCCCCTCCACATAAAATAGTCCAGCTGCTTCCTTTGCTACATGTCACCAACATGTTAAAATGAGCAAGGTCAGTCTTACTAAAATATAGGAAGACCAAAGAAGGAGAGAATTAGAGCAAGAGGGGGAGAGATCAAGCAAGAGAGGCTGGGGGGTTTGTGGGGCCCAGAGTCAAAGCGCTCTTGGGGTTCAAGTTTTTGCTTCCAGAAGAATGAACCCTGCCCTGGTAGAGGGTTCTGGAGTCTAGTTCTGGTTCTTGGTGGGGACCTCCTAGTCAAAGATACCCAAAGTCCCGCATATCCCCAGGAACTCAATTTTCCCACCATGAACACGGAATTTCCAAGGCATCTTTTCTAGCCTCCAGGTCAGTGTGTGTTGACTCTCCCTCCTCCCACCACTTCACAGACTCGGGAGCTACCCAACCAGGGCCACCCTGCAGGGTGGCTAGCAGGCTTCCTAGCTCTTGTGAATTTAAGGGCAATAATGAAATGTCCCCTGTTTAGTGACCTCTGTTTATAGATGAAAGTTGAGTCCATATCCTGCTCTTCCTCCGCCCCTCTTCCCCGACCTTGCAAATGGCAAGTGGCAGAAATAGTCCTGGATGACAATAAGCTTCCATTGGTAGGTTCCTGTCTTCTCGCTTAGCGAGAAAAAAAAAAAAGAAGTCTTTTAAATAAATCATAGCTTGGGAACTGTTTACTACCCTTCACCCCCACCTCCTTCTTAAAAAAAATACACTAGACTGCATATGGTGAAGATTCCACAGAGAATCCTCACCGAAACTAGGAGGGAGGGTATGTGTGTAGAGTGATGTTATGAAGCCGTTTTTTTTCCTTCCTGTGGTGAAAGGTCGTAATGTGTGGTATTTCACGGTTTTATATAAATCTTGGTTTAGGATGTGGAACAGACTCAATAATACATGTGCTTTTGGCAGAGACTCCTTCGGATCCCCATAAATCAGAAGTAAATAAGAAGTCCAAGTGAACAAAAGAGCAGAAACATTTAATTGATGAAAAACAGGACTCTCATCTCCTTTAAAGAGAGATTCATGTAAATTCCCTCAGTTCCTATCTTCACGGTTAGAGTCTGACCTATAAAACAGGTTATTACATTACAGCCGGCAGTCTTGGAAGATTGAAAGGAAAGGCTCCCCACCTGCAACACACACACACACACACACACACACACACACACACACACACGCACACACACGCGCGCGCACGCAGTACATACAATGTATACTTTCTGCCCTGCACCACTGAGGAATCTAAAACCTGTCAAATGCAACAGAAAACGCTGGGGGTGGGGGGAAAGAGACAGGGCTGCGTAGAAAATATTTAACCAATCCCACATGTGCCACCGCTATTTGGGCTATTTTTAAGGCCTAGAGTTCGCTGCGACTGGGCTGAGGTTGAGAAAAACCAAGCACTGTGTGCAAAGACCGCGGGCAACCTGAGAGCGCGAGCCGAAAGCGAGAGCAAGCCGCAGCGCCCCCTCCCCAAGCTCCCGAGTAGCGGGAGCCTGCACCAGTTACTGTTGGGGTGGGGGTTGCTTAAGGGTGGAGGAGCGGGGTGACCGCAGGCAGATCCGCCGGCGCGGCGCGCTTCCCAGAGGTGCCCAAGGGCGTCTGCCCTCTGGGTGTGCCTCTGGGGAGGGCCAGAGAGCTCTAGGTTGGCAAGATCCCAGTGGCCAGTGGGAGGCGCGCGATCCGAGGGGTTGTAGGGATGGGGCGGAGAGGAGGGGTGGTTGGGTAGCCCGAAATGTCTCTCTCCCGGAATACAGGGAAGCGCTAAGAAGGAGGATGTGGGGGCAGTGTTCCAGAAGGCGTCCCAGGCGCTTCTGGCGGGAGAGCCCAGGAGACAGCGTTGTCCAGGCTGGAGTGAGCTATAGGGCGCGCTGGGAGGAGGCGAGCGCAGCCTGGCTTTTGCGCGCTGTGGGTGACTCCCAGGACGGCGCGGCCGGGATGCCGCGAGCCGTGGGGCGTCCGGTGGGATCAAAGGAACCAGAGGAGGCCAGCCGGCGCTTCTGGGATTGTGGGATAAGGGGCGGGAGAGAGAAGATTGACTTGGGCGGGGAGATCCTGGCCTGGCCTGTGTCACGGGAGGGGGTTGTGTGCGTTTGTGTCTTTGTGCGGGTCAACGCACTCCAGCCTGGGGCCGATCCCTGGGTGGATCCGAGTGTGAGTGGAAGGATCCCGGGTGGGTGCCTCGATGGGAGGGAGAGAGAGCGAGAGAGAGAGCGAGATCAAGGGCAGCGAGGTCTGCGGGTTCCTCTGTGTGTGTGTGTCTCAGGCCCTGTGGCTCAGCACTGGAGCCGCCTGGCACCCACAGGAATGCGGCTTCTCTCGGATCCCCAGGCCGCCCCTTGTCCCACAAGGAGGTGGCCGCCAGGAAAAAGGGGGGAAAAAGGGCAGAAATCCGCCTAACCCAACACGAACTTCAAACAAAGGCCAATTTATCTGATCTCTTACAGGGGGGCCCAAGAGGCGAACTGGGCACCGGGGAATCGCGCTGGCCCTGCCTGCCTGCCCAGCCTTCCTGGGCTTTGTGAGGAGCTCTGAAGATGGGGTTGAGGTGTTGGAAGTAAGGGGTGGGGAGTGTGAAGACGCCACTGAAAAGAGCATTAATCTTGGAAAAGACTTGATTCGTCTTGGGAGCACTAGACCGAGAGCTAGGCTAATGGGAACCGGAAGGGGAAGGCAGGAAGGGGTCGCCCAGTGCGATGTCGAGAGTGGGGCCGGCCGGTCCGGGAATCTGCTAGGGAGTGGAGCACGTTTATATTCGACGTACGAATGAACAATGGAGAGGAAGAGAAGGTGGAAGGGAGGGCAAGGGAGAGAAATATCACATAGATATTTTTAGACTTTGCTGAGGATCTGTTATTTTTACATTCTTGGGCGCGGGACTGCAGGGAGTTAAATTCCCCTGAGAGAATCCCCAAGGTGCCAGGGAAAGCCCGCTGCAGACTGGTTTACTAGAATATTTTTGTCCACGGCTCCCAGACCAAGCTAAAAAATAAAAACCACACGAGAGAAGAGGGCTTTGCGAGTGGAAGAAGTGAGGTTAGCACAAGAGAAGGAATCTTGAAACCAAGTCTGTCCGCGCGGGGTTGGGCTGGGCCACCTCGCAATGAGGCTTTAGTAATCTTAACAACAACCAGCCAGCCTCAAAGCTAGGATTGGGGAGAGGTCATTTAAAAAGAGCGTCCCTCATTCTCTAGAAAAATCCGAACCCTCCCTTCCTCCGCCCGGCCGCGCCCGGTGTTGGGGATGTTGAAGTGATACCCATTCTTTTCCACCAGTAATGGGGCTGAGGAGATGATAGGGACAGATGGAAAAATATCTGCCCTCTTTGTGTGCAGAAAGGAAGTATTATGTTCCAACCACTTTCTTGCCACCCTCAGGCAGCCAGTAGGTGAGAAATATTGAAGGTGTGCAGTGGGTGCACCCCAACCCCCAAACTTCCCGAACACGCACCCCTTTTCAGGGAAGAGGCGTCCGCACAGGGGAAAGCCAGGCGCTGGCACGCCGTGGGTGTGGATTTCTCCCAGTCGGAGTCGCCAGAAATAAAGGGCTAGATCTCGGTGCAATAGAAACTCCCGAAATCCTTACAAGCAAAGAAAAGCAGGAAGTGGGTATCTTCATCTCTTCCCCAATCCTCCTACTCTCTGTGAGTGCAGAAAACAAAATGGGTCACCATTTGGCTCCCTCCTCCCCCGAAAGCCTTCCTACTGCGCTCTCTTTCTGGCACCCAGGGGTCCTCCCGAGAAGGTACGGCTGGAGATAAATGGGGAGAGGGAAATATTGAGTCGCGGCCGCTCTGGAGTTGGGGGTGCGGGAGGAGGGGTTCACAGGCCAGGCCACCCGGCGTTGTGTTGCCTCGGAGCCAGGCAGAAGGGTAGATCTAAAGAACGGTCAAAATATTGATTCCTCCAAGAGGCAAGCTGCTCTACACTGGCGGGCTAGAAAAAAAGTAAAGGAGAAGAGAACGAAAAAAATCCAAGAGATGGAAAGGAGGTAGGGAGAGAAGAGGAGGAGAGGCAGAAAGGGAGGAAGAGAGGGAGGTGGGGGAGGAGAGAGAGAGAGAGAGAGAGAGAGAGAGAGAGAGAGAGAGAGAGAGAGAGAGAGAGAGAGAGAGAGAGAGAGAGAAAGGTAAATTCCCCTCAGGGCACAAGCGAGCCTTTTCAGATCTAGTATCCCAACCCTGGAAAAGCCTTCTCAGAAATCCTCACAGACAGGATATAATTTCTAATGCTCTAATCTAAATCTACTTTAAGAAGGCTCTTTGTCATTTATTGCTGCTGACTTCCTAGCTGTAAAATATTTCACATGCATCTTGTAATTTCCAAAGCAACATTTTCCTTGGTATCCTAAGGAAATAGAGTCAGGCCCATTGAAGGATAGCCAGCCAGAAAGACACCTACAGTTCAGGCCTGGGGCTACAGCTTTAGGCTCAGTGCGTAGCTCTGGTTATACTGTTGATATCTACATGCAGGAGTGCACGAAGAAGGAAGGGACACGGCACACCGCAGCAAGTCCTTCCTCTCTGTCCCAAAGAAGTCTTCCCAAAGGAGAAATCTTCCCAAACAGATTCCATTTTCCATAATTTAGAACCTGTTTGGCCACTGTTTTATGTAAAAGCAAAGCAGAGGAAGCTCCTTTCTGAAAAAACCATAGAGTGGTAAAGAGAATGGAGGGGAGGGAAATATTAAGAATATTATCTCGCACAAAATGAAATCAATACGGCGCCACAATGCTTTCATTTCTTCCTTTCTCCAACCCTGAAGTTCCCTCTTCATAATCTCTGCAATGTTTTAATCTCTCTAAAAATGCTGACACATTTATAATCTTACTCCAAAAAGTCCAAGGCTCTATCATTTGCCATGCTCCAAACATTTTAGATTTTTTATAAATGTAATAGGTGTGAGGGGAAATTTCTTTTTCTTTTCTTTTCGTTTTCTCTTCTCTGGAAACTCCCTTTGAAGGGTAATTTGTCTAATTGCTCTGGCACTACACAGAGGCTGATGGGTGGAGGCGCTTCTCCAAGATAATTGCTTTGAGCTTAGAATTGAGAGAGGTTATTGAAGGATTTCTGTTGCCTTCTAACTCACATGCAGGGTGAGAGGGAGGTATTTTTATTTCAGCATTACTTTCTACCTGAAACAATTTGGAGTTAAATTTATCTAAAGGTTTTTTGTGGCTAGGCAAAAACAAAACAAAACACCTAAATATATGATATGGCAGTACTATAAACCTGCCATATATATATAATATATATAATACATTTATATAATATATATGTATTATATATATATGCACGCGCGCGCGCGCGCGCACACACACACACACACACACACAAATACAGCATCGAAGATATACACATATACAGTCTGCATGCATGCAGCCCCGACTTCTGTTTTTCTGTTTTGCCTTGTTGGATCTCTGCAGAGCTTGTCCTTCTTCAGTTGCCTTCAATAAAACTTCACTATCCGGTTATCAGAGGGGCAAAATGAAGTACTTTTCAGAAACATTCCGCTTTCATGGCCGAAATAATTTTATTTATCCAGAATATACAGTTTAATTCCTCTATCTACACTTATTTACATGGCTAAAATAACATTGAAAAAAGTCTGTTGAAAAGTTGAGGTCATAGATTTCAAGGCACCATTGAAAGTGTCCACAGTTGCGCAAAAAAAAGGTCCTCAGTAAAAAAAGGGGGTGGGGGTCCTTTGAAATGCAATAACTTACATGCAAAAAAAGCTTTACGCATGAATCTTTTTTCAGTTTTCCGAACTTCCCATTTGAATTCCTTTCTTTATGATTTTCTAAAACAGCAAAACACAGTAGTCCCAAAAAAGAGAGTAAAAGAGAGCAACCCATCTAATAGAGTGTCCCGGAGGCCAGCGCCAGCGGGTGCTGTAAGGAGCCAGGCGGTGGCAGGTGGGAATTGATTGAGCTGGCTGCGCTTGTGTACCAGGATGCAGAGTTCTCCAGGTAGCTGGACGCAGGGGACTGGTTGGAGGTCGGAGGGTGGGCATGAGGGTGGTGACTGAGCGAGCGGGAAGAGCCCTGGGGCTCCCACACTGCTGGAGACTGAGGCGAGTTACACGCCATTGGGTCGCTGGAGCTGGGACTGTGCTCCGGGGGCATCTCCCCGTTTTTCATGATCTTCTTGATCTTGGATCTTTTGTTCTGAAACCAGATTTTCACCTGAGTTGGGGAACAAAGGCACATGTTACCGGGACACTCAGAGGTTGCCCGCGCCTTCCCCGGGGCGGCGACTGGAGGTATCTTCCGGCCCTTGGGCCACCCAGCCCTGCCCGTCGTCTCCCCGCAGCTTGCGGCCTACGGCCAAGAAGCTATGCCTGAGACAAACCGTGGAGCGTTAGCCCCACAGGGCGTCCTGGCCGGATCGGTGCGCCCGGGCCCAGGAAGGCCAAGACCCCAAGGCTTGTCTTTTGTTTGGGCTGGGGGTGGGGGACGCGAGCGCGGCGAGTGTGCGCCCGAGTGTCAGTGGCGGCGGCGCGCAGGTGTAAGCCTGCGCAGGACGCGCGGAACGCGGCGAAGCTCTCCAAAACAATCACGGGATCCCAGAGGGAAAGGGGCGTGGGGCGGGCTACACACGCCTATGCTGAGGAAAAGGAGCGAGCTCCCAACCTCGCGTCCTACTCCCTTCACTCCCTCTGCAGCTCAGAGAGGCCAGAATCTGACTGCAGCTCTTATCCGCGACTCGAACATTCTTTAAGCTTCCGTAGGCCCCAGCTGGGTTGGAGTAAAGGGAATGGGACGATCCAGGAAAGACTGCCCCCCGTCCCCATACGATAGCGCCTCCTCTCCCGCCACACCGTAGGCTTGTGATCTTCGGACCGCCACGGCCTGAATCTCCCATAAGCTCAGGGCACGACCCTTCAGTTTTTCCGCTCCAGGCGACGTTCTCAGCCTTTTCTTAGCCTGAGACCACCGCGATGGCCCCAGGCCCTGCTCACCCAGAGGAAGATCTACATTGTTAAGAAAACCAGGTAGTTTCTCAGGGCTGCAAGGTCGTCCTAGAAATAACCCTCCGCTTGCTTTCAACCCGAGAAATTGGTCCCTAAGCTCCGGAGGCCCGATGCTGGGGGGCCGAGGGGCGCCGTTAGGGGGAGGTATCTCCAGGCCCAAGATGAATCCTACCCCCACCATCTCAAGGCCTGACTCAAGGAGGAAAAAGCATAGGGGCTGGTATCTTTGTGTCTGCCTGTTAGTTTCTCACGGGTACTGTCCAAACGGTTCCAGTCCCCGAGACTGAACCACGCGACCCAACCAGACATGCAGCTCAAGCAGGTCTAGTGCATGGCAGCGGCTTTACCTGTGTTTGTGTCAATCCCAGCGAGGCGGCCAGCTCGGCGCGTTCCGGCAAGGCGAGGTACTGAGTCTTCTGAAACCTTCTCTGTAACGCGGCCAGCTGAAAGCTGGAATAAATAGTCCTGGGTTTACGAACTTTCTTTGGTTTGCCATTCACCATTCTCACCTCGGGCTCGGCCACTTCTTTCTCTAAATAATCAAAACAGACTCAGTTAAAGCTTGTCAACAGACACTGCCCCTTTTGCGGAAGGGCCTCAAATAGAGTCCTTGCGTTTCTTACCATTCAGTCTTTACTCTTTTCCCATATCACCAACACCTTGGCTTTTCAAGACCGCGATAAAAATGCTCCTCCCCCAAATATGGAAAAGCGGGGTAGTCTGATTTATTCCTACTCTGTTCATTCAGATAGGTTTGTGCAAAGCGCTTCCTACAGCACAGCTTTCCCCTTGGCATCTGGGACTCAGCTCTTGCGGTGGTTCCTCCTTCTCCCGGACTGGTCTTTACGCCCACCTAGTGCTCCCCAGCGTTTCCGAGACAAGAACACCAACCCCTCTCGAGGCTTCAAGGAGGAGCCCCCGGCCGTGACCCGGCTACTATCGGCGTCTGTTCGGGCGCCCGCAGAAGCCAGACGCTTGGGCAGGGAAGACGCTAACCGAGGTCTCCAAAGTTCAAAGACCCACAAACAAACTATGCTCCTTCACTTCAGCAGTGAGCGGTCGGGGCTGCGGCAGACAGAGGGCCGATTATGCAGCCCCCGTAATCTCGCTGCAGATCTGCGAGGGCACAGATGTGTCTGGTTTCTTTTACAAATATACTTAATATGTTCTTGGCTTAAAAAAAAATCTTCCACTTATGCATGAAATACAGAGAGAGTGAAAGAAACGAAGACACCTCAACCCGGGGCTCTCTTTTAAAGTTCAGCATCGACATGGAGAAGGAACCGGTGGTGGGGTGGTTTCGTAGGAAAGGGGCGACAGGTCAGGACCAAATTCTCACTGTCCTGGGTATGGGGTTGAGGGGGCGGGATGCAGGGTGGGAGGCAGATTCCCAAAAGCGTATTGAACAAATGTGCCCTGGGGCTACAAGTCCCCTTCCTCAAAAGTACCACCTCTCTGGAACTGGCGGAGAACCACTCCGGTGTGTGTGTGTGTGTGTGTGTGTGTGTGTGTGTGTGTGTGTGTGTGTGTGTGTAAGTTCCAGGGAGAAGGGTGGAGGTTGAGGGCTGTGGTCTCAATTCTGCCAGAGTAAGAGATGCTAATATTAGCAGGATTATTAATGTGCTGGTGGGAAGAGATCAAACCTGACCAGTAAAACCTCTCCTCCGAGACCTCATGCCCCTCTCTTACCGCCCAAGCTCAGTAACTCACTTAAACTCTAAGTGAGTTTCAAGGGGGACGAAAAAGGAGGAGGGAAAGACAAATTTGGGGCACCTATGGAGAGAGAGAGAGAGAGAGAGAGAGAGAGAGAGAGAGAGAGAGAGAGAGAGAGAGAGAGAGAGAGAGAGAGAAAGCCCTCCTACAACGTGACCCCTCAGCAACCCTCCTCCACCTTCAACTGGCTTTTTGTTTTTGGAAATGCCTGGATAAACCGCAAAGCTCTCGGCGCGCTCTTCTCTGGCTGGCTATAACTCCCTGGCCCCCCACCCCCATCCAGCGTGCTCAGGGCACCCGCACCGTGCTAGCCAGTGGCGACTCCCAGACAAATCCTGACTGAGTCTCTGAGGCAGCCTTCTACTCCCACTCACACCAACCCAACACGCTCACCAAAATTCCCAACAACTGTCCTCCCCTTTATTACGCAAACGCCAGGGGCTGCTTGATTCTTTCTTCTCTCCACCCCTATCCCCTTTCCAGCCCAGTAGGCTTCCTGGCCGGATGAGCTGAGAATCCAGCGACTGAGGGCTTCGTAAGGTGCCGGAGGGGAGGACGCTAGTTCGACCCCCCGCAGGGCTCTCCTACTAAGAATCTCTAAAATGCTAGCCGGAGAAAAACTCTCTTTGTCGGGGGGTCTGGGTCCTCCTCCTTTCTGCCTCGTTCACCCCACTGCAGTGAACCGCTGTGGCCCCTAATCTACTACCCTACTTCGCGCCCCCAGCGTTCTAGTCCCCTGGTATCTGCCCAGCCTGCCCCCGGTCCACGTACCTGGCTGGTTGGTGGCGCTTGGGACGCGGTTGTAGGCGCCGCCGTACTGGTGGTAGGAGCTGGCGTAGCTATAGTCGGCGTAAGCTTTGGCTGGGTAGCTCCCGGAGCCGTTCACGCCGTGATACTGATATTGGTAGGGGTTGAGCGCTTTGCCATAGGAAGCCGAGGTAGGAGAGCAGTAGCCGTGCGGGGCTCCCCCCGTAGGACTGTAGTAGTCAGAATCGGTAGCTGATGACTCCGGCAAAGTTGGCGATTCCTGGGACGGATGGTGCATAGCTGCGGACGTCTGGAACGGAGCTTGAAAGTCGCCGGATCGGATGCTGGGGACCCTTCTGTCAAACACTCCTGTCATCGCTCACTGGCGGCGGCAGCGGCTGTCCTTGCTGTTGTGGCGGCGGCGGCTGCCGGAGTTGGCTGTGGGGCTGCTCTGGTCTAAGCAGACATGGCTGTGGGAGCGAGGGAGGAGGAGGAAGAGGAGGAGGAAAGAAGGAGGAGGCGACGGCCGCGGCGAGGAGGAGGCTGGGAGTCGTGGAGTCTCTGTCTCCGGCCGGCTGACTGCTGGCTGAGCCGCAGCACAGCCTTGGTTAAATCCTTAATTGCGCGCTTACGCACAGCGGGGTGGATCTGGTTCCATTGGCCAGGGCCTCGGGAGCAGCAGTAACACCCTAACTCGTCCAACTAGTTTTAGCACAACAAAGCATTGCTTAAAAAGGGTGGGGGTACGGAGGGGGTGTGTGTGTTTGTATGCGCGCGCGCGCCCCTGTGTGTTTTTCCTTTTGGGGGGTGGGGGGTGGGGAGGGGTCTCAGTAAATCTGTTTTTAGTAAATTCCAAAGACGTCGGAGAAGCCCCAGCACAAGCTCTGTGATGTCTGGGAACAATGCGTTCCAATCAGAAGCCTCAAAAGTGCACATGTTTTGGGAATTAGGTGGGCAACCATCTTTCCTTGCTCCCCACTACCCCGCTCCCGTGGGCTGCGCCATAGGCGAGTGTAGAATTAAACACTGATACTGAAATAGGAAGTCAAGGTGTGGGGAGCGGGAGGATGTAGGATGGAGGAGAGAAGGAGGGGATAACAGCATTTTTTTTAGTGGAGTGTTGGGAAGCAAGTTGAAACTTAGACATGTGCTGAAAATTTGCTCTTTGGGGAAAGAGGCAACTTCCTTTGCAGGAGATGAGTATCTCACAGACGCGGGCTGGATAGGAATGCCCAGGAATGCACAATGTCCATTAAGCCGGTAAATGGCAGGGAGAGTTCCTGCAACCCGAAGTTTTTACAATGGCTTTAAAAAATTACTGTCTTAAACAAATATAACTTAAGGAAGCCCAAATCCTCGTTGCTGGCTTGCAAGTAGAGCCAAACAGCTCCACTTCTGTTTAATGTTTTCCTCTATTTTCAAGGCTTTGGAATAAAGGGTCTGTAACTATGTTCAGTGGATAAAGACTTCTGCAAAGGTGAATGGATCCATGTATGACCTATCATGCCTCCAGGAAAGAATGGGAAAGTCTCCGATGTGGGGAAGTCAGACGATGCCCATTGATTTCCCCCTCCTGCATCCATGGATGTGGCACTCGAGGCCCAGTCTCTCCATTCCCCAGCCCGGATTTCTGTACCCTCTTCCCTTTATTTCCTGCTGCAAAGACATCCTACTTAATTCTATGCAAGGGAAGAAAGGATTCAAGAATCATTCAGTTGGGACACGAGGTCTAAAATTTGCCCTTCAGGAGGTGCTATCCTTGTTCTAGTCGTGATCCAGTTGAGAGTTTAGAAATTTAATATAAAAGTCTCTGTCAATCCCCATTGATACTCCCCTCACAAATAGGCAACTCCGGGGGCTGGATCCTGATTTGGGGCCTTCCTGCAACTTCCTTTACGGGGTCCGCAACCTGGCAGTTCCACCGGATATCTAAGGTTATCTGGCCTCCCCTCCCTTTTCCCTCCTACCGAAGAAGAAAGCGGCTGTGTTAGTTGTGTCTATTGTTAGTTTAGCCTTACTTGGGCTGTGGAGCCACTCAGCCCAAAACAGCCCACAGGTAGAGGTAGGGTGTCTGGAGCTCAGAGCAAGATGCAGCCCCGCTCAGTGGGGTGCAGAGCTCCAAAGCAGAGCTGACCTGAGTGCACCAACTCCCTGCCTTGGCGGTCTCGACCGCACTTTCTTTGAGGGAAAACTTCAGCACGGGGAGGCTGGTGCCCAGCGGTATCCTCCCTTTCCCCTTGGCCCGAGTCACGCGCTTTGGGCCTGCGCTGCCCTGGGCTTCTCTGAGATAGACTTTGGGGTAAACAGAGCCGCAGCCGCCAGCCAGCCCTGACTCGGCGCTGTCGATTTCTGATGGGCTGTTAACCGTCTAGATGTGGGCTGTGAGGAGCTGAAAGGATGGCAGGGAAACAGAGGTCTGCGGTCCTGGGCTCTACTCTGGAGAAGTTATCGGACACTCACCTGGCCAGCGAATTACAAGAATTGTTTACCCTGATCAATGCCAGGTGCAGTTCAAAGCACCACAGCAGACAAGTGGGCAGGGAGCCGGGCTGCCCTTCTTCTGGTGCCCTATCTTCGACACTTTTGGTTACATAGAGGTTTGAATTACCACGCGGTTATACTAAACAGGGTGTTCCTAGCAATGTCCATACACCTTGCTGAGATGGCAGATCCTAACCAGGATGGGATTGGAAACCGCAGACTTCGGGCAAAATTTAGAAGTTCGGGATCCGATTGAAAATAACGTTACAATGTTAAATTAGTTCTAGACCTTGCTAAATTTCACCCCTCCCTTCCATCCCGCTGTCAAAATGGACATTCTTTCCTACATTTCATAAAAGACAAAAAGAAGTGGGGCGGGAGGGATGGATTTAACTTCTTTGTTTCAGTTCCTAAAGCGTTAGAACGTTGGCGCTCAAGCAGACTTGAGCCGTTCTGCTTCTGGGTGAGACCAAATCTGGATGTGTTTCTACAAGTCCAGAGCCTCAACTTTCTTGATTTTGTTCCTCTTTTCTAGGTTGACCTCGCTCCCCTCTCCTTTCTTTCCTTAAAGGCAGCCGGCAGGGAGAGGAAGGGCTAAAAGCAGCCGGGGTTCTCTTCACAATACAGTTTTATTTAATTTCACTATATAGGCATTGTAGCTCTGTGCACTGCCGGCTCAGCTGCGGGCCTTGGCTGCGGCTTCGGACTCACGCTCAGGGCAAACACCGACTGGTATCCCTGCTCTCGGAGTAGCAACTTTTTGCTGGTGCTGTGAGGTAGTTCTCACATCAGGGCCTCCAGCTTTGTCCTAAGGCCAGCGGGCGGGACGCTGTTGCCTCTCAAAACCCACCGACAAATCCAGCCGTGGAGTTGGAGAAACAGCCCCACGGCATCAGACTCTTCCAGCAGTGAGCTCCCCGCAGAGACACGTAGGAAGAATGTGAGTAATTTCATCTTTTAGTAGCCGAAATCTGCAAAGGAACGGAAGGGGAAGTGTTGGGGGTGGGGGTGAGGGGTGGGGGTAAAAACCTAAGTTAAATGCAAGTCTTTACCACGAGCGCCACCCAGTGTTCTCGAGCAACATTGCACAAACGGCAAATCCCAAGCTCAGTTACGGACCGGACAGCACCAAAGGGTCCTTCGTGTTAGACATCACTACCAGGTGGTTTTCTTTCTCTGTACTTCCAATGGATCTTTCAATTCCAATGCCTTTTCCTTCCTTTCCTTTACTTCTTGCACATTCATACTTTTCCGTCCTCTTCCCACCGGCTCACCTTTTTCTGGGTCTTGGCGTGGTGGCCTCTGCCCCCTGCCCCCTGCCCCCTCACCCCTTCCGCCTCCCTCAATTGTTGGGTGTAAGGCGCTTGTTCAATGTCCCCACCTGGGGTGACCGGAAGATATCAAGGGTGACTCTTCTTTCCTAGTCTTTTTTTTCCCCCAGAGTCTTGCTTTGATGCTCATGCTGGAGTGCAGTGGCACGATCTTGGCTCACTGCAACCTCCTTCTCCCCGGTTCAAGCGATTCTTGTGCCTCAGCCTCCTGAGTAGCTGGGATTACAGGTACCCACCACCATACTCGGCTAATTTTTGTACTTTTAGTAGAGGCAGGGTTTCGCCACGTTGGCCACGCTGGTCTCGAACTCCTGACCTCAAGTGATCCACATGCCTCGGCTGCCCAGAGGGCTAGGATTATAGGCATGAGCCACTGCTCCCGGTGGCCTTTCCTAGACATTTCTGAAGAAGGCCCTCCTCTAGTTAGATAAGGTGCTTGGGAGGCTTTTGGTCATTCACTACTATGATTGAAAAGAGTGCCACTAAGTTTGCAGGGAGAGAGTCATGGAAAGGGGTGGAGGAGCAGAAAATTTTAATAACAGTTACTCAGTTTTCTCCATGTAGCCTATCTGGAAATCTATTTACTCATAGAAGTGCCAACAGGGGAACACCTTTTCTTTTGGGCTTGAAACTCAGAAAACTCAGTGGAGTTGAAAATATTTAATTTATGAACTTAAGATATTTTTAATATGGAAACCTTCATTTATAAAAAAAAGTACACATCCGTTGGATGTGCATAATTCAAGTAAATAAAGGACACTTTAATATGATGTTAGCATTGTATAGGCACACTTGATATAAAAAGCACTTTTTTACTTTATCAGTAGAACACTCATTTTTTGAAAGTCCTGTTTTAGGGGTGAGGTTTAGTTTTCCTTTTATTTATACTGTTTTATCCATTGTCCAGTGAAAAATGCTCTCAGAGAAGTTCACTCTTACCACGATCCATTTAGAGTACTTTTCATCCCAGAAATCTCATACACAACAAAACTGGTTCAGTCATACATTTTGTGGAGGTAGATCTGAGTAATCGTTTTATTACAACGGAGCTGCAGTTATCTTTGAGTTGGGATACTAAGACCATTTAATAACTTAAAGTGACAGCTCTGAAATAGTCAACTTGGTAATTTGTATAGAAAAGGCACATTTCTTTGAACTAGTGTGAGATAAAAAGATAGGATTTATGATTGCAAAAGTAGCAAAGGCTTTCAAAAATATCACAAGTTGTTAGTCATTGGTTTTGGCAATGCAACTGAATGGTCTTTGCCTCCCAATAGAGGGCTGTGGACACTGACTTGGATCTAGCATTCAGAGGTGGTTCATATTCTGAGTTAGGAAAACTGTCTAATTCCACATGTAGGTTCAAAGTTCTTCCCATGCCTTTATGAGGCTGTATTAACTAGGCCCAAGCTAAAATGTTTAGGAACCCACATAAATCAACAGTGAGCTTATCTAGGGAGGGAGAAGGGGAAAAGGGGTGTGAAGAGGTAATAGGATAAGTAGGAAAAAGGTTTCCCTCATGCTGAAATTAATTATAATATCCTTTTGCCCTCAAGAAAAATGTGTTTGGAGTTAAAGAGCATCCCCAACAAAGTAAATCTCAAAGGATTTGATAGGAGGCAATTATATAAATATTCTGAATAAATTAAAAATCTCCAGAGGGGAAAACTATTTTCCACTTAATTCCAAGCTAATAAGATTTTTGGTTTATTTCCAAATGATAGGGCAGATCATAGACTTCTACACGTTTTGTTTTTATAATTAAGACATTAGAATATGTTTATTCATTTAACTTAAACATAACTAGCTAGGAAAAGGCCTTAAGTATCCACTCAAATCTATTCTCTATGAGACAAATTTAACATACCACAGCTGAAAACACTTCAAGTTCATCTAAATAGGAAGTAAATGGGATTATATTATTATATGTCTTTGCAAACTGAAATGAGGCATATTCTTCATCCTAAATTCGGATTTCATCTTCTTGAAAGGAAGGTTTGGCTGTGTTACTATTTACAAAATCTTTATTCTTCTTAAAGATATATAAATATTCCAAATTCTAAAAATACCCCTTGTGGAGTTAAAAGAAAATTGGCAGACAGGAATTCAAAGCAATGATCCAACTCTGGCAAGGAAATAGCAAGAGAGAAGCTTCAGTCATCTTTAATAACATCCTAATTCCAAGCTCAATTTAGAATTTTAGAGTTCATTGATCCTAAGCCACTGTATTTTATGATGTGACGACATTGTATGAGAAATGCAGAAAACCAATTATAAAGCCAAAGCCATTCAGATTATTTAAACACTGTGAACTATGTAAAACTTGGCCCACAACATATATGCACAAGGGCAGATAGTATAATTTTATAGACATTTTTACCCTCTGCCTTAATTATATCATTTTAACAGATTAAAACAAACAGTAAGAAAAGACAAAATCATTTTCTACAGCTGTGTTTACTATCTTTACCTTTTATAAAGGAAAAAAATCTTAAACAGGCAACTCCAGCCTGAGATAAGAGGTTTCCCTGCTGTGCTACACAGCACAATCAGTCAAAGCCACAGTGCCCCCCTGGACTTGCATCCCTCTGTGCTCCTGCAGAAGAAAATTAAGGCAACAGAAAGGAAAAGTCAATAGCTTTCCAAGTGAAGTGTAGCTGACACAGCAATGGAGTCACTTTTAAAAATTGTGGGCAGAAAAGATACATTATTTGCAACCAGAAGCTTAGTAATACTCATATGGCCCATGGGCAGTTAAGCAAAATTTTACTTTTTCAATCTTAAGTCTTCAGTTTTATTTTATTTTATTGTTTCAACATAGCAGGCTCTAGGATGGTACATGCAGCAACATATAATAAACATATGCCTTAGTATAATTTATTGCTTCATCCTGATTTGTAATTGTGGGCATGTAACCGCATGTACCCAGTGGTTTATATGCATTTCCTCCAGTCAATTGATGCATGCGTTTCAGTAGGTTACTTAGAAAATCAAGGAACACTGTGGTTGCTGCTACAACTTTTCGGCAGACCTCACTTTGCAGGTAACCTACTATGTGTCTGCATGCACCACTACTAGTCTAAAATGAGGTTTAGGGGATGTCTGGAATTTTTCTTGCAAGTTCCAGGAATCCTTGGAGTTAGAGAGGCAAAAGATACTTCTTAATGACACTTGGGACATTAGCTAGCCACAGAGAATATACTGGCATTGCATTAAATAATTTCTTAGAATAAAAAAGGCAGGCTGGGCACGGTGGCTCACGCCTGTAATCTCAGCACTTTGGGAGGCCGAGGCGGGTGGATCACGAGGTCAAGAGATCGAGACCATCCTGGTCAACATGGTGAAACCCTGTCTCTACTCAAAATACAAAAAATTAGCTGGTCATGGTGGCGTGTGCCTGTAATCCCAGCTACTCAGGAGGCTGAGGCAGGAGAATTGCCTGAATCCAGGAGGCGGAGGTTGCGGTGAGCCGAGATTGCACCATTGCACTCCAGCCTGGGTAATGAGAGTGAAACTCCGTCTCAAAAAAAAAAAAAAGGCAAAGTTGGAAATCAACAAATAAAATAAAAGATGTAGGCAAGAATAACTGTATCCATACATGAAAAAATTCAGAATATACAATTTTCCCCACAGTTCTCTGTTGCCTTCTCTGTTGTTTGAGTCTCTAGCTGCTTCATGGGTACACTGTTACAGCTTTTTTACAAGTGCCATTCAGGAGATTCAGACACATTTAGGGTTCTGTTATATTGTAACTGTGTGAGGTGGCTAGCAGTTAACATGCATAGCAAACTTGGAGAGGATAGGAAGAATGTTTTAGCATCACAATAAATAGATGAACCAAAGATGATATCATATTTGCTAAAGTGATAATACTTTTAATAGAATTATTCCTGAAGCCTGTTAATTAGGCACAAAAATAGGGAGGAAGTATCTAATAATTAAAATTGCCTGGTAATTTTTTCTAACTTATAATAATGATGGAAAAGATTAGAAGAGAAATAGACCAAAGAATGGAAAGCAAAAGATAGAAATAGATCTACCTTGTTCTCTCTGAATTAAAATAATCACTGGGGGACATTCAGGAAAAAGCACTTGTCCACCCAAGGATTGTCTTTTGGGGAACACTTCTCCGAGAAGTTGGAATGAAAGTCACTTTTTTTGTGACTCTCTTTTACTAGGGTCATTAAAATTCAATGTGGCCTTAAATATCACTGTTTAGGAAAAATGTTCTGTAAATGTTTCGAGTGCGTTATTGGGCTCCATTCCTCTTCAGAGTCTTATGGTGAGTATTTGGCATGTCTTGCAAATTTTATAGACCTTTAAATGGTTTTTCCCAAAGGGATTTCACATATAATTCACTTATACTTTCACAGTGCCTTGAGAAGCTGCTATGCCTGCCTGTTTTGGGTGGTCCTCAACTTTTATGTATTTGCCTTTCATTTAACTTGAACTTGCTCATATTCCATATTGGCATTCCTACCTCACCCTTTATTGGTGAGTTTGAGTGGTGGTGTGGTGGCACTGCCTGCCAGCTACTGCTGTTGGGAGTGAAGTGCCTGCCTGGCCTTTGAACAGTGCCAAGTTTGTATTTCCTCTGTCCCACACTATGCCTAGGAATATCTAGGCATGAAATTTCTGGCTCAGTCCCAGGCTGCCATCTCCCCATGTCTTGCCTAATCCCTCCCATCACCATCCTTGCAATCGTCACTTTCTCCATGGGCATGGAAGCTAACCACCGGGCTTGCCTAGCCTTCTGCTCCAGTCTCTGTAGATCAGCATGCTCCTGAAAATAAGAGATGTCTGACTCAGTTCTCCCATGTCCATGAAAGACAAATGGCCACCTCATCTGCTCTCCAGGGGATTGGGCCAGAGGAAATAACACTGATAAAAATTGCAGTTAGGAATTTTATTGTATGGTTAGCCCTTTGATAATGGATATCCACTTTCAAATGCATTTTATTTGAATGAAAGGTACTCCTTGAATACCTACTTGACAGATTAATATAGTGAGGCCCAAATAATTCACTTTTATAATAATAATTCCTTACATTTGCTTAGAGTTTTAAACTTTTTTTTTTTAATCCCAGAAAGTTCTTATGTGATTGATTGTTTACTGTCACAATAGTTTTGTGAGGTAAGGCAGGACGAAACCTGATTTCCCAGCTTTCTATTTGACACACACTATGTAAATTGTGTTGTTACCTAAGAGTAGTTAAAATTTCCCCTGGTCAAAATGCCATCTGTACGCACATACAAAATACAAAAAGAGTTGGTCATAGACTGAAGTAAACATGCTGCTCTTTTAATATAAAACAACAACAACAACACAACAATTCAGGCCAGGTGAGGTGGGGCATGCCTGTAATCCCAGCTCTTTGGAAGGCCAAAGCAGGAAGATCATTTGAGCTCAAGAGTTGAAGACCAGCCTAGGCAACATAGTGACACCTCTACAAAAAAAAAAAAAAAAAAAATTACCCAAACATGGTGACATGCACCTGTGGTCCCAGCTACTTGGGAGGTTGAGGTCAGAGGTTCACTTGAGTCCAGGAGGTTGAGGCTGCAGTGAGCCATGATCATGCCACTGCACTCAAACCTGGGTGACAAAGTGAGACCTCATCTCAAATAATAGTAATAATAACAATAATAATCTCCAAACCAACAAATTAGGTATTTACTGTATGCTAAATGCTTTGGGTATATTATTTCATTTAATCTCTACAGCAGCCTGTAAGGAGATGTCATTATTATTCATTTTATATTGATGAATGTAACACAGACAGGTTAAGAAAGAAATTTAATTATTATCCTGTGGCTAATAAGTTTATTGCATGGGCGGTCTCTAAAACCAGAAATCCTATACCCTGTGAAAAATAAAAGCGTAGAACTAAGGCTTTAAATACCAGAATAATGTTTCTGTTGCTACTCTTCTTTTCTTTGTGTTCTTACACCTAAAGACACATACAATAAATTGTGGCTATTTAGTTATAATCGTTTGTTTATATCAACAGTTTCCTTTCCCTTTAATCAGTTTCATTTTTCTTTAGAATTCAATTGTTGGGTATTAGCATCCACATCTTAGGAAATTGAATGAAATATACTATAAATCTGAGGTAGGGTGTTTTTTAGTGTTGGAACAAGGAAATTTCAGGGGAAAGTTTCTCTTAATAAAAAGCTTAATTTTTATAACTGATGTTAAATGTCGATGGGCAGTTGGTCCCTGGAACTAACTGAGGACAAACACATATAAAACTAAGCAGCAGATCTTTTCCCACCATTTGCTCCCATTCTTTCTTTTCCCTTGTTTTTCACCATTGTGTCTCACACATCTATCTACAGACTATTCTGGCAAAATATTCACCCTGTTTCTTTAATAAAGTTATGTATAGAATGACAATATAATTTATCATCCAAACTGGGACATTTTTGAAAGTGAAAAGAGGTTAATAATCACTTTACTAGAACCATAGGAGTAAATTGGAGTAGTCCTGGCCAAACCGTGATTTTGTGGCATATTTCTCACACTCTCCAAAGTCCTTTAGGAGGCCATCTTGGAAGGTCCTGTCCAGAAGCCTGGCATCAGGGAAACTTGCCTGATTAGCAAAGCTTAGATATTTTTAGTTGCCTTGCGGTTGACCTACATAGTCTATCCTCAGTAGGTTAGGAATGGTCAGGACCACAACCTGTATATATGCAGGTTGTGCACTGCATAAGTGTGCCATGGTAAAGGGGAGTGGGAGCTGGAATCCAGCCCACACCATGCTTGCCCAACCAAATGTTCAGGTGAGGGAAAGGTGCATCTATTTCCAACTCACACAATAGAATAGTAGAATTGGAATAGTAGACTCCCTGAGTACAGCAAAGTTCACTTCCTTATCTAACATTTTCCTAAGTGTTCACTCTATATCCTTTCCTTCATTTTGATTATCTTTTTAATAGCTTTGGCAGAAATTGTGCCTCCATATTTTTAAAAACACTTAATCTGAATCCCCCTTATAATAGAAAACTTCAGAGAATTGGAACTGGAGCCTTCCAAATACACAGAAGTATAAATACACCAAAAGGTCTTCTTTTTTTTCTTTTTATTTATCATTATTTTTTAAATGTTTTATTTGTTTATTTATTTATTTTTGAGCCAGAGTTCTGCCATGTTGCCCAGGCTGGTTTGGAATTCCTGGGCTCAAAGGATCCGTCTGCCTTGGCCTCCCAGTGTTGGGATTACACGTGTGAGCCACCGTAGCTGACTTGTTTCCTTTTCATCTTGGAACTTCCTAAGGCTTTTCAAAATCTGGTATACAAAGAAGATAAATGCTTATGCCTCAATTGACTATGCATTAATGCACCATATTTCTTTTCTTTCTTTTTTTTTTTTTGAGACGGTGTTTCCCTCTTATTACCCAGGTTGGAGTGCAATCTTGGCTCGATCTCGGCTCACCACAACCTCCTCTTCCTGGGTTCAGGCAATTCTCCTGCCTCAGGCTCCTGAGTAGCTGGGATTACAGGCACACGCAACCACACCCAGCTATTTTTTTTTTTTTTTTTTTTGTATTTTTAGTAGAGACGGGATTTCAACATGTTGACCAGGATGGTCTCGATCTCTTGACCTCGTGATCCACCCGCCTTGGCCTCCCAAAGTGCTGGGATTACAGGCGTGAGCCACCGCGCCTGGCACCCATATTTCTTTTCTTAGGTGAGGTGTGCCACGTATAACAAAGCTTTCCCTTACTGCCTAGGTTTCCTCAAAGACTGAAACTTTGAGGACTATTTCTTTTTCACAAAACTTTTAAAATGTACTCCTCTTGCAAGATAAATGACTATCCGGTGCAATTAACGTTTGACCACAGACCCAAAGAACAATGAATATTTCAAACACAAATTGCTTTTGAGAATCACAGTCCTATTCTGGGCTTGAAGACATTCATGTAGGAAATTAACAGAAAATTTTAATAAAAACTCTTTGGATAAAGAAAATTAGATGAGGAATGCCAGTTTGTCTTTTAAGTTGCTTGAGCAGATCTGTCATAACAGACATTGCCCCAGATTGTGGAACCCTTTCCTTCTTACATCTTTTAATGGTAGTAGAACTTACAATACCATAATTTCTTTTCATTTTTGACAGTGTTATACTATCTTTTTAGATTTACACTGACAGCATTTCAACTTGACATCATTAGATCATTTCACCTGACTTTTGCATGGTGCACATCATTACATTATGATGGTGCTATACAATTACCAGTGAAATGAATAGGATATTAACATGATTACTGAAAAAAAATGTTAGCACATACAGATATAGCATTCTGCATTTGAAAGCATTTTATAGCTATTAATTAGTCTGCCCAACACTCCTGGGATCCAGTGAAACTTACTTTTTATTTTATTTTTTTGAAGTAGGACAATCAAAATGAGTGACTTAGACAATATTACAGGACCAGGCATGGCTGAACTTTGCTTAACTTCCTTGACTTTTTTAAGCCTAAGAAACTTGAGTTTAAAGATTTATACAAGTAGGATAATGAAAATGAGTGACTTAGGCGATATTACAGTACTAGGCAGTGGCTGAACTTTTCTTAACTTTCTTGACTTTTTAAAGCCTAAGAAACTTGGGTTTAAAGATTTATAGTAACTAATCACTGTCTTGAAAGGGCAGACATGTGAGAAAATTCCACTTAACTTGGAAATCCTACCTTTTCCAGTTTCCATTTCATGATTATCATGGCAATTATTGAGAATCAATTCTTCTAGGTTTTGTGAAAGTTTTGGGAGACAAGTAATCTGGAATTATTTAAAGTATCCATCTTAAATGGAATTGATTTGATCTGAGAAAAATCACTTAACTTTTAATCATTAATCAGGAAATGATGTGATCAAAGGATGATACAGGAACAACTTTAGAACTACAGAAATCTTGGTAATTGAAAAGCCTCTATGCTTTCTTTATATGTATTTTTTTCTAAAATATCTCACAAATATAGTGCCTTACCAATGACATCCTAGACTTGGGAGACTCAGTATTGTCTGGGGAGGAAAGGATGAACTGACTGCCTTTTTCTAAATAATATAATTCATCCTGTTCCCAATTTTAAGATGATGAAATAAATTAGTTTATGAATTAGTTAAAATTTTGCAAACTTTTTGAGCTTCAGTTTGTTTTCTCATTTGTACAATTATGAAGTAAATGTGTATTATAAAGATTATCAAGAGGGTAAAATGAGATGACAGATATAAAACCCTTGGCTCAATGGTTGGGCACAGTAGACACTCAATAAAGTGGAGCAGTTCCTATAATTCAAGAGACCTTGACTGGTCTGGGAACTACAGCAGAAACTTTGGTGGCTTGAAAGTGGGAGTTCTTAAGGGACATTTCTTTACTCTTGGCCCTTCTTCTGCTACATTTACACTGCCTGGAGAAGTCATAGGGATCGTGATTTTCCTTGGATGTTTTCTGTCATGACTTAGCAGTAAAAGTGCAGTGTCAGTGGATGGAGCTGGTAGATGGATCAGAACCAGTTCATCTGACTTTAACTAATATTGTTTTATCAAATTCCCCTCACTCACCTGCAAAAGGAAGAAACAAAATTAGAGGAATACAAATTTTCACTGTAATTGAATCAGATCGTAACACCTGGAATTACACATACGTGTATCTAGATTGGTCTATTTACAGCCATATATACTTTGTGCAAACTAGTATGTATGAAATGGGATTTTGAGATCAGGAATAATGCATCATTTATATTTTAGGCACAATTTTTAATCTTTTCTCAGACCTTGGAATTCACTCTTTTCACTCCCTGCCTGACTACTATATACCCAGCTCATCTCATGCCCCCTATCGTAATAGCCTCCAGCTGGTCTTTCCACCTCCAAGCTCTCCAAGCTCCACTCCAGCCACCTATCAAAATGATAGCTATTCCCTACGAGTTAAGTCTGAACTTCACATCGTGGCACAAAATGCTTTCAGAATCTGCTCCAACCCTAATGATCTAGTATATCTCCATCTCCTCTGAACTTCCAAATCAAGCATATTTCTTCAGCCAAGTTGATTTTCTCCTTATTGCCTGACCATACCAAACACTTTTTCAGCTCTACCTTGTCGACTAAATTGTCTTACCTATCTCTGAGTTCAGTGTTGAAATCAGAAGTCATTCTAAATGTTTTAGGCAGCAAGGAATTGAATGCTGTGGACTGGGTGCTTACAAAGTGTCAGAAGGGCTGAAGGAAGGGTCTAAGCTGGGCCTCTAGGGATTACTCCTAGAGCACCAGGGATGGTACTACCAGAAAGACTGATTTCAGAACCCATTGCTATAGCAACAACCCCAGGATCAGAACCTGCTGCCATCACTGCTGCTCCAATTGCCTCTCAACCAAAGAAGCTGGAGAAAAACAAAAACAAAAAACTCTAGAATGTAACTGGGGAGAAAATACAAAAATGTATATTTCTATACTCTGTCACTATCAGTGAAAACAAAAAGGTGCATGAAAATGGCCTCTTACTTCTGTTTTCTACATTGGATACAAGGCCATTTACTCTGCATTGCAAAGTCCTAGTTGCAAAGAAGTCTTGGTGTACATGAAGGCAACTAGAGGTGAGATGGATGAACTTTTAGAAAGACTCCTTCTCTGCTACCAAAATTTTGTATATCAATTTCAAGGATCAGTTCAAATATCTTATACTCCAGGAAACAGCAAGCAATGTCAATGGTAGATCTTCATGCTTCCTAATCATCCTTAACCCACGTTGCAGAGATAGTCAATACGCAGTTCACTTAGCCATACTCTTGCCTTCCTACACCTCTAATGGTCATCCCAATTGAATTGCAAAATCAAAGTACAAGATTTACTCAGCCTGGAATTGGTCTCCGAATCCTTCTTACCACAGTACTCAAGTCAACTTTAATCAACTGGGGGAGATAATCCTTCAGATAAACCCTGTTTGTAAGCCCTGAAGTCTATTCTTCAGGCATCTAGACAGCTTTTGATTAAATATATTAGATTGCAATTCTGACTTGATTGTTCCCTAACCTCAAAGTATAATGGTCTAAAATAAGGATACTGGTGGATGTGTGTGTGTTTCAGGGGAGGGGCTGCAGGGAAGTAAGTAGTCCTGAATCACAGATTTTAGATCTGGAAATGGCTTTGAGAGATAACATGATACAACTCTTTGTCTGTAAGCAGGAAAGCTTTGATTTCTGAATTTAAAAATGAATAAACTGAGAACCAGAGAAATTAAGTAACCTTCTGAGTTTACACAGATATGTTTTGTTATTGGATAACAGCATATTACATACACCTCAAGATGGAATTATAAATGAACCTACTTCTCTCATCTTTTATGCTTATTGATAATTCCTCACAGTCTATAAAATATAAATTTAGCAACTGAGTTTTTCTTTTTTTCATTATTTTCTTTTCTACCAGAAAATAATCACAAATGGCAATAAAACAAAACAAAAAATTACCTAGCATAAGAGTATACATTGTAGTGTACTGTTTATTCACATGTTCAACCTTGAGAAAAATTGCAAAATAGGTGAAATTTATCTAAATTGACTTCTGTCTTTAAGTATCTCTTTTTTTCCTTCATGTATGTTCCTAAGACTTTTCCCACAGGCTCCTTCTCCCTGGAGAATCATACTATACACTAGAGCTTTTTCATTTACATATCTTCCATTCATTAGGGGACTCATCACCTTTTTGAGCTATTCACATAAAACTGATTAAGTAATGAGAGTTTTGTGTACTCTCCAGTAATCTATATCTTACTGACTTCTCCTGATAACAAATTGCCACAAACTTAGTGCCATAAAATAACACAATTTATTATCTTACAGTTCTGCAAATCATGAGTCTGGTATGGGTCTCACCAGATCAAAATCAAGGTGCTGGCAGGCTGTATTCCTTCTGGAGAAGGGAGAATTATTTCCTGCTTGTGGGGTTGTTGATAAAATTCAGTTACTTGTAGATGTAGAGCTGAGGTCCTGGTTTTCGTGCTGGCTCTCAGCTGAATGCTGATCCTAGGTTCTACAGGTCACTGTGTTCCCTAGCTCATGGTTCCCTTCCTCCACCTTTCAAGGCTGCAATGGTAAACGGAGACCTTCTCCCATCACAGTTCTCTGACCTACTGAGTACTTCTGCATTTAAGGGCTCATATGATGAGATTAGTCCCACTCAAATTATTCAGGATAATCATCTCACCTCCAGGTTGTAACCTTCCTTAATCACCTCTGCACAGTCCCTTTTACCATATTTGGTAACTTCTTTACAGAGAACATTGGCATCCCAAAGGACATTGACACCTTTGGGAGACTGTATTCTGCCTACCACACCTGGCCTTCCATGGCATGATCCCATCCTTATCCAATTTCCCTCTTTATTTCTTGCTTTTCTCCCTTCTTTCTTTTCATCCTTCTTAACACGCTAGTGAGCATCTACCATAATGACAAGTACTTACATAAACGTGATGAATACAAGGATGACAATAATATGACCCCTTTGTCATCTTTATTACTCAAGTTACCATCTGGCAGCTCTTCTCTTACTCTTCTGATTGCTTCTTTTTTGTGTCATATCTCTGTTTGACCCCAGGGAAGAATTTGGAACCTGTCACATGGAGCCTGTCAGAGTCCTACCCTGAATAACTCACTTAGTGCTTAGCTCACCTGCATATGAACCTATTCATGCCCTTATCTCAGAGTCTACTTCTCTTTTTCAGACCTCTCTCCTGAATTCCAGTTATACATCTTCAGGTGGACATTGCAATTTACTATGTAATCACCTCCCACTCAGTTAGGATGGAACTTATCATTATGTTTCAGACTTTCTTCTTTCTTTAAGGAGCTAAAAATTCTTGTAGTCACAAATGTAGAAAACTTTTCAATCAATCTTAACTTCCGCTTCTGTCTTATTTTTGTAACAGGGATGCTATTTGGGGGAGGGGGATATTAAACTTATGTATTTTATCTTTGGGATCTCTAATTACTAGTTGTCCCATAGCTCTCATATCCAGAGCCAAGTCAGGTCAATTTCTATCACAAAGTTTTCTCCATAGTTTAAGAAAGATTTACCTTCTGCCTCTGATGGGGAGGCTGTGGAAATTCGCCCTAGAGTAGAAGAGAAATAAGTCATGGCAGAGTTCAAATTGAGACAAAGGTCAAAGGAAGATGCAATTTCTTCTGGGAGTATGAGGAAGAGAAGGAGCAAATCAGTAGCAGGAAAGCAAGTGGTCAGATTCTCCTTTGCACTAAAGATGGGTAGTAGAAATTAGGAATGAGGGGGAAATCACAGAGTGTTTTTCCCAAGTCAGAAGCTCACCAAACTTGTGTTTTCCTGAAAGACACACAGACTAAATTTCTTAGATTCCCTTGCAGTCAGTTGGCAGCCACATGACTAAGTTCTAACCAATAGAATGTGGCAAAACTGATGGCCTCAGTACTTTCATCTGGGTCGTTAAAACCCTGTGTGTGATCCTCCCGAATCTTTCAAATCCAGTGGAAAACTCTCAGGTCATCCAGCAAGAGCTCTTCACCTTTTTGAATCATTATGAATCCTTGGAGCAGTCTGGTGGAGCCGATGAACTCTTTTTTAGAACAGTATTTTTAAATGCATGAAATAAAAGCCAAAAGATTACAAAGAAAATAGATTATTTTGAAATACAGTTAACAAAGTATCTTAAAAAGCAAATCTGTGATATGGTAATATGTGTGCTTCTTTATTAATGCATTAAATTATAAGATCCAGTGGCAGGTATAATAACTACCATGCTTCCAACATGCTGATAATATATAGAGATAGCCTTAATACATGTAGTACGAAAACAAAATCTGTATTTTATGACAGATGACAAAGTTACAGGCCTAGTAGACATCTTTCGGTTAACAAAGGGCACAGGACTTGCCCAGCCACCTCTGTAGCTTAGATCAGTACATGAATCTGAGATCCTATGTCCTTTATTGCCCTTAGGTCACATATATCCTCCCCAGCCTTGCCCCATATTCCCAGATGTTATCCTGGGGTGCAGCAGAATGAAGGGGAGAAATCTCAAAGTTTGAGCCATAAACCTGAAACAGACTGAATTACTTGAAAGGGGAACTATAAAGCTAAAGAGAATGAAATAATGTAATCAGACAAATTTAACCTTTTCACTCTTCAGTGGGTGGGGTAGAACTTACTGTGAAATTTTGATAGTAGGAGACCCTAAAGGAGACAGACATGATGTAGGGAAAACTTCTGCCTCTTAAAAATGAGAGAAAGCCTGGCTTTTCTGACCCCACCTTCCACATGGCAAGAATAGAGAAAAGAAGGACAGAGATATAGAGGACGAAGCAAGTAGAGAGGCATAGGTCATATTTTCCAACCTGGGCTGACATTTGCAGCTATAGGGATGTGGGCTGGGTTGTGAAGAAAGGGGCTTTTGCTGTGATTCTAGTTGGAATGCAGAGGCCACCATGCAAAGTAGCCTCATTTGAACCTGGAGGGTCCACAAAGGTAGAGACGTTGGTATGAATGGTTAAGGAGAGGGCTATTGTTAATCTTCCTCAGTTCCCGTGAGATGTGCAGGCATCTAGAAATTTCTGCATGCTTCATGGGACAATGTGAAGGATAGCTGATCGGGGAGCTGGTGGTCTTGTTGTGGGGACTGTTGTAGGGAGGGGTTTGACAGACACTTACTCAACAGAGGATTACAGCAATGGCTATAGTTACAATGTGACAGAGTCAGCAAAATAAGACCACTGCAAGTGAATCAATAAAGAGAATAACCTGCAAGCTCCTCAGGCATTCCTCAGCAGACATGAGTGCAAAAGGATCAGGGACCCACCCAGCCACACCTCAGCAGAGAGTGGCTGGGACTTGGATGACTATTCATATCTCCAACTCCATCATTGCCATGATGATATCACATGAATCTCTCTGACAATGAGAGACCACCATGGAGAGGAGCAGTGGAGGAGAGAAAAAAATCTGAAGGAGGCAGATCTTGCCATCCTGAGCTAGACCAAGCCTTCTGCATGCTTCTTTCTTTTCCCTTAAGCCCTGACAGTCAAAATAACAATAGTACTTGACCCCAAGTCACTCACTGATTTCATTTACTGGAATACAGTTCCTTCCTTTGGCTATAGCCCTCAGTATTTGGTCTTCCTCAGACACTGCAGTAGCTGCCACCCTGAAGCTCTCCTGGGAACACCTTCCCAACTGAGGCCCAGGATGCAGATTGCTGGTATGGCATGCTCTCTGTACCACTCTCTACCTATCCTATCCTGGAGGGAATTTTTTTCTGACAGCGTTTACATCTACCCTTATTTGGAGGGTCTTTTCAGTGGCTATCTCTCAACCTTGGGTCATCTGGCCTTCTCATGGTTATAGTGCTCGAAGGCCTTCAAAAGGATGCTTGTATTTTTCATCTCTTAGCTCCAATGATCAAGAAAATAAGAAAAACCAGAAGAAAGGACTGGATACAGTGGATTATATTTAACCTTAACAGGAATAAAATTTCTATACATGCTGCAACATGGATAAACCTTGAAAACATTAGGCTAAGTGAAATAAGCCAGATGCAAAAGACCACATATTGTATGATTTCACTTATATGAAGAACTGCTATAGTTTGAATGTTTGTTCCTTCCAAAACTCATGTTGAAATTTAATCTCTAATGTGGTGGTATTGAGAGGTGGTGTCTTTAAGAAGTGACTGGATCATGAGGGCTCTGCCCTCATAGATTAGTCCATTCGTGGATTAATGAATCAATGAGTGATCATGGGAGTGAGACTGGTGGCTTCATAAAAAGAGGAAGAGAGCTGAGCTAGCACACTCAGTCCATTTACCATGTAATGTCCTACGCAGAGAGTCCCACCAGCAAGAAGGCCCTTAACAGATGTAGCCCCTCAACCTTGGGTTTCTCAGCCTCCATGACTGTAGAAATGAATTCCTTTTCTTTATAAATTACCCAGTTTCAGGTATTCTGTTATAAGCAACAGAAAATGGACTAAGATGGGTACCTGGAATAGTCAAATACATCAAGACAGAAAGGAGAACAGTGATTTATAGGTGTTGGGGGAATTTTATATACTTTTAAAAAGTGTATAAAATTCAGTATGGGATGATGGAAAAGTTCTATAGATGCACAGTAGTGATGGTTGCACAATAATGTGAATGTACTTAAAGCCACTGAACTTTACACTTAGTAGCTAAAATGGTAAATTTTATGTTACATATATTTTACTAAATAAAAATGTAAAATAAAAAGAACCACAATGGGGTTTCACTTTATATGCACTAGAATGGCTATAATAAAAAAATTTAATGGAGGTAGGACAAAGAGGTTTTCAGTTCAACCTTCAAACTCGCCAAAACTTGGCACAGGTCTCTAACCTCACCCCTAGAATCTTTGAGACTTTACTTTCCTTCTGCATGTGAGAGCCTTACTCTGTGTTTTGATGTGAGTGCTCAGTCATGTTTGGGGCTTTCCCGTCTCTTAAGTCCTCCCATCTTTTAAGGTCTAGTTCAAATCCCATTTTCTATATGAAAACCTCTTTGATTACCACCCTAATCTTTCTGTCTTTTGAGCTACCCTTGACCTTATTGTTTGTACTATTATTTACCCTTTTTCATAAATAGTTTAATATTATTAAAATGTGTTAAATAGTTTTTTATGTTTTTAAATGTTTTTAATTTTTAAACTTTTTGTGGCTACATGGTAGTATATATATTTATGGGGTACATGAAGTGTTTTGATACAGGCATGCAACGTGAAATAAGCACATCACAGAGAATGGGGCATCCATCCCTTCAGGCATTCGTCCATTGAGTTACAAATAATCCAGTGACATTCCTTAAGTTATTTAAAAATATACAATTAAGGTATTATTGACCAGCATGATGGCTCACACCTGTAATCCCAAGCACTTTGTGAGGTCAAGGAGGGCAAATCACTTGAGGTCAGGAGTTTGAGACCAACCTGGCCAATATGGTGAAAACCCATCTCTACTAAAAATACAAAAAACAGCCAATTGTGGTGGTACACACCTGTAGTCCCAGCTACTCAGGAGGCTGAGGCAGGAGAATCATTTGAACCTGGGAGACAGAGTTGCAGTGAGCCAAGATTGCACCACTGCACTCCAGCTTGGGTGACAGAGCGAGACTCTGTCTCAAAAAAAAAAAAAAGTTATCATTGACTATAGTCACCCTGATATGCTATTAAATAGTAGGTCTTGTTCATTAAATAGTTCCTTATATCTTCAGATATTGATACCCATATCAGCATCTATTTATTCTGTGCTAGATTCTCTCAATCCAACTAATCTATACATACCTTAGAAAAAAAGAGACCAAATTTTATATCTCTTGTGTTCTCTTATACTAGCTAATATAGAACTCTGCACATGTTTTGCTGAGTAATTGTTGATTCATTGTTTGATTCTATGTCGTTCTGGCCATCATAACCTTGACAGGGCTTTTCTCAAGAACATGCCTAATCAAGTGTTTCTCAACCTGGTTTTTCATCATTGTATCCCTCTGACCCAGGAACTTTTATGGACATTTTGTTTTTTGCTAATCATCTTCCCTATGAAATTTTACTACTACAGATAGGCAGTCTGTCTCCACAGAATTTCTATACAGCCACACACAAAAAGAGCAAGATTTTATCCCCCAAGAACCAATCCCTCCCACACCTGAAAGGAGTATCACCTTCATCGAGAATGCATGTCTTAACTCTTAATGATTTTCAGCAAGACGGTGGGGAAGATGTTTGGGTGGTTTTCCCATTTCAGGCTCCTCAAAGCACAGCACCATATAGACTTTCCTGGTTCACCTCCCTGAGTACCTAAAAGCCCTCCCTCCCTCCTCTTTCCTTCCTTCCTTCCCTCCTTTATTTCTTTCTTCCCTTTCTTTCTCTCCTTTCTTTCTTTCTCTCCCTCTCTCTCAGTTTCTTTCTTCTTTCTTTCTCTTTCTTTCTTTCTTTTTTTCTTTCTTCTTTCTTTCTTTCTTCTCTTTCTCTTCTTGCCTCTGTGATTATTGCTTTTGGTGGTAGTTTTCTGCATTCACAGGTGAGGACAGAGAATGAAAGTATCCTTTCTAAAATGTACCAATTTCTCTAAATCTCATAGTTGTTGGGTTATTAACTTATTTGCTTATTTTTGGCAGGAGGGAGTGCGGTGGGGGAAATAAGCATCTGTAATTGACACAGGAAATATACAATGTTGCCTCTTCTCTCTAGGTGCATGGCAGGAATTGAAAAGGACAGGGCACAGTATATAGGATGGGAGACTGCTACTAGGGCATATGGTGCCTTATTTGAAGTAGAACAAAGTGCCCCTTGCTTCAGGTCCCACAGCCCTAGCAGTGTGCACAGTCGGTCTACACTTGAGCTCCCTTGTCTGGGTAACCTTATGGAGGGAACCACCTGTACACCTTCAAGCAGTAACACCTGACTACACAAACATACAAATATGGGAATCCATATATTTAAAACGTATTTTAAATAGTGTGAAACAGTTTATGAGATGTCCCCTGTGTAGTTGTAAGCTCCTTTTCCCTTCTGATGCAGGGTTTGGATTTGGGAAAGACATGATCCTCCTCTTTGCGTGAATGTGGTGTGCAGCTGGCATAGGTTCCATGTTGGAGTGTGGGAGCATCCAGAGAGAGAGAGCATTTCCAAAGTGAACTCCAGACAAGTCATCATGTAGAACACATATCTCTTGGGACACTTTTCCTGGATTTTTCACTGTCTTTTTTTCCCCCTTTAATCTAGGCTTCCCATCTGAATGTTTAAATTTTAGATCATATTAAAACATTCCATCAGACTTCACTACTTGTTAATTTGAAAATACATTTTCATAAAACTAAACACAAACTTTTTTTTTTTCTTTTTCCAGTTTCCAGTGATCAAAAAGTTCTTCTGTTTTATTAAGCTTAAAGTTGGGATTTCCACCAAATTCTTGATTCTCTATTGTTGCCATATTTTGAATTCAAGTAGAAATAACTATCTACATTACAAATATTATTGCATCACATAAATTAAGAAACATTTGTATGGCTTTTGATAGAGTAAACTAATACTAGCAGTTTGTTTTTGATTGCTCTGAAGTATTCTATAAATGACTTAAACTCCCAAAAGTATTACTAACATGATTCCTAATGGAAAATATGTAATGTCTCTGTGGATAAACATTGTAACTTAAAAATATAGACTTCACAATATCAGGGGGTAAATATCTTAAATATGTATCAGCGTTTTCAGATTGTTTAAGCTTTGTTAAGACTTGTTGCTACAGAAGAATTGATGAAGATGACTGACTGATTCTAAGTTTAATTTGAGATTTATAAATCTCTGGTTTATATTTCATGAAAAACCAGACAATTCTTTCTTTTCTGAATAGTATCTAAAGTTCGTTAAAAGTTATTCATATTGGAGGGAGGCAAGATGATTGAATAGGAACAGCTCTGATCTGTAGCTCCCAGTGAGACAAATGCAGAAGGCAGGTGATTTCTGCATTTCCACCTGAGGTATGCAGTTCATCTCATTGGGATTGGTTAGACAGTGGGTGCAGCCCATGGAGGGTGAGCAGAGGGTGGGCTTGAACTCTGCTAAGGGACAGACTGCCTCCTCAAGTGGGTCTGTGATCCCCTCCTGACTGGGAGAAACCTCCCAGCAAGGGTTGACAGACACCTCATACAAGAGAGCTCCAGTTGGCATCTGGCAGCTACCCCTCTGGAACAAAGCTTCCAGAGGAAGGAAAAGGTAGCAATCTTTGCTGTTCTGCAGCCTCTGCTGGTACTACCCAGGCAAACATGGTCTGGAGTGGACCTCTAGCAAACTCCAGCAGACCTGCAGAAGAGGGACCTGACTGTTAGAAGGAAAACTAATAACAGAAAGGAATAGCGTCAACATCAACAAAAAGGACACCCACATAAAAACCCTGTCAGAAGGTCACCAACATCAAAGACCAAGGTAGATAAATCCACGAAGATAGAAAAAAAAAAAAAAAAAAAACAGTGCAAAAAGGCTAAAAATTCCAAAAGCCAGAATTACTCTTCTTTTCCAAGGGATCATGAATCCTCACCAGCAAGGAAAGAAAACTGGACAGAGAATGCGTTTGATGAATTGACAGAAGTAGGCTTCAGAAAGTGGGTAACAGTAAACTCCTCCGAGCTAAAGCAGCATGTTCTAACCATTCTAACCCAATGCAAGGAAACTAAGACCTTGAAAAAAGGTTGCAGGAATTGCTAACTAGAATAACCAGAAGAACATAAATGACCTGATGGAGCTGAGAAACATAGCATGAGAAATTTGTGAAGCATATGTAAGTGTCAATAGCTGAATTGATTAAGTGGAAGAAAGGATATCAGAGATTGAAGATCAACTTAATGAAATAAAGTGTGAAGACAAAATTATAGAAAAAAGAATGAAAAGCAACTAATAAACCTCCAAGAAATAAGGGACTATGTGAAAAGACCAAACCCATGTTTGATTAGTGTACCTGAAAGTGACAGGGAGAATGGAAGCAAGCTGGGAAATATACTGCAGGATATTATCCAGGAGAACTTCCCCAGCCTAGCAAGACAGGCCATCATTCAAATTCTGGAAATACAGAGAACACCACGAAGATACTTCTTGAGAAGAGCAACCCCAAGACACATAATTGTCACATACACCAAGGTTTTGAAATGAAAGTAAAAATGTTAAGAGAAGCCAGAGAGAAAGGTTGGGTCACCCACAAAGGAAAGCCCATCAGACTCACAGTGGATCTTGCTGCAGAAACCCTACAAGCCAGAAGAGAGTGGGGACTAATATCCAACCTTCTTAAAGAAAAGAATTTTCAACCCAGAATTTTATATTCAGCCAAACTAAACTTCATGAGTTAAGGATAAATAAACTCCTTTACAGACAGGCAAATGCTGAGAGATTTTGTCACCACCAGGCCTGTCTTACAAGACCTCCTGAAGGAAGCACTAAATATGCAAAGGAAATACCAGTACAAGCCACTGCAAAAACATACCAAAATGCAAAGATCTTCATTGCTTTGAAGAAACTGTGTCAACTAATGGGCAAAATAACCAGCTATCATCATAATGACAGGATCAAATTCACACATAACAATATTAACCTTAAATGTAAATGGGCTTAATGCCCCAATTAAAAGACACAGACAGGCAAACTGGATAAAGAGTCCATCGGTGTGCTGTATTCAGGAGATCCATCTCACATGCAAAGACATATGTGGGCTCAAAATAAAGGAATAGAGGAATATTTATCAAGCAAATGGAAAGCAAAAGAAAAGCAAGGGTTGCAATCTTAGTCTCTGGTAAAAAGACTTTAAACTAACAAATATCAAAAAAGAAGGTCATTATTTAATGGTTAAGAGACCAATGCAACAAGAAGAGCTAACTATCTTTAATATATATGTGTCCAATACAGGGGCATCCAGATTCATAAAGCAAGTTCTTAGAGACCTACAAAGAGACTTAGACTCCTGCACAATCATAGTTGGAGACTTTAACACCCCACTGTCAATATTAGACATATCAATAAGACAGATAATTAACAAGAATATGTAGGACTTGAACTCAGCTCTGAATCAAGCATACCTAATAGACATCTTTAGAATTCCCCAGCCCAGATCAACAGAATATACATTCTTCTCAGCACCATGTTGCACTTATTCTAAAATTGACCACATAACTGGAAATAAAACACTCTTGCTCCTGTATAACCACTGGGTAAATAATAAAATTAAGGCAGAAAGAAATAAGTTCTTTGAAACCAATGAGAACAAAGACACAATGTGTCAGAATCTCTGGGACACAGCTAAAGCAGTGTTAAGAGGGAAATTTATAGCAGTAAATGCCCACATGAGAAAGTGGGAAAGATCTAAAATTGACACCCTAACATCACAATGAAAATAACTAGAGAAGCAAGAGCAAATAAATTCAAAATCTAGCAGAAGACAAGAAATAACTAAGATCAGAGCAGAACTGAAGGAGATAAACACACACACACACACACACACACACACACACACACACACACACACACAAACTCTCAAAAAAATCAATGAATCCAGGAGATGTTTTTTTGAAAAGGTTAACAAAATGAATAGACCCTTAGCCAGGGTCTATTCTAATAATAGACTAATAAAAAAGAGAGAAGAATCAAATACACATAATAAAAAATGATAAAGGGGCTATGACCACTGATCCCACAGAAATACAGACTACCATCAGAGAATACTAAAAATACCTCTATGCAAATAAACTAGAAAATCTAGAAGAAATGGATAAATTCCTGGACACATACACACTCCAAAGACTAAACCAGGAAGAAGTCGAATCCCCGAATAGGCCAATAACAAGTTCTTGAATTGAGGCAGTAGTTAATAGCCTACCAATTAAAAAAAATCCCAGGACCAGAAGAATTCACAGCTGAATTCTACCTGAGGTACAAAAAGGAGATGGTACCTTCTGAAAATATTCCAAACAACAGAAAAAGAGGGACTTCTCCTTAACTCATTTTATAGGGCTAGCATCATTCTGATAGCAAAACCTGGCAGAGACACAAAAATAACAAAAAATTTCAGGTCAATATCCCTTAGAACATCGATGCAAAAATCCTAAATAAAATGCTGGCAAACCAAATTCAGTAGCACATTAACAAGATTTTCCACCACAATCAAGTCAGCTTCATCACTGGGATGCAAGGCTGGTTCAACATACACAAATCAATAAATGTATTCAATCACATAAACAGAACCAATAACAAAAACCACATGATTATCTCAATAGATGCAGAAAAGGCCTTCAATAAAATTCAACACCCCTGCATGCCAACAGCACTAAATAAACTAGGTATTGATGAAACATATTTCAATAAGAGCTATTTATGTCAACCTCACAGCTAGTATCATACTGAAAGGGCAAAAGCTGGAAGCATTCTATTTGAAAACTGGCACAAGACAAGGATGCCTTCTCTCACCACTCCAATTCAATGTAGTATTGGAAGTTCTGGTCAGGCCAATCAGGCAAGAGAAAGAAATAAAGCGTATTCAAATGGGAAGAGAAGGAGTAAAACCATCTCTGTTTGCAGATGATATGACCCTATATTTAGAAAACCCCGTTGTCTCAGTCCAAAATCTCCTTAAGCTGATAAGCAACTTCAGCAAAGTCTCAGGATACAAAATCAATGTTCAAAAATTACAAGCATTCCTATACATCAAGAACAGACAAGCAGAGAGCCAAATCATGAATGAACTTCCATTCACAATTGCTACAAAGAGGATAAAATACCTAGGAATACAGCTAACAAGGGATGTGAAGGACCTCTTTAAAGAGAACTACAAACCACTGCTCAAGGAAATAAGCAATGACACCATAAAATGGGAGAAACATTCCATGCTGATGGATAGAAAGAATCAATATTGTTAAAATGGCCATACTGCCCAAAGTAATTTATTGATTCAATGCGATTTCCATCAAACTACCATTGACATTCTTCACAGAATTAGAACAAATTATTTTAAATTTCATATGGAACCAAAGAAGAGCCCGTATAGCCAAGACAATCCTAATCAAAACGAACATAGCTGGAAGCATCATGCTACCTGACTTCAAACAATACTACAAGGCCACAGTAACCAAAAGAGCACAGTAGTGGTACAGACATATAGACTAATGGAATAGAACAGAGAGTTCAGAAATAACACCGCCCATCTACAGCCAGCCGATCTTCAATAAACCTGACAAAAACAAGCAATGGGGAAGGATTTCCTATTCAATTAATGGTGCTGGGAAAACTGGCTAGCCATATGCAGAAAACTGAAACTAGACCTCTTCCTTACATATTATACAAAAGTTAATTCAAGATGGATTAAAGACAAGTGTAAAACCCAAAACCATAAAAACCTTAGAAAAAAACCTAGGCAATACCATTCAGGACATAGGCATGAGCAAAGACTTTATGACAAAAGTGCCAAAAGCAATTGCAATAAAAGCCAAAATTCACAAATGGAATCTAATTAAATGAAAGATCTTCTGCACAGCAAAAGAAACGATCACCAGAGTGAACAGGCAAATTACAGAATGGGAGACAAATTTTGCAATCTACCCATCTTACAAAGATCCAATATCCAGAATCTACCAGGAACTTAAACAAATTTACAAGAAAAAAGCAAACAACCCCATCAAAAAGTGGGCAAAGATTATGAACAGACACTTCACAAAAGAAGACATATATGTGGCCAACAAACAAGAAAAAATATATATGATTATCAAAAAGAAACAATAGATGCTGGCAAGACTGTGGAGAAATAAGATTGCTCTTACACTGTTGGTGGGAATGTAAATTGGTTCACTCATCATGGAAGACAGTGTAGCGATTCCTCAAGGATCTAGAACCAGAAACACCATTTGACTCAGCAATCCCATTACTTGGTATATACCCAAAGAATTATAAATCATTCTACTATAAAGATACATGCACACATATGTTTATTTCAGCACTATTTATAATAGCAAAGACATGGAGCCAACCCAAATGGCCATCAATGATAGACTGGAGAAAGACACTGTGGTACAGATACACCATGGAATACTATGCAGCCATAAAAAGGAATGAGATCATGTCCTTTGCAAGGACATGAATGAAGCTGGAAACCATCATCCTCAGCAAACTAACAGTAACAGAAAACCAGACACCATATGTTCTTACTTATAAGTGGGAGCTGAACAATGAGAACACATGGACACAGGGAGACAACACACACCATGGCTTGTTGAGGGGTGGGAGCTGAGGGGAGGGAATTTAGTGACAGTTCAATAGGTGCAGCAAACCACCATGGCATATGTATAACTATGTATACCTATAAAACAAACCTGAATGATCTGCACATGTATCCCAGGACCTAAAGTAAAACAAAAATTAATTAATTAATGATTGATGTACTTTTTCATATCTTCTTGGTATGTATACAGAGAGAAAGTTTTGTGGTCATTTAATTTCAAGTTGCATGGATGCTGCTCAGAGAATCTGTCAGCCTAGATCTCTCTTGTGATGACTTAGAAAAGAAAGCTTTCTTTAGAGGCTATGAGAGGAGAAATAAGAGCATTCTCCTTTTGAATATTCACAGTGTCCTCACAAAGCTGGCTGTTTGGCTGTCGCTGCTGGACCAGCATATCCTGTCTGGGATTTTGAAGGTCTTTGCCCTTAGAATCTTTTATTTGCTTACAATGCCCTGAATCTATAATGCCTGATGTTCTGAAATCATGGTGTGAGATGAGTCTCACTGATTTTGTGCTTTTAAGATTCTGGTTGAGGAAGTCACTAAGCAGTTCTCTAGGGATGCAGAGGTCTAAGAGAAAAGTATGACATGGAAACCTGCTCATATATGCCTCCCAAAATGTAGGGGAAAAAAAACAGGCTTGGAAGCATCACAAAAAATATTTATAATAACGTATCTGTACCCACTTACACAAGTTTGAAGAACAATAATGCGTCTTTTTCTTTAATCACCTTAATTCAACCACATAGTAGTTTGTGATAGCCTCATCTTTAACTCTTTTATGAAATTACAATGAGTGATAGAAATAAGAACTAGAATGCTTCTGTGACCCCAAGAAAGCAGGAGATGGAAAAAAAATCCAGATGCTTAAGAATGCAGGCTTATAAAATCCTTGCTTCCATTTTAGTGTGTAGTTAGCTTCTGACCACCTTAATTTAAATAGTATCTTTGTGGGATAGAAAATAACCCCAGGAATTTTGGTTAAATACAGCTCAGTTACTATAGAAGATGGTCATTAAATATTTTATAAGGTATTTTATGTAGCATGTATTTACAAAGGGTACATACAGTGCTACTTAGAGCCTTTATTATGTACACAAAACATGTTGTTATAGGATGCTATGTTGTTCAGATCATGGCTATAGCCTAAACATCTAAAATAATTAAAATATCCAAAATATCTTTAATGGTGTGGTATTTAGGACTGTGTAAACACATAAGAAAGTGTGCTTTGGGCTTCCAAATAATCCCCCACATTAAAACCTACATTCTAACACAGTGAACAGAGAACTCTGGAGTTCTGCTGTCACAGTAAATCTGTGATACGTGTAACTAAATCAAACACTCCAGGTCAGATATTAAATGATTAAAACATTTCCAAAATCACTTGAAAAAGAACAAATCCATTACATCATTATGGCTGTTTACTCTTTAAGAAGCAATAGCCCAGCAGTCCATAAAGTACCTCAGAAAACCCAGTGCTGTATTAAAACGAAGGAAGCTGTATTAAGAAGCAAAAATGCAAAAATAGCAGCTTGCTTATTTTAGAAATTATAACATATCCCCAGGTGAGTAACTTGAATTTACATCCTGGGCAGAGATTGGATGTGGAGGCCTGCTGAGTTGGGAAGCATTTTGGCTGCAGGTATTAGAAACTTTAAATTTTTCTCCTGAACGGAAAAAGTTTCATTTTAAGCCACGGAATACTGTGCATGTAACCTTGAGGCAACCCAGCAAAAGTGACATCTAGTGGTCACACTAATTGCATCTCCTCGTCTCTCCTCACCCAAAGCCTTCCCAAAAAAGAGTGATACCAGAGTTAAGCATTTAAAGTTGAATCTCTCTGCTAATATCTACCCTTAAATGGTCCTTCTAAGGACCTCTAACTTAAGGGTCTCTAGTTGTTTCAAATACAAGTGTTGATAGATCAGGAGTAAAACGTTTAACTGAGTATGAAAGTCAGCTTGCAATATAGCAAAAGAATAATTAAGCCCAAATATTAAACAACAACAACAAGAACAACAAGAACACAAGTCTGACAGCCCAAAGAACTTGGTCATGAGTAGAACGCTCAGAGTTGCCGTGTCCTGCCCCTACACTCCATCACACAGAAGGCTGCCACCAGAATAATCTCCCCAAATAGTAACTGTCATCAATCCTTCAGTTGTCCCCAGCTGCCCATCTCATTAAATTCATACGTACCTGCCTGGCTTTCAAATCACTCGTAAGAATCACCCACTGTACTTATTTTTCACAATTCCTCATTTCTCTACTCCAGCCAAGTTAGTTTCTTTTCTGTTCTCTGGATCCATCATATTCCTTTCTCCTTTCCTGCCACTTTTCCTCCTTTTCTGTCTGCCTTTCTTCTCTGATGTCTATTTTTCAAAGCTCATTTTAAGTTCATCCCTTCTACAAAACCATATCTTCATTATTCCTGAAGCCTGTGCTGACCTCCCATTTCTCTGAATTTTCATTTCATTTACACTTAGTACCATACAGTGAAGCATCAAATGTCTTCAGTGGTGTTTCATGCTTCTTGATCTTATCCACAAGTTTTAAAACTCTGCCACAGCAAGGTTGATATTTTATATATTTTTTTGTAGTTTTCATAGTGGTTTTTTGTTTGTTTGTTTGAGATGGAGTTTCCCTCTTTCACTCAGAGTGGAGTGAAGTGGTGGGATCTCAGCTTGCTGCAACCACCTCCACCCTCCAAGCGATTCTTCTGCCTCAGCCTCTTGGGTGGCTGGGATTACAGGCATCTGCCACCATGCCTGGCTAATTTTTACATTATTAGTAGAGACAGGGTTTGACCATGTTGGCCAGGCTGGTCTCAAACTCGTGACCTCAGGTGATCCACCTGCCTCTGCCTCTCGAAGTGCTAGGATTACAGGCATGAGTCACAATGTCTGGCCCATAGATTTTAAAACATATAACATATGTAAAACAAATCCTCATCTAAACCATTTCTTAATCTCTCCTCAAGTTTCATTGGAACAACTCTATCTCTTCTTGTCCGACTAGTTGGTGGACTCTAGTTTTTAGTAACTTCTAGTATAATGTTAAGCTGAGATGCGAAATAATAAGTAAGCCTTAGACCAACTTGAATTGTAAAAATGTATTCCCAGAAGATTTTCAAGGGAACATCAAAGTAGAATAAATTATTTTACAAACATTAGATACTATACAATAGAGCAAAATGACAGAATAATGTGGAAATCCTCCTTTGTATTTGAAAAGCTCTATTTCCCTTCCTTTAGGAAGATCATCTACTCCAAAAACATTATTCTATATCTCTAACTCAAGCTCTGTTCACTATTGTTTGACAACTCCATGCTTTTCAGATCCCGTGGTACACTATCATGGATTATCCAAGGAACACTGAATGCCAAATTAAAATTCCTAGTTTCTATTATGTTCTAGATAAAGGGAACTTACATATCAGAATTTGGATAAATAATATTTAAGATTCTATTACACATCCACTAAGCAGGTTAATACCATATTGGTTAAAATTCAACTGAAGGATTGAATTCTATCCTGGGCACCACGTTTTGAAAGAGACAGACAAATTGGAGAGAGTTCAGAGGGGAAGAACAAAAATGATCAAAGGTTTGGAAAATCAGCCCTGTGAGGAAAGGTTAAGAGAATCAGACCTGTTCTGCCTAGAGAAGAGAGAACTGAAAAGGGCCATAATAACTCTCCAAAATACATAAAAGAATGTTTCCAGGAGGAAAGGGACCAATTATCCTCATTAGTCAACAGGGACAGGAGTAGGAGTAATGGGACTTAAGTTGCAGCAAAAGGAAGAAAAAAAAGATTAAATATTGTGAAAACCTTCATTTCAAGGCTAGGCCTAATGCTTTTTCTGATTTAGGGATAAAGAAATCATCCCTCTGTGATGGTGGGGGAAATATCAGAAAATTGTCAGAGAAAACCTTGGCAACTCAAGAATTCTAAGGGGAAAAAAGATGGAATTTTGATGTTATGCTTAAAATGTGCATAACATTCTCTACTCAAACACAGATAAGTAGTTATTTTCACCAAAAGCCATACTAGTACATACAGACACACACACACACACACACAAAGATGGAGAGACAAACAAATCACAAATGAAGAAAGACAATTACCTATTCCTATACTCTCTTGGCTCATCTTTCACAGGATTAATGCATAAAATAGGTTTTTATCTTAAATTAATATAACATTAGTGCCCTTTGTTCCTTGATTTAATATATCCTTCCTTTTAATAATAAAAAGTGGTGGAACTGATAGAATTTTAAATACAAATAAATCGAGCATGCATAAAATAATGATAGAGTGGAAGAAAATATAATACATCTGAAAAAAATCAGCATTTGTTTGCATGTGATTTGTTTTTATTGCTTGTCATTTACCTCGGTACTTTCTTAAGCTCCTACTTCTCTGAGAAGGTGGTGGTTATCCAGTTGAGTCCATTATCTTCATTCCTTCCTATCTCTGCACAACTCTGATTGTCAGTCTCGATTTCTCCATTGCTTTCTTCTCTCAATGCATGTTTATTGACAACCTGCTGTTTGACCAGGAACTAAGCCAGTGTTTTCACCCAGTTTTATTCAATCAATCATTCAATCATTTAGCCAATGAATATTTATTGAATGTCTTCCATATCCTGGGCATCTTGATAAATACTCTGGCTAAAGCTGAGGACAAGACATATTTTGTTTCTGCCCTCATGCAGTCTACATTTTGACATAAACAAATACATATAACGTATGAGGAGTGTTGAGGAGGGGATGTGCTAGGGGAGCACACTGCAGGAGAATATAAGTTAGTCTAGGGAACACTGCCTTACAAATGAAAGTTAGCAGGTAAATAGCAGGGTGTAGGTAGAGGAAGAGGCAAGTATTCCAGGTATAAAGGAATAGAATGTGCAAAATTTCAGAAAGAAGAGAGATGGCAATGGTATTTATGAATTTATGTATTTTATGAAACTACCTTAACCAGCCTTTTTTATAAAGTGGGATTGGGAAGTACAGTAACTGCATCTGTACTTGGGAACATTGAGATTATCTATTTTATATATATATATATTTGTTTTCTATTTTGTTTTGTTTTTTGAGACAGAGTTTCGCTCTTGTTGCCCAGGCTGGAGTGCAATGGCACGATCTCAGCTCCCTGCAACTTCCACCTCCCGGGTTCATGTGATTCTCCTGCCTCAGCTTCTGGACTACATGGGATTACAGGCATGTGCCACCACAACCAGTTAATTTTTGTATTATTAGTAGAGACGTGTTTTACCATGTTGGCCAGGCTGGTCTTGAACTCCTGACCTAGGTGATTCACCCACCTCAGCTTCCCAAAGTGCTGGGATTACAGGCATGAGCCACTGTGCCTAGCCAATAGTTTTCATTTTTAAGATGTCAGTGATTATATGATGAACTTCCATTTTAATCATAGATTTTGGGATTGAAAAACACCTCTACATTAAAATGGGAAAGTAATGTGTCTTTAATATATTTGCATTTGGTTTTACAAAATGGGATCTTCCTATATACATTGTTCTGAAACTTTATTCTTTGGAAAATGATCATATTTTCATTATTTGGGGATAAATTTGATTTTCAGACATAAAAATAGTCATTTGGCACTAGGTCTTTTGATGATCAAAAACAAAAACCAAGACTAGCTAATTCTAAAAGAGGTATTATGTAATATTTTTTGCACCATTCACATAAATGTATAGTATCTTGAGATGTATAGCTTAAATAATACTCTTTTGGACTTACTCATTTTGCTATTGCTTTTCAAGGTCTATATAGTTAAATGTTGATATTACAAATGATGTGGAAAATAAAACATTTACTTAAAAGTTTTTATTGAAGCTAGAAGAATTTTGTTTCACAGAAGATCATGAAAGGAGAGTTGACTGGGTAACAGCTGAAATGGATATAGCCACTGCTTTATCAACTCCAAGTGTTCCTTGCTCCTCTCCATCAGAGGGTTCTATGGTAAAGTGGCAGGATGGATTTGGCTCTCAGTTGCAGGAATAAGAAGAAATCTCAGCAAAATGGGACCACTAGGAGTGGCTCCTCAGTTGCAGGCATTCTTTTTTAATTAATCAGGTAATATTTCTATTTACATATTTACTATTTTTATTTATGTTTTCATAAGTTATTAGGTGCAGGTGGTATTTGATTATATGAGTAGTTCTTTAGTGGTGATTTGTGAGGTTTTGGTGCACCCACCACCTGAGCAGAATACACTGCACCATATTTGTAGTCTTTTATCCCTTGCCCTCCTCCAACTTTTCTCCCCAAGTCCCCAAAGTCTGCTGTATCGTTCTTATGCCTTTGTGTCCTCACAGCTTAGCTCCTGCATATCAGTGAGAACATACAATGTTCGGTTTTCCGAAGAGTTACTTCACTTAGAGTAATAGTCTCCATTCTCATTTGTGTCACTGCAAATGCTGTTAATTCATTCCTTTTTATGGCTGAGTAGTATTCCATCATATATATACCACAGTTTCTTTATCCACTTGTTGATTGATGGGCATTTGGGTTGGTTCCATGATTTTGCTATTGTGTATTGTGCTGCTATAAACATGTGCATGCAAGTATCTTTTTCATGTAATGACTTCTTTTCCTCTGGGTAGATACTCAGTAGTGGGATTGCTAGATCAAATGGTAGTTTTGCTTTCAGTTCTTTAAGGAATCTCCACACTGTTTTCCATAGTGGTTGTACTAGTTTACACTCCCACCAGCAGTGTAGAAGTGTTCCCTGTTCACCTCATCCATGCCAACATCTTTTATTTTTCTATTTTTATTTTTCATTGTGGCCATTCCTGCAGGAGTAAGGTGATATCACATTGTGGTTTTGATTAACATTTCCCTGATCTTATGTGATGTTGAGCATTCTTCCTACGTTTGTTGGCCTTTTGTATATATTCTTTTGAGAATTGTCTATTCATGTCCTTAGCCCACTTTTTGATGGGATTGTTTTTTTCTTATTGATTTGTTTGAGTTACTTGTAGATTTTGGTTATTAATCCTTTGTCAGATGTGTAGATTCTGAAGATTTTCTCCCATTCCATGGGTTGTCTGTTTACTGACTGTTTCTTTTGCCATGCAAAAGCTCTTTAGTTTAATTAGGTCTCTGCTATTTATCTTTGTTTTTATTGCATTTGCTTTTGGGTTCTTGGTTATGAAATCCTTGCCTAAGCCAATGTCTAGAAGGGCTTTTCCAATGTTATCTTCTAGAATTTTTATAGTTTCAGGTCTTAGGTTTAAGTCCTGAATCCATCTTTTGTTGATTTTTATATAAGGTGAGAGATGAGGATCCAGTTTCACTCCCCTACATGTGGCTAGCCAATTATCTCAGCACCATTTGCTGAAAAGTGTGTCCTTTCCCCACTTTATGTTTTTGTATGCTCTGTCGAAGATCAGTTGGTTATACGTATTTGGGTTTATTTCTGAGTTCTCTATTCTGTTCCATTCATCTATGTGCCTATTTTTATACCAGTATCATGCTGTTTTGGTGATTATGGCCTTATATTATAGTTTGAAATCAGGTAGTGTGATGCCTCCAGATTCGTTTGTTTTGCTTAGTCTTGCTTTGGCTATGCAGGCTCTTTTTTGGCATCATATGAATTTTAGAATTGTGTTTTATAATTCTGTGAAGAATGATGATATTTTGAGAGGGATTATACTGAATTTGTATATTGCTTTTAGGAGTATGGTCATTTTCACAGTACATCCATGAGCATGTGATGTGTTTTCATTGTTTGTGTTGTTTATGATTTCTTTCAGCAGTGTTTCATAGTTTTCCTTGTAGTGGTCTTTCAACTCCTTGGCTAGATATATTCCTAAGTATTTTTTTTTTTTTTTTTTGCCGCTATTGTAAAAGGAGTTGAGTTTTTGATTTGATTCTCTACTTGGTTGCTGTTGGTGTATAGAAGAGCTAATGATTTGTGTACATTAATCTTGTATCCAGAAATTTTGCTGAATTATTTTATCAGTTCTAGGAGCTTTTTAAAGGAGTCTTTAGGGTTTTCGAGGTAAACAATCATATCATCAGCAAACAGTAACAATTTGACTTCCTCTTTATCGATTTGGATGTCCTTTATTTGTTTTTCTTGTCTAATTGTCTGGAAGTCTGGCAAGGACTTCCAGTACTGTGCTGAAGAGGAGTGGTAAGAGTAGGCATCTTTGTCTTGTACCAGTTATCAGAGGGAATGCTTTCAACTTTCCCCGTTCAGTATTATGTTGGCTATGGATTTGTCATAGATGGCTTTTATTGCCTTAAGGTATGTTTCTTGTATGCCGATTTTGTTGAGAGTTTTAACCATAAAGTGACGCTGGATTTTGTTGAATGCTTTTTCTGCATCTGTTGAGATGATCATGTGATTTTTGTTTTTAATTCTGTTTATGTGGTGTATCACATTTATTGAGTTGTATATGTTAAACAATTCCTGCAGCTCTAGTATGAAACCTACTTGATCATGGTGGATTGTTTTTTGGATATGTTGTTGGATTCTGTTAGCTAGTATTTTGTTAAGGATTTTAACATTTATGTTCATCAAGAATATTGGTCTGTAGTTTTCTTTTTTGGTTATGTCTTCTTCTGGTTTTGGTACTAAGGTGATGCTGGCTTCATAGAATGAATTATGGAGGATTCCTTCTTTCTCTATTTTGTGGAATAGCATCAAAAAGATTGATACCAATTCTTCTTTGCATGTCTGGTAGAACTCTGCTGTTAATCTGTCTGGTCCTGGATCTTTTTTGTTGTTGTTGGTAGTTTTAAAATTACCATTTAAATCTTGCTGCTTGTTATTAGTCTGTTCAGGGTATCTAATTCTTCCTGATTTAAGCTAGAAGGGTTGTATTTTTCCAGAAATGTATCCATCTCATCTAAGTTTTCTAGTTTATGTGCATAAAAGTGTTCATAGTAGCCTTGAATGATCTTCTGTATTTCAGTGACATTAGTTGTAATATCTCCTGTTTCATTTCTTAGTGAGGTTATTTGCATTTTCTCTCTTCTTATCTTGGTTAATCTTGCTAGTGGTCTATGAATTTTATTTATGACTTCAAAGAACCAGCTTTTTATTCCACTTATTTTTTTGTTACAATTTTATTTAGTTCTGCTCTGATCTTGGTTATTTCCTTTCTTCTGCTGGGTTTGGGTTTAGTTTGTTTTTGTTTTGCTAGTTCCTCGAGGTGTGACCTTAGAATATCAGTTCGTGCTCTTTCAATCTTTTTTCTGTGGGCATTTAGGGCTATGAATTTTCCTCTTAGCACTGCCTTTTGTATATCCCAGAGGTTTTGGTAGGTTGTGTCGTTATTGTTGTTCAGTTCAAAGGATTTTTTAATTTCCATCTTGCTTTCATTTTTGACCCAATTTAGGAGAAGATTATTTAATTTCCATGTATTTGCATTGTTTTGAAGATTCCTTTTGGAGTTGATTTTCAGTTTTATTCCACTGTGATCTGAGAGAGTGCTTGATATACTTTCAATTTTCTTAGATTTATTGAGACTTGATTAATGGCCTATCATGTGGTCTATCTTAGAGTAAGTTCCATGAACTGTTGAATAGAATGTGTGTTCTGTGGTTGTTGGACAAAATGTTCTGTATATGTCTGTTAAGTCCATTTGTTCCAAGGTATAGTTTAGATCCATTGTGTCTTTGTTGACTTTCTGTCTTAATGACCTGTCTAGTGCTATCAGTGGAGTATTGAAGTCCTCCACTATTATTATTTTGCTCTCTAATTGCTTAGGTCTACTAGTAATTATTTTATAAATTTGGGATCTCCAGTGTTAGGTGCATATGTTTAGGATTGTGATATTTTCCTGTTGGCAAGGCTATTTACCATTATATAATGTCCCTCTTTGTCTCTTTTAACTGCTGTTGCTTTAAAGTTGGTTTTATCTGATATAAGAATTGCTATCCCTGCTCACTTTTGGTGTCTATTTTCATAAAATGCCTTTTCCACCCCTTTACTTTAAGTTTAGTTGAGTCCTTGTGTGTTACGTGAGTCTCCTGAAGGCAGTAGATGGTTGGTTGGTGAGTTTTTATCCATTCTGTGATTTTGTATCTTTTAAGTGGAGCATTTAGGCCATTTACATTTAGTGTTAGTATTGAAATGTAAGGTACTATTGCATTCATCATGCTCTTTGTTGCCTTTGTATTTTTTTCTGTGTGTTTTGTGCTCACTTTTTAACTTGTATTTTGTTTTATAGGTACTGTGTGATTAATGCTCTAAAGAGGTTGTGTTTTGATGTGTTTCTAGGATTTGTTTCAAGATTTAGAGCTCCTTTTAGCAGTTCTTGGAGTGGTGGCTTGGTAATGGCAAATTCTCTTAGCATCTGTTTGTCTGAAAGACTGTATCTTTCCTTCATATATGATGCTTAATTTCTCTTGATACAAAATTCTTGGCTGATAATTGTTTTGTTTGAGGAGGCTGAAAAGAGCCCCAGTCCCTTCTAGCTTATAGGATTTCTGCTGAGAAATCTGAATCTGACAGGTTTTCCTTTACAGGTTTCCTTGTGCTTCTATCTCAAAACTCTTATGATTCTTTCCTTTGTCTTAACTTTGGATAACTTGATGATAATCTGCCTCGATGATGACCTTTTTGCAATGAATTTCTCATGTGTTCTTTATGCTTCTTGTATTCGATGTCTCGGTCTCTAGCAAGGCCAGGGAAGTTTTCCTTAATTATTCCCTCAAATATGTTTTCTAAGCTTTTTGAATTTTCTTTTTCCTCAGGAACACCCATTATTCTTAGGTTTGGTCATTTAACATAATCCCAGACTTCTTGGAGGCTTTGTCTATACTTCCTTATTCTTTTTTCTTTCTCTTTGTTGGATTCGGTTAATTCAAAGACCTTGTCTTCAAGCTCTGAATCTTTCTTCTACTTGTTCAATTCTATTGCTGAGATTTTCCAGAGCATTTTGCATTTCTAAAATTGTGTCCAAAGTTTCCTGAATTTTTGATTGTTTTTTTCTTTGAGCTATCTATTTTCTTAAATATTTCTCCCTTCACTTCTTGTGTTTTTTTTTTTTTTTTTTTTTTTTTTTTTTTTTTTTTTGATTTCCTTGTATTGGGCTTTGCCTTTCTCTAGTGCCTCCCTGATTGCCCTAATAACTAACTTCCTGAATTCTTTTTCAGGTAAATAAGGAATTTTTTTCTTGGTTTGGATTCATTGCTGGTGACCAAGTGTGATTTTCTGGGAGCCTTGTTTTGACATATTACCAGAGTTGGCTTTCTGGTTCCTTCTCATTAGGGTAGGCTCTGTCAGAGGAAAGGTCTGGGGCTGAAGGCTGTTGTTCAGATCCTTTCGTCTCATAGAATGTTCCCTTGGTGTAGTACTCTCACCCTTTTCCTATGGATGTGGCTTCCTGTGAGCCAAACTGCAGTGATTGTTGTCTCTCTTCTGGATCCAGCCACCCAGTGAGTCTACCCAGCTCCTGGCTGGTACTGAGGGTTGATTGCACAGAGTCCTGTGATGTAAACCATCTATGGGTCTCTCAGCTGTGGATACCAGTCGCCTATTTTGGTGGAGGTTGCAGAGGGGTGCAATGGACTCCATGAGGGTTCTTAGCTTTGGTGGTTTAATGCTTTAGTTTTGTGCTGGTTGGCCTCCTGGAAGAAGGTGGTGCTTTCCAGAGAGTATCAGCTGTAATAGTATAGAGAGGGAACAGCAGTGGATAGGGCCCTAGAACTCTCAAGATTATATGCCTTTGTCTTCCACTATCAGGGTGGGCAGGGAAGCACCATTAGCTGGGGGCAGGACTAGGCATGTGTGAGCTCAGACTTTCCTCAGGCACGTCTTGCTGCGGTTGCTGTGGGAATGGGAGTGAGATTCTCGGGTCACTGGAATTGTGTACCTAGGAGGTTTATGACTGCCTCTGCTGAGTCTTGCAAATTGTCAGGGAAGTGGAATTAAGCTGGCAGTCACAGGCCTCACCCAGATCCCACACAAACTGGAGGTCTGGTCTCTCGTCCACCATGCCTTGTCCAACAACTCCTAGTCTGTTTCCAGGCAGTGGGTGAGATGGGCTTGAAAACTTGCCCCAGGATACCCACTTCCCAGCTGCAAAAGAAAATGGTATGGTTCTTCCTCCACCTGTGGAGTCTGCACACCAGATTTGTGCCCTTCCCTGGGTTCTGGCCAGAAGGCTTCTCAGCCCATTCAAATTGTTACAAAGTTCAGCTAGGGCTTTTCCTTTCCCTGTGGAGTTTTACCCCTTGCTCCTCTGGCCACCCTCCCAATGGATCCCTGTGGGGCCAGGCAGGAATGGCCTGCTCGGAGACCCAGTGAGGTCCTAGGGCCTTTGTCCTGCTTCCTCTACCCCCGTATTTCATTCGACTCTCTAAATTGACTCAGCTCCAGGTAAAGTCAGAAACTTTTTACACAAACAGACCTTCATTTTCTCCAGTTGGGGTGTATGTTTGGGAGAAGAGGGTCTCCCTTTCTCACTTCCACAGTTGGAGCACTCAAAGTATTTGGGGCATCTCCCGGGTCTTGCAGGAGCAGTCCACTTCCTTCAGAGGGTCTGTGGGTCCTCTCAGCATTGCTGATTTGTTCTTACGGTTGATCTGGAGCTAAAATTCACAAGGTGAGTCTCTGCATGCTGCTCTGTCTGGAGCTGTAATCTAAATTACAGCTGCCATAATGTCCTGCCTCCCATCTGCCATGATGATCTAAAGTTTTAGACATTCTTAACATCAATGAGAAATGTATGTTTGAGCAGCCTCCCTTTGGACTAATAACAAGTTTAATGGCTGCTCAAATTGTGGTGGGGGGCGGTGTGGAGGGCTCTAGAAGGAAAAAATAGAATATTCTTAGCACCAGCTTCTATTTTAAATGACACTGAGGAAGAAGTGACCAGAATTACATGGATTACAGGTTTTCTCCTTTTTTAAAAATTAAAATTTTAATATTTAGAGACAGATTTTATTCTGTCACCCAGGCTGCCAGTCTGTAGTGCAGTGGTGCAGTTGTGCAGTCATAGCTCACTGCAGCCTCAAATTCCTAGGCTCAAGTAATCCTCCTACCTTAGCCTCCCAAGTAGCTGGGACTACAGGCATAGGCCATTTCGCACAGCTGAAAGGTTTTCTCTTTTAATTACATTACTTCATAACTTTCCTTGCTGTGAAATTAAATACTATTAAGTATTATAAATAGTATTTATTTATTTAATTTTTTTAGACAGAGTCTCACTCTGTCACCCAGGCTAGAGGGCAGTGGTGTGATCTTGTCTCACTGCAACCTCTGCCTCCCAGGTTCAAGTGATTCTCTTGCCTCAGCCTACCAAGTAGCTGGGACTACAAGCATGCACCACCATGCCCAGCTAATTTTTGTATTTTTAGTAGAGATAGGACTTCACCATGTTGGCCAGGCTTGTCTTGAACTCCTGACCTCAAGTGATACACCTGCCTCAGCCTTCCAAAGTGTTGGGATTACAGGCATGAGCCACTGTGTCTGGCCTATTATAAATAGTATTTCAATCAAAAAGGCATAAAAGCTGTATGAAGTAGAGTTCTCTGGTTGCAAGCAGCAAACAGAAATCAACTTTGGCTAACTTAAACAAAAAATAACATTGGTAGAAGGATATTGTTGCCAGAACCCAAAGATTCTCCAAAAGAATGGAGAGCTTAGTATATTTCCAGGAGAATTTCCAGGTTGGTGATCACATCCACGTGCCTGAGTGGAGGTGGGGCAGCCCACCCCAGCTCTTGGGGTAGAGAGGCTCCAGGCAAAGAGGCTCCAGTGCTTGGGACCCTTCTGAACCTTGCCATGTGTATCACTTCATCTGTCTTTTCATCTCTATCATTTATAATATCTTTTGTAATAAACCTACCAGTAAGTGGAGTGTTTCCCTGAGTTCTGTGAGCAGTCCTGGCAGATTATTGGAATGAGAATCCTGATTTGTGGTTAGTAGGTAAGAAGCACAGGTGACAACCTGGGATTGGCAATTGGTGTCTGAAGTAGGGGACAATCTTGTGGGACTGAGGCCTTAATCTGTGGGATCTGACAGCATTCCATGTAGATAGTGTCAGAATTGAATTCAATTAGAGGACACTTGTTATCTATTGGAGAACTGCTTGGCATATGGGGAAAATTCCCCATCCACGTAGTCACAGAATTGTTCTATATTGTGAGTGTACAGAGAAATAGTGTGTGTTGCCACCAAACTCTATTGCAGAAAATAACTTTTCTTTAAGGGGTAAGAAGTGCTTATTTACTCATCACAGGAACACATGTGGAGCCCCTTTTGGGTGCACAGCCTGGCAGATGATCTTTTAAATAATGGAAGCCCCAGTGGCAGGATTTTTGCCTTTCTTCATGGCTCATACTCAGAGCCTAGAACTATGCCTGGTACAGAGTTGGTGCCCAGTACTCATTTGTTGGATGAGTAAATGAATATTTCTCACACCCTGTTTTTTCATCAAAGACACTTTGATCCTCAGGACCCTTGACTTGCATTCATGGGGAGGAATCTGGCCGTGCCATGAGGAGGGACAAGGGGCATGCTGAGGAATGATCGCTGAGCACATACCAACTCAGCACCAAGGGGAGAATCAGACACCTGCCCTTTGCACTGCTGTGGAAAATTTGACTGGATTTTAAATGTAAGCAGAGAAAAGTTGCTATCCTTACAATTCCTGGTGCACTGCAATATAAATTCTGACATTAATCATATGGAGTTGGTGCCCACAGGTTAAAGGGCATGGTGCCCAGAGAGCCTGCCCCCACTTCAGAGGCCAGCTACAAGTAGAGTTCTCAGGGTACCTGCATTTTTGATAGCTGGCTCAAGATTCAGAGAGTTCCTCTGAGGCCCTCAGATAATCCGCTCAAAAGGCTCACAGAACTTAGGAAAGTGCTGTACTTATGATTGCAGTTTTATCGTAAAGGATACAAATCAAGACCAGTCAGGTGAAGGAACACGTGGGGCAAGGTTTGGGAGGGAGGCTTCCAGAAACTCTGTGCCCTTTCCCATGAACTAGAAGCTTGTCTTCCTCCTGACATAAAGCCCCAACCTGCTAATTATATGGTTGGTCATTCTGGTGCCCAGCCTCCATCTTGAATCATTGCATCCTTTAGCATAAAATGAAAGAGCCTCTTGGTGTGATCCAAGAGGCTCAAAAGTAACAAAGGTACTCCTATGACTTGTGAAATCCCAAGGATTAAGTGTCTCCCAAGAAGCAGGGACAAAAGCCAGTCAGATTCCTTATTACACAATAAGCGTTCTGATTTTAGAATAGAGTTGTATTTAAAAGCTTGGGAAATGACAAAGATTCTTTGCTTGATCAAACTTTAGTCAAGTTCCTGAACCATCTGCTAGGTGCTTTCGTGCACTTCCTTATAAGATTCAGTTTTAGCAAGAACTTTGCCAAGTCAGTTTAGCAAGATCCTCCCACTCTCACTGTCTGATTACCCTTAGGATCTGATTGGGTTCCTCTTTTCCATCATCCCCCTAGCAAGATCTGATCACCTTGGTTTGTTTTCAGCAAGAATCCTGTTGGCTGGTTGTAGCGGCTCATGCCTGTAATCCCAGCACTTTAGGAGGCTGAAGTGTGTGGACTGCTTGAGGTCAGGAGTTAGGAGACCAGCCTGGTCAACATGGCAAAACACTGTCTCTACTAAAACTACAAAAATTAGCTGGGCATGGTGGCAGGCACCTGTGATTCCAGCTACTCCAGAAGGTGAGGCAGGTGAATTGCTCAAACCTGGTAGGCGGAGGCTACAGTGAGATGAGATTGCACCACTGCACTCCAGGCTGGGTGACACAGTGAGACCCTGTCTCAAAAAAAAGAAAAAAAGAAAAAAGAATCTTGTTATTTTGATTTAGCCAGAATCCCCCTTACCTCTCATCTTTCTTCTAGCAATTTTCTATCCACTGGCTCCAGAATGGTCCTTGATTATAAATTCCCATTTGCCCTTACTATATTTCATGTTAAGCCCAATTTCTCTGCCCTACTGCAAAGTCCCATTGCAGTGGGCCCTATACCTATCTTGATGATCCTGAGTAAAGTATGCTTTACCATATTTTAATAAGTATCATTGAATCGTCTTTTTCTTTAACACAGCCACTAAGACAACTGGGCCTTCAGGTCTTATTTGACAAAGATCAAAGACACAGCTAGCTTGGCATAGGGAGCCTTTATTTGTTTGTCACCTTTTAATGTGGTGACGAATTGATTCTAAATGCAACCACACTAAAAACAGAAGTTTATTTGACTTTAATTTTTAAAGAAGAATATTTCCAGAAATATAAGTAGTGGGAACCAGTGGACAATTCTTAAGGTCATAACCATCAGGATGAATAAATTTGAATTTTTTAAGTCTTCGTTACTTGTTCCAGATTCAGATTCCAGGAAGAGGCCTTCTGATTGGACTAGCCTGGACCACATGCTCATTTTTTAAATTTACATCCTCTCAAGAGTATAACCAGTGAGTGAAGCATGGCTCTGGAAAGAACAGTTACTGAATGTTAGTAGGCAAAAACACCAGATATGTGCTTCTCCAAAGCATTTTCTCTTGTAAAAATATAAAGTGCCACGTAAGTGGCAATTCTGTTGTACTGTGCAGAGTGATTTTTGAGCTTGAAATTTTAATTAAGATTCATGAATATGAAGCTATGGCTTTTATGGCTTTTAAAAAAAATCTATCAGAACTTAGTTCTAGATTCTAATTAATGTAGAAATGTGGAGCACCCAAAGAGGCACTTCTGTACCAAACAATATTGTTACGTAAGTAAAAAAGTCACATGCCTACCTTGTAAACCAGAAAAAGGCAGAATAACATGTTAAAAACTTTAAAAAATATACAGCATAGTTTTATTCAAATTATTTAGAGGATTAGGAGACAGAGCTATAAGCCTTTCATGACTTCAAGTCTTTAAAGTCAACCCTCAGCAAAAAAGGAGGTAGAGATAGGAGTTGGGGGATGGTTGCAGCAGTCTGATTATGCAATCATGCCATTTTAAATTAAGACAACAAATTAGTGACAATGAAAATGACGATAAATAGTAAAGAAATATTTTGTAAGCGGGATTTATATGATTCTGCATTATAAATAATTTTAGAGGTAAGAATCTGGCATGATTGTAATAATACTACTAAGTTTTTGCTTTTAAAATCCTTTTGCTTGGTAACTATAAAATGCCCTTCTGAATAAAAGTAACGTTTTTATTCCAACTCTGCAAATAAAAAAAAAAAACCCTTCACATATTTGTGATTTATCTAAGGTGGAAAACCAAATCCTATCCCCTTCCTCATTCTCAACTTGTTTTACATTGTATAGCACATGTGGCATCTCATTTTTCTGCATTTTCCTTAACTACAGGTTTTCAAGGCATTTGTAGGTACTCTGCTATCTTCAAAATCCAGAAATTTGTGTTCATCCATCTGTTTAAAATCTCCCCCTTTTTAAAATGATGTCTGTTTTGGAATAGGTGACAACTGCCTATGTGTTTTGAATAGGAAATGGACAGAATATCACCAAAATCAGGACCTTTTCAAGAGACGTCTTGGAAATTCTATTCCTCATATATATACTTTGTCATATTTTATTCATTCTGCTAGTAAAGAACAGTGATAATTTTCATGAAAAATGTTTGTTAGGGAAGAAACCAATTATGATTTATTTTACCACTTCTGCTATATGGAGACTCTACAATTGCAAAACACAGATGGCAGAAACCATGCCTACTCCACTGAAAACATGAGGTTTGTTTGCATTTGTTTTATTAACTGCGGCTGCTTCCACAGCCTCTAACCCAATGTTTTGAAGAAATAAACTTTTTTAAAAAATGTATTCATTTCATTTTGTTTGCACAGTTGATGCCAAGTTTTTCAACCAACTCTCTTTCCAGAGCTAAAATAATATCCAGGAGAACTGAAAAAAAAAAAAAGGTGAAAAATGGATCGACTACAGAGGATTTAGAGTTGGGATTTGGGTTTAGCTCTGGGTGCTCACTGGTTCCTATTTAGCACTTGCTGGTGGCATTTATAGTTTGCTTGATTTCTAGCCATTGGAATGAACACCCAGAAAAGTCCAATTGCTGAGGTTATGACGCTTGCTGGAGGGATTTTGTGGATTAGACTAGAGTAAACAGGATTTTGGTTTCTGGTTCTGTTAGCAATTGTCTGTGTGACTTTAGACAAGTACTTAGCTTCTTTGTGTATCCTCATACCCCCCCACACCTTCACACCTCCCTGCTCCCTACAGCAATGAAAAGGGCAGTGAAAAATAGAAGGGAAGAATATAATACTAACTTGCAATTCAGGGCCAAAGTAAGTAACAATTGATACTTCATGATACTTGGTCTCTTTGTGATCAAGATGTAAGCAGAAAGAGTATACTAAAAAGACCAAATAATCAAGAGGTAATCTTATGTAATCATTCCTTTTGTTTACACTTTTAGAGAAGTTTTTTATTGTATACTTCTCTGTATTGTTAAACTTTAAGATTTGAAAATTCATTTCAATCAACTTCTCATGGTTTACATCTCTCTGAACACTATAAGCTGAAAGTATTTCTCTTAAGAGATACTTTTCCATTTTTTTTTAACAAAGGTTTTTACTGTTCTACTTCAATCCAGACAATTTTACTCAGAGGAAAGGATAATAATGGCTTATGTGTCAAGGTAAGTTTTGTTTGGACATGAATTAAAGATACAACTTGATATTTTCATAAAATACTGTACGCAATAGATCTGATCCAATGCTTGCTTTTAACAGATGACTAGTTCTAAAAGGAAGCATTAGTTTTTGTATGTGGGAAGTTAAGTACTTGATAATTGGTCACCTGCAAGTACCTTCTGTCTTTTACAAATGGTCACTTTGTGATAAGCCGTTCCACAATTTCCTTTAGCTCAGGAGCATTTATACCCAATTGATGGTGTGGAAATACACTGAACACCATATGCTATGATGTCTAAAATTAGAAGACTGTGTAGTTTTCCTGAGTCTGTTTCGGGAATTTGCAATGAGCAGCGATATTTGTTGCTCCTAGCTCAATTAGGGCTGACTCCATCCACCAGCATAATGGGTTGGGCATAGCACCAAGACCTTGAAAATGAAGGTACTACTCTACCTTTACCCATGATGACTGGTCAAGAATGTGTGTGTGTGTTGTCCTATCCAAGCCAGTGATAGTCACTTTGGGAAAGAGAATTTATTTTCACTAGTGTTGCTATGCTGGTAGGATGTAAACCCAGAACAATGCTGTAATATCCTATTAATTCTTGTAAAGGTATATATATATATGTATACATATATATGACATACATGAAGAAATATAAAAAATGATTAGTAAATGTTCAATCTTACTAGTAATCAAAGAAATGCAAATTAAAACAATAAGATATGATTTACTTTTGAATTGGAAAATGATTAATTAATTGATAGTTAGGCAACAAATTTAAGTGTTGAAACAGATACGGTATGCTATGGTTTGAATGTGTCCCCCAAAAGTTTATGTGTTGGAAACTTGGTTGCCATTGTGGCAGTGTTGAGAGGAGGGACTTTGGAAGGCAATTGAGTCATGAAGGATACTCCCTAATGAATAGATTACTGTTGTTATTGTAGGAATAATTCAGTTATTGTGGGAATGGCATTGTTACAAAAGCTAGTTGCCTCTCACACTTACTTTCTTGCCCTCTGTCTTCTGCTCTTCCATCTGTGATGACTCTCATCAGATGCCAGGTGCCATGCTCTTGGACTTCCTAGCCTCAAGAACCATGAGCCTGGTAAACTTCATAAATTACTCAATCCTTGATATTCTGTCATAGCTCCAGAAAATGGACTAAGACACTGAAATGCTCAAGTTTGTTGGACTGGAAATTTCTGTAACATTTTTAAAAAAGCAATTTGAAAATACAGATTTTTTTTTTATCAATATCATATTATTTGTTCCAAGTGGAATATATCCTAAGGAAGTAATTTGAAATATGGAAGTGTGAAGCACAAAACCAGAAACAACTAATATCCAAAAGTAAGAAAATAATACACAAAGTATAGTAGATACATTGGAAGAAATATTTAAGGATTAAGTGAAGAATGCAAGATACAAAATTGTAAGCACATGGTTCCTTAATGACATATAGCTTTCGAGTGTTTCGTTCCATAATTTGTATAGTATTTTTCTTTACAAATATATTAAGAAAAATCATGATTGTGCATGTTTAATATCTTTTCCCTATGCTCTGAGTATTAATGTACTCTCTCAGCCTACGACAGCTAGTGGGATATATTTTTATGCCAATTTGGGCTCTGCTATCCCAAATTAAGAGTATTGTGTAGTAGATACTGTTTATTCTTTTAGGTGCTCTCTTTCTCCCATTTAGTTTGCATTTAGTGAATAGTTTTGATTCAAAATGACTGACAAAAATGGTACAAATGATAGTGAAACAATTGTTTCCAAGAATCAGATATTAAAAATCAGGTTTTCTGGAAGATTGAGGAGTCTTCAGGGAAACGATGAGGTGGCAGAATTAATAAAAAAGTAAGAGATTAGGAATTATTGGAAATCTTTAAACTTTTTGCAATTATATAGATGTAATTGCAAGTCAGTAAACTTTTTAAAGACAGAATTCCTCTTTTTGTTTGTCAAGCTGACTATATAATTTGTAAAGCCTAGTGCAAAATAAAAATGTGGAGTCCTTGTCAAAAATCAGGGAGAAAAGCACCATTAAAGGTAGGTGTATTCATCTGTTTTCATACTGCTATAAAGACACACCAGAGACTGAGTAGTTTATACAGATAAAAGGTTTAATTGACTCAAAGTCACAGACAGCTGGGGAGGACTCAGGAAACTTACAATCATGGAGGAAGGTGAAGGGGAAACCAGGCCACATCTTACCACAGTGAAGTAGGAGAGAAAGGGGTGGGGTGGGGGAGGGGGTAGAACTGACAAATACTTTTAAAGTGTCTGATCTCATGAAAACTCAGTTACTATCATGAGAACGGCATGGGGGTAACCACCCCATAATCCAACCAATCCCACCAGTCCCTCCCTCAAGACATGGGAATTGCAATTCAAGATGTGATTTGGGTGGGGACACAGAGCCAAACCGTATCAGTATGTATGAGGCTTTTTTCTTCCTTCCATGGTGTTTCTCTCAACCTTGTCTTGATGTTTTTATTTGCTATTTGATGTCATTCTAAGTCAAGAAAAGTTTAGATGTTAAATGTGTAGTGCAAATTTTCCATTTATTTTTATATCGTATAATGCCAGTTTTAAATGCAAGTGTCAGAGCACAATATAGAAATGAACAGAAAATTTTTTGCTTCTAGTGGGCCAGAGGAGACAAATATGAACCATACTCAGAAAGGTGGAAGAAGGAAGAGAAGATTCCTCCCACGCATGGAGCAGAGGGTACTCTTGGGGTGAGTGTGAATCCTCACAGCTGAACAAGGACATGTGTGTCACTTCCCAGGTCCTGCTCCTGTCAGCCATGAGCCCATACCACTCAGTGGGGCTAGGGCCTATGGAAATTGAGTGTGCTGCCTCAGTCCACAGGACATGGGTAATCCTCAAGCATCTTTAAATTCAGGGCTGAAATGTGCTCAGAATCTAGGTGGGATAGGGAAGAGGCTGTCCCCACCACCTAGATGCAGCCTCTGCTGGGCTGATCAACAGATGTGTGGGCAGTTGTGCTGTCAGCCCAGGGCTCAGGGGCTGCCACCATGTTCTATCCTGAGATGCCAGAATGCAGACACCTGACTCTATTCTCTTTATGTTATCCTCATGCTTCTGCCAGGATCAGAGAATAACAGTCATTGTGGGGAGAAGAGGGAGAAATAACTGGGGTGAAGGATGACAGGGAGTTGGGGCGGACTGCTGAGAACCTGTCCAGGGCAGTTAGAGGGAGGCAGGACCACGTGGTGCTGAAGCTCACAGGTCCTGGTGCATGCTCCATTGTCCCAGTGGACTTCACTCACAAAATCCATATTCAAAGATAATGTTATTAAGAATTTCCAGGCAGCAACCACAGAGCATCAAACCCAAACTATGGGGCCCTGTGTGACTGCACTGGTTTCACTGTCTGTCAGTGTGAAAGAGGTACTTTGGCCGCTCTTACTGTAGTCTTGGTTTTAGGATATGTGTTTATACTCTAGGTCACATTTTTCTCTCTCTGTATGTTTACAGAGTTCAAAGATTATGCAGCCTAGCTTAGTACTTATTTAAAAAACATTACCCAGATAAAACCAATTGGACACCAGTTAGACCCTTTACATGGACAATAATAATGTGAACTTTACTTATTCTCTTATCTATGGGTTTTGTTTCCCCAGCTGGTTTGTTAAAGCCTTTTAGAGCAGAGACCCTGTTTTATATTCCTCTCTCTCTCTCTCTCTCTTTTTGAGGCAAGATGTGGTTCTTTCACTTAGGCTGAAATGCAGTGGCACAATCACAGCTCACTGCAACTTCCGCATCCCAGATACAAAAGATTCTTCCATCTTAGCTTCCTAAGTAGCTGAGACTACAGGTGTGTGCCACCACACCTGGCTAAATTATTTTTGTATTTTTTTGTAGAGATGGGGTCTCTCCATGTTGCCCAGGTGGGTCTCAAACTCTTGGGCTCAAGTGATTCTCCTGCCTTGGCCTCCGAAAGTGCTGAGATTACACATGTTAGCGACTGTACCTGTCCTTGTATAGCTCTTTTTATCCCTTACAACCCCCTTGGTGCTTAACAAGTCACTTGAGTCTTTTCTTCATGTTAGTTATAACATGGTATGTTAAGTTTGCTCTCTCCAAATGAGACAGATACCTTTTTTAGAGCAATAAATGCCAAAGTAGTGTTCAATAACTATTTGTGACTTCATTAAGAAAGGATATTGAGCCACATAATCTTAAAGTTGTAAGGGAGATAGGAGATCATCAGTGGCTTTGCACAACTGGTCCAAAAATCACACAATTTCTTATTGACAGGTCCAGGTCTAGAAACTATGTCTTCTAATTTTCAAGTGCTCTTTATATGACACAATACTATGTCTTCTAAGTTCAGATGCTCTTTATAAGACACAATACTGCTTCTGCAAAAATTGTGATTAGCAATCTATTTGAAACCTTATAAACTCAGGGATAGTTGTACCACATACAATAGGGAGATGATTTAAGTTATATCTGAGAAAGAAGGAACAAATTTTGAGAAAGAGAGTTAGACATGATTCATGAGCAACATGAGAAGGATAATGAGAAAAAGGAATGACTTATTCACATGATGTGAATAATACTGCTGTTTGTATTTTCCTGTTAAGTCTCTATTGCTTCCATGTGGTTTGTTCTTTGTGGTATGGAAATGGAAAACATAAATTCCAAACCAACTTCCTCCTCTATCATTCTCCACCTGGCTAACAGCTTTCTTTCACCATCCGTAATGCTAATATTAACATGAATCTGCTGTTCCTCAAAAGATATATCAGTTAATGTCCCTATTTATTCAGTACAATTAACACATTTTGCTGAAAAAAATGTACACTATGTTAGTTGATGCAGAGCATATAAAAATAATTAAACTAACAACAAAACTGTCCCATTTGCAAAGAGCCAAAGAACAAAGAAAGGGACAGAAGGTCTATTTGCTGTTTTCTTTAATCTGGGCCACTGCCACCTCTTATTATGACTAACCAAAAAGCTGAGGTGTAATAGAAACAAAACAAACTCCCTAATGGGAAAGCAGGGGACATGATATCTAGTTCTTGCCTAGCTTTTAATTAGCTGTATGACCTTGGGCAGGTCATTTAATCATATTGGATTCCCTATTTTTTTCATCTCTAAAATGAGAGGTTTGGATGAGAAGTAACTTCAAAGCTCCCTTCAAAGTCTGAAATTCCAATTTATGATTGGAATATATTTATGTAAACTAAACAATCATTTAATTTATTCCAGATTATGGCAAAATTAACTTATAATTAACTGATGTTCTCTTCACTTTAATTTAGAACACTGAATAAAATTGAAATTACAAATTGTAATCAAGACAAAACAAAGCTTTTATTGTCGGTGATGTTGGCTAGAAAGTTAGTAGTTAAGATTCAAATGACTACTATATTTTCTTTTTGTTTAACTTTTGCCTAACCCATAGTTGCTGGATGGGGAAGCCCTACTGTCTCATGTCTTTATGTTATGGTTTAAGGTACAAAGTTTGCATGTGCATACAACGCACATACACACACAAATCATATTTATGGATTGAGAAAGGTAAAAAAAGATATTTGAATCCGAGGCTCACAATTCATCCACTTATTGCACCAGATGGGAGTTTCCTCTTTCAGGCTGTGGTTAGTCTTGAATTTTTTCATGGCGCATTGGGCAGGCTGGTATATATGTGCATTCAACTTCACCACAGATCATGTCCAGAGCCCCTAGCTGCTGAAAACTGTACATAGGTGGTCCTGACCCTTTGGACTCATATTTGACAGGATGCAGTACAGAAGAACTCATATTCTTGTAAGTGTCCTCAAGGCTTTTTTAAAACTTTTTAAAATTTCAGCATATCTTTGCTTTCCTTTGATTCCTTTGAGGTTTAAGGGTGGTCACTGGCAGAATTACACAAATAGAGTGTTCACAGCTCAGCAATCCTTGGATCCACATTTGGAGTTCTATGTGGGTGGCACAGGAATAATGCCAATAAGAAGCCAGGACAGATCTGTTAATAGAAGTTAAATGACTCGGGATAGAGCCCTGAAAGCTTCCATGAAAAGACCTGAAAGACTTAAAATTTATAATAGTAGAAAAAGTCAATCTAAAGATTGCTAGTAATTTGAATGCATTAATTTCCTCAAAAATATGTATCTTTTCATTTGTCCAAAAATATTTTTGATACTTTAAATGTTAAGAGTAAGCGTAGCCTTTAGAATTGAGTTTGCTTCACATTCAGTTTTTAAAAATTGAAGGGAACCTACACACCCCAGAAACAAAATGTCTTTGTGTTCCTACTCTAGCAGAAATGGGGTTGTGGAAAGGGTAGAAAGTGAAGAAAACATCTCCCAAAATATATCCTATGAAATATAACACATTCTTCTAAATTTACCTCCTTCTATGTGACGTTATCAGTTATCTTGATGCAATCAAAACCAATTTCACTGAATTCAACATAAACACTTAATTAAATTCCAGAATCCTAATTAGTGCAGTGTCAATGATCTGTGCCCATCTTTCTTTTTTAAAAAAAAATATTGAACTTTCTTGGCCTGCTTGAGATTTTCAAGAAAATTTACAATTGAACAATTCATATTGTATATCAGTAAAAGTACATGCATATATATTTTTTAATTTTTTCAATTTTAGGTTTTAGGGTAGAAGCTATTCTAGATTCTGCTTCTGTCTAATTAGAGGCAGGATAAAATCTGAATAGACAATAAAATAATCAATTTTTAATATCTCCCTCTTATCATTGAACATTAGAAGTGACCTAGGTTAAGAACTGTCCCTGCAGTTGCTTTCTACCTGATTGTCAGACCACCCAGGCTGAGCAACCACAGGGCCCGATTTCTCTATCAAGGCAATATTTTCCTTCAGGAGTCGCCATACTGTATAGAATTGACATTAAATGAGGGCCTCCAACATGGCTGTCCTGGGACGTAGTTATGTGTTCTTCCCTGCCTCATTGCCAGGGTGATTATTCTCAGGGAAAAGCTATTTCCAGAGGGATTATAAGAGACTTGCTGGCTGCCAAAAGAGGGATTTTGAAAAAGGCTGTGGTGCTGGAAGAAACGATCCTAACCACATATGTTCCCTGAGATCTCACAGAGAGCAAGGCTCATAAAAAGAGACCATTTGAAGAGAATTTTTCTCCTGTTTCTCCTATTGAAAAGTAATGGGGACTGACTTGTGGAGTTACAGAAGAGAGATTCAGCATGGGAAGCAGGATTCTTCTGTATAAATATGGAGAGGCTAGTGCTTTTCCCCTGTAATTTAACAAGTCAGAGGTAGCAGACTCATTGGAGTCACTGCTGAGTCTGCTGGAGTTGTGCTGGAGGTAAATCCAGTTAGTGAACTATTATAGTATCCACTTCACATTACTTCAGCTTCTTACAAGAACTTCATCATGAAGATGGGCAAGCATGAAGAAATCAAGTCACAGGTTACATTTACGGAACACCTGCCTTGGGATTATTGTTCCTATGACACCATATTGACCCTCACAGCCTTCTTAAGAGCCATGTAGAAAACAAGGACAGGTTCTCTTTACTTTGTAGATGTGGAATCTGAAAATATCAAGTGAATTGCATGAAGTCATCCTTCATAATCAAGTTGGAGAAAAGAATAAAGACTGAGACTCTTGACTCTGAGAGTGTGGTCTGTAGGTGAAAATTCTCAGGCAGCAAGGTCCCTGAGCAGAAATACCCTTCTTCCCTCACAGGTCCAGGCAAAATTGGGTCATAGCCTCTGTACTTCTGTGACTGTTCTATAGGATGTGTAACAAACTACCCCAAAACACAGGGACTTAAAACAATAACAGGTATTTTATCATCTTTCATTATTTTTATGGGACTGCAATTCAGGAAGGGCGCAGCCTGGTGGTTTTAGCTCTGCATTTCTCATCTGATTACAATCAGACAGTGGTTCAAGGTGGAACAGGAAGGAAGCAAGGACGGCTGGGAGCTGGCCAAGCATCTCTATATAGCACAGGACCTTTCTATGTGGACTCTGAGGGGCTTGGTTTGGGCTTCTTCATGGCAAGGCAGCCTCAGGGTAAGATGGCTTTTTACATTGGCATCCTAGGGCTCCCACAAAAGTGTTTCAGCAAGCAGGGGGAAGCTGTATCTGAGGCTGGGACTTACAGAGATGTAGCTGTGGCTTCTCTAATTGGAATGCTCCTTCGTAGAACCCACTTAGGAATACATCCCCCATCCACCTTTTAAATAGACTGCTTTTAGAGCAGTTTTAGGTTCACAATAAAACTTGGCAGAAAGGACAGAGATTTCCCATATACTCTTTTTGCCCCTCCCGCCCCCACAACATGTTTAACATTCCCCACTATCAAAATCTGGCACCAAAGTCGCACATTTGTTCCAAATAAGCTTGCAATGATATTATCATCCAAAATCCATAGTTTATATTAGGATTCAACATTATACATTTAATAGGTTTTGACAAATGTATAATGACATGTATCCACCACTATAGAATCATACAAAGTAGTTTCACTGCCATAAAAATCCTCTGTGCTCCACCTATTCATCCCTCCCTTCCTGTAACCCCTGACAATCACTAATCTTTTTACTGTCTCCAAAGTTTTGCTTTTCCAGAGTATCGTATAGTTGGAATCACACAGTATGTAGCCTTTTCAGATTGGCTTCTTTCACTTAGTAATACACATTTTAGTTTCCTCCATGTCTCTTTATGGCTTCATAGATCATTTTTTCTGGTGCTAAATAATATTTCATTGTCTGAATATATCAGTTCATTTATTAATTTACCTTCTGAAGGATATCTTGGTTGCTTCCAAGTTTTGGAAGTTATGAATAAAGCTGATATAAACTTACCAGTGAGGGTTTTTGCGTGTGCATAATTTTTAGCACATTTGGGAGGGAGTGCAATTGCTGGATCATGTGGTAAGAGTATGCTTAACTTTGTAAGACAGTTCCAAACTGTCCAAAGTGGTCGCACCGTTTTGCATTCTCAGCAGCAATAAACGAGTTAGGAGAGTTTCTGTTGCTCCACATCTTGCCAGCATTTGTTATCAGTATTCTAGATTTCAGCTATTCTGACATGTGTATTAATTAATATTGCCCAAACTATAAAAGGAGTTTGACTAAGAGTATAAAGAGGGTGGAGCCGGAGAGCTGACCAGCTCCAGATTTATAAGACATATATTTGTTTTCAGATATTTCTATGGGAACACTTTGTTATTGATAGTGTTGAATATGAAATACATCAACAAACATGTATTTATTAAGCACCTAACCTGTGCAAAGCATTGCCCTGGGAACTCTAAGAGATGAAAGAAGAATGAGGTTGTCCTTGCCTCCAGAAAGCACAAAGTCTATTTGGATAGACTTAATCTTGAAAAATTGAGCAATTAGATCATTAAACAATGATTTAATATTTAATTACCTATTATGTGCTCTGCAATACAAGAGGGGCTTATGGCTCATTGAAGAACTGTCTAAGCTCTCTATTAGATTGTCTGTCTTATGGCAAAGATAGCAAAGTCAAGGTGCCAGTACTGAATGGTAAGAAGCTACTGGGTACGGCACCCCATTCAATCCAAACCATCTACCTCTGCACACCTATTCATGGCCCAGTGAGGTCTACAGAGAGAAGCACAGTGGAGTCCAAGGATGGAGACATGCTGGAGATTGAAGTCCTCTCAGGAAGTTTCATGAAGAAGTGAATGTTGTCCATTACTGGAGAATACATAAAATGGAGAAATGAAAGGATGGCTTTTGGGATTCAGAAGCAAAAATGGGAAAGTGAGGAACTTTGTAGGACTGGCTAGTTATGTCAGTTAACTGAAGTGAAAGGCTATGCAGGAATGAAATGGGAGGAACAAAGGCCAGGATCAGTTTTATCAAAAATCTTGAATATGCTGTCAAGGAACCTTTTGAATGTGCTGCCTATTGTGGAAAGTGACAGGGTGGGCTTGGCTGGAGATGTTTTAATAACACACTACACTTAGACATTGAAGAAGCACCACTTAGTTACATTAGAATTTAAATCTTAGATGGATGGAAGTTGCTAATCACAGTGGTTTCTTCTGGAACCTAGGACATATATAAGCATTCCATTATGAAGCTCTGTATTTAGCTAAGCATCTCTTACAGACTTTGTTCTTTGAGTATTTGATCAATTTTTGTGTATACTGTTTGGTGAGCCTAGTGCCATACAGCTTTCTCTGGGGCTTTCTAAATACAGTATAAGTGTATCCAAAAGGGAGAGAGAAGTGGTTCACTGCCACCTCCCCAGGCCTGTCCCTTCTCAGAGGAGTGTGGAGGCTGCTCTACTATTACCGGTTCTTAGCACAAAGCTCTGAAAACATGGACACAAGACTTTTTTTGTGTTTTCATGGCTCAAGGCAGTTACCATTAGGTGACATGTTTTTTCACTAAAGATAAAAACAAAGTGATAAAAAAGCTTGCTTAGTCAGAATAATTCTACTCTCAGTTCCATTAAGGAAAGGTAGAGAATAAGTGGTAATTTCAAAGAAGACCAGTGTACTTTGGAGCGCACATTTCTAGCATCCTTCTGTAAGCCAATGGAGAGTATTTGGTAAGATATTTGTTTGATAAAAACATGTAATATGTGTATATTCATGTATTCCCAATGCCTGAGCACAGTGCCTGGTACATAGGAGATTCTTAATAAATTCTGTTGGATCACTGGATTAAGTATTCTTTGTACAATAGTTGTGGAACACATATCAAGAAAACTTGAGAGAGATCAAAGATGGCTGACCACTAGCAGCTCAGGCTTGTAGCTCCCAGTGAAAGCGCAGAGAACGAGAGGACACCACACTTTCAGACAAATTCTTGTTGCTCAAGGACCAGGAGATTCCCAGCGGAGGAGCCCCATGGGTTACCAGTGCGACTCTTGCAGCTGGTGCTGTGGTTTTTCCAGTGCCCCGGTGCAGTGGTTCTTGGTGGAGAGTAAATGGGACTGGTTCCCCTTTTGGCTGATGACGTTTGGGGATGATTGAAGAAGGGATTCAGGAGGGAAGCCAGATGGGAGACTCCCAGACAGAAAAGCACCAAGAATCTTGATGCCGCTGTTGTAGCTAGCGCAGTGGGTTGCTCACATTTCAGCCCTGGGAATTAACAAGTTGGATGTCCACTAAAGACCTAATTTGAAAGTTGGTAATTACAAAGATGACAGGTAGATAAATTTACAATGATTGGAAGAAATCAGCTTAAAAAGGCTGAGAATACTCAAAATCAGAATGCCTCTCCCTCTACAGAGGATCACGGTTCCTCATCAACAAGGGAACAAGGCCTGATGGAGAATGAGTGCATTCCATTAACAGAATCAGGCTTCAGAAGGTGGATAATAAGAAACTTCTGTGAGTTAAAAGAACATGTTCTAGCCCAATGTAAAGAAACTAAGAACTTTGAAAAAAGATTTGACGAAATCCTAATGAGAATAGACAATTTAGAGAGGAATATAAGTGAATTAATGGAACTGAAGAATACTATACGAGAACTCTGAGAAGTATGCACAGGTTTTAACACTCGAATTGATCAAGCAGAAGAAAGGATATCAGAGGTCAATGACCAACTTAATGAAATGAAATGAGAAGACAAGATTAGAGAAGAAAAAGTAAAAAGGAATGAGCAAAGTCTCCAAAAAATATGGGACTATGTGAAAAGACCTAATTTATGTTTGACAGGTGTACCTGAATGTCATGAAGAGAATGAATCCACGCTGGAAAATATTCTTCAGGATATTATTCAGGAAAACTTTCCTAACCTAATAAGGTGGGACAATACTCATCTCCAGGTAATACAGAGAACACCACAAAGATATTCCTCAAGTAGAGCAACCCCAAGACACATAATTGTTAGATTCACCAGGGTTGAAATAAAGGAGAAAATTCTAAGGGCAGCTAGAGAGAAAGGTCAGGTTACCCATAAAGGGAAGCCTATCAGACTTAAAGCAGATCTCTCAGCAGAAACTCTACAAGCTAGAAGAGAGTGGGGGTTAATATTCGATATTTTCAAAGAAAAGAATTTTCAACCCAGAATCTCATATCCAGCCAAACCAAACTTTATAAATGAAGGAAAAATAAAATTTTTCATGAACAAGCAAGCACTCAGAGATTTCATCACCACCAGGCCAGCTTTACAAGAGCTTCTGAAAGAAGCACTACACATGGAAAGGAACAACCAGTATCAGTCATCCCAAAAACTTACCAAAAGATAAAGAGTATCTCCATAATGAGGTATTTATATCAACTCATGGGCAAAATAGCCAGCCAGCATTAAATGACAATATTAAACTCACAAATATCAATATTATTCCTAAATTTAAATGGATTAAATGCCCCAATCAAAGACACAGACACGCAAACTGAATAAAAAGTCAAAACACATCGGCACTCTGTATCCAGATCCATCTCATAAGCAAGGACACACAAAGACTCACAACCAAAGTTTGGAGGAAGACTCACCAATCAAATGGAGAGGAAAGAAAAACAAAACAAACAAACAAACAAAAAAAACAGGAGTTTTAACTTTCGTCTCTGACAAAATAGACTACAATAGTAACCAAGACTAAAAGAAACAAAGAAGGACATTACATAATGATAAAAAGATCAATGCAACAATAGGAGTCAATGATCATAAATATATATGTACCCAATATAGGGGCACCCAGATATATAAGACAAGTTTTCAATGACTTATAAAGAGATTTGGTCTCCCACACTAATAGCAGGAGACTTTGACACCATATTGTTAATATTCGACAGATCACTGAGATAGAAAATTAACAGACATTTATGATTTGAACTCAGACCTCAGAAAAGTAAACTCAGTGAATATTTACAGAATTCTTCACCCCAGGTCCACAGAACATACTTTTTTTTTTTTTAGTAACACATTACACCTCTTTTTAAAGTGACCACACAAATGGAAGCAAATCACTCTTCGGCACTTGCACAGCATTTCACAGATTTAAACGAAATATTGGTTGGCTGTTTGTTTGTTATTTTCTTTCCTTATTCCTTCCTGTCTCCACTGTTAAGCACAATCATCAGCATAAAAGAGGTTTTAGATATGTATTTCTAGATTGCATTCCAGCCTGGGCAATAGAGCAAGACTCCTGTTCTCTCTCCCCCTTTTCTCTTTCTCTTTCTTTCTTTCTTTCTTTCTTAAAAAAAAAAAAAGTCATTAACATATTTTTGCTTGTAATACAGTCTTTTTTTGTTTGTTTTTGTTTTTCCTATCTGTTTTCATTATACTTTAAGTTCTGGGATACATGTGTAGAACGTGCAGATTTGTTACATAGGTATACACATGCCACGGTGGTTTGCTGCACCCATTGACTGTCATCTACATTAGGTGTTTCTCCTAATGCTATCCCTCCCATAAATCCCACCCTGATACCTGCAGTGTGTGATGTTCCCCTCCCAGTGTCCATGTGTTCTCATTGTTCAACCCCCATTTATGAGTGAGAACATGTGGTGCTTGGTTTTCTTTTCCTGTGTGTGTTAGTTTGCCAAGGATGATGGTTTCAAGCTTCATCCATGTCCCTGCAAAGAACACGAATTCATCCTTTTTATGGCTGAATGTATTTTCTTTATCCAGTCTATCACTGATGGGCATTTGGGTTGGTTCCAAGTCTTTGCTATTGTGAATAGTGCTCCAATAAATATACATATGAATGTGTCCTTGTAGTAGAATGATTTATAATCCTTTGGATATATACCCAGCAATGGGATTGTTGGGTCAAATGGTATTTCTGGTTCTAGAACCTTAAGGAATCACCAATCTGTCTTCTACAATGGTTGAACTTACAGTCCCACCAACAGTGGAAAAGCTTTCCTGTTTCTCCACATCCTCTCAGCAAGCATCACAGGATCTGTTGTTTCCTGATATTTTAATTGTTGCCATTCTGACTGGTGTGAGACAATATCTCATGGTTTTGATTTGCATTTCTCTAATGATCAGTGATGATGAGCTTTTTTTCATGTTTGTTGGCCACATACATGTCTTCTTTTGAGAAGTGTCTGTTTATCTTTCAGTCACTTTTCGATGAGATTGCTGGGGTTTTTTTTCCTTGTAAATTTGTTTAAGTTCCTTGTAGATTCTGGATATTAGCCCTTTGTCAGATGGATAGTTTGCAAAATTTTCCCCCAATTCTGTAGATTGCCTGTTCACTCCAATGATAGTTTCTTTTGCTTTGCAGAAACTCTTTAGTTTAATTAGATCCCATTTGTCTATTTTGGCTTTTGTTGCCATTGCTTTTGGTGTTTTAGTCATGAAGTCTTTGCCCACACTTATGTCCTGAATGGTATTGCCTATGGTTTCTTCTAGGGTTTTTATGGTTTTAGGTTTTATGTTTAAGTCTTTAATCCATCTGGAGTTAATTTTTGTAAAAGGTGTAAGGAAGGGGTTCAGTTTCAGTTTTCTGCATATGGCTAGCCAGTTTTCCCTACACCATTTATTGAATAGGAAATCATTTCCCCATTGCTCATTTTTGTCGGGTTTGTTAAAGATCAGATGGTTGTAGATGTGTGGCATTATTTCTGAGGGTTCTATTCTGCTCCGTTGGTCTATATATCTGTTTTGGTAGAGTACCATGGTGTTTTGGTTACTGTAGCATTGTAGTATAGTTTGAAGTGAGGTAGCATAATGCCTTCAGCTTTGTTCTTTTTGCTTAGGATTGCCTTGGCTATATGGGCTCCTTTTTTGGTTACACATGAAATTTAAGGTAGTTTTTTCTAATTCTGTGAAGAAAGTCAGTGGTAGCTTGATGGAGATAGAATTGAATCTATTAATTACTTTGGGAAGTATGGCCATTTTCATAATATTGATTCTTCCTATCCATCAGCATGGAGTGTTTTTCCAATTGTTTATGTCCTTTCTTATTTCCTTGAGCCGTGATTTGTAGTTCTTGTTGAAGAGGTCCTTCGCATCTCTTGTAAGTTGTATTCCTAGGTATTTTATTCCCTTTGTAGCAGTTGTGAATGGGAGTTTGCTCATGATTTGGCTCTCTGCTTGTCTATTATTGCTGTATAGGAATGCTTGTGATTTTTGCACGTTAATTTTTTATTCTGAGACTTTGCTGAAGTTCCTTAACAGCTTAAGGAGATTTTGGGCTGAGACGATGAGGTTTTCTAAATATTGGGTCATGTCATCTGCAAACAGAGACAATTTGACTTCCTCTCTTCCTATTTGAATACCCTTCCTTTCTTTCTCTTGCCTGTTTGTCCTGGCCACGACTTCCAATACTATATTGAAAAGGAGTGGTGAGAGAGGGGATCCTTGTCTTGTGGCAGTTTTCGAAGGGAATGCTTCCAGCTTTTGCCCATTCAGTATGATATTGACTGGGTTTGTCATAAATAGCTCTTATTATTTTGGGATGCATTCCACTGATACCTAGTTTATTGAGAATTTTTAGCATGAGGGGTGTTGAATTTTATCGAAGGCCTTTTCTGCATCTATTGAGACAATCATGTAGTTTTGTCATTGGTTCTGTTTATGTGATGGATTATATTTATTGATTTGCATATGTTGAACCAGCCTTGCATCCCAGTGATGAAGCTGACTTGATCATGGTAAATAAGTTTTGATGTACTCCTGGATTTGGTTTGCCAATACTTTATTGAGAAATTTTGCATCTATGTTCATCAGGGATATTGACCTAAAATTTTCTTTTTCTGCTATATCTTTGCCAGGTTTTGGTATCAGGATGATGCTGGCCTCATAAAATGAGCTAGGGAGGAGTCCCTCTCTTTTCTATTGTTTGGAACAGTTTCAGAAGAAATGGTGCCAGCTCCTCTTTCTACACTTGGTATAAGTCAGCTGTGAATCTGTCTGGTCCTGAGCATTTTTTTGGTTGGCAGACTATTAATTACTGCCTCAATTTCAGAAATTTGTTTTTGGTCTATTCAGGGATTTTATTCTTCCTGGTTTAGTCTTGGGAGGGTGTATGTGTCCAGGAATTTATCAATTTCTTCTAGATTTTCTGGTTTATTTGCATAGAGGTGTTTATAGCATTCTCCGATGGTAGTTTGCATTTCTGTGGGATCAGTAATGATATCCCCTTTAACATTTTTTATTGTGTCTATTTGATATTTCTCTCTTTTCTTCTTTATTATTCTGACTAATGGTTTATTTTCTTAATATTTTCAAAAAACCAGCTTCTGGATTCATTGATTTTTTGAAGGATTTTTCATGTCTCTATCTCCTTCATTTTTGCTCTCATCTTAGTTATTTTTTGTCTTCTGCTACCTTTTGAATTTGTTTGCTCTTGCTTCTTTAGTCCTTTTAATTGTGATGTTAGGGTGTTGATTTTATCTCTTTCCCGCTTTCTCCTGTGGGAATTTAGTGCTATAAATTTCCCTCTAAACACTCCGTTAGCTGTGTCCCAGAGATTTTGGTACATCGTGTCTTTGTTCTCATTGGTTTCAAAGAACTTATTTATTTCTGCCTTCATTTTGTTATTTACCCAGTAGTCACTCAGGAGAAGGTTGTTCAGTTTCCATGTAGTTGTGTGGTTTTGAGTGAGTTTATCAATATTGAGTTCTAATTTGAGTGCACTGTCATCTGAGAGACTATTTGTTATGATTTCCATTCTTTTGCATTTGCTGAGGAATGTTTTACTTCCAACTGTGTGGTCATTTTTAGAATAAGTACAATGTGATGCTGAGAAGAATATATATTCTGTTGATTTTCGGTGGAGAGTTCTGTAGATGTATATTAGGTCTGCTTTGTCCAGAGCTGAATTTAAGTCCTGAATATCCTTGTTAATTTTCTATCTTATTTATCTGTCTAATATTGACAGTGGGTTGTTAAAGTCTCCCACTATTATCATATGGTGATCTGAGTCTTTTTGTAGGTCTCTAAGCACATGCTTTATGAATCTGGGTGCTCCTGTGTTGGGTGCACATATATTTAGTATAGTTAGCCCTTCTTGTTGCATTGATCCCTTTACCATTATGTAATGCCCTTCTTTGTCTTTTTTGATCTTTGTTGGTTTAAAGTCTGTTTTATCAGAGACTAGGATTGCAACCCTTGTTTTTGTTTTGCTTTCCATTTGCTTAGTAAATATCCCTCCATTCCTTTATCTTGAGCCTATGCATGTCTTTGTATGTGAGATGGTCTCCCGAATATGGCACACTGACGGGTCTTGACTCTTTATCCAGTTTGCCAGTCTATGTCTTTTAGTTGGGGCATTTAGCCCATTTACATTTAAGGTTAATATTGTTATATGTGAATTTGATCCTGTCATTATGGTGCTAGCTGGTTATTTTGCCCATTAGTTGATGCAGTTTCTTCATAGTATTAGTGGTCTTTACAATTTGCTATGTTTTTACAATGGCTGGTAGGCACTGGATTTTCCTTTTCATATTTAGAACTTCCTTCAGGAGCTCTTGTAAGGAAGGCCTGGTGGTGACAAAAACCTCTTAGTGCTTGCTTTTCAGTAAAGAATTTTATTTCTCTTTTGTTTATGAAGCTTAGTTTGGCTGAAAGTGAAATTTTGGGTTGAAAATTCTCTTCTTTAAGAATGTGAATATTGGCTCTTACTTTCCTCTGGCTTGGAGGGTTTCTGCAGAGAGATCCTCTGTGAGTCTGATGGGCTTCCATTTGTAGGCAATCCAATCTTTCTCTCTGGCTGCCTTAACATTTTTTTCTTTCATTTCAACCTTGGTAAATGTGATGATTATGTGTCTTGGGTTGCTCTTCTCAAGGATTATCTTTGTGGTGTTCTCTGTATTTCCTGAATTTGAATGTTGGCCTGTCTGGCTAAGCTGGGGAAGTTCCCCTGGATAATATTCTGAAGAGTGTTTTCCAACTTGGTTTCATTTTTCCTGTCACTTTCAGGTACACTAATCAAGTGAAGGTTTGGTCTTTTCATATAGCTCATAATTCTTGGATACTTTCTTTGTTCCTTTTCATTCTTTTTTTCTATAATCTTGTCCTCACACTTTATTTAATAAATTGATCTTCAATCTCTGATAGTTTATTCTGCTTGATTGATTTTGCTATTGATACTTGTGTATGTTTCATGAAGTTTTTGTGCTGCATTTTTTAGTTCCATCTGGTCATTTATATTCTTCCCTAAACTGGTTATTCTAGTTGGCAATTCCTCTAACTGTTTTTTCAAGGTTCTTAGCTTCCTTGCATTGGTTTAGAACATGCTCCTTTAGCTTGGAGGAGTTTGTTATTACCCAGCTCCTGAATCCTACTTCTGTCAATTCATCAAACTCATTCTCCATCCAGTTTTGTTCCCTTGCTGATGAGAAGTTTTGATCCTTTGAAGGAGAAGAGGCGTTCTGGCTTTTGGAATATTCAGACTTTTTGTGCTGTCTTTCTCTCATCTTCATGGATTTATCTACCATTTGTCTTTGATGTTGGTCACTTTCTAATGGGGTTTTTGCATGGATGTCTTTTTTGTTGATGTTGATGCTATTGCTTTATGATTGCTAGTTTTCCTTCTAACAGTCAGGCCCCTCTGCTGCAGGTCTGCTGGAGTTTGTTGGAGGTTCACTCCTGACCCTGTTTGCCTGGGAATCACCAGCAGAGGCTGTAGAACAGCAACGATTGCTGCCTATTCCTTCCTCTGGAAGCCTCGTTCCAGAGGAGCACCCATCAGATGCCAGCCAGAGCTCTCCTGTATGAAGTATCTGTTGACACCTGCTGGGTGGTATCTCACAGTCAGGAGGCACAGGGGTCAAGGACTCACTGGAGAAGATAGTTTAACCCTTAGCAGAGTCTGAGCACTGTGTTGGGGGATCTATTGCTCTCTTCAGAGCCAGCAGGCAGGAATGTTTATGTCTGCTGAAGCTGCACCCACAGCTGCCCCTTCCCCCAGGTTCTTTGTCTCAAGGAGATGGGAGTTTTATGTATAACCCCATTACTGGGACTGCTGTGTTTCTTTCAAGGATGCCCAGTCCAGAGAGGAGGAATCTAGAGAGGTAGGCTGGCTATGGCAGCTTTGCAGTGCTGCAATAGATTCCATACCCTGTTCAAACTTCCTGGAGGGTTTGTTTACACTGTGAGGGGAAAACTGCCTATTCAAGCCTCAGTAATGGCAGACACCCCTTCCCTCACCAAGTTTGAGTATCCCAGATTGACTTCAGTCTGCTCTGCTGGGAGCAAGAATTTCAAGTCTGTGGATCTTAACTTGTTGGGCTTTATAGGGTTGGGGTCTGCTGAGCTAGATCACTTGGCTCCCTGGCTTTAGCGTCTTTTTCAGAGGAGTGTATGGTTCTGTCTCACTGGCGTTCCAGGTGCCACTGGGGTGTGAAAAATACTCCTGCAGCTAGTTCAGTGTCTGTCCAAACATTCGTCCAGTTTTGTGCTTGAAACCTGGGGCCCTGAAGATGTAGGCACCTGAAGGAGTCTCCTGGTCTGTGGGTTGTAGAGACTGTGGGAAATGCATAGTATCTGGGCCAGAGTGTACTGTTCCTCATGGAACAGTCCCTCACAGCTTCACTTGGCTAGAGGAGGGAGTTCCTCGACCCCTTGCACTTCCCAGATAAGACGATGCCCCACCCTGTTTCAGCTTGCCCTCTGTGGGCTGCACCCACTGTCTAACCAGTCCGAATGAGATGAGCCATGTACCTCAGCTGGAAATGCAGAAATCACCCCCATTCTGCGTTGATCTTGCTGGGAGCTGCAGACCAGAGCTGCTCCTATTCAGTCATCTTGCTGGGCTCTCCTGTTTGTTTTGTTTTAAAGCACTCAGAAATTTTAGAAGGGGATGGGGAGAAGAAAAACAATTTTTTTTTAATTAAAAATTGCCTCTAGTTTTACTTTTTAGAAATAATCACTGTTAACATTTAGGCATATTTCTTCCAGTGATTTTTCTATGTTTATCTTTGTTCATATATAAATTTTAATGTACTAAAGTACCTAACCCAGAAAAGATAAGCATAAATTAAAATGTACTATATGGATTTACTATTTTTTTCCCTTGATATAGTCTTAGAACATAAAAAGGATATACAAATATATACATATATCTTATATGAGTCATCATCAGCTTAATTACACATTTGGAGTGAGCTGTATCAACATACACAGGTCATATTATGCATGTGCTACTTTTTGTTCTCAGTTTTAGCAGCATTTAATTATGGTCTAATTAATATTAAATTAAAACAAGATTTAAAAAGGCGGATGAAAAACGCATGTAGTTTTGAAAGCATTCAGCTTTCTAATTTAAATAGCATTCAGCAGTGTGTGCCATTTGTCAACCTGGCTTTCTTCACTGAGGCTTTAACAAAAGGAAGAGAGAAACTGGAGACCTCTGTGTTGCCCCGTGTTGGTTATTTTGCTAGCACATGATTGCAGCCCCCGATCTCGGAGCCTCCAGTCTAGAGATCTATGCTGAAGATAGTACTTGGGCAAGCAGCATATTTTAATACACTGGCATTGTATAATTGGACACTATCCTTGTTTTCCATAAACCTTGGAAGGCCATCCACATACTTGGAGAAGTGAAAGCTTTTGAGTAAAGCCCCTCCCCCATCATCAAGGTGCTAGATAAATAGCAGGCTTTTCTTAAGCAAGACAAGGGATTTATGTGAAGGTCATCAATTGTTTGGTTGGGATGTTTTCCCCTCCAATTTCTTCTACTTTCCTATCTAACTATACAGGGGGTATGATTAGGAGGGGTGAGGGGAGGCTGATATTCACTCTCCCAACCCTTCACCACAAACCCAGCTGCCAAAGATGAAGCAGCCACACAGAGAGCTAAGGAAACTTTAAAAACTTAATTAAGGGGAAAAAAAAGCAAACAAAATAATATTAAAGTGGATTTACTTAGTGCCTTAGCCTTGCCAGGGAAACCACAGAGTCTGCATTTATATGTTTTTTATATAAGACATATCTAATTAAAACTGTAGAGGGGACAACAAGCTTTCTTCCAGATTCATTTAAATACATGTTTATGTTTTGCTTAAATTCCCTGTGGGGTAATGTAATGATGATCCAATGGCATAGAAGCAATTTGATTAGGCAACTGTAGACGTTTATTAACACTTTTAGCCTTAAGTACTTAGGATTCAGTTGTTCTGTCATTCCCTATATAAAAGCTATCTACCCTGGCTGGGCAGGCCCCCAAACCTGAAGACAATGCTTCCAAGGTGAGACTGATTGGCTTTCATCTTTGTAGTATCCTTCTCTTGTCTTAGCTATTTAACTCAAAGAATATGGTGGAGCCCGGGCACGGTGGATCATGTGTATAATCCCAGCATTTTGGGAGGCCAAGGTGGGCAGATCACTTAAGGCTAGGAGTTCGAGACCAGCCTGGCCAACATGGTGAAAGCCTGTCTCTACAAAAAATAAAAAAATCAGCCCCTGTGTTGGCGCACGCTTGTAATTCCAGCTACTCAGGAGGCTGAGGCATGAGAACTGCTTTTAGGAGGCAGAGGTTGCAGTGAGCTGAGATGGCACCAATACACTCCAGCCTGGGTGATAGAGTGAGACTGTCCCAAAACAAACAAACAAACAAACAAACAAACAACAACAAAAAGATACCAAAGCTTTATTTTTGCTCCTATGTTTAATTATTTTATTTTATTTTATTTATTTTTTTGATGGAGTCTCACTTTGTCTCCCAGGCTGAAGTGCAGTGGCACGATCTCTGCTTACTGCAATCTCTGCTTCCTAGGTTCCAGCCATAGTGGCCAGGCTGGTCTTGAACTCCTGACCACAAGTGATCCACCCACCTCAGTCTCTCAAAGTATTTTATATATATATAAAATACCATGGTGTATATTGTTTTCTTGCTGATTTGTTTGAATTCCTTGCAGATTCTGGATACGAGTCGTTTGTCAGATACATGGCTGGCAAAGATACTCTGCCGCTCTTGGGTTGTCTGCTGATTATTTATTTTGCTGTGCAGAAGCCTTTCAGTTTAACTAGGTCCCATTTATTTGTTTTCATTGCATTTGCTTTTGGGTTCTTGGTCATGAAGCCTTTGCCTAAGTCAACATCTAGAAAAGTTTTTCTGATGTTATCTTCTAGAATTTTTATCATTTCAGGTCTTAGATTTAAGTCTTTGATCCATTTTTAGCTGATTTTTGTATAAGGTGAGAGATGAGGATCCAGCTTCCTTCTTCTACATATGGCTTGTTACCCCAACACCATTTGTTGAATTATATATATATAGTATTGTATATCTAATATATAATATTTTATATATAATATATATATACTGTGTGTGTGTGTGTGTGTATATATATATATATATAGTATTCCATGGAATACTACTCAGCCACAAAAATAAACAAAATAATGGCATTTGCAGCAACCTGGTTGGAGTTGGTGATCATTATCCTAAGAAATAATCTAAGTGAAGTAACTCAGGAATGGACAACCAAACACCATATGTTCTTACTCATAAGAGAGAGCTAAGCTATGGGAATGCAAAGGCATAAGACTTAATGGACTTTGGGGACTCTGGCAGAGGGGCGGGAGGAGGTGAGGGATAGAAGACTACACATTGCATACTGTGTACACTGCTCGGGTGATGGGTGCACCAAAATCTCAGAAATCACCACTGAAGGACTTTTCCATGCAACCAAATACCATTTGTTCCCCCAAAACTATTGAAATAAACAACAACAAAACAGAATAGATACTGTAAATTCATTCTAATTTGAGGAGGACGAAGAGTAGGGAGATAACGTCCCTTGTCAGACAATTTTTTTTTTGCATTTGTTCATATATTTACTGACTTTTGCTTGCCGTAGGTTAAATGGCAATGGCATTATGAAGTTGACATCTTCGTTTGAATTATTATTTAGAATTTTTTCCTTCAATTTTAAGAGTACTATGTACTATAAAACTACAGTACTATGAAAAAGTGAGTTAGTAATAGTGTGGCTGCCAGTGTTGGCTTTGATTACAATGTGACTTTATATCCTGAGGACACAGGTTGTACTCTGAGGACAACGGGAGAGCTCTGGAAGATGTTGGGCTGTGGGAGACACCTGAGTGAAGCCATGTTTAAAAAAGATTAATTTGAATATTATTATGTCCTATTAATTGGAGGTAGAAAAATAAAGAAACGAAATCCACTTAGAAGACTGTTGCAATCTTTTAACTGAGAGATAAAGAGTCCAGGCAGGTGGGGCGATGGCAAGGGGAAAAAGCGACTGATTTACAGAAGAAGTGTCAAAACAGGGATTCCTGGACAATGACATGTATATCAAGAGAAGGAAAGATGCCACAGATATGTGGAAAGGGAAAAGTCTTTGGAGAAAACTGATGAGTTTAGCTTGGGACAGAGACTCTGAAAGGATGATAGGACACCCAATTTGGACTTACCCCATGGTTATATAGGGAGCAAGTCAGAGGTGTGTGTGTGAGGTTTGGAAAGGCTTTCGAGAAGCTTTGCTGGCATTTTTTCAGAAACGGTCCAGTGAGGTCTCTGGAGTGGATAGAATGGACTTGGCCAGGAGGGGGCAGCAGAGCATCAGTAATTGCAGGGGACAGCTGGCCAGGATGAGAGCAGTGACAGGGAGTTATGTTTGGATTGAGCTTCTGGGTGTGTTCACATTTGTGAGATGGAAGAACTACAGCCAGGTAAGGAGACAGAGGGAGTGGGCTCCTGAAGGTGGGAACACCTGGGCAGCATAAATGTGTGGAAGCAAAGATGCAAAGGCTTCTAGGAAGTCAGGAAGGGGTAGGAGTGTGAACAGAAGCAAGTTACTGGTGTCTTTGAAGAAAGTGAGTTCAGAGGAATAGTGAAGCCAACACTAGGTCAAATGGGCCCGCACGGTGGCTCGCGCTTGTAATTCCAACACTTCGAGAGGCCAAGGTGGGTGGATCACTTGCGATTAGGAGTTCGAGACCAGCCTGGCCAATATGGTGAAACACTGTCTCTACCAAACATACAAAAATTAGCCTGTAATCCAGCTACTTGGGAGGCTGAGGTAGGAGAATCACTTGAACCCAGGGTGGTGGAGGTTGCAGTGAGCTGAAATCGAACAACCGCACTCCAGCCTGGGCAACAGAGCCAGACTCCATCTCAAAAAAAAAGTGTTTGTTGCGGGGGATTAAATGGGGAACGGGTACGGAGATGGAGAAAGTGGGAATAGGAATGCATATTTTCAAGTTTATCAATAAAAAGAAAGCAGAGTAACAGGCTGGTTGTTTATAGGGGAGGCAAAATAGGTGGAGTGATTTTCTTTTAACCTTAAGTATTTTCATCAGTGTTTGTAAGCTCAGTGAAATAATATCATGAAAAAAATAACTGAAAATACCTGTGAGAGAAAGAACAAGGGGATAATTATGAAGACACTTCTCTGAAGAGTTGGGATATAATCAAGAGTTCTGGTGGAAGGTTTGGGTTGAAGAAGAGTAGGAAGGAAGAAGACATTGATAATAGAGATTTTATGGATCTTTATTATGAGTGGCAACATTGTACAGTCAGCACTTCATGTCTGTGCATTCTGCATCATGAATTTAACCAACTGAGGATCGAAAATATTAAGAAAAACAATTGCATCTCTAGTGACATATACAGACTTTCTTTTTGGTCATTGTTCACTAAACAATATAGTATACCAACTATTTACATAGCATTTATATTGTGTTAGGTATTATAAGTAATCTAGCGATTACTTAAGGTATACAGGAAGATGTGTATAGGTTATATGCAAATAACTATGGCATTTTATATCATGGACTTGAGCATCTGCAGATTTTGGTACCTGGGGATCAGAGAGAAGCATTAGAACCAATTCCCCGTGTATATCAAGAATTGATTAGATAAGTAAGGCTGTATCCCAAATGTTTAGTTATCTGGAAAGGTTAAATCGTTTTCTCAGAGAAATGTGGTATTGACAATGTGGCATGTGGAAAGATTCTGGGGTTAGCTCTTCAGACCGAGACTTAGTAATCACCCCCCCCCATTTTATAAATACGAATATTACTCAAAGCTATGTTTTTTCTGTTTTCACTTTAACATTATCTTCCTCAGAGAGGAGTTTCACTTTTATGGTTTAAAGTATTGTTAACTATATAACAATATATTTTCCCATTGTTGCAAGGACTTTTTAGTACTGAATAGGCTGAACATGTAGTAATTAGTTTTTAACACAGTGTCTTAATATCTTGTGTACTTTCCTAGAACTCAATTGTCTCCAAGATGGGAATTTAGATCACTGGTTCTGAATTCTGGCTGCACGTTAGAATTACCTTGTGGGGAGCTTTTAAGCAATATCAATGTCTCAGCCCACCCTTGAAGGTTTGAATTGAAGCCTTATTCAAGCCGTTTGGAATGAGGCCTAAGAACAAGCATTTTTTACCAGTTTCACAGGTGAATGTAATACACAGCAGAAGTTGAGCACCACTGACTTAGACCATTAAGGGCTTGCACTGACACTGTTATGCAAATTTTCAGTGCAGCATTTAGGGTAGGCTGCCCCATTCAAACTCAGTGTGATTAAAATAAAATGCATTTCCACAAGCAGTTTTCTCTCTGGACTTTCTGTCTTCAATTGTACCTCCACAAAGGAAAACATGAAGACCTCTTAGATTCAGCCTTTTTTCCATTTTCTCAATCTGGTTAGTCATTAAATCCAATGTCCTTCATAGTCTCATGCACATGCTCCCAGAGCTCTTCCTGCCTCCAGGTTATGAACTCCTGGCAATCTCTTGCTGTCTTCTTTGGCTCATGTGCAGACAGTTGAGTTAATAATGTTCTTCAGCATGTTATCGTCGTGGATTCATGCAAGGCCCTCTGTTTAAATAAAAGTATTTATTCATTCAACAGTCTATTGTGCACATGACTGCCAGATTGTTTTTAAAAGACTGCTTTCACCAATTCTCTTGGCTCACATCTCCCAGTAACTCCTCATTTCCTACTCTGTAAATGGTGAACTGCTTTGTGTGCCTTTTAAGGCTTTGTATAATTGGCACTGGAACTGCAGGGATTCAGTCTAGGTCCTGCTGCTTGCCACACAGAAAGCCAATCACTGAGACAGAGCATTGCCAAGGAAGAGGCCTTTATTTAGGTGCTATAGCTGAGGACATCAGAGATCAATCTCAAATCCTTCTCACTGACCAACTAAAATTGGAGGTTTTATAGAGTAAAGAAAAGTAACCACATGTGGGAAAACAGGAATCAGGGAAAGGTAAGAAAGAGGAATCGGTTAACAGGAAGCAGGTGGTCAGATAGGTATTAATAATGGGGAAGGGATCAGGCATCACATTGTCCAGATGCAGTGATTTCAGTAAATTCCAGTTCCTTGATACTATGTGGAAGGCCTGATGTTTGGTTTCCTGAGAAAGTAACTCAGATAAGAAAAATGTAACTTTCTTAAGTCTTAAGTCCCTCCCAGACATTGTTTCTTGCCATTATTCCTTAAACAATACAGGGAATAACCAAAAAAACCTTGGGAGGATGAATTTTTATGTTTATTCAAAAGAAACCATAAACATCAGTTTTATGGGACAATTGGGCCAGTTTCATAATCTACACCCACTCAACTTAGGACGTCACTTAACTTCTCTGGCCCATTTTACCAATCGTAAAATTATACATTAATAAATATATAAAGATATATAATTGCATAATACTATATATTATACATGTATAATTCTTTTTAAATCGAAACCAACATTCCTATTTTTTAAAGGACTATTTTATACTTTGCCTACATCAGTCTATTCGTTATTCTAATCAGTTTGGTTTCTTCACTGTTTTAACGACACAAGCTCAGTGTTGCTTTTTGTGTTGTTTTTCTCTTTTGAAAAACCCTCAGGTCTTTTCTTAACCTGCCTATATATCATCATTCAAGGCACAGCTTAGATTCCACTCATCTATAATGTCTTCCTAGGTGAGTGCCTGAGTATGTGATTACACCATTTGAAATAAAATCCATTTTGTTTTGTATTGTTCCCAGCCCTTAAGTATCTTTTTAAAAATATTTTTAAAATATTGTGTTTTTATGTTCTTTTTCTTTGTTCTAACTTCCTTTTTTTTTTTTTTCAAGCAATTCCCCTGCCTCAGCCTCCCGAGTAGCTGGAACTACAGGTATGTGCCACCACGCCCTGCTAATATTTTGTATATTAGTAGAGACGGGATTTCACCATGCTGGCCAGGATGGTCTCGAGTTACTGACCTCGTGATCTGCCCCACTTGGCCTCCCAAAGTGCTGGGATTTACAGGCTTGAGCCACGGTGCCCAACCTGTTCTAACATTTATATAGAAAAATGCTTTAGAATTTCTGAGTAGCTGTACTTTTCTTTTGTTTTAACTTTTTGTATTTTGTTTTCTTTAAATTTGTTTTAATTTTTGTGACTACATAGTATCTATTATGATTTTCTAATTGTGTGCATTATGGTCAGAGAATAAGATCTGTAAAATTCTTGGTTTTCAAAAATTCACTTCAATTTTTCCTTACGATATGATGTAATTTTTGATCAGCTTTTGTAAAGATATTTATGGAAACTTGAAAGTAATATGAATTATCTGTTTTTAACAGTTTTTAAGCCAGTATTATAAATATCTTTTTACATGTAAAAGAGATATAGCTTATTGTTCATAACTGGGAACTACATTTATAATATTACCAGTAAGTATTTTAATAGTTTCTTCTAGATTTTCTATTTAAAAAATGACTAAAATCCATATATATATTATATATATTTGTATCCTGCTCTTGGTTATTAACAATAATTTGATGTGTTTTTCATTAAAATATCATAATTAACATATTTTTAAAAGCATATTTACTATTTTATTATATGGCTATATCATAATTTACTTAATTCCTTGGTGTTAGATGTTTAGACTTGATTCTTTGTTTTACAACTATAAATAATATATCATTCTTCAAATGTTAAAATAATAGACTGGAAATACACCCCAACCTCCTATTCTTACTAAACTTTAGAAATGAGATAATGTTTATTTTAAAAAGCTGTAACTAGATTGGAAAAGATGAATTTAATATTATCAATTTAGTAGTAATATGAATTCTCTGTTTTCAAGAGTTTTTAAATAAGTAATGAAAATATCTTTTTATATGTAAAAGAGATGATATGTTGTACAAAATTGGGAACTACATTCATAATCTTTCTAGAAAAAACAGTGCTTAAGTATTGAAACTTCAGAAACTGTGAAGAATCCCTGAGTGATGGAGAGTAGATCTTTTTTTTTCTTTTTTGAGACGGAGTTTCACTCTTGTCCAGGCTGGAGTGCAATGGCGCGATCTCGGCTCACCGCAACCTCCGCCTCCTGGGTTCAGGCAATTCTCCTGCCTCAGCCTCCTGAGTAGCTGGGATTAACAGGCACACACCACCATGCCCAGCTAATTTTTTGTATTTTTAATAGAGATGGGGTTTCACCATGTTGACCAGGATGGTCTCGATCTCTTGACCTCGTGATCCACCCGCCTTGGCCTCCCAAAGTGCTGGGATTACAGGTGTGAGCCACCACACCCGGCCAAGAGTAGATCTTATTGAAAAAGAAAACTCAGCCCAAAAGATGAGTACATGAGTACTGCTGGAAGCAGGTGAGAGTGATTCCCAGAATGTACCACACCTGGAAGAGATAAACACTATGAGCAGGGAGGGTCTTGGCAACGAACAGGGTGATTAGTTAGGGCACCACAGCAGGAGCGGCCAGGGGGCTGCCTCCAGGTGAAGGCAATGGGTATGGGAGATTGGGTCAGAGAGACGAGGACGTGCCGTTAAGTTGCTTACAAGGGCACACAGAGGATAGGAATTTCCGCAAGTGTAAGACTAAGATACCCACTAAGATACTCAAACTGGCAAGATAGCCTAGTGGCACATTGTCTCTACTCCCTTACTCTTACTGAAAATTGATACACATACAGTCCTTAGTGAAGAGGAGAAAAACAAAATGACATGTGATGGTTGAACATAAAAGGACACTTGAAGCAAATGCTAACAAAACAAAAGCAATTTAAACTATATTAGTAACAGATTATTATATATATCTTTATATAATTATATATTTTATATATAATTATATATAATATATATAATTATATAAAGATATATATTTTGAGATTGAGTTTCACTCTGCCTGTCATCCAGGCTGGAGTGCAGTGGTGTGATTTTGGCTCAATGCAGCCTTCGCTTCCTGGATTCAAGCAATTCTTCTGTCTCAACCTCTTGAGTAGTTGGAACTAAAGGCATGTGCCACCATGCCTGGCTAATTTTTTGTAATTTTAGTAGATATGGGGTTTCCCTTTCCCCATGCTGGCCAGGCTGGTCTCAAACTCCTGACCTCAAGTGATATGCCCATCTTGCCCTCCCAAGTGCTGGGATTACAGGCATGAGCCACCGTGCCTGGCCAGATAAAATACATTTTATGACAAAAATATTGAAAGGAACTTGAACAATTTCATGCTACTGAAAGGTATAAGAAAGTATAACAATCATAAGTCTTAATATGTCTAACAACATAGTTCCCCAAAACACAAACCAAAAACAAATATGACTACATTGAGAAACTGACAAATCCACAAAGCTCTACTTACTGAAATGGAAAGATCAAGGAGGCAAAAAAATAAATAAATAAATAAGTAGAGAAAATTTGAATAATATAATCAACTGAAGGAGTTAATGTATTTTTAGTTTATCCTTTTTGCACAACTGAGGAAATACAGTTGACCCTTGAATAATATGAGTTTGAACTGCATGGGTCCACTTATATGTGGATTTTTTCTAAAAATATGCTGAAAACTTTTTGGAGATTTGTGACAATTTGACGAAACTCACAAATTGCATAGCATAGAAATATAAAAAAATTAAGAAAATGTGAGGTATGCCATAAATTCATAAAATATAGTGCAGATACTTGTTTATTTTTATCACTTATTACCATAAAATGTACACAAATCTATTATAAAAAGTTAAAATTTATCAAAACTTCCACATACGAACAGACTGTATATGGGGCCGTTTACAGTAGAGAGAAATGTAAACAAACATAAAGGTGTAGTATTAAATCATGACTGAATACATTAATTATGGTGCATAATGTTCTACCGTAATAATTTCAAAATAGCCACCTCCTGTTGCTATTTTGGTGAGCTCTGGTTTGCAAGTATCTGCTTAAAACACTGTGTGATGCTACTCATCTCTGTGTGAACAGTTCATCTCTCCGGTAAATTGCATATTACAATGAAAAGAGATCTGTCACAGTTCTTGCATATTTTTTAGTGCATCCAGTGCAATACAGAAAACCTTAAATAACACCGTGGGATCCACATAAAGTGACACTAGCAATGCTAGAAGTACTCCTAAGAAGCAGAAAAAGGTCATGACATTAGAAGAAAAAGCTGAATTGCTGATATATACCATAGATTGAGGTCTGCACCCTGGTGGCCATCAATTTCTGACAAACAGTTCATCTTGGAAACAGATGATGTAAACGTATGGCATTAATAAATATAGTACAGTACTGTAAATATATTTTCTCTTCCTTACAATTTTCTCAACATTTTCTTTTCCGTAGCTTACTTTATTGTAAGAACACAGTATATAATACACATGATACACAATATGTGTTAATGAACTGTTATGTAATCAGTAAGGCTTCTGATCAACAGTGGGCTATTAATAGTTATGTTTTTGGGGAGTCAGAAGTTATATGTAAATTTTCAGCTGGCATCTCTAACCCCTTCATTGTTTAAGGGTCAACTGCATATGCATTTTTTCCATTCCTTTTTTACACAAAAGGAATCTACTTTGTCAGATGTTTTACTATCAACTAAGATGCTGGCTTTTGTGCTGTAGAATTAATTGATTTCTATTTTATTATTATTTTAAAATCAGGCATGGGTGTTGAATTTGTCAAATGTTTTTCAGCTTCTGAGGCAATGGTCATATTTTTCCTCTTTAGATTTTACACTATATCATCAGTACTTTAAATTATAAAATATGACATTTTATTTGGACTTTTGGTTGATTTTCTGTTCTCAATAATAAACAATTTTCAACACTTTAAAACATTTCTTATGGTTTGATTTTTCTCTCCATATACAAACAAATTAAGTTTCTCTTTGATATTTTTTTATTTAACATGTTTCAGAAATTCAGAAAAATACTAAAGACTATTGTGCTTTCTAAATCGACTTTCAGATAATAGACTTTCCATGAATGTATTTGCTTTTCTAATTCCTTGAACAGTATGTTTAAGCTTGAAATTTTGGTGTTAAGACTATCTGCTTTCTTACCATTGAGTTTGAATAATTAGGCATATCAGATACCATATAAAAATTTAAATAATTCCTTCCTTTTTACAGTTTTCATTTTCACACAGTGATGTACCTATCTTTCAGACTCCAAAATAAGGTGGGAAATGAAAGACAATTCCTGGTGTTTTTTGTGGGGACTATGGGTAGTTACTATGGCTAAATCAGGTTTGTACATCTGTCTAAGCCTCTAAGCATGTGAAAGTTGTTTGGATTAATGATGTCTCAGTCTTTTCATTGTTCTCAATAATTTAGAGCTTGAAATTTGAGTAACTGTAATTTGAAAACTGAGCTACTTGTGCAACTGAATTCAAGACTGTAAAAACGTTATTTTCTTACCTAACAATGTAAAGCAGTTTCCAGATCTTTTGTCATCAGCTTCTCCCCCTCTCCAATCCTTTCTCACTTCCATTTGAGACAAGTGCTTTAGAATTATTTGCAAGCAAGTCTTATTTTCAACATTTTAGTAAAGATTAGAGTATAATACAAAGTAACAATTCAGTACACTCCATGCAGGTGTTTCTTCTCCTTCTTTCAGTTTATTTTTCCTTATTTACCAATTCTCTTCAACTCTTTTGACCTCAAAATTCTCTATCTGCTTGTCAAAAATTGTCCCTAGCTGCCTCTTCCATTTCTATTTGTGTGTGAGGTAGTCCACATAAGCAGCACACTGAATAGTGCAGTTGCTGTGTTGATCATCCCTATGGCTATAGGTGGTTATTATATTTTGTGTGCTCTGAAAGTCTTAGGCGATCTGTTCCATATACAATTTTAAGGCATTTACCCCACTTTTTTTTAAAAACAAAAATCTTTTTAAAGCAATTATTTTAGAGTGGACACATGTTCTCTTTCACTTTACAAAAAGTTTTGGAGGAAATCTGGGAGATGTCATGGTTAGAGATTAGTAAAGTTGGAAAGTACTGCAAATTACCTAACCCAGCTCATTTACATGTGAAAAAATCCTGGCACAGAGTGGTTAAGTCACTTGCAGAGTAACATATAAGAAAAAGAAACACATAAAGGAAAGATAAAGGAAAGGTCTGAATGAAGTATAGTGATCTAGATTGGTGGCCAGAAATATAACTGTGATCTTATTTTCAGTCCATGGCTATTTTTACCACAAGAGGAAAACTGATCAGCCTAAATTGGTCAGGAAAACAGAGAAAGTTTTGTTCTCAAAACATAGCTCACTGTCCAGCTTGTTGCAAAAAAAAAAAAAAAAAAAACAAAAAAAACCAAAAAAAAAACCAAAAAAAACACAACAAAATAAAGGTTAACTGTCATTATCCTCACTGTTATTACTTGATTCCACTTCTCAAGGCCTAACCACACCACTTTGTTTTGGCTTCTCTTTCACCGTCACCTGCCATTTTTAAGCATTAATTCTCCAATGCTTTGTGGGTCTTTTCTACTCTCTATAGCCTCAATTAGTTCCTTTATTTTTAATTAATTCATTGAATGTTTTCTCACATTTTTATATGAGCGTTGGCTCTTGAAGAAGTATTTATTACACATGTACTTTAACTCGAAAGGAAACTAGACAAAAACAAACTGGAACAAGAAATTAATTTTCAATTTACAGGGATATTAACAGATGAAGTATAGTTAGAAAAAAATTCCTGAAGCAAAATAACCACGCTGCCATTCAATCCTTGCCATTAATGTGGTTTGTCATAATACCAAATTAAATCCATTTTCAAAAAGTTCTGTGTTTTTTAAAACACATATTTTCCCCTAAATTTCAGCAAAAGGAGAAACTCCATTCAAGGCAATAAATATCGAAGTGCTTACTATTTGTAAGGCATTGTGGGTACTGAAAAAGATACTAAAATGAGTAGGTACCTCCTTTAGTAGCTGAGTGTGTGTGTTTGTTTTTCAAAAAGTTTTTGCACAGAAAGAACTCTGGGGTCTGTGAGAGAATCACACAAATTCCAAATTCCTGCCTCTTATTCACCAGATGGAATACGAGGCACCTGATACTGTTAGTAAGTTTTACACATTAATTCAACAGATATTTATTGAGTGCTTATTACAGGTCTAGTGCAGGTCAATAACAAATCACAAAATCCCTGCCCCCATAGAATTTGTAATCTAGTTGGGGGGTAACAGAATAAGCACATGAGTAAATTATGTAAGTAATATTGAGTGAAACAAAGCAGACGAGGAGCATAAGAAATTCTTGATTTGGTTATGCTGTAGTTCCAAGCAGGGTTTCAAATAGGGTTGCCAGGGAGGGTCTCATTAGAAGGGAACCTGAAATAACGAGCTGAGTGAAATAAATGTGTTAGCTAAAATGATACATTTGGCAAAGCATTCCAAGTAGAGGGGACAGCAAGTGCCAAGTCTTCAGTTGGGAGCATAACTGGCTTTTTAAAAGTTGAACTAAGAGCTAGGAGGCCAGTGTGGCTGGAACTGGCTAACTAGGGAGAAAGCAATAGGAGAAAATTTAAAGTTTTAAGGGCTAGAGACTCTGGGCTTTACTCTGATGAAAATCTCTGGAGGCTTTTGTTGAGCAGAGGAGTGACATGGTCTGATTTACAGTTTATTCTCTTAAAAGAAAAACTTTAGACAAGTTAAATCTAATAGAGTTTATTTGCGCACGTGTGGGCTCACACACACGTGCAGTTTATGAGGCATTCATCAGGCAGCAGCACTTAGAACAGGGAGAGGTTCAGAAAGCTCTACATGACACTGTGGGCAGGCAGTATTTGCAGACAAAAAAAGAAATTGTCCCACAGAAACAGCCTGATTAGTTATAGTTGGGCTTGTTTGGGCAAGACATTATGAAGTATTTGCCTAATATGGACATAGTCTGATGAGTTGGCAGTCCGTGATTGGCTGAAGCTCAGCTACTTGTCACAAGAATATACTCTCAGTTGCAGTTCATTTACATACTAAGTTAGGTTGCAGTTCCCTACATAGCAACTCAGAGTAGGGAAGAAGCTTTAGGCCAAATTTAATTTAAATTAAGTTGGAGCATGACCACAGTTGGTCATGGCCAGAAGCTGAACACAGATACGGAAGCTAACACAATATCCAGTAGGGAGAGATTGTGGTAGAGTACATGGGGCGAAATGGTTGATTCCTGCATTTTTGTTGGTGACACCATCATGATTTGCTGAAGAACCAAATGTGAGACACGAAAGGACAACACAAGGAGCTCCCAGCTTTGGAAATCAGTTCAACTCTCAATATTACCTTTGCAAAAGATAGAGCTTTGTGAATTTCTAGATTCATCATTCTTATCCCAGACTAACCAGAATCTCCAGGTTCATGGCCCTGGAAACAATACATTTAAAACTTCCTAAGAATTCTGCCGCCAATTTGACTTGGACTACGGAGTCAGCCGGCTCAGGGCTCCGTGAACAACTTGTGTTGTTTACACGGAAGAGCCCATGCCCAGAGTATAAACTGGAGTACAGCGCTGTGCAAAGTGTGTAGGTTGGTGAGCTACTGGATTAATCTCTGATCCCTGACGCTGGATGCAGTAGTACTCTAAGATGCCGCAAGTGAGTTGAGAACCATGGAAGGATTCCTGGAGGAGCTTGATTTTAAGGAAGCGTTTCTCAGGCTTTTGGTAGGAGGACAGAAACGAAGTTGAATGAAAAAGACAGTGGAGTGGGACTGAGAAGTGACAGCGATCCACGACAGACCTCTTTTTTTCTTTTTTTAAATTGCATTTTAGGTTTTGGGGTACATGTGCAGAACATGCAAGATAGTTGCATAGGTACACACGTGGCAGTGTGATAGCATGGGCATTTCTCCCCATGCTCTCTCTCCCCAACTCCCCACCCCGCTGTCCCTCCCCTATTTCCCCCAACCAACCCCAGTGAGTAGTGCTCCCCTCCCTGTGTCTAGAAAGACCTCTCTTTTTCAAGGCCTCTGTCACCAGATTGCAGCCCAGGAGAAGCCATAACAAGGGGCAGGCGCGACTTCACAAAGGCCACACCTTTCGTAGAGAAGGACCAACCCCTTTCCCGCCCGGAGGAGAGCCTGGGTTTCCGGAAGGACCTGATTCTGGGAGGGACCAAACCGGATAGGGGTCGCGCGCCCTCTTCCGTCGGCTTTCCGGTTCACTAATACGCGATTTCTCAGATGGGCGTGAACACGCTGTCTCTCTGCGCAGGCGCGGTCGGCGAGCGGCGTAATGCCGGGGCCGCACGTTTCTCGAGTCCGGGCCTTATATAAGCGCGTCTTGCAGCTGCATCGTGTTCTGCCCCCGGACCTCAAAGCCTTGGGCGATCAGTATGTGAAGGACGAATTTAGGAGACATAAGGCCGTTGGTTCTGACGAGGCCCAGCGTTTCTTGCAGGAATGGGAGGCAAGTGGCGCCCTCGTTTCTTTGCCCAAGACCTTTGGGGGTCCCTCGGTGTCCCGGTTTCTTGTTCCATGGCCCCATGTAGGATTAAACAGTGCAGCAACCTGTTTTGTTTGAATTAAACAGCGTAATGCTATTCAGGCGACACTTTCCAAAGTTTCTCTCACGGGTTTCTCAGTGGAGCAGATCCCTATTACTTCAGCGTCTCCAATTCAGTTTAACTTTTGAGCTCCTGCAGATGCCAGGTGCTGAAAGGGTGAGGATAGGTCACAGAAATGAACAGGTCGTCGTTAAGTGCCCAAAGACCTCAGGAGCTTTTTGTCCCTTTAAGCGCCTTTGTACGTAGTAAGAGCCCATTAATAAATTAATGGCTCTCTTACTAGTTTTCAAATTTAAAGGCTTATTTCCCTGTTATTTCTAATCTCAGCTCTCTTGGTGGATTTAAGTAATTTTGTCACTTGACCGTTACAGAAATCACATAGCATGAAAAAGACTATAGGTTACAATAGACTGGAAATTACAAACGGTGAAGGAGAAAAATGCTGGTGGCAGATAAGTCAGGCGAAAGTTGTTTCTTCCGGGATCTCAAGTCAGTGTTACATCGCCATGCACCATTGCTCTAAATATTAAAGAGACATGCACTAGCAGTAAGTCATTTGACTTTTTTTTTTTTTTTGAGCGAAGAAAAAAGATATTCAGAATATTCCGTGGGACTCGGGGCCCTGCAGGATTGCCCCTAGTTTTCACTTGCAAATATCAAGAAATGAATGGAATTAGAGATTAGAATGACAGCTCAGCTGTTTGAAAGCATGACTTGGAGCCGGTATGAAAATAGAGGTAAGCGATTCCTCAGTCTAAACAGTTGAAGAGGAGATGACTGAAGTCTGCTTTAAAAAAAAAAAAAAAAAATGAAAGAATGGTTAGGGTGAACACAAAATTTGCACTGACTTCCAGAATTCTTATTTGTAGAATTATTGAAGCTTTTAAGAGTGACATTTAGAACAATGGGGAAATTTAGAACTTTCTTGAAAATCATGGTGTATTTGGTTTAATTCGCTTGCCTGAAGCCAGGGAAGTTGAAGCTTTTCAGATACAGAGCACTTTTAATAACGTAATTTGGTCTTGGGGCCTGAAGAACTGGAGTCAGATTGAGTCTCTGATATTTATTAAGTGTCAGATTATTTTCCTAGTCTTATTTTCTCATCTGTAAAATAGTGTTTATATATGCATCTCAAAATTTATGTATGTAAATGTATTTACAAGCACTTGCATTTTGTTGTTATGAAGCTGTAAGATACTGTATCAAAGTATTTTACATCTTTTAAGGTACATCATTTTGTGGCTGTACAGGAAGGAGAGTAGCCCTCTGTTGGGAGGAAATAAGGTTATTTTGAGAAGTCTTAAAGTGTAAGAACTTGGAAGCCTTTTAGGGAAAAAGTAGGAAAGAATAGCAACTCAGAAAAAAATTGATAATAGATTGTAGGAGAGAGAGAGGGTACATAAAAGAACTGCATAAATAAAAAATGTGTTAGTTGACCTAGTAGGCTTGGTAACAGGTATGGAGCGTTTTAAAACTCATAAACATGGAGAAGAGTAGAAAGACTACAGAGTTCCTTTACATCCTGTTTTCCCTTATGTTAGCATTTTACATAATCAGGGTACAGTGATCAAAAGCAAGAAATTAACATTGCTACAATACTATTAACTACAGGCTTTATTTACATTTTGCCAGTACTTTCACTAATGTCACTCTGTTCCAGGATCCCATAGGGATTCTACAATGTGTTTAGTCATTCTTTTTCCTTAATCTCCTTTCTGTGACTGTTCCTCAGTCTTTTTATCTTTCATGACTTTGATAATTTTTTGAAAAGTACTGCTCTGTTACTTTGTGGAATGTTTCTCAATTTGAGTTTGTCTGATGTTTTCTCACGGTTAAATTAATGTTATACATTACTGAGAATAGCACAGGGGCGAACTGTTCTCAACACTTAATGTCAGAGAGTAAATGATATTAACATGACTTCTTCCTGGTAATGATAACGGTGATCACTTGGTTAAAGTGATAATCCACCTGGTGTCTCCACTGTAAACTTACTATTTCCCCTTTGAAATTAATACATAGTTGGAGGTGGGTACTCTCTCAGGATTTGCAGATGAATACTAATCTTAGCATTCATTGAAGGATTTTGGCATTGTGTTCCAAGGGTGTTTTTTTGGTTTCCCTTATTCTTTCTGAATTTATTAGTTGACATATGTCTGTAGAGAACAGTTTTCCTATCTTCCCCAATGTTGACCTATGGAGTTAATGAATTGGCAGCTGGGTAAAGATAAATTTAAACCTAGTTATATCTTTGGATAACATAATTCTCACAGTTGCAAGGCAGCTTAATCTAAGCCTGGGAGTAAGAACTGGTAGATTGGATCCTACTAAGAAAGATACTTGAAGAACTGGTCATTTTGGAAGAGTAGGGCTAGAGAAGATGCTAATGATTTGGAGGGGAGAAAAACCTGGCTAGAGAAGTTTTATCACCAGGGAGTAATATACTTAAGACTTCCAAGTTTTCTCCCCAACATGTTCTTCAAAACATGTAATTTATGATTGTTTTACTAGATATTGCTAGATATATGGATTTTTATGTCTTTGTTGTTTTTCAGTTAGTGCTGATTACAAACTTGGCACCTGTTGTTTGAATCTTATTTAATGGTTACGTTTACATCAAACTAAGTAACTGTTGTGGACTTCTAACTTAATATGTTATGTAGAGTCTGGTCTGCATAATTCCAATCCCTCACACACATCTAAACTTAATTATGGACTTGAATGTATTCTGAATTTGTTTTATATCTGTGGGCAATGTTGGATATAGTTACCACTTGATAGAATGGGATCAAGAATGCTAGAGGCCCTGTATTTGGAAGAGAGTTCTCTAATTCCCTTTATTTGTGATCCTGGAAAACTGGCAATATCATAATAGAGAGAATTCAGCTGGGGGAAGTTTTTGTTCAAGGGCCACTTGGGGCAGGGTAGAAGGAAAGTATTTCATTTTAAGTATAGAAATGTAAAATGCATGTTTACAGAGTAAATAGTGAATTTATTAATTTCTTACCAGAAGAAAAAATACAAGTTCAGGAAGAGTTTTTGGGAATCTCTTAAGGGAGAATGTACGATAACTGGTTTGTAAACTGTGCATTGTAATCTCTCAACTCTTAGGAGGTAACTTTTAGAAGTGAAATTGAGACTCCATAGATTAGGGGTCTTACTACGCATTTTACATGTTCTAACTGTGCTCATTTTTGGGGAATAATTGATTTAAGTAAGGCTTTCTATTTTTCTCTCTTTGCCTACCACTTATTTTGTAGGAAATCAGAATAAGCATTTAAGATTAAATAGATAAAACATGTTGGTGAGAGAATATGAGACAGAGAGCACAGAAGAGTGAGCTCTCAGGAGCTACCTGAATAGACTTCATGTGTTTAATTTTTCTTTCTCTGTCTCATTTATTTTTCTCAGTTGCCCCTTGCCTGGTTTCTGTTGTTTTCCTTAAGGAGCTGCTTTGTTCTGTGTCTGTTGGGGAATGGTTTTTAAGTGTTAGTTTTGTTTCTAGAAAGCAAAGGCATAAACATTTTGTAGATAGTTTTGATCACTTACTGTTGTCAGACAATGTGCCAGGCATTTAGGATGCAAAAATAAACAATAAATATATTTTACTTTCATGGTGTTCAAAGTTTAATAGAAAAGGACAATTGTAATATAGTATGAAAGAGTGTCTACTAAATGCTGTGGGGTCAAAGGAATGGAGGAAGTTGAAAGCTACACAAGATGATTAAGTCTTGAGTAGGTCAAATTTACCATGTCAAAAAGAACTTTCTAGAAAGAGGGAATAACATATGCAGAGGCATTGAGGTAAGAAACAGTATGACGTTTTTCCAGGAACTGCAGTGTTGTGTTTGGAATTTAGCATTTTATACAGAAGATGAGGAAGAAATAAAGCTAAAGAGGTGGCAGGAGACAGGATATTTTGCTAAGGATTTTAAGTTTTTATATCGAATTATTCACTGAAAGCTTTTTAAATAGTAGTGATTTAAATAATATTCTAAAAAGATCATGTTAGCAACAATATAGAGGAATAATTGAAGAGCCAGATTGAAAGTAGGGAGAACAGTTAGTAGACTAATATAGTAATCCCAAGCCAAGTAGGTATATGTCTAAACCAAGACAGAGGCCTTGAAAATGGAGAATATGGATTTATAAGGTTTTTTTTTTTTCTTTTAAAGTAGAATGGAACTTGACTTGTTGACCAATACAGTATTAGTGAAGGAGAAGAAAACAGAATGGATAACTTCTGGATTTGGAGCATGATACCAGTAACCAGAATAGTTATGTAGGAGGAGCAGATTGGGAATGAGTTCAGTTTGGTGTGCTTTGCGCTAAAAATTCTTCAACTCTGGACCTCAGGTGATCCACCCACCTTGGCCTCCAAAGTGTTTGGATTAAAGGCGTGCGCCACCATGCCCAGCCTCGAGCTAAAAATTCTGATGGAACAGTTAAGTGAAGATGTTCAGAGAGGTAAGTGTTGGGCTGATGCTCAGGAGACAGATTGTGGCTGGAGATAGAGATTTGGAATTTATTACCTGTAGTTGGTGGACCAAAGATGTGGGTGGAAGTGCCCCTTTTGGGTATAGTATAGGGGAACTTGCTCAAAGATAGAACATTAACATTTAGGAGTTAAGAGATTGAAAGTAGTAGTATAGTGCTGGACTTGTTTTATTTTTTCCGTTTGTATTTAGTTGTTCCTAGCTACTGCTGCAAAGGAATGTACTTTCTAACTTTCTTCAAATTTTAAGTTTTGGGATACATGTGCTGAACCTGCAAGTTTGTTACATAGGTATACATGTGCCATGGTGGTTTGCTGAACCTATCAACACGTCATCTAGGTTTTAAGCCCAGTGTGCATTTGGTATTTGTCCTGATGCTCTCTCTCCTCTTTCCTCCCATGTCCCGACAGGCCTCAGTGTGTGCTGTTCCCCTCCCTGTGTCCATATGTTCTCATTGTTCAACTCCTACTTACGAGTGAGAACATTCAGTGTTTGGTTTTCTGTTCCTGTATTAATGTGCTGAGGATGATGGTTTCCAGCTTCATCCATGTCCCTGCAAAGGACATGAATTTATCCTTTTTTATGGCTGCATAGTATTCCATGGTATATATGTGCCACGTTTTCTTTACCCTGTCTATCATTGATGGGCATTTGGGTTAGTTCCATGTTTTTGTTATTGTAAATAGTACTGCAGTAAATGTGTGCACATGTATCTTTATAATAGAATGGTTTATTATCCTTTGGTTACATACCCAGTAGTGGGATTGCTGGGTCAAATGATATTTCTGGTTCCAGATCCATGAGGAATTGCCTCACTGTCTTCCACTATAGTTGAACTAATTTACACTACCACCAACAGTGTAAAAGCAGTCCTATTTCTCTGCATCCTCTTCAGCATCTGTTGTTTCCTGACTTTTTAATGATCACCATTCTGAGTGAGGTGGTATCTCATTGTGGTTTTGATTTGCATTTCTCTGATGACCAGTGATGATGAGCTTTTTGTTATATGTTTGTTGGCCGTATAAATGTCTTCTTTTGAGAAGCGTCTGTTCATATCCTTTGCCCACTATTTGATGAGGTAGTTTGTTTTTTTCTTGTAAATTTGTTTTAAGTTCCTTGTGGATTCTGGTTATCAGACCTTTGTCAGATGGATAGATTGTAAAAATTTTCTCTGATTCTGGAGGTTGCCTATTCACTCTGATGATAGTTTCTTTTGCTGTGCAGAAGCTCTTTAGTTTAATTAGATCCCATTTGTCAATTTTGGCTTTTGTTGCCATTGCTTTTGGTGTTTTAGTCATGAAGTCTTTGCCCATGTTTATGTCCTGAATGGTACTGCCTATGTTTTCTTCTAGAATTTTTATGGTTTAAGGTTTTACATTTAAGTTTTAATCCATCTTGAGTTAATTTTTGTATAAGGTGTAAGGAAGGGGTCCAGTTTCAGTTTTCTGCATATGGCTAGCCAGTTTTCCCTACACCATTTATTGAATAGGGAATCCTTTCCCCATTGCTTGTTTTTGTTAGGTTTGTTGCATATCAGATGGCTATAGATGGGTGGTGTTATTTCTGAGATACCTATGCTGTTCCATTGGTCTATATGTCTGTTTTGGTTACTGTCACCTTGTAGTATAGTATGAAGTCAGGTAGCCTGATGCTTCCAGCTTTGTTGTTTTTGGTTGGGATTGTCTTTGCTATATGGACTCTTTTTTCATTCCGTATGAAATTTAAAGTAGTTTTTTCTAGTTCTTTGAAGAAAGTCAGTGGTAGCTTGGTGAGGATAGTATTGAATCTATAAATTACTTTGGGCAGTATGGCCATTTTCACAATATTGATTCTTCCTATCCATAAGCATGGAAGGTTTTTTCATTTGTTTGTGTCCTCTCTTATTTCCTCGAGCAGTGGTTTGTAGTTCTCCTTGAAGAGGTCCTTTGTGTCCCTTGTAAGTTGTATTCCTAGGTATTCTCTTTATAGCAATTGTGAATGGGAGTTCCCTCATTTGACGCTCTGCTTGTCTATTGCTGTTTAGGAATGCTTGTGATTTTTGCACATTGATTTTGTATCCTGAGACTTTGCTGAAGTTGTTTTATCAGCTTAAGGAGAAGTATACAATTATGTCATCTGCAAACAATTTGACTTCCTCTCTTCCTATTTGAATATTCTTTATTTCTTTCTCTTGCCTGATTGCTCTGGCCAGAACTTCCAATACTATATTGAATAGGAGTGGTGAGAGAGGGTATTGTTGTCTTGAGCTGGTTTTCAAAGGGAATGCTTTATCATTTTTATTGTGTCTATTTGAGTCTTCTTTTTTCTTCTTTATTAATCTGGCTACCAGTCTGTCTACTTTGTTAATCTTTTCAAAAAACACCTCCTGCATTCATTGATTTTTTTTCTTTTTGAAGGGTTTTTCATGTCTGTGTCTCCTTAAGTTCTGCTTTGATCTTAGGTATTTCTTGTCTTCTGCTAGCTTTTGAATTTGCTCTTTCTTCTCTAGTTTTTTTTGTTTTTGTGTGAGGTGAACGTGATTAGTTTTTTTTTGTTTTTGTTTGTTTTTCTTCTCTAGTTTTTAAAATTGTGATGTTAGGATGTCGATTTTAGATTTTTTCCATTTTCTTATGTGGGCATTTAGTGCTATAAATTTCCCTCTAAACACTGCTTTAGCTATGTCCCAGAGATTCTGGTATGTTGTCTCTTTGTTCTCTTCGGTTTCAAAGAAACTACTTTCAGGGACCCCAATCAGTTGTAGCTTTGGTCTTTTCACATAGTCCCACATTTCTTGGAAACTTCATTTGTTCCTTTTTAATCTTTTTTCTCTAATCTTGTTTTCATGATTTATTTCATTAAGTTGATCTTCAGTCTCTGATATCCTTTCTTTTGCTTGATTGATTTAGATGTTGATACTTGTGTATGCTTCACAAAGTGTCATGCTGTATTTTTCAGCTCCATCAGGTCATTTATGTTCTTCTCTAAACTGGTTATTCTAGCTGGCAGTTTATCTAACCTTTTCTCAAGGTTCTTAAGTTCCTTGCATTGGGTTAGAACATGCTGTTTTAGCGCAGAGGAATTTGTTGTTACTCACCTTCTTAAGCCTACTTCTGTTAATTCGTCAAACTCATTCTCCATTCAGTTTTGTGTCCTTGCTGAAGAGGAATTGTGGAGGAGTAGAGGCATTCTGGTTTTTGGAATTTTCAGCCTTTTTGTGCTGGTTTTTGCTCATCTTCGTGGATTTGCTTTGGATGGGCTTTTGTGTGGGGTCCTTTTTGTTGATGTTGATGTTACTGCTTTCTGTTTGTTAGTTTTTCTTCTAAGAGTCAGGCCCCTTTCTGCAGGTCTGCTGTGGTTTGCTGGAGGTCTACTCTAGACCCTGTTTGCCTGGGTATCACCAGTGGAGGCTGCAGAACAGCAAAGATTGCTGCCTGCTCCTTCTTTTGGAAGCTTCGTCCCAGAGGGGCACCAGCCTGATTCCAGCTGGAGCTCTCCTGTATTGAAGAAGAAAATTAAATTATAACATTGGCAGTCTGTAATTGCTGCATAATAAAATAAAGTTTACTGTATTGTGTTCGATATAAAACCTAACCCTCAGCTCTGCTTAAAATTAACGAACTCTCCATAAGACCTACTTTATCTGTTCTCCACACATTCTCAGCAAAGTTCCCAGGCATCTCAAGACTCCCATTTTTCTTGCTGATCAGCTGCAAGGTTACAGGGCAAGGTAACACCCAAAGGATGTACAATGCATTTCTCAAAATGTTATTTTTCAAAGGTAATGTACATCATAAGACATGTTACAAATTAATTAAGTGTTCTTTATCCTGGCTTCTATAAACCTGCTGGCTGCTGTATCATCCTGGATGTATTAAAAATACCCCATTTTCTTTCTCCATTGCTCATCCTTGGTATGCTAATCTGCTGAGCCAGTGGCCAACTTAAAAAATCATCCTGTTTCTCCCACTGGTCTCTCTGGTCTCCTGAATATTCTGCAACAATATGAGGTATCTGCCAACCCTTGTTGGGAGGTTTCTTCCAGTCAGGAGGCATAGGGGTCAGGAACCCACTTGAGGAGGCAGTCTATCCTTGGCAGAGCTCTAGCACTGTGCTGGGAGAACCTGTCTTGGCAGGATCCGCTGCTCTCTTTGGAGCTGGCCAGAAGGAACGATTAAGTCTGCTGAAGCTGTGCCCTCAGCTGCCCCTTCCCCCAGGTGCTCTGTCCCAGGGAGATGGGAGTTTTATCCATAAGCCCCTGAGTGGGGCTGCTGCCTTTCTTTCAGAGATGCCCTGCCCAGTGAGGAGGACTCTATGGAGGCAGTCTGGCCATAGCCGCTTTGCTGCATTGTGTTGAGTTCCTCCAAGTCCTTAGAGGAACTTACCCTGACAGTAAGGGGAAAACCGCCTATTCAAGCCTCAGTAATGGAAGACACCCCTCCCCACCCAGACTGGATGGTCCCAGGTCAACTTCAAACTGCAGTGCTGACAGTGAGAATTTCAAGCCACTGGTTCTTAGCTTGCTGGCCTTCATGGGAGTGGGACCTGCTGAGCAAGACCACTTGATTCCCTGGCTTCAGTCCCCTTTCCAGGGGAGTGAACCATTTGTTCTGTTTCACAGGGGTTTCAGGCACCACTGGCTTATGAAAAAAAAAAAAGAAAAAAACTGCAGCTAGCTTGATGTCTGCCTGAAGAGCTGCCCAGTTTTGTGCTTGAAACCCAGGGCCCTGGTGGTATAGGCACCTAGGGAATCTCCTGGTCTTCAGATTGCAAAATCTGTGGGAAAAGAGTAGTATCTGGGCCAGATAGCACAGTCCCTAATGGCTTCCCTTGGCTGGGAAAGGGAGGCCCCCGACTCCTTGCACTTCTCTGGTGAGGCGATGCCCCACCCTGCTTTTGCTTGCCCTCTGTGGGCTGCATCCATTGCCTGACCAGTCGCAGTGAGATGAACAGGGTACCTCAAGTGGAAATGAAGAAATCACCTGCCTTCTGCATGGGGCTCACTGGCAGCTGCAGACTGGAGCTGTTCCTGTTTGGCCATCTTGCCACATCCAAAATAATCCATTTTCTTTTTCGTCCCTTCAAGTAAAGACAACAATCTCGCTATCATGGACTGACCATTTGTAACTGCTCCTACTTCTTGAATATGTTCAATTCTTTTTTTTTTTTTTTTTTTAATTTTTATTGCATTATAGGTTTTGGGGTACATATGCAGAATGTGCAAGGGGTAGTTGCATAGGTACACACATGGCAGTGTGTTTTGCTGCCTTCCTCCCCTTCACCCACACTTGGCATTTATCCCCAGGCTATCCCTCCCCAGCCCCCCCCCACTGTCCCTCCCCCATTCCCCCCAATAGACCTCAGTGTGTAGTAGACCCCCTCCCTGTGTCCATGTGTTCTCATTTTTCTCACCTGCCTATGAGTGAGAATATGCGGTATTTCTTTTTCTGTTCTTGTGTCAGTTTGCTGAGAATGATATTCTCCAGATTCATCCATGTCCTTACAAAGGACACAAACTCATCATTTTTGATTGCTGCATAATATTCCATGGTGTATATGTGCCACATTTTCCCAGTCTAGTCTATCATTGATGGGCATTTGGGTTGGTTCCAGGTCTTTGCTATTGTAAACAGTGCTGCAATGAACATTCGTGTGCATGTGTCCTTATAGTAGAATGATTTATAGTCCTTTAGATATATACTCAGTAATGGGATTGCCGGGTCAAATGGAATTTCTATTTCTAGGTCCTTGAGGAATCGCCACACTGTCTTCCACAATGGTTGAACTAATTTACACTCCCACCAACAGTGTAAGAGTGTTCCTATTTCTCCACATCCTCTCCAGCATCTGTTGTCTCCAGATATTTTAATGATCGCCATTCTAACTGGCATGAGATGGTATCTCAATGTGGTTTTGATTTGCATCTCTCTAATGACCAGTGATGATGAGCATTTTTTTCATGTGTTTGTTGGCCTCATGTATGTCTTCTTTTGTAAAGTGTCTGTTCATATCCTTTGCCCATTTTTGAATGGGCTTGTTTGTTTTTTTCCTGTAAATCTCTTTGAGTTCTTTGTAAATTCTGGATATCAGCCCTTTGTCAGATGCGTAAACTGCAAAGATTTTTTTCCCATTCTGATGGTTGCCTATTCACTCTAGTGACTGTTTCTTTTGCCCTGCAGAAGCTGTGGAGTTTGATTAGGTCCCATTTGTCTATTTTGGCTTTTGTTGCCAATGCTTTTGGTGTTTTGGTCATGAAGTCCTTGCCTACTTCTAGGTCCTGAATGGTTTTGCCTAGATTTTCTTCTAGGGTTTTTATGGTGTCAGGTCAATTCTTTATACTTGTCTGATAATCTAGATGTCATAACATTTTCTCTCTCATTTTATTTTGTTGCATTTCAAGCAGAGGAAATGTTTCAGATTTCAGGTAGCCATCCCTTTGTAATATCATGGGATTTTTTTTCTTATATATGATTTTGAAGTGGATCATCAGTTATGTATGCCTAAGTGGCATGTCACCTATATTTGAGTTTTCTTAATTTACCTAATTTCAGGACCTCATTTTGTTGCTTTTTAACATCTTGATTTATAGTTTTATTTTAGCTTGCAGGAGAACAGGAATGAATTGCTTCTCTCTTTAGTGAATGGATTGTATGTGTCAGGGATACATCTCCCAAATATGATGTGTCAGTTAGGTCTCAGTCAAATTGTTAATTCTGCATTTTACTCATTGTCGGTGTTTTTGTGATGCTTTACTGAATGGTGTTGTGTCACACATATATGTTTTCTACATCAAGTTTTAACTTTTAAAAAATTTTAGGCATATTGTGATACTTAACTAATGGCTTAAAAAGGAGTAAAAGAGAAGATATAAAATAGTTTATCCTTGCAACATAAAATTTTTCTAGTTTTTAATGTCTGAAACACTTAGTGAAGCTTTTAAGATACTACTACTTAAGAATATTTGTTATTAGTGTTATAAGATGTGTTACAGTAAGGCTCATGATAAAGTAACTAAAGTATTTAAAACCATAATTCAGTCAATATTGCATGTATTATTGACTCTATTTTATGTTACTGGAAGACTGGTGTATGTTTCTTTTATTTTTATTTATTTATTTTTAATTTATTTTTATTGCATTTTAGGTTTTGGGGTACATGTGAAGAACATGCAAGATTGTTGCATAGGTACACACATGGCAATGTGATTTGCTGCCTTCCTCCCCATCATCTATATCTGGCATTTCTCCCCATGCTATCTCTCCCCAACTCCTCACCCTGGTCCCTCCCCTTTTTCCCCCCGACAGACCCCAGTATGTGATGCTCCCCTTCCTGTGTCCATGTGCTCTCATCCTTCAACACCTACCTATGAGTGAGAACATACAGTGTTTGATTTTCTGTTCTTGTGTCAGTTTGCTGAGAATGATGGTTTCCAGGTTCATCCATGTCCCTACAAAGGACACAAACTCATCGTTTTTGATTGCTGCATAGTATTCTGTGGTGTGTATGTGCTACATTTTCCCTGTCCAGTCTATCATCGATGGGCATTTGGGTTGGTTCCAGGTCTTTGCTATTGTAAACAGTAGTGCAGTGAACATTCGTTTGCGTGTGTCCTTACAGTAGAATGATTTATAATCCTTTGGATATATACCCAGTAATGGGATTGCTGGGTCAAATGGAATTTCTATTTCTAGGTCCTTGAGGAATCGCCACACTGTCTTCCACAATGGTTGAACTAATTTACACTCCCACCAACAGTGTAAAAGTGTTCCTATTTCTCCACATCCTCTCCAGCATCTGTTGTCTCCAGATTTTTTAATGATTGTCATTCTAACTGGCATGAGATGGTATTTCAATGTAGTTTTGATTTGCATTTCTCTAATGACCAGTGATGATGAGCATTTTCTCATATGTTTGTTGGCCTCATGTTTGTCGTCTTTTATAAGCTGTCTGTTCATATCCTTTACCCACTTTTGAATAGGCTTGTTTGTTTTTTTTTGTGAATCTGTTTTAGTTCTTTGTAGATTCAGGATATCAGCCCTTTGTCAGATGGGTAGATTGCAAAAATTTTTTCCCATTCTGTTGGTTGCCGATTCACTCTAATGACTGTTTCTTTTGCTGTGCAGAAGCCGTGGACTTTGATTAGGTCCCATTTGTCTATTTTGGCTTTTGTTGCCAATGCTTTTGGTGTTTTGGTCATGAAGTCCTTGCCTGTGCCTATGTCCTGAATGGTTTTGCCTAGATTTTCTTCTAGGGTTGTTATGGCGTTAGGCTTTATATATAAGTCTTTAATCTATCTGGAGTTAATTTTAGTATAAGGGGTCCAGTTTCTGCTTTCGGCACATGGCTAGCCAGTTTTCCCAACACCATTTATTAAACAGGGAATCCTTTCCCGATTGCTTATTTTTATCAGGTTTGTCAAAGATCAGATGGTTGTAGATGTATGGCATTGCCTTCAAGGCCTCTGTTCTATTCCATTGGTCTATGTCTCTGTTTTGGTACCAGTACCATGCTGCTTTGATTACTGTAGCCTTGTAGTATAGTTTGAAGTACAGTAGTGTGATGCCTCCAGCTTTGTTCTTTTTGCTTAGAATTGACTTGGCTATGTGGCCTCTCTTTTGGTTCCATATTAAGTTTAAGGTGTTTTTTTTCCAGTTCTGTGAAGGTCATTGGTAGCTTGATGGGGATAGTGTTGAATCTATAAATTACTTTGGGCAGTATGGCTATTTTCACGATATTGATTCTTCCTAACCATGAGCATGGCATGTTTCTACATCTGTTTGTGTCCTCTCTTATTTCATTGAGCAGTGGTTTGTAGTTCTCCTTGAAGAGGTCCTTTAAGTTCCTTGTCAGTTGTATTCCTGGGTATTTTTTTCTATTTGTAGCAATTGTGAATGGCAATTCATTCTTGATGTGGCTCTCTTTAAGTCTGTTATTGGTGTGTAGGAATGCTTGTGATTTCTGCACATTGATTTTGTATCCTGAGACTTTCCTGAAGTTGCTTATCCGTTTCAGGAGATTTTGGACTGAGACAATGTAGTCTTGTAAATATGCAATCATGTCGTCTGCAAATAGAGACAATTTGGCTTTCTCCTTTCCTGTTTGAATACCCTTTATTTCTTTTTCTTGCCTGATTGCTCTGGCTAGAACTTCCAATACTATATTGAATAGGAGTGGTGAGAGAGGGCATCCTTGTCTAGTGCCAGATTTCAAAGGGAATGTTCCAGTTTTTGCCCATTCAGTATGATATTGGCTGTTGGTTTGTTGTAAATAGCTTTTATTATTTTGAGATACGTTCAGTGAATACCTAGTTTATTGAGGGTTTTAACATAAAGGGCTGTTGAATTTTGTCAAAGGCCTTCCCTGCATCAATTGAGATAATCAGGTGGTTTTTGTCTTTGGTTCAGTTTATGTGGTGAATTACATTTATACACTTGCGTATTTGGAACCAGCCTTGCATCCCTGGGATGAAGCCTACTTGATCATGGTGGATAAGCTTTTTGATGTCCTTTTGCAATAGTTTGCCAGTATTTCATTAAAGATTTTTGCCTCTGTGTTCATCATGGATATTGGCCTGAAGTTTTCTTTTCTTGCTGAGTTTCTGCCGGGTTTTGGTATCCAGATGATGTTGGTCTCATAAAATGATTTGGGAAGGATTCCCTCTTTTTGGATTGTTTGCAATAGTTTCAGAAGGAATGGTACCAGCTCCTCTTTGTATGTCTGGTAGAACTTGGCTGTGAACCCATCTGAACCTGGGCTTTTTTTGAATGGTATGCTCTTAATTGCTGCCTCAACTTCTGCCCTTGTTGTTGGTCTATTCATGGTTTCGACCTCTTCCTGATTTAGGCTTGGGAGGGTGCAAGTGTCCAGGAATTTATCCATTTCTTCTAGTTTTACTAATTTATGTGCAAAGAGTTGTTTGTAATAATCTCTGATGATGGTTTGCATTTCTGTGGAATCTGTGGTGTTATCTGCTTTATCACTTTTTATTGCATCTATTTGATTATTCTCTTTTCTTTTTTATTAGTCTGACTAGTGGTCTGTCTGTTCTGTTGATCTTTTTGAAAAACCATCTCCTGGATTTATTGATTTTTTTTGAAGGGTTTTTTGTGTCTCTATCTCCTTCAGTTCTGCTCTGTTCTTAGTTATTTCTTGTATTCTGCTAGCTTTTGAGTTTTTTTTGATCTTGCTCCTCTAGCTTTTTCAATTTTCGTGATAGGGTACTGATTTTAGAGCTTTTCTTGCTTCTCATGTGGGCATTTCTGCTATATATTTTCTTCTAGACACTCTTTTAAATGTGTCCCAGATATTCTGGTATGTTTTGTCTTCATTCTCATTGGTTTTGAAGAACATCTTTATTTGTGCCTTTATTTCATTATTTATCCAGTCAACATTCATGAGCCAGTTTGTTCAGTTTCCTTGAAGCTGTGTGGTTCTGAGTTAGTTTCTGAATTCTGAGTTCTAACTTGATTGCACTGTGGTCTAAGGGACTGTTATGATTTCCATTCTTTTGCATTTGCTGAGGAGTGATTTGCTTCCAATTATGTGGTCAGTTTTAGAGTAGGTGCGATGTGGTGCTGAGAAGAAGGTATATTGTTTGGATTTGGGGTGGAGAGTTCTGTAAATGTCTATCACGTCTGCTTGTTCCAGGTCTGAGTTCAAGTCCTGGATATCCTTGTTAATTTTCTGTCTTGTTGATCTAATATTGACAATGGGGTGTTAAAGTCTCCCACTATTATTGTGTGGGAGTCTAAGTCTTTTTGTAAGTCATTAAGAACTTGCTTTATGTATCTGGGTGCTCCTGTATTGGGTGCGTATATATTTAGGATCGTTAGCTCTTCTTGTCGCATTGATCCTTTTACCATTATGTAATGTCCTTCTTTGTCTCTCTTGATCTTTGTTGGTTTAGAGTCTATTTTATCAGAGGCAAGAATTGCAACTCTTGCTTTTTTTTGCTCTCCATTTGCTTGGTAAATCCTTCTGCATCCCTTTATTTTGAGCCTTTGTGTATCCTTACATGAGAGATGGGTTTCCTGGATACAGCACAGTGATGGGTTTTGGCTTTTTATCCAGTTTGCCAGTAGTGTCTTTTGATTGTGGTATTTAGCCCGTTAACATTTAGTGTTAATATTGTTATGTGTGAATTTGATCCTGCCATTTTGATGCTAGCTGGCTGTTTTGCCCATTAGTTGATGCAGTTTCTTCATTGTGTCAATGCTTTTTACCATTTGCTCTGTTTTTGGAGTGGCTGGTACTGGTTATTCCTTTCTATTTAGTGCTTCTTTCAGGAGATCTTGTAAAGCAGGCCTGGTGGTGATGAAATCTCTGAGCAATTGCTTGTTTGTAAAGGATTTTATTTCTTCTTCACTTATGAAGCTTAGTTTGGCTGGATATGAAATTCTTGGTTGAAAGTTATTTTCTTTAAGCATGTTAAATATTGGCCCCCACTCTCTTCTGGCTTGTAGGGTTTCTGTTGAGAGATCTGCTGTGAGTCTGATGGGCTTCCCTTTGTGGGTAACCTGACCTTTCTCTCTGGCTGCCCTTAGCATTTTCTCCTTTATTTCAACCGTGGTGAATCTGATAATTATTTGCCTTGGGGTTGCTCTTCTTGAGGAATATCTTTGTGATGTTCTCTGTATTTCCTGGACTTGAATATTGGCCTGCCTTGCTAGGTTGGGGAAGTTTTCCTGGATATTATCCTGAAGAGTATTTTCCAGCTTGGATTCATTCTCTCTGTCACATTCAGGTACACCTATCAAATGTAGATTAGGTCTTTTCACATAGTCCCATATTTCTTGGGAGACTTTGTTTATTCTTTTTTACCCTTTTTTCTCTAATCTTGCCTTCTCATTTTATTTCATTGAGTTGATCTTCGACCTCTGTTATCCTTTCTTCTGCTTGGTCAGTTCGGCTGTTGAAACTTGTGTATGCTTCGTGATGTTCTCGTGTTGTGTTTTTCAGCTCCATCAATTCACTTTCTTCCTCTCTAAACTGTTCATTCTCATTAGCATTTCGTCAAATCTTTTTTCGAGGTCTTAGTTTCTTTGCATTGGGTCAGAACATGTTCTTTTAGCTCAGAGAAGTTTCTTATTAGCCACCTTCTGAAGCCTGTTTCTGTCAATTCACCACACTTGTTGTCCATCCAGCCTTCTTTCCTTGCTGGTGAGGAGTTGTGATCCCTTATAGGAGGAGAGGCATTCTGGTTTTGGGTGTTTTCATCCTTTTTGTGCTGGTTTCTTCCCATCTTTGTGGATTTTTCCACCTGTTGTCTTTGTAGTTGTTGACTTTCAGATTGGGTCTCTGAGTGGACGTCCAGTTTGTTGATGATGAAGTTATTTCTTTCACTTTCTTAGTTTTCCTTCTAACACTCACGCCCCTCTGCTGTGGGACTGCTGAGGTCCACTCCAGGCCCTGCTTGCCTGGGGATCACCTGCTGTGTCTGCAGAACAGTAAGGGTTGCTGCCAGTTTCTTCTTCTGCTATCTTTGTCCCAGAAGGGTACCCACCAGACGTCAGTCTGAGCTCTCCTTTATGAGGTGACTCTTTGGATATACGGGGGTTAGGGAGCTGCTTGAGGAGACAGTGTGTCCTTTATAGGAGCTCAGGTGCTGAGCTGTGAGCTCCTTTGTTTATTCAGAGCTGCTGAGCAGGTATGTTTAAGTCTGCTATAGCAGAACTCATAAATGCCTTTTTTTTTTTTCCAGGTGCTCTGTCCTGGGGAGTTAGGGCTTTATTTATAAGTTTTTGTCATGCTGCTGCCTTTTTTCAGGGCTGCCCTGCCCAGTGAATAGGCAGCCTAGTCACCGTCTGCCTGCAGAGGCTTTGCTGAGCTGCTTTGGGCTTCACCCAGCTACCATGTCAACTTCCCTGCAGTCCTGTTTATACAGGTATAGTTAGAACTGCCTTGACAATGGTGGCCCCCCTCTATAATGGTGGGCTCTCTCTTTAATGGCGGTCTGCCTCGGCAATGGCGGGTTGCCTCAGCAATGGCAGAGTACCTCCGCAGTGGTGGACCGCCTCGGTAATGGCAGACACCCCTCCCCTACACAGCTGGACCTTCCCGGGTTCAGCTGTGCTTGCTATGAAACTCTCAATCCAGAGTGTTTCAGATTGCTGGGTTTTTTTTTTTTGGTGGGGGTGGGACCAGGCAAGCCTGATCACCTGGCTCCCTGCCTCAGACCCCCTCACTTTTTTTTTTTTAGTTGAGCGGGCGACTCTGTCTCCCAGGTGTTCCAGTCACCTGTTGAAAAGGCTCTGGGATCTGCGTGATTTCCTGTGTGGCGACCCACTGCACCAGCTGAAACAGCCGCGCTGAGATTCGTGGTGCTTTTTTGCCCGGGAATCTCCTGGCCTGACTCCCTGTTTCAGTCCCCTTTTTTTTATCAGTGGAGTGGGCAACTCTGTCTCTCAGGAGCTACAATCACCAGCTAAAATGGCACCTGGACCTGTGTATTTTATGTGGAGACCCAGCGCACTGGCCAAAACAGTCACGCTGGTGACTTGTGGGGCTCCTCCGCCTGGGAATCTCCTGGTCTGTGGGCAATAAAAATCTTTCTGGATATGCGGTGTCCACTCACCCTTCACACTTTCGCTGGGAGCTGCAATACTGAACTGCTCCTAATTGGTCATCTTGGATCCGTCTCCTTCTTTTATTTTAATGATTCAAAATTTATTTAAGTTTTCAGGTTTAAAATAATGGTAATGCATGATAGTGTTAATATGATAGTGGTCATAGTTCAGAAACATTGTATGTGTGTGTAGGGGTATGTGTATAGGTAATATGCAATCTTAAAATTTGAAGTTTTTGTACAGAATTTAAGGTGATTAACATTATATATCCATTGAATGGAAAAGAAGAATAAATTAAAATTCATGAAAAATATGGGAAAGAATATATGTTTAACATTAATTTTACTTGTTCTACTTACTATTTTATTAAATTGTAGTTTATGGTTGCTTAATAAGAACACTATATACAACTGAAATTTTACATAGGGATTAGAATTAACTGAAAGAGAGCTTCTGATTGTTTTGTTGAATAATCCCCTTTTTTTCAGTTGGTGCACTTTTTTTTTCCTTTGAGACAGAATTTTTCTCTGTTGCCCAGTCTGCTCTTGAACCCCTAGGCTCAAGCGATCCTCCTGCCTCAGCCTCCCTAGTAGTGGAGATTAAGTTTTTTCTTAAATTGAAGTAATAGATACAGATGGCTTAGAAAAATTAAATAGTGTAGAAGGGCTTATAATAAAAAGCAATGTATTCTTTCCTGTTTATCTTTTCTGAGGACATTTTTTGTTTTATTTTGGTTTCTTTTGTGTTTCAAATGTGTTGGGAATTTTGGTTATCTGTCCATATTTATGAATAAGGCAGTAAGAATTGATCAAGAACTATTCATATAGATAGGCTGGGGGAAATTTCTTTTAGGGTTAGCGTTTCAGTTAATCTTGCCTGTATTTGTCCTGCTTCTGATGTCCTCCCTACCTAGTGTTTGAGTTCACTTGATTTTGGCAGCTTGGCTGTTTCTTTAGCTATATTCTCCTCTGTTTGTATTCTGAGCTGTGGCCTCTTCTGTCTGCTCTGTTTCATTATTTACACTGTTCTCCTGCTTTCCATCTTCAGAAATCTGTTGAAATCTTTTAGCCACTAATGGCTCCATTCTTGTCCTTTTAGTCATTATGGATTATTCCTTTTAAAAATTGTTTTACTAATAGTTTAGTATAGGTTTGGAAGGGAGAGGATAAAAAATAAGCTCTTGTACTATCTCCAGTCTGTCATCTTTACTTGGAAATCTTTTAATTTTAAAAATGAAGAAATTAGGCCAGGCGTGGTGGCTCACGCCGGTAATCCCAGCACTTTGGGAGGCTGAGGCAGGTGGATCACGAGGTCAAGAGATCGAGACCATCTGGTCAACATGGTGAAACAACCGTTTCTACTAAAAATACAAAAAATTAGCTGGGCACAGTGGCGTGTGCCTGTAATCCCAGCTACTCAGGAGGCTGAGGCAGGAGAATTGCCTGAACCCAGGAGGCGGAGGTTGTGGTGAGCTGAGATCGTGCCATTGCACTCCAGCCTGGACAAGAGCGAAACTCCGTCTCAAAAAAAAAAAAAAAAAAGAAATGAAGAAATTAAAGCCTATAGAAGTAAAATGACTTTTTTGATACTGATACAGGATTTTTTCAGTGCTGCTTTGCCATCCAGAAATCTTCTCTGGTCGGCAGCACCCCTGCCAAGGCCTTGCTTCGCTCTGAGCTGGCTGCTAGGCTTGCTCTGCCTACTCAGCCTGGCAGGCTGTGCTTGACTCACACTACCAGCCAGGATCCCATGTCCACTGAGGGTGAGCCAGGCACAGAGCAGTAAGGGATATGTGAGCAAGTGACTGTAGGATCCAGCCATGGTCCACAGCCAGGTGCACCGGCTGCTATGGTGGGTCTGCGGCAGGTTAAGCAACTCCAGGCACTGACTTTGTGTGAGTCTGTGGCTGGATCAGGCGTACCCCAGTGGCTTCCACCTTGGGTGCCAGCATCTGGATGAGGGGAATGCAGTGTACCAGAAAACTCAGAGCCATCAGCAACTGTGGAGCCCCAAAGGTGATGTTTCAGCATGTCACAGCTTGTTTCTGCTGTCTGCACTCCAGCAAATTGGGGCATGTCATAGCTCTGGCTCTGGTAGTCCTTGAGTTTGGGACCTCAGAAGGGTCCTACCTCTTCCTTCATAGACCAGCTAGTGGGAGTGTGTCACCACCTGCAGCTCGGTAAGCTGGCCAGCTTGTTCATGGTATAGCTTGTTCAGTCCCAACCCTCCAGTGCTTCCTGTCATGTGGGGCAGCAGCTCTGTGATGGCAGAGGTTGGGAAGGCTATGGACTTATAGTAGCTGCTTTTATACCCACCATTTGGTGGGTCCCAGGTTATTCTCCCACATCTAAGAAGAATTAAGGTTATGGGGACAACCAGAGAGTGAGTGAATAAGGTGGAAAAGTTTTATTCCACTCTCCACACAAGAGGAGACCTGAAGTGGGTAGTCCCTACCTGAATGGGCGTAGTCTCCACCTGTGGCTGAGTCCAGGGGTTTTATGGGCTCAGAATGGAGGAGGGTATGCTGATTGGTCCATGAGTAGGCCTGGAATAAAAACCTTTTGATTGGCTGAAAAGGCATCGAGGAAGTTCTCTATCTGGTCATAGACTTCACCAGGAACTGGTAGCTTTTTTTAGGCTCCAGGCGTTTTTGGCTTGAAAGTCAGGTTTCACTGGGACCCACCCTTGTCTGCCTAGGAATTTGTCTGTCTCCTGCCACCATCAGTATCATATAGCTAGATAGGACAAAAATGTTGTGTTCTTATTTTATGATGGTCTAGTCAAGATTTAAAAATAATGTTTCCAAAAAACTATTGTACTTTTGTATGCTGTAAATGATTACAGATTTTTTCTTTGAATCTTGCTTGTTTGCTTGTTACAATTTGTCTGTTTGTTTCTTCAGTTTTTTTATTTTTCCTGAGGGAAAAGAAAACTTCTAATCATCTTTTTATCTTCTACACCCCTAGCTACAGCAACCACCTGGGTGAGATGGCTGCCGGCTGTAGCCTCAGTCGATCTGGCTTCACAGCACATACCTTGAATGTGGCCCATCTAAAAAGTAACATGTTTATTGCCTCACACTTCCAAGCATGGGCCTCAAGAATTTGTCTATGTGATTTATTTATTTTGTAAGCTATAGATACATACAATTGAGAACTCTGGATTTCTGGTGAATAACCAGAGTGAACACCACTTTAAAAGAAAAATGCTGTGAATATCATTAAATGCCTTTATAAGGCTAAGAGAAAGATGCATAGAGTGAAAGAACTTCTTTTTGTTTTTGAGGAGTCTTGTTCTGTTGCCCAAGCTGGAGTGTAGTGTCATGATCTTGGCCCACTGCAACCTCTGCCTGCCAGTTTCACAGGATTCTCCTGCCTCAGCCTTCCAAGTAGCTGGTATGATAAGCTCCTGCCACCATGCCTGATTAATTTTTGTATTTTTAGTAGAGACAGGATTTCACCGTGTGGACCATGCTGGACTTGAACTCCTGACCTCAGGTGACCCGCCCGCCTTTGCCTTTCAAGGTGCTGGGATTATAGGTGTGAGCCACCTTACCCAACTGAGAAGAACTTCTTTAAAATGTTTGGAAATTTTTGCAACTTTGATACAGTTTCTGGGTGCTCATAATGCCTTTGACTATTGAATGCACATACTTAAAATTTTCAGAACACTTAGAAACTGCAGTGTGATCATATTGTAATTTTGTAATTAAATCTACTAAGGGCAGAGACACATTCGCAAAGAGGTGTATTACTGTGTTTTCCCTACTCTGGAATTTACATGGAAAGAGATGTTCAGTTTTATTTCTTATTCATACCCCATTCCTTAATCCTCTCTTTTTCCTATCTGTCATCCTCTTCATCCTAGTCCCCTTTGTTTTTTCAGGAACCTTAGCTTTCTCCTTTGGACTGTCAGATTTTCCTGAAGTGGCTACATCCTTGTCATATTTCTCATTCAGCTTTACCCCCTTATTATTGTAAGGCTGCTTTTTGCTATCACTAAGGTTACTCTACATCATAACTAACATTTTGGTCTTCAGTTAAGATGCCAGTGTTTGTGGATTTGTTCTTAGGGTGCAACTCTAAACAGAGCAAGAAGCTAGCTGGCAGTGATAGTTTGTGTACATTAGGATCCTTCTTCCTGCCTCTCTTAGCGGCTCCAAAATGCTTCATTTCCAGATCATCAAATTTAGATTTCCTTTCTTAGACATTGTCTTCGACCAGTGAGAGCACTTCTTAAGAAACTGCCACACTGATGGGGATCTCTGGATTTTTCTTTTTGTACTTCTGGCCTGTACAAAGAAGGTATAGTAGCTTTTAGCCCATCGGTTTCTTGGGGTCACCTTTAGTCATATTGATTCTGTAATTTGCTAGCCCCTGCATATATTTTAAAAGAAGAATTTGGTAGGTTCATGATTATTAGGATAGATACAAATATAATGATCAGAGATGATCTTAAATATGCATTTCTCTGCCATTTTCTGTTAATGTATTTGGTTTCACCTGCTATGTTTGTCAAACTATTGGGACAAAGACTAATAATAGGAGTTTCTGAAGCTTGATACTATTATAACTAACTAATTTAATACCCTTCAGTGTATTTCTGAAGAGTTGTTGATAAATTGATTTTTTTTTGAAATATGACTTTTAGTTTATTGGCAAACTTACTAATTAAAATAGTTCTTTTGTGAATCCTTTAGAAAAATGAATTATCAAACTATAATTTGTTTCTTTGTATAAGCCTGTATTTGCATACATCAACTTTGTTTTAAATAGGGTATGTCTATAAATCTTGATACATATGTCTGAAAAGAAAATTTCTGTTTCATATGAAGAATTCAGATTTGGTACTTTCGATAAAGTAAGACATGCCAGATTATTTTAGTTCCACTCTTTTTAACAACATGCTATCAAAATATGCTTTACAGCCTAAATTAAGGGGGTGGCAAGAGTTTGTAAAAGATTGAACTACAGTACATTTTTAAATTGTATTTACCTAAATAGTAATGGGTAGTGTGAAGTTAGGCAAAATTTAAAAAGTTATTCAGAAGTTTTCTTCTTTTTTAAAAGCATAACTGGAATCTGAAATTTTTTGCTGCAGCTTGGTCTTTAGTTGTAGAAGTAGATGTATATGGTGCATTTAAATATAATGTTTGTTCTCTTACTGTAGTTTGATTAGTTTATTGCTCTGCTTAATACTTGGAAGATAGTAATCATTCTTAGTTTGAATGCTTGAATTAGCCATAAACAGTGATCTAGTCCTTAATATAATATAGATTTATAATGACTATATAAAATAAAATGTGATTGCTATTATGTAATATTTAACTGCACCATTTTTGTTAAATATAGGGTGTTTTTTTTTGGTTGTTTTTCAGGGCTGTCTGGGAGCTTCACTATCACATTTTTTTCTTTGGAAAAGTATATACAAACTAAAGCCAAGAGCATTGGGAACTTGTCCACATCTGTCACATCCTCTGCATAGCCTACTAGGTTGTCAGTCAAAGGAGAATCATGATTTAACATGTGTTCTGTTAGATCCCATGGAAATTAAATCATTTCCTTGATAACTGAGGAAGGAATCTGTGGGTTAGGGAACTCTTGGAAATTTCCTAGGCTCTAGGAGAAACACTTCTAATATAAATCAGGCCAGCTATATTTGTCCATTACCTTAACAAGTTGAGAGTCAAGGATAATGCACAGGACATTATTAAGTTCAAAACTAGAAAGGAGACAACAGATCAGGAGCAGACGTTTTGGGATCAAGTTCAAGTCAGGTACATGGATAAATTGTTCAAAATGTAGGCCTTGGACTATGAGGGTGTTGACACTGTTGGAGAGGACTAGACAAAAGCAGCCCAACTGAGGTCAGTTGTTTACTCAGTTATTCAATGTCTACTAGTTTTTAGGGGTTACTGATTTTAATATATAGGATCTTTAAGGACTTTATGAGCCTGCCACAAATCAGTATATGATAGGGTGAAACCCATTGTGTCTTAAAGAATAATAGTTGTGAATGCTGATCTTATGGCAGTGTGACAGTGATTTGGAGTACAAGAGGGGAAATCATCTCTTTTAGCTACCGAATTTATGATTAGGTAGTTATCTACCCAATATATCTACCAGTTCATGACCACTTCATGTCACTTGCCATTCCTTCATATGGCCTCATTCCATTTGCTTGTTTTTTTTTTTTTTTTTTTTTTTTTTGACAGAGTCTAGCTCTGTCACCCAGGCTAGAGTGCAGTTGGGCCATCTTGGCTCACTACAACCTCCACCTCCTCGTTTCAAGAAATTCTCTTACCTCAGCCTCCCGAGTAGCTGGGATTACAGGCGCATGGCACCACACCCAGCCAATTTTTTATTTTTAGTAGGTTTCACCGCATTGGCCAGGCTAGCCTCGAACTCCTGACCTCAAGTGATTCACCCATCTTGGCTTTTCAAAGTGCTTTATTACAGGTGTCAGCCACTGCACCAAGCCCCATTGGCTTTTTTTTTTTTTTTTTTTTTAATGGAGTCTTTCTTTTTTTCCAGGCTGCAGTGCAGTAAAACAATCTTGGCTCACTCCAGCCTCTGCCTTCCAGGTTTAAGCAATTCTCCTGCCTCAGCTTCTCAAGGAGCTGGGATTACAGGTGCCTGCCACCATGCCTGGCTAATTTTTTGTGTGTTTTTAGTAGAGACAGGGTTTTAACATGTTGGCCAGGCTCGTTTCAAACTCCTGACCTCAAGTGATCCACCTACCTTGGCCTCCCAAAGTGCTAGGATTACGGGCTTGAGCCATTGCTGCCCACCTTTTGAAGATCTTTGTATCTTTGAGTTTATTTTAAAAATATGTATACCCATGTGAGAGATTACATTTTAAATGTTTTATGACTAACACTTTTAATGATTATCTGACATTGGTTAACATCTAAGCACTTACTATGTGAACTTGGGTATTTTGGTTAACCATTCTAGGCCTTGGTTTCCTCATCAGTAAAATGAGCATAGCAACAGTACTTACCTCTAAGGTCAAGGATTAAGTAAGATGGTATATGGATAATAGTTACCCAGTGCCTTACATGTAGTAAGTGCTCAATAACGGTGAGACGTTTTAGCTTTAATATTGATGCAGTATTTTTTTGCTGCTGCTTTGGCAGCTGGAGACCTATGTGGCCAGCGACACCCCCACCAGGGCCTTGCTTTTGCCCAGGCTCACTGCAGGAGGCACCTACCCACTAGGCCCTTTGGGTCACACCTGGCCTGCATTCTGGCCCAGATTCTGTGCTTGACACAGGATCCACACTCAACCTGTGGCTGGGCCAGGTGTTCCCCAGCTTGCCTGTGCTATAGCTTTTTCAGTCCTGCTGCCCTGCTCCAGCCAGTATGTCCAGGGCTGACCAGCCTTGCTGCTGTATCTCATTGCCTGAGGTGGCTGCCTGGTGCTGGCAGAGGGCAGAGGCCACAGTGTTACAGCCTTTTTCCTATCAGTGTTTGGTGGTTCCTGAGTTCTTGTCCTGTGCCCAAGAAGAATGAGGTTACACTGACAACCAAAGGGTGAGAAGGGCAGAGAAGAGTTTTATTGAGTGACAGAACAGTTCTCAGTGGAAAGAGGACTCAAAGTGGGTGTACGCCACCTGAAGGTGGGTAGTCCCCCACACCCAGAGACTGGCAGTTCCAAAATATGGCTGAGTCTGGGGCTTTTATGGGCTCAGAATCGGGGAGTGCATGCTGATTGGTTTGTGAGTATGCAAAAGGCTAAAACAAAGGCACCACTCAAAGGTAGGCATGATGGTGTAAAAAGCCAATTAGGGAAGGGTAGATATATGTAAAATAGGTGAAGGATGGGGATAAATCAGAGGAAAGAGCGCCAAATGGGAAAAGAGGTTCTCAATCTGGTCTGTAGATTTATTTGAGATGTGTACCTTGGCTTTCAGGCTTTAAACTGTCTTTGGTTTGAAGGTGGGATTTTGTCAGGGGTAGACCCCATAAGTACTGAGGCAGGAGTCAGAAGCCTCAGCCTATTTCCATATAAATAATGAAGAAGAAAATAACTGGAGATAATAACCATAGTAGTTACTCATAGGTAATCTTAGTTATTCATAGGTGATCATAGTTCTTTTACTAATGCCTTTCAGGTTGTAAAGTGTGAATCTGGGGTGACAGAGGGCAAGATGCTTTAAGCCTTCTGTCATGCCCATGTAGGGGCTGCTGGAGGGTGCTTTGGCTGTGTGGCAGTGGCAGCACTGGGAAAGCACACACTATGTAGCCAGCTGGGAAGGAGACGTCCAAGGTGGTTGAGACATCTTCTTCCTCTGGGGAGTTAGAAGAAAATTCCACTCCTCCAAGCTGTTGCGGTAGGCCTGATGGCTCAGGTAAGCCCACAGACATTTGGGGGCTTAATTTTCTCTATGTGATGCAGTGCTTCAGTGGATACATTCCATGTCCACTCTTTTGTTCCGCTTCTGCACCTGGTTCCTTTTTTCTTAGAAGAGGTAGTCAGGAAAAGTAATATAAATCTTAATGTCTTTGTTCTTTCTTGACAAGTATGGAAGAGTGCTGACGTGTTATGTTCCTTACCTCACCTTGGCTACTAGAAAGTCTTGGGCCCCTACCTATATGACATGTGATGTACTTGACTGTGCCACTGACCACCAGTGCCATGCCCTACTTACCCTGCTCCCAGCTTTGTACTCAATAAAAGTCAGAGTGTCCAGGCACTCGGGGCCATTGCTGGACTCTGTGCTTTGGTTGGCAGTGGACCCCTGGGCCCAAACTCTCTTTTCTCTATCTCTGTGTTTTGTGTCTTTTATTTCTACAGTTTCTCACCAGCAGAGAGGGGCTCGAAGGACCCTGTAGTGCTGGACCCTACAGGGTTTGACTGTGGACCTGTCCCTATCTGCCTAGGCATTTGTCTGCTTCCTGCTGCTATCAATGTGAGGTAGTAAGTAGGTTGATAGGAAGGAGGCAAGAATTCCAGATAGGAATGCCCTGAAAACAAATTTTGTAATTTTATGATTCTTAAGTCTTTCTTCTTACTTACTTTGGTATGCTATTAGATGCCAAACCCTGTTGTTTCTGTTTTCTTTTATAATATCAGAACTCTGACCTATTGTCTCCACTCCAACGGTCATTACCTCTGGATGTTTATAGTAATTTCATAAATAATCTTACCTTTAGTCTCTTTTAAATGTCACCTTATAAAGTACAACTTTGATCATTTTATTACCATTGTCAAAATCCATCCCTGTTTTCCCATTGACCTCTCTTTAACTTGATGCTCAAAACTGTGCAAAATCTGGCCGGAATATACTTTTCCAACCTTTATCTCAATGTTCTCTGTCATGAATTCTATGTTCTAGTCATTTAACTGAGCATTGCTCTCTGAAAGTGGCCTCAAGTTGTTTTGACTCCCACTATTCATAGGGCTTAAATGTTTTTCTGTCTTTTACTGCGTGGCCAAACCCTAAAATGTCTTTCAAAACAGCCTTTGTACTGTGCTGTTGGTTCTTAATTGATTAATTCTTCAAGTGGAAAGAAATCTCTATGTCTTTTAATTTCCCTGAAATTGTATTTTTTCTCTTTTGGTACTTAATGTTTTCTACACATTGTATTATACTTACTTATGTACACCTTTTTGCTACTAGTAGATGGTAAGTTCATTGAGGACAAACACAATATTCTACTTATTTTTGTAAAATTACTGGGACAGTAGTATGTCTATATAGATGTTCAGTAAATCTTTTTCTCCCCCCTAAACAAAAATGAGTGGTTATTTTTTGACAAAGACCAAACATACTAATTACCACAGCTGGATAAAAAGTTGAGTAATCAAATGTGTGAATTGTAGTTTTTATAAAGATTGATAATTTAAAGTTTTAAATTTTTAAATGGTATTTTATAAATATATGAGAATTTAGGGCATTAGGCTTATTCTAAGCACTTTTAATTCATGTCTTTAGATAATACTGTCAAGATACTAGGCATATGATAGTATGCATAGTTGGTTCAATTTTTAATTATTTTTGTTTTTTTGCTATGTGGCTATTAATAAGGTTTTGTCTTTATAAAACTAGTATCAAGCATCTCTAGTTACTAATTACTCAGTATAAGTTAAGTAGCTTAATACTCCTGTCTCTTTTCCCATTTAACATAGTGTTTTAAGTGCCAAAAGTAGGGAAGAGAAAAGGAGAGGGTTTTTAAGGAATTTAAGATTTTGAAGTGGAAAAGACCTAGAAGAGCCATAATTGCTGAATCTTGGAAAGAAAATGAAATTGAGTGTCTACATGCAGTTTCCTTAAGGTACCAATGAACACCACCGTCTTCTCTCAGGAAGAAGGAGCAACTTTTCAGGATCATTTTCTTCTTAAATTCTTTTTTTTTTTGAGACGGGGTCTGTCTCACCTAGGCTGGAGTGTGTTGGTGTGATCTTGGCTCACTGCAACCTCCACCTCCTGGGTTCAAGCAATTCTCTCCTTTCAGCCTCCTGAGTAGCTGGGAGTACAAGCACACGCCATCACGCCTGGCTAATTTTTGTATTTTTAGTAGAGAGCGGGGTTTCACCATGTTGACCAGGCTGGTCTTGAACTCCTGGCCTCAAGTGATCCACCCACCTTGGCCTCCCAAAGTGCTGGAATTACAGGTGTGAGCCACTGCACCTGGCCCCTTCTTAAATTCTTAGAATATTTACTTTGTTTAAAAACTGGATTAATCTTTTAAAATAGTAGAGCCTATTAGGGTAAACTAATACCCTAGTCTGATACATTGTTTTTTTTTTTCCCATAAGTTATTGATGTACAATGGCATTTGGTTACATGAATAAGTTCTTTAGTGGTGATTTGTCAGATTTTGGTCTACCAATCACCCAAGTAGTTTACCCTGCACCTTATTTGTAGTCTTTTATCCCTCACTTCTCTCCTCCTCTTTCCTCCGAGTACCCGAAGTCCATTGTATCATTCGTATGCCTTTGCATCCTCATAGCTTAGCTCCCACATATCAGTGAGAACATGCAATGTTTGGTTTTCCATTTGTGAGTTATATCACTTGGAATAACAGTCTCCAGTCTCATCCAGGTCACTGCAAATGCTTTAATTCATTCCTTTTTATGGCTGAGTAGTGTTCCATTGTGTATAAATACCACAGTTTCTGTATCCATTCATTGATTGATGGGCAATTGGGTTGGTTCCATGATTTTGCAGTTGTGAATTGTGTGGCTATAAACCTGCGTGTGTAAGTATCTTTTTCAAATAATGAAAAAGATTATCTTTTCCTCTTTGTAGATACCCAGTAGTGGGATTGCTGGATCAAATGGTAGTTCTACTTTTAGTTCCTTAAAGAATCTCCACACTGTTTTCCATAGTGGCTGTACTGGTTTACATTTTCACCAGCAGTGCAGAAGTGTTCTCTGATCATTGCATCCATGCCAACATCTACTGTTTTTTGATTTTTGATTATGGTCATTTCTGCAGGAGTAAGTTGGTATCACATTGTGGTTTTGATTTGCATTTCTCTGATCATTAGTGATGTAGAGCATTTTTTCATATGTTCATTGGCCTTTTGTATATCTTCTTTTGAGAATTGTCTATTTATGTCCTTAGCCCACTTGTTTTTTTCTTACTGATTAGTTTGAGTTCATTGTAGATTCTGGTTATTAGTCCTTTGTCAGATGTATAGATTGGGAAGATTTTCTCCCACTCTGTGGATTGTTTGTTTACTCTGCAACTGTTCTTTTGCTATGCAAAAGCTCTTCAGTTTAATTAGGTCCCAGTTATTTATCTTGTTTTTATTGCATTTGCTTTTGGTTCCTTGATCATGAAATCCTTGCCAAAGCCAATGTCTAGAAAGGTTTTTCCAATGTTATCTTCTAGAATTTTTATAGTTTCAGGTCTTAGGTTTAAGTCCTTGATTCATCTTCAGTTGATTTTTATATAAGGTGAGAGATCAGGATCCAGTTTCATTCTCCTACATGTGGTTAGCCAATTATTCCAGCACCATTTGTTGAAAAGGGTATCCTTTCCCTACTTTATTTTTTTTTGTTTGCTTTGTCGAAGATCAGTTGTCTGTAAGTATTTGGGTTTATTTCTGGGTTCCCTATTCTGTTCCAGTGGTCTATGTGCCTATTTTTATACCAGTACCATGCTGTTTTGGTGACTATAGTCTTACAGTTTGAAATCAGGTAGTGTGTGCCTTTATCAGAAAATGTTCTCTCAATGTTGATTGTTATCGATAAAATAAAAAATTTATACTTGGTTTGCAAAAAAAAATAAATAAATAAAAAGAAATCAGGTAGTGTGATGCCTCCAGATTTGTTCTTTTTGCTTAGTCTTGCTTTGGCTATGTGGGCTCTTCTTTGATTCCATATACATTTTAGAATTGTTCTTTCTAATTCTGTTAAGAATGATGGGGATATTTTGATGTGGATTACGTTGAATTTGTAGATTGCTTTTGGAATATTGATTCTACCCATCCATGTGCATGGGATATGTTTTCATTTGTTTGTGTCATCTGTGACTTCTTTCAGCATTGTTTTATAGTTTTCCTTGTAAAGGTCTTTCAACTCCTTGGTTAGGTATATTCCTAAGGGTGTTTTTTTTTTTTTTTTTTTATTTGCAGCTATTGTAAAAGGGGTTGAGTTATTGATTTAATTCTCTGATTGTTGTTGGTGTATTGAAGAGCTACTGATTTGTGTACATTAATCTAGTATTCAGAAACTTTGCTGAATTCTTTGATCAGTTCTAGGAGCTTGGTAACATTAATTTTTTTGTGTGTGTATACATGTAATTTCGTAAATTTCCACATGATGGCAGAAGATACTTATGTCTGGGAAGACTTAACCAAATGAAAACTTTATATTTCAATTTTATCTTAAGTAGTCTTTGTCTTTTCACATTCTAAACTAGTACGTTTTATGTTTGAATTTTCTAATATAGATTTGTTGCCACCTTAATTATATTTTATATATTTTAACTAATTTTAAAAGAGAGTAAATGTTTTTCTACTGTATATAATGTTAATCCATTTTTGAAGGCTTTATGGGTATTCACTGAATAGTGTTTAAAAAATTGGTTTGGTAAAAGTCAGTGTTCTTAGTAAGTTAAGGGGATATTGAGGGGACATATTTACCAGTTATAGATGAATATATGAAACTTAACATGTGAAATTTTATTTGGCTTCATTTTAGAAAATAAGAAATTGATTCAACATACATTCTTTTGTGTTAACTTACCTGGAATTTTGAATGATGACTTCATGGTCTCATTACCATTTGATTCTTGCTTCCTTTCCCTGTCCTTGTCAAGTGTTCTCTTAAATTTTCTTTGTCTTAGTTGAAGAAATTCTTTTATTCAGTAAACATTTATTAAATGCCTTCCATGTTTCAGAGCATGCTCTATACCCTGATGATTTATAGTAGTTCAAAACCCCAACGGATAAAATCTTTGTTTTCAGGATTTCCCAATCTTGAAGGCAGATAGCCATCAAACACATAATTGTTTTTGAGTAAATTTCTGTGATTTTTATTAGAAACAGTATGTTTCTAATAAAAATTTTAAGGAAAATGCAGCTTTATATATAGTTAGCAAGTTAATTGTGAAATTATGAATTATATCGATGACCTGAAAAAGATAAAAATAGAGATTTGGAAATTTTCTAAAACCTTAAATAGACCATTTTTCTCCTGCTTTTGAACACTAGATGGTAGATAATGTAGTTTAAAAAGTGAAGAGATTTGGGCCAAGCTTGGTGGCTCACGCATCTAATCCCAGCACTTTGGGAGGGTGGCTGGATCACGAGGTCAGGAGTTCGAGACCAGCCTGACCAAAATGGTGAAACCCTGTTCTCTACTAAAAATACAAAATTTAGCCAGGTGTGGTGGCATCCACCTGTAATCCCAGGTACTTAGGAGACTGAGGCAGGAGAATCGCCTGAACCTGGGAGGCAGAGGTTGCAGTGAGCTGAGATTGAGCCACTGCACTCCAGCCTGGGCAACAGAGTGAGATTCCGTCTCAAAAAAAAAAAAAAAAAAAAAAAAGCAAAGATAACATACGGCATTTTTTATTTTTGGCTGGTAATATTCTTTCCTTTTTAAATGTGCGGATGTTTTGTCCTGTTAGTTTAATTGTATAATTTATTGTCAAACTGGACACTTCTGGGATTAAAAGAAGCACTAAAATCGAATCATACACACGTTTTTGAAATGTGTATTTATTGACATATGAATTGGGTTTATTATGTTAGAACTATAAAGCGGTTCTTTATAACTTCTCAAAAATTTTCAAAATATAAAACATTTGTATACTTCAAGGCAAAAAAAAAAAAACAAAACCAAAAAAACTTTTTAAATTGCCCAATACCTTTTTTGAAGTTATATTTTATGATTAATAGAGAAAACTATTCTGCTATAGATGTTGGGATACCAAAGAAACGCAGGGCAAATTCTGCCCAGTAGAGGATATTCTCAATCAATAATTTTTTAACATTTAAATTATAAATATTTAAGCCCAAACATTTTAATAGGTACTCTTTTTGGTTTCCATTTAGATTAGTTTTCTTTGACAGATATTTCTGTAAGGCAAAAGTTGTCAGATAAATTATCTGAATTTTGGATTATTTTAAATGGTTTGCCAAATTCATTTGCTTCAAAATCATAGGCCTTTTCAATTTTCTTCTATTTGGGTATTAATATGAGCATACCCAGTTATAACTAGAAATTCCTTCTAAAGATTGTTTTCAGAAGTTTAGATATGCAATTATATAATTTCAGAATTAGATCTTAACATTATTTGTGCTCTCATAATACATTGTTTCTTCTTTTAGTAAATTTGTCTTCTAGTTATTAGCTTTGTTTTCAAAAACACCATTTGTTAAAAGCTTAAGCTTTTTGTTTCTTTGTCCAGTACTTTGATTAATTCCTGCTGATTTGAACAAAATGCAACCAAAATTTAGGGAATTAGTTTATAAGAAATTTCATTGTTATTGTAGGATGCTATTGATTTGCAAATTAGTTCTGAAACAGCTCCAGTATTTCTAAAATATATAGATGATAGGCAGCCCAACAGGACAGTTCATGCTGCCATGGGGAAGTGCTTGTGCTCAATAACAGTCTTGTTACAAAATTTTTATATATTACTCTTACTGTATAAACAGATTTTTAGCTGAGTGTCAATCTGACAGCAGATTCTGTTTTGATTATTAGAATGTCACAATTTGGGCATGGTTATAAATTGTGTACACACCACTAATTGCATGTACCTTCCTCTCAAAGACTCGAATAAGAACATTGTTTCTTACCTTGGCACTCTGCCCCACCAAAATGTGTATTTGTGTTATCACTGTAAAAAATAATTTTATCTTCAGTGCTGAACTTTTTATTTATTTTTATTTTTATGTTTTTTGAGACAGAGTCTTGCAGTGTCTCCCAGGCTGGAGTGCAGTGGTGTGATCTCGGGTCACGGCAACCTCTCCCTCCCAAGTTCAAGCAATTCTCTTGCCTCAGCCTCCCAAGTGGCTGGGATTACAGGTGCATGCCACCACCATGCCCAGATAATTTTTGTAGAAAGTGTTTCATTGTGTCACCAAGTTGGTCTCGAACTCTGGACCCCAAGTGATCCATCCACCTCAGCCTCCCAAAGTGCTGGGATTATAGGTGTGAGCCACTGCTCTCAGCCAATGGTGAACTTTTTAAAAATTGAGTTTACGATAGCACTGAACTGAAATAACATCAGATGTTTCACCTTTAAGAATGAATTTCCATCCAGGCGCAGTGGCTTGTGCCTATGTAATCCCAGCACTTTGGGAGGCTAAAGCAGGAGGACCACTTGAAGCCAGGAGATGGAGACCAGTCTGGACAACAATGTGAGACTTTGTCTCTAGAAAAATATTTTAAAAATTACCCAGGCATGACAGCTCATTCCTGTAGGCCCAGCTGCCCAGGATGCCAAGGCTGGCGGATTGCATGAGCCCAGGAGTTTGAGGCTGCAGCCAGCTATGATTGCCCTACTGTGTACTCCAGCCTGGGTGACAGAGCAAGACCCTGTCTCTTTAAAAAAATTAAACAAATAGTCACCGATAGCTTTACTTTGACTCCATGAATTTGATAAAGAATTCAGCCTGCTCCTAGATTTAATTTAACTGGTTTTCCATTTGAAGCACCTAATATCACTGATATAAAGCTAACAGCATTAAACTTTTTGGCATTAAAAAAGAAAGTATGGTACATTTGTTACAACTAATGAACTAATACTATACATTACTACTAAAATCCATTCTTATTCTCATTTAGCTTGGTCTTTATTCATATCAGCTTAGGTCATGAGCCTAATGACCTTTTTCTGTTCCAGGATTCCACCCAGGAGATCACATTATATTCTTCTAGGGTTTTTTTGTGGCTTTAGGTCTTATGTTTAAGTCTAATTCATCTTGAGTTAATTTTTGTCTAAGATGTAAGGAAGGGGTCCAGTTTCAGTTTTCTGCACATGGCTAGCCAGTTTTCCCTACACTATTAAATAGGGAATCATCTCCCCATTGCTTGTTTTTGTCAGGTTTGTCAAAGATTAGTTGGTTGCAGACATGGCTTATTTCTGAGGCCTCTGTTCTTTTCCATTGGTCTATATATCTGTTTAGGTACTAGTACCATGCTGTTTTGGTTACTGTAACTCTGTAATATAGTTTGAAGTCAGGAAGTGTGATGCCTCCAGCTTTGTTCTTTTTGGTTAGTATTGTCTTGGCTATATGGGCTCTTTTTTTTGTTCCGTGTGAAATTTAAAGTAGTTCTTTTCTAGTTCTTTGAAGAAAGTCAATGGTAGCTTGATTGGATAGCTTTGAATCTATAAATTACTTTGGGCAGTATGGCCATTTTCACAATATTCTTCCTATTCATGAGCATGGAATGTTTTTTCATTTGTTTATGTCCTCTCTTATTTCCTTGAGCAGTGGTTTGTAGTTCTCTGTGAAGAAGTTATTTGTGCCCCTTGTAAGTTGTATTCCTATGCATTTTATTCTCTTTGTAGCAATTGTGAATGGGAGTTCCCTGATTATTTGGCTCTCTGTCTATTATTGTTGTGTAGGAATGCTTGTGATTTTTGCACATTGATTTTGTATTCTGAGACTTTGCTGCAGTTGCTTATCAGCTTAAGGAGATTTTAGGCTGAGATGATGGGGTCTTCTAAATATACAATCATGTCATCTGCAAATAGAGTCGATTTGACTTCCTCTCTTCCTATTTGAATATGCTTCCTTTCTTTCTCTTGCCTGATTGCCCTGGTCAGAACTTCCAATACTATGTTGAATAGGAGTGGTGAGAGAGGGCATCGTTGTCTTGTGCTGGTTTTTAAAAGGAATGCTTCCAGTTTTCACCCATTCAGTATGATATTGGCTGTGGGTTTGTCATAATAGCTCTTATTATTTTGAGGTACTTTCCATCAGTACCTAGTTTATTGAGAGTTTTTAGCATGAAGGGCTGTTGAATTTTGTCAAAGGCCTTATCTGCATCTATTGAGATAGTTGTATAGTTTTTGTCTTGCTTCTGTTTATGTGATGGATTATGTTTATTGATTTGTGTGTGTTGAACCAGCCTTGCATCCCAGGGATGAAGCTGACTTGATGTGGTGGGTAAGCTTTTTGATGTGCTGCAGGATTTGGTTTGCCAGTATTCTATTGAAGATTTTTGCATCGATGGTCATCTGGGATATTAGCCTGAAATTTGCTTTTTTTAGTTGTGTCTCTGCCAGGTTTTCATATCAGGATGATTTTGGCCTCATATAATGAGTTAGGGAGGATTCTCTCTTTTTCTGTTGTTTGGAATAGTTTCCGAAGGAATGGTACCAGCTCCTCTTTGTGCCCCTGGTAGAATTTGGCTGTGAAACAATTTGGTCCTGGATGTTTTTTTGGTTGGTTGGCTATTAATTGCTGCCTCAATTTCAGACCTTGTAATTGGTCTGTTCAGGGATTCAACTTCTTCCTGGTTTAGTCTTGGGAGGGTATACGTGTCTAGGAATTTATCAGCTTCTTCTAGATTTTCTGGTTTATCTGCATAGAGGTATTTTTAGTATTCTGTGATGGTAGTTTGTATTTCTGTGGGATCCATGGTGATATTCCCATTATTGTATTTATTGCATCTATTTGAATCTTCTCTCTTTTCTTATTTATTAGTTTGGCTAGTGGTCTATCTATTTTGTTGATCTTTTCAGAAAACCAGCTCCTGGATTCATTGATTTTTTTGAAGAGTTTTTCATGTCTCTATTTCCTTCAGTTCTGCTCTGATCTTAGTTATTTTTTGTCTTCTGCTAACTTTTGAATTTGTTTGCTTGTGCTTCTCTAGTTCTTTTAATTGTGAGGTTAGGGTGTTGATTTTAGATGTTTCCTGCTTTCTCTTGTGGGCATTTAGTGCTATAAATTTTCATCTACACACTGCTTTAAATGTGTCCCAGCAATTCTGGTACAATGTGTCTTCATTTTCATTGGTTTCAAAGAACATCTTTATTTCTGCCTTCATTTTGTTATTTATCCATTGAGGATCTGGATGTTCATGTAGCTGTGCAATTTTGAGTTTCTTAATCCTGAGTTCTAATTTGATTGCACTGTGGTCTGAGAGACTGTTTTTTAAGATTTCCATTCTTTTGCATTTGCTGAGGAGTGTTTTACTTCCAATTATGTGGTCAATTTTAGGTAAGTGTGATGTGGTGATGAGAAGAATGTATATTCTGTTGATTTGGGGTAGAGAATTCTGTAGATATCTATTAGGTCCATTTGGTGCAGTACTGAGTTCAAGTCCTGGATATCCTTGTTAATTTTCTGTCTTGCTGTCTGTCTACTATTGACAATGGGGTGTTAAAATTTCCCACTATTATTGTGTGGTAGTCTAAGTCTCTTTATAGGTCATAAAGAACTTGCTTTATGAATCTGGGTGAACCTGTAAGGGGTGCATATATATATTTAGGATAGTTAGCCTTTCTTGGTGCATTGATCCCTTTACTGTTATGTAATGCCCTTCTTTGTCTCTTTGATCTTTGTTGGTTTAACGTCTGTTTTATCAGAGACTAAGATTGCAACCTCTGCTTTTTTTTTTGCTTTCCATTTGCTTGGTAAATATTCCTCTATCCCTTTATTTTGAGCCTATGTGTGTCTTTGCACGTGAGATAGGTCTTCTGAATACAGCACACCATGGGTCTTGACTCTTTATCCAACTTGCCAGTCTATGTCTTTTAATTGGGGCATTTAGCCCATTTAAATTTAAAATAAATATTGTTATGTGTGAATTTGATCCTGCCATTTTGATGCTAGCTGGTTATTTTGCTTATTAGTTGATGCAGTTTTTTCATAATATTGATGGTCTTTACAATTTGGTATGTTTTTGCAGTGGCTGGTACTGGCTGTTCTTTTCCATGTTTAGTGCTTCCTTCAGGAGTTCTTATAAGGTAGTCCTGGTGGTGACAAAATCTCTGAGCATTTGATTGCCCGTGAAGGATTTTATTTCTCCTTTGCTTATGAAGCTTAGTTTGGCTGAATATGAAATTCTGGGTTGAAAGTTCTTTTCTTTAAGGATGTCGAATATTGGCCTCCACCATTTTCTGGCTTGTAGGGTTTCTGTAGAGAGATCCACTGTGACTCTGATGGGCTTCCCTTTGTGGGTAACCTGACCTTTCTCTCTGGCTGCCCTTAGCATTTTTTCCTTAATTTCAACCTTGATGAATCTGAGGATTATATGTCTACAGGTTGCTCTTCTCAAGGAGTATCTTTCTAGTGTTTTCTGCATTTCCTGAATTGGAATGTTGGCCTGCCTTGCTAGCTTGAGGAAGTTCTCCTGGATAATATTCTGAAGAGTGTTTTACAACTTGGTTTCATTCTCCCCTTCACCTTCAACACTGATCAAACGTAGATTTGGTCTTTTCAGGTAATCCCATATTTATTGGAGGCTTCATTCATTTCTTTTCACTCTTTTTTCTCTCATCTTGTCTTCTTGCTTTATTTCATTGAATTGATCTTTTTCATCTGATAACCTTTCTTCCACTTGCTCAATTCAGCTATTGAAACTTGTGTGTGCTTCATGAAGTTCTCATGCTGTGTTTTTCAGCTCCATCATGTCATTTATGTTCTTCTCTAAACTGTTTTTTTCTAATTTGAAATTCATCTAACCTTTTTCCAAGGTTCTTAGTTTCCTTGCATTGGGTTAGAACATGCTCCTTTAGCTTGGAGGAATTTGTTATTACCCACCTTCTGAAGCCTGCTTTTGTCAATATGTCAAACTCATTCTCCATCTGGTTTGCTCCCTTGCTGGCAAGGGGTTGTGATCCTTTGGAGGAGAAGAGGTATTTTGTTTTTGGAGTTTTCAGCCTTATTGGTCTGGTTTCTCCCCATCTTCATGGATTTATCTACCTTTAGTCTCTGAAGTCAATCACCTTTGTATGGGGTCTCTGAGTAGACATACTTTTTGATTTTGAAACCATTTCTTTTGTTAGTTTTCCTTTCAACAGTCAGGCCCCTCTGCTATAGGTTGGCTGTAGTTTGCTGGAGGTCCACTCCAGATCCTGCTTGGCTGGGTGTCACCAGTAGAGGCTGCAGAACAGCAAATATTGCTGCCTGTTCCTTCCTCTGGTAGCTTTGTTTCAGCAGGGTACCTGCCAGATGCCAACCAGAGCTCTCCTGTGTGTGGTATCTGTCAACCCCTACTGGTAGGTGTCTCCCAGTCAGTATACACGGGGGTCAGGTATCCACTTAAGGCTGTCTGTCCCTTATCAGAGCCCAAAGCCTGTGCTGGAGGATTCCCTGCTCTCTTCATGGCTGCCAGGCAGAGACATTTAAGTCTACTGAAGCTGTACTCACAACTGCCCCTTTTCCCAGATGCTCTGTTCCAGGAAAGTGAGGCTTTATTTATAAGACCCTGATAGGCTGCTGACTTTTTTCAGAGATGTCCTGCCCAGAGAGGAGGGAATCTAGTGTGACAGCCTCCCTGCAGCAGCCTTGCTGAATAGTGGTGGGCTCTGCCCAATTTGAGCTTCCCGCCAGCTTTATTTACACTGTAAAGTTAAAACTGCCTACTCGAACCTCAGCAATGGCAGACACCCCTTCCTCCACCAACCTTGTGTGTCCAAGGTCGAGCTCAGACTGCTCTGCTGGCTGCAAGAATTTCAAGCCAGTGGATCTTAGTTTGCTGGTCTCCTGGGGGCATGGACCCACCAAGCTGGACCATTTGGCTCCCTGGCTTCAGCCCCCTTTCCAGGGGTGAATGTTTCTGTCTCACTAGTGTTCCAGGTGCCACTGGAGTATGAAAAAATTTTATGCTGCTAGCTGTATGTCTGCCCAAATGGCCGCCCAGTTTTGTGCTGGAAACCCAGGGCCCTGGAAACCCAGGTGGTGGTACAGGTACCAGAGGGAATCTCTTGGTCTGTGGGTTGCGAAGACTGTGGGAAGAGTGCAGTATCCAGGCCAGAGTGCAGGGGACAGACCCTAATGGCTTCCCTTGACTAGGAGAGGGAGTTCCCCAACCCCTTGAGCTTCCTGGGTGAGGCAAGCCCCACCCTGCTTCGGCTCATCCTCCTTGGGCTGAACCCACTGTCCAACCCTTCCCAGTGAGACGAACCAGGTACCTCAGTTGGAAATGCAGAAATCACCCACCTTCCATGTTGATATTGCTGGGAGCTGCACACAGGAGCTGTTCCTATTCGGCCATCTTGCCAGCAATGCCCCCTTTTTTCTTTAATAAATGTATGTCAGTGCCTGGTATTGCTAGACATTGAAAGCATGTGGGTGTCTTGGCAGGATCGTATGTTTTGAGGACTTTGTTGTCAACATCAGCAGTAAGTCTGCTATAAAAAACTGTGTGCAGAGTGCCAAGGGAGCATAGAGGCAAACCTGGGGCGGGGAAAGAAAATGACACTTGAACTGAGTCTTGAAATCTTATTCCATGAAGTAAATAAGGACATGCTAAATAGAGGAAATAACATGGTTGCTGATGCACGGATATAGAATATTTGGCAATATAAACCAGAAAGTATCTGAGACAAGTCTCGACCAATCAGTTTGGAGTATTTTGTCAAAATTAAGGATATGCCGGTGACACAGCCTCAGGAGGTCCTGACTTCATATACCCAAGGTGGTTGGTCTACAGGTTGGCTTTATACATTTTAGGGAACATAAGACATCAGTAAATACATGTAAGATGTACATTGGTTCAGCCTGGAAAGTGGGGACAACTGGAATTGGGGAGAGTGGGAGTTCCAGGTCACAGGTAGATTTAAAGACTTTCTGATTGGCAGTTTGTTGAAAGAGTTTAAAGACCTGGAATCAATAATAGGGAGTTACTGGGTTAAGATAAGGGGTTGTGGAGATGGAGATGAGGCCTCTTGATAGCAGCCTTCAGAGAAAATAGATTGTAAATGTTTCTGTCAGACTTACACAGTCTATTCTGTTAGTTTTAAGGTTTCTGTTTCAATGTTAATGCTGGTTAGCTATGCCTGAATTCCAAAGGGAAGAAAGTATGATGAGGCATGCCAGACCACCCTGTCCCATCATGGCCTGAACTAATATTTCAGGTTTACCTTAGAATGCCCTTGACCAAGAGAAGGGACTATTCAATTAATTGGGGGGATGCTTAGAATTTTATTTTGGGTTTACAGGAACTCTAGGTAGTTTGTAATGATGCTGGAGAAATAAGGTGTCAAATGAAGGATCTTATAAAATAGTAAAAATAATTACCATTTGAAAGTTATTCATTCAGCATAGTCAACAATGCATAATGGATTTTATGTACTTTATCCACTATAGGTCTTGCTCAGGGCATCAAAATACTAATTTTATCTAGGCACTTTCTTGACAATGCTTGATAAGATTTTACAGCTTTCAATGATTTTTTTTTCATGCCAAGGCAGTTAAAGAGGAGTGTTTTCAGGATGGATTTACATGTAACCACCTGATATGGTTTCGATTTGTGTCCCCTCCCAGATCTCATGCTGAATTGGAGGAGGGGCCTGGTGGGATGTGATTGGATCACAGGGGCAGATTTCCACCTTGCTGTTCTCATGATAGTGAGTTCTTACCAGATCTGATGATTTAAACGTGTGTAGCACTTCCCCCTTGGCTCACTCTCTCCTGCTGCCATGTGAAAAAGGTGCTTGCTTTCCCTTCATCTGCTGTGATTGTACGTTTCCTGAGGCCTCCCAGTCATGTTTCCTGTTAAGGCTTTGGAACTGTGAGTCAATTAAACATCTTTTCTTAAAAAATTACCCAGTCTCAGGTAATTTTTTTATAGAAGTATAAAAAAATATAGAGAACAGATTAATTCACTACCCAATGTGTTCACCATGCCCCACTACCTAGACAGAGCCAGTTTATCAAGACAAGGGAATTGCAATAGAGAAAGAGTAATTCACACAGAGTCAGGGTCTAGGAGGCAAGTTTATTATTATTCAAATCAGTCTCTCTGAGCACTTGGGATCTGGCTTATTAAGGATAATTTGCTGGGTGGGGAACAGTGAGTCTGGAGTGCTGATTGTGTCAGAGATGAAATCATACGTAGTTGAAGCTATACTCTTGCACTGAGTCAGTTCCTGGGTTGGGGGCCACAAGATCAAATGAGCCAGTTTATTGATCTGGTGGGTGGTGCCAGCTGAACCAAGTGCAGGATCTGCAAAATAAGAACCGATCTTGATAGAGGCAGGAGGTGGACAAATGCCTAGGCAGATAAGGAAGGGTCTCTGGAGAATCTCCAAGCTGCCCCACAAGTGTTTACATTGGATGTTTTCTTGCAGATAAGGGAATACCTGCATAGGGTCTTGCCTGGGCATGTCCACAATGAACTGGAGGTCCACATGCACTGGGGGAATGGGGTGGAGCCACCAGGAATTTGTGCCTTATGCAGGGGAAGAGCCTGGTCTCTTCAGCTCATGTGTGGGAGCCCTGGTATTCAGTTTGTGAGGTGGGAACGTGCTGACAGGACTCCCTCTTTTTGCCAAGAGCTTTCTTTTTGCTTAATAAATTTTGCCCTCCTCACCCTTCAGGGTGTTCAGATGCCCAGTTTTTCCTGGTTATGAGACAAGAACCTGGATTTAGCTGAACTAAACTTAGAGGAAAAAAAAAATCCCACATCAATCTTAAGTTTCACAATAATGATATTATTTTTTTCCAGGAGCAATTTGGGGAGAGTCAAAATGTTGTAGCCTCCAACTGCATGACTCTTAAATCATAATCTTTTAGCTAATTTGTTAGTCTTACAAACAGCAGTCTAGTCCCTAGACAAAAAGGGGGTTTGTTTTGGGAAAGGTTATCTATTTCAAACTGTAAACTAATTTCTCCCAAAGTTAATTCAGCCTGTGCCCAGGAATGAATAAGGGCAGCTTGGAGGTTAGAAGCAAGATGGAGTTGGTCAGATCTCTTTCACTGTTTCAGTTATAATTTTGCAGTGGTGGTTTCAGTTCCTCCCGTTGGGTTTTATAACATCTTAAGATACGGGCTAATGAAATTGAAAAAGTGAGACAACTGCTCTAACTTCTTCCTGCTGACTGGGGGTGTAATCGGGATAGGTGTTGACCCCAAAGTGGGAGGTTTCATATACTTGACTTCTGTGTTTTCCTCATGCCTTTTACATTCTTTATGATGTTAATTCATTAACTAATTTTTGTTCCCTCTTCTTTTATCCCATGTTTTAAGTGTATAAATAAATATCCTGTTAATTTCTTATATATTATTCTCTTATATTCTCCTTTAGTGAGTGCACTATCTTATTTGTTTGGTCTTTTAGTTTGATTACAGATGTGTAGATTATGGGTGAATGTGATTGTGATAACACTATTCTCTTTCATTAGGTTAATTAGAATAACACTTAAATGCAGAAGATAACTTGTAAGACATTATAGTATGTTTAAATGTTCTGCTAAAATTTGCCTTTCAGAAACAAAAGTATTAATATCATAATAGTCTGCTTTGGATCAGTATTACCCCAAATTGAACTGTAAAGGTACTGTCAATTTCACATGTGATTTTTTAAAATGTTACTTGATTTGATGTAGAAACTCACTTGATAATAGATACCTTTGGAGAGTAAGAATTATGGAGAGTGCTATATATATTTTTGATGACAGCTACAATCTAAATTAATTTGTTATAAAACATACTCATTTTATTTTCTCAATGAATTGAGTATTTTCTAAACAGATTACATCATAATAGAATTTGAATGCATCATGTTCTTAAGTTGGTTTATGAGATTATATATATATGTGTATATATATATAATAATATATATATTATATAATATATATATAATATACACCCATAATCTACACATCTGTTATATATATATATATATATATATATATATATATATAAAATATAAAATATAGAATTAACCTGCATTACAGATTAACAGGTAGTTAAAAATCTATTGTTAAATGCATTTTTTTCCCGTAGAGTTAAAAAGCCTGATTATAAAAATGTAAACAAAAGAAAAATCAAATTAGTTTTGAACTCTGTATGTTTTAATGTCTAGGAGTGAACTTTTTGTTCTATTTTCTTAACTATTGCAATTTAGCTAGTTTTTGATGATTAATATTGATAGTAAAGCATTTGGAGGAAAAGAATTTTTTCAAAAGCTTTTTTGAGTTTTAGATATCAGCCTCATAAGCTGTTTTTTGTTCCCCATCCATTTTTAAATCAGTGTCCAAGCATTCTTATCTAACTGGATTATTGTCGTCCTTAGTTATTATAGTTAAGCTTATTTTCTTGCTAATTTCCTAGAACCCATCCTAACCTCCAAAAATGGCATTTGGGGTATAAGTGAGTAAGGTAAGAAGGAGTTGGCTAGTTCCTTTTTTTTTTTTTTTTTTTTTTTTAAACATAACAGCTTTACTGTGGCATCATGGATCCACAGTGAACCACACATATTAATGTGTACACTTTGGTAAGTTTTGAAATATGAATCCACTCATGAAACTATCTGCACAAAGTAACAGAAAAATCTGTCACTCCAGAAAATTTCCTGTGCCTCACTGTATTCTATTCCTTGCTATTACACACTCTCTCTTTTCACCTAGGCAAATTATATTACTAAAAAATAAATTTAAGTTTGTATATAAAACATAAAATGATCTTTTCTTTCTCTCACTCAGTGTGAGAAACAAAAAAAAAGAAATCTAAAATGTGCAAATAGTCCATTTACCTAATCAGGAAAATGTATTTTTAAAATAAGTTTTATGAATACATTTTTAGATGGTGAAGTAAAACAAGTTATGTAATATTACCTTAAGTACAATGCTATTACTGTTTCTAGGAACTTTTGGATGAATTTCATAAACAAGAATGTGCTTATTTTTTTGTGCTGACCTCTCATTTCTGACATTATGACATTTGATTTATAAGTGTCCAATATCACGGACATACAGAATTTATAGTAGACAAATGCAAAGAATATTTGTGAACTAGGTTTTCTATAACATTTCCTTACTACTTCCTTAGCCAATAACTTTATGTTTTTACTTTTATCCTTTTTTTTTCTTTGCTGTGCTATATCACAACTAACACCTTTTCTGCTCATCTCTGGTAGTCACAGGTGAATCTTGAGTTGGGTTTACAGAGGAACCTGGGGAATTTGACTTCACAGAGGGTAAGCTTCTTGGCCACCTGAGAAATTCACTTTTTGGTGACACTAGCGTTACTTTCTATTCTTTGCATTCTGTGAATCAAAGTGTTATATATTACAAGTGTTTGTGGGCTAAGAAATAGCATGTATAATCTATCTTTGACTTGGAAATCATAAAACTTGGTCAGAATGAGCCCAATAAACCAAATTTATTGTCATTGCCAATGTAGGTTCTTTTTTTCTATAATATATTCTGTATTAATGACTTGGGCAGATGTGATTCAAATCCCCAAAGTGGCTTTGAATGTAGTTATAGTAATTCAGGTAACTTTTAGGCTTCTTATGGAAAGTGGTGTTTTTGTTTTTGCTCCTCTAAGAGGCATGATATTTTTAATAAGTTCTCTGGTGAAAGCTTGACCAAATGCTCATAACTTAGGTTTATTGGTTCAGTGTTGCTAAATAGAATCTTAGAATAATTGAATAAATTTGGGGCAAAAGTTACCTTTTTCTTCCCCAGATCTGATAGTTGGCTTTCTCTTTGGGTGTTTACATTGAAGAATACAAATAATTTTTCAAAATCATAAAAAACTATTGTAATTTCAGCTATCCAGGAAGTTGTGAGAATGGTAACACCATGTATGCCTATTTTAAAAGGGAATTTATAAATTATGTAATTCAAAAGAAAGCTAGGCATCAGACTAATTCTGATTGTAGTATGTGAAAAAAATTGTGGCAGTATTTTTATGATTTAACCTAAAATCTTTTATGCTATCGAGGAAATTTTTTGTATATAAAATATTTAAAAAGTCATTTTTAATGGGACAGATGTTACACAGTTTGGTATTTTCTTGAACTCTGTATAGTCAATGAGTACCTTAAAAATGCTGTTTTCATAAAATGTTTTAAACCACTTGGTTTTAGTATTAAAGGAGGCCTATGATACATTCTTTTTGAAATACAAATAGCCTTTTGTGAGACAACTAATTTTCTTTATTTACAGAGCTTGACAGTTTAGATTTTCATATATCACTATTAGTTTTGGATCATTTATGTGGAATTTTGTTTTAAAGAACACAGATGAGCAAATACTAGATATATGATTTATGCACAAATTTTTCCTATAGCTATTCCTCCCTACTTTCTTTCCCTTTCATTTAATTAGTTAAATAGTGTTTATTATAACATATCAAAACGGTACAGAGCTGAGGTGTTCAGAACAAAATGTGAAAAAATATTCTTCAGAAATTTCTTGGTATCCTTTCAGCCTCTGTTTTTGTATACAAATACGTAATTCTTCACATATATAAATTTGTATATGTTTTGAAACATGTACAAATGGCATATTTTTGCTGGTTGTTTTACTTGGGAAGCTTTTCATGTCAGTACATGTTTGACCTGATTTTTAACTATTGCATGCTTTTCTGTAGCCTAGATTAACTAGTTACTTTGACCAATCCTTATAATTCTTTCTATATGTATGTATATTTTAAGGTATGAAAGGATCCAGTAGCTTTTCTGCCTTCATAGTCCTGTTACTCACAGAGTCCTCAACTCTCTGAAATCCATTGTTTTCTTGGTTCTTGTCTTTCTGTGACTCTATCACCATTTCATATTCAAATTCCATTCTCTTCTTCCATCGCTGTTCTTTATTGGAATCTTAAATTGTGACCCAGATTTGTTTATTGAACCAGTCAGTCTCAATTTTTGTATGTCAGTTATGTAAGGAATTGTATGTCACTTTGATGCTAGGCTGTGGGGAAATTCAATATTTCACATTATAAATGTAAATAGTAATGGTACACAAAGTAAATTAAATAAAGGTTCACCAGCTATGTGCTAAAGTGACAATTCTGAGATCCCATTGTTTTGGTGAGGAAATTACTGTGAAACCTAGATTTTGGTGTGTCTTGGATTTTAAAAATGTATATTGTAAAAAATTATAATATGTTTAATATTTCTAGAAACAGAAGAATAACTACTGGTAAATCAAGGCTTTCTTTATCAAAGAACTTTAGGTGGTCCCCAACCTTTTTGGGATTAGTTTTGTGGAAGACAATTTTTCCACTGGTTGTGGAAGATTGTTTTGGGATGAACTGGCTCTACCTCAGATCATCAGGCATTAGATTCTCATAAGGAGCACATAACATAGATCCTTTGCGTAAGCAATTCCCAATAGGATTCATGCTCCTATGAGAATCTAATGCCACTGCTGACCTGACAGGAGGTAATGCTTGCCTGGTTCCTAACAGGCCTTGGACTGCACCAGTCTGTGGCCTAGAGGTTGGGGACCCCTGCTCTAATGAACACTTAGTAGAGAGGAAGGAATGACAGTAAAATGGTTAATAGACAGCAGAATGAGAATCTAACAAATTAACGGCGAGAAGTATAAAAGTTTGTTAGCCATGTTATGATCTCATTGAAATATTAAGCTCTTGGGATTGAGAAAAGATACCTTCAAAGCTAACTAGTATTTTTTCTTCTTGCACTTTGATACATTTACAAGAAAAAAATCTTGTGATGGTTTGCCAGTATTTGAATCTGAGTAAAACACGGTTTGTTTTTTCTTTGCTGATTTTCAAAAATTTAAATTGGGCTTTGAAGACACTTAATATCCTTCACTCATTGTAACAAAAAGAATTGAGAGCTGTGAGTTTTGGTTTGATAAAACAATATGAGAACATTCTCTCTCCAGAGTTACAGGCTTGTGTTTAGACTTAGGCCAAGAGTAGCTCTTCAGTACCTGGGAAGCTTTTTTGATAATAGTTTTAGTTGAATGTTTCTAATTTTAAGTTATATATGAATGTGTGTGCACATGTATATGCATTTTTTTAATTAATGGAATAAATCTTAAACATATACAGATGTAGAGAAAATATAATGAACCACTTTGTACCTATCACTCGACTTCAACAGTTATGAAACCTGATTGGCCATGAGCTGATCTGTACCCACACCTATTTCTTCCAGATTATTTTTAAATAAAATCACAAACATTAATGTACAGATATTTTAATAGGTCCCTAAAAGAGACTCTTTAAAGTCATGACTGTACTATTATGTCACCTCCAAAATTAGAAATAATGCCAAAGGTCCAGTCAGTTTTTAACGTTTCTGGATTCTCTTTTTGTTTTGTTTAAAGGCAGTCTTACTCTATCACCCAGGCTGGAATACAGGGGCACAATTGTGGCTCACTGCAACCTCCAACTCCTAGTTTCAAGCAGTTCTCCTGCTTCAGCCTTCTGAATAGCTGGGATTACAGGCACATGCCACCATGTCTGGCTAAGTTTTGTATTTTTTGCAGAGGTGAAGTTTCACCATGTTGGCCAGGCTGGTCTTGAACTCCTGGCCTCAGGTGATCCACCCACCTCCCAAAGTGCTGGGATTAAAGGCATGAGCCACTGCTAGCATTTTTGTTCAAATAAGAACTAAATATATGTATTATAATGAGTTAATATACCTGTTAAATCTTATTTTTTTTTTACTCTTTAAGACTTACAGAAGAGAGTTGCAAAGATAGTACAGGTTTCCTGTACCTTTCTGCAGTGACTTCCCCTATTAATAGCCTACATAACCATAGTACATTTATAAAAACTAAGAAGTTAACATTGATGCAGTATTGACTAAACTATAGAGTATATTCAGTTTCACTAGCTTTTATAGGAATTTTTTTTTTTTTTTTTTTTTCTGTTGCAGGGCGTAATCCAAGATCTGACATCACATGTAGTCATCAGAGCTCCTTGGTTTCCCCTAATATGTGATAGTTCTTTCCTTCCTTTTTTCCTTGTCATCGATGGCCTTAAAACTATTGAAGAGTACTGGTCAGTTATTTTATAGAGTGTCCCTTAATTGAAGTTTGTCTGAAGTTTTCTTACGATTAGACTGAGGTTGTGCATTATTAGGAAGAATACCACAGAGGTGGTACATCCTCTCAGTGCATAATTATCGGGAGGTACATGAGGGCAGTGTGACTTACTACTGGTGATGTTTACCTTGATCATTTCATTAGGTGGTTTCTTTTAGCTTTTCTCACTGTAAAGTTGCTATTTTTCCTTTATTACTTCTGAGACTGGGGTTATTATTGTAGTTTTTCATAGTCTGAATCATGCTGATTGCAGTCCCCTGGTGATGCTTAACACTTATGTCTCTTGTGTTTCCTGTAAATTGATAATTAGATGTAGAGGCTTATTAGGTGCATGTTGTTTTTGTTGTTGTCTTTTGGTATAGGCAATATGTACTTTTATCAGGAGGCACATAATATCTGGTTGTTTCTCCTTTTATGCTATTCCTTGAAATGGTTTATTTAGTTCGATTTCAAATGCTGGTAAGAAGAAATCTTATATATAGTTCATTTTTATTCTTTAAAAAATGTATACAATAGATAAAAGAGTTTTAAAATTTTTGATTTAAAACCTTTGTGAAGGTTTGTTGCATAGGTAAACTTGTGTCACGGGGTTTTTGTACAGATGAGTTCATCACCCAGTCATTAAGCCCAGTATCCCATAGTTATCTCTCCCACCCTCATGTAGGTGTCTGTTCCCCTCTTTGTGTTCATGTGTTCTCATCATTTAGCTTACACTTATAAGTGAGAACTTGTGGTGTTTGGTTTACTAAAAACTAAGCAGTCCTTTTGGCCTCCCAAAGCTCTGGGATTACAGGTGTGAGCCACTGTGTTCGGACATGCCATTAATTTAATAGTATCAATTTGATTCAGACTATAGCCAAGTTTAATATATAGGTAGAGAATTAGAAAGTACAGTGAAGTCACAGCTAGCCTTAAAAATATTTCTGATTGTTCTATCACTGATATACTGGTACTACAGCTTCTCTGGCTTTTCAAAAACGCTGGTGGGAAATAGCATAGCATGAAGGTTAGTTTTTTTCTACTAGGAAACTTTAAAACTGTGTTTCTGTAGTTGACTGGTGTATTAATTTCCTCTTTATGCTGTAATAAATTACCACAGGTTGGCTTAAAACAATGGTAGCATATTCTAGAGAGGCCTAATTAAAGAGTGAGAGACTAGGGAAGAAATCCACATCTTTCAGCTTCTAGTGCATGAAGGATTCCCTTGACTTAGGGCCACATCACTACAAAATGATTTTGTCTTCATATCACGTTCTCCTCCATATGCCTAATTTCTCTTATCCCCTCTAAGAATACTTTCTGACTGATCAGGATAATCTCCTCTCAAAATCCTTAATTTAATCACACCTGCAAAACCTATAATATACATATAAGTAACAGTGCGAGATTAGGACTTGACATCTTTTGGGGACACCATTCAGCCCACTGCACCTGCTCTCACTATACTCAAAGTGTCTCTCTTCCATTGCTTTCTGCTGCTTGAAGCAGCTGCTTAACTTATCCTGAGGAGCACTGCACATTCTCTTTGGTTGAAGAGAGCAATCATAGGAGACTTCTAACTTTCGGGATAGCTTTATTCTTAGAAGCCAGCATGATAACAGTTTGAAACCAAAGGATGCTGTTAGTTAATGTGTAGTGTAGTATTTTTCTGTTCTGAGTCTCCTCCCTCCAGGTAGATATGCTTGACAGGGTGACCTAGTCATAAAGTCACATTTTATTGCTGCTGCTTCTATATCTGGACACCTCCAGGTTGTGTCCTGAAGTTATTTTTATTTTGGTCATTCTTGCATCTTGTCAGGAAAGGAATTTTTCCTGTTGCAAGTACATGGAGTCAAAGAGTAGTAAAATGGGTGCTGTTGCAGGGGGAAAGTTGGGTTTTTTTTTTTTCTTCCTTTTCATGACAGTCTTCCTACCCAAGATGTTTATTCACTGATCAGTCCTCATACATGAAATATATTTCTAGTTTCCATAAGAAGCATCATTGCCATAAAGTTATAAAATTTTTCAAAAATGGAAAAGTTACGTATTTATCACTCAGATTTAACAAATATTGATATTTTGAAGTATTTACTTGAGATTACTCTTTTTGAAAGTAAATAAAAGTACAGCTAAAATTCCATTCCCCCTTCTTAATCCTCAGAGGTAATCAGGATCCTGATGTTGGTTGCTTCCATGCTTGTTTTTATGTTTTGTATATTTGCCCATATTTGTAAATATTTTCTTTTATAAACTTTTAAAGAAGATTTTTGCTTTATTTTTCAACAATTTATATGCTTAGGTATAGTATTATTTTGTATTTTGCTTAGAACTTGCTAAGCTTCTTGAATTTATTTTTCTGCTAAGGCACTTATGCAGATTTCACTTAAATGTATAGTAAATCTTTTGGCATTGTTTCACAGATCAGTGATATTTTATTCATTTTTAAATAGTTTTTTTCTCTTTAAAATTGGATAATTTCTATTGCTATATTTTCAGTTTAATGTATCTTCCCTTCATCTCCAATCTACTAAGTGACATTTTAAAAATTCCAGATACTGCATTTTTGAGTTCTAGAGTTTATTTGGTTCTTACAATTCTTCATTCTCTGCCGAAATTTATCTGCCCATTTATGAGGACTTTATTTTCTTTTACATAACATTTATAGTAGCTGCTATAAAATCTTTTTCTGCTAATTTTAATGTCTGAATAATCTCAGGCACTGGTCTCCATTGATTGCCTTTTCTCTTGGCTATGTTTGTAATAATTTTGAATATTTTTCCTGGACACTGTATATGATACATTGTAGAGACATTATTCCAGATTTTTTCCTCACCCAAACTCACTCTGTGGCCATTAAGCAATAACAGCCTTTCCTACCTCCTCCCAGCCCTTCGTACTCTCTAGTCTACATATTTCATTTAAGTGGGATAATATAATATTTGTCTTTCTGTGTTTGGCTTCTTCACTTAGCATAATGTTTTCAAGGTTTATCCATGTCATATGCATCAGAACTTCATTCCATTTTAAGGGTGATAAATATTCTTCCATTTTATGTCTGTACCACATTTTGTTTCTCTGCTTGCTTCTGGACATCTAAGGTTATTTTCCAAATATTGTCTATTTTGAATACTGCTGCTGTGAACATGGGTATACAAGTATGTGTTTGAGTTCCTGCTCTCAGTTATTTTGGTATATACCTATGAGTGCATTTAATCATACAGCAATTCTGTTTTAACTCTGAGGAACTGCCAATCTTTTGTGCAGTGCCTATACCATTTCATATTACCATTATTTGTAGCCTTGCCGACACCTGTTATTTTCTGGGGTTTAAAAAATTATTATAGCAGACTTATTGGTGTGAAGTGGCATATTATTGTGGATTTGATTTACGTTTTTTTAAATTATAAATGATTTTGAGCAACTTTTCATGTACTTGGCCATTTGTATATCTTCTTTGGAGAAATGTCTATTCATGTACTTTACCCATTTTTAAATTGGGTATCTTTTTGTTGTGATTCTTTATATATTCTGGATAGTAAACCCTTATCAGATATGATTTGCAAATTTTTCTCATTCTGTAGTTTGTCTTTTAACTATTAATATCCTTTGTTGCACAGAAGTTTTAATTTTTTTTTTTTTTTTTTTTTTTTGAGACGGTGTTTCGCCCTTGTTACCCAGACTGGAGTGCAATGGCGCCATCTCGGCTCACTGCAACCTCCGCCTCCTGGGTTCAGGCAATTCTCCTGCCTCAGCCTCCCGAGTAGCTGGGATTACAGGCACGCACCACCATGCCCAGCTGATTTTCTGTATTTTTAGTAGAGACGGGGTTTCACCATGTTGACCAGGATGGTCTCAATCTCTTGACCTCGTGATCCACCCGCCTCGGCCTCCCAAAGTGCTGGGATTACAGGCTTGAGCCACCGCGCCCAGCCTTAAGTTTTAAATTTTGATGCTGTCCAATTTATTAATTTTTGTTGTTGCTGCTTGGTGTCATATCTAAGAACCTATTGCCAAATCAAAGGACATAGTCATAAAGATTTACCTATATGTTTTCTTCTAGGATTTTCATGATTTTAGCTATTATATTTGAGTTCATTTTTGTATATGGAAGAAGGTGGGGTCTAACTCCATTTGCATGTGGAAATTCAGTTTGCCCCCAGCACCATTTGTTGACCAGACTATTCTTTCCTCCATTCAACGGATTTGACATCTTTGTAAAAAAATCTATTGGGTACATATGTAAGGATTTACTTCTAGACTGTCTATTCTATTGGTGTTACGTATCTATACTAATGCCAGTACCATACTGTTTTAAGGTAGCTTTCAAGTTTTGAAATTGGGAGTTGTGAGTCCTCTAGTTTTGTTCTTTTTCAAGATTGTTTTTTGCTGTTTATCATCTATTCCATTTTTGCAAATGAGTAACTATGTTTTGGAGATTCATCCATGTTGATACATAGACTTTTAGTTTATTTGTTGTTACTTCTTTATTATCTGAGTTAGTGTTGACTTTTCTCCTATTAAAGTAAAATTGTTACCAAGTTTTTGCTTTCACAACGAACATCTTATGGATGATATTTGTTCAGATGTTTGGTAGTTCTCAACCAGGGTGATTTTTGCCTACCAGGAAACCTTTGGCAGTGTTTGGAAACATTTTAGATTATCAAGACTGGGAGAGGGTGTTGCTCCTAAACATCTGCAGTGCAAAAGCAGACTCCCACGAACCCTCCCCACTGCCAACAAAATAGCGCCAAGGTTGAAAAACGCTGCTCTGAAGCATATACTTGGAAGTGGAATTTAGAAAACTTGAAGTGTTTTCATAAGCGGATTTCTGTAAATCATGGAGAGAATATTTTCTCCATAAGTTAAGGTTTGGAATGTTTGGAATTAAAGTTGCTCTGGCAACATTCCTATTCCAGCAATTACAAACAATTTAGATATCTCAAGCCAGATTGAGTAGCAGCATTATCCATAGTTAGCCAGTTCATCCACTTTAACTTAATGAACTAAAATACATTGGTACTAAGTCTGTTAAAATATTAATTAATTGTAGAGTGAGAGTCTGTTTTAAAACAGTGGCACTTGTACAGATGGGGATAGTTGAAATATTAGGCTGAGTGTACTTAATGAATAAGAACAAAACTAGAACATGAAAAACAGTTTTTCTTGACACAGATGGTTGTTACTTATTGAAAGCTTAAAGGTTTAAGAAGTTTTTCTCTAGTGTATTTTAAATTAAAATTGTAATTGAAGACATAGGAATAAACTTAGACTCATTTGAAGATGTATTACATGTCACTGTGGAATACTATACAGTTTTCCATAAAAAGGATGAAATCATGTCCTTTTACAGCAGCATGGATGCCATAATTCTAAGCAAATTAACACAGGAACAGAAAAATGTTAAGGGGGGAGCTAAACATTGAGCACACATGGATGTAAATAGGGAACAACTGACAGCATGGACTACTGGAGGGAGGTATGGGTTGAAAAACTACCATGCTTACTCCCTGGGTGACGGGATCAGTACCCAACACTTGAGCATCATGTAATTATTCCCATGTAACAAACCTACACATATACGCCTTGTATCTAGGGGATACATGTGAAGGTTTAAAATAAAAGTTGAGGGAAAAAAAAACCCATCGTTCCTGTTTGAGAATCTGTTGAAAGCTGTGGCCCTAGAAATGACGTCCATACTTCTGTAAATACAGTTTTGCATATGTTTTGAAGTGGTTTATGCATGCCCCTGAAGCCCATCCATGAACTCACCATGCCCTACTTATTTCCAGGTTAAAAATTTTGCTAAAAATTAATTGAAATTCTTAAAGTGCTAAAAAATAGATACACATAAAATTATTAATGAATTGTATCTTCACAACTGTATTTGTATCTTCCTAACCAAATGCTTCTGCATTTAGTGATGAGGAAAAATAGGTGACTTGGAATTATAATTCAACTCTTCTAATGTTAAATACTAGTTAAACTTTATGTCTATAACCTTCATTCTTTCTCTTTTTAGGTGTATGCAACAGTATTATCACAACAAGCTAATGAAAACAGGCAAAATTCAACTGGAAAAGCATGTTTTGGCATCTTCCTCCCAGAAGGAAAACTTAATGACTTTCGTGATGAACAAATTGGACAGTTGCAGGAGCTGATGAAAGAAGCCACGAAACCCAATTGGCAATTTAGTGTTTCTGAGTCTGCAGAACCAAAATTGTAGTCTATACAACGAAGCTTAACAAGACATGCAAAAATTTAGAACCCTTACTTTAATTATCATTGGTTTTTGAAATATGTTATTTAAGCTTTGAAAATGCCTGTTACTAATATTTTATTTTTGGATATTAATAAAATATTAATCACTAGTGACAATTGAAAAAACTTCATTGGAATAATAGCACTTGATGTATGAAATTCGATTTTACAACTAAACAGGAAAGAATGGATCTAAAATGGACAAGTTTCTAGAATTTTGCTGAAAAAATTTTAAAATGCTATTCTCATCCAAGAATATTAGCCTTCTGGATTTTCTTTAACTTCATCAAAGAAGTATGTTGTGGTAATGATAGATGTAGAATTCCAGCAAGGTTATTTTTTAAATACATTGTCATTCTGAACATTTCATCACTTCTACTTTAATAATACATACATGATTTTTCTTGTGAATATCTCTTCTCCCTGCATCACTGTCCATTCACAATAAAAGGTTAGGGAGAAGCTTTAAAATTCACTATCAATCATTTGTATAATAGACTATACAACATATAATACATTTCCTATAGTGTTTGCTAATAATAACCCCTGACATAATGTGTAACTACCTTGAAACTTTTATGGTGACTTCACCATTTCCCTAGAGGCCTATTCCTCATTATTCAGCAATTGTGATAACACTATGTGGTGGATCACAAAATGCTCATGGTTCTCTACCACTCCTTGTACTTGTATCTTTTGCAAGGTAACTTTGCAGTGTCTCCTGTTCATCTGTTTTTCAGTTATTCAAATCTTATGGCCTTTTGACTTGATTTGCTCAAAAGAATGAGGTAATATTATGCAAACTTAGGTTCCAGGCCTCCGAGCCTTGCATGCTTCTGTCTGCACTATTGGACATCTGTCCAACTGCCATGTGAGCAGACTAGGGCTGGCCTACCAGAGGATCAGATAGATCATGTGGAGCAGAGGTAGACCATCCTAGACCAGCCGGCTCTCAGCCAACCACACTTATATGAGTGAGCTCAGCCATGGCAGCTAATCCCAGTCCAAATTGCCAGTTACAAGCTAAATTAATTGTAGTTCTTTTAAATCAGTACATTCTGTGATGGTTTATTATGTAGTTACAGCTGATACGCTACTGCTTTACTGTCTCACAATCACTCATTCCCCCTTTTCCAACTAGTAGTCTGATACTTTAGACTTAGAATATATTTTTTTGTAGCAATCTATATGTGGCTTTCTTGTCTCCAGCCTGTGTTTTAGTATGTTGTTTGCAGCCATTTGTAGATGTCACCTTACTGATATGCAAATCTGATCATATTTCCTTGCTTAATATTTGGAGTGGAGAAGGGTGCTTGGATTGTACTTAATGGTAGTGATACATGGCGCAATTTGCTTCTTACCATTGGTCTTGGTGGTTGAGAGGAATCTGATACAGCTTATTGAAAATAAATTGGAAAGATGTATTAAGAACTTTAAGAACAGTGGTACTTTTTGAACCTGTAAATTTTATTTCTAAGATTCTATCCTAAGGAAAAGATACTCATGAATGTGGACAAAGTTTTTCACATAATCATGTTACTAAAAATGATTATCTGAGTGAAAATTTAAGAATAGCAGAACTCTCCCAAATACGTAAAAGGTTAAGTGAGTTGTGATGACATGTATAATGAAGTAGTTTAAACGTAGGTTTATGAAGAATTTTTAATGACATAGAAAATTTCCTGACATTGATAAATCAGAAAATGATGCTATGAAATATATGAGGTTTTTAATAAAATGTTAGATTTCCTTTTCAGTAATGTGGCAGACAGTGTTAATCTAGCAGTTCTGCTGAAAATGAAAACTTTTAGGTAGAGTAGAAAAAGCATTTTTGAGAAGTTTCTAGGAGCTGGCAATATCATAAGAGATTAATTATAAGGCCAATATTGCTAAGTGAAACTGGATAAAGACTCTTTTGCCCTAAGATGAATTTCAGCTTTGGTTTTGGTTTTGACACGGGGCAGAACACAAACACAGAACCCATGTGAGAGAGTCATAAGAAACACTTTTTCCAGAAAGACAAGACCCTAAGGACTGTATCTTCAGGGTAAGAGTGAGCCAGAAGAAACCTGCTTCAGTACTTGTGCAGCATTGCAGGCCATCCTGGATTTAAGTCATCTGTGTGCTAAAACAAAACTTGAGCTATAAATTTGATATATGGCCCCAGAATGAGTGTCTGACAGATGTCAACAAGTTTTGGAGGATACTCAGGTCACAGATAATTTTCCAAGGAAAGTGAATCCTTCTGTTTCAGTAAACAAGCTGATTCCACATGGAAAACTAGCACTATGGCTAAGAGGCAGCAGAGATAGACCACCAGAAAACTCAGATTCTGGAATTAACACATGTGTAATACAAAACATGTTTACGTGTTTAAAATTAAAAGTTGCTGGCAAATATCTGCAAGAAACAAGGCATTATAAAAACTACCTGGCATATTTGAAAAAGAGCCACATAGAACTTCTAGAAGTGGAAAATAGAATAGCTAAAATTTTAAAATAAACCTCGATGGACTTGATGAGAATTCATGACTGCAAGATAGAACCAAAAGAAATTATCCAGAATTAGCATAAAAAGCAAACTTGGAAATATGAGAGGCAGTTAAAACACAAGAGTCTAATGTATGTCTAATAGTTTCAGATAGATAGGCAGAAGCAATATTTGAAGCTATAATTCCTGAGATTTTTTTTTCAAATCAATGAAACACATTACAGATTTATCCTAAGCAGGATAGATATAAAATCCTCACTCTTACACATATGTAGTGAAACAACAGAATGCCAAAAACTTGTAAAAGCAGCCAAAACAAAAGTAACAGAAACCTCAGCTAGTACAGGAGAAGTCCCTGGACGGCTTTGGTCACCCAGCTGTTCTCCACTTTCTCACTTGTAGTTCTTGTAAAAATGTGCCAGGAATACAACATCCAAAGATAAAGAATTGTCCAGAATAGCCCAGGCTCTGTTCCTGTCCCTCCTGGAACAGGATGTCCTTCACCACTTTAACCCAACAGACCATGTCACCCCCCAACGGGTACTGCTTTCCCCAGGGGCTCTCAGCGACAGTGCAAGTGGAGTATGCACAGATGAATCCAAATGTGCCCTATGCTGGTTTCCTCAGCCTTCAGAGACTTGCTTGTCATGAATCCTGGGCTGCAGTTGTTCTTACTGCCTACCTATAATAAGTTGACTTACTGAAACTTGTGTGTGAATATTCTGTCTCACCAGACTCCTTGAATGAGTAGTAGAGATTGCACTGCAAGATGCAGTGGGCTAAAGTGGTAAGCAGTACACAGTGATCTCTCTCACAACTAAATCGTCAGCTGAATGACTATCTCTAATGTGTTGAAAGAAAAATAAATTCCATTTTAAAATTCTGTACCTAGCAAGTGTATTTCAGGAATGAGGGTAGAATAAAGATACTGTCAGATAACAAAATAGGAGCAAGGTTGCCACCTGCAGATTCTCACAAAAGAAGTGCTTTGAAAAGGCTTTTGATAAAATTCACTTCTTCATGTTAAAAACTCAATAAATTAGATATTGAAGGAAGATCCCTCAAAATTATAAGAGCCATCTATGAAAAGCCTATGGCCAATATCATACTGAATGGACAAAAGCATACCCTGTCTCTCTACTCCTATTCAACATAGTATTGAGAGTCCTGGCCAGAGCAACCAGGCAAGAGAAAGAAAGAAGGGGCATCTACATAAGAACAGAGGAAGTCTGTTTCTTTTGCAGATGACATGATTCTATATCTAGAAAACCCCATAATCTCAGCCCAAAAGCTTCTTAAGCTGAAGCAACTTTAGCAAAATCTTAGGACATATAATCAACATACAAAAGTCAGTAGCATTCCTATATACCAACTACAGTAAGCCAAGAGTGAAATAAGGAATGCAGTCCCATTCGGAATTGCCACACAAAAAATAAAATTCCAGGAATACAATTAACCAGGGAAGTGAAAGATCTCTACATGGAGAACTGCAAAACACTGCTCAAAGGAATCAGAGATGACACAAAGAAATGGAAAAACATTCCGTGCTTATGGATAGGAAGAAATAATTTTATTAAAATGACCTTCTGTCAACCCAAAGCAGTTTATAGATTCAATGCTATTCCTATTAAGCTAACATGACATTCTTCACAGAACTAGAAAACTATTTTAAAATTAATACAGAATCAAAAAGCCCAAATAGCCAAGGCATTCCTATGCAAAAAGAACAAAGCTGGAGGAATCACACTACCTGACGTCAAACCATACTACAGGGCTACAGTAAGCAAAACAGCATGGTACTGGTACAAAAACAAACACATGGACCAGGGGAATAGAATAGAGAGCCTGGAATTAAGCTACACAGTTACAACCATCTGATGGTGACAGAAGCAAGCAATGGAGAAAGGAAATGGTGCTCAGATAACTGGCTAGCCATATGCAGAAGACTGAAACTGCTCCTTCCTTATACCATATACAAAAATCAACTCAAGACGGATTAAAGACTTTAATGTAAAATCCAAAACTATAAAAGGCCTGGAAAACAACCTAGTCAGTATATATTATTCACGACATAGGCATAGACAAATATTTCATGACAAAGACAGCAAGTACAATTGCAACAAAAGCAAAACTTTACAAATGGGATCTAATTCCAACTAAAGAGCTGCCCTGAATAAACAGGAAGCCTACAGAATGGGAGAAAGTATTTGCAAGCTATGTATTTGACAAAGTTCTATTGTCCACCATCTGTAAGGAAAATACAACCTCATTAAAATGTGGGCAAAAGACATGAACAGACGCTCTTCAAAAGAAGACATACTTGTGGCCAAAAAGCACATAAGAAAAGCTTAACATCATGGATCATTGGAGAAACACAAATCAGCACCACAATGAGATACCATCTCACACCAGTCAGAAGGGCTACTATTAAGAAGTCAAAAAATAACAGATGCTGGTGAGGTTGTGGAGAAAAAGAAATGCTTATACACTGTTGGTAGAAATTTTAAAAAAAAATCTGGTATATATACAACATGGAATACTATGCAGCCATAAAAGAATGAGACCATGTCCTTTGCAGGAATGTTGATGGAGCTGGAGACCATTATCCTTAGCAAACTAATGCACAAACAGAAAACCAAATGCCACGCGTTCTCATTTATAAGTGAGAGCTAAGTGATAACAACACATGGGCACATAGGGAACAACAGATACAGGCACTGGGGCCTGTTGGAGAGTGGGAAGTGGAAGGAGGGAGAGGGATCAGGAAAAACAACTAATGGGTACTAGGCTTAATACCTTACAAAATAGTCTGTACAACAAACCCCCATGACACAAGTTTACTTGTGTAACCTGCATATATACCTCTGAACTTTTTTTTTAAATAAAAAAGGATGAGAGGAAATAAAAGACCAAGAAGATTTTAAAAATGGATGACCCTGAAGGAACTTTTATTATATTGAATAATGATGTTTCATGGGGTTAAAAATGAGATATTTAAAAAACTTATAAGAATAATGATGTGTGTGTGTGTGTGTGTGTGTGTGGTAATGATTGAAGGAATAGTTCTAAGTTTAGATGGTGTGAGACGTGAATACAATGTACTGATTAACAATTGTAAATATAGATGTGATGTCTGTGTAACCACTATAAATGATTGTTATATAGAAATGAATATATAACTTCAAAGCTAGTGGAGTAGAAAAATGAAATAGGAAAATTACAAAATAGAAAACCAAAACAGAATAAGTAGAACAAAATGAGACAACAGACATAACTGAAATGTCAGTAATTACATTAAATGTAAATAGACTGAGTTATTCAGTTAAATGCAGATTGTTAACTGATTAAAAAAATGAAACTGGGAGCTTGGCAAGATGGCGTTGTAGAAGTGACTCAGGATTGCAGCTCTCAGTGAAGGCGCAGAGGGTGAGTCCTAGCCGCATTCTCGGATGGACCTTTTTGCCCACAGAGCGTTGAAAGTCCCAGGTGTGGGAGAGACACGGGACGCTAGTACAGCTGGCTAGCACGGCCGGCACCACAGCGGGACCGGGCACGGAACTCACTGGTCTGGATGCCCTGTTAAACTGGCAATCTGATATTTGGAAGGGCAGATTGGCATGTCCATCTGATTGAACGGGACTTGGACAATGAGCCAGACCAGGAGTTTCCTGGGAAGCGTGATCTGAGCCGGTGCAGTGGGCAGCGGCACGAGAGATCACATGGATCCCAGTGCCCTATCGGTAGGCTACTGGGGCGCCAGTGAGAGAGTCGACCTTTCAGCTCGGGGAGAGGAAGAGAGAGAGAGAGAGGACAGACTCTGAGGCAGGGAGCTGGGTGATTGGGCTCGGCGGGTCCCACCCTCATGGGGACAAGCAGGGTGGCGATTGGAGGCGCTTGGGGCTGAGAGTTCTGCTGCTGGCATCTAGGATGGTGCAGCCTGGTGAGGGAGGGGCGTCCGCCACTACTGATGCAATCTGCCCCTACTGAAGTACCACCCAGGGCTGACGCAGCCTGCCGTTGCCGAGGCAACCTGCCGTAACAGAGAGACTCCACCAGGAGGGGGGAGTGCTCCACAGCAGAATGGAGCCCAGCAGCAACAGGGCGGCCCCGCGCTAGCAGGGCAGAGCCCCGGCAGGCAAATAGTGAATAGACTGCCTCCTAGTGGGGCAGGACAGTACAACAGATACTCATAAAGAAAGCCTCAACTCCCCGAGACAGAGCATCTAAGGGGGGGGGAAGGGTGGTGTTTTATGAGTTCTGTTGCAGCAGATATAAACAACCTCCCAACAACCCTGAATGAACAACGGAGCTCACAGCTCAGCACTGGAGCTCCTATAAAGCACAGACCATCTCCTCAAGCAGCTCCCTGACCCGTGTATATCCAAAGAGTCACCCCAAAAAAGGACTAATCAGACTGACATTTGGCGGGCATCATTCTGGAACAAAGACAGCAGAAGAAGAAACTGGTATCATCCCTCACTGTTCCACAGCTGCTACAGGTATACCCCAGACAAGAAGGGCCTGGAGTGGACCTCAGCAGTCGTACAGCAGAGGGGCTAGACCATTAGAAGGAAAACTAAGTAACAGAAATACTTCATCATCAACAATCTCAGCATCCACACAGAGACCCAATTGAAAAATCAGCAACCACTAAGACGACAGGTGGATAAATCCATAAAGATGGGAAGAAACCAGTGCAAAAAGGAGGAAAACACCCAAAACCAAAACACCTCACCTCCTACAAAGGACCAAAATTCCTCACCAGCAAGGGAACAAAGCTGGACGGAGAATGAGTGTGACGAAATGACGGAATCAGACTTCAGAAAGTGGATAATGAGAAACTTCAGTGAGCTAAAAGAACATGTTCTAAATCAGTGCAAAGAAACTAAGAACCTTGAAAAAATATTTGAAAAAAGATTCGAGGAATTGATAACAAGAATGGACAACTTAGAGAGGAATATGAACGAATTGAAGGAGCTGAAAAACACAACAGGAGAACTTTGTGAAGCATGCACAAGTTTCAACAGCCGAATTGACCAAGCAGAAGAAAGAATATCAGAAGTTGAAGATCAACTCAATGAAATAAAACAAGAAACCAAGATCAAAGAAAAAAGCACAAAAAGGAATGAACAAAATCTCCAAGAAATGTGGGACTATGTGAAGAGACCCAACCTATGTTTGATAGGTGTACCAGAATGTGATGAAGAGAATGAATCCAAGCTGGAAAACACTCTTCAGGGTATTATCCAGGAAAATTTCCCCAACCTAGCCAGACAGGTCAATACTCAACTCCAGGAAATACAGAGAACACCACAAAGATACTCTGCAAGAAGAGCAACCCCAAGGCACATAATCATCAGATTCACCAGGGTTGAAATGAAGGAGAAAATACTAAAGGCAGCCAGAGAGAAAGGTCAGGTCACCCACAAAGGGAAGCCCATCAGACTCACAGCAGATCTCTCGGCAGAGACTCTACAAGCCAGAAGAGAGTGGGGGCCAATATTCAACATCCTTAAAGAGATGAACTTTCAACCCAGAATTTCATATCCAGCCAAACTGAGCTTCATAAGTGAAGGAAAAATAAAATCCTTCATGAACAAGCAAGTACTCAGAGATTTTGTCACCACTAGGCCTGCTTTACAAGAGCTCCTGAAAGAGGCACTACACATAGAAAGAAACAACCAGTACCAGCTATCCTAAAAGCATACCAAATGCTAAAGACCATCAACAAAATGAAGAATCTACATGAACCAACGGGCAAAACAGCCAGCTAGCATCAAAATGGCGGTATCAAATTCACACATAACAATATTAACCCTAAATGTAAATGGGCTAAATGCACCAATCAAAAGACACAGACTGGCAAATTGGATAAAAAACCAAAACCCATCGGTGTGCTGTATCCAGGAAACCCACCTCACATGCAAGGATACACAAAGGCTCAAAATAAAGGGATGGAGGAAGATTTACCAAGCAAATGAAGAGCAAAAGAAAAGCAGGAGTTGCAATTCTCGTCTCTGATAAAATAGACTTTAAAGCAACAAAGATCAAAAGGGACAAAGAAGGTCATTACATAATGGTAAAAGGATCGATACAACAAGAAGAGCTAACGATTCTAAATATATATGGACCCAATACAGGAGCACCCAGATATATAAGGCAAGTTCTTAATGACTTACAAAGAGACTTAGACTCCCACACAATAATAGTGGGAGACTTTAGCACTCCACTATCAATATCAGACAGATCAACCAGACAGAAAATTAACAAGGATATCCAGGACTTGAACTCAGACCTGGAACAAGCAAACCTGATAGACATTTACAGAACTCTCCACCCCAAATCCACAGAATATACATTCTTCTCAGCACCACATCACACCTACTCCAAAATTGACCACATAATTGGAAGTAAAGCACTCCTCAGCAAATGCAAAACAACGGAAATCATAACAAACAGTCTCTCAGACCATAGTGCAATCAAGTTGGAACTCAGAATTCAGAAAATAACTCAGAACCGCACAGCTTCATGGAAACTGAACAACTGGCTCTTGAATGTTGATTGGATAAACAAAGAAATGAAGGCAGAAATAAAGAAGTTCTTTGAAACCAGCAAGAATGAAGACACAACATACCAGAATCTCTGGGACACATTTAAAGCAGTCTGTAGAGGAAAATATATAGCAATAAGTGTCCACATGCGAAGAGTGGAGAGATCCAAAATTGACACCCTATTGTCAAAATTGAAAGAGCTAGAGAAGTAAGATCAAAAAAGCTCAAAACCTAGCTGAAGACAAGAAATAACTAACATCAGAAGAGAACTGAAGGAGATAGAGACAAGAAAAACCCTTCAAAAAATCAATAAATCTGAGAGCTGGTTTTTTGAAAAGATCAACAAAATAGACAGACCACTAGCCAGACTAATAAAAAAGAAAAGAGAGAACAACCAAATAGATGCAATAAAAAACGATAATGGGGAAATCACCACAGATTCCACAGAAATTCAAACCATCATCAGAGAATACTACAAACAACTCTATGCACATAAACTAGTAAACCAGGAAGAAATGGATAAATTCCTGGATGCCTGTGTCCTCCCAAGCCTAAACCAGGAGGAAGCCAAAACTATGAATAGACCAATAACAAGGTCTGAAGTTGAGGCAGCAATTAAGAGCTTACCACACAAAAAAAAGCCCAGGTCCAGATGGGTTCACAGCTGAATGCTACCAGACACACAAAGAGGATCTGGTACCATTCCTTCTGAAACTATTCCAAATAATCCAAAAAGAGGGAACCCTTCCCAAATCATTTTATGAGACCAACATCATCCTGATACCAAAACCTGACAGAGACTCAACAATAAAAGAAAACTTCAGGCCAATATCCATGATGAACATAGATGCAAAAATCTTCAATAAAATACTGGCAAACCGATTGCAACAGCACATTAAAAAACTTATCCATCATGATCAAGTAGGATTCATCCCGGGGATGCAAGGCTGGTTCAACATACGCAAGTCTATAAATGTAATTCACCACATTAACAGAAGCAAAAACAAAAACCACTTGATTATCTCAATTGACACAGAGAAGGCATTTGACAAAATTCAACAGCCCTTTATGCTAAAAACCCTCAATAAACTTGGTATTGATGGAACATATCTCAAAGTAATAAAAGCTATTTACGACAAACCAACAGCCAATATCATACTGAATGGGCAAAAACTGGAAGCATTCCCTTTGAAATCTGGCACTAGACAAGGATGCCCTCTCTCACCACTCCTATTCAACATAGTACTGGAAGTTCTAGCCAGAGCAATCAGGCAAGAAAAAGAAATAAAGGGTATTCAAATAGGAAAGGTGGAAGTCAAATTGTCTCTATTTGGAGACGACATGATAGTATACCTAGAAGACCCCATCACCTCAGCCCAAAAGCTCCTGAAACTAATAAGCAACTTCAGCAAAGTCTCAGGATATAAAATCAATGTGCAAAAATGACAAGCATTCCTATACACCAATAACAGACTTAAAGAGAACCAAATCAAGAACGAACTGCCATTCACAATTGCTACAAAGAAATAAAATACCTCGGAATACAACTTACAAGGAACATAAGGGACCTCTTTAAGGAAAACTACAAACCACTGCTCAATGAAGTAAGAGAGGACACAAACAGATGGAGAAACATTCCATGTTCATGGTTAGGAAGAATCAATATTGTGAAAATGGCTATACTGCCCAAAGTAATTTACACAATCAATGCTATCCCCATCAAACTACCATTGAATTTCTTCACAGAACTGGAAAAAACCACCATGAATTTCATATGGAACCAAAAAAGAGCCCGCATAGCCAAGTCAATTCTAAGCAAAAAGAACACAGCAGGAGGCATCACACTACCAGACTTCAAACTATACCACAAGGCTACAGTAATCAAAACAGCATGGTACTGGTACCAAAACAGAGATATAGACCAATGGAACAGAACAGAAGCATCAGAGGCAACACAACATATCTACAACCATCTGATCTTTGATAAACCAGACAAAAACAAGCAATGGGGAAAGGATTCCCTATTTAATAAATGGTGTTGGGAAAACTGGCTAGCCATGTGCAGAAAGCAGAAACTGGACCCCTTCTTGACACCTTACACTAAAATTAACTCCAGATGGATTAAAGATTTAAACATAAGACCTGACACCATAAAAACCCTAGAAGGAAATCTAGGCAAAACCATTCAGGACATAGGAGTAGGCAAGGACTTCATGACCAAAACACCAAAAGCATTGGCAACAAAAGCCAAAATAGACAAATGGGACCTAATCAAACTCCACAGCTTCTGCAGGGCAAAAGAAACAGTCACTAGAGTGAATCGGCAACCATCAGAATGGGAAAAAACCTTTGCAGTTTACCCATCTGACAAAGGGCTGATATCAAGAATTTACAAAGAACTCAAACAGATTTACATGAAAAAAAAAAACAAACAAGCCCATTCAAAAATGGGCAAAGGATATGAACAGACACTTTACAAAAGAAGACATACATGAGGCCAACAAACATATGAAAAAATGCTCATCATCACTGGTCATTATAGAGATGCAAATCAAAACCACATTGAGATGCCATCTCACACCAGTTAGAATGGCGATCATTAAAAAATCTGGAGACAACAGATGCTGGAGAGGATGTGGAGAAATAGGAACACTCTTACACGGTTGGTGGGAGTGTAAATTAGTTCAAGCATTGTGGAAGACAGTGTGGCTATTCCTCAAGGACCTAGAAATAGAAATTTCATTTGACCCAGCAATCCCATTACTGGGTATATATCCAAAGGACTATAAATCGTTCTACTATAAGGACACATGCACACGAATGTTCATTGCAGCACTGTTTACAATAGCAAAGAACTGGAACCAACCCAAATGCCCAATGATGATAGACTGGACTGGGAAAATGTGGCACATATACACCATGGAATATTATGCAGCAATCAAAAATGATGAGTTTGTGTCCTTTGTAAGGACATGGATGAATCTGGACAACATCATTCTCAGCAAACTGACACAAGAACAGAAAAAGAAATACCGCATATACTCACTCATAGGTGGGTGAGAAAAATGAGAACACATGGACACAGAGAGGGGGTCTACTACGCACTGGGGTCTATTGGGGGGAATGGGGGTGGGACAGCGGGGGGGGGGCTGGGGAGGGATAGCCTGGGGATGAATGCCAAGTGTGGGTGAAGGGGAGGAAGGCAGCAAAACACACTGCCATGTGTGTACCTATGCAACTATCTTGCACGTTCTGCACATGTACCCCAAAACCTATAATGCAATAAAAATTAAAAAAAAAAATGAAAGCAATTATATACTGTTATAGAAGACAACACCTAAACCATAAAATACAAGCAACTGGAAAGTAAGGTGATGGGTAAAGTTATACAAACCAAAAGGAGGCTGATGTATATATATTAGTATTGGAAAAAAGAAATTTCTAGGGAAAAGAGTCATAATGAAAAGTTCACTTCACTAGGAAGATAATTCAAAATTGGCATTACCAGCCAGGCACAGTGGCTCAAGCGTGTAATGCCAGCCTGGGTGACAGAGCGAGACTCTTGTAGAGACATGGATGAATCTAGAAACCATCATTCTCATTCTCAGCAAACTGACAAGAATAGAAAACCAAATACCATGTTTTCACTTCTAGGCAGGTGACGAACAATGAGAACACGTGGGTATAAGGAAGGGAAAAACACTCACTGTGCTAGGTGGGGAGGGTGGAGGGGAGAGTAGGGGAGGGCCAGCAGGGAGCAGGGAGGATGGGGAGGGATGACACTGGGAGAATTGCCTGATGTAGGCAATGGGGAGGGGGATGGGGGGATGATGGAGATGGAGACAGCAAACTACCATGGCGTGTATGTACCTATGCAACAATCCTGTAGCATGCAGGATGTGCACATGTACACCAGAGTCCAAAGTACAATAACAAAAAAAAAAATGGCATTACCTGGTAAGTAAATGATTAAGCAGCCCCATATTTGGGGATGTTAAGACAATTCAAGGTAACCCATGAGTCAAAGAAATGCTTATCTAAACTAGAAAGTGGAACTGGACAGTGGTGAAAATGCTTAAAATGTATGCATTGCAGCTAAAATAGCACTTGGAAGAAATTGATAGATTTAAATGTGTTTAGCAGAAAGATGTATTAAGAAAAGATGCGTATATCTTAACTTATTATAGAAAACACAAAATAAGCTGAAAGAAAATAGAAGCCAGCCAGGTGCGGTGGCTCACATCTGTAATCCCAGCACTTTGGGAGGTTGAGGTGGGTGGATCATGAGGTCAGGCGCTCAAGACCAGCCTGAACAATACAGTGAAACCCTGTCTCTACTAAAAATACAAAAATTAGCCCGGCGTGATGGTATGAACCTGTAGTCCCTGCCACTCAGGAGGCTGAGGCAGGAGAATTGCTGAACCCGGAGGTGGAAGTTACAGTGAGCTGAGATTGCACCACTGCACTCTAGCCTAGGCGACAGAGTGAGACTCAAAAAACAAAACAACAACAACAACAACAAAAAGAGGAAAATGGAAATTAAGATTAGAGCAGAAATTTCTTTTTAAGGTTTTTTTTTTTTTTTGAAAAAGATTCATAACAGTGATAAACTTCTGCAAAGTTAATAAAAAAAAGCAGGCACACATATCCTGTATCAAGAATAAAGAGGACATAAATATTTCTGTTATGATGTTAAATATGTTATTATGAATAACTTAAAACCAGCAAATTTAACATGTAGAAAAAATTGAATTTTAGTAAGAATATAGCTGACCAAAATATACAAAACAGTTCTATAGCCATCAAAATAATTGAATCATAATTTAAAATATTCCCAGAAAGAAAATTCCATCCTAAACAACTTACTTGGTGAGTACTAACAAGTATTCAAAAATTAATTCCAAACTTAAGCCTTTCAGAAAAAGAGTGATACTTCTTAACTATATGAGCCTAGCAAATACCTGAAAGCAAATGAAGTATGAGGAAGGAAAATTAATGGCCAATTTCACTTAGGAACATAGATTCAAAATTCTAAACTAAGTATTAGCAAGACAAATTCGGCAAAGGATGATTCATTAGGAATTAGTTGGGGTTTATGCCAGGAATCCAAAGTTGCTTTTACATTAAAAAAACAATTACTATGATCAACCACATAAATTAAAGGAGATTTAATTATGATCATCTCAGATGGAGAAAAGCATTTGCTAAACATTCAGTATCTATTCATGATAAAAATGCTTTTAACAAACCAGGTATAAAGGGCACTTTATCAATGAAAGGGTTTATACTGAACAGCAGCAACAAACATGATGAATCATTGAAAGCTTTGTCTTTAAGACTGGGAAAAAGACAGGATATTTGTGATTTCTTCTTCTGGATTCAAAACTGATAGTCTCAGATAATATAATTGTATATGTAGAAATCTAGAAGATTCCACAAATTTCCACAAATTCAGATGAATAAGAGAAGTTTGTTGGATGTGAAAATTGCTATCAATTGAATTCCTGTGTAGCAGCAAAAACCAGCATGAAAATTTATAAGTATTTTATTAACAAATATTAAATACTTAGAAACCAATTTAGAAAAAGATGTTAAAAATTATCTGGAGGAAATTGTAAACTTTCTACTTAAAGCCACTAAAGAAGTCTTAAATAAAGTGGCACTCCACAGTCAAGGATTAGAAGATTTAATATTGTAAATATCTTGTTTCCAAATGGTCTGTAGTTTCAATGCAGTCTTCATCTAATTTCTAAATGTTTTAATTTTTAAAATTTTGACAAGCTTATTTTAAAATTTATATGAAGTTGTAAAGGACCAAGAATAACCAAGGCATTCTTAAGAACAATGTAATAAGACTTACCCTACCAGATGTCAAAATATAGCTTTAGTTATTAAGATAATATAGCTTCTTATTATGTGGAGCCTTGACCTATGGCAATGATGTACTGCACTATAATGGAGAAAGGACTGCTTTTCAATAAACTGTTCTGGAACAGTGGTATTTTTGTAGGAAAAAAAACTTTGGTGTCTCAAATTGGTTATAGGTTTCTTAAAGATCAAAATAAGAAAGGCGATAATACAATACTGCAAGAAGATAATACAAAAAAAATCTTCAAAATATTGAAGTAGGAACAAACTTCAAAAATAAGACACCACAAGTTCTAAAGAACAAAATGAATAAGTCTGATTAACATGTAGCTTCTTGTTAAAAGTAGTAAAGAATGCAAACACAAGCCTCAGAGTATAAAAAGATAGTTGCAACACATATAATGGCCAACAGAACATCTGAAGAACTCCTATAAATCAATGAAAAATAGGTAAAATTCAATACAAAATGGGCAAATAATTGAATAGGAAATTCACCAATAAGGAAATTTACATGGTCAGTTAACATAAAAAAATCCTTGGCCTCATTTGTAATAGGGAAAAATGCATATGTAAATTACAACGAGATTATATTACACAACTTTCAGGTTTGATAAAGTCTGACAATAACAAGTGTTGATGAAGATAAATAATAGAAACTCTTATCCTGCTGGTGGGAGTATAAATTACTATAATGTGTTTAGAATACAATTTGACATTTTCTAGAAAATTGGAAGATTATTATGCATAATACTATTGTATTTTCATGTTACTGCATTGATGGTATTACATTGTGGTATGATGGTTGAGTACAGACACTTCTGCCAACTACATGGATCTGAATCCCATTTTCCTAGATTTTTGGCCTTGAACATGTGATTTGATTCATAAAAGTAACTGTCTCCCTACCCCAAAACCAATTTTTGTTCTCACAGCATTGAGAGCATTAAATGAGTTAGTCTGTTCACATTTCTGTGTGAAATGTTCAGAACAGTACCTGGAATGTAATAAACACCACAGTGCATTTATTATTGTTATTGCTGTTACTGTTATTACTTTGCAACTCACAAAAACAGTTCTAGACAATTTTGCGCATGTGTGGATTAGAATACTACACAAGAATGTTCATACAAGAATTTTAGCAGCTTCAGTTTACTTCTAGGGTTTTTATCATTTTAGCTCTTACATTTAAGTCTTTAATCTATCTTGAGTCAATTTTTGTGTAAGATGTAAGGAAGGGATCCAGTTTTTCCCAACACCATTTATTAAATAGGGAATCCTTTCCCCGTTGCTTGTTTTTGTGAAATCAGAAACAATGCTAATGTCCCTTAATAGTAGAATGGAAAAAAAGTTATGATATAGTCATATAGCAGCGAACCTGAATGAATATTATTTTCATATATACTAATGGATGAGAGAAGTCAAATATGGTGTGAATGCATTAGTAGGAAGTTGGAAAACAGGCAAAACAAAACAATATTGTGAGAGATGCAGGTATTCATGGTAAAACTTTAAAGAAAAGCAAGCAAATTACAATCACAAAAATTAAATAGTGGTTAACTCCACTAACAAGGTTGTGATTAGAAATGGGCGCATGGAGTCTTCTGGGATCCTGGGGGCAAAATTTCATATTCTAAGATGTGTTATGTTCATATGAGTGTTTATAATTATTCTCCAAATTGTATGTCTACCTCATTGACTTCCATTTGTAAGCTAGTAAAAATTTTTGGAGTGGGAAAGATAATTGTTCAAAGTGTAGGCATGGGAAAGTGAGATAATCTCTAAATGGACAGTCCAAAGGCATTTGGAGACATTTGCTCAAGATCAAGAAAGAAAGAGTGGACATGATATGGAACCCCTCCTCCCTCTCCTAAGGCATATCGAACCTTTTAAAGGAGAGTGTTTCACCATTGACTACAATGGTGGATTTGCAAAAAATACTAATTACTGGGTGCCCACCCGGAAGAAACTGTGTAGGATAGAGCCTGGGCATTTGTAGTTTTAAAAAAGCTCTCTAGGAAATTCTGATGAGTTTCTGGGCTTGACTTTCACTGCTGTATTAAAAACAGACTAAACCAACAACATAACTTGAGTAAAACTAATAAAATAGAAAATTATTTCAGTTAAGGATCAACCACAGGTTCTCTCATTTATAGTGATTAGCTCCCTTTCAACATAATCCAGCTCCCCACACTTTTGAATTATTTATAACATTTCAAGAATGTGGTCAATGTGTAATGTAGGAATATATCTGCTTAAGAGGGAAAATTGACATAATGTTTACTTTTGGGTTTGTATTTGTTGCTTTTATCTATTTTTTATAAAGCTCATTATTTTCTAGCTCTTGGCATTTTATGGTGATGTGCTTCAAAAAATTGGTGTTATACTGAATAACACTTGAGGGTTGTTTGCATTTTTTTTTGATAAGAGACCTGATAAAGCAAAGACTACAGGACCTTTGTTATGTCAATTTGACTCATGTAACATGGAATTCAACAGGCTGATAAATGTATCTAGTTTAACCACATTTTTTTCCCTTTTATTTTCAGAACTTATTTGATCAAGGAATGCATTTTGTCTCTCGAGGTTAATAATTTGAAATACAAATACACTTATTCCAACTAGTTGAGTGTTTTGGACATCTTTAAGTTTGACTTACAGAAACATGCAGAAATGCTGGGGTCAACTGCCAGTTATGGGCTTTAAGAAATGTATTATTTTTGTATAAATTGTAAGAATTAACTTATAGTGTTTTAGCAAAGAAATAATGGAGTTCAATGCTAGATACCTGAAATTGTACACCCTTTTCAGGATTTCAAAATATATCAGTGCAAAATCTGAAAGGAGCTGAAAGTTGAATAATTGTTGCTAAGCGATATTAAGAGAATAACTATCTGTATAGCAATTGCATTTCTAATTAATGCCGCCACTCATGTTAGATGACTGAAAGAACAAAGTGCCAGGCTGCAAGAATAGTACAATTTTACATTTAAAATGTATATCATAATGAACTTGTAAGAAAAGCTCACTCAATAGCAATTTGATTTTAAAATATGACTAAACAAAAAGATTATGGTAAAAACATTCAAATGAATGGAATTTGGATTAGATAGTGTTTTAAACCAACTAAAGTAGGGAGAAAGGCCTACACCATAACACTTCCATAAAATAATACAGCGAATAACTTCAAAATACTGGAATTGTTCTCAAAGCTTAGCTTTATGAAACATGCGAGGGTACCTTTCTGTCTTCTAGATGCAAAGACACATCTCAGGTGCTTTAACTCTGTTGCCCCAATCTCAGTCTTTTTTTTAAAAAGGAGAATTTGTATTTTTTAATTTATTTTTATGTACAGAAAACTTAGCTGTGTTCATTTAACCATTTGGTGGCAATATCTTTAACCTTTGGCTTTTCCAGATTGGCAATGCTAGCCACAGACCTGGGACCCAGAACATTGCCTCCCCAGTGAAGGGGGAGCTCATCGTATCTGTCATTGTAATTGGTCCTGATAGTTTCCACCAGCTTAGCCAGAGCTCCTTTGTCATCCAAGTTAACCTGTGTGAAGGCTACAGTGGTGCAGGTCTTCCTGTGGACTTGATGCCCAGTCTTCCCTTTCCCTTGATAATGCAGTTACGCGCCCCCATTTTATAACACAGGACAGGCAAGAAGATACTAGCTCAATGGGATCCATGTCCTGTGCAGTCACCACCAGCTAAGCCTTCTTGTTCTCTACCAAGGTGGTGACCGTGTTAATTCCAGCTTGAAGGACAGGTGATCTGTTAGTAGAGACATACCCTTTGCCAGCAGCTTTCTTCTCAGCCCGGGCTAACCACCTCTGCTTCTTCTCTCTTTCTCTGGTCAGTACTTGTGGGCCAGCTTATGCGGCTAACTGTTTGGCAGTCCAAGGCCTGAGTGAACTGGTTAATCTCTGGAGGCACTTTCAGCCGCTTATAGAGGATGGCTCTCTGCTGCAACCTGATACAACAGGGCCATTTCACAAAGTAGGTGAGGTCCCTTTTGGGCTGGATGTCCTGTCCAATGCCAAAATTCTTTAAGTCTTTCCTCAAACAGGGATTCACTACTTTCTTGGCTACCTAGTTCTTCCCATTGGCCTTTCTTTTTAGCATCTTGGGCAGTGGGAGGAGAGAACCCAATCTGAGTCCTTCTATAGAGAATCCAAGTTCCATAGGCAGAAATTTGTTTTATTCACTGATGTTTGACAAATACTTATAAAGAGTCAGCCACATTGTAGGGACTCAATAAATATTAGTTGAATAAAGTAATACCTAAAAATAGTATGTCAGTCAGTGTTCATTCTAGAGACAAACCATCAATTTGAATACGGAAAGTTTAACATAAAAAGTATTAAATAGGGAAGTAACTGTAAAGCTGTTATAAAGATGTAAAGAGAACTCAAAGGAATACCCTAGAGATAAGGCAGAGTATTAACAGAAGAACAAATTTGGGAAGAGGGGCCCTTTCCTAGGTTGGGATTCAGAGCCTAGTAAGTAGCAGAGGCATTTGCTGTGTTGCCCAGGCTAGAGCTAGTGTACAGTTGCTAAGCAAGCGGGAAACTACCCTCTGGTAGGTGGGAAGGTACTGGCAGGCAGGCAGGCTTACAGAGGAATTTGGAGTTTTGGGATTCTGCTCATTGGTAAGGTTGTGTACAGACAGGTATGCAGTGTGCCCATCTGGGCATCTTAAAAAACAACCTTATGCAATGCAGGCAGGTTGATGATGGTAACAAGCATACAGAGAGTACCAGACATCAGGAAATGTGTGGCTTGGAATGCACAGTGTTTGTGTAGAGTTATACAATAAGCAACTTGGATAGAGATGGGCAGAGGCTGATAGCCAGGTAGGCATAAAGAGGGAGTCAGGGCATCTGGAGCTTATTTGTGGGCAGGGTGCCCCATAGCCTGAGATGTTCAGTGATCATGTCCTGGTGCCAGGTGAGGTGATCAGCAGTCCAGGCCAGGCTACAAGCTTGGCAAGAGACTATACATCCTGGACATACAGCTGGCAGAGTACAGTGGTGTCCCAACACACATGCTGGTCGCATCTGTGCAGGAGCAAAGGAGAAGCAAAAATGGCAGCACACTAGATAAATCTCTGCTTTTGCAATGATCCTCCACACTCTCCACGGATAAAACTAGAGATTTTCTCACTACAAATGAAAAATGTTTAAGTTTCCTTCATCACAGAACTGGTAATGCAGGATCACATTGGAGAAGAGAGGCAATAAACTGACATCAAGCACTTGTAGTTAACACAGAATGTATGCCAGATACTGAGATTTATATTGGTTCTTATATAGATTACACATAGTATATAGCTATTCATCTATTAGATGGATCATGTTACATAAATTATTTAAGCCTCAACTTCCCTGTGATTTGCTATTACTGTTTTATAGATGACTCATCTGAAGCTTAGAGGAATGAAGTAACTTGCTAGGTGTCAAATGGCTGATAAGAGTGAGAAGTGGGATTTTAGCCTTTTAAGTTTTCCTAGCACCTATGCCCTTAACCACTATACCATTACACTTCCTCCCAGAGGAAAATGTAATTGAATTGGTAAAGGTGACGTGTTGGGACAGCACCTATTGGTCGTGTCCCCATCAAGTGACCCTTTAGACAGTTGCTTTCCAGTGGTCTTACCCACTCAGAGGTTCTCATGTTGCTTGCACAGTGCTAAGCATTCCTTTAGGAACCTCTGCCATCAGTTCCTCATAGATGAGAACCCCTTACTGGTCATCGAATAGTGATACCAACAAACAGAGTAGTCCCACTAGAGTCTCCTGTGCAGGGAAACAATGCAGGCATGGCAGTGAACACTAGATGATAGCAACTCTTCCAACAGGAAACTGTGAGGCAAATTTTCTGAGATCCTGAGGTCATGTAAATGGGCCCTAACTCTAGACGCAGTTAATGGTACCTCTCAAATTCAGGAATGAAAAGAAACACCTGCTTAAAGTACCACACCAATTGTTCTCACATTTTGTTCTTAAGATTTCGGTCTTAGATCTCTTCTTACTCCATTCCCTCCCTGGGTACTCCATCAACTCCTTTGGCTCTCTGAGCCATGTATTTAATGGTATCCAGATCTCTCATCAGGCTATATCTCTTTCTCATGAGCTCCATACCTCTGAATCCAAGCTTTCCTCAGATATCCACCCCTGGCTATCCTAAGACCCAAAGACCACAGTTCAAAACTCCATTCATTCAATTGCCTGAAACCTGATCACCCTGTTAGCACTTTCTGTGAACTGAATCACCCAGCTGTCATTATCAAAAACTGTCGTCTTCGATATGTTTCTCTTCTTTAGCTCTGCATGAAATACATTGCTTTTGTTCCTTCCCCACCTTTATCCAACCTATCACACCAAGTCTTGTTTATTTTATTTAATAACTTTTACATTCACTCAGTTTTTTTTTCTATCTACACTTTCACTTTAGTTCAACCCATTATCTCATCTGGATTTCTGCAATATCTTCCTAACTTCCTCTATAATTGACCATCCAACCTGTTTTATGGAGTGCCAGGAGGGTAATTTTTCTCAAATTCAAATCTGATTATGTCACTTCCCTGCTTTAAAACAATCAATACTATCTAAGTCCAAACTCCTCAATGCATATTGTTAGATGCTTTACGAGCTAGCCTGAGTTTACCTCTTGAATCACTTAGTTGCTAAAACAAACAAAAAAACACATAAAAATCAAACAGTTTAATTGAACAAAGAATGACCCAGAAATCAGGCAGTTTACAAACCAAAATAGGTTCAGAGAGACTTCAGCACAGCTCTGTGGTAAAAGATGATTTATGGACAGAAAAAGGAAAGTGCCATACAGAAAATGGAAGTGAGATGCAGAAACAGCTGGATTGATTACAGCTTCATGTTCCCTTTATTTGAACATGGTTTGAACCTCTGGCTGCCGTCAATTGGCCAAAACTTGATTGAAACAAGATTAGGTTATAATCTGCTTACACATCTGGTTTACAGTGTTTCTCTTTATGGAGAAACCTTTAGGCTGAACTTGAAATATATAAGAAGGCAGTTTTAGGCTCAACTTGAGTCCATTCAGAAGACAGAAATGATGCCAGTCATTTTCATTAAGAGAATTTAATATGAAGAATTTTTAATTAGTTATTAAGAACTGATAAAGCAAAAGAGAACAATAAGGTGTCATAGAGGTGGCAATTGCAGGAAGAAGCTATCAATTCTAAAGATGAGGGAATAAGGGGAAGAGGTTAAAATTATTTAGGTTTAAAAGCTTAGAAGTGTGGCCCCAGTAGCTGAAACTCAGACCTCTGAGGAGAAGGGCAGTGGACAGTGGGTGTCTCTTGGATGGAGTGAGTATGAAGCAGCTAATTTTGCAAAAGTTGGAATTTGCAAATTTGCTTCAACTGCTGCTACTAGAACTGGCTGCCACTTCTAGAGTGAAAAGAGGCTGGAGGACACTGACAGGAACAGGAATAAGAAGCAAACAGGAAGTAACAAGGCTTTTCCTTCTCCAGTCTAATAGTTTTCCTCTAGTATCTCCTATTGGCAGAGCATAAGGAAATCATCTGGTAAAGCAGGAATGTAGTTGTAGAGTCCCAACACCAGCATCACAAAGCTCAGTTAGAAGAGTGGGTTTGAAGCTTCGGGACAGTAATTCAAAAATGGCAAAACTCATCCCTTTAGCTACTCAGCATATTTGCATCCTTCTATGTGTATTTGTTTTACAAACAACAAAAACAACTATGTTTCCACCCAGAAATGCAACTATCCTTTGTACGAATAAAGATGCTCTCATCCTTTTTTCAAAATGAGGAGCCTAAAGTCACAACAATAAAAGCATCCACATCCATAAATGATTACACTATTTATCTCTTGGCTATGATAACTACTCCTCAAATTCAATCACAGTTCCATCTGAATATCTGATTACCCAAAGACCAAATTATAAACTTAACTGCCAACAAAATTTGTGAAAATTAATAAGGGGAAGCATATGAAAGGAAAATTTACATGTATAGAGATGAATACTCACTTATACAATAAACAGAAAGTACATATATTATTTAGTCGTTATTTCTTAACTAGTCCCAAGGTCATAGTTTATAACTTTCCTCTTTCACTATCAATACCTTTTCTCTTTTGTTCTCAGTCTTAATTTCACCTTATCAAAGATGTCATTGCTGGTTTTTTTTTTTTTTGAGACAGAGTCTTGCTCTGTCACCCAGGCTTGGAACCCCACGGGGTTCAAGCAATTCTTTGCCTCATCTTCCCTAGTAGCTGGGATTACAGGTGCCTACCACCATGGCTGGCTATTTTTTTTTTTATTTTTGGTAGAGACAGGGTTTCACCATCTTGGCCAGGCTGGTCTTGAACTCCTGACCTTGTGATCCAACCACCTTTGCCTCCAAAAGTGCTGGGATTACAGGTGTGAGCCACCATGCCTGGCTCATTGCTGTTGTTTTTAACCTGGTGAGATGTTTAAACCCTCATTTTGAAGGACCTGAGTCTTCAGTGGACCTTCCCTTTTGGGGTGGAGAAATTCCTGGGTTCCAAACATAGTCCTCCTGGCTCCAGTGTAGGCAGCAACCCCATTTCTGTTAGTAATTAGAGTCAATCATCCCAGCCAGTTGATTAACCCAATCTTTGCCTAAATCAGTAGCATGAAGAACCCTAGATGGCTAGGTGGTAGCCCTGACTTATAATTCAATAGTATCCTCATTGTGTTCCCTCGTAGAAACATTTTTCTCTTGGAACTATATCTTCTAAATTGGCAAAGCTCAAAGCAAAAATTCTGCAAGAGGATTACTAATAGTGAGGGGAATTATATGCAATTCTGTATATTGATTCCTGGATCCATCTCTCCTAACTATGGGAGAAACAGCACCAAATATTGGTCACTAATTCAAACTATAAACTTCATCCTGTAAAATAGAACCTCATGCATTGTCTCCAAACTGGGATCATAACTGGGTCTTTACTAGGTTATTCTAGCATTCTACTAGGTCAACTGCTTCTAGGTGATTGGTGCTGGGAGATTAATGAACTCATAAGCCGATTATGCACCTTTGCTCTGAAATGAGTTCCCCAGTTACCAGCAACATTTGTATAGTAACATAATGATGAGTGAGGCAATCCATAGGTTCACAAATTGTGACACTGGCAGTGTATTATAAACAGGGAAACCCAATTCATATCCAGAATACATGTCTATTCCAATAAGAATAAATCCTTGCCTATTCCATGTAAAGAAGAGACCGATGTAATCAATTTGCTACCAGATATCTATCTAGTCACCTGGGGAATAATGGCACATCAAAGGGTAAGCATTGATCTCTGATGTTGATGGATTAGGCTTAACAACAGTGGTATCCATGTCAGCCTTGGTGAGGGGAAGTCCATGTTATTTAGCCCATGCATAGCATCTATCCCTGCCACTGTGGCTACTTTGTACATAGGCTCATCAACCACTAGGGTGGTTGGAGAAAGGGGTTGAAAGATATTCACAAACCATGTATGTTAATTTATTCACCTGATTATTAAGAATCTCTGCTGTAGATGTTTTTTGTTCGTTTTGTTTGTTTGTTTGTTTGAGACAGAGTCTGGCTCTGTCACCCAGGCTGAAATGAACCATGGGTTCATTTCCAGACTATTTCTTTCCCACTGGCAAGAACTCAGCTCACAGCAACCTCCACCTCCCTGGTTCAAGCGAATCTCATGACTCAGCCTCCCTACTCCTGGGACTACAGGCACATGCCACCATGCCTAATTTTTTGTATTTTTAGTAGAGATGGGTTTTCACTGTGTTAGTCAGGATGGCCGCTATCTCCTAAACTCGTGAACTGTCCACCTTAATCTCCCAAAGTACTGGGATTACAGGTGTGAGCCACTGCACCTGGCCTATAGATGTTTTTATTAATTTTTGTTTGTTTGTTTATAGTACAGATGAGGTCTCACTGTTGTCCAGGCTGGTCTCAGACTTCTGAGCTAAAGCAATCCTACTGTCTCAGCCCCTCAAAATGCTGAGATAGGCATAAGCCAGCATGCCAGGCTTATATACACTTTTAATTGTAAATTGACAAATTATAATTGCATGTAGTTATGGGGTTCAAAGTGATATTATCTATGAATATGGAATAATTAAATCAAGTTAATATGTTCATTACCCTTTAATACTTATTTTTGTGATGAGAACATGTGAAATTAACTCAGTGATTTTTAAATGTACATTATTTTACTATACTCATTCTGCAATCCAATATAAAGGAAAAATATCAGATATCTAATCTATAGATTTGTTCTCTTTGACCAACTCCTAATCCCTCCTGCACCCTCCCCCTGCCTGTAACTACCATTCTATTCATTGCTTCGTTGCATTTGAGTGTTTTATATTCTGTATATAGTGAGAAACATGCAATATTCATCTGTGTCTGGCTTATTTAATTTAGTACAATGTTCTTCACTTCCATCCATGTTGCCACAAATGACAATTTTTTTAACTGAATAGTACTCCATTATGTGTAATACCACATTTTTTAAAAATCTAATCCTCTGTTGATGGACACTTAGGCTGACTCCATAACTTTGCTGTTGGGAATAGTGCTGCAGTGAACATGGGAGTGCAGATATCTCTTCAATATAATGATTTCAAATATTTTGAGGAAATATTCAGAAGTGGGATTGCTGAATCATATGGTAATTCCATTTTTAGCTTTTTTTGAGGAACCTCTATATAGTTTTCCATAATGGCCATACTAATTTATATCTCCACCAACAGTGTACAAGTGTTCCCTTTTCTGTACATTCTTACCAATACTCATTATCTTTCATCTTTTGCATAGACATTCTGAAACATGTGGGGATATCTCATCATGGTTTTAATTTGCATTTCTCTAATGATTAGAAATATTGAGCATTTTTCCATATATCTGTTGGCCATTTGTAGGTCTTCTTTGGATAAATGTCTATTCAGTTCCCTTACCTATTCTTAAATCAGATTATTTGTTCTCTTTCTATAGATTTGAGTCTCATATTTTAGATATTGACCCCTAATCAGATGCATTGCAGATATATTTTCTTGATCTTTACGCTGGCTCTTCACTCTGTTAATTGTTTCTTTTGTTTTGTGGAGGATTTTTATTTTGAGGTAATCCTGTTAGTTTCTTTTTGCCTTTTTTGAGTGTGCTTTTGGGGCCAAATCTAAAAAATCACTGCCCAGATCGGTGTCTTGTAGTTTTTCTGGAATGTTTTCCCCTAGTAGTTTTACAGTGTAAGGTCTTATGTTTATGTCTTTAATCTATTTTGAGTTGATTTTTGCATATGGTGTGAGATAAGAGCCTAATTTTATTCTTCTGCATATGGATACCGCAATTTTTTTTAAACAGCATTCATTAAAGACTGTTCTTTTTCTGTGTTCATGGCACCTTTGTTGAAAGCCATTTGTCCATATGTGCATGGGCTCATTTTCAGACTATTTTTTCCCATTGGTCAAAGAGTCTATTTTTATGCTGTACCATGCTGCTTTAATTATGGTTGCTTTGTAATGTAGTTTAAAGTCAGGTGGTGTGACCCCAATTTTTTTTTCTCATAATTGCCTTGGCTATTTGGGATTTTTGTAGTTCCATATGAATTTTAGGATTGATTTTCATGGAAAGTAACATTGAAATTTTGATTTGATAGGTATTGTACTGAATCCATAGATCACTTTGGGTAGTATTATGGACATTTAAACAATAGAAGTTCTTCCAATTCATAAACATGGGATATATTTCCATTTATTTGTGTCTTTTTCAATTTATTTCATTAAAATTTTATAGTTTTTAGTGTGCAGTTCTCTTTTTTAATCTCTATTTCTAAATTATTTTTACAGCTATTGTAAATAGAATTGTTCTCTTTTGGAATGTTGTTAGTGTACATAGAGACCTCTAATTTTTGTATGTTGATTTTGCATCCTACAACTTTACCATATTCTTAAATTAACTCTAACCATTTTAGTTTTTGTGAAACTTTATGGTTTTTCTATATATAAGTTCTTGTCATCGTACAGTAACAATATCACTACTTCCTTTCCCATTTGGATGCCTTTTATTTATTTCTCTTGTCTAATTGCTTGAACAAAGAATTCCCACACTACATTGAACAGAAGTAATGAAAATAAGCATTCTTACCTTTTTCAGATTTTAGAGAAAAGGGTTTCAATTTTTCACTGTTGAGTATGTTAAATGTGGGCTTATCATATATGGCCTTTATTGTGTTGAGATATATTCCTTCTATGTCTAATGTACTGAGAGTTTTTAATAATAAAAGATGTTGAATTTTGTCAAATCTCTTTCTACATCTAATGAGATGACCATATGGTTATTGTCTTTTATTCTGTTAACATGATACATCACATTTATAGACTTGTTTATTTTGAAACATCCTTGCATTCCTGGGGTAAATTCCCCTTGATCATGGAATTTTTTTTTTAAATATGTTGTTGAAATTGGTTAGCTTAAATTTTTGAGGCTTTTGATTCCAAGATGGCTGAATAAGAGGCAGCTCTGGAAAGTAGCTCCCAGCAAGAGAGGTGAAGAAGCTGAGTGGTCTCCACAATTCCCAGTGAGGTACCAGGTTCATTTTGTGGGTCTGGTTGGACAGTGCATATAAACCAAATAGGGCAAGTTGAGGCAAGGTGAGGCACTGCCCCACCCAGAAGGTGCATGCAACTGACCAGAGGACTGGGGGATCTCCCTCTCTGGGACTTTGGTTCAGATACAGTGCTCTACTGAAGCCCTCTACAACCCACAGAACAAGAGATCTTTGCCAGACTGAAAAGCCTCAGTGAGCTGCCTAAACAGGGCAGAACAGCAACTTCAGCTGGCGCTGGGGCTATCAGCATAGATCTGGGTGGATGCACTGGCTGATGCTGAAAAAGCCAGAAAGCCGGATGGACAGAGCCATCCACACCCCAGAAAGAAGGGGAACTGAAAACAGGGAAACACCCCACATGGCAGAATGGGTCTCCCGTACGACAAAGCCTAGCAGGCTAAAAAACTCTCACATTAGGGTTTTGCACCCAGAACATCAGTTAGAGAGTGAAGTTCAGTGAGGGGGAGGGCAGCCGCCATTGCAGAAGCCAGCCTAATTTTTCTGAGTAAATATAATAGCCAGGAAAAATAAGCAGCAGCTCCACTGAATCTGTGGCAACCCAGCAGTGCCTCTGCAGGCAGACAAAGGAAAGGCTACCTCTCCAAGCAGCTATGTGAGATCAAAGCTATATAAATCCAACAAGATTGGAAGAATCTTGAAACCATCGGAAGAAGGTTGAAACCATCAAAAACCAGAATGCCTCCCCAACACCATGAGATCACAACTCCTCACCAGCAAGGGAACAAATAAAGATAGAAAACGAATTTGATAAATTGACAGATGCAGGCCTCAGAAGGTGGATAATAACAAACTTCTCTGAGTTAAAGGAACATATTCTAACCCAATGCAAAGAAACTAAAAACCTTTAAAAAGGGTTAGATGAAATGCTAACTAAAATAACCAGCTTAGAGAACATAGACCACTTGATGGAGCTGAAAAACACAACATGAGAACTTCACAATGTGTACATAAGTTTCAATAGCTGAATTGATCAAGGAGAAGAAAGGATATCAGAGATGAAATAAAATGAGAAGGCAAGACTAGGGAAAAAAAGGTAAAACTAAATGAACAAAGCCACCATGAAATATGGGATTATGTGGAAAGACCTAATCTATGCTTGATTAGTGTACCTGAATGTCATGGTGAGCATGAACCCAAGCTGAAAAACACTCTCCAGGTTATGATCCAGGAGAACTTCCCCAACCTAGCAAGGCAGGCCAACATTCAAGTCTAGGAAATACAGAGAACACCACAAAGATGTTCCTCAAGAAGAGCAACCCCAAGGCACATAATCGTCAGATTCACCAGGGTTGAAATGAAGGAGAAAATGCTAAGGACAGCCAGAGAGAAAGGTCGGGTCACCCACAAAAGGAAGCCCATCAGACATGCAGCAGATCTCTTGGCAGAAACCCTACAAGCCAGAAGAGAGTGGGGGCCAATATTCAATATCCTTAAAGAAAAGAACTTTCAACCCAGAATTTAATATCCAGCAAAACTAAGCTTCATAAGTGAAGGAGAAATAAAATCCTTTATGGACAAGCAATTGCTGAGAGATTTCATCACTACCAGACTTGCCCTACAGGACTCATGAAGGAAGCACTAAACACAGAAAGAAAAAAACAGTACCAGCCACTGCAATAAAGAACCAAATGGTAAAGACTAATGATACAATGAAGAAATTACACCAATGAAAGGGCAAAACAACCAACCAGTAACAAAATGGCAGGATCAAATTCACATATAACAATATTAACATTAAATGTAAATGGATTGAATGCCCCAATTGAAAGATACAGACTGGTAAATTGGATAAAAAGCCAAGAACCATTAGTGTGCTGTATTCAGGAGACCCATTTCATGTGCAAAAATACACATAGACTCAAAATTAAGGGATGGTAGAAGATTTATCAAGCAAATGGAGAGTAAAAAAAAGGAGGGGAGGCAATCCTAGTCTCTGATAAAGTGGACTTTAAACCAACAAAAATCAAAAGAGACAAAGAAGGGCATTACATAATGGTAAAAGGATCAATACAAAGACCTACAAAGAGGCTTTAACTCCCACACAATAATAGTGGGAGACTTTAACACTTTACTGGCAATATTAGATCAATGAGACAGAAAATCAACAAGGAAATCCATAACATGAATGCAGATCTGGATCAAACAAACTTAATATACATGTACAGAACTCTCACCCCTAAATCCACAGAATACACATTCTTCTCAGCACCACATTGCAATTACTCTAAAATTGACCACATAATTGGAAGTAAATAATTCCTCAGCAAATGCAGAAGAATGGAAATCATGACAAACAGTCTCTCAGGTCACAGTGCAATCAAATTAGAACTCAGAATTCAGAAACTAACTCAGAACCACACAACTTCATGGAAACTAAACAAATGGTTCCTGAATATTGACTAGATAAACAATGAAATGAAGGGAGAAATAAAACTGTTCTTTGAAACCAATGAGAAGACACAATGTACCAGAATCTCTGGGACACATTTAAAGTAGTGTCTAGAGCAAACTTCATAGAAATAAATGCCCAAATGAGGAGCAAGGAAAAATTAAAAATCAACACCCTATCATCAAAATTGAAAGAGATAGAGGAGCAAGATCAAAACAACTCAAAAGCTAGTAGAAGACAAAAAATAACTAAGATCAGAGTAGAACTGAAGGAGATAGAGACACAAAAAACCTTCAAAAAAAAAATCAACAAATTGAGGAGCTGGTTTTTTGAAAAGATCAACAAAATAGATAGACCACTAGCCAGATGAATAAAAAAAAGAAGAGAGAAGAATCAAATAGATGCAATAAAAATGATAAAAGGGACATCACCACCAATTCCACAGAAATACAAACTACCATCAGAGATTACTACAAACAACTCTATGTACACAAACCAGTAAATCTGGAAGAAATGGATAAATTCCTGGACCCTTGCACTCTCCCAGGACCAAACCAGGAAGAAGTTGAAACTCTGAACAGACTAATAACAAGGGCTAAAGTTGAAGAAGCAATTAATAGCCTACCAACCAAAAAAAGTCAGGTCCAGATGGGTTTACAGCTGAATTCTACCAGATGTACAAAGAGGAGCTGGTACCATTCCTTCTGAAACTATTCCAAACAATCCAAAAAGGGGGAATCCTCCCCAACTCAGTTTATGAGACCAACATCATCCTGATAGCAAAACTGGGCAGACTCAACTAAAGAAAACTTCAGGCCAATATCCATGATTAACATAGATGCAAAAAATCTTCAATAAAATACTTGCAAACCGAATGCAACAGTAAATAAAAAAGCTTATCCATCATGATCAAGTAGGCTTCATCCCAGTGATGCAAGGCTGTTTTAACATACACAAGTCTATAAATGTAATCCGTCACATAAACAAAACCAAAGACAAAAACCACATGATTATCTCAATAGATGCAGAGAAGGCCTTTGACAAAACTCAACAGCTATTTATTCTAAAACCCCTCAATAAACTAGGTATCGATGGAATGTATCACAAAATAATAAAAGCTATTTATGACAAACCCAGTGTCATACTGAAAAGGCAAAAACTGGAAGCATTCTGTTTGAAATCTGGCACAAGACAAGGATGCCCTCGTTCATCACTCCTATTCAGTATAGTATTGGAAGTTCTAGCCAGAGCAATCAGGCAAGAAAAAGAAATAAAAGGTATTCAATTAGGAAAAGAGGAAGTCAAATTGTCTCTATTTGCAGATGACATGATTGTATATTTAGGAGACCCCATCGTCTCAGCCCCAAATCTCCTGAAACTGATAAGCAACTTCAGCAAAGTGTCAGGATATGATACCAATATGCAGAAATCACAAGTATTCCTATATACCAATAACAGAGAGCCAAATCAAAAGTGAACTCCCATTCATAATTGCTACAAAGAGAATAAAATATCTAGGAATACAACTAACAATAGATATAAAGGACCTCTTCAAGGAGAACCAAGAACCACTGCTCAAGGAAATAAGAGAAGACAAAAACAGATGGAAAAACATTCCATGCTCCTGGTTAGAAAGAATCAATATTGTGAAAATGGTCACACTGCCCAAAGTAATTTATAGATTCAACACTATTGCCATCAAGCTACTAATGACCTTCTTCACAGAACTAGAGAAAACCACTTCAAACTTCACAGGGAACCAAAGAGAGCCCAAACAATAGCCCAAGCAATCCTAAGCAAAAAGAACAAGGCTGAAGGCATCACACTGCCTGACTTCCAACTATACTACAAGGCTACAGTAATCAAAACAGCATGGTACTGGTACCAAAAGAGAAACAGATCAATAGAACAGAACAGAGGGCTCAGAAGCAATACCACACATCTACAACCATCTGATCTTTGACAAACCTTACAAAAACAAGCAATAGGGGAAGGATTCCCTGTTTAATAAATGGTATTGAGAAAACTGGCTAGCAATGTGCAAAAAGCAGAAACTGGACCCCTTCCTGACACCTTAAACTAAAATTAACTCCAGATGGATTAAAGATCTAAACATAAGACCTAACACCATCAAAACCCTATAAGAAAACCTAGGCAAAATGATTCAGGACATAGGCATAGGCAAGGACTTGATGACTAAAACACAAAAAACAATGGCAACAAAAGCTAAAACAGACAAATGGGATCAAATTAAACTCCAGAGCTTCTGTATAGCAAAAGAAACAATCATTAGAGCAAAGCAGCAACCAACAGAATGGGAAAAAATTTTTGCAATCTACCCATCTGACAAAGGGCTAATATCTAGAATCTACGAAGAATGAAAACAGATTTACAAGAAAAACAAACAAACCTATTCAAAGTGAGCCAAGGATATGAACAGACTCTACAAAAGAAGACATATATGAGGCCAACAAACATATAAAAAAAATGGTCACCATCACTGGTTATTAGAGAAATGCAAATCAAAACCACATTGAGATACCATCTCAATCGGGCCAGTTAGAATGGCAATCATTAAGAAATCAGCAGACAACAGATGATGGAGAGATGTGGAGAAATAACTTTTACACAGTTGGTGAGAGTGTAAATTAGTTCAAGCATTGTGGAAGACAGTGTGGCTATTTCTTAGGGACCTAGAAATAGAATTACTGTTCGACCTAGCATTTTGGGTATAAACTGGGTATATACCCAAATAATTATAAATAATTCTATTATAAAGACACATGCACACGTATGTTCACTGTGGCACTGTTTACAGTAGCAAAGACTTGGAACCAACCCAAATGTCCATCAACGATAGACTGGATAAAGAAAATGTGGCATATATACACCATGAAATACTATGCAGCCGTAAAAAAACGATGCATTTGTGTCTTTTGTAGGGACATGGATGAATCTGGAAACCACCATTCTTGGCAAACTGACACAACAACAGAAAACCAAACACTGATTGTTCCCACTCATAGGCGGGTGTTGAACAATGAGAACATGTGGACACAGGGAGGAACACACTGTGGTCAGTTGTTGGGGGGCTAGGGGAGGGACAGTGTGTGGTGGGGAGGGATAATATGGGGAGAAATACCAGATATAGGTGGTCGGGGGATGAAGGCAGCAAACCACCTTGCCATGTATGTACCTGTGCAACAATTCTGCATGATCTCCACATGTACCCAAGAACCTAAAATACAACAAAAAAATTTCTTTGAGGATTTTTGCATGGATGTATATCAAAGATATTGGCATTTTGTTTTTTTGAAGGTATTGGTTTGTTTGCTTGTAGTGTCCTTCTCTGGCTTTGTCATCAGAGTAATGCTGGCTTCATGAAGAGTTTGGAAATATTCCTGCCTCTTCAATTTTTTGCAAGAATTTATGAAGGGTTGGTATCAGTTCTTTAAGTGTTGGGTAGGATTCAGCAGTAAAGCAATCAGGTCCTGGGATTTTCTATGAGGGAATAATTTTAATTATGGATTCAATCTGCTCTCATTATTGGTCTGTTTATAGTTTTTATTTCTTCCTGTTTCAGTCCTGGTATAGTGTATGTGTCTAGAAATTTATTCATTTTCTGAGTTATCCAATTTATTAGCATGTAATATTTATAATAGTCTCTTGTGATCCTTTTTGTTTTGTGTTATAAGTTGTAATGCCTTTCAGTTCTAATTTTGAGTTCTCACTTTTTCTTAATTGTCTTTTCAAAAAAATTTATTTTCACTGATATTTTGTATTGTTCTTCCAGTCTCTATTTTATTTATGTTCTAATCTCTTGTTTTTTTCTGCTGACATTGGGCTTAGTTCTTTTTTTATTTCCTTGAGGCATAACATTGTTTATTTGATATCTTTTTCTATGTATTTATTGCTAGGAATTTTTTGCTTAGCACTGCTTTTTCTCATCCCATAAGTTTTAGCATATTGTGTTTCCATTTTTATTCGTCTCACAGTATTTTTAAATTTTCTTTAAATTTCCTTATTGACCCATTAGTTCTTTGAGGGCATGCTGTTTAATTTCCATGTATCTGTGAATTTCTTGAAATTCCTCCTGTTACTGATTTCTAGTTTCTTACCATTGTTGTCAGAAAGGGTGCTTGACATTATTTTAACCTTCTTAAATTTGCTAAGGCTTGTCATTTGGCTTAACATATCATCTATCCTGGAGAATGTTCCATGTGCAGTTGAGAAGAGTGTTTATTCTGTTGTTTTTGAAGGGAGTGTTCTGTATATCACTGCTAGGTTCATTTGGTCTAAAGCATTTTTCAAGTCCAGTGTTTTCTTATTAATTTTCTGTCTGGATATGTCTATTATTGAAGTCCCCTACTATTATTATGCTAAAATGTCTCTCCCACTTCAGATCCTTTAATAGTTTCTTTATATATTTAGGTGTTCTGATGGTGCATATATCTTCCTGATGAATTGACCCATTGTAGAATGTTGCCTTTATCTTTTTAAGGTTTTTGATTTAAAGTCTAGTTTGTCTGATAAGTGTAGTCACCCCTGTCCTTTTCTGGTTAATATTTGCATAAAATATTTTTTTATCTCTTTACTTTCAGTCTATGTGTGTCCTTAAAACTGATATGAATTTCTCGAATGCAGCATATAGTTGGGTCTTGTTTATCCATCCAGTCATTATATGACTTTTTATTGGATAATTTTATCTATTTACATCCAAGATAGTTATTGATAGGTAAGGACTTATTACTGCCATTTTGTTAATTGTTTTCTGGTTGTTTTGTAGACATTTTGTTTCTTTTTTCCTGTCTTGCTGACTTTGTAGTGTGATTTTTTTTCTGGAGTGGCATGCTTTAAATCCTTTATATTTTTGTTTTGTGTATAGATTTTTGCTTTGTGGTTGACATGTTTTGGATACTTTTTGATAAGCCATCAGTTGAAATACAAATGTTTTCACACTGTGCCCATTCTGAGAGGTTTACCCTCATATCTCTTTTTCAGACCTTGCTGTCACCAATATTTTAATCTTGTTCTTTCCAAGTCCCTGATCATCATGCCCAACTGTTAACAAGACCCCAAAAGTCCATGTAGATACATTCTTTTGTATACATTCTGATGCAAAGTGATCAATCAAATGAACTGCTTGAAGTTCTGCCCATTGGGATAAATTTCTGTTACTACTGCCCTTCATTACCAATCCCAAGAGGGATTATAATGCTACAGCCATTCACTTCTGGTGGGTACTAGTATACTGGGTAGAAACATCTATAAATCAGTATTGAGTTTTTTTCCTTCTCAGTCATAGGAACTCCCATGAGGCCATACAAGTGGATTGAGGAAAAAAGGAGGAATGCAATAGAATTAAGTGTCAAAAAATCTAAGCCATCTAGTTATAGAACTTGAAGATAGATTGCTGCTGTTTATACTTAAATTATGGCTCAGCAAATCAGATAACACCCAGTTCTTATAGATACTCCGGGTTGCCTGCTCACTTAATGTAGTTAGCTTTTTGTCTATATCATTGCATCATAGAAAGGAAAGATTGTTTCTCAAAATGAGGACAGTTATCTGCTGAAGAGAGTGTGATTTTGCTTCAATCCTAGAAGACTATGCTATGAATTTTCTTATTTTGTCTGTCAGAGACTCCATACATCATTACTATTTGATGCAGACATTTTATGTCTCATTGGATCTGCTAATCTTAAGTCCCAAGTGGAAGAGCTGCTTACGCTGCAGTCTTGACTTTCTGCAGAGCCTTTTATTGCTTTGCACCACTCAAAGGTGGCACCCCTATGGGATACCTTAAAGAAACACTTTGGACAAAATAAATTTAATAGAGTTTATTTGAGCAAAGAATGATTCATAAGTCTGGTAGAACTCAGGAGAGGTTCAGGGTGTGCCACTGCAGCAGCATAGGCAGTGAGCTTTTATGTGGAGGGAAGATGAAGACATAGATTGGTTTCACATGGAAAGACTCTCATTAGAGATTCGTTGGCAGTTTCTGATTGGCAAAGTCTCTTGTTTCCTTTTACTGTTTACATTGGACTTTGGTCTGCTTATCCTTTTTCTGGCCCTTGCTTGCTTTTTGACCTTAAATATTGTCTGCTAAGCAGTCTTTCCTGTCATTCTAAGCCTGGGTTAGGTATCCCTTTCTTGTGGTCCCACAGCCCACCTGACTTATTCTTATCACAGCATTTAGCATATTATGTTGAAATTGCTTGGTATATTGTGTATATCAGTGTTTCTCAACCCTTTTTACTGTCACCCATCTAAGGAGTCTTTTTAGACATTTTGTTTCTAATCACCATTCCCCTCCTCCTTGAAAATGTAATGACCTGTTTATGCTATATGTTTATGTACTGCATGTTATATGTCTTTTATGTTTTAAAAAATGATTTTCTTCCACCTCTACCTAGAACCAACTTTCACCCCCTCTGTGGGTGATAGCACTTTCCCCCTTTCCTATGCCCCTTCTTGGGAATGTCTTCTTGGTCTCTAAGCACTCTCAGGGCATTTGCTGTGTCTTGTTCTTTGTTAAATTACCAGAGCTTAGCATGGTACTTATCTAGTAAAGACTCCATAAATATTTGTAACAAATGAGTTAGTAAATGAGTGAATCAACCATTAAAGAACACCAGATATCACAGCTGAAAGCAGATTGGTTTTCTATTACTTTTTACCTTTGATTCCCCTTCAGAATTGCTAGCATATGATTTTTATTCCTTTAATTTTTTACACATTTTTTTTTCTGCTAAACTTTTTGAAGGCCAGGGCCATTCCTCATCCATTTGTCAACTCCTTGGAGAAACAAAGTATGGTGCTTTGTACACATAAGGTATTCAATGAATATTTGTTGAAGTATTGCAAGTGAGTAAGTTAAGACTTTCCAGGAAATTACCAGTTTTCAATTAAACCCTAAGGATGGGGTCAAAAAAGAAAGGTGAATTCACTGAGAATTTGCTTCAAGGACTGCAGAGACTTTTCTACAAACCACTGCTTGTTTGTTTGTTTCTTCTTCTATGCTCTCTTAGTATTATTTATTTGTAGTTACTGTATGTTAAGCTACCAGATAGACTGAGAAATCCCCTAGGGCAAGAATCAATTTTTACCCAGTCTTGTATTTCCTGTACCACACATTGTATCAGACATTAAAGGAATTAGTAAAGTAGTAGAGGCATATTCATATTTGAGTTCTCCCATTGCCTTTGACTGGTTGTGTTCTTTGGAAAATTACTTAAATTATTGGTCTCTGTTTTTATCATATGATAAGTGGAAATAACTATCTCAAATGAGTAAACATCCCACTTTTTAAGTGTAGTGTACATCCATACTCCTGGGTTTCTGGTCTATGCTACACTAGGATAATAAAAGGGGACCTTCGGTAATACAAAGAAGAGTATATTCTGTTAGGAAATGCAATTGATTATACTGAAAGGTGACAATATTAGAATTAAAAATGTTTATGTATCAATGCTTTATCATCAAACAGACCCATAGAAGACTGATTTCTTCCTGAGTTTTATTTTCCTACATTTAGAATATCAGGATTTCGCTCAAGCTTTTTTCTTTTTATTATCCCCCATCTTTTGTTTATGTTGATCTTCTCTCATCAAGCAAACAGGGGAGTCACTCACAGTTCCCTCCCCATTCCTATTTTTTTCTGTGCTTTGTTTAGCCCATTTCTTCCTGTGTAGAGGGCCCTTATCACCCATCTAGGGAGTCTTTTTAAACAATTAGACAAAATGTCTAAAAATTTGTTTTAAAATTTTAGACAATTTAGAGGACCTGATCCCACTTCCCTACTCAGTAATGGACCCCCAACCTCTAACTGCTACTCTTACCCCATTCCAGCCTGGCCAAGGGGCAAAGGAGAAAGCTCAGAATGACTGGCTCTGGGGAAACAGAGCCAGAAAAGAAGTGGAACCCTAGGGGAAGAAATTAGAAATTAAAAGATGAGGTAATAGAAGGAGGAAGGGGGAAGATGGTGCTATAGGATCAACTCAGGATTGCAGCTCTCAGTCAAAGCACAGAGGGTGAGTGGATGCTGCATTTACAGACAGAACTTTATTGCCCACAGACCAGGAAATTCCCAGGTGTAGGAGCTCCATGGGACACCAGCACAGCTGTTTCAGCAGGCGCAGCCATTTTGGCCAGAGCCGCAGCACAGTGGCACTCCGTACAAAATACACTGGTCTGATTGTCCTGTTAAACCAGCAATTTGAGATTTGGGAAGGCAGTTTAGAACTTTCATCTGATTAAATGGGACTTAAACAGTAAGCCAGGCCAGGAGATTCCCAGGCAGTGATGTTTGAGCTGGTGCAGTTGGTCATTGCATGGGAAATCACACAGATCCCAGTGCCCTTTCAGCAGGTGACTGAAACACCTGGGAGAGAGTCAACACTTCAACTTAAAAAAAACAAAAGGGCTCTGAGGCAGGGAGCCAGGTGATCAGGCTTGGTGGGTCCCAACCCCACAAAAACAAACAAAACAGCAATTGGAAATGCTCAGGGTTGAGTTTCAGGGCAAGCACAGCTGAATCCAGGATGGTGCAGCTCAGTGGGGGAGGGGTGTCCCCCATTACTGAGGCATTCCACACCTACGGAGGTACTCTCCCATTGCTGACACAGCCTGCCATTGCCGAGGCAACCCGCCATAACAGAGAGAGTCCACCAATACAGAGGCAGGCCACCATCACCATGGCAGTTCTAACTACACCCGTATAAACAGGACTACAGGGAATTACACTCGGCAAAAGGGCAGAGCCCATGGCAACAGGGCGGAGCCCACAGCAGCAGGGTGGAGCCTTGGCAGGCAGGTAGTGACTACACTGCCTCCTTGCTGGGCAGGACAGTGCAATGGATACTCATAAATAAAGCCCTAACTCCCCGAGACAGAGCACCTGAGGAAAAAAAGGGGCTTTATGAGTTCTGCTACAACAGACTTAAATGTACCTGCCTAGCAGCCCTGAATGAACAATGGAGCTCATAGCTTAGCACTTGAGCTCCTATAAAGTACAGACTGTCTCCTCAAGCAGCTCCCTGACCCCTGTATATCCAAAGAGTCACCTCACAGAGGACTGATCAGACTGACATTTGGCAGGCATTATTCTGGGACAAAGATAGCAGAAGAAGAAACTGGTAGCATCCCTCACTGTTCCGCAGCTGCTACAGGTATACCCCAGGCAAGCAGGGCCTGAAGTGGACCTCAGCAGTCCTACAGCAGAGGGCTAGACTGTTAGAAGGAAACTAAGAAACAGAAATACTTCATCATCAACAATCTGGGCATCCACTCAGAGACCCAATTGAAAAGTCAGCAACTACTAAGATGACAGGTGGATAAATCCACAAAGATGGGAAGAAACCAGTGCAAAAAGGAGGAAAACACCCAAAAGTGAAAGACCTCGCCTCCTACAAGGGACCACAATCCCTCACCAGCAAGGGAACAGAGCTGGATGGAGAATGAATGTGATGAAATGACAGAATCAGACTTCAGAAGGTGGGTAATGAGAAACTTCTGTGAACTAAAAGAACATGTTCTAACTCAATGCAAAGAAAATAAGAAGCTTGAAAAAATATTTGAGAAAATAACAAGAATGGACAACTTAGAGAGGAATATGAGTGAATTGATGGAGCTAAAAAACAACACGAGAACTTTGTGAAGCATGCACAAGTTTCAACAGCCAAATTGACCAAGCAGAAGAAAGAATATCAGAGGTTGAAGATCAACACAATAAAATAAAACAAGAAGGCAAGATTAGAGAAAAAAGTGCAAGAAAGAATGAACACGGTCTCCAAGAAATGTGGGACTATGTGAAGAGACCTAATCCACGTTTGATAGGTGTACCTGAATGTGATGAAGAGAATGAATCAAAGCTGGAAAATACTCTTCAGGATATTATCCAGGAAAATTTCCCCAACCTAGCAGGGCAGGCCAATATTCAAGTCCAGGAAATACAGAGAACACCACAAAGATATTCTGCAAGAAGAGCAACCCCAAGGCACATAATCCTCAGATTCACAAGGGTTGAAATGAAGGAGAAAATGCTAAGGGCAGCCAGAGAGAAAGGTTGGGTCACCCACAAAGGGAAGCCCATCAGACTCACAGCAGATCTCTTGGCAGAAACCCTACATGCCAGAAGAGAGTGGGGGCCAATATTCAACATCCTCAAAGAAAAGAACTTTCAACCCAGAATTTCATATCCAGCCAAACTGAGCTTCATAAGTGAAGGAAAAATAAATTTTTTTGCGAACAAGCAAGTACTCAGAGATTTTGTTACCACCAGGCCTGCTTTACAAGAGCTCCTGAAAGAGGCACTACACATAGAAAGGAATGACCAGTACCAGCTATTCCAAAAACATACCAAATGCTAAAGATCATCAACAAAATGAAGAATCTGAATCAACTAACAGGCAAAACAGCCAGCTAGCATCAAAATGGCAGTATCAAATTCACACATAACAATATTAACCCTAAATATAAATGGGCTAAATGCACCAATCAAAAGACCCAGACTGGCAAATTGGATAAAAAGCCAAAACCCATCGGTGTGCTGTATCCAGGAAACCCATCTCACATGCAAAGATACACAAAGGCTCAAAATAAAAGGATGGAGAAAGATTTACCAAGCAAATGAAGAGCAAAAAAAAAAAAAAAAAAAAAAGCAGGAATTGCAATTCTTGTCTCTGATAAAATAGACTTTAAAGCAAAAAAGATCAAAAGAGACAAAGAGAGAAGGACATTACGTATTGGTAAAAGGATCGATACAACAAGAAGAGCTAATGATTCTAAATATATATGGACCCAATACAGGAGCACCCAGATATATAAGGCAAGTTCTTAATGACTTACAAAGAGACTTAGACTCCCACGCAATAATAGTGGGAGACTTTAACACTCCACTGTCAATATTAGACAGATCAACCAGACAGAAAATTAACAAGGATATCCAGGACTTGAACTCAGACCTGGAACAAGCAAACCTGATAGACATTTACAGAACTCTCCACCCCAAATCCACAGAATACACATTCTTCTCAGCATCATATCACACCTACTCTAAAACTGACCACATAATTGGAAGTAAATCACTCTTCAGCAAATGCAAAACAACAGAAATCATAACAGACCATAGTGCAATCAAGTTAGAACTCAGAATACAGAAACTAACTTAGAATCGCACAGCTTCATGGAAACTGAACAACTGGCTCTTGAATGCTGACTGGATAAACAATGAAATAAAGGCAGAAATAAAGAAGTTCTTCAAAACCAATGAGAATGAAGACACAACATACAAGAATCTCTGGGACACATTTAAAGCAGTCTGTAGAAGAAAATATATAGCAATAAATGCCCACATGCGAAGAGTAGAGAGATCCAAAATTGACACCCTATCGTCAAAATTAAACAGCTAGAGGAGCAAGATCAAAAAAACTCAAAACCTAGCAGAAGACAAGAAATAACTAAGATCAGAGCAGAACTGAAGGAGATAGAGACACGAAAAACTTTCAAATAATCAATAAATTTAAGAGCTGGTTTACTGAAAAGATCAACAAAATAGACAGATCGCTAGCCAGATTGATAAAAAAGAAAAGAGAATAACCAAATAGATGCAATAAAAATGATAAAGGGGAAATTACCACAGATTCCACAGAAATTCAAACCATCATCAGAGAATATTACAAACAACTCTATGCACATAAACTAGTAAACCTGGAAGAAACTGATAAATTCCTGGACACTTGTGTCCTCCCAAGCCTAAACCAGGAGGAAGCTGAAACTATGAATAGACCAATAACAAGGTCAGAAGTTGAGGCAGCTATTAAGAGCCTACCACACAAAAAAAGCCCAGGTCCAGATGGGTTCATAGCCAAATTCTACCAGACACACAAAGGGGAACTGTTACCATTCCTTCTGAAACTATTCCAAATAATCCAAAAAGAGGGAATCCTTCCCAAGTCATTTTATGAGACCAACATCATCCTGATACCAAAACCCGGCAGAGACTCAACAAGAAAAGAAAACTTCAGGCCAATATCCATGATGAACAGAGACACAAAAATCTTCAATAAAATACTAGCAAACTGATTGCAACAGCACATCAAAAAGCTTATCCACCATGATCAAGTAGGATTCATACCAGGGATGCAAGGCTGGTTCAACATATGCAAATCTATAAATGTAATTCACCACATAAACAGAACCAAAAACAAAAACCACATGATTATCTCAATTGATTCAGAGAAGGCCTTTGGCAAAATTCAACAGCCCTTTATGCTAAAAACCCTCAATAAACTCGGTATTGAGGGAGCGTATCTCAAAATAATAAAAGCTATTTATGACAAACCAACTGCCTATATCATACTGAATGGGCAAAAACTGGAAGCATTCCCTTTGAAATCTGGCACTAGACAAGGCTGTCATCTCTCACCACTTCTATTCAATATAGTAGAGGAAGACCTAGCCATAGCAATCAGGCAAGAAAAAGAAACAAAGGGTATTCAAATAGAAAAGGAGGAAGGCAAATTGTCTTTATTTGCAAACTACATGATTGTGAATCTAGAAGATCCCACTGTCTCAGCCCAAAAACTCCTGAAACTGATAAGCAACTTCAGTAAAGTCTCAGGATACAAAATCAATGTGCAAAAATCACAAGCATTCCTATACACCAATAACAGACTGAAAGAGAGCCAAATCAAGAATGAACTGCCATTCACAATTGCTACAAAGAGAATAAAATACCTAGGAATACAACTAACAAGAAACATAAAGGACCTCTTCAAGGAAAACTACAAACCACTGCTCAACGAAATAAGAGAGGACACAAACAGATGGAGAAACATTCCATGTTCATGGTTAGGAAGAATCAATATTGTGAAAATGGCCATACTGCCCAATGTAATTTACAGACTCAATGCTATCCCCATCAAGCTACCAATGACCTTCTTCACAGAAATGAAAAAAACCACCTTGAACTTCATATGCAACCAAAAGAGAGCCCACATTGCCAATTCAATTCTAAGCAAAAAGAACACAGCAGGAGGCATCACATTACCAGACTTCAAACTATACTACAAGGCTACAGTAATCAAAACAGCATGGTACCAATACCAAAACAGAGATATAGACCAATGGAACAGAACAGAGGCATCAGAGGCAACACAACATACCTACTACCATACAGTCTTTGATAAACCTGACAGAAACAAGCAATGGGAAAAGGATTCCCTGTTTAATAAATAGTGTTGGGAAAACTGGCTAGTGATGCACAGAAAGCAGAAACTGGACCCCTTCCTGACACCTTACACTAAAATTAACTCCAGATGGATTAAAGACTTAAACATAAGACCTGGCACCATAAAAACCCTAGAAGAAAATCTAGGCAAAACCATTCAGGATATAGGAGGAGACAAGGACTTCATGACCAAAACACCAAAAGCATTGGCAGCAAAAGCCAAAATAGACAAATGGGACCTAATCAAACTCCACAGCTTCTGCACGGCAAAAGAAACAGTCATTAGCGTGAATCAGCAACCAACAGAACGGGAAAAAATTTTTGCAGTTTACCTATCTGACAAAGGGCTGATATCCAAAATTTACAAAGAACTCAAACAGATTTACAAGAGAAAAACAAACAAGTCCATTCAAAAATGGGCAAAGGATATGAACAGACACTTTACAAAAGAAGACATACATGAGGCCCACAAACACATGAAACAATGCTCATCATCACTGGTCATTAGAGAAATGCAAATCAAAACTACATTGAGATACCATCTCACACCAGTTAGAATGGCGATCATTAAAAAATCTGGAGACAACAGATGCTGGAGAGGATGTGGAGAAACAGGAACACTTTTACACTGCTGGTGGGAGTATAAGTTAGTTCAATTATTGTGGAAGACAGTGTGGCAATTCCTCAAAGACCTAGAATAGAAATTCCATTTGACCTAGCAATCCCATTACTGGGCATATATCCAAAGGACTATAAATCGTTCTACTATAAGGACACATGCATACGAATGTTCATTGCAGCACTGTTTACAATAGCAAAGACCTGGAACCAACCCAAATGCCCATCGATGATAGACTGGACTGGAAAAATGTGGCACATATACACCATGGAATATTATGCAGCAATCAAAAATGATGAGTTAGTGTCCTTTGTAGAAACATGGATGAATCTGGAGAACATCATTCTTAGCAAACTGACACAAGAACAGAAAATGAAATAATACATGTTCTCACTCGTAGGCGGGTGATGAACAGTGAGAACACATGGACACAGGGAGGGGAGCATTACAAACTGGGGTCTATTGGGGGAATAGGGGAGGGACAGCGGGGGGTGCTGGGGAGGGATAGCAGGGGGAGAAAAGCAGTAAATCACACTACCATGTGTGTACCTATGCAACTATCTTGCGTGTCCTGCACATGTACCCCAAAACTTAAAATGCAATAGAAAGAAAAAAAAAAGAAATTAAAAGATGAAATAAGAAAGGAAAAGGTAGGATTTATGTTTGTGCATATAAGCACTCAGTATGGACTGACACATGATTAAGAGAAACAGAGACTTTTTTCTTCTTTCTTGGACTCTGCAAATAAGGTTAACTCTCAGATACTAAGGTTTGTTGTTTATTTGTTTGTAGTAGATTCTTCCGGGTCTTACATATGTTAAGGGCATAGCATAGGGTGATGAATACTAAATGAGATAACATCAGTCAGGAACTGTGGACAGTTTTAAAAAAATAAGTAGGCATTTATTTTTATCTTGTATAACAAGAAAAGGAGAAGTGGGTGGTAAAGACCTGGTATGACTGCTTCATGTGGTCATGAGAGTCCCAGGCTGACTCCAGCTTCCTCATGCTAACATGATGCCATGCAAGAAGGTCCATTACGTAGTCATGGTTCAGGCAACAAAAACAAGGGTGGATCAGGGACCGAGTCTACATTCCTTCTAAGGAGTTTTCACAGAAGCCCCATATCCAACTGCTCCTGGCCAGATCTGAGCCACACACCCATATCCACAAAGGAGGCTGAGGAATACAGTCTTTTAGCTGAATTCACTGTCATTTCAAATACAAAAAGGGTTAAGTCCTGGGTTCTGTTAAATGGGAAGTAACTGTCTGTCTCTGTTCTTTAATGCATTGAGCCAGACACAGGTGAGTTCCCAGTTCTAATAACTATTATTGGGTACTTAATGCTTATTGAATAAATGAGCAAATGGATGGAAACATTTCCCCACATGCATCAGAATTAGAAATAGTTGGTAGTTCCTTATTTCATTTGAAAGCTTATAGGCTTTGCTTACATATTTGTAGCCACTCAATCTGAATCCTAGGAAGACATAAAGGAGAAAGCTGCACACTGAAAAGCAGCCTTGATACTTGCTGCAGTATTGTATTTTTGAGGGCAGGCAGAGCAGTAGAATGAAAGACTTAGGACTGTTCTAGTCACTACTCTTTGTCTAATTTGTTTTCTTGCTTCACCCATGTAATAACAATCTCTTTTTAAGCAAATATATCCACTGAGTTTCAGTTCTGTCTCCATTTCTGTTTCCTCTGGTACTTTGTTCAAATAATTTCCCCCCTATTTAGAAAGCCTTCTGCCTTCCTCCTTTCCTCTCCAATGATACCTCTTCATTTTTAGAGACCTGTCTCCCTGCTGATCTGTATCTCCTTCCCTGGAATTTTTCTAACACTGCCAAACAGTGAAAGATACTTAAATTCTTATACATAAGCTTCTTGTGTATCTTTCTTTTTGTAACTTTCACAATGTCTCAATACCTATCAGATAGTCCATAAACATATTTTGGCCAATTATACCATTGACTATTAAAGCCTAAGCCTTGTTAATGTGACAAGTGATGGCCAATGAGAATCAGGGTGAAGCATTTTCACTTTGACAAGATGCATGGGGACTGCTCCATGGCACTGGTTTTCTTCCCTCTTCAGTTGTGTAAGGCAGGCTCTTGTGAAATAGTTTATTTCCTTAAAGCTTCCTTGTTTTTCACTGTTTGTTTTAATATTCATCAGGCCAGAGAGGTCTCCCAAATTATCCAAAGGTCTCACAGCAATGGGGTCCCAAGAAAGAGCTAACCATGGGCCTCCATTTCCTATCTTCTTCTAGTGGTTATCTGAGCCTAATTGAAAACCTCAGGTGGATGATCAAAGAATTGTATACAAGTTGTAGGAAGTTTTGTGGGACTTTGGCTTTCAGGCAAAAGCCTGTAAAAACAAATCTTGAACCTTACAATGTGTAGGTGGACAGCTAGAATTCAGACCTGGGTTTTACATAGGACTTAAAGCCAAACTCAAGTAAAATGCTCAGGACAATACCTTCAATGCAATAGACAAAAAGTTCTAATTTTATTGACCAGGGTTCTTAACGCAGAAAAAGAGTCCCCTCTACCTAATAGAAAGACACATATTTAAGTGAATTTCTTGGCCCACAGAATCTACACAGTCAGGAACAAAGAGTCAGGAAATGTATCCCATCATACCTGAGTCGGTTATAATGGTAAAAAAATCTCTGCTGCCATAGCTTGCTGTTTGTTTTTATGATGCTAGAGACTTGACAATAGAAAGACACTGGAATTGCCCCAGAAAAACCAAATACTTTTGTCATGCCCATTAGAAGATCTGATGGCTTTTCCTATGGGCTTATCACCTGGTCACCTCATGCTCACTTTTGCCTGGAAGACTCATGCAGGTGGATCTGCTTGGTAGACCCTATGTGCATGGTCACTAGAGTGGGTTCCTAGTTTGGATTGTTAGTCAAACTTTCAAGGCACAAACTTACCCACCATAACATTTAACTAGCCCTTAGAAAGGATACAGAAGAGACAGCATCTAGAGCAACAGCATTTCAGAAGGCTTGGGTGCATTTTCTGATGTCCCCAAGCACATACATCGGGGCATGCTTTGTTCAGAACAAATGTCAAGCTGAAGTGAATGTGGATCACATCAGCATAGGAAAGTCATAGGGTTTACTATCCCTGAAGCCTGAAGTCTCTTCTAATCCTCAGCATCCCTAAGGCTGCATGCCATGCTTCCATTCTTTAGTGCAGCTATAGTCCATAAATTACAGGTTACACAATGAACAATCTTGACAACTAGGTAGAGTACTTAGGAACATCTTAGAAAGGGTTATTTAGCCACATTGGATATGTCAAGAAGTTCAACTAAAATCAAACTATGTTCAAGCATCCCTGAGACTCTAAGAGTGACAGTCTAGCTGCTAATTCTTATTTTTCCCCAGGTCACATGTGGAATTCTGGCTAAAAGGGAATCTGGGAATTGCAGTTTTCAGCTTTTCTGACATCAGTAGTCCACTAAGTCAAAGAATGAGCTTAGAAAACATGTTATGTGGACCAAAAGACAGACCAGTTAAAGGTGAAAATAGGTAACCTAAAAATTCTCCATTCTGGGTGTCTGGTGATGGGCCACTAAAACTATCTGCCCTAAGTTGTGACTGAACAAATTACCTGCTCACTTTGGTTTTCACCTTCCTTCGCTGCCACAAGAGAGATTTGGACTGTATTGCTTTAGCAGTTTGTTCAGCTGTAACGTTATATTATTCCATAGTTTGGGGGCAAATCTATTCTATATTGCTTAGCTTCAGCACCACAGAAGACACATGATCAGATAGACTGTAACTGATATATTTGAATTAAAATATCATTATCAGACCTTAGCTCTTATATCTGCGCTATTTCCAGAGTTTTGAAATATTTTACTCAATCTTATTCTAATGTGATTTGTATAGAAGTCAGTTGGCTTTGATTCACATTTATAATATTCAATTTTACAAGCTTAAACTCTAAGCATATTTTATATTCTTTGTGGCACATTTACTTTCTGGAAAATTTTTAATTAAGAAAATAGCATGTAGAAAGTAAAAATTTCCTCTGCAATATTTCCCTTCTTGTTAAAGAATAATAATGAATACTAGAAATAATAGTTTATTTTAAAGACTAACTTTCTTCAAAGCATTCTTGCTTTTTGCTAGTAACTCTTTGTTAAGCCCTGTCCTATGTAGCTGTTAGAAATAAAGGAATAAGTGCATTCGATGTCCTTGTACTTTAACCAAGACATTTGTGCTGGACATGCTTAAAGGCAAATAGTACATTCTATGTCCTTGTATGCTGCGTGGTCACTAAAGTGATCAAGATATTTATGTTATTCCTTTTCTAAGTCCTTCTGCAAGCAACTTCCTCTCCCCCTTTCTTATTTGGACTTCCTCTTTTCCCTTGTTCTCCATTGCATTAACCTATTTATAAAAGTTTTTAAGTTGTTAGTCAACCAGGTTTTAGTTTAGATCATGAGGTCCAGCTCCAATCAATGGAGATCAACACAGCAATAAGGACCCAATGTATAAGGAATAAATATGGCTGCCTTTCCTTTCTTCATTGCACTCTCATGGCAAGATGGCTAATGAGCTGTACCTTTTCTGCAGAAAGTAAAATTGCCTTGCTGAGAAAACTTTTTGTCTGAATGCTAATTTTTCCTTGCAGTACCTAGAATAAGCATTCTGTCTCTAACAAATGGTGGCTTGTACAGGCACCCATTCCCTACTGGGGGCAGTCTCTGGTTCTCTCTCATGAGGAGGTGCAACCCACACTCATCATGGAAGCCTTTCTCTTCTTCTCCTTTCCTTTTCTTTTCTTTACCTAAATAAAATCACCTTTCCACAACAATTCTTGGGTCCGATATTTACTTTTACGAGTATATGGCACACCAGCAGTGGTCCCATCACTTATTCTTTAAGAGATTGGAGGCCAAGAACCCACAGCATTCTCTCCAGGGAGCTGTGCCTTACCAGCACCCAAGAAAAAACTCGATTACACTTGCCATAGGAATATGATTACCTACCTAGGATGATACAAACCTCAGAAAGATGTTGAAGGAGCATAATTATTACAGGAGGAGGACTGGGAAAGATGATTTAAGTTAATTTAGAAATGAAAATCCTCTCACTGACAAGTGATACTCACCTCACTGCAGCATACTTAACAAAAATCTCAGTCAGTTTAATGTATTTTTATAACCTTAATGAACTGAAACCTAATTGTAACAATTCATTTCATCCAGATTACAAGGATAACTACAAAGAGATTAATAATATAAATATCCGAGAGACCAAAATGGGTGGATCAAAAGGTCAGGAGTTTGAGACCAGCCTGGCTGACATCTCAACTAAAAATACAAAAATTAGCCAGGCATGGCACTGTGCACCTATAATCTCAGCTACTCAGCAGGAGATTTGCTTGAACCCAAGAGCAGAGGTTGCAGTGAGCCAAGATCATGCCACTGCACTCCAGCCTGGTGACAGAGCAAGACTCTATCTTGGGGAAAATAAAAAAGAACATAAATATCATTGGCAAATTATTTTGACTATTTCTTGGGGGCTGTTTTTCTTTCTTTGAAGATGAGTTCCATTTTGGAAAATAGTAAAGTTTGGTAAATACAGCAGGTGATTAATTGGACAATATATATATATAGCTTATTATGCAACATGTTAGTGATAACTGGACTGACTTCCTGTGGAGTTGAAACCAGTTTTTTGATGACACAGTTGGTGAAGCTCATCCACTGAGAGTTTTGTGTTCTGAGTTTTGCTTTCACGGTTCTTCATGGGCAACTCTCTCAGTTTTTGTTGTTGTTTTGAGACTGAGTCTTGCTCTGTTGCCTGGACTGTAATGCAATGGTATGATCTCTGCTTACTGTGGCCTTGGCCTCCCAGGTTCAAGTAATTCTTTTGCCTCACCTCCTGAGTAGCTGGGACTATAGATGTGTGCCACCATGCCCAGCTAATTTTTTTTTGTATTTTAAGTAGAGATGGAGATTCACTATGTTGGCCAGGCCAATCTCCAACTCCTGGGCTCAAGCGATCCACCTGTCTCAACCTACCAAAGTGCTGGGAGCCACTGTGCCCGGCCTCAGCTCTGTTTTGAAACTAATAACCTACGTTAAATATCTTGAATTATTTGGTTCTTGGAATGACCTCCAGCTCTTTTAGCTTTTCCTCACGGTTTTACAGCAATGCTAAGAGGCCAATATATGCTGTAGTATTGCCTGAAAAGGTCTGAGAGACTTTTTTGACAGGGGAATGGAGAGAATATGGAGAGGCCAGAAGAATGGGGACTCAGAAGAGCTGTTTGAAACTTTATCAACACCTGGGGGAAATGAATACAAATTGAGTCCTTTCCTTTGTTGACCTCAGTGACATGAAAATAAATGGCCAAGCCTTCTTGAGGTCCACAGATATTCATTTCACACTAAAAATGTGCTCAAAGATTCCATTGCAATGACTTCATAAAGTCAGGGGCGCTAATCAAATATTTCTTATTTTATGATGTTGGCTCTAAACTTGTTTTCTCACAAAAATGATCCTAACATATAAAAGATTGCAGGTTTAAATTTAAGTAGTGTTTTGTTCCTGATGAATTAAAGAAAGCACTGAGAGGGAGTATTTCAGGATCAGATAAGATAAAGAGTAGGATGGGCCAGGCGCGGTGGCTCAAGCCTGTAATCCCAGCACTTTGGGAGGCCGAGGCGGGTGGATCACGAGGTCAAGATATTGAGACCATCCTGGTCAACATGGTGAAACCCCGTCTCTACTAAAGATACAAAAAATTAGCTGGGCACAGTGGCGCGTGCCTGTAGTCCCAGCTACTCAGGAGGCTGAGGCAGGAGAATTGCCTGAACCCAGGAGGCGGAGGTTGCGGTGAGCCGAGATCGCGCCATTGCACTCCAGCCTGGGTAATGAGAGCGAAACTCCGTCTCAGAAAAAAAAAAAAAAAAGATAAAGAGTAGGATGAATAGCAGGAAATGAAAGAGGCTAAATAAAGATTGGGAAAGACTTCACAGTACAGACTAAGAACCTGAGGTTTTACCTGGGAGCATGATGGTGCTGAGGAAGAGTTTATGGAAAGAACATTCCTCTGGTAATTTAAGGGTTGTCCTAAATGACAGGGGAAAGACAAAAAGGGATGAAAATTAGTAGATCAGTCTATTAGTAGAGAGGGAGGGCTGAACCAGCAGAGCATAGAGGAAAGCTATCTGAAGATTTAAAATTGAACAGGTAGTTCCACCATTTATTTTGACTTTTAGCATTCAGATAACTGGGATTCTACTTTTCTTGAAAGAGCACATCATTATGCCGGTAAATAGCCTAGTGAGTCAAAAGGCGGTCTCAGGAATTTAGAAATGCAGGATCTCAGGCCCCACATTTTAAGGGTCTCAGGTGGTTCCCATGCACATTAAGTTTAGGAAGCACCAGGACTACAACTGGGAAGACGGATTATGATGTTAGAAGGACTGAGTCGAGTCCTACCTGTCATAGTCATTCTTCTAAAGGTGCCACTGTGGGCAAGTTACTTCATATTATTAAGTCTCAATTCTCTTATTTACAACATAATGGAAGTATAACACCTACCTCAAAGGGTTATTAGGATGAAAGGATGTAGAACTTGTAAAGCTCTTAATATGGTGCTTGGCAAATAAAAAGTAGTCATAAATGCAAACAATTGTCCTTGACAATGTCAATGTTCCTAGCAAAGGTCTAGGAAAAATTTAAATTTATGTTTTACCTTTTTAATTTTCAAAATAATTTTCCTAAAGAAGAGGTATGTAAAACAGGAAGGGAAGGAAGTAGAAGAATGGGGAGGGAAAGGAAAGAAGAACCGTCTGATTCCTTAAAGGAATAGACATATTAAAGACACTACCCAGATAGCTGGATTGTTCATTTCTATTTGTGGAAATAATTGGCATTGTTCCCTTGGAGCTTTGCATAAAAACCATATGAATCAAACTGCCACAGATTGACACCACCTAAATGAACTCATTTTGCTCTCATTTAGTCCCAGTGGTTCTCTGCTAGTCAGCTAATCAATCTGACAAATGCAATGGTCCTCCTCTGGTCTCACTAGCAGCAAAAGCACCAATGTATCTCAGCATTGGAACCTGTTATTTGGCATTAGTGACTCTTTTGGATTCTATTGTTTCTAGAAGACATATTATACTAAAATTATTGCTTTAAGGTGAACAGCTTAGGGAATAGAATTGTACCTTATTTAAGCCAGGTGTTGTTTTTGTTTTGTTTTTGAGAGACAGTCTTGCTCTGTCTCCTAGAGGCTGGAGTGCACTGGTGCGATCTTGGCTCACTGCAACCTTGGCCTTCCAGGTTCAAGCAATTCTCCTGCCTTACCCTCCTGAGTAGCTGGGATTACAGATGTGCACTACCATGCCCAGCTAATTTTTATATCTTCAGTAGAGATGGGGTTTCACCATGTTGGCCAGGCTGGTCTTGAACACCTGAACTCAGGCGATCCACCCCCTTGGCCTCCCCAAAGGGCTAGGATTACAGGCATAAGCCACCACACCCAGCCTAAGCCAGATGTTTTTGAAGAAGTCTATCATTTGACAACAGTTACCTGTTTTGAATGGTCAAACAAATACTTTAGGATGATTCTCTATAATATTAGAAGTCAGGACTCTATGATTTTTTTTTCCCAATGCCAGTATAGGAGGTTATACCTATGGATTTGAATGTAGATGATAATCTGATCCAACTGGCCTTGCCAGCAAAATATGATGAATTCCTTTCCTAATACTGTTCCCTCTGTCTCTGAAAGCCCTTATTGCTTTTTTACGGAATTCTTACTTGTTCCTTAGATTGAGCTTAAGTGTCACCTCTGTGTAGACTTCCTCAGTTGCCTTAGGCATAGTTCATGTGTTTACTCTTATAGTGTCTAGTACCCACTTCTGTCTTTTACCATGTATCTCTCTGGATAGTGCTGGCTGCTGGTGTGTCTGCCCCCTGCCCCTGCCTCCGCTTCCCTGGGATTGTGAGTTCCTCAAAAGCAGAAACCATGTCATTCATCTCTATTTCTAGCACTTAGCCTAGAGAACCAGTAGTGGACATCTAATAAGTGGTTGTTGACTAATTCAACTAGTGAATTAATGGCAGGGTTATTGCTTGGACAGTATTTTAATTTCCTAGAGCTACCATAACTAAGTACCACCAACTGGGTGGTTTGCACAACAGAAATCTATTTTCTTATAGTTCTAGAGTCAGCAGGGCCATGCTGCCTCTGAATTCTCTAGGTGATAATGGAGAGGAGACAGGGAAATACTGGGTAGAGGAGGGCGGTTCCTCAGCAAAGCCCTCCCCTCAGGCCTGGATACCCATGGCCCTGAAGGAGGACAGGCATGTTGGTTTTTGAGCCCAAAAAGTTGCCTTGTGGTCTGCCATGCCCCCTATCCTGCCCTCATACAAACCTCAAACCTCAGGCTTCAGAAAGAGTAGATGAGGAAACAGGCAGACCAACAGCAGAACAGCACAGCAGAGAAAGAGAGAAGAGAAGGAGTGTCTGAACACCAAGAGGAGTTTGACTGGGGGGGCGATTAGAGAGGAGTTCAGTCACTGGACAGCCAAACTCCAGGGGAAGTCCATCTTCCCACTCCATCCTCCCTTCCAGCTTCCTTTCCATCCTGCTGAGAGCCACCTCCACCACTCAAAACCTCTGCATTCATCTTTCAAGTCATGTGTGACTCTGTTCTGGTACACTGGACAAAAGTACAAGTACCAAGGGGACACTGAGCTGGTTAACACTTAAGCCATCTATGGATAGCCTAAAAGAGCACCATAACACTGGGGCTTTAGGAGTTGTAGGCACCCAACCCTAGATGCTGCCATAGGGCCAGAACCGGAAAATGTTCACCCCAGTTCCTGTACCTGCCTGCTGTGTGCTCCCTGTCCCATAGCGGGGGTTGAGCTTGCAGTGGCTGAACAGAGCACCACACCCCTATTGCATATCCTATAAGGGGGACCATGGAAATCTCCTATCTCAAAGGGGAGAATCCATCCTTGTCTTTTTTTTTTTTGTCAGATGGAATCTCACTCTGTCACCCAGGCTGGAGTGCAGTGGCACAATCTTGGCTCACTGCAACCTCCATTTCCCAGATTCAAGCGATTCTCCTGCTGCCTCAGCATCCCTAGTAGCTGGGATTACAGGTACCCACACCACTCCTGACTAATTTTTTGCATTTTTAGCAAAGATGGGGTTTCACAATGTTGGCCAGGCTGGTCTCGAACTCCTGAACTCAGGTGATCCAGCTGCCTCAGCCTCTCAAAGTGCTGAAATTACCTTGTCTCTTTTAGCTTCTGGTAGTCTGAGGTGTTTTTTGGCTTATGGCAGCAACTCTTCAATCTCTACCTCAGTCCTCACATGGCTGTTTCCCTTCTCTCTGTTAATTTTTTTTTTTGGACAGAGAGCCATATTTGATTAAGGACACCAGCCATATTTGATTATGGACCTACCCTATTCCAGTATGATTATGTATTAACTAATTGCATCTACAGTGATGTCATCCCCAAATAAGGTCACATTCTGAGATACTGAAGGTTAGGGCTTCATCTTTCTTGGGGTCATAATTCAACCCAAAATATATAGTAAGGATTTTAGAGGAAATCTCACAGCAGGCATGGTCTATGCCTTCCACTCTCTCATGGTACAACTGAATTCTGATTTAGAATTAAGATCACAGGCAGCTTTAATAAATAGTAGCCAGAAATGAAACATTAGGAAAAAGAGGTAAAAATACTATAGCAGGAAATTCATTAATCTCTCAAGTGATATAAACGTATTTCTCATCTAGACCTCTCCTCTAATGTTAAATGAATGAAAAGTAATTAAACTGAAATCTTTATAATTGCTAATGGAATGAAATACCATTTATTCTTTACACAGGTTTGACCCAGATACTAGATTCACAAATATTTATTGCTATTTTATGTTAACTAAAATCTCTTTGATAATTTACCAAACTGTTGGCAGCTCAAATTCTAATAACTTTGGTAAATAACAAGAGAAAAGCAGTCTGATTAATTTTTGAAGATAGCATGGGAATATATCAAAAGAATGGTGAGGCTGGATGCAGTGGTCCACACCTATAGACCCAGCTACTTGGAAGGCTGAGGCAGGAGGATTGCTTGAGCCCAGGAGGTCAAGGCTACAAATGAGCTATGGTCCTGCCACTGCTCTGTAGCCTGGATGTCAGAGCAAGACCTTGCCTCTAAATAAAAAATAAAAAGATGAAAGGATAATGAGATGTTGATAGCCTAAGATGTTAGCAGTATGAGTGTCAGCATCAATGGCAGATGACAACCCATGGGACAGACATCAACTCCTTTGACATTGATCATTGATAGCCTAGTTCTAGGTAGGAACAATAGAGGTCTTGCAGACCTTGGTAGTGTATCTGCCATGAGGGTCCCAATGAAATGGTAGAGTTTCCTGGCCTCCCTCAGGGGATATGTGACAGGGTGTGGTTCTCTGTTCAGTGACTATGGGTTCAAACCCCTTATCAAAGGGGTAGCACACAGGCAGGTGCAGGAATGAGGTGAGTGTTTTTGGGCTCCAGCCCCAAAGCAGCATCCAGGGGTGGGGGTCTGTGACTCCCATAAATGGACACATGTTACAGTGTGTTCTTTTAGCTTTCCTGTCCATGAATAGCTTAAGGGTTAACCAGGTCACTGGACCCTCTGCCCTTTTGCAAAAGCAGGGGGCCAGAGTGACAGCTTTCTGTATTCTGAGCTCTTGCCCAGTGTCCTGGGAGAATTGGGAAACACACGGACTTGAAACATGAATGTGGGGCTTTTATTGAGTGGTGGAGGTGGCTCTCAGCAGGATGAATGTGGAGCTGGACAGGGGGTATAGTGGGAAGATTATCTTTCCCTGGAGTTTGGCTGTCCAGTGGCCGATTCCTTGACTATCCCCAGGAGAACTCCTGACATTCCTTCTCTTCTCTTTCTTTGCTGTGCTGTTCTGCCATTTGTCTCCTCATCTGCTGCTTCTGGAGCCTGGGGTTTGGGATTTATATGGGTACAGGATAGGGGGCATGGCAGGCCAAAAGCAACAGCTTTTTGGGCACAAAAATAGGAATGCCTCTTCTCACTTAGGGCCTTGGGTAACTAGGCTTGAGGGTGGGGCCTTTGCTGAGGAACTGCCCTCTTCTGCAAAATAACACCATAATAAACCAGACCACGGGGGAAGAAATGGCGGACACCAAAGGGTAGCAAAGAAACTGTCACATAACACAAATCAGAAAAGCAAAGAGAAATGCGAAGAAAAGAAGATAGAATGAGAAAAGGGAAGAGAGGCTTCTGGGGAAATCAGGGAGGTCTAATGACAATCAGGAATCATCTCAACAACAGGGTGCAAATGTAATAGAAGTGGCCTTGAGAAGGGTGAGGTTGGGAAGATGTTAGAAGATCTTCTGGCTAAGAAGCCTGTTAGAGGGTGATAATGGGTAAACGGCCATTTTTTTGTAGATAATGGGAAGAATATAGGGAATATCCAGCATGGCTTTGATAGGGGTTAGGGATCTGAAGAGCTGGGTGTGGAGAAGGGGATGGCTAGGGAAGGCTGCAAGAATGTGGCAGGAGGGCTGTGGATGTACTGACCCAAATGTCCATGTCGGCCAGAAGCAGGGCCATGTGTACCACTGTGCAGGTGTAGCCCTGCACTAAATAGCAAGCTGAGCTGGTGTGTGGGGTCTGGAATCCGATCTGGATGCCTCATCCCAAGCTGTTGGCTCTGTCTCAAGATGACATCCCCTTGGAAGAAGCAGGGAGACTTTTTAAAATCTGCAAAGCACCATGTGGGCTAGTATAGCTTTGGCCAATAGCATGTTTTTTTCTGGTCACTTTTTGGCCCCTTAGGTACTGATACTGCTTCCATCTTCCCCTCCCATATTTGAAAACAGCTCTCTTTCACCCTCACCCATTCTGTAAAGCCTGTGCTTATTTTTTTCCTCTTTTTTTTTAAAAAAAGAGATATGTTCTCACTCTGTCACTCAGGCTGGAGTGCAGTGGTGCAATCATGGCTCACTGCAGCCTCACCTTCCTGGGCTCAAGCAGTCCTCCTGTCTCTGCCTTCTAAGGAGCTGGATCTAAGTGTGCCCCATGCCCAGCTAATTTTTATTTTTATTTCAGATAGGGTCTCATTATATTGCCCAGGCTGGTCTCAAATTCCTGGGCTCAAGTGGTCTTTCTGCCTTGGCCTCTCAAAGTGCTGGGATTATAGGCATGAGCCACTGCACCCAACAATTCTGATGGGGATATTTGACATAAACTTCAGAAGGCCTTTGTGCTGTATCTCCATCTCAAGCATTCCTATCAGTTACTACAAAATACTTTTCCTGTCTTAATATCCAGGCCTTGTCTTTTTTGATTAGAATCTTCTCAGTGTAAACTTGCATGTTTCAGGGATTAGAAACTCTCCATTCTGAGGAAGCTCTGCATAACATGCACCAACAGTTAACTTACAGGCTTCATTGAGAAGGAATGGTGTTTGAAGTCGTTCTCTTTCATTTCTTACACTAAAACTTTGTTTTGAGTCTTGGACCCATTTGAGTACTTGTAAAGCTATGAACCATCCCTTCACAAAAGTACATGTAATTACACATACACTTTCAGTAGTTTCCAGATTCTGGCAAACTCTTTCATAGCATTCCCTAAGAAGGTAAGTCCTAGCTCTAGATATGATTCGAGGTAGTTGTAGACTTTGGTATGTTGTATATTAATTTTCCTTTTGTAGAACTCATGGTTTCAAATATAAACAAAATATGGCACCTAGAGGCATGTGTACTTACTGCCACTATTCTGAGAATACTCTATGATTTCTCTCTAATCTGTCTCCTGGTCACCAACTGTATTCCCTGAATTCTTTATCTTAACTGGTTTATTATAAATGGGCTCCTTACTCTGTACCCTCATTCTTATCCTATTTCATCCCATGTTCCACTCTAGCTTCCAGAGTGATCTTTGTAAAATAAAATTCATGTTACTCCTTGCTTAAAAACTGTTCAAAGCTCCCTGTTGTTTACAATATGTGGTTATATATTTGTGACCACTAATCCTTCATAAATCACTGTGTAAAACTGCTCTGTGTGAAATCTGTTGTTGCTCCAACCGAGACTAGTTGAGCTCTATCAGAGAGAAAGTGGGCTGAAATGGTCTTGGAATTCAGTGTAGATCGGGGTAAAACTTGATGCTACAAGAACATCAAGCCAGGACAACAAAATGGTCATGTGTTTCCTAGAACTGCAGTACCATTGTCTCGGTAGTACAAGCAGCAAATGGGCAGCAAAGAATTCTAACAAAAGAGCAACACAGTTCTGATGGATGACAACATTTAAATGCAAGAATTTATGTGGGAGGTGATTGGTGGAAGCATGGTGAGGGGATGGAGAAGTGAGACAGTGATGAAAGAGAGCCACTAAAGAGTGCGTTGATGAGGGGTTACTGATGTGGGCAGGTGGACTCTTGTCTGCTGGGGCCTCCAAAGAGAGGTGAAGAGTAAAACCCTGAAAATTGTTTCTCTGCAGGATGAGGAAACAGGAGTATTTTCTCACCAACACTTTCCTTTATTGTTTTTTGAGTGGTATCTCTAGGCACTCCTAGGAATATCTGACTGGGCATGGTGGCTTATGCCTATAATCCCAGCACTTTGGGAGTCTGGGGTGGGCAGATTACCTGAGGTCAGTAGTTTGAGACCAGCCTGACCAATATGGTAAAACCCCATCTCTACTAAAAATGCAAAAATTAGCAGACATGGTGGTGGGCACCTGTAGTCCCAGCTACTCGGGAGGCTAAGACAGGAGAATTGCTTGAACCCAGGTGATGGAGGCTGCAGTGAGCCAAGATCATGCCACTGCATTTTTAGCCTGAGTGACAGAAACTTTGTCTCAATTCAAAAAAAAATTCAATAAAACCAAGAGTTGGTTTTAAAAAATTAAATTATTAAATTGTTGTATTGATACATTGTCAATAAAGGTATTTATGGGGTACAATTTTATGCAACAATACATATGTTATATGATAAACAAATTAGGATATTTAGTAAATCTATCACCTCATATATTTATCATTTCTTCATGATGAGAACATTCAAAAGCCTGTTTTTCACTGTTTTGTAATATACTATGTCTTACTGTTAACTATCATCACCTTACTGTGCAATAGAACACTCGAACTTATTCCTCCTATGTAAGTGTAATTTTATACCCATTGGTCAAACTATCCCCATCCTCCCAAAATTAGCTTTTTGAAAACAAAAAACTGACAAACTCTTACCTAGACTAAGAAAAAAAAATACAAAAAAAGTCAGAAGTGAAAAAGTAGACATTATAAAACCCATATCACAGAAGTACAAGGATCATAAGATATACTATGAACAATCATATGCCAACAAATTGGACAACCTAGAAGGAATAGATAAGTTTCTAGACACACGTAACCTACCAATGCTGAATCAAGAAGAAACAGAAAATCCTCAAAGACCAATGACAAGTAAGGAAATAGAATCAGTAATAAAAATATCTTATCATGGAGAAGCCCAGAACCTGGTGGCTTCACTGCTGAATCCTACCAAATCTTTAAAGAACTGATACCAATCCTTCTTAAACTCTTTCAGAAAACTGAAGAGAAAGACACTTCCAGACATTTTATGTGAGGCTAGCATTATCTTGATATCAAAGCAAGCAAAAACATTATAGAAAAAAAGAGAAAATTACAGGCTAGTAACCTTAATGAACATAGACACAAAAATCCTCCACAAAATACTACCAAACCAAATTCAATACCACATTAAAATACGGTTCAACATACACAAGTCTATAAGTGTGATAAATCATGTTAACAGAATGAAGGAAAAAAACTATATGGTCATCTCATTAGAGGCAGTAAAAACATTTGACAAAACTCAACATCTTCCATGTTAAAAAATCCCAACATATCAGGTACAGAAATAATATATCTCAAATAATAAAGGCCATATATGAAAAGCCCAAAACTTTATGTTCAATGGTAAAAAAAAAATTGAAACCTTCTTAAGTTTTGGAACAAGACAAGGATGCTTACTCTTCCCACTTCTATTAAACATAGTGTTGCCAGAGCAATTAAACAAGAGAAAGAAATAAAAGGCATCCAAATAAGGAAGGAAGTAGGTGAAAGCTTTTCTTCTAAGATCAGGAGCAAGACAAAGATGCTCACTCTCATCACTTCTCTATATAATATAGTAATAGGGATTTTTGACAGAACAATTAGGCAAGAGAAATAAGTAAAAGGCATACACATAGGAAAGGAAGTCACAAAATTGTTGAAGATGTGATCATATATTTAGTAACAAAAATCAATAAAGGTTTAGGATACAAAAATCAACATGAAAAAATCAGTAACATTCCTATGAACTAACATAATATCCAAAAAATAAATCAAGAGAACAGTCCCTACCCCTCCTCTTTTTTGATATGGAATCTCACTCTGTCACCCAGACTGAGGTGCAGTGGTGTGATCTCATGTCACTGCAACCTCCACCTCCCAGGTTTAAGTGGTTCTCCTTCCTCAACATCACAAGTAGCTTAGACTACAGGCATGCACCATCATGCCCAGCTAATTTTTGTATTTTTAGTAGAGACAAGGTTTTGCCATGTTGGCCAGGTTAGTCTCTAACTCCTGACCTCAGGTGATCCACCCACTTCAGCCTCCCAAAGTGCTGAAATTACAGGCATGAGCCACTATGCACAGCCACACAATCCCATTTATAACAGCTACAAAATAAAAGATGCATATACTGAAAGCTAAAAAGTGTTGATACAAGAAACTGAAGACACAAAAAATGGAAAGATATTCTATGCTCATAGATCGAAAGACTATTGCTAAAATGTCCATACTACCCCAAATTATCTATAAATGCAATATAATCTCTTTCAAAATTCTCATCATTTTTCACAAAAATAGAAAAAAAATCTTACAATTCATATGGAACCATAACAATCATGAATATCCAAGGCAATCATAAACAAAAAGAAAAAGTCTGGAGGCATCATACTACCTGACTTCAAACTATACTACAAAGCTATAGTAATTAAAACAGCATGGTGCTGGCATTAAAAACAGAAACACCAACCAATGGACCAGAATAGAGCTTCTAGAAATGAACCTATGCCTTTAAACTCAGTTGATGTTTGACAGAGATGTGAAGAACACACAATGGGGAAAGGAGAGTCTCTTCCATAGAGTGCCAAAAAACTAGACAATCATAAAAACTAGACAGAAGAATAAAATTAGATCTTATCTCACCTCATAATAAAAATAATCAACTCAGAATGGTTCAGGGACTTAAATGTTAAGACCTACAACTATAAAAATACTAAGAGAAAACATAAGAGGAAAACTTCATGACATTTGGATGGGCAATTTTTTTTTTATTTGACCCCAAAACCTCAGGGAACAAAAGCAAAAAAAAAAAAAAAAGACAAATGGGATTTTAATCAAAGTAACAGCTTTTGTACAGCAATGAAATCAACAGAGTGAAGAGATATTCTACAGACTGGGAGAAAATATTTGTAAGCAATACAACCAGTAAGGTATTAATATGTAAAAATATAAGGAACTCAAACTCAATAGCAAAAAAACAAATAGCCTGATTTAAAAATGGGCAAAGGAACTGAATAGACATTTCTCAAATGAAGACATACAAATAGACAACCAGTACATGAAAAAAATGCTCAATATCACTAATCATTAGGGAAATGCAAATTAAAACCAGTGAAATTTCAAACATCTCAGAAGAGTGTGGCAGCTGTTTTTTCATGAAAAATATGAACAACAAATGTTGGTTACAATGTGGAGAAAAGGAAACCCTTGCACACTGTTGATGGGAACATAAGTTAGTATAGCCATTATGGAAAATAATGTGGAAGGTCCTGAAAACACCAAAAATATAACTACTATATGATCCAGTAATCCCACTTCTGGGTAAATATTCTAAGAGCTTGAAATCACTATGTGTCAAAGGTATTTGCACTCTGCTGTTCATTGCAGCATTACTTAGAAGAGCCAGGTTATAGAGTCAATCTAAGTGTCCATCAACAGATGAATGGATAAACAAAATGTAGTATATTTACCCAAATGGAATACTATTCAGCTTTAAGAAAGAAGGAAATTCTGCCACTTTCAATGACGTGGATGAACTTGGAGAACATTATATAAATTGAAATAAGCCAGGAAGAGGAAGACAAAAACCACATTCTCCCTTACATGTGAAATATCTAAAACAATGGAACTCTTAGAAGCAGAGGGTAGAATGGCGTTTTCCAGAGTCTTAAGGGTGAAGTAAATAGGGAGATGTTGGTAAAAGGGTAGAAAGCTGCAGTTAGATGGGAAGCAATAAGTGATAATTATTTAAAATGGCTATGTTAATTAGTTTGATTCATACTGTATGTGTGGGTTCATATGTGTGTTTTTATACATCATAACATCACTGTGACAGCTTATAATCAGCTGTCAGAAAAGAAAATTTAAAAATAAATGCAAGCAAGTTTCCTTTATTGTGGTATAAAATTCGGATTTTATTCTAAAAGCATAGGAGAGCCATTGAACAATTTTAAACAGAGGAATCAGCATATATAATTTACATACTAAATTGGTCACTCTGGGACACTTTCTTTTAGATACTAAAGAAAGCATTGTTCATAGATAGTGAACCATATACCACAGACTTGCAAAAGTAAGTCCATATCATTGAAATCTTCACAGATAAATTTTTAAAGGTGATGAGTAAAAATAATTATCCTGCCACCTTCATATTTTCCCATATGTAAATTTCTATTACAAATTTTTATAATCTTCAACAAGTAATATTCCAGCTAAATATAGATGTATTTTAAGTTTTTGGCAAAAAACAGCATTTCACAAGGTAAAAGATAAACAATTTCCTAATGATAAACTTGTAAGTTTAAAAACAGGCAAGGCCAATACACCTTGGGAGAAAAACAGTTTTCCAAGCAGAAGTGCAATATTCTAGAGTGCAAAAGGAATGAGGCAAACAGCATGACATCATTCTTAGAAGAGCAAAGAAGCATAGATAGCTGGAGTGCAATTGTGTGTGGAAATTCAAAAATTGTAACAAAAAGTAAAATGAGTTTTTGCTGTTCTAGAAATTTCAGATTGTATCATACAAAAATAGAGGTTCATAGACAACCCATTATCAGTGACAGAACATTGGCTGTCATTTTGTAATTTCTCAAATATATGAGATTTATTGTGATGATGATTACTATTAAAACTTTTAAATAACCGCAACAACAAAAACAAAACAGAAAAAACAAACAACAAAAAAAATAGGCAAGGCTGTTTTTACCGTATGTCATCACCATGGCTTCAGCAGGCTCCACCAGATGAGGAAATAAACAGAAGGATGATGGCGTGACTCAATCTTCCCTTCCTCAGAAAGAAGAACCTCCATACTGTTCCTGAAGCCAGACAGACCCTTCTGATTCTTCCTGTCTAATGTCATCTGTATAACACTCCACACTGTGATCATCTAAGTGGATGCCTTTCTTGACTTCTACTCATTAGCATTTAGCTGGGCTCAGACATTGCTACTACAAAATGCCTGGATCACACGGCATTACTAAGATTTTAGAATGAAAATCATTCTTCCAGGAAAACTGAATATAAATAAACTTCAAGTACATTTGCTCTACATTTATATAAAAATGTTTACCTAATTTCAGGTATCTGTGTTGGTGACACGCTGAAAGCAACAGCATGAAGAGGATGAGGAATCAGTTAGCTCTGCTGGCTGTGTGATATTGGTCATGTTTAACTTCCCTGACTCATTTTGACATTTTATACTGTGGGGATAGTAATACCTGCCATACAGAGATGTTGGGAAGTTTAGAGAGTGCATTCACAGTGCTTGGGACCGAATAGACGGTGAACTAATGATAGCTCTTATTGCTATTTTTCTTTTTTTGCCAACTTTACCTATCTGTGAAGTTAATGTCTTTCTAATAATATATGAGTAAGTTAAAGTTGTAATCCCTGTATTTCTCTTTGATATATTTGTTCTATCTTCTACTTGGTTACACCTCTTTTCCACAAAAATACTCTACCCACAAAATAAGCCATCCCACCCCAAGGGAGATGTCAGAAATCAAATTCTAAGCTTCTCTTACAGGTAGGGTACATTTGACTGGTCTAATGTAAATGAGGTTTTTATTTTTGCTGGTACAGGTGACAGGAGCAGCAGTGGTGGTCATTTTCCAGAGTTCACAAAGTTACATTTCTGAGGCAGCCATAGCCCTTATGACAGCATTACTAGTGGTCGTAGTAAAGTCAAGTTACTGGTGATAGGAAAATTTGATGGTGCTGTTTGGTGCTTCATTCCTTAGCTTTGAAAATCCTTTACCTAATATATCATATTAAGCCCAAGCCTTTTTGCTTTGTCCATCTGAGTAGATTCTATGTCTTTTTAGTTTTGTAAGTAAACTTTTTAGTTGGAATAAGTTTGGATTTACAGAGAAGATTCAAAGCCAATTGGAAATCCATGAAATCACTCTCACTTCTGACACCAAATACAGGTTTCTAGGGTTCCTAAGATCACTCACTTCTAACACCAATGGTAGGTTCAGAGCTCACCAATTCTACCATTAGGTTTGATTGTTCATTAGAAAGACTTGGAGAACTCACTGTAATATATCATGCTCAGAGCCACAGTTTGCTATAGCAAATGGATACAGACAAAAATCAGCCAAGGGAAGAGATGCACAGTACAGAGTCCAGGAAAGTTTCAAGCATGAGTCTTCCAGATGTCCTTTCCCTGTGGAGTCATGGCCTGTGTTTGCTTCTCCTGACAATTATATTTGATAATACACATGGAATAGGGCCCACCAGAAAAACTCACCTGAGCCTGGACTCCAGAATTTATACGGGGCTCAGTCATGTGGACATGGTTGGCCATCCACATGGGTGAACTCAGTCTCACTCAACTCAGGACTACTGCCCTCCAGTCAAACTGTTAGATTATGTGGTGCTATCCAAGGTCCCCAGGTTAAAAAAAAAAAAAAGGACATCTTTATGAGGCAGGAAATTCCAAGAGCTTGAAGATTACCTCCCACGAGCTGTGGGCATAGGCCAGAACTCCCTTTAGACAAGGTTAAGTTCTTTACAATACACAAATCTGTTTTTTTTTTTCCAACTTTAAGTCCTGGGGTACATGTGTAGGATGTACAGGTTGCTTAGGTAAACGTGTACTGTGGTGATTTGCTGCACGGATTAACCCATTACCTAGGTATTAAGCCCAGCATCTATTACCTATTCTTCCTGATGCTTTCCCTCCCCTTGCCTCCCTGACAGGCCCCAGTGTGTGTTATCCATCCCCATGTGTTCATGTGTTCTCATAATTCAGCTCCTACTTGTAAGTGAAAACATGCAGTGTGTGGTCCTGTATTAGTTTGCTGAGGATAATGGCTTCCAGCTCCATCCATGTCCCTGCAAAAAACATGATCTTGTTTCTTTTTATGGCTACATATAATTCCATGGTGACAATACACAAATCTTAATATGAATTTAAATACAAGTTTACCTTTCACCTCAGTACTGACACCATTCTTTGGTCCTAATAACTGCCGTTTAATTATCTTACATGTTCTAAGCCATGAGCATTATCTCCAGTCACTGTAGTGATACTTTAAGGTAGCTGTTCTGATATTTTATAATTGAGGAAACTGGGCTCAAAGGAGGAACAGACATGTCTGAAGTCACCAAGACAGTAAATCACAGAGTCAGATTTCAGAGCCAGCCCTAACTCCAAAGCCTGTCCTTTTCTGCAAAATGGCTGGTCTTACTTTGTGACTAATGCACTTACCATGGACTCTATAAAGTATAGACAAGACTGATGACTGTTGACTAATTCATTAAGCTATGTTTAAACATGTTTTTAAAATTAGTCTAAAAATTTATATTAGTCACATCCCTATGAGCATTTTTAAAATAAAAATTACCCATTTGACATATTAATACAAATAGCATTAGTATATTACACAGTTCTGTCCTTGTATTTTTTGCTGTAACTTTTTTTAGGCTTATTTGAATCTCACTTCTTTCCCCCTTCATGAGCTTCAGCTAAGTGCTCACTCTTAGTTTTAAAGTGTTTATTTTCATCTCTTGTCAATAAATGAATCTAGTTTTCCACTTTTCTTAGTATAGGCCAACAAAATTCCAATGTGTTATATGGGATTTGTAAAAATTCAGAGCTCCTTTGTAATTCTCATTTTGTTTTAGATTTAAAAAAAAGACGAATTACCTCAATCTTGAGTCACTCTCTTCCTTTGCCTAAGAGCCAGAAATGTAACCTAAGTCATTTAGTCAAAGGTGTAACAGACTATATTGCTGCAGAGAAAACGAAGCTACAGGAGTGGTGTTCTAAGTATTAGGTGGGCTATAGTAATTACTAAGGGCTAAGCATTGAGCACCACAGGGAGATGATAATGGGATGAAACTAATACCATGTCAGGCAGTGAGAACTATATATTCCCAACATTTAAAACAATTTAAATACATCTAAGCCAGAAAGGCTGGTGGAGAAAATCTGCATGTTCACAGTTCTAAGGAGATAGCAATTAAATTAACTGCTACCAACTGCATCTTGAGAAAACTGAAGCATGAGGATGTTAGGTGGCCATTAGTAATAGCAGCAACAATGGCTAGTACTTATTAAGAGGTTTCTAGGTGGCATGTGGTATATTAAACACAAGCACTTTATATCATTTACTCCTTATATTAACCCTGAGATAGGAATAATTATAGCTATCTTCTCAAATTGAGGACTGAAGTTCATAGAAATGAAGACACTTGGCCAAGGGGTACAACAATTGCTAAATGATGTAACCAAGATTTGAGTCAATGAAGTCTGTGTCTAAACTTTCATCTTTTACCACTAAGTACCATTTCCAATCATAGACCCATAGTCAATAAGGGGACCATTATAAGAATCTATCTTTCCATGGTTACAACCTGATAGAAACCAAGATGCCTTTATGCCTCATTGTTAGTTGTCTTGATACTGTACTGGGAACAGCCATGTTGTCTGGGAACAGCCATGTTGTCAGGAAACAGAAAGAAAAAGTTGGGGCAACTAGTGGTCTCTACTGAAGCCTTCTTGTGATGGATCAATGGAGAGAAAATACATTTTCCTGGCTTTTCAGCCGAACTTCCATCTTTTGCCAATCCTGTGCCCTTAGGAATATTAACAGGTATTTGTACTAACAGATTTTGAACTTTCCTAAGCAAATAAATGTTAACAGATTAATTTCCCTTCTCCTCCTCTGCACTTGAGAACCTCAGATTAATTCTGGTTTAGACTCAGCAGTTGTAACTGAGTCTGGAAATAAAAAGTGAGGTTGACATAGAACAATTTACTAGTAAAGATTCTTCCTATATAATCCTATCCTCAACCTCCCTAAGTATAGACTAGAGAGAATATATACCCAGGCCAAAAATCTGAGAGGCTTACCTAGAGAAATTAAATGAATAATCTAGGAAATAGAAAGGTTTATAGTTTATGTGTTAATATTGCCATATGGTACTTTTCTACATAATGACACTTGGGGAGCCATAAATTTAATGGGCTTCCCACAAGTGGTTTTATTAATATCAGAAAAAATAGCATCACCACTTCTATTCAACATAGTACTGGAAGTCCTGGCCAGAGCAGTTACTAAGGAGAAAGAAATAAAAGGCATACAAACCAGAAAGGAGGAAGCTAAATTGTTCCTGTTTCCAAATGACATTATATTATATAGTCACACACCACTTAATGATGTTTCCGTCAATGACAGATTGCATATACAGTGGTGGCCCCATAGGGCCATAATGAAATATCTTATTTTTACTGTACCAACTAGTTTTATGTAAGTATACTCTATGATGTTTACACAATGACAAATATCACTTAACAGTGCATTTCTCGAATGCATTCTACCCTTAAGTGACACATGACTTTATATTAAAAACCATAAAGATTCCACACACACAAAAAAACAAAACTAGCACTACTAAACAAATTCAGTAAAGCTGCAAGACACAAAATCAATGTACAGAAATAAGTAGTGTTTCTCTATAGTAACAATGAACAATCTGAAAAAAGAAATGAAAAGAACAATTCAGATTATAATAGCTACAAAAATAAAATAAAATTCTTAGGAAGAACTTTAATCAAGGAAGTGAAAGATCTGTATACTAAAAACTATAAAACACTGATGGCATAAATTGAAAACACAGATAAATAGAAAAATATCTAGTGTTCATGGATTAAAAGAATATTGTTTACATGACTATACTACCTAAAGTAATCTACAGATTTAATGAGATTGCTATTAAAATTCCATTGACATTTTTTCACAGAAATAAAAAACCCTGAAAGACCCCAAGTAGCCAAAGCAATCCTGAGCAAAAAGAACACAGAGGCATCACACCAGTGATCTCAAAATCTATTACAAAGGCAGCATAATCCTAACATTAAAAACAGACACATATACCATGTAGAGCACAGAAATAAACCTCATGCATTTATAGTCAATAGATCTTTGACAAAGGTAATAAGAATGCACGACAAGAGGACAACCTCTTCAATAAATAGTGTTGGGAAAGCTGGATATCCACGTGCAGAAGAATGAAATTACTTATTTCACATCATATGTAAAATGCAACTGAAAGTGGATTAAAGACATATGTAAGGCCTGAACTATACACTACTAAAAAAAAAAATGGGGAAAAAAACCCTCTTGCTAGTGGTCTGGGAAATGACTGTTTGGATATGACCAAAATCACAAGGAGTAAAAGCAAAAAAGACAAATGGGATTGTATCAGATTAAAGAGCTTCTACAAAGAAAAGAAAATGAACTAATTGGATAACCAATGGAATGGGAGAAAATATTTGCAAACTATACATCTGATAAGGGGTTAGTATCCAAAATACACACGGGATTAAAACAACTCAATAGGAAGAAAACAACTCAATTAAATAAAGGGCAAAAGACTTGAATAGATATTTAGCCAAAGAAACATAAAAATGGTCATATTTTTTATATGAAGAAATGTTCAATATCACTAATCAGGGAAATGCAAATTACAACCATAAAGAGATATCACCTCACATCTCTTAGAATGGCTATTATCAAAAAGAAAAGATAGCAAGTATTGGCAAGGATGTGGAGAAAAAGACACTTTTGTACACTGTTGGTGGGAGTTAGCACAGCCATTATGGAAAACAGTATGGGGTTTCCTCAAAAAGTTAAAAATAAAACTATCATATGATCCAGGAAGAGTATATAACTGAAGGAAATAAAATCAGTTTATTGAAGAGATATCTGCATGCCACATTCATTGTGGCATTGTTCACAATAGTTAAGGTATGGAATCAACCAAAGTATATATTGATAGATGAATGAATATAGTGATATAGATATGTACAGTGGAATACTATTCAGCCTTGAAAAAGGAAATTCTGCCATTTGCAACAACATGGATGAACCTAGAGGACATTATGTTGAATGAGATGAACCAGACAAAGAAGGCTGAATACTGCATGATTTCACTTACATGTGGAGTTTAACAAAACCTGAACTCATATAAGTAGAGAGTAGAATATTGCTTACCAGGGTCTTGGGTGGGGATGGGAGGACATTAGGGAAATGTTGATCAAAGGATGCAAAACTTCAGTTAGACAGGAGGAAAAAGTTCAACAGATCCATCATGGTGAACTATCACGGTGAATATAATTAACAATAATGTATTATATACTTGAAAATTGCTAAGAGTAGATTTTAAGTGTTTTCACCACAAATTATAAGTAATGCATAATTAGCTTGACTAACATTGATATATTGATTCTACGATGTATATATGAAAACATGTACACTGTAAATATATACAATTTAGGCCAATAAAAATGAATTTTAAAAGTAGTTGCATTATAAGTACAGAAGACTATTTAACAGTGATTAATCATATGTGTACAATGACAATGCAGCTAATTGTATAAAGCAACTACTATTAGATATGTAAGAATATGTCAGTGAAAGCACAATAAATGTTTTAATGTATTTTTTTCAGAATAAGATCTACTATACGATAATAAAAGGAATACAGAATAGCTGAATAGCTGAATAGCTAGGTATAGAATTTTTAATGCCATAGATAGAACATATCTAAATACTTTTCTTTATAAAGTTTGCATTTTACCACAAAGAAAACCTTACCTTTTTTTTTTTTTTTTTTTTTTTTTTTTTTTTTTTTTTTTTTTTTTTTTTTTGAGGCTGAGTCTTGTTCTGTCACCAGGCCAGAGTGCAGTGGCACTCGGCTCACTGCAATCTCCACCTGCTTCTGCCTCCTGGGTTCAAGAAATTCTTCCACCTCAGCCTCCCAAGTAGCTGGGACCACAGGTGCATGCCACCACACCCGGCTAATTTTTGTATTTTTAGTAGAGATGGGGTTCACCATGTGGGCCAGGATGGTCTCAATCTCTTGACCTAGTGATCCACCTGCATCACCCTCCCAAAGTGCTGGGGTTATAGGCATGAGCCACCATGCTTGGCCAAAAACATTACCTTTTTAAAAAATAAAATTGAGAACTCTTTAAGCTATGTACTCTGATCTTTATCTGATGAAATTAGAAATTAAAAGATAATTTATAAAAACTTAGAATTTAAAGACTCTAAATAATCCCTGAATCAAAGAGAACATTAAAACTGAAATGACAAGATACTTATAAAGAAATGAAACAGAACACCTATTAAATCAATGGGACTCAGTTGAAGCAGTTCAGATAAAAACTTATAGGTTTTAAAGTACTTCATATTAAAGATACAATCCCAAAATAAAGGAATTTTGCATCTATCTTTAGAAAATGAAAAACAACAAAAAATAGTTAATACCTTCAAGAGCCTAATAGGGAAAAAATTAACACAGCAAGAACAAAATCATGCAAAATTACAAATGACAAAACAAGGAAATAAACATGAAAGTGAATGAGATTAAAATAATTTTAACACTGTACTATCTGCAACTACTTTATGGGAAGAAACTTGAAAACCTACAGGAAAGGAAAATTTGTTAAAGATATAAATTAGCATAATTATTCCAAGAATAAGTTAAAAATGTCAATGAATCAATTAAATTTAAAAAAATTGAAAGGAGAGTCAATATTTTTCATTACAAATAGTACCAGAAGCAGACAGCTTCACAAACAGCCAATTACAATGTTAAACAATTACAGACAAAGAATGAACATTTAAACAATTTCATGAAGCCAGAATTTAAGTTTAATAGCAAAAGCTGATGAAGTCAGTGTAAAAAAGAAAACTGTAGACCAATCTGACCCACACGTGTAAAAATTCTATATAAAAATATTATTGACCAGGCATGGTGGTTCATGCCTGTAATCCCAGCACTTTGGGAGGCCGAGGTAGGCAGATCCTGGGGTCTGGACATCGAGACCATCCTAGCTAACACAGTGAAAACCTGTCTCTACTAAAAATTAAAAAAATTAGCTGGGCATGGTAGCACAAGTCTGTAGTCCCAGCTACTCAGGAGGCTGAGTCAGGAGAATCACTTGAATCTGAGAGGTGGAGATTACAGGGAGCCAAGATCATGTCACTGAGCTCTAGCCTGGGAGACAAAGCAAGACCCATCTCAAAAAATTACCAAATTAAATCTAGCCAAATATAAAAATTATAATGCATAATACCAAGTAGAATTTTATACTAGGATGCAAATATGATCCAAAATCAGTCTGTCAATAAAAATTATATGATTATAGAAACAGAAGACAAGAATAGGAATTAAGAAGACTCAAGTTTCCCATAACAATATATTTTAAAATTATCACCTGCCTTTATACTTTATCATTTGACTAAAGGTTACATAGAATATATGATGAGAAAATGAAATCATTGGCATAGCTTTTGAAAAAAAGAAAAGTGACCTCTTTTGCTGATCACAGAATTGTAGTTTTAGCAGGTTTACCTCCAGAACTTTAAAAACCATAAAAATAAAAACTTTATAAAAATCAGAGTATTTATCAATGTGAGTGAATACAAAATATGCATATAGAAGTTAATACATCTTCTCTAGCAATATGAGAGAAAATATCTTATTAATAAAGCTATAAAATATTTAGATTGAAATTTAACAAAAAATATATAGGGTCTGCATACAGAAAACGATCACTGAAAGGCAAATAAGAGACATTTAACATTATTAAGTGGGAAAACAAGTGATAAAATTCAATTCTTGGTCCAAGATGGCCAAATAGGAACAGCTCTGGCTTGCAGTTCCCAGCAAAAACTCAGAGGCCTCTGGAGGTGATCCCCAGGCAAGCAGGGTCTGGAGTGGACCTCCAGCAGTCCTACAGCAGTGGAGTTGGACTGTTAGAAAGAAAACTAAGAAAGATAAAGAAATACTTGATCAACAACAAAAAGGATGTCCACTAAGAGACCCCATCTGAAAGTCACCAACCACAAAGACCAGAGGTAGATAAATCCACAAAGATGGGAAGAAACCAGTGCAAAAAGGATGAAAACACACAAAACCAGAATGCCTCTCTTCCAAAGGATCACAGGCCCTCACCAGCAAGGGAACAGGACTGGATGGAGAACGAGTCTGATGAACTGATAGAAACAGGCTTCAGAAGGTGGGTAATAACAAACTTCTCTGAGCTAAAAGGACATGTTCTAACCCAATGCACAGAAACTAAGAACGTTGAAAAATGTTTGACAAAATGCTAATGAGAATAAACAGCTTAGAGAGAAATATAAATGACTTGACAGAGCTGAAAAACACAACATGAGAACTTCATGAAGCATACACAAGTTTCAATAGCTGACTCAACCAAGCAGAAGAAAGGGTATCAGAGAGTGAAGATCAACTCAATGAAATAAAATGAGAAGGCAAGATTAGAGAAAAAAGAGTAAAAAGAAATGAACAAACCTCCAAGAAATCTGGGATTATGTGAAAAGATCTAATCTACATTTGATAGGTGTACCTGAATGTGATGGAGAGAATGAATCCAAGCTGAAAAACACTTTTCAGGATATTATCCAGGAGAACTTCCCCAACCTAGCAAGGCAGGCCAACGTACAAGTCCAGGAAAGGCAGAGAACACCACAAAATTATTCCTCAAGAAGAGCAACCCCAAGGCACATAATTGTCAGATTCACCAGGGTTGAAATGAAGGAAAAAATGCTAAGGGCAGCCAGAGAGAAAGGTCAAATTACCCACAAAGCGAAGCCCCTTAGATTCTCAGCAGATCTCTCAGCAGAAACCCTACCAGCCAGAAGAGAGTGAGAGCCAATATTCAACATCCTTAAAGAAAAGAACTTTCTTTTTTTAAAAAATTTTTTATTGCATTATAGGTTTTGGGGTACATATGCAGAACGTGCAAGGTAGTTGCATAGGTACACATGGCAGTGTGTTTTGCTGCCTTCCTCCCCCTCACCCACACTTGGCATTTATCTCCAGGCTATCCCTCCCCAGCCCCCCCCACTGTCCCTCCCCCATTCCCCCCAACAGACCCCAGTGTGTAGTAGACCCCCTCCCTGTGTCCATGTGTTCTCATTTTTCTCACCCGCCTGTGAGTGAGAATATGCGGTATCTCAGAAAAGAACTTTCAACCTAGAATTTCAGATCCAGCCAAACTAAGCTTCATAAGCGAAGGAGAAATAAAATCCTTTATGAACAAGCAATTGCTCAGAGATTTCATCACCACCAGGACTGCTTTACAAGAGCTCCTGAAAGAAGAACTACACATAGAAAGGAACAACCGGTACCAGCTACTCCGAAAGTGTACCAATGGTAAAGAGCATCGACGCAATGAAGAAACTGCAAAACAACCAGCTAGCATCAAAATGGCAGAATCAGACTCACACACAACAATATTAACCTTAAATATAAATGGGCTAAATGCCCTAATCAAAAGACACAGCAAATTGGATAAAAAGTCAAAATCTATTGGTGTGCTGTGTCCAGGAAACCCATCTCACAGGCAAGGATATATATAGGCTCAAAATAAAGGGACGGAGGAAGATCTACCAAGCAAATGGAGAACAACAACAACAACAAAAAAAGCAGGATTTGCAATCCTAGTCTCTGATAAAATAGACCTTAAACCAACAAAGATCAAAAGAGACAAAAAAGGGCATTACATAATGGCAAAAGGATCAATGCAACAAGAAGAGCTAACGATCCTAAATATATATGCACTCAATACAGGAGCACCCAAATACACAAAGCAAGTTCTAATGACCTACAAAGAGACTTAGACTCCCACACAATAATAGTAGGAGACTTTAACACTCCACTGTCAATATTAGACAGATCAATGAGACAGAAAACTAACAAGGAGATCTATGACTTGAACTCACACCTGGACCAAGCAAAACTAATAGACATTTACAGAACTCTCCACCCCGAATCCACAGAATATACATTCTTCTCAGCACCATATCACACCTACTCTAAAACTGACCATGTAATTAGAAGTAAATCACTCCTCAGCAAATGCAAAAGAATGGAAATCATAACAAACAGTTTCTCAGACCACAGTGCAATCAAATTAGAACTCAGAATTTAAAAACTAACTCAAAACTGCACAACTTCACGGAAACTGAACAACTGGCTTTTGAATGTTGACTGGGTAAACAATGAAATGAAGGGAGAAATAAAGATGTACTTAGAAACCAATGAGAATGAAGAAACAACATACCAGAATCTCTGGGACACATTTAAAGCAGTGTCAGAGGAAAATTTATAGCAATAAATGCCCACATGAGAAGCAAGGAAAGATCTAAAGTCAACACCCTATCTTCAAAATTGAAAGAGCTAGAGGAGCAAGATAAAAAAAAAATTCAAAACCTAGGAGAAGACAAGAAATAACTAAGATCAGAGCAGAACTGAAGGAGATAGAGACACAACAAACCCTTCAAAAAAATTAATAAATCCAGGAGCTGGTTTTTTGAAAATATCAACAAAATAGACAGACCACTAGCCAGATTAATAAAAAAGAAAACAGAGAATAATCAAACAGATGCAAAAAAAAATGATAGAGGGGATATCACCACAGATTCCACAGAAATATAAATCACCATCAAAATTACTACAAACAACTCTATGCACATAAACTAGTAAACCTGGAAGAAATGGATAAATTCCTGGACACTTGCACCCTCCCAAGCCTAAATTAGGAAGAAGCTGAAACCCTGAACAGACTAACAAGGGCTTAATTTGAGGCAGCAATTAATAGCTTACCAACCAAAAAAAGCCCAGGTCCAGATGGATTCACAGCCGAATTCTACCAGACATACAAAGAGGAGCTGGTACCACTCCTTCTGCAACTATTCCAAACCCAATCCAAAAAGAGGGAATCCTTCCCAAATTATTTTATGAGACCAACATCATCCTGATACCAAAACCTGGCAGAGATCCAACAAAAAAAGAAAACTTCAGGCCAATATTCATGATGAACATATATGTAAAAATCTTCAATAAAATACTGGCAAAGTGATTGCATCAGCACATCAAAAAGTTTATCCATCACGATCAAGTAGGCTTCAATTTGAGGATGCAAGGCTGGTTCAACATATGCAATTCTATAAACCTAATTCACCACATAAAGAGAACCTAAAACAAAAACCACATGATTATCTCAATAGAGGCAGAGAAGGCCTTGGACAAAATTCAACGGCACTTTATGATAAAAGCTCTCAATAAACTAGGTATTGATGGAATGTGTCTCAAAATAATAAAAGCTATTTGTGACAAACCCACAGCCAGTATCATACTGAATGGGCAAAAACTGGAAGCATTCACTTTGAAATCTGGCACTAGACAAGGATGCCCTCTGTCACCACTCCTATTGAATATAGTATTGGAATTTCTAGCCAGAGCAATCAGGCAAGAAAAAGAAATAACAGGCATTCAATTAGGATAGGAGGAAGTCAAATTGTCTGTATTTGCAGACAACATGATTGTATACTTAGAAGACCCCATTGTCTCAGCCCCAAATCTCCTTAAGCTGATAAGCAACTTCAGCAAAGTCTCAGGATATAAAATCAATGTGCAAAAATCACAAGCATTCCTATACACCAATAACAGACTTAAAGAGCCAAATCATTAACGAACTGCCATTCACAATTGCTACAAAGAGAATAAAATACCTAGGAATACAACTAACAAAGGATGTAAAGGACCTCTTCAAGGAGAACTACAAACCACTGCTCAAGGAAATGAGAGGACAAAAACAGATGGAAAAACATTCCATGCTCATGGTTAGGAAGAATCAATATTATGAAAATGGCCATACTGCCCAAAGTAATTTATAGATTCAGTGCTATCTCCATCAATCTACCTATCACCCTCTTCACAGAACTGGAAAAAAATACCTTAAACTTCATATAGAACCAAAAAGAGAGCCCACATAGCCAAGACAATCCTAAATAAAAAGAACAAAGCTGGAGATATCACACTACCTGGCTTCAAACTATACTACAAGGCCACAGTAATCAAAACAGCACATTATTGGTACTACATCAGAGATACAGACCAGTGGAAAAGAACAGAGGCCTCTGAGGCAACACCACACATCAACAACCATCTGATCTTTGACAAACCTGATGAAAACAAGCAATGGGGAAAGGAGTCCCTGTTTAATAAATGGTGTTGGGAAAACTGGCTAGCTATGTGCAGAAAGCAGAAACTGGACCCTTTCCTGACACCTTACACTAAAATTAACTCCAGATGGATTAAAGACTTAAACATAAGACCTAACACCATAAAAACCCTAGAAAAAAACCTAGGTAAAACCATTCAGGACATAGGAGTAGGCAAGGACTTCATGACTAAAACACCAAAAGCACTGGCAACAAAAGCAAAAATAGATAAATGGGATCTAATTAAACTCCAGAGCTTCTTCACAGCAAAAGAAACAATCAGTAGAGTGAACTGACAACCAACAGAATGGGAAAAAAATTTTGCAATCTACCCATCTGAAAAAGAGCTAATATCCAGAGTCTACAAAGAACAGAAACAGATTTACAAGAAACAAACAAACCAATTCAAAGGTGGGTGAAGGATATGAACAGACACTTTTCAAAAGAAGACATATATGAGGTCAACAAACATATGAAAAAAATACTCATCATCATTGGTCATTAGAGAAATGCAAATCAAAACTACATTTACGGACTGAGGCAAGATGGCGTCATAGAGGCGACTCAGGATTGCAGCTCTCAGTGAAGGTGCAGAGGGTGAGTCCTAGCCACATTCTCAGATGTTCCTTTTATGCCCACAGAGCGTTGAAAGTCCCAGGTGTGGGAGAGACATGGGACGCTAGCAGCCGGCTAACACAGCCGGCTCCCGCCGCCTCTTTGGCCGGCGCCGCAGAGGGACCCGGTGCGGAACTCACTGGTCTGGGTGCCCTGTTAAACCGGCAATCTGAGATTTGGAAGGGCAGATTGGCATGTTCATCTGACTGAACGGGACCTGGACAATGAGCCAGACCAGGAGTTTCCTTGGAAGCGTGATCTGAGCTGGGGTAGTGGGCAGCAGCACGGGAGATGGCATGGATCCCAGTGCACTATTGGCAGGCTACTGGGGCGCCAGTGAGAGAGCCGACCTTTCAGCTTGGGGAGAGGAAGAGAGAGAGAGAGAGGACGGACTCTGAGGCAGGGAGCTGGCTGATTGGGCTCGGCGGGTCCCACACTCACGGGGACAAGCAGGGCGGCGACTGGAGATGCTTGGGGCTGAGAGTTTTGCTGCCGGCATCTAGGATGGTGCAGCCTGGTGAGGGAGGGGCGTCCACCATTGCTGACGCGGTCTACCCCCACTGAAGTACCGCCCAGGACTGACACGGCCTGCTGTTGCTGAGGCAACCTGCCATAACAGAGAGACTCTGCGCTCCACAGCAGAAGGGAGCCCAGCAGCAACAGGGTGGAACCGCACTAGCAGGTCAGAGCCCCAGCAGGCAAATAGTGAATAGACTGCCGCCTAGTGGGGCAGGACAGTGCAACAGATACTCATAAAGAAAGCCCCAACTCCCTGAGTCAGAGCATCTAAGGGGGGGAGGAAAAGGGTGGTGTTTTATGAGTTCTATAGCAGCAGACATAAACAACCTCCCAACAACGCTGAATGAACAACGGAGCTCACAGCTCAGCACTGGAGCTCCTATAAAGCACAGACTGTCTCCTCAAGCAGCTCCTTGACCCCTGTATATCCAAGGAGTCACCCCAGAAAAGGACTAATCAGACTGACATTTGGCTGGCATCATTCTGGAACAAGGACAGCAGAAGAAGAAACTGGTATCATCCCTCACTGTTCTGCAGCTGCTGCAGGTATACCCCAGACAAGCAGGGCCTGGAGTGGACCTCAGCACTCATACAGCAGAGGGGATAGACCATTAGAGGGAAAACTAAGTAACAGAAATACTTCATCATCAACAATCTCAGCGTCCACACAGAGTCCCAATTGAAAAATCAGCAACTACTAAGACGACAGGCGGATAAATCCATAAAGATGGGAAGAAACCAGTGCAAAAAGGAGGAAAGCACCCGAAACCAAAACACCTCACCTCCAAAAAAGGACCAAAACTCCCCACCAGCAAGGGAACAAAGCTGGACAGAGAATGAATGTGATGAAATGACAGAATCAGACTTCAGAAAGTGGATAATGAGAAACTTCAGTGAGCTAAAGGAACATGTACTAAACCAGTGCAAAGAAACTAAGAACCTTGAAAAAAGATTTGAAAAAAGATTCGAGGAATTGATAACAAGAATGGACAACTTAGAGAGGAATATGAATGAATTGAAGGAGCTGAAAAACACAACACGAGAACTTCGCGAAGCATGCACAAGTTTCAACAGCCGAATTGACCAAGCAGAAGAAAGAATATCAGAAGTTGAAGATCAACTCAATGAAATAAAACAAGAAACCAAGATCAAAGAAAAAAGCACAAAAAGGAATGAACAAAATCTCCAAGAAATGTGGGACTATGTGAAGAGACCCAACCTACGTTTGATAGGTGTACCAGAATGTGACGAAGAGAATGAATCCAAGCTGGAAAACACTCTTCAGGATATTATCCAGGAAAATTTCCCCAACCTAGCAAGACAGGTCAATACTCAACTCCAGGAAATACAGAGAACACCACAAAGATACTCCGCAAGAAGAGCAACCCCAAGGCACATAATCGTCAGATTCACCAGGATTGAAACGAAGGAGAAAATACTAAGGGCAGCCAGAGAGAAAGGTCAGGTCACCCACAAAGGGAAGCCCATCAGACTCACAGCAGATCTCTCGGCAGAGACTCTACAAGCGAGAAGAGAGTGGGGGCCAATATTCAACATCCTTAAAGAAAAGAGCTTTCAACCCAGAATTTCATATCCAGCCAAACTGAGCTTCAGAAGTGAAGGAAAAATAAAATCCTTCACGAACAAGCAAGTACTCAGAGATTTTGTCACCACTAGGCCTGCTTTACAAGAGCTCCTGAAAGAGGCACTACACATAGAAAGAAACAACCAGTTCCAGCCATCCTAAAAGCATACCAAATGCTGAAGACCATCAACAAAATGAAGAATGTACATGAACCAACGGGCAAAACAGCCAGCTAGCATCAAAATGGCAGTATCAAATTCACACATAACAATATTGACCCTGAATGTAAATGGGCTAAATGCACCAATCAAAAGACACAGACTGGCAAATTGGATAAAAAACCAAAACCCATCGCTGTGCTGTATCCAGGAAACCCACCTCACACGCAAAGATACACAAAGGCTCAAAATAAAAGGATGGAGGAAGATTTACCAAGCAAATGGAGAGCAAAAAAAAAGCAGGAGTTGCAATTCTCATCGCTGATAAAATAGACTTTAAAGCAACAAAGATCAAAAGGGACAAAGAAGGTCATTACATAATGGTAAAAGGATCGATACAACAAGAAGAGCTAACGATTCTAAATATATATGGACCCAATGTAGGAGCACCCAGATATATAAGGCAAGTTCTTAATGACTTACAAAGAGACTTAGACTCCCACACAATAATAGTGGGAGACTTTAACACTCCACTGTCAATATCAGACAGATCAACCAGACAGAAAATTAACAAGGATATCCAGGACTTGAACTCAGACCTGGAACAAGCAAACCTGATAGACATTTACAGAACTCTCCACCCCAAATCCACAGAATATACATTCTTCTCAGCACCACATCACACCTACTCCAAAATTGACCACATAATTGGAAGTAAAGCACTCCTCAGCAAATGCAAAACAACAGAAATCATAACAAACAGTCTCTCAGACCATAGTGCAATCAAGTTGGAACTCAGAATTCAGAAAATAACTCAGAACTGCACAGCTTCATGGAAACTGAACAACTGTCTCTTGAATGTTGATTGGATAAACAATGAAATGAAGGCAAAAATAAAGAAGTTCTTTGAAACCAACGAGAATGAAGACACAACTACCAGAATCTCTGGGACACATTTAAAGCAGTCTGTAGAGGAAAATATATAGCAATAAGTGCCCACATGAGAAGAGTGGAGAGATCCAAAATTGACACCCTATCGTCAAAATTGAAAGAGCTAGAGGAGCAAGATCAGAAAAGCTCAAAAACCTAGCCGAAGACAAGAAATAACTAAGATCAGAGCAGAACTGAAGGAGATAGAGACAAGAAAAACCCTTCAAAAAATCAGTAAATCTAAGAGCTGGTTTTTCTAAAAAGATCAACAAAATAGACAGACCACTAGCCAGACTGATAAAAAAGAAAAGAGAGAACAACCAAATAGATGCAATAAAAAACGATAAAGGGGAAATCACCACTGATTCCACAGAAATTCAAACCATCATCAGAGAATACTACAAACAACTCTATGCACACAAACTAGTAAATCAGGAAGAAATGGATAAATTCCTGGACACCTGTGTCCTCCCAAGCCTAAACCAGGCGGAAGCCGAAACTATAAATAGACCAATAACAAGGTCAGAAGTTGAGGCAGCAATTAAGAGCCTACCACACAAAAAAAGCCCAGGTCCAGATGGGTTCACAGCTGAATTCTACCAGACACACAAAGAGGATCTGGTACCATTCCTTCTGAAACTATTCCAAATAATCCAAAAAGAGGGAACCCTTCCCAAATCATTTTATGAGACCAACATCATCCTGATACCAAAACCTGGCAGAGACTCAACAAGAAAAGAAAACTTCAGGCCAATATCCATGATGAACATAGATGCAAAAATCTTCAATAAAATACTGGCAAATCGATTGCAACAGCACATTAAAAAACTTATCCATCATGATCAAGTAGGATTCATCCCGGGGATGCAAGGCTGGTTCAACATACGCAAGTCTATAAATGTAATTCACCACATAAACAGAAGCAAAAACAAAAACCACATGATAATCTCAATTGATGCAGAGAAGGCATTTGACAAAATTCAACAGCCCTTTATGCTAAAAACCCTCAATAAACTTGGTATTGATGGAACATATCTCAAAGTAATAAAAGCTATTTATGACAAACCAACAGCCAATATCATACTGAATGGGCAAAAACTGGAAGCATTCCCTTTGAAATCCGGCACTAGACAAGGATGCCCTCTCTCACCACTTCTATTCAACATAGTACTGGAAGTTCTAGCCAGAGCAATCAGGCAAGAAAAAGAAATAAAGGGTATTCAAATAGGAAAGGTGGAAGCCAAATTGTCTCTATTTGCAGACGACATGATAGTATACCTAGAAGACCCCATCACCTCAGCCCAAAAGCTCCTGAAACTGATAAGCAACGTCAGCAAATCTCAGGATATAAAATCAATGTGCAAAAATGACAAGCATTCCTATACACCAATAACAGACTTAAAGAGAACCAAATTAAGAACAAACTGCCATTCACAATTGCTACAAAGAAAATAAAATACCTAGGAATACAACTCACTAGGAATGTAAGGGGCCTCTTTAAGGAAAACTACAAACAACTGCTCAACGAAATAAGAGAGGACACAAACAGATGGAGAAACATTCCATGTTCGTGGTTAGGAAGAATCAATATTGTGAAAATGGCTATACTGCCCAAAGTAATTTACACATTCAATGCTATCCCCATCAAACTACCATTGAATTTCTTCACAGAACTGGATAAAACCACCATGAATTTCATATGGAACCAAAAAAGAGCCCGCATAGCCAAGTCAATTCTAAGCAAAAAGAACACAGTGGGAGGCATCACACTACCAGACTTCAAACTATACTACAAGGCTACAGTAATCAAAACAGCATGGTACTGGTACCAAAACAGAGATATAGACCAATGGAACAGAACAGAAGCATCGGAGGCAACACAACATATCTACAACCATATTATCTTTAATAAACCAGACAAAAACAGGCAATGGGGAAAGGATTCCCTATTTAATAAATGGTGTTGGGAAAACTGGCTAGCCATGTGCAGAAAGCAGAAACTGGACCCCTTTCTGACACCTTACACTAAAATTAACTCCAGATGGATTAAAGACTTAAACGTAAGACCTGACACCATAAAAACCCTAGAAGAAAATCTAGGCAAAACCGTTCAGGACATAGGAGTAGGCAAGGACTTCATGAACAAAACACCAAAAGCATTGGCAACAAAAGCCAAAATAGACAAATGGGACCTAATCAAACTCCACAGCTTCTGCATGGCAAAAGAAACAGTCACTAGAGTGAATCGGCAACCATCAGAATGGGAAAAAATCTTTGCAGTTTACATATCTGACAAAGGGCTGATATCCAGAATTTACAAAGAACTCAAACAGATTTACAGAAAAAAAACAAACAAGCCCATTCAAAAATGGGCAAAGGATATGAACAGAAACTTTACAAAAGAAGACATACATGAGGCCAACAAACATATGAAAAAGTGCTCATCATCATTGGTCATTAGAGAGATGCAAATCAAAACCACATTGAGATATCATCTCACACCAGTTAGAATGGCGATCATTAAAATATCTGGAGACAGCAGATGCTGGAGAGGATGTGGAGAAATAGGAACACTCTTACACTGTTGGTGGGAATGTAAATTAGTTCAACCATTGTGGAAGACAGTGTGGCGATTCCTCAGGGACCTAGAAATAGAAATTCCATTTGACCCAGCAATCCCATTACTGGGTATCTATCCAAAAGACTATAAATCGTTCTACTATAAGGACACATGCACACGAATGTTCATTGCAGCACTGTTTACAATAGCAAAGACCTGGAACCAACCCAAATGCCCATCGATGATAGACTGGACTGGGAAAATGTGGCACATATACACCATGGAATATTATGCAGCAATAAAAAATGATGAGTTTGTGTCCTTTGTAAGGACATGGATGAATCTGGAGAACATCATTCTCAGCAAACTGACACAAGAACAGAAAAAGAAATACTGCATATACTCACTCATAGGTGGGTGAGAAAAATGAGAACACATGGACACAGAGAGGCGGTCTACTATACACTGGGGACTGTTGGGGGAAATGGGGGAGGGACAGCGGGGGGGGGCTGGGGGGGATAGCCTGGGGATGAATACCAAGTGTGGGTGAAGGGGAGGAAGGCAGCAAAACACACTGCCATGTGTGTACCTATGCAACTGTCTTGCACGTTCTGCACATGTACCCCAAAACCTATAATGCAATAAAAATTTAAAACAAAACAAAACAAAACAAAAAAAAACTACATTTACATACCATCTCACACCAGTTAGAATGGCGATCATTAAAAAAATCAAGAGACAACAGAGGCTGGAGAGGATGTGATAAAATAGGAACACTTTTACACTGTTGGTGGGAGTGTAAATTAGTTCAACCATTGTGGAAGACAGTGTGGCGATTCCTCAAGGACCTAGAAATAGAAATTCCATTTGACCCAGCAATCCCATTACTGAGTATATTTCCAAAGAGTTATAAACCGTTCTATTATAAAGACAGACGCACAAGTTATGTTCATTGCAGCACTGTTTACAATAGCAAAGACTTAGAACCAACCCAAATGCCCATAGATGATAGACTGAATGGAGAAAATGTGGCACACATACACCATTGAATACTATGCAGTCATAAAAAATGATGAATTTGTGTCCTTTGTAGGGATATGGATGAACCTGGAAACCATCATTCTCAGCAAACTGACCCAAGAACAGAAAGACCAAACACCACATGTTCTCACTCATAGGCAGATGTTGAACAATGAGAACATATGAACACAGGGAGGGGAGCATCACACACTGAGTTCTGTGGCGGGAAACTAGCAGAGGGACAGTAAGGATAGGGTGTTGGGGAGGGAGGACATGGGGAGAAATGCCAGATATAGGTGATGGGGATGGAGGCAGGAAACCACATTGCCATGTATGTACCTATGCAATAATCCTGCATGTTCTGCACATGTACTGCAGAACCTAAAGTGCAATAAAAATATATATATATGAAAATAAACAAATTCAATTCTTTCGAGCTTGATATATAAACGAAATTCAATTTTAATTGGTATTCCAATGCTTTTTTGGGGGGAATAGTGGACAAGATTATCTTCAATTTTAATACACAATTGTATAAATAGTCACAAATTATCAAAAATAAAAGCTGTAAGGGGAAAATTAATTTATTAAATAAAGCCACATAACTGAAATCGTATATTAGCCAGAGAAATACACTTAGGTCAATGAGACAAAATAGGGGCTATCATGATGCATTCCAGAGTAATTAAGAAATTAATATATGACAGGTAGTATTTCAATTTAGTATAAAAAGGATAGTTTAAAAACTTTATTGATAGCAATGGCTATCTACTTGAAAAAATTAAGTTGGATGACTTATTTCAAACTGTATCTCCAAATATTTCACAGATGAAAAGCTAAAGCATGAGCAGTATGTAATTGCTTCTGGCCACATGGCTGGTGCAGGTGAAGCCAGGGCTTGAGGCTCTTGAGCATCCAAATTCCTCTCTCCGCCAAGTGGCCTATGTGTGTCCCAAGAACTTACATAAGGAATTTTGCTTTAGGAGAGTCCCATGGAAAAAACAATTTTTTTTTTTTTTTTTTTTTTTTTTGCCCAAATGGGCAGTTGGGTTTCTACCTTTATCCTCATGGATTCTAATAAGGGTTGACAATGGCCTGAGAGCCAAAGCTGGCCCACCACCTGTTTTTACAAATAAAGTTTTATTGGTACATGCACACATGTGTGCGTACACACACATACACACATTACAGACATGCACAAATTAATGTACTAAAACAATATAAATCTGAAAAAAACTTCAGACACTAAGTATAAAATAGGAACTGGGTCATTTTTAAAATTTTAAGTGTTTGTATTTGGATTATTTTTTAAGAGATGGGGGTCTCACTGTCTGGCCCAGGCTTGAATGCAGTGACTATATATAGGTACAATCACCATACACTACAATCTCAAACTCCTGGTCTCAAACAATCCTTCTGCTTTAGTCTCCTGAGTAGCTGGGAGGCACTACAAGTGCATGCCACTGGGCCTGGCTACCAATAGACCCACAAGTAAGAAACAGAAATACTTGACTACAGAAACATTTAATATTTTTTTGTGTGGTTAGAACCACCACACACACAGTCAAATGGCAACTGTGAAAAAGTATTTGTAATATGTATGATGGAAAAACAAGTTAGTAGATATAATTTACAAATAGCTGTTGTAAATCAATATGGAAAAGATAACCTAATGGAGAAGTAAACAAGTGCTATGAACAAGCAATTAATCATAAGATAAAACCCAAAGGTTAATAAATATATGAAAATAAAATTATTCATCTCACTAAAAAGCAGGAAAATGCAAATTAAAGTAATATAGAGGTATCACTTCTTGTTCATCACATTGACAAAAATTAACAGGAGTGAGAACCTCCTCCTGGCATGATTTCTTTATTCATGCATTCTTCCATTTAACACTTAAGTGTGTTACATGAGCCAGGCATTGTTCTAGGTGTTGAGGATAGAGCAGTGAACAAGAGACAAAAACCTCTGTCCTTACAGAGCTTGCAGTTAGCTGGGGAAAATGGCAAAGAAGGTATTCTTATCACTAATGAAAAGAGGAAGTGTTATAGCCTTTTGGAAAGGAACTTAATATTTATTAAAATAAAAAACACATAACCAGCTTGAGTATAACAGTAGACTTGAAGAGATTTCCATGATGTATGCCTGAGTGACAAAAAGCAAGACTCTGGAATATATGTAATTAATTATCCCATGGAAAAAAGAAAAGCAATGAAAATCCCTCTCCCCCAGCAAAGTATAGGTTTACATTTAGGTACATCATTGATGTTAAAGCAATCATCTAAGGTGTCAAAACTCATGCATGAACCTTAACATTGATCAGTTGAGGAGAGGCGGAACAGGGAAGCAAAAATCTCAAAAAGACTGAGATCTACTCTAGAATTTCATGTGTATATCCAATTTATCTAAAAACTTCTATATCTGATTTTTACTTTCAAGTTTTAAATTCTGCTTTCTTCTGGAGTTTTAGCAAATGCTGGTAGATTAAAAACTTTGGGTTAAAGGTGATGTTTTGATACTTGCATGTAATGTGTAACGATCAACTCAGTTCAAACATCTTTTTTTTTTTTTTTTTTTTTTTTTATTGAGATGGAGTTTCACTGTTGTTACCCAGACTGGAGTGCAATGGCACGATCTCAGCTCACTGCAACCTCCGCCTTCTGGGTTCTAGCAATTCTCCTGCCTCAGCCTCCCGAGTAGCTGGGATTACAGGCACGCACCACCATGCCCAGCTAATTTTTATATTTTTAGTAGAGACGGGGTTTCACCTTGTTGACCAGGATGGTCTCGATCTCTTGACCTCCTGATCCACCCACCTCGGCCTCCCAAAGTTCTGGGATTATAGGCGTGATCCACTGCGCCCGGCCTCATCCATCTTTTTATTTGGGAAACATTACAATTATTATCTTCTAACTATTTGGAACTATATCGTACATTTTTCCTAATCAATTTAAATATCTGAGGTTCTCTATTGATGGGAATTGATGTTAATAATTAAGCATCTCAGAGTGGTAATGCTTCATGTTATTATTTTTTACTCAATTGTCTTTTTTTTTGAAACATTTTAGTAAAAGTCGTAAGCATGGATTATGTACGTTCCATATCATAAAAGTATACGATAATAAGATGAAGATAATATAAATGTCAAAAATGCGGAGGAGAGTTGGGCAGTTTGGGGACTTAAATTTCTGTTTCATAGTTAGGTGTCAACAGATAATACCCAAAGGTGTTAAATCAAAATATAGAGTTCAATCATAGCTTATTGCTAGGTAAGTAACCATCAGAAAATATAAAACTAAAAATAGTTATAAAAAGTTATCCCTGACATGTAACGGAACAGACATTTGGGTGGGCAGAATTGGTATATATCTTCTATTGTAAATTGTTTTGTACTATTACATTTTTTATTCAGAAAAAAGAATTGAAAATGTAACCAGTCACCAGCCAGATAACCCTGAGCAAGTTACCACTCAATGTCCCAGACCTCTGCCTGTAAATGGGAAAATAGCAGCCATTTCATAGAGTGAATGTGAGAATGTATATGAATCGCTGAACACAGTGCTTATGATATAGTAAATACTCAATACATAATTTGTGAAAAAGAAATAATTTGTGAAAAGGAAATATTGCTCATTTTAAAACTGAATTCATTTTCAAGATTAAGTCTGTTGCTTCTGTTCTTACTGTTGGTAATTCACCTGTTTGTTAGGTGCATCAAGCCATGCAAAGACATTTCCTACTGGAACTGCTAGCATGCATGTTGCTAAGGAAAAGTCAGTGGAAATATTGATCATCTGTACTAGTCCTTTGATAGATATGTAGTTTGTCAATATTTTATCGTAGTCCATAGCTGGCCTTTTATTGTCTTCACAGGATATTTCACTAAGCAAAAAGTTTAATTTTGATGAAGTACAACTTACTCATTTTTCCTTTTATGGATTGTGTCTTTGGTGTCAAATCTAAGAACTTTTAACCTAACTCTACATCCCAAAGACTGCCTATTTTTTCCCCTAAATGTTTTATAACTTTACACTTGACATTTGAATCTATTACCTATTTTGAGTTAAATTTTATATAGTTCAAGGCACATTTTTTTCTTTTTTCTGTTGAGTTACTCTAGTGCCATTTGTTTAAGGGCTCTTTTTCATTAAAATGCTTTTATTTTGTAATTTTTAAAAATTGGTACATATGTACACATATTCATTAGATACATGTGATATTTTAATAAATACAGTGTGCAACAATTACATTTATTACTTTGGATATTTATCATTTCTTTGTTAGAAATATTTCAAATCTTCTACCTATTTTGAAACATACAATATGATATTGTTAACTGTAGTCACCCTACTGTGCTATCAAACAATAGAATTTCTTCTATAGAACTGTATTTTTGTACCCATTAACCCATGCCTCTCCATCTCCTCCCTCCACACACATGCTTTCCAGCTTTGGGTAACTATCATTCTACTCTCTACTTCCATGAGATCAATTTTTTTTTAGCTTCCACATATCAGTGAGAACATGCAACATTTGTCATCCTTTCTTGGCTTATTTCATCTAATATATGCCATATGACACCCTCCATGTTGCTGCAAATGATAGTTTGTTTTTTTTTTTTGAGACGGGAGTCTTGCTCTCTCACCCAGGCTGGAGTGCAGTGGCACAATCTTGGTTCACTGCAACCTCCATTCTCCTGCATCAGCCTCCTGAGTAGCTGGGATTACAGGCCCATACCACCATACCCAGCTGAATTTTATATTTTTAGTAGAGATGGGGTTTCACTGTGTTGGTCAGGCTGGTCTTGAACTCCTGACCTCATGATCTGCCTGACTTGGCCTCCCAAAATGCTGGGATTACAGGTGTGAGCTACTGTGCCCAGCCAGAATGTAATTTTATTTATGGCTGAATAGTATTCCATTGTGCGTATATGTACATTTTCTTTATTTGTGCATCCTTTAATGAACACTTACATTGATTTCATATCTTGGCTATGAGAATAATGCTACAATAACCATGGGATTGCAGATATCCCTTTGATATACTGATTTCTTTCCCCAGTAGTTGGATTGCTGATTTTATGGAAGTTCTATTTTCAATTTCTTGAGGAATCTCCACACTATTTTCCATGATGGCTAAGCTAGTTTGCATTCCCACTAACAGTGTATAAGAGTTTCCTTTTATCTACATCTTTGCCAGAATTTGTTATTTTTGTCTTTTTGATAACAGCCATTCTAACTGGGGTATGATGATATCTCATTGTGGTTTTGATCTGCATTTCTCTGATAATTAGTGATATTGAATATTTTTATATATCTATTGACCATTTGTATGTTATCTTTTGAGAAAGGTCTATTCAGATCTTTTGCCCACTTCTTAATAGGATTATTTCTTTTTTTATTGTTGAACTGTTTGAATTTCTTGTATAGCCTAGATGTTATTTTCTTGAATGACTATTTTGCAAGTATTTTCTCCCATTCAACAAATTGCCTCTTCACTCTGTTGTTTCCTTTGCTGTACAAAAGTTTTTCAGTGTAATATAGTCCCATATGTCTATTTTTGTTGTGTTTCTTGTGTTTTTGGTGTTTTAGCCATAAAAATCTTGATTCAACCAATGTCTTGGAGTGTTTCCCCTTTGTTTTATTCCAGTAGTTTCATAGCTTTTAGTCTGCTATTTAAGTCTTTGATCTATTGATTTTTGCATACTGTAAGGGAAGTCTAGTTTCATTCTTCTGTATATAGATACCCAGTTTTCCCAGAACCTGCTTTTGAGTTATCTTTTTTAATATCTTTTGAAATGATTGCTAAAATATTATACATAACTTACCACAGTCTAGTTGTATCATCAGTTCAAGTAAAATATAGAAAACTCACCTCCTTTTAAGTCCTTTAACCTGCCCATTTTAATGTAATTCCATTAACTATTTCTTTTATATATTATATATATTTAGACTAGAAAGTATTATACTTATTTATTTATTTATTTATTTTTGAGACAGAATTTCACTCTTGTTACCCAGGCCGGAGTGCAATGGCGCAATCTCGGCTCACCACAACCTCTGCCTCCTGGGTTCAGGCAATTCTCCTGCCTCAGCCTCCTGAGTAGCTGGGGTTACAGGCACATGCCACCATGCCCAGCTAATTTTTTTTGTATTTTTAGTAGAGACGGGGTTTCACCATGTTGACCAGGATGGTCTCGATCTCTTGACCTCATGATCCACCGGCCTTGGCTTCCCAAAGTGCTGGGATTACAGGCTTGAGCCACCGCGCCCGGCCTATACTTTATTTATTTATTTAGAGATGGAGTCTTGCTTTGTTGCCCAGGCTGGAGTGCAATGGCACAATCTTGGCTCACTGCAGCCTCTGCTTCCCGGGTTCATGCGATTCTCCTGTCTCAGCCTCACGAGTAGCTGGGATCACAGGCACCTACCACCATGCCTGGCTAATTTTTGTATTTTTAGTAAAGACGAGGTTTTGCCATGTTGGCCAGGCTGGTATTGAATTCCTGACCTCAGTTGAACCACACACCTTGACCTCCCAAAGTGCTGAGATTATAGCCATAAGCCATTATGCCCGAGGCCAATACTTTTTTCTTCCACAACCAAAAATAATTTAGAAAACTCAGGAGGAGAAGGAAAGCCTAGTATGTACCCAAATTTTTCCTTATTCTCTTCTTTCTTCCTTCCCAATAATCCAGTCCCCCAAAAACATGAGAACTCAAGATACCCAATGATGTAGTTCCAGGCCAAAAGCCAGCTTGAGACTCAGGAAGAATCAATGTTTCTGTTCAGTTGAAAGCCATAAAAACAGCAAAATAAAACACAGTGTTCCATTTCAAAGGCAGTCAGAAACACATCCTCTCTTACTCAGAAATCAGCCTTTTTGTTCTATTCAGAGTATCAAGTAATTGGATGAAGCCCACCCACATTAGGGAGAACAATCTGCTTTACTCAGGCTCCCAACTCAAATGGTAATCTCATTCCAGTCTGAAATATTTGAGGCCGAGGGGAAAAAAAAAAAAACCCAGATAACTCATCACCATGTTGTTCTTTGTTCCCATATTCCTTAATGGTCAGCTCATTTTCTCCACCTTTTAGCATTTTCTTGTTGTTTTACACTGCTTCCAGAGTTCTCAGTTGTACTTATCAGGAGAAATAGGGAAAAATATACTTGCTCCATCTTTCCAAAAGCAAATATGATTTGTTTGAAGTTAATCATTTTATCTCAGACACTGAAGGAAAATAATTCAATCACTGGTTGGTCAGAGAGAGAGAGAGATCATCAAGAATAGAAAATGAAATATCGCATGTTCTCACTCATAGGTGGATGTTGAACAATGAGAACACATGAGCACAGGGAGGGGAGCACTACACACTGGGATCTGTTGCGGGGAATAGGGGAGGGACAGCGGGGAGTGGGGAGTTGGGGAGAGATAGCATGGGGAGAAATGCCAGATACAGGTGAAGGGGAGGAAGGCAGTAAATCACACTGCCAGGTGTGTACCTATGCAACAATCTTGCATGTTCTTCACATGTACCCCAAAACCTAAAACGCAATAAAAAAAAATTCCTCCATTGATTTCACGAAAAAGGTTATTAGTCTAAAACCCTAAAATGAATCTCAGGTTACTTTTTCTATTTTCAAATATGAGTAATGCTTTTCAGAAAACTTCAGTTTTGTTCTTTAAACTGAAAGTTCCTTGAGTACAAGGGCTACTTTTGTAGTTCCATGGTTATTCAAAACATACTTGGGACGTACTCTCTTTCCAGAGCTAGATTGAGAAAGATCCAAGAACAAGACCTGGTAGGAGTTTAATAATAATAATAGTATGGCTAAGGCTAAATACCAAGAATTAGGCCAAATGATTTTCCCAGAGCATCAGATATTATCTCTAATTTTCACAAAATCCTATAAAATGACAAAAATCTCCTTTTACAGCTGTGGAATTTAAGATTCCAAGAAATTAAGTGATTTGTCTAAAGAAACATGGCTTGGGAATAGCAAGGCCAAAAGTTGGTCTTAGGATCCAAGGCTGATGCTCTTCCCTTTACATTATAAAAATATGGAAAAGAAAAGGAGTGGCTGGGTGCAATAAAAATTATGGCAAAAGAACTGGCAAGACTTACTTACTGCTTAGATTTGGGGTGTAATGAAAGAGAATGAATACAACTTTGGAGTTAAGGTTCTTTGCAGAAAAAGTGATGGCTCCACTCAGTAACTAAGCAGGAAGAGATTTAATAGTAGGAATCAGTACTTAGAAAACTATAGGGGAAGCAAAAGAGTGGAAGCTAGCCTAGATCTCCAGAAATACCTTCCAGATCCCAGTTCTGACCTGCTAGGTAGGGTTTACTACTACAGATACTATCACTGGAATTATTGCATTCAAAAGATATCCTACCATATGGCTAGGTTCCTGCCAACACTACTGCCTTAGCTGTCACTAGGCCCCAGAATCTGGAGCCTTCCTGCTGCAACCATCACAATTCTTTCTCAGTACCCATGAAGATGAAGAATGGACCTGGAAATATAGCTGTAGAACCCCATGTCTCCATGGCCTTGATTTGAAAAAGAGTATAGCTAAAAAGACAGCCTTCCCAAACTAGGTAAGTGCATTCAGTAGGCAGAACGTAATTGTTATTCTGACCCAAGATTGTAAAGGAATCTGAGAAATGTAGTTTAAGTTTTTCGAACTTTGTAATTAAAAGAAAAATCATACTAGAAGGCGGGTGAATGGAGGATGAGCAAGACAAACCATAGTATCCTCTAAAGGTCTTTAACCTACAGGACTGGTGGGATGAAGTTGCCCTTTACTGTTATTAGAGACATCGGAAGAATTTTGAAAAGGCTGATAATAAATTCAGTATGTGAATTTTCACTGTGATGAACAATGGAAATGTCATTCAGGGATTAGGAATTAAGCAGGAGATTTAGGTTAGGAGATATCAGCATATAGATAAAATCTAGTCACACATGCAGCTGAGACTGACCAGGTTTAGAATACAGCCTAGGGGAAAACAATGCAGTTAAGGCTTGAATAACATGGATTTGTACTGCTCATGTGTCCATAAGCAGTAACCCACCTATGAGTCAACTTATGTGAATTTTTTTCCAACTCTGCCTCCCAAGACAGCAAGACGACTTCCTCCTCTCCCTCTTCCTCCCAGTCTATTCAATGTGAAGAATGAAGACCTTTATGATGATCTACTTCTACTTAATAGTAAATATGTTTTATGATTTTCTTAATAACATTTTTTTTCTCTAACTTGCTTTATTGTAAGAATACAGTATATATATATATATATATATATATATATATATATATGAATACATATAGCATATGAAGTATGTGTTAATCAACTGCTTATGGTATGGGTAAGATTTCTGGTCAGCAGTAGGTGAAGAGTTCAGCTTTGGGGGAGTCAAAAGTTTCACATGGATTTTTGAATGTGTGTTGAGTCATTTCCCTTAACCCCTGTGTTGTTCAGGGACCAAAACTGTACTGGCCATTTTAGTCTTTAGATGAAGTCAGTTCCTGGGGGGAAAGGATTAGGTAATCAGTGCCTTATTTTCTGCCCAAAAGCCAAAGACAATTCCTTTTAAAAGGTAAAATGGCTTTTCTTAGAAAACTGATGCAGCATGAATACAACTAATGGAAAAATACAGTGAGAGATTCAGTGTGATGATTTTGTAAAGATAAGTTATTAAAAGTTTGTTACACCCAGTGATCTCTATCAATTTAAATTTCTAAAAACCAAAATATGTACATGGTATCAAATTATATAAACAGCAAAAATTGAAAAGCCATAGTCTCCCCCTCCCTCTCTACCCTGCACCGACTCTGTATTATGTATGAATTGAAATGAAAATGAATAACCAAAGATGTAATTGTTAATATAATACCAACTAGTAGTTTGGAGATAAGAAGTGCAGAGTTTGTTCAGGGGTCCAAGGTCGCTACCCCAAGTGATCCATACCTCAGGGAGAATGTTGCAACTTCATGATCATGTGGATTCACTTTTCATGCATTTTCTCAATTGTTTGTAGTCCTGTTTCACCTGAAACCTCCCTTCTGAAGGAGACTCTTGCTCCTCTCTATATCTGCTGATTTCTAGCCTCACTGCATAACTGTTGTCCTAGGAATCCTCCTCCTGGCCATTTTGGGTTGCAGCTACTACAGTTTTCTTGAACTATGCTTTCTTTCTACCCTCCTGCATTTTGGTAGAAACATCTTTAAATGACTTTTTGAGGAAAGGCTAAATGTTCTGTCATTGCTTGTCTGAAAATGCCTTTATACACACTCTTCCTTGATAAGTCATTTTGTCCCCCTGGAATGCACTGCTCTGTAGCTTCAGAAAATCAGCACAGGCATTTAGCCAAAAACGATTGTAGATTAATTTCTGAGAAGATTCCCTCCAGAGGGTTGATTGATATGCTTTGAGTGTGTCTATGGTTAGATGTGTCTATGGGTTACAGCTGTTTCCTGTTATAGTACATTTTACTAATAGAAAATTTGACTTTTTAATAGCAAAAGTTACTTTTATGATTTCTATAGTTATGGTTTATTTTTAATTGATTTTGAGGTCTTTCTCTCAAGAGTGACCATAAACCAAGATAACCACTTTCTAGGAGAGCTCTGAGCAGGAGAAAGTTAGATTCGGGTTTTTCAGGCAGGTGAGACACAATGAGGAGGTAAAACCAAATGCATGAAACAAAAGGAAGTTATTACTTACAGAGCTTGTAGAGGTTAGGGGTGCCAACAGGAGACTGACAGGAAGGCTGGCAGTGGCAGGGAGCTCAACCAATGGGTGGGGAGCAAGAAGGAAGAGAAAGGAGGTGTGGGGCCAGGCCTTTATTAAGGTGCACAGGTGTTAACCCTTACAGTTTCCTCAGGGGTTGTGATTTTTTTAATTTAAAGAAAACACCTGTGAGGTGGGAAACTTGTTTTCAAGACTCTGGTGTTAGCCATTAAGTTTTAACATGGGCAGCACCTGTGGAATACGTTGGGTTTGGTTCAGTGAGATGAGGAAAAAATGGATTGTGTTGCAAACAACCACATGTGGGGGGAAGGTTTTAACTGGGCCAAAGGTGACAGGATATGACTGGACTTCAAATAACTTATGGCAGTCCTAAAAATGGATGCTGAGGCAGCTACTGTATTAAACAAACAAATCGATGGCAATCCACCCCTGGATGCCCTGGCTTGATCTTTTAAATGTAAGACAGTTGTAGCTTGAGTGGTGAAGATGTTGACTGCAAAGACAATAATATCATTCCCAAGAAATAAGCATTTCAGTGTGGCACTATTGTTGGTTATGAGCTAACAATTGAGTAAAGTATATGTAAATATTAGTGGTATTGTGTCCAGCCAAAGGGACGGAGTGGTTGTGGTTGGAGGTGCAGGGCAAGAGGCTGTGGTAGAAAGCTGGATGGGGTTACAGGAGGAGAAGTCACCAGAAAGTAGTCATTCTCTCTCCAGGTGGCTGTGGAGTTGTCTAATACGAGATAGGTGCCTTCTGGGGAAAACAATAATCATCATTAATTTTAGTAATGTCTACCAGGTTTTCCTTTAGGCATGCAAGTGTAGGGTGTATTTTGGAAAAGAGCAAGGAGTATACCAGGATCATGGGCTAAGCAGACACTGAGTTCAGAAAGAAAAATTTAAATATCCTCTGTCAACTTTGTGCTTTAGGAGAGGTGTTGCTGAGTGGAGACTTTAGTGTAAGAGGTGAAGTCTCCAGCACAGGGGGCAAAGTCATCTCCAGCAATAAGGTCTTGGGATGGTCTTGCAATGTCATCTTAGGCAATGAGAACTGAAGCATTGAGATTTGGGCTCTTGCAAAGCTGTGTGGAATGTGGGACTGAGGTATCCTTCTAAGTGGGTACCTACATAAGTTGATATGGGCCTCTGGATTGTAAATCAGTAAAAATGCCCAAACCAATATGATAAGGCCATCAACAGAATGGTGTGCAGCTGCATCTGACAGGGTTTGTGTGTGTGTGTGTGTGTGTGTGTGTGTGTGTGTGTGCATGTGGAAGATTAGATTTAAATGGGTTCTCTAACAGATAAGCAGAAGCCTGGCCTATAGGAAAATCTATTATTAATGAGTCCCAGGAAAATATGTGCCTTCGATCTGGCATCCAGCCCTTGTGGGGCTGACTTCATTCCCTTCCCTTCACTTCACTTCTCTTTCCTTCCTTCCTTCCTTCCTTCCTTCCTTCCTTCCTTCCTTCCTTCCTTCCTTCCTTCCTTCCTTCCTTCCTTCCTTCCTTCCTTCCTCCCTCCCTCCCTCCCTCCCTCCCTCCGTCTCTTTCTCGCTTTCTTTCCTTCTTTCTTTCTTTCATCTCCCTCTGTCTCCCAGGCTGGAGTACAGTGGCGCAACCTCAGCTCACAGCAACTAGCTTCAAGCCATTCTCCTACCTCAGCCTCCCAGGCAGCTGGGACTACAGGAGCACGCTACCACACCCGGCTAATTTTTTTTGTATTTTTAGTAGAGACAGGGTTTTACTGTGTCTCAATCTGACCTTGTGATCTGCCTGCCTCAGCCTCCCAAAGTGTTGGGATTAGGGTGTGAGCCACCATGCCCAGCCTACTTTAACTTTTTAAAGGTTTTTTATTTTTCGTTCTGTAATTGATTGTTTAATATATGGTTTTATGGTTGAAAGAGCTTCTCCAGTTTCTTGACTTCTTAAGGGATTCCTCCCCCATCTTAAGCTCTGCTTTGTTTCTATAACAATTACATACAAGTTAAATAGTCTGGTTTCTTTTTCTTTCAGGCAGCTGTGTTTCTCTAAATGTCTGGTGAATTTTGTTGTTTATTAATAAGAATGAAGAATTGGGGAGTCAGGTCTGACTTGAGCTCTCTCTGTCTCTTTTTCTCTGTGTGTGTGTGTGTGTGCGTGTGTGTGTGTGTGTGTGTGTGTGTGTGTGTGTGTGTTTGGCAGGGTGTCAGTCAGAAGGCTTTATTTAAAGTGAAATTTCCAGGAAGGAGCCAGAAAAGCTCTTAAATTTGGGGTTGGGGACAAATTACACTGCTTTTACTTACAGGATAGGACTAGTTTGGGTCCTGGCTCTGCTTCCTAGCAGCTTTATGACTTTGTGCAAAGTACTGACCTTTCCTGTAGTGCAAAAGTGTTTTACAGAGCAAGGGCATCCTCTTCGATATTCTTATATCTTTCTACTATACCTGACAGGGCTAGATATATAGTACAGTCCACCATTCCTTCCTTTGGGTCCCTACTGTACTCCCTTGCAAAACTTATGCCTACATTTTTACTTTCTTCTACTCACCTCAGAAAGACCTGTGGGCAGAAACCCAGTCTTATTTATCTCTGTATCTCAACAAGTAGTATAATGCTTGGCACATATTAGGAGCTTGACAAATGTTAGTTAAATTAATAAATCTAAATCTCAATAAATACTCATTTCAAAGATGTGAAATTATGGAACTTGAGATAGCTCAAACTTAAAATCCTCTAAACTCCTTAAAACTTCAACTATATTCTAGATGTCATGTTGTATTACTTCTATGAAAGAAGGAAGATCCATAATAATTAATGTTGATGAAGGAGTAATGAGCTTAAAAAATTATTAGATAATATTTATTAATCATAAGATATTCTCCAAAACTATCTCTAGGTTGGTCAAAATGAAGACTCCAATGAAATAAAGAAATATAATTTAATTTAGTTTCATTTCTTTTCTAGGGTAGACAATGTTTATCTTATGAACAAATTTATTTTGTTAATCTCTTTGCTTCTGCAATTTTGATTGGTCTTCCAACTGCTGGCCATCCATCATTAGCAATTAAACTAGGCAAAAATTAATCACTGAGAAATTATTTACTGAAACTAGACCTAATACCAGGAACTTAATTGTAAAAGTACTTCCTCAGACTTCAACTATAGGCTTAATTGTTACATTTTCTATAAAGCTGTGTACTTGTTCTGTTCTTTGGTCGGAGTGATTTTTCACCCTAGCACAATTCTGTTTTGGTGACTCAAGTTTCCTAGAACTGGAGTGGTAATAGTTCGAGCCCATCAGCTGCAGCTGTCCTGGTTAAGACCTTCTCTTTATTTTAATTCAATTATAACCGGATATTTTTCCCCTTGTTCATTCATGGTTAATCCTATATTCACATATATGAAAAGGAAATTTGATAAAGTTGTGAATGCATTATATTTATATGTAGAATGTAGAAATTAAGGTTGAGTTTATTTCAGCTCTAATAAACTAAAAATATTAACTAATTTTTACATTTCCATTTCCAACCCTCTGGATCAAGTTCTTATTACACTGTGTGGATTATTATAATATCATATTAATCAACTGGTATGCCTGACTTAGCTTTGCATGACCCTGATTGTTTCTCTACACTACTATTGTAATGAGAACCTATTGAATTGTTTTCTAGAAATATTTTCTTTGCTCTCCTATTTTTATTGTGCAATAGGAGCAGAGCAAGGGGAATGTATGCTAAGATTTTTGGTTTTTGGGCAGCAAAGCTCAAGAAAATCTATTGTAACATTAAATATGGGGTTTAAGTTTCTAACAGAAAAAAAATCTACCTATACAATGGAAGGTAGAAAAAATGAAAAAATGAAGCAAAGAAAATGTTTAAATAGAAAACAGAAAATAAGGGCCAGTGGCTCACACCTGTAATCTTTTGGGAGGCTGAGGTGGACAGATCACGAGGTCAGGAGCTTGAGACTAGCCTGGCTAACATAGTGAAACCTCATCTCTACTAAAAATACAAAAAAAAAAAAAAAAAAAAAAAAAAAAGGTGGTTGTGGTGGCAGATGCCTGTAATCCCAGCTACTTGGGAGGCTGAACACGAGAATCGCTTGAACCTAGGAGGCAGGGGTTGCCGTGAGCCAAGATTGTGCCACTGCACTCCAACCCAGGTGACAGTGTGAGACTCTGTCTCAAAAAAAAAAAAAAGAAAGAAAGAAAACAGAAAATAAGCAGAAATCGAGTCAGGCATGATGGCTCATGTCTGTAATCCCAACACTCTGGGAGGCCAAGGTGGATGGATTAGCTGAGGTGGGGAGTTTGAGAACAGCTCGGCCAACATGGTGAAACCCTGTCTCTACTAAAAAATACAGAAATTAGCCAGCTGTGGTGGCATGCGCCTGTAATCCCAGCTATTTGGGAGACTGAGGCTGAAGAATCACTTGAATCCAGGAGGTGGAGGTTGCAATGAGCCAAGATTATGCCATTGTACTTCAGCCTGTGCAACAGAGCAAGACTCCATCTCAAAAAACAAAAAAACAACCACAAACAAAGAAAGCAGAAATCAGATAGAGTGTAATACTTATATAATAATTTGCATGTAAATGTGTTTAAAATGCTAATAAAAATACAGATGCTCTCAAATTGGATTAAATTATTACTGCTTTGTCTTTAAAAACAGATTTAATCCAAAAGGATGCAGAGTAATTGAAAATAAAAAATGTATGTCACAGAAAAATGAACCAAATAATGATGTGGTAGCTATTTAACATCATGAAAAACTAATTGAAAACTAAAAGAAATAAGAACAGATAAAGAAGGACATGTATATATACTGATTGTAAAAATAGACTAGGAAGTTTTGATTAAGAACATATATGCATATATATAGCTTCAAATATATAAAGCAGCAGTGAATGGATCTATGGGGAAAAACATATAATCGATATTTGTTGTTAGACATTTTATACAACCTGTCAGAAAATGATAGAAGAGTGAATTACACAGAAACTTCAAAAAAATTCTAATTGCCTGCTGACTTGAATTGAAATGCTTATATGCAAAATTATAAGATTAATAATATGATACTACATATCAATGAAAAACTGGTTGAATATCACCAATTAAAAGAATTTTAAAATATATTTGTATATTTTATTTTATTTTTTTAAGAGACAGGCTCTCACTATGTTGCCTAGGCTGGATATGAACTCCTGAGCTGAAGCCGTCCTCCTGCCTCAGCCTCTGGAGTAACTGGGACTACAGGCAAGCAGCAATGTTCCCAGCTTTTTCCAGTTTAAAGAGTACTTGGATAGTTGTCAGCCACGGAAATGTTCTGAAATTCTGATACGTAAAAAAGATCTGATAAGAGTAGTCTCAAATTTGACAATAATGTTAAAAAATTCATATGATATACCAAGACAGAGAAATTAAACTGAAAAATTGTTTTTGAAATTATCAACAATAAAAAGCAAATTTCAATCTAAAGTGAAAAAGACTCAATTAACTTTATAGTAATTCTATAAAAATATTGTAAATTTGTTGACATATGAATATGTGATCAAGGAATATGTGTTCAAAAATGCAGGGAAAATAGTATTTTATAGTTGTATAGTTATTTAATAAAAGCATGTATTTTTCTGTGTTTTTAATGTCTTTGATATTGTAAACATCTAATAATTTTAAGTTATTTTTATTTTGTTCTGATTCTAATTAATTCGCCTTTGTACCTACCTTTGTATTTGTAATCATATTCTATTTCTCAAAGAGAGTTCCCCAAATTAACCGTATGCTTCAGGATCCACAAAATCCAAATTTCTTCTTTCCTTCAATATAATAGCTCTACCTCTAGATCGACGCTACAATCCCTAGCAAACTAAAACAGGAATAGAAAACCAAATACTGCATGTTCTCACTTAAAAGTGGGAGCTATATGATGAGAACTCATGAACACAAAGAATGGAACAACAGATACTGAGGCCTACTTGATGGGGGAATGGGGAGGATGGAGAAAAGCAGAAAAAAAATTGGATACTAAGCTTAATACCTGGGTGATGCAATAATCTGTACAACAAACCCCCATCTCACAAGTTTATGTATATAACAAACCTTCACATGTACCCCTGAACCTAAAATAAAAGTAAAAAAAAAAAATAGCTCTGAAGAGAAACTCTAAGGACAATTTCTAAAACTCTATTGAAATATACAGATCTGAATTAATAAATAGATCATATTAATGAATGGTCAACTTAGTATTGTTTCAAAATGTATCCTCTCCAAATTAATCTATATATTTAAGGCAATTGAAATAAAAATATTATACAATTTTCTTCTCAAATTTGACAGAATGATTCTAAATTTTACATTTCTCTCAGTCAGAATGTAGTCAAATCTAAAACCATACCAGTGATTTTAACAGATAGAATTTAATATATATATAATTGTCAACCAGATATTGATGAACGAAGAGGTAAAAAGAAAGCAATGACATTCTCTAGTCCAGGGGAAACAAAGGGAAGAGGTTAGTATTCTGGAGGAAGGGTTTTGTGGAGCTGGGACTTAGACCTTCGAGGAAGGGGCACAACTTGAATAATGCCTCAGAGCTCTGACAAGGCAACTAATCTGGCTGATTTTGGCATGTCTGAGGCAGTGTCTGTGGTGAGGCTGATTTTGAGACAATGGGAGAGACTATAAAATGAAGTCAACTGCTGCTACTGTAATCAACCGCCACTGTTGGGTGAAGAAGTTTGGCTGGGGCAACACTAACAGGAAATAAAGCAGATAAGAAGGAACAAGTCCCTTGTCTTCCTCCTCCCAGGCACTCTTTAATATCCTCCAGTAACAGAGCCTAAAAGGTACCCACTAGGAAAAGGAGAAATGCAATTTTACAAAAAGAGTGCAGAGGTTAACTGGAAGCTGAAAGACTGTAGCTTAACAATCAGTATAGCATGGCAGAATACAAGTCTTAAAAGTTGAGATTGGCGAGTGTGTCCTGCAGACTCTGGCCAAGCAACAGATAAATGGAGTATACAGACACAGGTGTTTTTGCCTGTGAACACAGCTAGGGGACTGTATGGTTTAGCATAGTAGATGAGAAAGTGCGGCCCCTGATAAGCTAGAGATGCCTGCATTTATTTAGTACAGATTTAGTAACAAAGGCCTATAGCAAACACCATTTGTGGGTAATTAACATTGTGCACCCCAATCCTGTGAGAGGATGATCAAAGGTTGAAATAGGTAAACAAACTTATCTAGATAAATTCCTTTGCACTCCCTTCTTATCCGCCCTTTGCCATTAACTCAAAGTAAGATGATAAGGCTGCCTTCAGCCATAACTCTTTCCCTAAGCTTTTGTAAAATCTCCCAGCCTTCCAAGATTTGTATTTTTCCTATTATTTTTCCCACCACCCTGACTGATCTCTTGCATCTTCCCCTTTTCTGTTTTTTGCATCACATTTCATTGACTGAGGAGTACAGATGTGTGCAGCAACAGGTTTGTCAACCACAGTGGTTGTAAGTTGCATTCTAGCTTTGCATCCTAGAAGTAGTAAGTAACATAAGACAAACATGAGTATAATCAGTAACACTCTTTTCCAATCAAAGTGTGACATGTAGTGTTACTTGGCACCTCAGTCCGCTGGGTGCCATTATGGAGAAATCCCACTGTGGGTATGTCAATCCTTCCTAGCCAAGCAGTTGCATTGTTAGAGGCTAGGAAGGGGTTGTCTGCTCAAGTACCAGGTGGAAAAAAGGCAGATTTAGAAGATGGTCACAATAGAGTATAGCAGGTACAGGTTGCAGGCAGAATGAGAGAATAAATAAGGAACAAATTATCTGGAATGAATGGTGTCTGTGTCTGAAGCAGGATTCGCTTAGCCTCCTGGGTTGTCTTCTTCAGCAACCACTAGGTAATGTTCGGGGCTTGTGTCATTTGAGGAAGCCACATCATCTAGGTCTGTGGGTCCTGCAGGGTCATTTCCATCATTTCTGGTATTGGGTTGGGTCCTAGCTGCACCATGGTATGGTTTGATGCATGGTGCCAGAATCTAAAGAGGACCTGAGGGGGTGTGAAAACAGGTATTTCCTCTTCCTCATGTTAGCAAATCATTTGAACCACATCCTACATTACTATTCACCTCTTTCTATAAAACTGCAAGTTTTATGTCTTGAGAGGTTTTAGCAAAGTGCTTTCCAATAGCTGATTGAAATTTGTCATCTACATTTAAGAAATTAAAGGTAAATAGAGTCCTTATTCATATCCCCCTCTTTTTGTTTTCTGAGCCTATTTTTGAGGATGGAGTGAATTACTTTTGTAGGCAAAACTACAGGAGTATGAGATAAGAACTAAAGTAGTTTGTCAGCAGGAAGGGCATGCTCTATATGGCCTCCATAATCATAGAGTGCTATCTGAAGATCTAGAGATGGGGCAATACTGCTTTGAATTGTTTTTTTACTCAAAGGAATTCTTATGACATCAGGGTCATACTCTACCGACAGATTGCATAGTCTGCAGGCCGTATAGATGACTAAGTAGCTGGATATAGGGGAGGAATAACAACAGTGGCCATAATTAGAAAGAGGTCTGCAAAGTGACACCCCTATTGGGCTAACAGGTCCCATCCCCAAAGGTTAACATGGATAGGCATGATTAGAGGTTATATAAATGCTTTTCTTCCCTCTGAATCACAGCATGTGAGGGGGCACGTGCTCTGCTTGGCTGTGCATGCTTCCCTGATGCTGACAACTTTTTGTTTCTGAATGACCTAAGGCCAAGTTACTGGCCAGTTTTGATCACTGATGATCAGAATATCTGCCCTTGTGTCCAATAAGCCAGTAAAAATTCTTTATTCAATTTTAAGGTAATCATGGGTCTTTGATCAGTGATTAATTGGTTCTGATATACTCCTGTGGCTCCCATGCTCCCAGAACTTCCCTTTCCCCTTTCCTTCCCCTGGATGTTGGGGACCCAGTATGGTAAGAGTAGTAACTGAGCTATCTTTGAGCCAGGGGGAAGAATATGCAGACCTTTACATTCTATCACAACTAATATCTCACCTTGATAAACACTATGAATCACTCTGGTGAGCACATTAATTCCTTTACTGGATAGGCTTGATCACCTTAGGATCTTACTGTTCCCAGAGGCAATGAACCCCAGATCCTGGTTGTAATCCTTTTAGGGTCTTCTCCTTCTTGTAGCACTAATTCATTGGGGTAGAGTAAGCCTAGTCCTGCATGCCCAGTGGTGGCTTCTCTGTGAGAGAGGACTGTGGGCTTTCCATCTGACTGAGGAAACCACTGGCATTGCCCCAGTTGGGAGCAGGGCCTAGTGACGGCACCTCATGAAGTTTCCCATCTGATCACTTAGAAGTTTGCTGTTTTTATCAAATTTGGATTTGCCCAATGTTTCCCCTATATACATCAGGGGCATATAGAAGGAGATTTTCTTCCTGAGTTACCTTGTTTTCTGTTATTGGGGCAGTCCTACTTCATATGACTTGGTTTTCCTCATAGAGAGCAATTCGGGATTTTTCTCCCCTTTCACTTTAGGAGGCTTTAATGCCATAGCCAATGTTTCGGCTTTGTGTGTTTCAGTTCCCACCAGTTGACAGGTTCGTATAAGGTCCCTGATTATAGCTGCCTTTCCTCTGATTGCCTTCATTGCTTGCTGGCAGTTGATGTTAGCATTTTCATAAGCCATTTGCAACAATAAGATATCGGCGGACTGAGCATGACTAATTTGTCTCTTAATTGCCTGGGTTGTCCAATTGATGAATTCAAGAAATGGCTCCTGAAGCCCCTGTCAAACATTTATAAAAGATCCCTGTTGAACTCCGCTTTCAGGAATTTGGTCCCAATCCCTGAGAGTGCACAATGATACTTGTGCATAGGCTTGGGGAACAAAACTTGTTGTTGCACATTGGCATGGGGACACCTCCCCTGGAGCATAAGAGTTGTTATATCTTGCCCAGTCACTTGATTCTGGTTGGCTTATTGTTTGCCCAACTCATCATATTCTGCCTTCCAGAGGAGGAACTGACTAGGTTCTAAAGTTATTTTAGCTAGCACTGACCAGTCCCATGGGATCATATGGAAGTTGTCTGCTATGGCCTCAGTTAATCCTTTTGTAAATGAGCTAGCAGCTCTGTTTTCTCTAATGCTCTTTCTTATGTCTTTATAAGCATAAAAATAAAATGAGTCATATACCTGATTGCCTGTCAATTTTGCATTACTGGGCAGGTGAAGAGCTCCCCTTCTCATGCCAGTTGCCTAAGACAGGATCCCATAACTGTAGCATATCCCTTGTCTTATTTACAATTTATTGGGGAAGGGGGATCAGGCGGAAACCTCTGTTTCCTCTTTGGTATTTTTACCTGGTAATTGTGGGACTGAGGGAGAAGACGGAGGTGGTAAGGTAGGTGACAGTTCCTCTTCCCTTCCCTTTTTAGGCTTTTCTGTGTAGAGCAGGGCCAAAGTGGCCCTAACTAAGGCCCATAATGTTAAAGATATTACTGGGACCCATTGCCCTTGTGCATTATTGTGTTTAAGATTTCTTCCCACTTGTTTCCAGAGCTCTACACCAAGCATACCTTCTTCCGGGAACTGTGGCTTATCGAAAACAATGGTTTGCATTAGGTCCCTTAATTGAGCCTGTGAAACTGAGGCTCCACTAGCTTTAAGCAACTGTTTCAATACTTTGATATGCTGTCCCTGTTGTGCTGATAACTGTCCCATGATGAAACCCTAGCTTGAACAATTCCCTCAAACTTGGAAATCCTAAGTGGGCACCAATGACTTAGTGACTTACTGACTGTGCAGTTCTTCACCTTCATTTTCAAGGGTTCTGCCATGATCTGTTGCAGTGCTCCTCACAAGGGGCACCAGCTGCTAAGTCTGTCCTGCAGACTCTGGCCAAGTAATGGATGAATGGAGTACACAGACACAGGTGTTTTTGCCTGTGAGCACAGCTAGGGGACCACACGACTTAATATAGCCAACAAGAAAGCATGGCCTCCATAAGCTGGAGATGCTCACATATTTATGACAAAGGCCTGAAGCAACCACCATTTGTGGGTAATTAACATTGTCAACCCCTGAGTAGGGGACAGTCCTGTGCTCAGATGATCAAAGATTGATTTCCAGAGAAACAGGTAAACAAACTTATCTAGATAAATTTCTTTGCACTCCCTTGTTATCTGCCCTATGCCCTTAGCTCAAGATAAGAGAGTTAGGCTGCCTTCAGCCATAACCCTTTCCTGAAGATTTTGCAAAATCTCCTGGCCTTCCAAGAAGGTTTGTGTCTTTCTTATAATTGTTCCCACCACCCTGACTGATCTACTACATGGGATAATTCTGAAAATGAAGTGTGAAAGTGAGGGGCATGCTTTCTCACGTTTTAAAACATAATATTAAAGAAGTTATTTCAAAAGTTTGGAACTTACATAAGATTAGAAAAATAGACCAAAGGGGCAGAACCCAGAGATAATCCTTGGATATTTACTATGGAGACAATCCATAATAAATGGACAATCTTGATACGCTTGGCCTCACATATCAATCAGACAATAACTTTTAAAAATACCACTCCATTGGAAAACCAGATTATTTTATGGAAAGCATATATAATTGACCCTTCAACAATGCAGGGGTTATGGGTGTCAACCACCCACTCAGTTAAACATTCACATTTAATTTTTGACTCTCCAAAAACTTACCTACTAAAAGCCTGTTATTGACTGGAAGCCTTCATAATAACATAAACAGTCAATTAACATATATTTTGTATGTTATGTGGGTTAACATAACAGTATTTGCAAAAATATAGTATGCTAGAGAAATTAAAATGTTATTAAGAAAATCATAAAGAAAATTTGTTATTTATTGTTAAGTGAAAGAGGATTGTCATAAAGATCTTCATCCTCATCATCTTCATGTGGAGTAGGGTGAGGAGGAGGAAGAGCTGTCTCAGGGTTGGCAGGGGTGGAATAAAATCCAGGTATAAGTGGACCACACAGTTCAAACCCATGTTGTAGGAAACAAGAATAAATAAAAGGTTCCTCTTCAAAGCTTTCCTCTTAGTTCATTACAAATAAATCATAGTTCCTTCAAAAGTTAATTTATTTTAAAGCTTTTGCTAATAATCTTATAGCACTGTTAGTCATAATAAAGAAATGAGTGTATCCTGTGTTCTTAGTTCTTACACTTAAACGTAGATATTTACCCTGACACGCCTGGACAAGCCCAGGCAAGTCATAGATCATAGCTTACTTCCCTTCCTTATTTGGAAATGTTATTGCTTCTCTAAGCATTTCTCAAATTACTTCCTGTTTTCCTTTGTTCTCCTTTGCCTTTACCACTTTAGAAAAGTTAGGTGCTAGCCTACTGGGTGCAGCCTAGACTGTGAAGTCCACTTCCAGCCAATGGAATCAGGACACAGCAGTAGGGCGAATTCATTAGATATAAATGGCCCTGTCTCCTTTGTTCAGTGTCTTTCATGGGAAGATGGCTAACAGAGCAGAAAGTAAAGTTGCCTTGCTGAGAAAATTAAATTTATATTCAAATGCTACTTCTTTTGCAGCACTGAAAATTCACATAACAATTTGGGGGCTTGTCCCATATTGCCATCCCCACCAGGGTGGTCTCTGGTCATCTCTCATGAGTAGGTGCCTTGCTGTCTCTTTGTAGAGGCTTCAGGGGTAGAGAGCTGTGGCCCACCACATGCAAGGAATAAACCTGGATTCTCAGCAATGCCAGGGGTGGGTAGGAAGAGATTCCAAACTATGGCAACCAGGGGCCTTAGCAATCTCATGCACGAGCCAAGGTAGGAAATGTTACAAAAAGGTGACAAAGTGCTTCCTTTGTGGTCAACTTCTGAATGGTTGAATGTGTGTGTGAATGCGGTGTTGTTTGTGTAAATGGTGACAAGTCCTACTGCTGGATGCAGTGAGTGGGTTCTCTCTGGTTTTGTGGCTACCTCATACAGCTTATGATGGATCCTGCCATGGAACTTATACTGGCATACCGATGCTGAGAGCCCTAAATCTCCTTTGGGGGAGTGTTCGAGGGGGATGGTATGAATGAGAAGAGTGCAGGAAACCTTCAGAAGGGGAAAGGGAAGAAACAGGTCAACCTCCCATGGCAGGGAAGGCAACAAATTCCTAGCTTGAGGGCTTAAGTCTTCTGTAAAAATGGAATAGGCAAGAGATTCCCAGCTTAGGGGGTTGAGTCTTCCATAAACAGAATAGGTGAGAGATTCCCAGCTTTGGGGTTTGGGCCTTCCGTAAGTGGAATAAGCAAGAAATTCCTCGCTTGAGGGGTTGGGCCTTCCATAAAAATGGAATAGGTGAGAGATTCCTTTTTTTTTTTTTTGAGGTGGGGTCTTGCTCTGTCTCCTGGGATGGAATGCCATGGGCCACTCTCAGCTCATGGCAATCTCTGCCTCAGGGTTCAAATGACACTCTCAGCTCATGGCAATCTCTGCCTCAGGGTTCAAATGATTCTCTTGCCTTAGCCACCCAAGTAGCTGGGATTACAGGTGCCCCACCACCATGCCCAGATAATTTTTGTATTTTCAGTAGAGTTGGGGTTTGACCATGTTGGCTAGACTGCTGTTGAACTCCTGACCTCAAGCGCTCCACTAGCCTTGGCCTCCCAAACTGCTGGGATTATAGGCATGAGCCACCATGCCTGGCCAGCCGTGCTCTTTCTAATGAGGGATGGAATCTCAGAAGGGGCCTTTCCCAGATCTGTCACTTCTTTAAATGCTGTGTTTCAGCTCTAAGGGCAGAAGCCGCTCTTACAGCTGCTATCCTTATTTCTTGAGCATTCTCTTTATTTCTTACCAGCTAATTCTTCAACCCCTTGTTATAGTTAATAATTCTGTGTATTAAATTTTATTTTAAACTTGCCTGTTCAAATTATTCCATAGTTTTGTCTTCTAATTGGACCCTGCCTCATACAGCCATTAATTAGTAATTGTAGCACTATGCACTAGAGCATGATAATGATGAAGGAAAACATTACCATTTAATATTTGACTAGCATGTCATGTTTTATATAATTGTTTCTAAACTTTGTGAAAGATAATTCAAAGCAATATTTTCCATGTATACTATAAAATATCATAAAAATAAAGCATTCTCTAAATTCTCAAAAGGTTTGAGTATAATATGGAAATATGATTTGATAGTGTCTCCAATTTTCAAACACTTCAGTAAAAGAGTTTTTGAAAGGTACTAAATCTACGCCATTAAAACCAGTGACAGATACTAAATTTTGACCTGCTTGAAAGATTGCCTGGATGGCTATGAATGGTGTATTTCAAACTGTTGCTATCACCTTGGGGATCTTTGCTACTTGGGTCTAAAATCCTCAGCAGAAGCAGGGCTAGGCACTGGCCCTAACCAAGACCCTCCTAAGTATCCAGAGGTTATTGGGTTAAATAATCTGATTAATGCCTGAGCAACTTACGTGGTGACTGGTAGTCTCTAATATTCAGTTTCATTCTCAGTAATCTGGTTGTAAAAAAGCTTAAAATGCTCATCTATGGCTTTCTAGATTTCATAGATAGGCACTCAAAGACTATTATAGGTTTTTTAAATGAACATATATTTTTGTCTGGGCATGGTGGATCATGCCTGTAATCCTAGCCCTTTGGGAGGCTGAGACAAGTGGATCAAGAGGTCAGGAGATGGGGACTATCCTGGCCAACATGGTGAAACCCCATCTCTACTGAAGTACAAAAAGTTAGCTGGGCGTGGTGGCATGCGTCTGTAATCCCAGCTACTTGGGAGGCCGAGGCAGGGGAACCACTTGAACTTGGAAGGTGGAGGTTGCAGTGAGCTGAGATCATACCACTGTACTCCAGCCCAGTGACAGAGCAAGACTCCGTCTTAAAAAAAGAAAAAAAAACCATATATTTGAATATTAGTTTTATTGATAGACAATAAAAATCCAAGATAATAACTTAAAGAATGTAATTCTTGTGAATGGTAGCAATCCCATAGGTCTGGATTCCAGCCTTAACTCACTAGCTGCAGAACTGTGGCTTGTTTTTTGATCCTCCCCAGGCCTCACTTACTTAGGCGTATAAAATGAAAAGACTAATTTATCAGATTTCTGCCAGGGCTAAAGTTTATGATTCTATGAAGAGAAGAGCTTTCTCAAAGCTCTTCACATGCCTCCAGTTTAGACTCATATTTTTTCATAATTCTATCTGTTAGCTAACTTATAAACACATTACTGACACCACACACTCAAAGGTTACTAATGGATTTTGGCCTACAGTAGTGACTTGACTATCTTTTCTCTCATTATACAAATCTCCCTCTCTGACCACTTTGATTTGGGGAAACCAGATGACACACGTGAAAAGCGATTAATGTAAAGCAGAAGTCACTTACTATCTTATCACCCATAAAGCTTACTATTTCTATGCATTAGAAATTTACTTACTATTTCTATGTAACTTCTGCTTTACATTAATCGCTTTTCACGTGTGTCATCTGGTTTCCCCAAATCAAAGTTCAATATGTTTTTTTCTTCATGTTCTAGAGCAGAATGCGATATTCACATAGCACATGTTTTATAAATATGTGTTGATTCCTATATGCTCTTCTACTAAAGATGGATGAAAATAATTAAATGGTGGAAACCAAATCTTTTTCTTTCTGAGATGCTTTGCCTAAGGAAAAACAGAAACAGAAAAAAAAGATTGATAATAGTTTTTTTCTAGTAATTTGTGTTTTAATTCTAAAAAATTGAAAAAGGTAGAAGTGAATGAAGTAGAAAAATGTTTTATATTCATCCCCATCCTGTTCCCTAGGATGTTAACAGTTCAATGCATAATCTCAGAATCTTCTGATAAATATTTCCAGTAATTCCTGTAACAACATCTGGAAAAGTGTGCAGGTACACTCCATTACCAGAAAGAGGAAGAAAGACAACTCTTACCATTAGTCTGCTGATAATACAAATAGAATACAGAACAAACAGCTACAAAGTAATTCTTCATTTTTCCCAAGTTACTGCCCTTAGTCGACTCAGAGTCTGCATGTAATGGACTTTGGAAGGCCTTTTTCACTCCAGTTTCCTTCCTTCTCCATTCTCCACTCCAGATACTTCTCTGTCTGTCCCAGCCTATGGAGGACTCCCTCCCTCCTGGAAGGCTCTCAAGGTTATGACACTGGTTTCTGGCTCCCTCCTGGAAGGTCCTGGAGGTCCTCCTTGAGAATAAGGTATGAGTCTTTTCAGCATTTCACAATGAAAGCTTCAACACACCTTTTTCTTACTCATATTAACCAGCTCTCTAGCATAGCTTTGATGTGTCACTATCCTAAATAAGAAAGGATGCCTTACCAAAGAAGTGAGAAAGGGAAATAGGAGACAAAGAGAAAGAAAATCAGATCTATTGTCTATCTATTCTATTATCAATAATGAATATATAATTCTATAACAATTCAGTATTTTGTCACATATAAAATTATACATATATGTACACACACGTATATAAACATGTTATAAATGGGATTATTCTAAACAAATGTACTAAACATATTAGTCTACAACTTGTTTTATTTTCACAAAATATTCCTTTTTACTTACTTTTTTCACTTAAATTATAGATTATTTCTATGATATATATAAAATTGATCAAATTTTAAAAAGCTATATGTACAATAGCTTATCTAATCTATCTCCTAAGTATGTATATTTAGCTTAGCTTGCACATTTGCTTTTGCATATAATGCTGCAATCAAATCGCTGGAATAGATATATATATATGGTCATTACACATTAAATATTTATACTGTAAACATTTTAGGACAAATACCTAAAAGTAGAATTGTTGGGTTAAGTGATATGCACACTTAAACTTGAAGTTGATACTGCCTACTTATCTCCCAAACTGGTTGCACCCATTCATATTCTTATCAATAGCACGTGGGAACCCTGTCTCATCATGCCCTTATCAATTCAGGATAATTTTAATATTTTGTAAAATACCAACTAATATGATAGGTGGAAACAGCATCCACAAGTCTGAAGTTGCATTTCTATAATTTCATGTGTTTTTTAGTCATTTGCATTTCTAATTCTTTAAACTGCCTGTTAATATCTTTTTTTTTTAATGTCCAGTCCATCTATTACTGAAACCATTTTTAAGGGAGATAATTCTCTATCATATTGATGCAAATATACAGATTTATTTTGACTTTTATTTTGCCTATTATTAAATTAGATAATAATTTTAAACCACTTCTGGGAGTTAAATTCAACAATATTTTCTTTTTGGATTTGGCATGGTATATCATAGTAAGAAAGACCTTCCTCCAATATACAATAATGTATTTTTTTCTTGTGATATTTTTGATCTATCTGGAAATTATTTTGGAGAAAGATGTGAGAAAATAGAATGGTCTATTTATTTCTTTTTTTCAAACTGGCAAGCCAGTTTTGCAAGAAAAAAACTTTTTTTTTTCATTTTTAAATTATCAAGTCTCAGGTATGTTCTATCATTTAGAAAATGTCTTCCCCTTTCCACATTGAAATAGATGTTTTTATTTATTATTTCTTTCCAGACATACCAAGGCCATTATTTATTTTTACAAATTCACTTACCTGGTCTGGCATCCCATAAGCTTGAGGTCAGACAATACTCAGTCTTCTTCTGTAAATCCAGCTTTTTGTTTTTTCTTGGAACCTTGATCTCTAGGAAAGCAATAGTGATACTAAGTTTCAGAGGCTTTGGAAATCCAGGCTGGTTATACAGCTTGAGGCCAGCAATGTTATCAGAACAATTTATCTTTGTACATTATTCAAGTTAGAAATATATATAATACTTACTTTATATTTTTACTTTTAATTTTTTTATCATACTTTAGGTTCTGGGGTACATGTGCAGATCATGCAGGATTGTTCCATAGGTACATACATGGCAAGCTGATTCGCTGCCTCCATCCCCCCATCACTTATATCTGGCATTTCTCCCAATGTTATCCCTCACCAACTTGCCCACCCCCACTGTCCCTCCCTTAGCACCCCCCAATAGACCCCAGTGTGTGATGCTCCCCTCCCTTTGCTCATGTGTTCTCATTGTTCAACACCCACCTATGAGTTAGAACATGTGGTGTTTGGTTTTCTGTTCTTGTGTTAGTTTGCTGAGAACAATGGTTTCCAGATTCACCCATGTCCCTACAAAGGGCATGAACTCACTGTTTTTTATGGCTGCATAGTATTCAATGGTGTATATGTGCCACATTTTCGTTGTCCACTCTATCACTTATGGCATTTGGGTTGGTTCCAGGTCTTTGCTATTGTAAACGGTGCTGCAATAAATGTATGTGTGCATGTGTCTTTATAATAGAATGATTTATAATCCTTTTGGTATATAGCCAGTAATGGGATTGCTGGGTCAAATGGTATTTCTATTTCCAGGTCTTTGAGGAATCGCCATGCTGTCTTCCACAATGGTTAAACTAATTTACACTCCCACCAACAGTGTAAAAGTGTTCCTTTCCTCGACATCCTCTCCAGCACCTGTTGTCTCTTGATTTTTTAATGATCGCCATTCTAACTGACATGAGATGGTATCTCAATGTGGTTTTGATTTTCATTTCTCTGATTACCAGTGATGATGAACATTTTTTCATATGTTTGTTGGCCTAATAAATGTCTTCCTTTGAAAAGTGTCTGTTCATATCTTCTACCCACTTTTGAATGGGTCTGTTTGTTTTTTTCTTATAAATATGATTTAGTTTTTTGTAGATTCTGGATATTAGGCCTTTGTCAGATGGGTATATTGCATAAATTTTTTCCCATTCTGTTGGTTGCTGGTTCACTCTAACGACTGTTTCTTTTGCTGTGCAGATACTCTTAAGTTTAATTAGATCCCATCTTTTGTTTCTATTGCTTTTCGTGTTTTAGTCATGAAGTCCTTGCCTATGCTTATGTCCTGAATGGTTTTGCCTAGGTTATCTTCTAGGATTTTTATGGCATTAGGTTTTATGTTTAAATCTTTAATCCACCTGGAGTTAATTTTAGTGTAGGGTATAAGGAAGGGATCCAGTTTCAGCTTTCTGCACATGGCTAATCAGTTTTCCCAACACCATTTATTAAACAGGTAATCCGTTTCCCATTGCTTGTTTTTGTCAGGGTTGTTGAAGATCAGATGGTTCTAGATGTGTGACGTTCCATTCAAGGACTCTGTTCTCTTCCACTGATCTATATCTCTGTTTTGGTACCTGCTGATTTGATTACTGTAGACTTGTAGTATAGTTTGGAGTCAGGTAGCATGATGCCTCCAGCTTTGTTCTTTTTGCTTAGGATTGCCTTGACTATACAGGCTCTGTTTTGTTCCATAAGAAGTTTAAAGTGTTTTTTTTACACTTTTGTGAAGAAGGTCAATGGTAGCTTGATGGGGATAGCACTGAATCTATAAATTACTTTGGGCAGTATGGCTATTTTCACAATATTGATTCTTCCTAACCATGAGCATGGAATGTTTTTCCATCTGTTTGTGTCCTCTCTTATTTCGCTGAGCAGTGGTTTGTAGTTCTCCTTGAAGAGGTCCTTTACATCCTTTGTTAGTTGTATTCCTAGGTATTTTATTCTCTTTGTAGCAATTGTGAATGGGAGTTCACTCATGATTTGGCTCTCTGTTTGTCTGTTATTGTTATATAGGAATGCTTGTGATTTCTGGACATTGATTTTGTATCCTGAGACTTTGCTGAAGTTGCTTATCAGCTTAAGGAGATTTTGGGCTGAGACAATGGGGTCTTATAAATATACAATCATGTCGTCTGCAAATATCAACAATATGACTTCCTCTTTTCCTAATTGATTACCATTTCTTTCTTTTTCTTGCCTGAATGCTCTGGCTAGAACTTCCAATACTATATTGAATACAAATGGTGAGAGAGGGAATCCTTGTCTAGTGCCAGGTTTCAAAGGAGATGCTTCCAATTTTTGCCCATTCAGTATGATATTGGCTGTTGGTTTATTGTAAATAGCTTTTATTATTTTGAGATACGTTCCATGAATATCTAGTTTATTGAGAGTTTTTAGCATAAAGCGGTGTTGAATTTTGTCCAAGGCCTTCTCTGCATCTATTGAGATGTTCATGTGGTTTTTGTCTTTGGTTCTGTTCATGTGATGGATTATATTTATAGATTTGCATACATAGAACCATCTTTGCACCCCCAGGATGAAGCCTACCTGATTATGATGGATAAGCTTTTTGATATATTGTTGCATTTGGTTTGCCAGTATTTTATTGAAGATTTTTGTGTCAGTGTTCACCATGGATATTGGCCTGAAGTTTTCTTTTTTAGTTGAGTCTCTGCTGGGTTTTGGTATCAGGATGATGTTGGTCTCATAAAATGAGTTAGGGAGAATTCCCTCTTTTTGTATTGTTTGGAATACTTTCAGAAGGAATGGTACCAGCTCCTCTTTGTATGTCTGTTAGAATTCGACTGTGAACCCATCTGGACCTGGAATTTTTTTGGTTGGTAAGCTATTAATTGCTGCCTCATCTTCAGCCCTTGTTATTGGTCTATTCAGGGTTTCAACTTCTTCCTGGTTTAGGCTTGGGAGGGTGCAAGTTTCCAGGAATTTATTGATTTCTTCCAGGTTTACTGGTTTATGTGCATAGAGTTGTTTGCAGTAATCTCTGATGGTGATTTGTATTTGTGTGGAAACTGTGGTGATATCCCCTTAATTGTTTTTTATTGCATCTATTTGATTCTTCTCTCTTTTCTTTGTTATTAGTCTGGCTAGTGGTCTGTCTATTTTGTTGATCTTTTCAAAAAACCAACTCCTGGATTTACTGATTTTTTGAAGGCTTTTTTTTTGTGTCTCTATCTCCTTCAGTTCTGCTCTGATATTAATTATTTCTTGTCTTCTGCTAGCTTTTGAATTGTTTTGATCTTGCTTCTCTAGCTCTTTCAATTTTGATGATAGGATGTTGACTTTAGATCTTTCCTTGCTTCTCATGTGGGCATTTATTGCTATAAATATTCCTCTAGACACTGCTTAAAATGTGTCCCAGAGATTCTGGTACGTTGTGTCTTCATTCTCACTGGTTTTGAAGAACATCTTTATTTCTGTCTTTATTTTATTGTTTATCCAGTCAATATTCAAAAGCCAGTTGTTCAGTTTCCATGAAGTTGTGCAGTTCTGAGTTAGTTTCTGAATTCTGAGTTCTAATTTGATTGCACTATGGTCTGAGAGACTGTTTGTTATGATTTTCATTCTTTTGCATTTGATGAAGAGTTATTTACTTCTAATTATGTGGTCAGTTTTAGAGTAGGTGTGATATGGTGCTGAGAAGAATGTATATTCTGTGGATTTGGGGTGGAGAGTTCTGTAAATGTCTATTAGTTTTGCTTGGTCCAGGTGTGAATCCAAGTCCTGGATATCCTTGTTAGTTTTCTGTCTTGTTGATCTAATATTGACAGTGGAGTATTAAAATCTCGTATTATTGTGTGGGAGTCTAAGTCTCTTTGTAGGTCATTAAGAACTTGCTTTATGTATCTGGGTGCTCCTGTATTGAGTGCGTACGTCTTTAGGATTGTTAGCTCTTCTTGTTGCATTGATCCTTTTGCCATTATGTAATGCCCTTTTTTGTCTCTTTTGATCTTTGTTGGTTTAAAGTCTATTTTATCAGAGACTAGGATTGCAATTTATGCTTTTTTTTGTTCTTCATTTGCTTGGTAGATCTCCTCCATCCCTTTAAATTCAGCCTTTGTGTAACCTTGCATGTGAGTTGGGTTTCCTGGATACAGCACATCAATGGGTTGACTTTTTATCCAATTTGCCAGTCTGTGTCTTTTGATTGTGGCATTTAGCCCATTTACATTTAGGGTTAATATTGTCATGTGTGAAATTGACCCTGCCATTTTGATACTAGCTGGTTGTTTTGCTCATTAGTTGACACAGTTTCTTCATTATGTTGATGCCCTTTACCATTTGGTACATTTTTTGGAGTGGCTGGTACTGGTTGTTCCTTTCTATGTTTAGTTCTTCCTTCAAGAGCTCATGTAAAGCAGGCCTGGTGGTAATGAAATCTCTAAGCAATTGCTTATTCATAAAGATTTTATTTCTTCTTCACTTATGAAGCTTAGTTTGGCTGGATCTGAAATTCTGGGTCGAAAGTTCTTTTCTTTAAGGATATTGAATATTGGCTTCCACTATCTTCTGGCTTATAGGCTTTCTGCTGAGAGATCTGCTGTGAGTCTGATTGGCTTCCCTTTGTGGGTAACCCAACCTTTCGCTCTCCTGCCCTTAGTATTATTTCATTCATTTCAACCCTGGTGAATCTAATGATTTATGCCTTGGGGTTGCTCTTCTTGAGGAATATCTTTGTGGTGTTCTCTGTATTTTCTGGACTTGAATGTTGGCCTACCTTGCTAGGTTGAGAAAGTTCTCCTGGATAATATCCTGAAAAGTGTTTTTCAGCTTGGATTCATTCTCTCTGTCACATTCAGGTACATCTATCACACATATTTTAGGTCTTTTCACATAATCCCATATTTCTTGGAGGCTCTGTTCATTTCTTTTTACTCTTTTTTTCTCTAATCTTGCCTTCTCACTTTATTTCATTGAGTTGATCTTCAATCTCTGATATCCTTTCTTCTGCTTGGTTGATTCAGTGATTGAAACTTCTGTATGCTTTTCAAAGTTATCGTGTTGTGTTTTTCAGCTCTATCAATTCATTTATATTCTCTCAGCTGTTTATTCTCATCAGTATTTTATTGAACCTTTTTTCAAAGTTCTTAGTTTCTTTGCATTGGGTTAGAACATGGTCTTTTAGCTCAGAGCAGTTTGTTATTACCCACCTTCTCAAGCCTATTTCTGTCAATTCATCACACTCATTCTCCATCCAGCCTTGTTCCCTTGCTGGTGAGGGTTTGCGATCCCTTGAAGGAGGAGACGCATTCTGGTTTTGGCTATTTTCATCCTTTTTGTACTGGTTTCATCCCATCTTTGTGGATTTTTCTACCTGTGGTCTTTGTGGTTGGTGACTTTCTGATGGAGTTTCTGAGTGGACATTCTTTCTGTTGCTGATGAGGTTATTTCTTTCTGTTTCTTAGTTTTTCTTCTAACAGTCAGGCCCCCTGCAGTAGGACTGCTGGAGGTCCACTCCAGATCCTGCTTATCTGGGGATCACCTGCAGCAGCTGCAGAACAGTAAGGGTTGCTGCCAGTTTCTTCTTCTGTTATCTTTGTCCCAGAAGGATACCCACCAGATGTCAGCCTGAGCTCTCCTTTACGAGGTGTCTCTTTGGTTATATGGGGGTCAGGGAGCTGTTTGAGGAGACAGTCTGTCCCTTATAGGAGTTCAGGTGCTGAGCTGTGAGCTCCGTTGTTCTGTTCAGAGCTGCTGGGCGGGTATATTTAATTCTGCTGTAGTAGAACTCACAAATGTCTTTTTTTCCCAGGTGCTCTGTCCTGGGAAGGTGGGGCTTTATTTATATGTTCCTGTTATTCTGCTTCCTTTTTTCAGAGATGTCCTGCCCAGGGAGGATGTAGACTAGTAACAGTCTGCCAGCAGATGCATTGCTGAGCTGCCATGGGCTCTGCCCAGCTGCTGTGTGAACTTCCTTGCAGTTTTGTTTATAGGGGTATAGTTAGAACTACCTCAGTAATGGCGGTCTGCCTCAGTAATGGCAGACTGTCTCTATAATGGCAGACTGCCACCGTAATGGTGGACTGCCTCAGTAATTGTGGACTGCCTCGGTAGTGGTGGACTGCCTCATTATGGCAGACGCCCTTCCCCCAACAGAGCTGTACCATACTGGGTGACTCTGTCTCCCAGGCATTCCAGTTGCTAGTTGAAACGGTGCCGGATTTGTGTGAGTTTTTGTGTGGAGACCCACTGCGCTGGCTGAAACAGCTGTGCTGGAGGCTTGTGGTGATTTTCCACCTGGGAATCTCCTGGTCTGTGGGTAGTAAAAATTCATTTGGAAATGTGGTGATCACTCACCCTCTGCATTTTCACTGGGAACTGCAATCCAAAGCTATTTCCATTTGGCCATCTTTGATCCTCTCAAAAGTTACATATATTCTTATTTGGCCAGAATGTTATTTTCAATTTGACATATTTGGAGTGCCAAGTGGGATAATTATTTATTGAATTATTAATTTAATCAATAATTAATTAATAATTTATTAAATTAATAATTAACAAGTGGGATATATTTATTAAATTAATTATTAATTTAACAATTAACAATTTGTTAAATTAATAATTAATCATTTATTAAATTTATAATTAATGACAATTGCCATTTTAGTTACTTAGTTTTAGAAACCCAAATAGCTCTTAAAAATTGTTTTTGTTTGTGAAATATAAATGAGGCATAATATATGTAGATCACTCAGTCTAAATAATCACTGTATAATTTATTTTATTCAAATAAACTGGAGTACTATTTATGAATAATATTTAATCTAGAATATTGAGATTTAAGAAAAAGAATCTAGGCCAGGCATGGTGGCTCCCACCTGTAATCCCAGCACTTTGGGAGACTGAGGCAGGTGGATCACCTGAGGTCAGGAGTTTGTGACCACCCTGGCCAACATGGCAAAATTCTGTCTCTACTAAAAATACAAAATAATTAGCTGGGCATGGTGGCAGGCACCTGTAATCCCAGCTACTTAGGAGGCTGAGCCAAGAGAATTGCTTGAACGTGAGAGGTGGAGGCTTCAGTGCTGAGATCACAACACTGTACTCCAGCCTGAGCGATAGAGCAAGACTCTGTCACACACACACACAAAAAGAAAAAACCAAAAAAGAAAAAGAAAAAAATCTTTTTTTTCATTCTACATTACTTATTTCATCTGCTAAGGTCTGAATTATTGTTTCTCTTGCCAGATAAATATGTTCAAATGCTATCCTCAAGGGGATGGCATTAAGAGGTGGGGGGTGGTATCTTGGTGTGATTAGGTTATAGAGGCAGAGGACTTATGAATGTGATTACTGCCTGAAAGAAATCCCTCATGCCTTTGCCAGGTGAGGCTACAGTGAAAGATGGCCATCTAGGATGCGAGTCCTCACCAGATAGCCAATCTGCTGACACTTGATCTTGGACTTCTCAGTCCCTAGACCTGTGAGAAATAAACGTCTGCTGTTTATGAGCCACCCAATTTATGATCTTTTGTTATAGCAGCTTGAAAAGATTAAGACTTATCCTTCTGTCTTTCTTAAGCATTAAAAAGCTTTAGTGATATAATTTTGAAATTCTGATAATCATCTAAGCAAATCTAAGGATTAGAACAGCAAAAAAAAAAAAAAAAAAAAAAAAAAAAAGAAAGAAATCAAAAGATTTCTGGAAACAGTAACAGGTTATAACACAATGTTAGGGAGTAGGGAGTTATTCCTTCTGGCTGCAAATAGCCCCTATTCTGTAACACCTGTAAACATGTTATTTCAGCTGAAATTAACAGTATGGAAAACAGAACGAACTTTACATGAGCTTTTAGAAAAGCAAATTGTGTGTTACAGCAATATCAATAAATAATATAGAAGCATTGATGTTTACCATTGTAAACTTTAGAGCTGGACATCTCTGGGTTTAAGTCTCATAGCCAACATTGACTGGATGTTTAAACTTGGGCAAGTTAATTTTGCTAATCCTCATAAAATAAACTCTCATATAATTTTTGATATGGCACAGTCTTGGCATTAAAAATATTAGTTGTCAATAGTGTATGCTACCAAAGCTTTTGAGATTTCATCCAGGAACTAAGGAACCATAACAGCCAGTTCTCATTCACTCAGCAGACTGAAAAAAAAAAAAAAATGTTGTGGAAACACTTACCTTAGCATATCTTCAGGAACAATCAGCAGTTAATTAAATTTGAAGCTGTTAGAATAAAGTGAAAGAGAACACGTAAGAGCTAGTCAAAAACTCACAAGACACAGCAAAAATGCAGATTTACAAAACAGGCTGGGAAGAGATGGGAACTGAAGATATGATGGTATTTACTAAAGGCATTTTTGATAAAACAATACTGCTGACTCCTCTAAAACACATTCTAAATAATATTTTTACTTTAAAAATATATTTATTGTTTATTCCTTCTTTTATTTAACTTTTATTGTCATTGCCTAAGTATTTTTGAAGCTTTGTTGAGATATAAGAAAAATTGCATATTTTTTTTTGTTTTTAGCTCAGTTGCTTTTTTCTATAACTTTCACATTATTTTGATCCTCCATTTTTTTGTGTACTCCCCCAACACAAATACTCATCAGAAGAGACAGACTATATTGTTACCTTTTTTCAGCCTTCAAATACTGCTTTCTCTCTTGTTGCTTGTGTTGCTCTTCATATAAATGGAAAATTATTAGATGATTGTGGCAGAAAATATGTGGCAGTGCTGGTTATCACATGCTTGCTTAGCACGCTTTCAATTACAATGAAGATCCCAGTTCTGAGAAAGAAATTTCATTTCTCTAAAAAATCCAAAAGTAAATTGTTTATATATAAAATAATGTTTATATAATATATATATATATAATTTATATATAAATAAAAATGTTCATATATAAAATAAGAGCTATTGAAATTTTAAAAGCTTAAAAGTATTCTCTTTTTAGAATAATAAAGATGACTACAGTTTCTTAGTCCAGAAGAGTTAAAAGAATATTAAGTAGTAGACAGGACTTCACACTCTTACAGTCTTAGCTACTTAAAAAGCACATTTGGGGCTGGGCGTGGTGGCTCACACCTGTAATCCCAGCACTTTGGGAGACCAAGGCAGGGAGATCATGAGGTGAAGAGATCAAGACCATCCTGGCCAACATAGTGAAACCCCATCTGTACTAAAAATGCAAAAGTTAGCTGGGTGTGGTGGTGTGCGCCTGTAGTCCCAGATACTCAGGAGGCTGAGGCAGGAGAATCGCTTGGACCAGGGAGTCAGAGGCTGCGGTGAGCCAAGATTTTACCACTGCATTCCAGCCTGGTGACAGAACAAGACTCTGTCTCAGAGAAAAAAAAAAAAAACAGAAAAAAGCACATTTTTCTGTGTCTTACACAGAATCATATTGTAAAAGTGCCACTTGTCAATTTAGATGTGATTTTGGGTAGCTTTTATTCAAAACATTATTTAGTTATTCCAATAAAAACTAAAGTAAAATGTGGCATATATACACCATGGAATATTGTGCAGCAGTCAAAAATAATGAGTTTTTGTCCTTTGTAAGGACATGGATGAATCTGGAGAACATCATTCTCAGCAAACTGACACAAGAACAGAAAATGAAATACCACATATTCTCACCCATAGGCGGGTGAGAAAAATGAGAACACATGGACATAGGGAGGGGGGTACTACACACTGGGGTCTATTGGGGGGAATAGGGGAGGGACAGCGGGGAGGGAGCTGGGGAGGGATAGCCTGGGGAGAAATGCCAAATGTGGGTGAAGGGGAGGAAGGCAGCAAAACACACTGCCATATGTGTACCTATGCAACTATCTTGCACGTTCTGCACATGTACCCCAAAACCTAAAATGCAATAAAAATTAAAGAAAAAACAAACAAAAAAACTAAAGTACAGTTTTTATGGAACTTGACAAGCTAATCTGAAAATGTATAAGAAGAACAGTGGTCCAAAATGCACATGAAAAGAGCATAATCATCTGATACAGAAAAAGAAGAAGAAAGAAAGAAGAAAAGGAAGAGGAGGAAGAAGAGGAATAGGAGGAAGAAAAAGGAGGAGGATAAGGAGGATGGGAGTGGGTATAATTTTTTTACTAGACACAAGATTTATAATAAAGTTCCAGAGACTTTCAAAGTATTATATTAATGTGGGGATTGATAGAAACCATGGAAAAGAATGTATAGTTTAGACACAGACATACATAAAGACTTGATATCTGACAGAGGTGGCTTTGTAGATGAGTAGTCAGTAAATGGCGCCTAGATATTTAATTACCAAAATAGAAAAAAAATAAAGTCAAATACTTACTTGACACCACACACAAAAGATGAATTAAAGACCTAAATTAAAAAAAAGGATATAACAGTTTAGAAAAAACATAGGAGAATACCCTTATAACCACGAGATAAAAAAGGTACAGGAAACACAAACTGTCATAAAGAAATTGAGAAATTTGACTACATGAAAACCAAAACTTTTAACAAAAGACAACATAGTTATAGTAAAAAGATAAGCCACAGACTGGAAGAAGCTATTTGCAACATGTACAAGTTTTGCAACACATACCCAAGATATATGAAGAACTTGCGTAAATTAAAAAAAGAGAGTATACAAGTTAATAGAAAAAGGGCAGAAAACATCATCAATTCACAGAAGAGCAACCAGAAGAGGAAACACACACACACGTGCGCACACACACATAAACAGATAATCTTACTAGTAGTCAGTAATCTTACTAGTAGTCAGTAATTTTAATGAAAATTAAAATATCAGATTGACACAATTTTAAAAGTATAAAGAATGATGTGAAGCAATTGTAATTTTATTCACTCCTCGTGAGAGTATACAAATCAATTCAACCATTGTAGCAACTTGATAATAGATGATAAACTGATAATTTCTATTATTCACAAAAGCCTGAAAATCTCCTCATAGGAAGAAAAATCTTCAGGGTTGTATTGGTCATAATGTTAGGTTGGTGCAAAAGTAATCGCAGCTTTTACCATTACTTTCAATGGCAAAAGCTGCGATTACTTTTGCACCAACCTAACAGGAAAAAAAGAGACAAACTATATGTCCCTCAATGAACCAGAACTATACATATTAACATAATGTTGCACAAAAAATACATTACAGGCTGAGCATGGTGGCTCATGCCTGTAATCAGTACTTTGGAAGGCTGAGGCAGGCAGATCACTTGAGGTCAGGAGTTCGAGACCAGCCTGGCCAACATGGAGAAACCCCGTCTCCACTAAATGTTCAAAAATTAGCCAGGCATGGTGGTGTATGCCTGTAATCCCAGCTACTCAGATGGCTGAGACATGAGAATCCCTTGAACACGGAGGTGGAGGTTGTAGTGAGCCAAGATCCCGCCACGGCACTCCAACCTGGTCTGTCTCAAAAAAAAAAAATACAAAAAAATATTGTAGTATGTTACTGCTTAAAGTTTTACAATTTTATGAAAAACATTGTTTAGGGTTATAAGCAGATGTAGGAAAAGTATAAAGAAATGCACAGAAATGAGAAGCATCGAATTTGTGGTGATCGCTGCCCACTCAGGAAGGAAAAAAGGGAATGTGATAAGCTTAAGCTATCATAATATTGTAATTCTTAAGTTGAAAGGTGGGCATCTTGGTGTTCATGATTGTAAATCTTTATATCTTTTTGTATGTCTAAAATATTTGGAATCAAATTTATTAAAAACAACAACAACAACAACAATAGGGTAGGGTGCATTTTTACCAAAGGCCAAAATAAAAATTCTTGAGTTGGAATTTATACTTAGAAAAGGGACTTGCATTTTTCTTAGTCACACTATAGTGATTGGTATGGGGGAAACACAGATTTACTTTTCTCAATCTTTGTTTTCTCCCCAACTACTATTGTATTACATAAGCTTTGAAAAGGCTAAAATGAATCAGAAACTTGTAATATAGACAGTAAAGGTGTCTCATAATCCAATTCCTTCAGAATTTTGCAGACTTTACTCAACTGTTTTTCTTTTTTTTTTTTTGACTTGTTGAGGGAGCTAAGTCCATTCTGATTTATGATCCTTTGTGAACATTGAGGATGTTGACAATGTTTAAAAGCAACAGATGCAGATTCTGAAGGTGTGGTATAAATAAGAGTTTCAAGCATATATTGAATAATGATATTATTTAGTGTATTTCAAAGTGACTCCTTTGAAAGATGCAACCCTCATTGTTTGAACAACTATAATTCCTATTGGACTTGCAATGCCCTTAGGCCTACTGATTATTTTCTGGATTGCAGTGACATGAAAATACAGAGAGGGAGGTTTGGAACCACATTCTGCCATTCATCACAAGCTGGAAAAGAACTGTATTCAGGAAGTAATACTTATAAGCATAACTTTGATTTTTACAAATGTGTGTTTTTTAGAATCTTATAGCCTTACATCTTTCAAGCCTAGGTCAAATGCTACCTCTTTCTTGATTCTTCAGGAAGCATAAAGTGCTAGAGCATATACCTGATGCAGAAGATGCAACAGAAAGTGGGATATAAGTGATCTCTATCCTCACAAAGTTTATTATTCTTTATCTGTATTGCTTTAATGGTGCTCACTACGTTTTTGTCATTTATGAACATTTTGTTCTACTAGACAGTGAGTTTGATGCCAGCCTCATTTTCCAATCATCAGTGTTTCCCTATGGAATTTAACACAGTGCTTTACAGCTACAGACAGTGAATCAAAGTGTGTTGAATCAATAAATGAATGATTTTTCCCATAATGCTTTGTTGGAGTAAAACAACATAGCTTCTCTTTGACTAAATTGGTAGAAACTAACTTAATTATGTTATTATGTCTTGGAGTCATATTAAGAAGTTTGCATTAAAGAATCTATTAAAATGAAATGATAGTGCAAAAATCAACCTTAATATTTTTTCCTTGGAATTATAGAATATAATTTATAGCCTAATATTGGTGAATCATGTATGTAGGAAAAGGTTATAAATGTAGAATAATATACTTACTCAACAGGCTTAATATCTATTTAGAAGTGACTATTACTATGTACTAGGGAAGAATATTATTTTATAATATTGCTGAGGAAAAAGTTTTAAAAATCCTCTAAATATCTAAATATATCTTTATTATAGACAATACCTAAATGAGAAAAAGTTTTGAAATAATCTCTTACTTTGATTTGGTTTAAAAAATATTTTTTTGTGTGTGAAGACAAATTCCAAGGGTAAATATTTTGAAGAATTAAAAGTTACAACCTCAAATTTAGAGCACTAAGAAAAAGTATAGAAAATGTGTTAAAATTGTCTTCTACCCAGGTATACTTTTTTCTGATAATGCTCCACTTTAGAGGGGTTCACTGCTCTCTTGCTTTCTCTTTTTTTTTTTTTTTTGCGATGGAGTCTCACTTTGTCAGCCAGGCTGCAGTGCAGTGGCGTAATCTCGGCTCAATAAACCTCCACCTCCATGCATCACCATGCCTGGCTTATTTTTGTGTTTTTCAGTAGAGTCGGGGTTTCACCATGTTGGTCAGTCTGGTCTGAAACTCCTGATCTTGGGTGATCAGCCTGCCTCAGCCTCCCAAAGTGCTGGGATTACAGGTGTGAGCTACCGACCTTACCTGGAATTAGTCTCAGGGGAAAGCTGACAGCAATAGATCTGCAGTAGGCTTTATTGTGAATCCAGTAACTTTAAAATAATTTTCTGGATTGGGTGTGGTGGCTCACCCCTGTAATCCCAGCACTTTGGGAGGCCAAGGTGGGTGAATTACTTGAGGTCAGGAGTTCAAGACCAGTCTGGTCAACATGGAGAAACCCTGTCTTTGCTAATAATACAAAAATTAGCCTGGCATAGTGGTAGGTGCCTGTAATGCCAGCTACTCAGGTGGCTAAGGCAGGAGAATCACTTGAACCTGGGAGGCGGAGGTTGAAGTGACCCGAGATCATGCCACCACACTCTATCCTGGGCAACAGAGCAAGATTATGTTGCAAAAAAAAATTTTTTTTCCTATTGCAGAGTTACTAAATATAGAATGATACATGATATACAGAATTCCCCTATTCTGCAGCTGGATGCCCCAGGAGCAGTAAGCCCTATGTTCCCTAGAACTCATTTATGACTGCCCACTAATTTATGAAGGGCTTCTGCAAACTCTCAGAAAAGCTAAAGTTAGGCCATATTGAGGATCCAATTTCCACAAAGTGATACAAAAAGGCCCAAATGACACCTGCACATGTAGTAGGTTGTGTTACAGGAGAGAAACCTTGAGGTAGAGAACCCAAATATTTAATAATGTGCAGTAAGCATGCCTGCCCTTTGCTCTAGAGGAAAACACTATGTCTATATCCCAAGACTGTTTGCTATAGAAACATCCTTAAATAGTCTGGAACAAAGAACAGTAAGTACCTTGCTGACAATATGTGCAGAAATGTGAGCAGCTCATGGTGAACTCTTTTAACATTCTCCCAGCTGACCTGATTCGGGCTGGACTGATAGTTCTATTAAAAAAAAAATCTTTTCAAAAATTTCAAAATCTTTTCCTATACATTAAAGCAAAGGATATGAACAGAAACTTTACAAAAGAAGACATACATGAGGCCAACAAACATATGAGAAAGTGCTCATCATCATTGGTCATTAGAGAGATGCAAATCAAAACCACATTGAGATATCATCTCACACCAGTTAGAATGGCGATCATTAAAAAATCTGGAGACAGCAGATGCTGGAGAGGATGTGGAGAAATAGGAAAACTCTTACACTGTTGGTGGGAGTGTAAATTAGTTCAACCATTGTGGAAGACAGTGTGGCGATTCCTCAGGGACCTAGAAATAGAAATTCCATTTGACCCAGCAATCCCATTACTGGGTATCTATCCAAAGGACTATAAATCGTTCTACTATAAGGACACATGCACACGAATGTTCATTGCAGCACTGTTTACAATAGCAAGGACCTGGAACCAACCCAAATGCCCAACGATGATAGACTGGACTGGGAAAATGTGGCACATATACACCATGGAATATTATGCAGCAATCAAAAATGATGAGTTTGTGTCCTTTGTAGGGACATGGATGAATCTGGAGAACATCATTCTCAGCAAACTGACACAAGAACAGAAAAAGAAATACCGCATATACTCACTCATAGGTGGGTGAGAAAAATGAGAACACATGGACACAGAGAGGCGGTCTACTATACACTGGGGACTGTTGGGGGGAATGGGGGAGGGACAGCAGGGGGGGCTGGGGGGGATGACCTGGGGATGACTACCAAGTGTGGGTGAAGGGGAGGAAGGCAGCAAAGCACACTGCCATATGTGTAACTATGCAACTATCTTGCACGTTCTGCACATGTACCCCCAAACCTATAATGCAATAAAAATTAAAAAAATTAATAATAATAATAATAATAATAAGCTCTAAAGCTAAAAAAAAAAAAAAAAAGATAAGAGGTTTTCATCTCCCTGACTAGTTTTTGTTTCCTCTAAATTGGTTTAATATTATTATTTAGAGACAGGGTCTCACTCTGTCACCTATGCTGTGATCATAGTTCACTGTAAACTTGAACTCCTGGGCTCAAAGGATCCTCCTGCCTTAGCCTTCTGAGTAGCTAAGACTCCAGATGCATGTCACTGTGCCTGGCTAATTTTTAACTTTTTGTAGAAACAGGGTCTCACTATGTTTCCTAGGCTTGCCTCAAATTGCTGGCCTCAAGTAACCTCCTGCCTTGGCCTCCCAAACTGCTGGAGTTATTTTATTATTATGTGTTATTTATGGTTTCTATCTTCTGTGTTGGGAATTTTCTTTAGATGCTTGATAATTTTAGCTGTTTGCTCATGAAAAACAGGAGACTAAATAGCTTATTGGTATTTCTGAATGCATAGGTAGGGCTTTGTTGCCTGTGGTGTTACCTATTGAGTGATTTCATTGAACCATCTGGAAAGAACATTTAATGTCAATACATTTAGGTCTTTTCTCCAGCTAATCAGTTTCCCTACATAAATCTCATCCAATCTTCTGCTTGGGTGCTAGTGAACTGGCTTTTAGGGTTCTGAGAACCCCGTGGTGGAATCATCACACATACATTTATGCACACATTAACAAAGTCTTTTTGTTTAAATAAACTCCCAAATCACACTTTTCTAATTACAAATAAGGTTAAGAATATTTTACCTGCATTTATTGTCAGTGTGTTTTCTCTTCTGTGAAATGACCATGTCACGTTCATGTTTATACTGAGTTGGATTTTTCTTTTTAGCAATTATTGATGTACTCCTGTTCTGAACCCTGTGTCAATTGTCTATATGGTGTCTTCCTCCAGGTTTTAGATTATCTTTTCCTGCTATCTGCCTCTGCTGAGCATTTTCCTCAATATAGCCTTTCTTGATTCCTAGACTTTTGTGATGTGGCCTTTGGTCCAACACCCCACCAATGTACCAATGTGGCCTGAAGGTCCAGTCCCTATCATCACCCCATCCCCATGCTCCTCATAGGCCCTCCTGTGCTGTTAGAGGTCAGGTGGTATACAATGCTTTAAGAGCTCATTGCCCATCCTGCGTGGTTCCTATTTTCAGGGGATCTGTTTTTACTGTCTCCCAACTCCTTCATTGATTTAAAAGAATATTTTGCTGGTGGGGGAAAGATGGCACTGTTAGGAGCAGCTCAGGATTGCAGCTACCAGTGAAAGTGCAGAGGGTGAGTGGACACCATATTTCCAGACAGATCTTTATTGCCCACAGACCAGGAGATTCCCAGGTGGAGGAGCCCCACAGGTCACCAGAGTGGCTGTTTTGGCTGGCGTGGCTGTTTCAGCTGGAGCCGCAGCGCAGTGGCTCTCCATACAAAATACACTGGTCTGGTTTCCCTGTTAAACTGGCAATTCAAGATTCGGAAATGCAGATTAGCCCATTCATCTAATTAAACGAGACTCAAACATAAAGCAGGCCAGGAGATTCGCAGGCAGCCACGTTGTTTAAGCTGGTACAGTGGGTCACCACACGGGAAGTCACACAGATCCCAGTGCCCTTTCAGCAGGTGACTGAAACACCTGAAAGAGAGTCAACCATTCAACTTAAAAAAAATGGGGCTCTGAGGCAGGGAGCCAAGTGATCAAGCTTGGTGGGTCCCATGCCCACAAAAACAAACATACAGCAATTGGAAACGCTCGTGGTTGAGAGTTTCATGGCAAGCACAGCTAAAACCAGGATGACCCAGCTCTGTGGGGGAGGGGCGTCTGCCATTACCAAGGCACTCTACCCCTACAGAGGTAGTCTGCCATTGCTGACCAGCCCACCATTGCCGAGGCAACCTGCCATAACAGAGAGAGTCTGCCATTACAGAGGTGGGCCAACATTGCTGTGGCAGTTCTAACCACACCCATATAAACAGGACTGCAGGAAAATACAAACAGCAGCAGGGCGGAGCTAGCAGCAGGGCGGAACCCACAGCAGAGGCTAAGCAAAACCTCTATAGACAGTGACTAGGCTGCCCCCTTGCTGGGCAGGACAGCCTGGGGGGGAAAAAAAAGGCAGTAACACAACGAATATCATAAATAAAGCCCTAAACCCCCAGGACAGAGCACCTGAGGGAAAAAAACGGGGGTTTATGAGTTCTGCTGCAGCAGACTTAAACGTACCTTTCTAGCAGCTCTGAATGAACAATGAAGCTCACAGCTCAGCACTTGAGCTCCTATAAAGAACAGACTGTCTCCTCAAGCAGCTCCCTGACCCCCATATATCCAAAGAGTAACCTCACAAAGGACTGATCAGACTGACATTTAGTGGGCATTATTCTGGGACAAAGATAGCAGAAGAAGAAGAAACTGGTAGCAACCCTTACTGTTCTGCAGCTGCTGCAGGTGATCCCCAGGCAAGCAGGGTCTGGAGTGGACCTCAGCAGTCCAAAAGCAGAGGGGCCAGTCTGTTAGAAGGAAAACTAAGAAACAGGAATAACTTCATCATCAACAATCTGGATATCCACTCAGAGACCCAATCTGAAAATCAGCAACTACACAGATGACAGGTGGATAAACCCACAAAGATGGGAAGACACCAATGCAAAAAGGAGGAAAACACCTGAAACCAGAACACCTCACCTCCTACAAGGGATTGCAACTCCTCACCAGCAAGGGAACAAAGCTGGATGGAGAATGAGTGTGATGAAATGACGGAATCAGACTTTAGAAGGTGGGTAATGAGAAACATCCTTGAGCTAAAAGAACATGATCTAAGACAATGTAAAGAAACTAAGAACCTTGAAAAAAGATTTGATAAAATGATAATAAGAATGGACAACTTAGAGAGGAATATGAGTAAAATGATGGAGCTGAAAAACACAAGAAAAGAACTTCACGAAGCATGCACAAGTTTCAACAGACGAATTGACAAAGCAGAAGAAAGGATATCAGAGGTCGAAGATCAACACAATGAAATAAAATGAGAAGGCAAGATTAGAGAAAAAAGCACAAAAAAGAATGAACAAAGTCTCCAAGAAATGTGGGACTATGTGAAGAGACCTAATCTACATTTGATAGGTGTACCTGAATGTGAAGAAGAGAATAAATTCAAGCTAAAAAATACTCTTCAGGAGATTATCCAGGAAAACTTCCCCAATATAGCAAGGCAGGCCAATATTCAAATCCAGGAAATACAGAGAACACCACAAAGATATTTCTCAAAAAGAGCAACCACAAGGCACATAATCATCAGATTCAACAGGGTTGAAATGAAGGAGAAAATGCTACAGGCAGCCAGAGAGCAAGGTTGCTTCACCCACAAAGGGAAGCCCATCAGATTTACAGCAGATCTCTTGGCAGAAACCCTAAAAGCTAGAAGAGAGTGGGGGCCAAGATTCAACATCCTTAAAGAAAAGAACTTTCAACCCAGAATTTCATATCCAGCCAACCTAAGCTTCATAAGTGAAGGAAAAGTAAAATCCTTTGTGAACAAGCAAGTACTCAGAGATTTTGTCACCACCAGGCCTGCTTTACAAGAGCTCCTGAAAGAGGCACTACACATAGAAAGGAACAACCAGTACCAGCCACTCCAAAAAACATACCAAATGCTAAAGAGCATCAACAAAATGAAGAATCTGCATCAACTAATGAGCAAAACAGCCAGCTAGAATCAAAATGGCAGTATCAAATTCACACATAACAATATTAACCCTAAATGTAAATGGGCTAAATGCACCAATCAAAAGTCACAGACAGGCAAATTGGATAAAAAGCCAAAACCCATCAGTGTGCTGTATCCAGGAAACCCATCTCACATGCAAGGACACACAAAGGCTCAAAATAAAAGAATGGAGGAAGATTTACCAAGCAAATGGAGAGCAAAAAAAAAAAAAAAAAAAAAAAAAAAAAAAAAAAAAAAGCAGGAGTTGCAATTCTCATCTCTGATAAAATCGACTTTAAAGCAACAAAAATCAAAAGAGATAAAGAAGGACACTACATAATAGTAAAAGAATCGATACAACAAGAAGAGCTAACAATCCTAAATATATATGGACCCAGTCAGGAACACCCAGATATATAAGGCAAGTTCTTAATGACCTACAAAGAGACTTAGACTCCCACACAATAATAGTGGGAGACTTTAACACTCCACTGTCAATAGCAGACAGATCAACCAGACAGAAAATTAACAAGGATATCCAGGACTTGAACTCAGACCTGGAATAAGTAAACCTGATAGACATTTACAGAACTCTCCACCCCAAATCCACAGAATATACATTCGTCTCACCACCACATCACACCTACTCTAAAATTGACCATATAATTGGAAGTAAAGCACTCCTCAGCAAATGGAAAAGAATGGAAATCATAACAAACAGTCTCTCAGACCACAGTGCAATCAAGTTAGAACTCAGAATTTAGAAACTAACTCAGAACCGCACAGCTTCATGGAAACTGAACAACTGGCTCTTGAATGTTGACTGGATAAACAATGAAATGAAAGCAGAAATAAAGAAGTTCTTCAAAACCAACGAGAATGAAGACACAACCTACCAGAATCTCTGGGACACATTTAAAGCAGTCTCTAGAGGAAAATCTATAGCAATAAGTGCCCACATGAGAAGAATTGAGAGATCCAAAATTGACACTCTATTGTCAAAATTGAAAGAGCTAAAGGAGCACGATCAAAAAACTCAAATCCTAGCAGAAGACAAGAAATAACTAAGATCAGTGCAGAACTGAAGGAGATAGAGACACAAAAAACCCTTCAAAAAATCAATAAATCCAAGAGCTGGTTTTTTGAAAAGATCAACACAATAGACCACTAGCCAGACTGATGAAAAGAGAGAATAACCAAATAGATGCAATAAAAAACGATAAAGGGGAAAACACCACAGATTCCACAGAAATTCAAACCATCATCAGAGAATACTACAAACAATTCTATGCACATAAACTCGTAAACTTGTAAGAAATGGATAAATTCCTGGACACTTTTGTCCTCCCAAGCCTAAACAAGGAAGAATTCGAAACTATGAATAGACCAACAACAAGATCTGAAGTTGAGGCAGCAATTAAGAGCCTACCACACAAAAAAAGCCCTGGTCCAGATGGGTTCACAGCCGAATTCTACCAGACACACAAAGAGGAACTGTTACCATTCCTTCTGAAACTATTCCAAATAATCCAAAAAGAGGCAATCCTTCCCAAATCATTTTATGAGACCAATATCATCCTGATACCAAAACCTGGCAGAAACTCAACAAGAAAAGAAAACTTCAGGCCAATATCCATGATGAACATAGATGCAAAAATCTTCAATAAAATACTGGCAAGCTGATTGCAACAGCACATCAAAAAGCTTATCCACCATGATCAAGTAGGATTCATCCCAGGGATGCAAGGCTGGTTCAACATACGCAAGTCTATAAACATAATTCACCACATAAACAGAACCAAAAAAAAAAAACCACATGATTATCTCAATTGACACAGAGAAGGCCTTTGACAAAATTCAACAGCCCTTTATGCTAAAAACCCTCAATAAACTCGGTATTGATGTAACATATCTCAAAATAATAAAAGCCATTTATGACAAACCAACAGCCAATATCATACTGAATGGGCAAAAACTGGAAGCATTCCCTTTGAAATCTGGCACTAGACAAGAATGCCCTCTCTTACCACTCCTATTCAATATACTACTGCAAGTTCTAGCCAGAGCAATCAGGCAAGAAAAAGAAATAAAGGGCATTCAACTAGGAAACAAGGAAGCCAAAAATTGTCTCTATTTGCAAATGACATGATAGTATATCTAGAAAACCCCATCGTCTCAGCCCAAAAACTCCTGAAACTGGTAACTTCAGCAAAGTCTCAGATACAAAATCAATGTGCAAAAATCACAAGCATTCCTATACACCAATAACAGACTGAAAGAGAGCCAAATCAAGAATGAACTGCCATTCACAATTGCTACAAAGAGAATAAAATAGCTAGAAATACAACTAACAAGGAACTTAAAGGACCTCTTCAAGGAGAACTACAAACCACTGCTCAACAAAATAAGAGAGGACACAAACAGATGGAGAAACATTCCATGTTCATAATTAGGAAGAATCAATATTGTGAAAATGGCCATACTGCCCAAAGTAATTTACAGATTCAATGCTATCCCCATCAAGCTACCAATGACCTTTTTCACAGAACTGGAAAAAACCACCTTAAACTTCATATGGAACCAAAAGAGAGCCCACATAGCCAAGTCAATTCTAAGCAAAAAGAACACAGCAGGAGGCATCACACTACCGGTCTTCAAACTATACTACAAGGCTACAGTAATCAAAACAGCATGGTACCAAAACAGAGATATAGACCAATGGAACAGAACAGAGGCATCGAAGGTAACACAACATATCTACAACCATACAATCTTGGATAAACCTGACAAAAACAAGCAATGGGGAAAGGATTCCCCGTTTAATAAATCGTGTTGGGAAAACTGGCTAGCCATGTGCAGAATGCAGAAACTGGACCCCTTGCTGACACCTTACACTAAAATTAACTCCAGATGGATTAAAGACTTAAACATAAGATCTGGCACCATAAAAACCCTAGAAGAAAATCTAGGCAAAACCATTCAGGACATAGGAGGAGGCAAGGACTTCATGACCAAAACACCAAAAGCATTGGCAACAAAAGCCAAAATAGACAAATGGGACCTAATCAAACTCCACAGCTTCTGCCCAGCAAAAGAAACAGTCACTAGAGTGAATTGGCAGCCAACAGAATGGGAAAAAATTTTTGTAGTTTACCCATCTGACAAAGGGCTGATATCCAGAATTTATGAAGAACTGAAACAGTTTTACAAGAAAGAAACAAGCCCATTCAAAAATGGGCAAAGAATATGAACAGACACTTTACAAAAGAAGACATACATGAGGCCAACAAACATATGAGAAAATGCTCATCATCACTGGTTATTAGAGAAATGCAAATCAAAACTACATTGAGATACCATCTCACACCAGTTAGAATGGTGATCACTAAAAAGTCTGGAGACAACAGATGCTGGAGAGGATGTGGAGAAATAGGAACACTTTTACACTGCTGGTGGGAGAGTAAATTTGTTTAACCATTGTGGAAGACAGTGTGGCAATTCCTCAAAGACCTAGAAATAGAAATTCCATTTGACCTAGCAATCTCATTACTGGGTATATATCCAAAGGAGTATAAATCGTTCTACTATAAGGACACATGCACACGAATGTTCATTGCAGCACTGTTTACAATAGCAAAGACCTGGAACCAACCCAAATGCCCATCGATGATAGACTGGACTGGGAAAATGTGGCACATATACACCATGGAATATTATGCAGCAATCAAAAATGATGAGTTCGTGTCCTTTGTAGGACATGGATGAATCTGGAGAACATCATTCTCAGCAAACTGACACAAGAATAGAAAATGAAATACCGCATGTTCTCACTCATAGGCCGGTGATGAACAATGAGAACACATGGACACAGGGAGGGAAGCACTACACATTGGGGTCTATTGGGGGGAATTCGGGAGGGACAGTGGTGGGGGGGAGCTGGGGAGGGATAGCATGGGGAGAAATGCCAGATGTGGGTGAAGGGGAGGAAGGCAGCAACTCACACTGCCATGTGTGTACCTATGCAACTATCTTGCATGTTCTGCACATGTACCCCAAAACCTAAAATGCAATTAAAAAAAGAAAAAAGAGAGAGAAAAAAGAATACCTTAGTTATGTTCCCAATTTTAAGGGAATCTATGCCTCATTTTAGTATTGTTTAACTAGAGATAGATCTCTGATGACTTAGTTATAGGTAATCTTGATAAAGTTTGTGGGTACATTTAATTTTAAGTAAACACACTTTTTACAATAATGTCTTAACCAATGTTTCCTATGATAAGTGTTCTTAGTCTCAAGTCTCAAGTCTCAAGTTTATAATCTTTGGAACCATTAAAACAAAACTTTCAATATTGCAGAGATGCATTTTGGCTTTCCAAGCAGTCTAAGGCAGGAACTTGAAATTTACTTAATGTTTATGGCAATTGGTATGTATGTATTTCTAACCTTCTCTTTATCTAACAATACACAATAACTGTAAATAACTGCCTGATGCTTCTTCTAAAAGCCTCATGTTTCAAGTTTCTCATTCTTTCAAAAGTATCTTCATTAAAGATCCTTGTACAGTAGTTATATTTTCTAGCAAAGGCTGAGTTAAAGAATATTAGGCTCCTAGTTCCTTGTTTCCCTAGGATAAATAACTAAAAGTTGTTTAATGAAACTCTTTCCTGGAGAAAAAAAGCAATCCAATAGGTTAAGGCAACAACAAGTCAAAACTCTAAGGTAGCAATAGGCCTGAATGGTACAAGCTCTGAGAAATGACAAGACCAAGATACTTGTTTAAACAAATCTTACATCCATTTCCTTTATAAATTTATCTTAGTGAATTATTAGAAGCAAAGGAGAATATCATCATAATTTTAAAATGTTACTTATTTTAATTACATTTGGTTGACAATTATACCTCATAAATCATTTCTAACACTGCAGAAATTTTTCCCTCAACGTTGGTCCCTAACTAAGTTCCCAGAGTTTCCTTCAATTGTCTATGGGCAACCTAATGCATAAGGCTGCACATACAAGGTTCTTCTATTACTAAACAATTAGCACAGTGCTAGGTGCTGGTGGTGATGATGGTAGAAATAGACTGTTGTTACAAAAGACCACCTCTTTTTATGATGGAAAAATGTGCATTCTTGTTGAGGCAACACACAAATGAAACAAAATAGACTGGCATATAGTTCTCAAACATTAATGTGCATATAAATAATCTAACTTATATATACAGTGCAGATTCCTAGCTCTCTACCACCAGAGATTCAGATTTGGTAGATCTGATTTTTCAAAATGCTCTGGTAATTCATTTTGAGCAACACTATAATTGGAGCTTATAGTCATGTGCAAAATAATGGCTACTTTAGGCCAAAGATCTGTCACAGAAAACTTCAGGGAAGTGGTGAATAGGATAGGATTGTAAAGCATGACTTAGGTTTTTATGTCTGGAAAGGAGAGAGAGAGAGAATCTTAAGCATAAAAAAAAAAGTACTGTGAGCTAGAGGTTAGATTTGGAAATGGTTCCTATGAAAAAGAGCAATGAGTAGATTCTCCTGACTAAAGCGTAGAAGTCATAGCAGCCTGCCTTGAGAAGACTGAAAAGACAAATGGCCAGCAAATACTTGTTGGATAGAACTGCTGGTTTCTTTCCTTCTATCTTTCCTTCCGGGGAAAGTTTCCAGCCAGTGCTGAGAGATAAGATTTGAAGTAGGAAGGAAATTTTTCCAGAATAATGTTAGCTCTGGGAGCTCATCATAGGCAGACCCGGAAAATTAAGTAATTTTTTTTTTTCTTTTTCATCCTATGCTCTATTAAAAGCCTTAATCTGTCTCCTTGTCTCTCTTTTATGGAAGGGCGTACTTTTTATCTATAGTAATTCAAAGGTTCATCTTGTCTTGCTTATTAGACTCTAGATTTTTTGAGGGTAGATTCTTAACTTATTCATAATTTTATTTCTTTACAGTCCATCATATAATGCTATGCACAAGGGCAGTATTCATAATATTTGCTTAAAGAATTAGTTGATGACATTATCACTTCACTATAATAGGTACTTTGTACATAACATCATATTTAGATTTTTGAAATCTACTATGAGTTAGGCATTGTTATCCACATACTGCGAGGAAGAAAACTGAAGTTTGGAAATGTCAAGCACTTGTTTATTTTCACACAGCTACTAAAGGGCACAGTCAGAAAAGAATGCAGGACTGGAAACTCTAACTGACTTAAAAGATGTACTCTTTCCACTGCTGGATGGAACAAAGAAATGAATGAATGAGAGAATGAGGAGTATAAAGCTAAGTAATTCATCTTAAGGGAATGATAAAAGAGATTTTAATCAGAATTTCAATCTTATTTTATTCTAGAGGTGGAAGGAAGGAAAACTGGGGATTCTTCAGTTCTCAGCTCTTTGAAAAAAGGTATGGACTGCTGGAAGGGAGTGCCAGAGCACATAATGTACAGTTAGAAGGTGCTGAATGTAGGGCAGGGTCCACTGGTTATTCTGTACCTACATTGATGGGGAGAGGGACTCAGCTGTTTACACACTACATTATGACAATGTGGTAGAGGAAGAAAGCAAGACCTTTGATGAGTTAGTCTTGAGGGAACAATCACCCAAGTGATTGGTAAAATATATCGATTCTCAGGTTCCATAGCCAGAGATTCTGATTAAATGGCCCTGGGGTAATGTGCAGGACCATACAATGTGCAGTCCAAGTTGAGAACTCACTGTTCTAGGATTTAACTTCATTTCTTGAACATTGGGATTTGGCCTCACTGTTACCACAGCTCTGACCTTCACAGGTGTTCTCCATAGAAATAAGTCACTACTTCATGGTTACTGGTCTCTGGATGTTGAATAAAACAGCATGATTATTACTAGGGGACGGTTTTGTTCTCATGTGATAGTAGGCATCTTTTTCTGAGCAAGTCCTGCATTCCAATTTTGCTTCTGGGATCAAATTACACAGTTATTGGCTTAGCAAAATTAATGAAAACATAATTAAGCAAGTTTTCCTCAGCTGTGCCATTTGAAGTGTCCTTATAAATTTTTAAATAATAAAGTAGTAACATAAATTAAGAAAGTGATTGTTAGAATTGCAAGTTAGACTTTTCAATTAAACTCAAATTACACCTCTAATGAAGTGGATCATTAGTGATGATTTCAAATTAAGAAGCAATACTTAAAAGAATACAGCATGGGGTTTGAAGTGGAAGACCTAGCTCCAAAACCTGACTTTGTAGTAGTAGATGGATAACTTTGGAGAACATAGTAACTTGTCTGCACCTGAGTTTCCTCATTTATAAGATGAGGATAATAATACTTCCTTGCAATAGTGTGATGGTAAATGCGTAACGACTGGCCCTCTGGAAGGAGAGCTGGTTTGTGGCATTTGGCAATTTTTGAGACACAAATATTTCCACCATCGCTGATATCAAGTTACTAAGAGAACTGGCTCTAAAAATTTAACAATGGGTTTGTGTGAGTGCCTCTGCTTGCTGACATATTATTGTGATAAAATAGTGTGTAGAATATCTAACTCAGTGTTTGACCCAAATGTACTCAATATGTACAGTGTTTACTATTCTATACTTTTAAAAATTTTCAAATGTTACTCTATTGAAAATATAATTGTTAACTATTTGAAAAACAAGATGTTTTAGGGCTGGGCATGGTGGCTCACATCTATAATCCCAGCACTTTGGGAGGCTGAGGCTGGCGGATCACAAGTTCAGGAGTTTGAGACCAGCCTGGCCAACATGGTGAAACTCTGTCCCTACTGAAAATATAAAAATTAGCTGGGTGTGGTAGGGCATACCTGTAGTTCCATCTACTTGGGAGGCTGAGGCAGGAGTATCGCTTGAACTTGGGAGGCAGAGGTTGCAGTGAGCTGAGATCATGCCACTGCCCTCTAGCCTGGCCATAGAGCAAGACTTTGTCTCAAAAAAAAAAAAAAAAGATGTTTTACATGGCAGAAAAAGAGCCATACTGTTCTGTTAATCTGAACTTGAAATGGATTTATGCTCTTCAAAGCTGGATTAGTCCTAAATTCACCATGTCTCCCTTCATGAGTCCTTGAAAATCTATATTTACATGTTTGAAAATTATGAGATCTGTGTGAAGATTTTATTAGCAAGTATTTATTAAGCATATTTTGAGTTCTCAATATTATGATATACACTGTGGATTATGTTGGTAACTTCTTTGAAAGGTGAGGTTTTCATGTGTGGAAGTCTTAGATTGTCTTTAACACTTTCTGCTTTCTTCCCAATGACCTTGTCTCCGCTCTTGGCATCCAGTGCTTCTCCTTGCCTCTTCTCTTTTCTCCATATAATCGCTTCTTCTAGGGGCATTTTTTTTTCCTGCTAAGGGACATCACTAGAAAGATAATGGTCAAATCTGACAAAAGAGGATGAGAATAAAGGAGCTTACTGAGAAGCCAAATATTTATTTGGCAGCATCCCAGGTAGGATCCAAACTGTATTTTCCTGACTTTGGCAAGGAGTTTGGTGTGAATAGATTGCATCAGTGAAAGCATTCAAAACCCTTCACTATCAAAGCATCCAAGTTACTCCTTATTTCCTGAGCCCTAAATTCAAGGCAAGAATGAGTTAAGTCATCACATTTGCCTTCTTTCTCATGTGGGTCTCTCATCCTGGGCTTATTCCCATAGTTCTTGCCATATACTCCAAATAAAATCCAGATTCTCACTCAGGAATAAATAAATAAATCTGATACATTTAGGTCTTTCCTCTCAGCTGATCAGTTTCCCTACATAAATCTCATCCAATCTTCTGCTTGGGTGCTTAATCTAGCCCCTGACCACTGCTCCACTAATAACACCAACTTGCATTTATTGAGTGCCCACTATAAGCCAGAGGTTGCCCTATGTTCTGACTGGAATTAAGTCATGTTATTCTCAAAACAAAGCTTTGAACTTTTAATCTTGCTTTACAGATGAGGAAACTGAGGCCTTAGTTTAAATTTCTTGTCTGAGATCACACTAGTCCAAAGTGGCAGGGCTGAGACTGACGGTCTAGTGAGGATTTCTTTCCTAAAGGACATGTGGTGAGGATGATACAAGTTCGGAGGATGGTCACACCTGTTGTCATGGGACAGGGAATGTAGCCTACCAAAGGTAACCAGCACCTTGACTTCTCTCACTAATATTCATTATTCATATATATGAATAAATATTCATATATATGAATAAATATTCATATATATATATTTGAAAAAGAGAAGGAAGGATGACAGTGGACTTTGTCTAACATCAAAGTTATGGAAGGTATGTACCCAGTGTGCACCAAACATACAGTTCGACAGACACATGCAGTTAGTTCTCTTACCATTGCTATCCATTTTTAAAGTAACAAAGCATTCCATCCAAAAAAATATGAATAATTATTGAGCTGAAGGCAATTAAGAGAAAACAGATTCTGGAAAGCGTTCTGACCTGTTGTTGGAAAACAGGGAATAGATTGGCCTCTTTTCCCAGGGAGAGCAGAAGTTAACACTGAAGACAATTTGGCACTCTTATTGGCCTGGAGATGGCACCAGAGGAATCTATATTAACAAGGTTTACTAACCATCTTTTATCTGCCATTTGTTTACCTTCCTCAGAGTTGCCATTCCTAGAGACTCAAAGTCATTTTTGTCTTGTCACTTCTCTAAAAATTCACTATTCTTTGTTGAAGATGTTATATAAGCTGAAATTCAAAGCCACCACTTTGATAAGTCATTCCCTGGGTGTCTCCCATATATATGAAATGCATGTGTTAATAAACTCTGTTTTTCTCTTATTAACTTGTCTTTTACTGGGTTCTGTTTCAATTAAGACTTTATGAGGGTTGAAGAAGACATTTCTTTTATTCCCTTACACTTTCCGTTGAAATATGTATATGGAAAACTGCTGAAGGTATACCCTCACACTTGAAAGAACTTTCATAATGGGAATAGCCCCATGTAACCAACATCCAGATGAAAAAATGGATAATTACCAGCACCTGAAAGCCCCTTTATAACCCTTCTCCTTTATTTACACTGTCATTCTTCAAAGGTAACCAGCACCCTGACTTCTCTCACTATAAACTAGTTTTTCTTGTTTTTGTAAACAGAACCATACATATTTAATATTTTTTATTTGGCTTCTTTTGCTTTGGCTTTTGTTTCTTCAATTCATCCATATTATTGCATGTAGCAATGATTTATTTGTTCCTGTTGCTTAAATATACCATGGTTCATTTGTTCGGCTTCTGATGGACATTTGAGTTGTTTCCAGTGTTTGACTACCATGTATTGTGCTACTGTGAGCATCCCTGTACATGTCTTTTGGTGCCTATAAATGTGTATTTGTTGGGTATATACAGAGGAGTAGAATTCCTGGGCCACAAGATATGCATATGTTCAGCTTCAGTAGATAATGCCAAACTTTCTTCAAAAGTGGTTGTACTAAATTATGCTCCTACCAGCAGTATATGAGGATTCCAGGTGATACAAAGTGGTAATCTCATTCTTTTCCATTCTGGTGGGTGTGCTTGATACTTTATGGTGGTTTTGATTTGCAGTTTCCTCATAAGAATGTTGGGTACCACTGTTTATTGGCCATTTGGATATCCATTTTTGTGAAGTGGTTGTTTAAGCCTTTTGCCCATTTTAAAAATTGGGTTGTATGTTTTGCTTCTATTGATCTGTAGAAGTTTTGAAAATGCATCTCATCAGTCTATTTTGCAAAGATTTAAAAATCTATATATAATTAGCTAAATACAGCTTCTTCATATCCAGTGCTAAGAATAGTACTTAATACCTTGTTAATTGTTGAAAAAGTATTTACTTATTTTTTGAATGGTTGTGTTTTCAGCAGTTTGGCTTCAGACCTTTTTTTGTCTCACATATAAGGCATTCCTGTACTCAATAATGACAAGACAGTTATTTAAGAAAAGAGCTTCCTCTCCCTTTTCCCTCCGTCCATCCCTTCTCTTCTTCCCTATTTCTAGCTCCCATTCTACCTCTGTATATTCCTTCTCTTTCTTTCTTCCTATCTTCCTACAACAGTTTATATTTATGTAAAAGCTTTATAGTGAGCTTCTTTTAGAGACTTTGATCTCAATTCATAGACCCAAACCTCTTTTCTGAGAACACTTCATAACTAGCTGGGACTCAAGTTTATGTAAATAATCATATCAGAATTACCTTATGATGCTGTTTTCCAAGCACTATCTTTCATGAGTCATTTAAAACTGCTTTAAAAATTCATTTGAGAGAGAGAGAGACCCAAGTACACACTCATTATATAATTTCAAATGAACCATGTAATACAAAAGGAACACTGATAAAATACAAAATAACAGATAATGCTGTTCTTCCTATGCAGGTATGCTTGGTAAAGCACTCCTGATACATGAACATTCAGAACTACATAAAAGATAAATTCATAAATTCACAAAACATTCCCTGGATTACAAAGGGATTCCCAATAATTCACAAAATGCACTCTTTTGTTCCTCTATGTTCATTTTGCTTATTCAGTTTCCTCTGTCTTTTTTACATAGTAAGTTCCCCATCTATGCTTAAAACATAATTTTATTTACAGAAAATAATTTATATATAACTTACAACAAAATATTGCATCAAATAGATTGTCTGTAGAAAAAAAGAATACTTCATGACATCACTAGAAGGGAACTTTCTTTAAATGCTTTCTCTGAGATGTGGCAATTGATTTTTATTGATGGCTTCATTTTTCCAATTCTGGTGTCACACAATGTTGGCAAAATAGCAGAGCATTAAAGGAATGCTACCAATTAACAAGGATATCTAGGACTTGAACTCAGATCTAGACCAAGGGGACCTAATAGACATATTCAGAACTCTCCACCCCAAATCCATTGAATATACATTCTTCTAAGCATCACATCACACTTAATCTAAAATTGACCACATAATTGGAAGTAAAACACTCCTCAGCAAATGCAAAAAAAAATGGAAATCATAACAAAGAGTCTCTCACACCACGATGCAATCAAATTAGAACTCAGGATTAAGAAACTAAAAACTGCACAACTACATGGAAACTGAACAACCTGCTTCTGAACAACTACTGGATAAATAATGAAATGAAGGCAGAAATAAAGATGTTCTTTGAAACCAATGAGAATGAAGACACAATGTACCAGAATCTCTGGGACACATTTAAAGCAGTGTCTAGAGGGAAATTTATAGCACTAAATGCCCACAAGAGAAAGCAGGAAATATTTAAATATCTTTTAATCGTCACGATTAAAAGAACTAGAGGAGCAAGATTAAACAAATTCAAAAGCTAGCGGAAGAAAAGAAATAACTGAGATCAGAGCAGAACTGAAGGAGACAGAGACACGAAAAAAACCCTTCAAAAAATCAACAAATGCATGAGATGGTTTTCTGGAGAGATCAACAAAATAGATAGGCTGCTAGCCAGACTAATAAATACTTCACACTGTGGGGACTTATCTTCACTTCTATTTTTATCACTATATGGGCCCTCAATATGGTATAGTGAGTGACTAAAAGCAGAGTCTTGGGAGTCTAAGAGACTTGGCTTTGAGAACCACCCCCCTGATGCCTTAGGTAAATTTCTTAGACTCTCTATGTCACAGTTGATGCACCTATAAAGTAGACATAATAATGGCATCTCTCATAGGGTTGCTAATTTTATTAAAGGTAAGAAAAAATATATGAATTGCCTAGCAAAGTGTCTGGCACATAATGATGGACTCCGAAGTGGTAACTTCTATTGTCAGCCCTGCCTTTGCCTTGGGCAGCAGTCCTGGGTACCTAGAGCTAGGAGTGAATGCCACATGAAGCCCACATCCACCCCGAGAGTTTCTCTCTTCTTCCATGGGCAGCTCATGCCATAGTAGTGAGGAACATAGCATTCTTTGTTTCAGCCCTGCAGTATTCTGACAATTCTGAAGGAGGAGTTCTGGAGGCTAACTTTTTTTCCTTGTGGAGCCTTCCCTAGGCTCGGGCAGACTGCAGGACCGAAGTGAACTGTCAGATAGCAGAGATGGTAAACTGAAGGAACAAGGTGGGGGACTGGGGGGGGGGGCGCTGGCGAGGGCAGGTGTGTTAGTGATTTACTTCACCACAGATGTAACCAACACTGCCTTGAGTAGGTGGTCAATAAACAGTTTGATATATTGATGGGATATATTATACCACTTCCCAAAGAATTTGAAAGCCCAAGCAAAGGTAGTGTAAAACTTAAAATCAATTAACTATATTAACAAAGATGGGCCAGATTTTAGTCTCTTCATGTAGTCAAAGAAATATTTACAATTTGCCGAAGTGTATCTCGGCAAAAGTGTAGCCTATCAAGATTCTTCCACAATCTGCTTTTTAAAGGCTTTCACAGACCAAGCAGTAACACCCAAAACACTGATTTAGTTGTGACTAACACTTCATGGCTGATAATTGTGGTTTGTTTGGGGGCAATGTTATGGAAAAATAAATTATGGTGGTCTTAAATCCATGTTGAACAAGGTTATTAAGTAAAAGGTCCGCACTCTGGGGGAATATCGATGGGAGAAGGGAAGCCAGCATTAGGATAACTAAGGGAAAGGGAAAACCATGGCCTTTCTCCATTTTAAAAAAATTGGCATAAGCAGGGGGGTCACTGAAAATAAAATGACTTCATACAGTTCTCACCACAGTATCCCAAAGGCAAGAGAGTCCAGTGACATAGTTAATTAGGAGTATTTAACATTTATATTTTCAGCTTAAATCATAAGTTCATCATGGTATTTGTGCTGACTATAGCGCCTGCCAGTCAACCATAATGTTCCTCAATTCAGTAATTATAAATAGTACTTTGATAGTCACAATATTTCATTTGTTAAATTTTGCATCTTAAAGTTACCAATGAGGGCTCAGTTTCAGTCAATATCTTCACACGGTTATCATCATAATCAAGTCCTAAGGTCTGCCTTAAATGAATTAAAATTATCTGTATTTGATTTATACGTCATAAATTTTCATTTTTCTGGGTTTGGGCTTTAGCTGTGCTATAATTGTCTTGACTTTTCTCTATATCTTCATATTATATCATAATAATGTGGAAAGATAATATATAAAGACAATTTTCAAGGCTGAAGGCGTTTTACTCATTAGGAAGTCTTACGTGTTTTGATAATTGTGAAAGTATCGTAAGTTGGCCAGTACTTGAAAGTCAAGGAAACAGCCACAAACAAAGTGTGGGGCATTGCTGATGGGATCCTTATTTATCCCTGAACCTAGTTCCAGGACCACCTTCAATATAACACCAAGAGGGGGCATCAGTATCTGACATGACATGTCAGTCCCCCTGCTGGAGCCAATGCACAGACATTTATTCATTGTGAAGAACTAGGGACTTTTCTGTACATTGCTTCTTTTTATTTATTTATTTATTTATTTTTCTTTTCTTTTTTTTTTTGGAGACAGAGTTTCACTCTTGTTACCCAGGCTGGAGTGCATTGGCATGATCTCTGCTCACTGCAACCTCCACCTCCCGGGTTCAAGCAATTCTCCTGCCTCAGCCTCCTGAGTAGCTAGGATTATAGGCATGCACCACCATGCCAGCCTAATTTTGTATTTTTAGTAGAGATGGGGTTTCACCATGTTGGTCAGGCTGGTCTCGAACTCCTGATCCACCTACCTTGGCCTCCCAAAGTGCTGGGATTACAGGTGTGAGCCACCATGTACATTACTTCTTTTAAACCCCTATAAGGTTGGTAAAGTAATCTCCATTTTAATGAGTTCACAGATGAGAAAATGGGTTTAGAGAATTTAACTGAGTGGTTTACCGATAAAATGGCAAAACCAGAACAAACCACTATATTTTCACTCTAGGTCCAGGGCTCACGATACTCTATCACTTTAGCTACAACCTCACTTTTTGTTCTTGAGAGACAGCACCCACCAGTGCTTCATATTTCCTGTTCTGCCTTTGGCTATGGGTTGATTCATTCACACATTTATTTATTTATTCATTCAACAAATGTATACCGAGGCCCTATTAAGTTCTTAGAGCTTTGCTTGCTATTGGGAATGCAGCCATGAACAAGAGATACAGGGTTCTTGCTCTTGTGGAGTTTGTGTTCTAGTGGGAAACCAGTCACCAAATGAGAAAATATTACACGCGATGAGTGTTGCCATGACATTGGAGGAGGAGGTGAGATTCTGTAACAGGGGACCTGGCTCAGGTCATCTTCGAACTGCAATTTGAAGGCTCGTATCATGACTCTATTTTGTCATGGCATCACATTTGTAGAAATACCAATTTGGTTTCCAAAAATAATAAAAATTAAGACTTAATGAGGTTTCTTGACAAAATGCCAAAGAGGAATTTTCTACGTAACATGATATGAATAACATTTCCTAAGCACATGTTCTGTGTGAGGCATAGGGCCTGTATTGAGTAGAAACTATTAATGCTCCCATTTTATAGATAAGGACACTATCTATAAGATGACAGGGAGATTAAGTAACTACTCAAGATAGATGGTCACATAGCTAGTAAGTAATAAAAATGGAATTTAAATCCAAATATTCTGGCTCTTAACCACCATGTTGTGTGACTACGTAGAGGCAAGATTTCCTAAAAACCTCTTTCTTTTTCTCTTTTCTCCCTCTTCCTTCTACATGTAAAATGCCCAAACGATTGTTCTTCAAATTTAGTCCCCTGGTTTTCTTGACTCCTCTTCTTTACTTTTTCTAGTTGGGCCTTCTAAAAGGCAATTTCCTGTCTACAGCTTTTTTCCTATTGTCAATCAAGCCATTAGCCTGGTTACCACAACTAAGGGTGAGCCCAGGATCCGACCAAGTAAGACAGAGTCCTCCCCTTTAGAAGGTATGTGGTGAATCAAATGTGGAGGTGGGCATTCTTGCTTGAACAAAGAGGAGACATTTTGATGTTTTCACTTGCAAATGCTTTATAATTTCATCTTTTTTGTCTGTCAGAGAGAAGTCAGTGATATTAGCTATGCTAGGAGTAAGAAGAATGGCCAATCAGAAAAAAGCATGTACCAAGGTCCTGGACAGAGACAGCATGGAGCTTATGAGGTATTAAAAGCTATCCAGAGTGGCTAGGGAAGGGTAGACAGCAAGGTAGACAACAGCCAGATGGTAAAGAGCATTATAAGCTTTGGAAATGATTTTATACTTCCTTTTTTTTATGGCAACCAACAGAATGGGAAACAATTCTTGCAATCTACCCATCTGACAAAGAGCTAATATCCAGAATCTACAAAGAACTTAAATTTATGAGAAAAAAAATAAACAACCCCATCAAAAAGTAGGTGAAGGACAAGAACAGACACTTTTCAAGTGAAGACATTTATGCAGCCAACAACACATGAAAAAATGCTCGTCATCACTGATCATTAGAGAAATGCAAATCAAAACCCCATTGAGATACCATCTCATGTCAGTTAGAATGGTGATCATCAAAAAATCGGGAGACAACATGCTGGAGACGATGTGGAGAAATAGGAACACTTTTACACTGTTGGCAGGAGTACAAATTAGTTCAACCATCATGGAAGACAGTGTGGCGATTCCTCAAGGATCTAGAAATAGAAATACCATTTGACCCAGCAATCCTATCACTGGGTATATACCCAAAGGATTATAAATCATTCTATTATAAAGATACATGCACATATATGTTTATTGTGGCACTGTTCACAATAGCAAAGACTTGGAAGCAACCCAAATGCCCATCAATGATAGACTGGATGAAGAAAATGTGGCATATATACACCATAGAATATTATACAGCCATAAGAAAGGATAGGTTCATGTTCTCGGCAGGGACATGGATAAAGCTGGAAACCATCATTCTCAGCAAACTGACATAAGAACAGAAAACCAAACACCACATGTTCTCACTTATGAGTATTGAACAATGAAAACACATGGACACAGGGAGGGGAACATCACACACCAGGGCCTGTCGGTGTGGGGGAGGGCTGGGGGAGGGTTACAAGGGGTGGGGGATAAAGGAGGGATAGCATTAGGAGAAATACCTAATGTATACCTATGTAACAAACCTGCATTTTGCACTTGTACCCCAGAACGTAAAGCATAAGTTAAAAAAATCTAGGTAGAACTTGGGACCATTCAATGAACTATGGAAGAATGGCAGGGGGAATTAGTCTTTTTGGATTCTGTGCTAACAATATTTGTACTCTATCAATTTAGCTAAGCTGGAATTACGTTTCTCATTATCCCCTTTCCTGAACAGTTCAAAATCAGTAGAGGCATTTTGCATGAGATTTTGAAAGCAGAAGTGAAGCAGCAGCCATATTCTTTTTATGTTGGAATATTGATGCAGAGGCACCAGTGGCTATTTTAGCTCAGGCATGTTGTCATTTACCTATAGGTTTCCTTGCTGGCAAGGCTTGCAGCTTCACCTCCTGCCAGATATATTTTTTTTCTTCTTTTTTTTAGACAGAATCTGTCTCTGCCACCCATGCTGGAATGCAGTAGCACGATTTCAGCTCACTGCAACCTCTGCCTCCTGGGTTCAAGTGATTCTTCTGCCTCAGCCTGCCAAGTAGCTGGGACTACAGGTGTGCATCACTATGCCCGGTTAACTTTTTGTATTATTAGTAGAGACAGGGTTTCACTATGTTGGTCAGGCTGGTCTCAAACTCCTGACCTCAAGTGATCTACCAGCCTTTACCTCCCAATCCCTATGCTGGGATTACATGTGTGAGCCAGTGTGTATGGCCTGATACATTTTTTTTGAAGGAGTCTCACTCTGTCACACAGGCTGGAGTACAATGGCACAATCTCAGCTCACTGTAACCTCTACCTCCCACGTTCAAGCAATTCTCTTGCCTCAGCCTCCTGAGTAGCTGGGACTACAGACGCCTGCCACCACATCTGTTTTTTTTTTTTTTTTTTTTTTTTCAGATGCAGTCTCATTCTGTTGCCAGGCTGGAGTGCAGTGCTGCAATCTCAGTTCACTGCAACCTCTGCCTCTTGCATTCAAGTGATTCTCTTGCCTCAGCCTCCTGATTAGCTGGGACTAGAGGTGCATACCACCATGCCCAGCTAATTTTTGCATTTTTAGTAGAGATGAGGTTTTCACCATGTTGGCCAGGCTGGTCTTGAACTCTTGTCCTCAAGTGATCCACCGGCCTTAGCCCCCTACAATGGAGTTGGAGCCCAAAAGCACTCACCCCAAGTCCTATCTGTCTGTGTGCTCCCCCTCCCATAAAGGGGGGGTGGTCAGGGAACTCCTGTTTCACCAGCATCTCAAATGCTTCATTCTATACCATGAGTCTGCATAAACTATTCACTTTCAGCTTTTCTTTTCCAGCATCCAGTCTGCTCCTGGCATGAATAGCCTGTCCTGTATGGTTGAGTGGAGAGAGCACAGGGAGGTTGTGGAAAGGTGATGGATAACACAACAGTTAGTACGGGTCATAAGTTATATTACTTGCAAAACTTTTTCCTCACAAAGTAGTTTATCTGAGCAAATGTAAAATGTATTTTCTCAGACAGTTAATTAAGCCAAATGCATAGTCAACAACTTGTGGGCTTTCCTGGAGTCACTTGGGGTTTGCATTCAGCCTTTGAATCTGGGGAGGATATCTATGAATAATTTAGTATCTGGGAATGTTACCTGAGATCTAGGACTCTGAGCTACTAATTAGCCACCCAGAACTAAGAAGCTTTCTGTATTCTTACTATATTCATAAAAGCATAATCCCGTGAGCTTATTTTCAAGGAACAACACCTTTAGCAATAGATTATGGTATTTTGTGTATTATGTGTGGGCTTTTGCATGTAAGTAGCTGAGAGGCAGGATGTATTTAGATGTGGAATTGTCTAAAAAATGAAGTTTAGAGAAGGCATGTGTGTGGGAGGGTGGGGGGTCTGTTACTCATTCTGAAAGACTTTGCAGTCAGAAGAGACACTAATTCCTTAGGTTAAAGGACAGTCACATGGATGAGTCTTAAGTGCTTACTGGTCCACACAAACCACTGGGAGGTCTGAAGAGCATGACTGAGTCCTCCCAGCCCTAACCAGGATGGTGCCCTCTGTTAAAACAAGACAAACAGAATGTTAGACAAATTAAATGTAACAGACTTTAATTGGGCAAAGAACAATTTTCAAATTATGCCCCTGAACCAGAATAAGTTTGGAGAGACTCCAGGGCTGCCTCATGGTCAGAGAAGATTTATGGACAGAAAAAAGAAAGTGACATACAGAAAATGGAAGTGAGGTACGGAAACAGCTGGATTGGTTACAGTTTGGCATTTGTCTCATCTAAACATGGTTTGAACGGTTGGCTGCCTTTGATTTGCCCAAATGTGGTAATTGGGACAAGAGTAGGTTACATTCTCTTCACACATCTCGTTAGGTTACATTTACTATGTATGGGAAAACTTTAGGCTGAACTTAAAATATGTAAGGAGGCAGCTTTAGGCCAAACTTAATTGAACAATTCCCTTCTTTTAGAGGCTAACCAAAACTTTAGGCATTCAAGTCACTCTGTCACCATTGTAAATGTGTTTATTTGGTCTCAAATCCCACTGAAACATAGCAGAACAGTGGGTTTTGTAAGGAGGGTACAAGGACTTTAGGTTAGTATTTTTTGGTAAGGGTTAGAGCAAAAGGGACTTCTTTATTGTGCCGGAATCCCCTGTTCTCAGAAGGAAGAAAACTGGTTTGCTTTGGGATCTGTCTTCTGCCTTGTAGTTTCAGTTTGATTATGCTGCATTTGTCATGAGTGATGACACTTTAGTTTTGTCTGGTCTGTTGTGGCCTAGTGCACAAGCTCAGTTCAATACAATGGCATCCAACGATTTTGTTTAAAAGGTCTCTGCTCTGTTGGTCTGGTTCTCTCTTAGGTGAGAGTGTGACGAAAACTTTAGGCTTTGGCACTACTGTCAGCTAACATCATTTTGAGTTTCTAGTCTCAACATGTCATTCATAGGGGATGGTGTCCTCATGGTCATGCATTTCTTTGAGTTTTTGTCATTCCAGCTGAAGTGAGACCATTTGATATTCTACAGAAGGCTGTATGAAAACATTGCAAACTTTTGAGATGTGCCAGGGAGACTACAGTTATTACTCTGAAGAAGATAATACTAAGAGTTTGGAGTATGCTTTTTAGCCAGAGCTTCCATAAACCAAACCAACTAAAATCAAATAAAACAAAGAATGAGCTAGAAAAAAAATCTACTAATTTCAACAAAGAAGCCCATTAATTCCCTACAACAATATCTCTTTAATGCTCCATGTATTTATACATGTACAACAAGAAGCATCAGCAACTCTATAGATTATTCTGTTATACCATTAAGCATTTAGAGCAATTGTATTATTTGGCATCACTTTAGCAAGATAATTTTTAAAAGTCTGTTGTGAACCCACAGCATTTGCAGTAGAATCTGATATAAAGCCTTTTATGAGGGACAAATTTCTATTCATTGTCTCATTTATTCCAAACCACAGATAAAGGAAGCTAGGAAACTATTCCCATCCTGAAAAGTGAAGGCATCCTGGCAATATTTTCTTTAACCTAGAACGTGGGTTAACAGAAATTGACGAATGTTCTGTTTATGACTGACAATGAACCAACAAATGCACCATTAAATTCCTCACCCAAACTTGCTTTTCATTTTCTATTCATCATAGTATAAGGTTTCCCATATATAAGGTTGGCTGTGAAATCCTTTACAAATAAAAGTATGTCCCATGGGTGCACACAAGACCTCTTTTCTAGTTCTGTTGTTCATAGGGGCATAAAGAAGGGAAAAATTAAGACAGGAAAGAGGCTCTTGATAGCAGAGAAGTTTTGCTTTGTGATCTTAGGAAAGCTGTCCACATCTAGAATGCTATGTGCTTCTGGGGACAAACTCCTAGTAAGCTTTACCTCAAAGCCTCCATTGGGTATCCAGTTCCAAGAGTCTGGAAGGGCCCTTCTGGGCTGTGATATTATGGAACCAAGTTTCAGTGTCCTGAAGTTTTGCTGCAGTATAGATGGAAAGGGCAGTCTTTCTCTGATGTTTCCAGAAGACTCAGTCTCTGGGTTCTAGATTGTGAGGGGTTTAATTGTCCTCATTTGGTAGATCATGAAAAACTTTCTTTAACTGGTGAAAATACACCTTGGCATAATGCATTAAAGCCTTGCATCATTTACTCATATCAGAATTTAGAAGCAGAAGACACATGAGGTTTTATTATTAGGAGCATAGGCCTTCCAGACACTATTTTATAAGGGGTCAACTTATGTTTTCCACTGGAAGTGGATCTCATTGTCATCAGTCTGCATTCCCTTTGATCAGGAAATCTAATCAATTCAGTTAGTTTTGCCTAATACTATTTATCTGCAATACCTTATTCAATGATTTTACAACTTGTCAGTGAAACAAGTACTTTTATTGCTGGAGATTTCTCCAGTAATGCACCATGAAAGAAACATATTTCCTAATAATGTTTTAGCTACTGTTATAGCATCAGTATTCTTGCATGGGAAAGCTTTTATACAACCAGAAAATATGCATTGAAAATGACAACTGAATGAAAGCCCCCCATTAAATGTTAAAATGCTACTACCAGGTAGCAGAAATGTACCTGAAGTTTTGATTGTATTCCCAGGATTATGGGTTTGACAAATCAAACATTGGTCATAAACTATTTTAGCAATTTAGAACAGTCATCACACGAACATGTATATATATATGTGTATATATGTATATATATATATATTCTATTTGGATCATTGTATTGCTTCCATGATAAGCTCAGGAAAGGCACAGCTTTTAGTAATGGAAGCTTTAACCAAAAAGGACCAGATGGCCATCCAGGCTCTCCATTAAACCATGCTTAACATTGAATTTATAGTCTTTTAAATAGTAGTTTTATTTTTCCAATTCAGGTGCATAGGCAATTATACCTGAATTGGAGAAACAAACTGGTATTTAAGAGGATATAAATGTAATAACTCAATTTAATAATTGGCTTGTCATAGGTAATTTGAGTTGGACCACGGAGCTCTCTTGAACTGCAAATCACATTTTAGTGTTGGCTGATTTAGCATGAAAATCTGGCAGAGTATTTCTTTGGTATTAATTCTTGTCCTGCTGGGTTTGCAGTTTTATAATCCAATCAATTTCTTCATTAGAGTTATGGGAATTTTTACCCAATCTAAATGATATGATCCTAAAGTTATCCAAAACCTGTATTCCAGAATGGTTGTCAGGGGTCTTTCCATGAACCTCCTTGAAGATACAATATTTTAGGATTATACTTGCTTATAAGCTTTTAGAAAATGCATTAGAATCAAGCAACTGGCCAGGTGTGGTGGTTCATGCCTGTAATCCCTGCACGTAGGGAGGCCAAGGCAGGCACATAACCTGAGGTCAGGAGTTTGAGACCAGTCTGGTCAACATGGTGAAACCCAGTCTCTACCAAAAATACAAAAATTAGCGGGGGGTGGTGGCAGGTGCCTGTAATCGTAGCTACTCAGGAGGCTGAGGCAGGAGAATTGCTTGAACCCAGGAGACAGAGGTTGCAGTGAGCTGAGATCACACCACTGCACTCCAATCTGAGTGTCAGAGCAAGACTGTCTCAAACAAACAAACAATTAACTGTGGAAATGACTTAAAATGGTCATGTTAAAGGTACAATTTAAGAGAAAATTTTATTTCTGTGGCCTGTAATAATTTAATATAATAACCATAATTATGACTGATAACATACTAAGACATATCAGAATTTTAGGAAACTCATACAATTTTGGAACATATATTGATAACATAGTCACAAAATATAACTCGAAAGTTAAACATCATTTCTCATTTGACAAAGCTTCCCATGTAATTTAACATATCAAATAAATCTGTTATTTATCTCCCTTTAGGAGGCTTTAAGGGCCTTCTGCAACATCCCAAAATTAGTTTTCAGTTAAAAGATTTAATTTTAAATTTGATTTTAGAAAGCTTGTTAAACATGTCAAAAGTTTAAAACAATCAAAACAGGATCAAAGATGACTATAAAATAATAGTGATGCATAAATATAAATGTGATGTAAAATAGTAGTGATGTGTAAATGACACTTTAAAGTTTTTATTTTTGTTTTTGAGATGGAGTCTCACCCTCTTGCCCAGGCTGGAGTGCGACGGTGTGATCTTAGATCTTGGCTGGGATTACAGGCACCTGCCACCATTCTCCAGCTAATTTTTGTATTTTTAGTAGAGACATGGTTTCACTATATTGGCCAGGCTGGTCTTGAACTCCTGACCTCATGATCCTCCCACCTCAGCTTCCCAAGTGTTGGGATTACAGGAGTGAGCCACCGTGCCTGACCAAAGTTTTTAAAAAGCAATACTCTGGTTTCTCTTCAGATCATATAACTGTTCAGCTTTTTAAAGTTTTTAAAAAGCAAAAATCTTTTGGGAGGCTGAGGCAGGTGGATCATGAGGTCAAGAGATTGAGACCATCCTGGTCAACATGGTGAAACCCCGTCTCTACTAAAAATATAAAATTAGCTGGGCACGGTGGCGCATGCCTGTATTCCCAGCTACTCAGGAGGCTGAGGCAGGAGAATTGCCTGAACCCAGGAGGCAGAGGTTGCGGTGAGCCGAGATCGTGCCATTGCACTCCAGCCTGTGTAACAAGAGCGAAACTCCATCTCAAAAAAAAGAAAAAGCAAAAATCTTTATTCTTTGATAGAGAGGAAACTCAGTTTTCCAAACAATCAAGAGACCTAAAAAAGACAGCATGAAACAGAATCTCTCTTCTTCTTTCTTTCTTGTGCACTTTACTCAAAAGGTAAACAAAAATATTTTACTAGCTTTTATTAACACTACATGAAATTCTTGTTCAAAATACAAACCAAATCTTACTTTTGTATCAGTGTGTTATCAATACTAATGCTAAGTTTAGCAATCTTATAAACAAATCCATTCAATCTCAATCAGATTTTTACCACACAAGATTTCAGTAAAGCTTTTACAATTTTTTTTACAAAATTTCACTCTATTCTCTTTCTCTTTTCAACTTTCTATATTAATTTATGAATTAATTTTACCTATATCATTTTTATTCCTTTATTTTGAAACAAACTTTAAATAACTTCTAATTTTGACAAAATTATTTGTTTTTCAACAAGTACATATTTTCATAACTTTACAATGTTCCTCACCAAAAACATATATTGCTTTTCTTTATACACTCTGTATACAAAATTATTTCTCTAGTAAACTACTGTAAATCTAGTAGTTTTTTTGTTTTTTTTTTGTTTTTTTTTTTTTTTTTGAGATAGAGTCTTATTCTGTCACCCAGACTGGAGTGCAGTGGTGTAATTTCGGCTCACTGAAACCTCTGTCTCCCATGTTAAAGTGATTCTCCTGCCTTAACCTTCTGAGTAGCTGGGATTACAGGCACGTGCCAGCATGCCTGGCTAATTTTTTGTATTTTTAGTGGAGGTGGGGTTTTACCATGTTGGCCAGGCTGGTCTCAAACACCTGACTTCAGGTGATCCTCCCACATCAGCCTCCCAAAGTGCTGGGATTATAGGCATGAGCTACCATGCCAGGCCAGTCTAGTAATTTTAGTTACGTTTATTAGCTACAAATTCAGCTTAGTAACCCTAATTTCTAGTGAAATTCTAGGAGGTAAGTAATTTTGAACTGTTTTATATGAGTATTTGTAGATGAAAACCACTTCATAATTTTTAAGAAAGATGTTTCATACAATTTTTAAGTAACTAGTCTAGTTATATTTAGCTTCTTTATACCATATAAAAATAAGATGCAAAGTATATAAACTTAAACATATGTTTAATAATTAATGTTTCAGTATTTTAACTTAGAAATGACTTGACATTTTATGACTACCTATTAGTTGACTTAATATAACATGAGTTTAAGATTTTAAGCTACTGAAAAGAGTTGTGAAACTATGATACTTGTACCCTCCCTGACATCTTCTCTAGTTGTACAGGTCCCAGGTACTCATGTGGTACCAAAGGATGACCAGGAAGGGTAGGGACCATCTAGGTCCTGAATTTATACACTGCCTATTGAGCTCAGGATGGAGGACAGAGCTGGGAAGAGGACCCCTGGAGGATTCAACATTTCCAAGAATAGCCAGAAGGCAAAGCTGGACCATGTATGGAAGGGGCCATACTGGGCTGCACTCTGCCTTGCATCTGGCCATCCAAGCATTGAGAAAATGTACCTAGACCTCAGCATGGCTACTTGTCAAGACTCCAGAATCCAAAGGCTCAAAACCAACAAGCACACAGTAAGATGTGTGCTTCAGGGAAGCCCAGCGACCAGCCCTTACAACTTTAGCTCACAGACAAATCAAGTGTCAAAAATATTACAGAAGAAGCAATTTCATAACATTAAAACAGATATCAGATACAGCATAAACCTCTCTGACCAGTATATTCAGATAAAGAAGGCTGAATTATATTAAACTGACAATTATGAATTCATTCTTATTTTACTAATAATTTTAAAATCAGCTTCATTTACAAAATACTGTCACATAGCATAACACATATAGACATATAGAAATACAGACAGACAGAAGCAGGTCTTTTTTTTTTTTTTTGAGATGAAGTCTTGCTTTGTCACCCAGCTGGAGTGCAGTAGCACAATCTTGGCTCACTGCAACCTCCTTTGTCTGGATTCAAGCGCTTCCCTGCCTTAGCCTCCTGAGGAGTGCCACCACACCTGGCTAATTTTTTGTATTTTAGTAGAGACGGAGTTTCACCATGTAGGCCAGGATGATCTCAATCTCCCAACCTCGTGATCTGCCCGCCTTGGCCTCCCTAAGTGCTGGGATTACAGGTGTGAGCCACAGCGCCCAGCCTTATTATTATTATTATTATTATTATTTTGAGACAGAGTTTCGCTCTTATTGTCCAAGCTGGAGTGCAGTGGTATAATCTTGGCTCACTGCAACCTCCACCTCCCGGGTTCAAGCAATTCTTCTATCTCAGCCTCCCAAGTAGCTGGGACTAGAGGCATGCACCACCATGCCCAGCTGATTTTTGTATTTAGTAGAGACAAGGTTTCACCATGTTGGTCAGGCTGGTTTCGAACTCCTGATCTCAGCTGATTCACCTGCTTCGGCCTCCCAAAATGCCGAGATTACAGGCATAAGCCACCACGCCTGGCAGAAGCAGGTCTTATAACTTTCATAAAGAATTCTCATTTGCTGGCTTTCAAATAGTTTTTCTTTTTCCCATTCAGACTACCAATTTTCCAATGTCCTGTTTTATTGCTCTGAGTAATCATCAGCTAGGCAACACCAAATTTGCATTTCTAATAAGATGACTCTTAGGTGAAACATGGTAGAAAGTTTGTATCTCAAAATCACAGAGCTGGCCTTGGGCCTAAATATTGTACCATCATTTGTCCAAACCAAGGAAAAAGGGTATAGGTAAGGCCCAGTTAACATTACAAGAAAAAGTTAAACAGGAGAGTTCCCTGTCCCCTCTTTGCAGAATGTGTGACAGGGGTGTGGCTCATCTATTTGGCCACCCATGCTCAAACCCCTTATTGGATTGGGAGCAGGTGGGTAGCTGAAGGAGCAGAGGTGAGCGCTTTTGGCTGCCAGCCCCACAGTAGCATCTAGGAGTAGGTGCCTGCAACTCCCAAAGCCCAAGTGAGCGTTTTATAGTGCTCTTTTAGCTCTGCCATCTTCAGACAGCTTAAGTGTTAACAAGCTCAATGCCCTCTTGGTACCTGGGTCCTTGTCTGGCATCCAGGAAGAATCAGGTCACACAGACAAATTGAAGGATGGTAAATGTCAGGGACTTTATTGCTGGGTGGAGGTAGCTCTCAGGAGGATGGATGGGGAGCTGGAGAGGAGATGGAGTGGGAAGATGATCCTCCTTTGGAGTTCAGCTGTCCTGTAGTCAATAACTCCGACCATCCCCAGCCACACTCCTCTTGACATTCAGACATTCCTTCTTTGCCATGCCACTCTTCTTCTCCATTGCTCTTCTGCTCATGGAGCTTTGGGTTTGAGGTTTATATAAGTATAGAATGGGGGGTGTGGCAGAACAAAAGGCAACATTTGGGGATGAAAACAGAAATGCCTCTTCTCATTTAGGGCTGTGGGTTTCCAGGCTTGAGGGTAGAGCCTTTCTTGGGAAACTGCCTTCTAGCCAGTATTTCCCTGTCTCCTGTCCATATCAAAAGTACCTTAAACAAAAGACTTGTTATATAAATTTGAAACAATGGTAAGAATTTCTAGTGACTCAGTCCTCCCTCTCTTCTTGGTGTACAGAGGAACACACCCTTAAAAATGAAGACTTTTTCATAGATGTGAATTTTTTTACAAAGGGTTTCAAAATAGCTAAATGCCAGAAAGTTATATTTTGGAGACTCATTTAGTTCAATAGTTAATCTTTTTAATTTAGCTACTGTTTCTTAGCTAAAATTATTGAGTTCAGGGTGGAACTCATTAAGAAGAAAAAGTGCAAAGAACAGATTCTCTATGACTGGACTCAGCCCTCAGCATAGATAGCTTAGAAAGAAAAAAAAAAGAAGCAAACATACTTCACTTGAGGGCTTATCTTTCATAAATACTTTATTCAAGATAGATTTTTTTATTAGCCTTTAGGGTGGGATAGTAACTAAGCAAAAGTTTAATTAGATTTAATTTTTCTTACCAATCAGTTGCATAAGTCTTTTATTTGCCTCATATAGTCTTTTAAAAGAGGGAATAAAATATTGAAACCTTTTTAGAAGCTTCTGCACATCAATAAGCCTCCCTGGATGACTTATTTGGGAGTCCTCATTTTAAATGCACTTCTTAAAGTGCAGTGTTGTTCATTTGGAATGTTCAACTGAGATTTAAAACTATTGATACAGACAGGAGGCAGGGAAATACTGGGCAGAAGGGGCAGTTGCTCTGCAAAGGCCCTACTCTCAAGCCTGGAAACCTGTGGCCCTAAATAGGAAGAGGCATTCCTGTTTTCACAGCCAAATGTTGCCTTTTGGCCTGCCACACCCCCCTATCCTGTACCCATATAAACCCCAAACCTCAGTCTCCAGAAGCTGATGAGCAGAGAAACAGGTGAGTGGCAGAGTGGCATGACAGAAGAAGAGAAGGAGCACCTGAACACTGAGAAGGGTTTGGCTGGGGATGGCTGGAGAGATCAGCTGTGGGATGGCCAAACTCCAGGGTAAGATCATCTTTCCACTCCATCCCCTTTCCAGCTCCCCATATATCCTGCTTAGAGCCACCTCTACCATTCAATAAAATCCCCGCATTCACTATCTTTCAAGTCTGCATAACATGATTCTTCCTGGATGTTGGACAAGGACCTGGGTACCAACAGGGCAGGGTGCACCCTGGCTCTCCACCGAGCTGGTTTAACACTTAGCCATCTGTGGATGGCAACTGCTAAAGGAGCATTAATTGTAACACATCCCTAGATGCTGCCATGGGGCCGGAGCCCAAAAGTGCTCACCCTGGTTCCTGTACCTGCCTGTCTGTGTGCTCCTCCTCCCGTAAGGGGTTTGAGTGTGCAGCAGCTGTGCAAATAAGCCACACCCCCATTGCAAGTTCTGTAAAGGGCTCAGGGAACTCTTTCATTATATTATCTTTAGTACGATTTCAACATTTTTGTAAGCATTTGTTGCTTCCAGGGTCTAATACTTACACATGCAAATGGAGGCATAGTTGGAAGGTACAGTGCTAAGTTTTTTAGAAATTAAGAATCCAATTTTTACCTTGAATCTTGGTTTTGGCTTTTGAATCTCCATGATCAACTTACCAACGATTTTTTTCCTACCTAAACATCCCAAAGAAAAAAAATCAAAGGAGACAGAACATAAAAATCTCTGCAAATTTCTGAATTTCAAAGTTTTCACCTCCTGTAGTATTTTGCTATTTACTACCAGTTTCTGTCTCATCCAATCATATATCCAAGGCCTCTAACTGGATCCAAGCCAGTAACTTAGTTACTTTTCAGATCTAGTCTAATCCTAGACTCTGTCCAGTTTCTGTCCTAACTTCCTAATCCAGTTCAGATAAAAAAGTTGCTCAAACTAATTTGGATAGCTCAAAACACAAGTCCATGGAGCTCTGGAATCCAAGAGAGAACTTACTCACAATCACCAGTTCCTGCAAGAGAGCAATGAACACAATGGGCCTGGCAGGTATTTTTCTTGGTCTTTCTGTGCTCCTGGGGTTTGCTAGAAGCACTACTTTGGGTTCCACTTCTAATGCCATCAAACAAAACAAGAAACTTTAGACAAGTTAAATTTAATAGAGTTTAATTGAGCAAAGAATAATTTCAGATCGAGTAGCTCCCCCCTCGACCAAATCAGAATAGATTCAGAGCAACTCTGGCACTGACACATGGTCAGATTTGTGGACAGAAAAAATGAAAATGACATACAGAAAACAGAAGTGAGGTACAAAAGCAACTAGTTTGGTTACAGCTGGGCATTTGCCTTATTTGAATGTGGTTTGAACAGTTGGCTTCTTCTGATGGGCTGAAATTTGGTGATTAGTATAAGAAAATAGGTTACAGTGTGTTGAAACATCCAGTAAGGTTATAGTTCACTCTGTGTGGAAAAACCTTTAGACTGAACTTAAAATATGTAAGGAGGCAGCCTTAGGCTAAGCTTTATTTAACACCTCTGTCTCTATCTTCCTTTTCCTCTGTCTGGTCATTATAAGGCAGGTATCTTGAGACTAAATATTCATTGGCAGCAAGTAAAGGTAGTGTCCCGGCACCTCGCCAGCTCTGCAACTATAGGAAAGTTACCAGTTTAGATAGTATCTCACTCATGTGCCTTGAACCTCAATGCTGCCTTCCCACACAACCACCATCAATGTGCCTCTAGCTTTTGGATGTGGTTGGGGAATAAGGAAGTGGCCTAAAGACATACTTGGTTTCAAATCCTGGCTGTTCCTCACTAGTAATGATCTGTAAGTAATGATCTCACTTCTGTAAAAATGGATAAAAATGTGGCCTCATGCATCTAAGGATTAATTGTAATAATGTACATGAAGCTATTAGCACAGGGCCTGAAACTTGCTAGGTGCTGGTAAGTAGTAGCTAATAATTTTATTATTTATATCGTGTTTATGAACGGGCTATTATTAAACAAATTTATTCAAAAGGCTACGTGGTTCACAAAGAAGATTATTTATAGAGTGCAATTCAATTGCTTACAGGGCTTACAAGGACAAGAAAGATTGAGTTTTCTTTTTTTTTTTTTCTGTGCCATGGTGGCCATAGACTTTTTTTTCTGGCCAGACATTGGGACAAGCATCATGTAGATAAGAAGTGATGTCTGAGACCAAGCCCAGAAAAATTATTTTTCCTAGACAAATGCTTCCTAGGAAAACTTATCTCACATAGCCAATGAGCTATATGTTAGAAATGATTTTTCTAGGAAATGATTTCCTACACCTTTCCTAGAAAAATCATTTCCTAGAATAATCATTCCTAATATATAGTTCATTGGCTGGTAAGATAAGTTTTGAAGAAAAGTAATTTTTTTTCCTTGAAGTATCTTCCATCAAGAATTGGAAATAGGTCTCAGACAGTATTCTTTTTCTCAGTGCCTGTGGAGGCAGTTTTAGTTGCAAGAAGCCAACTCATTCAGCTTACCTCAAGCTAGGATTCCTAAGGCAGTAAGAGGAAGAGGAATCCAGGTTAGGATTCACAGGGGTGTACACAGTCCTGCCCCTGTGAGCCATGATTATGCCACTGCACTCCAGCCTGAGTGATGAGAACAAGACCTGGACTCAACAAAAACCAAAACAAACAAATGAAACCTTCTATCTGATCTCTTGCTACTTCCCTTGTCTTCTTGCCATCTGGTCAACAAAACAATCAGGATGTTGCTGCTCAATATGTCTGCTTTCTTTCAGACTTATGTCTCTCAGAGCGAAACCTAAATCTCTACATGGTCAGTAGTCAATGTGGTGCCTGCCCCTTGACCTCTCTAACCATATCCTTGACTTCTCTCTTTTTTCTCACTGCATTCCAGCCACTCTGTCCTCCTGATTGTTCTTCAGACACAATAGGAGTCTCTTTCCTTATGGCTCTTCTACTTCTGTTCTTGCTGTGTGGAGTGCTCCCTGTTTAGATACCTACATGGCTTCCTTCCTCTCCTCTTCAAGTCTGTACTCAGAGTTACCTTCTCAGTGTGGCTTTCCCTGGCCATACCCTTTCCCTCTCCAAGGCATGAATCTCTCCACACCCCTTCCCTGCTTTATTTTATTTTATACGCATACATACAATCCAAACTGCTCTATGTGGAAAGCAAGCCATTTCTGCTGGAATGACTTTTTGATAGGCAAAGAACAGAGTAGGCTTTTCATAAATTTTGCTTTGGACACACATTCAAACCTTAGCCTCTGGATCAGAACGAACCAAGAACAAAGGCACACACATGCTCTGTCACTCATGTGTTGAGTCTTTGATGGAATAAAGCAGTTTCCAGCAAAGGGAAGTTTTTCACATTACATAATAACTGTTTATGTCTAAGAGGCACATGTAACCCCCAGAGGCTTCTGTGTGTCTTTTATTTTTTGTATTTTTCCCTGAATACACATGTCGTTGTCTCTGAACTAAAAGAGGCTGTTCCCTGTGGGATCTTAGACTAAGGAAGCCTAGAAATTGGGCACTTGGGGATAAATGGGGCCGACCATGATAATAAGTTCTTTGGAGGCAGAGAGGGGTGTCTCTGACTCTCTCCTATTAGCAAATAAGGATAGGCAGGGAAAGAGGCCACACTGGGGGATACAGAATTATCTGCAGGATGGTGGATTTTGCCTAAAGAAAGGGAAAATTATTTTATAACTTGATTCTCTGTACCTCAACCAACAGCCACCTTATTTATTTCAAAGCAAAAGTGAGATTCAAAAGCAATATTTTTAAAAGATTCCTGGTATTTGAATAGGAAGCAGAAAAACGGTTTTCCTGTGTTGTTAGTATGAATAATGTGTGTTAAGAAAAAAAACAATTTTGACCTTTATAATTACCTTAAAAGTAATAAGTGTTTATGCTTAAAAGTTTAGAAAATGCAGGAAAGTATAAAAGACATAAAAATCACTCATAATCCCATCACATCTTATTTAGATGTTTATGTTTTCAATCTTTGTTCTATTAACATACATACTTAAAAAATGCAATTATGTTCTATATCCTGTTTTATAATTTGCTTCTTTCATTTAATTTTTCATGTACTGTATATTGACAACATCTTTGTTTTTCTAAATAATATTTAAAGCCACATCATATTTTAATATATGTGGGAATCAATATTTCCCTATTCCCCATTGTTAGACATTTAGTGTTTTTTTTTTTTTTTGTATTGCAATGTGAACATTTGCTTTAATTTAAATTGAAATAAAAACCACATGTGCATTTTTAAATAAAGATACATTTCTTCTTTTTTAGACTTTCACTCACTAAACATTGAAAATGTCCCTTGGCTGTTGCCTGAAGGCAGGAATCTTTCTTGGCTGTTTTGAAGAAGGTTTTGTAGACAGTTTTCAGGAGGGAGATAGTTGGGGTGGGGTTATTTAGTGGGGCAGGGCATGAGGGTGGTTCTTATTAGCAGTTAGTCATGGAGTTAAATCTTAATGCTTGAAATATTTAGAAGCCAAAATTATGAGTTCATGGACTGCAAGGCAGGGGTATGTCTGTGTGTGTATGTGTGTGTGTGTGTGTGTGTGTGTGTGTGTGCGCGTGCATGCGTTGTGTTTGCAAAGTTGGCAAGCAGGATGGGGTTAGTTAGTGTAAATATGATTTAATCAGAATGAAATTAACATGCTGAGGTTGAAGGTGGGTTAAATAAATCCTTATTTTATTTATTTATTTATTTTTGAGACAGAGTCTTGCTCTGTTGCTTAGGCTGGAGTGCAGTGGTGCAACCTCAGCTCATTGCAAGCTCCGCCTCCCGAGGTCAAGCAATTCTCCCTTCCTCAGCCTCCCAAGTAGCTGAGATTACAGGTACCCACCACGATATCTGGCTAGTTTTATATTCTTTTTAGTAGAGATGGGGTTTTGCCACATTGGCCAGGCTTGTCTTGAACTACTGACCTGAAGTGATCCGCCCACCTTGGCCTCTCAAACTGCTGGGATTACAAGTGTGAGCTCCTGGGCCTGGCCTGATAAATCCTATTCTTAATTGAATATGTAGAGGTCACTATTTTGCAAGCCAGTATTTTGTTTTCACTTAGCAATTCCCTTCTTCCTCTTTGTCTTCCTCCCACAAATCTCCACTCTCACATTGCAGGTGGTGAACATTAAAACTCACTGCAGGAAATTTTCCTGGATAATATCCTGAAGAGTATTTTCCAGCTTGGATTCATTCTCTTTGTCACATTCAGGTACACCTATCAAACGTAGATTAGGTCTCTTCACATAGTCCCACATTTCTTGGAGGCTTTATTCATTCCTTTTTGTACTTTTTTCCTCTAATCTTGGCTTCTCGTTTTATTTCATTGAGTTGATCTTCAACTTCTGATATCCTTTCTCCTGCTTGGTCAATTTGGCTGTTGAAATTCATGCATACTTTGTGAAGTTCTTGTGTTGTGTTTTTCAGCTCCTTCAATTCACTCATATTCCTCTCTAAGTTGTCCATTCTTGTTATCATTTCATCAAATCTTTTTTCAACATTCTTAGTTTCTTTGCATTGATTTAGAACATGTTCTTTTAGCTCACAGATGTTTCTCATTACCCACCGTCTGACACATTCAAGTCCAGGAAATACAGAGAATACCACAAAGATAGTCCACAAGAAGAGCAAACCCAAGGCACATAATCATCAGATTCACCAGGGTTGAAATGAAGGAGAAAATCCTAAGGGCAGCCAGAGAGAAAGGTCAGGTCCTCCACAAAGGGAAGCCCATCAGACTCACAGCAGATTTCTCGGCAGAAACCATACAAGCCAGAAGAGAGTGGGGGCCAATATTCAACATCCTTTAAGAAAAGAACTCTCAACCCAGAATTTCATATCCAGCCAACCTAAGCTTCATAAGTGACGTAAAAATAAAATCCTTCATGAACAAGCAAGTACTCAGAGATTTTGTCACCACCAGGCCTGCTTTACAAGAGCTCCTGAAAGAGGCACTACACATAGAAAGAAATAACCAGTACCAGCCATTCTAAAAACATACCAAATGCTAAAGAGCATCAACAAAATGAAGAATCTGCATCAACTAATGAGCAAAACAGCCAGCTAGCATCAAAATGGCAGTATGAAATTGACACATAACAATATTAACCCTAAATGTGAATGGCCTAAATGCACCAATCAAAAGACACAGACTGGCAAATTGGATAAAAAGCCAAAACCCATTGGTGTGCTGTATCCAGGAAACCCATCTCGCATGCAAGGATACACAAAGGCTCAAAATAAAGTGATGGAGGAAGATTTACCAAGAAAATGGAGAGCAAGAAAAGCAGGAGTTGCAATTCTTGTCTCTGATAAAATAGACTTTAAAGCTACAAAGATCAAAAGAGACAAAGAAAGGCATTACATAATGGTAAAAGGATCGATACAACAAGAAGAGCTAACGCTCCTAAATGTATATGGACCCAATACAGGAGCACCCAGATATATAAGGCAAGCTCTTAACGACTTACAAAGAGACATAGACTCCCACACAATAATAGTGGGAGACTTTAACACTCCACTGTCAATATTAGACAGATCAACCAGACAGAAAATTAACAAGGATATCCAGGGCTTGAACTCTGACCTGGAACAAGCAAACCTAATAGACATTTACAGAACTCTCCACCCCAAATCCACAGAATATACATTCTTCTCAGCACCACATCACACCTACTCTAAAATTGACCACATAATTAGAAGTAAAGCACTCCTCAGCAAATGCAAAACAACTGAAATCATAACAAACAATCTCCAGACCATAGTGCAATCAAGTTAGAACTCAGAATTCAGAAACTAACAAAGAACTGCACAGCTTCATGGAAACTGAACAGCTGGCTCTTGAATGTTGATTGGATAAACAATGAAATGAAGGCAGAAATAAAGAAGTTCTTTGAAACCAATGACAATGAAGACACAACGTACCAGAATCTCTGGGACACATTTAAAGCAGTCTGTAGAGGAAAATATATAGCAATAAGTGCCCACATGAGAAGAGTGGAGAGATCCAAAATTGACACCCTATCGTCAAAATGGAAAGAGCTAGAGGAGCAAGATCAAAAAAACTCAAAACCTAGTGGAAGACAAGAAATAACTAAGATCAGAGCAGAACTGAAGGAGATAGAGACACGAAAATCCCTGCAAAAATTTAATAAATCCAAGAGCTGGTTTTTTGAAATGATCAACAAAATAGACAGACCACTAGCCAGACTGATAAAAAAGAAAAGAGAGAATAACCAAATAGATGCAATAAAAAACAATAAAGGGGAAATCACCACAGATTCTATGGAAGTTCAAACCATCATCAGAGAATATTACAAACAACTCTATGCACATAAACTAGTAAACCTGGAAGAAATCGATAAATTCCTGGACACTCGTGTCCTCCCAAGCCTAAAACAGAAGGAAGCCAAAACTATGAATAGACCAATAACAAGGTCTGAAGTTGAGGCAGCAATTAAGAGCCTACCACACAAAAAAAGCCCAGGTCCAGATGGGTTCAAAGCCGAATTCTACTAGACACACAAAGAGGAGCTGGTAAAATTACTTCTGAAACTATTCCAAATAATCCAGAAAGACGGAATCCTTCCCAAATCATTTTATGAGACCAACATCATCCTGATACCAAAACCCGGCAGAGACTCAACAAGAAAAGAAAACTTCAGGCCAATATCCGTGATAAGCATAGATGCAAAAATCTTCAATAAAATACTGGCAAGCTGATTGCAACAGCACATCAAAAAGCTTATCCATCATGATCAAGTAGGATTCACCCCAGGGATGCAAGGCTGGTTCAACAGACGCAAGTCTATAAATGTAATCCACCACATAAACAGAACCAAAAACAAAAAACATATGATTATCTCAATTGATGCAGAGAAGGCCTTCAACTAAATTCAGCAGCCCTTTATGTTAAAAACCCTCAATAAACTCGGTATTGATGTAACATATCTCAAAATAATAAAAGCTATTTACGACAAACCAACAGCCAATATCATACTGAATGGGCAAAAACTGGAAGCATTCCCTTTGAAATCTGGCACTAGACAAGGATGCCCTCTCTCACCACTCCTATTCAATATAGTACTGAAAGTTCTAGCCAGAGCAATCAGGCAAGAAAAAGAAATAAAGGGTATTCAAATAGGAAAGGAGGAAGCCAAATTTTCTCTATTTGCAGACGACATGATAGTATATCTACAAGACCCCATTGTCTCAGCCCAAAAACTCCTGCAACTGATAAGCAACTTCAGCAAAGTCTCAGGATATAAAATCAATGTGCAAAAATCACAAGCATTCCTATACACCAATAGCAGACTGAAAGAGGGCCAAATCAAGAACGAACTGCCATTCACAATTGCTACAAAGAGAATAAAATACCTAGGAATACAACTTACAAGGAATGTAAGGGACCTCTTCAAGGAAAACTAAAAACCACTGCTCAACAAAATAAGAGAGGACACAAACCGATGGAGAAACATTCCATGTTCATGGTTACAAAGAATCAATATCGTGAAAATGACCATACTGCCCAAAGTAATTTACAGACTCAATGCTATCCCCATAAGCTACCAATGACTTTCTTCACAGAACTGGAAAAAAACCACCTGGAACTTCATATGGAGCCAAAAGAGAGCCCACATAGCCAAGTCAATTCTAAGCAAAAAGAACACAGCAGGAGGAATCACACTACCGGTCTTCAAACTATGCTACAAGGCTACAGTAATCAAAACAGCATGTTACTGGTACCAAAACAGAGATATAGACCAATGGAACAGAACAGAGGCATCGGAGGCAACACAACATATCTACAACCATACAATCTTTGATAAACCTGACAATAACAAGCAATGGGGAAAGGATTCCCTGTTGAATAAATGGTGTTGGGAAAACTGGCTAGCCATGTGCAGAGAGCAGAAACTGGACCCCTTCCTGACACCTTACACTAAAATTAACTCCAGATGGATTAACGACTTAAACATAAGACCTGGCACCATAAAAACCCTAGAAGAAAATCTAGGCAAAACCATTCAGGACATAGGAGTAGGCAAAAATTTCATGACCAAAACACCAAAAGCATTGGCAACAAAAGCCAAAATAGACAAATGGGACCTAATCAAACTCCACAGCTTCTGCACAGCAAAAGAAACAGTCACTAGAGTGAATCGGCAGCCAACAGAATGGAAAAAACATTTTTAGTTTACTTATCTGACAAAGGGCTGATATCCAGAATTTACAAAGAACTCAACCAGATTTACAAGAAATAAACAAACAAGCCCATTCAAAAATGGGCAAAGGATATGAACAGACACTTTACAAAAGAAGACATACATGAGGCCAACAAACATATGAAAAAATGCTCATCATCACTGGTCATTAGAGAGATGCAAATCAAAACTACATTGAGATACCATCTCACATCAGTTAGAATGGTGATCATTAAAAAGTCTGGAGACAACAGATGCTGGAGAGGATGTGGAGAAATAGGAACACTTTTACACTGCTGGTGGGAGAGTAAATTAGTTCAACCATCGTGGAAGACAGTGTGGCGATTCCTCAAGGACCTAGAAATAGAAATTCCATTTGACCTAGCAATCCCATTACTGAGTATATATCCAAAGGACTATAAATCATTCTACTATAAGGACACATGCATACGAATGTTCATTGCAGCACTGTTTACAATAGCAACGACCTGGAACCAACCCAAATGCCCATCGGTGATAGACTGGACTGGGAAGATGTGGCACATATACACCATGGAATATTATGCAGCAATCAAAAATGATGAGTTCGTGTCCTTTGTAGGGACATGGATGAATCTGGAGAACATCATTCTCAGCAAACTGACACAAGAACAGAAAAGGAAACACCGCATATTCTCACTCATAGGCGGGTGATGAACAATGAGAACACATGGACACAGGGAAGGGAGCACTACATACTGGGGTCTATTGGCGGGAATAGGGGAATGACAGCGGCAGGGGGAGCTAGGGAGGGATAGCATGGGGAGAAATGCCAGATGTGGGTGAAGGGGAGGAAGGCAGCAAAACACACTGCCATGTGTGTACCTATGCAACTATCTTGCATGTTCTGTACATGTACCCCAAAACCTAAAATGCAATTAAAAAAAAAACAAACTCAAAGCAGGAAAGGGACTGGAGCAACTACTTCTCTGTCTAGGCTAAGGTCAGTTTGTCACACTAGGCCTGGAGTTAATTGTCTCTGGATCTGGATCTAAGTGCCAGAAACTCCCTCTTTTCTAAAATATTATTGTTCAATACTTTAGATACCTTCTTTGTTAAACTTTCTCAGGTCTCTAGTCTGAATGAATTATTCTTTCATGGGCATGCCCACTTACTTGCAATTATTCAGAATTCATATTCTTTTGCCGTGTTTCATAAAAAGTGATTTGTTTGTGTCCCCCTACTCCTCGCCACCCCACCCAGTTGAGTTCAAGATCCTTATCTTCTTCACTGTCATGCTTCTTATGCCAGGCACAGAGCCTGACTTAGGTTCTTGGCAAATATTTGCAGTGACATCAAACAGAAGAAATAAAACCCCAGGAGATAAGATAAAGCACTTGGACTGCATATACTTCCTTCTCTTTTAATTTCCTTCTGTTTTCTCTTTTCTGCTCACCTGTTTGTTGTTTCCATTCTCCTTATCAATTACTCAGGGTTAGGATATTTAATTTAAAGTTTATTTATTCAGAGCCTTTGTACTATAAAGGGGAAAGAAACTACAAGAACAGAAACAAATTAAATATGTAACATTAGGTTGATGTATCATGTTAAACATCAACCATAACCAATAATAAATAAAAGAACATAAATATTCTTTGATTCAAATCTCAGCATATCAAAGGCTGGTCATTTTCTGTGAGTTAGTCTTTATTTCTAAATATGTTCACACATCCAGGTTTACAGAATAACTTAAGGAAGATCTGGTATGTATGAGGTTAATTCCTCTGTTAGGAGAAAAGGCTGTCCTAGTGGATATAGATGTGCTCTTTTGTCTGTGGAGAATTTTGCTGTTAGATTTAATTGAATTTGTTGTTTTATACAGTACTTGAAGCCCAAGGGAAATTTTTCTTGTTTAATAAAGAAACAGCATTTTATATAAATCCCAAGTGACTTGATAAACACACAGTATAAAACATGTCTAATTATTATGCTTAACTCAATTCAATAAACGTTTATGGGGCATTCATTATATGTGAGATGCTCTACAAGATGGCCGGAGAGCAGGAAGGAGAAAAGATGGCTCCTGCCCTCAGGAAGCTAACAAGTATACTACTCTTATATGTAAATTGCCACCTAAAATGTACATCTTGATGAAATAAGGACTAGGTAGTGTTTTCCTGCACAAAATAATACATACTTTACAAAAGGGGAACCTGAGGTGCTAAGTGGAGAAATGAAGTTATCCCAGGCTGGATGAGATGGGTAGGTGCTTCTGGTTGGGTTGACTCTTACTACTTTGGCCATGCTAGCCCTTTCTAGCAAACACTCCGATCATGTTTCTCCCAGACTTCACCATACCTCCCACAGGTGGAGGAAGAAGACCTGGAATATGACAACCTTCTTAAAGGTGCAGCTATAGCTATGCCCTTGAGAACTTACAGAAGGAAGAGAGGCCACAGTTTTCAACCTATTTTGGATTATAGATACCTCTAAGAATCGAATAAAAACCTTCGGAGCTTGTCTTCAGAAAACTGCAGTAGGTTCCTACAGATAATGCCACGAGCAATTTCTAGACTCCCTGAGGCACACCTGTGGTTATAGCTGAATCCATCTCTTCCCTTGCACTGACTAACTCGTCTCCTTATGGGGTACTACACAAATGAACTAAATAGCTCCTGAAAGCAAGGAAAGGGACTCAGGAAACAGATTCAAATGCTCATGCTCAACCAGTCAGAAAGGAAGCAAATGAGGAATAAAAAGTAATCACTCTCTATCTCTATCTTGATGTAGAAATAAGTAATTTTTTAAATAGAGAAAGTTGAAAATTCTAATTATTACAACATTAAAAATCTGTATGGTAGCAAAATCTCTGCAAATAATGTAAAATAAAAATATTTATGCAATGTCAACAGATGGTTTTTGTTTGAAATATGATGACTTTTCACATGGTGGGTAGATTCAGGATTTTTTAGGGATAATGAAAATTAGTATGAATAATGTGTATTAGGAAAAAAAGTCTTATTTGTGATAAAGGATAGGAACTTTGGTTATTCTATCATTCTTTTCCCTTATGTTATTTTTTCTTTCCTTTCCCAATCATCCTTGCTTTTCCTTTCTACATTTGAGCTCAAGTTATTGATACAGGAAATACTAAAGACTTACTAAGCTATCAAAAAGAAATAACTTTAGCAAATGTCAAGTATAGGTGATTGGGAAAAAATGCCCCCAAGCAAAACAGTAGTTTGAAACTGTAATCTTTTAGAAAATAGCAAAGACCTTTAAGAAAATAAGCTGATTATTTTGGTTCAAAGTTGAGTCATTAAATACATATATATAGCTATAAAACGAAACTCAACCATTGTCTGCATAAAGTTTTCTTCCATACCAAGTAGAAAGAGCCTTCATCAGAAATGCTTTAATAAAGAGTTTTGCTTAGTTTTTTAAATGCTGAATTTTGACCTTATGTTGATTTTCTAACTTTCATTTTCTTAGCTCCCCAAAACCAAGGTTATGAGTACAGAGAATCACCAAAGGACAAGTTTGAAAATCCTCCACATTTAAGATCTTATATAGAGATAGCACTGGAGACAATTTCTATGGACATATTCTCTTACACTGAATTGGTATACCTGGCAGAACTGTAGCAGTATTTTCATCTGAGTTCTAATTTGTACATAACGATTCAAACAGAAAGATGCAATCACCTGGAGAACTTTTATGCTGAGGCCAGGGCCGTACTCTGAGCATAAGTGGAACATTTATGTGCTCAAAGCTGCCATAGTAATTACAAAAGAAGCACTGCACTCTAAGGGGCTGCTGGGAAACAATATGGCTGGGAAGGGCAAGCTACTGGACTAACTCCGCAGAAGAACATCGATGTGGCAGAGACTGCTAATTCTCTCTTTTCCTTTTAAAAATAGATCTTGCATGTTTTAATTGGATACATAGCCACCTATGTAGAGACTGTATTTCCCAGATTTCCTTGCTCTAGGCATGGCCGTAGAATGCGAATGGAAGTACCATGTATAAGGTAATCAAATATGTTAAATTTATAAATGCAGGTTAAGATATCTAAAGGATCTAATTAAATTAGTTTATAATTGGGACCAATCATTAATCAAAGACCTCTTAAAATCATGTTTAAACTTTGCCATATTTGTAAAATAATATGGCTTGTAAGAAAATACCTAAAAAACACCTAGGGTTTTGAGTTTTAAATATACTTATTATCAAATAATAAATTTAGTATTAAGTTACTGATTAAAATGTAACTTGTATTCAGGGCTGCAAGGCTGTTTTGGGTATCCTACACTGTTAACACTTCAGATTTTCAACTAGGCATGAAGAATGAGATGTGACCTTCCAATAGGTCTGAATCACTGGTTAATTTACTTTCATATACTCTATTCATCAGATCCCCAGGCAGGTGACAGCTACCTGAGACAAGAGATAATAATAAATTGTTCTTTACAAAAACAAGGGAAGCTGTATACAGTATCAATTGACTCATCTTTTTTTGTTGTTGCTCTTCCTGGAGAATAAGCGGGGCTTTTCAGTTCAGAGATCACAGCCGCCTATCTCTGAGGTCTTTAATAATTTCAGACTGATCATGGATACCACATACTTTGATTAACTGACCTTTAGTGAAAAGAGAGATGAATGAAAATGAATATTCTTGGCAGTTAACAAATCTGTTTTAGGCATTGCTTTTTTTGTATATGTGAGACAAAATATTGATCAAAATGCACAAATAAATCATGAAGGAATAAAAGAATTTCTTAGTACCATGCTGTCTTTTTTGGGAACATAAGCTGGTAGCTTATCTCACCCTAATACTCAATATTCAACTAGATTTTAGGGAGTTTCCATTTTCCCTACCACTTTACCACTTAGGTAGAGTTTCCACCAGCCTTTCAGAATATTGAAGCCATCAGAGTACACCAAGTTTGATGCTGGGAGGCCAAGGTAGTGTGGCAGGATGGGCCTGGGCTTCACCCAGCCACCATTTGGTAAAAGCGCTGGCTTAGGTGTCAGGAGAAGTGAGCTTGAGTCCCAGATCTTCCACTTGCTAGCTGGGTCAGTTTAGTCAAGTCATCTGAGCAATTTGAGCCTGAGTTTCCTCTTTTAGAAGAGCTTTTGTAAGAATCATATGACTTGATGTGTAGGAAAGGTTTTGCAAACTAAAGAGTGACATCTAACAGGTGGCCGTGTAGTGCATAAAGTCCAGATGGAAATTTTTAAAATGGAGTACAGTACATTTAAATTTTTAAATGGAATACAATACATTAATACAATATATCTAGTGTGACCTTTACATTTCTAAGGTAAACTTTAGAAATGTAAACCTTTACATTTCTAAAGAAGACTTGTAATAGGACAAAGATAAATTTTGGCTGAATTAGAAAGTTTTTTAAAAAAGTCAAAACTGAAGCCTGGGGTGATCAGGTCCCAAGGACTGAAAAAATTCTGAAATATCCAGTTGCCTTCTTATACAGATAGAGGGTATTCTAGAATATTGTAGTTGATGTCACCAAGATAGATGACTATTTGGTAATGACTATTTCCAGGCTACACTTTTACCTTAAGTTCAGATTTTTTTTTTCAACTGTCTGTTAAGCATCTTCCCTGAAGTCCACACAGGCACCACTGTCTTCATCTTCTAAGCCTTCTTCTGATTTCTAACCCTTTACCCCTGACCACATCTGTCTATGCTCCTGAACAAAACCCCTAGAGTTGTTCCTCTAGTCTGTATGTATGCTGGCTGTTGTTGGCTCCCCTAGAACTAAAACCTAGGATAAACCCCCAGACAATGTACAAGGACAATAGCAAATCAGTTGTGCTGCCAGAGACCAGAAACCTGGGAACCACCCTGCACTGCATTCTTTCCACCACCCCACATCCATCCCATTAATCACCAGATCACGTTGACTTTATTTAGAGGAAAGATCATCTGTATATATTCTAGCTGAATTCTCATTACAAAACTGTAAATAATGTATTAGTATCTCCATTGTATTAGGGATAACTCTTAGGCTCACAGATATTAAACAACCTTCACACAACTAGTAAGTGTCAGAACTGAGATTGTTCCAACTCTAAATTCTGGATATTATTTACAGCTCTATCTCTTACACTGAAAATAAGTTTCTCCTGGTAGGCTTTCAGTAGGGTAAAACTTCATATTCTCAGCTGTAATGTTCTAGTACTCAGGGCTCAATAAAAGTGCAGTATGAGTAAGTTTCTGTGCTGTTCTGGCAACAGTTTCTTTGTTTGATGCTGAGCCCCTATAGAGCAGGGACCTGACCTTATTTATCTTCGTTTCCCTAAGTTCTAGAAATTGACTAACTTATACATAGCAGGCACTGAAAAAACTTTGATATATCTACTTAAAATATTAGCACATTACCTTCATAGTCTGATTCTTTAGAACATATGCTGTTTTCTTCTGGCTTTTCCAAGCCCCAAGACCAGAGTAGAACTTGTCTAAAAAACTAAGTTTTGCCTCAGCATCTAAAAAGGATAGAACAACACTGACAAAAAGAAGCTGCTGAGAAGATTGATGACTCATACCTGGGCAGCTCTTTTTTGTTTAAAAAGATACTCTTACAATATGGAAGAAAATCTTTAGGATCTAGGGCTAGGGGAAAAGTTTTTGTTTGTTTGTTATTTTGGGCCAGAGTCTCACTCTGTCGCCTAGGCTAGAGTATGGTGGCGCAGTCTTGGCTCACTGCAACCTATGTCTCCCAAGTTCAAGGGATTCTCCTGCCTCAGTTACCAGGTAGCTGAGATTACGGCTGCATGCCACACCTGGCTGAATTTTTGTATTTTTAGTAGACACAGGGTTTCACCATGTTGACCAGGCTGGTTTCAAACTGCTGACTTCAAGTGCTCTGCCTGCCTTAACCTCCCAAATGCTAGAATTATAGGGATTACAGGCATTAATTACTGTTCCCAGCCTAGGGAAAATTTTTTTAGCCTTGACATCCAAAGCAAAATCCAAAAATGGAAAATTGCTAGATTAGGTCTCCTCAAAATTCAAAACTTTTGCTCTGCAAAAGATCTTGTGAAGATAAAAGAAAAGCTACAGGCTACAGACTAGGCAAAAATATTTCAAACCACATATTCAGCAAAGGACTAATATCTAGAATATATAAAGGACTCTCAATACTTTACAGTAAGACATCCAAACTATCAAATTAGAAATGGACAGAAGACATGAAGAGACATTTCACAAGAAGATATACAAATGAACACATTTGTAAGGCTGTTCAATATTATTCTCATTAGAAAAATCGCACATTAAAACCACAAAGTAATATACAATTATCAGAACAGCCAAAATAAAAACATAGTCATAATACCAAATTCTGGGGAATATGTGGAGAAACTTGAGCTCACAAACATTTTTAGTGGGAATGGAAAATGAACAGCCACTATGGAAAAGAATACAGCAGTTTCTTTCAAAACTAAACATTCTTAACATATGATGCAGCAATTACTGTTTTAGATATTTATCTCAGAAAAAATATCTAATATCTAAAATATCTAAAAAAAACCCGAATATTCACACAAAAACCTGTATGTGAATGTTGACAGCAGCTTTATTCATAATAGCCAAACACTGGAAACAGTTTCTCAAATGTCCCTCAGTGAGCAAATGATTAAATAACCTGTAGTACAGGGGTCCCCAACTCCTGGGCTGTGGACCTGTACTGGTCAGTGACCTGTTAACTGGGTCACACAATAGGAAGTAAAGTGTGGGCAAGCAAGCATTACCACCTGAGCTCCGCCTCCTATCAGATCAGCAGCAGCATTAGATTCTCAGAGGAGTGCAAACCCTATTGTGAACTGTACATGCAAGGATCAAGGTTGCTTGCTCCTTATGAAAATCTAATGCCTGAAGATCTGAGGTGGAATATTTTCATCCCCAAACCATACACCCTACCTTGTCCATAGAAATATTGTCTTCCATGAAACTGGCACCTAGTGCCAAAAAGGCTGAGGACTGCTGCTGTAGTATATCTATAGTATATGTACATTTGTGCCATCTATGGTGTATGTACATCTATACCATAGATGTACTATAGCAGCAGTTCTCAACCTCTGTTGTAATAAAAAGCAACTATTGATACAGGAGGTTGGATAGATCTCAATGGAATTATGCTGAGTCAAAAAAGTCAATACCAAAAGATTATATACTGCAAGGTTTCATTTATACTGCATTCTTGAAGTGGCAAACTTTTAGAGATGGAGAACAGGTTTGTGGTTGGCAGAGATGGGATGGGAGGTAGGTAGTGGTGGCTATAAAAGTAGAATGATGAAACCCCATCTCTACCAAAAATACAAAAAATTAGCTGGGCATGGTGGTGCATGCCTGTAATCCCAGCTACTCAGGAGGCTGAGGCAGGAGAATTGCCTGAACCCAGGAGGTGGAGGTTGCAGTGAGCCGAGATTGTGCCATTGCACTCCAGCCTGGGTAACAAGAGCGAAACTCCATCTCAAAAAAAAAGTAGAATGAGGGATCCTTATAATGGACCTGTTCTGTGTTTTGACGGTGGTAGTAGTCACATAGATCTACATATGGGATAAAATTACATAAAATTAAACACACATACAAACACACAGATGAATAAAAATGGCTGAAATCTGAATAAGTTTGGTCAATTATATCAATGCCAGTTTCCTGGTTGTGACACTATTCTATAATTTTTCAAGATATTACCATTGGGGGGAAACTGAATAAAGGTGACATGGAATTCCTCTGTATTGTATGTTACATCTTCATTCAAATTTCCAATAATCTAAAAATAAAAAGTTTAAAAAATTGTCTGAAATTAGATAGAATGATGTTATTCTTAGTTTATAGTAAAAGAGGGTAAGAGTAAGGCTCAGGTAAATTAAATATCTTGCCTAAGATCATTCAAATACAGAGTGTAGAAAATGAATCTGAACTTAGGTTTCTCTGACTCTAAATTTGTGTCTCTCTTTTTTTCATTATTTTATACTTACAGAAATGACACCAGAAATCTTACTTTCCATGGATGTTCACAATCAAAATGGACACATTAGCATAGATTGTTTTTTTTTTAAATAGTGAGATTTAGTTAGTTCTTTAAGGAAAAGGGATGGAATGCAAAGCAGATAAGAGGTAGGACAATCCTGAGAAGTTGCTGGTGAATAAAATAAGGAATAATATCAAATATCATCAGTGCTTACTTCACTCTTGTGCCAATGACAAGCTCTGTTATGCACTCATTTTGGAACCCAGAATCTTTGAAGGGTGGAAGATTGTGTACTATGTGGCCTTTGGTCTCCCAAGCTGGAGTTAAAACTGAGAAGAAAGACCTTTTCTGCAATTTGCTAAGCATTTTGGCCTAGGTAGTTGTCCAGAGAATTCTGGGGTTTTTTAGAATAAAATCGCAGGAACATTTTTGTGTCCTCTGGAGGCATAAGTGCTTTCCTGGGTGTTCTGGCAATGTTTTTTTATTAGTTAATGCTCCACCTCATCAAAGTTTTGGTAACCAAGAAGAGATTCTTGTGCACGTTCCTGTAATCGCTTAATATGTATTTGCTGCCTGATGTACAAGGTCATTTTAATCTATCCTGAATATCAAGTAGAAGTCAAGCTGGAATCATTATTCACCATGTCAATATTTCTACAAACTTCCTCTCAAGGTCTAGGGCTGGCTCTCCTCCTGGAGCCGGGTTTCATCATATGGAAGGTTGCTATTTAGATCAAAATACATCTTATCTCTGGAACTCTCAGGTACAATACAGTATAATGAATCTTCAACTTGCAATCCTTTGACAATTGATGCAAATTGTGTGTAGTGAGTAGTGTGGAACAGAGAAGAATGTGATTTTATTTTCTTTGAGCATGAAACATTGGCTAGTATCCATCTTAAGGTAAATATCAAATATAAATCTGCACTCCCAACACACACACACACACACACACACACAGACGCGCATACACTCCATCTGTACTACGAATGACTTAGGTGAAACATGCTTGCTCTTGAGCAGAAATATTATAAAAATTCTACTGTATCCATAAAAGTTAGATAGAGGAATTTTCTTTAGTTGGTCAATAAAAAGGACTTGCTAAGTAATGTTAGTGAGTAAACAGTCATGTGAGATTGGGTATATCAACAGCTTGAAACAAACACTGACTGAAGCATTTGTAATGCTAGCCAAACTGGGCATTGTGGATAGACATTGACAGACTGAATAAAAAGATGTCCTGATTTGCAGTTATTTGCAATAGAGGGTTTTAAAAATTCCGGGAAGGAAACCTGGACTTTCCTTGTACTCTTACAAGATTTATAAGTTAACAGTTCCATTTGTTTGGAAGAAGAGTTTATAGTGCCTGAAGCTATGACAGAAGAGCTATGGTAGGTAAAGAGATAAAGTGATTTTTCTTCTCAAATAATAGAAATATTCTCAAATTGGAGGTAATGGAGGAGAACCACGCACACTTCAGGGAAAAGGACTGAAAGTTAATGGAGGTGGTGCAAGCATCACAGCCTCGTGTTGAGCATTGGAGAACTGCAGCCCTTTGCTTTCTTAGAGGAATGGCAAATGCTACTTTATTAAACTTACCCAGTAGGAGCTTGGATGAGATGAGAACCTGAGGCTTTGTGGAGTCCCAAAGAGGGACTAGCTCAAACACTGCTTAACAAGGGGTACAGTAAAGCAAAGGCTCTCATCCAAGCCATATCAGACCTGAAGGGTCTGTGAGCAAAATGTCAGCATAGATAAAAGCATGGATTTGGAAACCTGACAAATTTGGTAGCCTGCCATAAGGCTTTTCTCTCACTGAATAAAACTTTATCTGACCTCATGTTACCTTTCAGAAAATGTTTGTTCTGAATTTGCAGAAAAACATCTCAGATATTTACATTTTAGACTTTGTTTTCTTCATCACAGTATACTATTTATCTCCATTGGTTTAGCAAGACAGTATTTGTCAGTCTGTACCAGACGGAAGCCACTTTCCTTTTATTTCCATTACTCTTAATGTCAGTATTTAAGACAAACATCCATCTCCCTTAGACAAATAGTTCAGCTGTTTTTGTTCTGAATAAATTATGAGGTTTTGGTTTCTGGTGTTTTCTGCCTCCAAAAGGTCGATAAATCCATAAATTCTTGAAATAGCTTACATGTCAATGTGCAGAAGAGTAAAAGAAAGCCATCCTAAGATTTAAAATCTGCTGTTAACAAATTTCAAAGGATATCACCTTCTTCAGGTCAAATTCTGACATGTGATAGCAGTATTTAATAGCTAGAGTATCTAGCAAGTATCCTTGCTATTCCTGTGTGAATAATTCCTAGTCCATAAAGGTCTATAAAGTATGTCAAATCTCTTTTAGTTGCAAGGGTCAGAAAACCCACTTGAACTTGTTTAGAAATTAACTAAGACCTTTGTCTAAACTATAGGGAGGGTAGAAGTGCAACTGGCTTCAAGAATAAAGAGACTAAAGACTTGAATGCAATTAGGACTTGTCTAATACATTTGAGGAATGGCCACCGACAACTTTCAGACTTACCTCTTCAAGCTTGTCCAACAAAAAAGGTAGTGCTGTCCTTTCTTTCTCTCCTCTCTTTTCTTCCCATTTATTCCTCTTTTTTCTTCCTTCCTCTCACTTCTTTCCTTTTTTTCCCTCTCCTCTTATCCTTTTTGATAACTGTAATTATATCAAGTAATTTGGAATCTGGTTGTACAATTCAAGGTTGATAATTATTTTCTCTCTTCTTTCTGAGGATCTTGTTCTATAGTCTTTGGACATCTGTTGTGGCTGCTGAGAAGTGAATTGTATGCCTAATTGTCATTTTTTTGTAGGTATTTTTTTCTCACCTTATTTTTAATGATCTTTTATCTTTGGCATTTTGTATATCTGGTGTGAATTTGGTTTTACTTATACTCAGATCTCTTAGTTATTGATTCTGATACTTTGTGGCTCCTATAATTCTGGGAATTCTCAAGTAATGTCCCTTTAAACACTTTTATGTTCACATTCTATTTTTTTTTTGATAGACTCTGTTTTAGATTTAAGTTGTTCCTTTTTACTTTATCCTCCAAGCTTTTGAATTTATCTTTCATACTTTCCATCTTTTTAATCTTGCTATATTGTTTTAGTTTAGCTTTTTGGGTATGTCTTCCAATTCACCATTTTTCTCTTCAGCTTGTCTAGTCTGCTCTCTAAACTACTCTATGAGAATGGCTATATTTTTCCATTTCTTAAAAGATTTTACTTTACAAATATGTTATTTTTATAATATCCTGGTCTTTTTATGTTATATTTCATTTTATATTTTTAATTATTTTAGGCCTACTTATTTTACTAGTCTCAGTCTAATAATTATTTTGTTTTGGTTTTTTTGGTGGGTTGTCTTTCTCTCCTTTCATTTTGGATTGAGAAAATTCTTGTGACCTTGGTTAAAGGAAGTTTATTCAGCAAAATTTTTCATTTATTTTTGGGCACCAGGGTATGGGGGAGTAGTAGGTGGTTCACACCCCTTCCTGGAAAGGCAGCAGGAAGCATGGCCATAGGTGAGCTGAGGCTCTATGCCTCTGGTGTGTTCTCTATTGTTCCATTGGTTTTCACTTACAAATTCACAATAAAATTATTAAGAATCTCCAGATGGTGACAGTATCACTAAGCCTCCTTATCCTGCATACGGAAATGGAACCAGCCCCAAACTCATCAGGCTAATTATCTGGGGGGTTGTCTCTCATGGGAAAGGCAGAGCAAAGATTTGCAACCAGAGCAAATGGACACCAGCCTATCACCCTATTCAGGAGTCTAATGAAGAAATGTATGGCAATGCAGCCTGGCTTGCAAACTAATTTTTAGTCAGCAACTCATTATGAAAGTGATACACCCAAGGTTATGTGAATTTAAATGAGAAAGCTCAATACCCTTTTATAATGAGATGTTCTAGTCACAACAAGTATATTTCCCTCAAAGGTTGGATTCTCATGTCAGAGTAATTTCTAGTTTCTGGTTTTGAGATGGCATTCCAGGAACCATCACAGCTTATATTAGCTTCATTTTTTTTTTGCTTGCTTCATAAATTGGTTACATTGTCAGTCATAGGGAAAGTCTGCCGGGTCTGTTCCACAGACCCTGGCTGAGTGACTGATACAAGGAGTATTCAGACACAGGTATCCACTGAATGAGCGGCTAGGGGACTGCCCGCAGAGTGTACAGTCTCGGTAAGCTGGAGCTGCTTGTTTTTTATTCATTACAGACATAATGCCAAAAGCCTGGAGCCAACACAATCTGTGGGTAACTAGCATTGTCGTTCCCCCTTGCAGGACGCAGTCCTGCAAGTGGATGCGCAGATGATCAAAGGTCAGTTTCTGGAAAACTTAAGTAAACAAGCCTATTTAGATAAACTCCCCTACATTTCCTTGCACCTGCTTCTTGCCCTCTGCCTTAGAGTGAGCTGCCTTCAGCTTATTCTCCCCTGAAGGTATGCAGGCCTTCTGACCTTTCAGAAGGCCTGCTTCTTTCCCTATTATTTCTCCTGTCAATCTGACAGATCCCCTACAAAAGTGTTTTTTGTTAATAAGAGAAGTAGATGATTGGGAATCTCTAATCCCAAATCCCAGATATTAGCTTTAAATATGCAACTAAAATAAAATTGGAGTTATTTTCTCTTCTCTCTCCCTCTTTCTTTCTTTGTCTGACTTAAAGGTAATTGTACAGTTACCCAAAAGCAATGACACAAAAAAGGAAAAGGAAATTAACAACTGACAATTAAGAATGTAATTTTTTTTTTATTTTCTTTCTTGTAAAAATGTAACACAAAATATTTTCACCAGAATAAGAAAATTCAGAAGTATATAATCTAGAAAGTGAAAGTCCTTTATCACAGCTCCATTTCCCTATCTTATTCTTTTCTTTAGGGGTAACCACTATTAAGAGTTCAGCTGGGTGCCGTGGCTCATGCCTATAATCCCAGCACTTTGGGAAGCCAAGGTGGGCTGTTGACCTGAGGTCAGGAGTTTGAGACCAGCCTGACCAACATGCAGAAACCCCATCTCAACTAAAAATACAAAATTAGCCAGGAGGTTGAGGCAGGAGAATCACTTGAACCTGGGAGGTGGAGGTTGTGGTGAGCCGAGATTGTACCACTCCAGCCTGGCCAAAAAAAAAAAAAAAAAAGAGTTGGATGCACATTTTTTCCAGGTATTTCTCTACACATTTACATAGGTATATCATAGGTAGAAATGTATACCAGAAGGAGAAAGCAAGAAGGAAATCTATAATGAGCTTTTCATTGTATGGAAGGAGTGCAGCATCAAGTTTAGTTAGTATAGGTAAAATCAACAAGACCTGGCAAGAGACTTAAGGGGAGAAAACAACCAAGGAATGGTTTGAATTATTTTAAGTGCAAGTGTTGGAACAGACAAAAGCAAGGAAGGGATTTGGCCACTAGGTTACAGCTCTTGGTAAAAGCAGAAATCTCATAATCCATTCTCCATAACTCCAGCTACATACCATACCCCTAGTGTACAGTGACGACATTCTAGTCAGATAAACCACATATAAATGTCATGGACAGTAATCAAATGTGGGGGTAGCTACAGACTCCAGTTAGGTTTACTTTGGTAACAGAGTTTTTCACTGTATTTCTATCCTTATGTGTGGATGGTGTGGGGAGAAGTTTGGTAGGGTTTTGTGCCATAAACATAAAAAAAAAGTATCAGGAGGGAAGAGGATAACATGCATCTAACAAGGTTGACACAGGCCTGTTCTAGTGAGCTTTTGGGCACTACAGACTTTCTCCCCTGACTGGCAGAGCTGGCAGTAAGTTATACATCAGGTAGTTGTTTATCTCTATCTTAAGCACTGATCTATGATTCTATGATTCATAAAAATCTAGAAGTTAGAAAGCCAGAATTGGGAAAAAGTTGTTCACTCTTCTGGTGCCCCAGGTAACGATTCAGAGCACTCTGGGTGTGTGTGTGTGTGTGTGTGTGTGTGTGTGTGTGTGTGTGTGTGTGTGTGTGTCTGTGAACTCCTTTTATTTCCTTCCCATTGGGAAAGCTGCTTCTAGGAAGTTTAATTGACTCAAAGGTCTATAGTTTTTCATTCTTCTATCTTTTCTTTTTCATTTGGTCTGCAACATGGATATGATATCTTGAGCTTCGGCAGCTGCCTTCTGTCAGAAAGTGGTGTTAAAGAAAGAATCCTCATGGATAGAGTATTCCATCTAGAGATACGAGGAACCTGGGTTGGCGAGGGTTTTGGAGCACACATATCTGTTTTAGACTGCCTATTGTTAATTCTCTCTCTCTCTCTCTCTCTCTCTCTCTCTCTCTCTCTCTCTTTGAGACAGAGTCTCACTCTATTGTCTCAGCTGGAGTGCAGTGGTACAATCTCAGCTTACTGCAACCTCCACCTCCTGGGATGGGGTTTGGCAATGTTGACCAGGCTGGTCTGGAACTCCTGACCTCAAGTGATCTATCTGCCTTGGACTTTCAAAGCGCTGGGATTACAGGCATGAGCCACCATGCCCAGACTGTTGTTATTGTTCTTTAATACATTTCTTCAATGTTTAATGCATTGTTATTTCAGGTTTCTTGTTATATGGAATTCAAACTTAACCTTTGCACACCATCTATCTCTTTTTGTTTATTTTATGTTCCTTTCTTGTGTGTTGTTGGATTAAGGCTTAATGTTATTTTAACTGTGAAGTATTTCATTTTCTTTTTCTTAATGATTTTGAAGTTATACACTCTATTTCTTTCCTTATATTTGAGGTACGTGTTGAAACTATGTTTTTATCTTCCTGTTTAGAATGAATTCTCACTTTTATCCTTTCACTGAACAGATCAGGAACCTAATAATTTCTTACTTTTTTCCTCACACAATTCCCCATGTCAACATAATTTATTACTTTAATATTTGAATATTAGTAAATATTAAGACTCTCCCAGTATTATGAAGTTTTATTTTGAAACATCTATTTTATGATTTTTAAGAGCTACATAATATCAGAGTTACATCAGTCTATGCTCTTGATCTAATATCAGAGTTATCTCAGTCTACGCTCTTGATCTAACCTACATATAGTTATACGATAAAAATATTCATTAAAATGCATTGAGGAAGCAGAGGAGGAGTTAAGAGCACATCACAATAAAAAAGTTCCTCCCAATCCTTTCATACTCAACTTATCAAATTTCTTTAGCACTTATGCAAATATATGTATTCTGTCACTTTCTCTCTCTTTCTATCTCTGAAAACTGTTCTCTTTGAAGTTCCCTCACACTGCTCTTCTCTGATTTTTTTTCTTTCACAACTATAGTCCTCACTCCACTTTCTACATTTGTATCTCTATTCTTGTACGTGTCTACCATACAAAAGTTCCATGGCCAAGAGACATACACAAAAAATTCTTCCACCCCAGAAAAGCTGAAAATCTTATAATTGCCTAAGATTTAATGTATACTTTAATGTCATACACAAATAAGAGAACCTGCTCCTTAATAGAATGCCATTATTTGTTCTCATGTAAAATGCAGAATAAAACTCCTGTTTATCTCTTCATTGTTATAAATCTCAGTTTCATGAGTTATGTTTCTTTTAACTTTATCAATATCAAATAAATTATTCAAGCATAAAAGGTATTATGTTTGGAGAGAAACACTGAAATCCATAGTTAGATGTATAGACAATATAGTTCAGAACAAAGGAGTTAGGTAACACCCATCATACCTAACCCATTTCAACAAAGTCCAGCTAGTGTAAATATTAAAGGGAAAGCAGGATGCAATTCACATACAAACACTGCTCCTTTAAATCAATAGTATATATATATGACATGAAATTATTGTAAAGCTATTAGATAAAATACCACAGGGAACAAATCAGGGAAATAAACATAATTACAAATATAGCAGATAAGTATCATTTCCAAAGGAAAAAGTTGGTAGAATCCCAGGAAATTGTTTTCTGAATATAAAAATAGAACTCAATGTTATGCCAGAAAAAGCTTTAGAGTTTACATTTCTAAGGAATGGCTCTTTGAAATACACAAATTAATATCATCCTACTCTTTGGGATATGTCTGAGTGGAGATCCTGAAGTGGAGATGTCAGTGGTGAAACTGTTTAGGAGTAATGGGTGCCTATAAGAACGAGTGAAGAGGTGGCCAACAGGCTCTTAGACCTAGGAGTTAAAGTTATATACACGCATGTTCTGGGCATACAATTAGACACAATTGCTCTCCTATTTAATCAGTGTCAGCCATGTGGCAGTTACAGGGTTCCAAGCATAGAACTGATGCGACGTAATGAACTGTGAACATCTTGAGGCCAGGGATTATGCTTCATTCTGTTTGTACACAGTAGATGACAAATGTTTGATATTCAAGAAAGAAAATATCAAGGTGCCCCAGTAAACAGAAATGCTTCATGATTTACTCAGGGTCAGTCTAGTAAGGCTATTTGCCCAAGTTAACTAACAAATATTAACCAACTCCAAGAAGAAATAGGTAGTTCAAACCCAGTTTTAAAGGTGGAGGACAACAGGTTTAATATTTGCATTTATAATGTGTTCTTGTGATGATGATGTGACAGGAAGGTACAAACGCTTTTTGTTTGTGTGTATTGTCTTCGTGTTGATATGTCCACCAGGGCGCAAAGTTAGTTTAAAATGAGGTTTTCCTGGAAACTTGATTTTACCTCTGATGAGATCCAAGAAATTGGGAAAGAAAAGTATGTTTCTTATTCATGGCAGGGTTGTGCTCAAGACTTTTCTCCCTGTGCTAACTTTTCTTCATGTTAAAAATAAAAGATAGGCCAGGTGTGGTGGGTCATGCCTGTAATCCCAGCACATTGGGAGGCTGAGGTGGGTGGATGACCTGAGGTTAGGAGTTCAAGACAAGCCTGGCCAATGTAGTGAAAACCTGTCTCCACTAAAAATATAAAAATTAGCTGGGGATGGTGGTGCATACCTGTAATCCCAGCTACCTGGGAGACTGAGGCTTGAGAATAGCTTGAACCTAAGAGATTGAGATTGTAGTGAGCCAAGATCACACCACTGCACTCTAGCCTGGAGGATAGAGGGAGACTCTGTCTCTGAAAATAAAATAAAATAAGATAAAATAAAAGATAATAAGATGTATAAGACAAAAAGGGGAAAGTAACCTAAAAGATAAAGTAAAATTATAGAGGAAAATAGCTGAAACAGTAAAAGTAAACTGCATGGTAAAATCCATTAATCAAACAACCTAGAACAAAACAAACCTACTGACTCAAGAGGAAAATAAAAGTTATCTTAATCTAAATGGCTGAAAATAGCAGTAAGTCCATAGTATAAAACTAATGACAAGACAGAAAATCTTACATGACAGTATTGGAGGCCAAAGTTCCCTTTATTAGGGTTCTCCAAAGAAACAGAAACAGTAGTGTGTATATGTGTGTATGCATGTGTCTGTTTATCTATCTATCTATGTGGCTAGCTAGCTATCTTTATAATGAGGAATTGGCTTACGTTATGATAGAAGCTGAGAAGTTCCACCATCTGCATCTGCAAGCTGAAGACCCAAGAAAGCCAGTGATGGTAATTCTAGCTCAATAACAAAGGCCTACATGTGGCTGACTAAAGGCATCTGGTACTCTCCTCTTCTACAAAGAAGAAACAAAATCGTGAGTAGATAATCACATTTCAAATAGATTATCTAAGAGAGAACAGTGGCATTCAACAGAGAATTGACAGGCAGGAAACATCTAAGGCAAGGAAGGAGAGGGAAGCCAGGCATCTTGTTCAGCCAGGATTAGCTGGGAGGATAGAGAGGTTTCCCAATGTGGAGAAAGAGTAAGTGAGAGACCCCCAGTGGTCCATATTTCCACTGCAGACTCCTGCAATCCTATCAATGGGAATACTCCTCAACCCTCCCAGGCCCTGAGATTAACATAAGGAGCCACCTGGAGACCTCATAACGGCACTACTCCAGACAGGGAACTCAACGCTGGGTCTCATGTACTCCCTGAGCCCTAAGCAGCTGCAGCACAGTAACATTTTGAGAGCCAGCACCCACCAGATTACATTCTGCCCTGGGGGCCAACAGTCCCTGTATCTCCACATCCCTGTAGCCCCATTGACATTTCTCATCTGCACCTGCCACTGTGATTGGCTGCTGCCACCAGCACCACAAGGCAAGCCATTAACAGACACTTTGTGCCCCCAGCAGCAGAGCTGCTGCACATTTTCATGCACCCTGAGAACCCGTCTCTTGTCTGCAGCTGCCAATCCCCCTGGCTGCCACCACTGGGGCTGAAGTATGAGCCACTGACAGAGACCCTGCTGCCAGCAGCAGCAGAGCTGCCATGCATTTACAAGTGTCCTGAGCACAGACGGCTATTCCGCCCATATCCATTACCTGTGGCCAGGTGTGTGTTCCCCAGGCACCTGCTACTGAAAGCAACCCCACCCTCCCCAGCAGCAGGACCACAGTGCAGCTGCTACTGCATCCACTTAAGCATTTTACTAAGGGCCTGGGGATCACCCTACTCCTGCCAACCACAGCCAGTGGCTGCATGTGCCACCAAAGAGTTTGGGGACAGGCCTATGTGGCCCAGATCCTCCTTCCCCCTACAGTGTCTGAGCATGCCATTTGGGGACCTCAGGACCATTGAACTCCTTCCATAGCCATTGCCACCTGAGTACTCCTTTTGGGGCCCTGAGGTCAGGCCTACCCAACATGCCGCTGCTACTACCACTTGTGTGACTGAGGGCAGGCCCTCCCAGTCTGTTGTCGCCATCACCAACACCATTATGGCCTATTTGGCAGCCAGAGGGTTGTCTCACTACTGCTACTGCCATCATGCATGCTATGCCTGCTGCCTGGGAGCCCAAGGACCTACCCATCTACCTGGTCCATTACTGCTACTACTGGCACATGAGCAAGCTACCTGGAGGCCCAGGAATCAGCCCTTCTGGACCTGCTAACACTGGTGCTAGTGGATGCCACCCTGGGGCTCAAGGACAGACAGGCTTGGTCTGCCACAGCCAACAGTGGGGTCTAAGGATTGGCCTACTTCCTGTCCCATCCCCAGTAAAAATGTACCAGACTCCAATAGCAGTTGCATCCTAAGGAAATCACAAATATCACTGGTGCTATTTACAGCCAAATAAATCACATGGAGATTGCACTATTACAAATAATTAGAATCAAAGTCAAACAGCCCTACACAACCAACACCATGGATATATCCTCAGGAAATGTCCTCTCCTATGAAAGAAAATTCAAAAGATTGGAAGAAGCAACTGGTATATCAGACAAGCAGCTATCAATGTAAGGATACAAGAACCATGAAACAGCAAGGAAATATGACATGTTCAAAGAAACACAATATTCTTCAGCAACAGACTCCAGTGAAAAAGAAACTTATGAAATCCTGGGAAAAGAATTCAAAATAATGATAATAAGAAGCTCATTAAGATATAAAAGAACATAAATAAAAAATAGGAATAAATTAGAAAAACAATTCAGGATATGATTGAGAAATTTACCAAAGAGATAGATATCATAAAAAAGAACCAAACAAATTCTAGAACTGAAAAACCCATTGAATAAATTTAAAAAATCAATTCAAAATCTTCAATAGGCTAGATCAAGCAGAAGAATTTCAAAACTTGAAGACATTTTTGAAATAGCACATCCAGACAAAGATAAAGAAAAAAGAATAAAAAAGATTGAACAAAGCCCTTGTGACATATGGGACACCGAAATCAGACAAGCACACAACTGAAAAAGAAAATGATGGACTAGTAGCCCTGATGAATATAGAAGAAAAATCATCAACAAATACCAGCAAACCCAATCCAACACCACATCAAAAAGATAATATATCATGATTAAGTGGGATTTATCCCAGGGCTGTAAGGATGGTTCAACATAAGCCAATCAATAAACATAATATATCACATCAACAGAATGAAGGATAAAAACCAAACATCTCAATAAATTAAAAAAAAACGCATCTGATACATTCAATATCCTTTCATGACAAAAACTCTCAACAAACTAGGCATAAAGGGAGCATACCTCAACATAATAAAGGTTATATATGACTAACTCACAACTAACATCCTACTGAATGGGAAAAAGCTGAAAGCCTTCCCTCTAAGAACTGGAACAAGACAAGGATACCAAGTTTCATTATTTCCATTCAACACAGTGCTGAAAGTCCCAGCCAGAGAAATTAGGCAAAAGAAAAAAATATAAGGAATCCAACTGAAAAAGAGAAAAGTCAAATTGATCCCTCTCTTCAAAAGCTTCTGCACAGCAAAGGAAACAACAAACAGAGTGGAGACAGCCTGTTGAATGGAAGAAAATACTTGCAAACTATTCTTCCAATAAGGAACTACAGAATATACAAGAAACTCAACTCAACAATAAAAACACACATTACGAAAACTAATAAAAAGTGGCAAAGGCCATGAATAGATATTTCTCCAAAGAAGATCTACAAATGGCAAACAGGTACACAAAAAAAAATGCTTAACATCACTAATCAACAGGGAAATGAACACTAAAATAATAATGAGATATCATCTTACTTCAGTTAGAATGACTATTACTAAAAGACAAAAGAAAAAGCAAACAAAACAAAACAAAAAAACAGATGCTAGTGAGAATGCAGAGAAAAGTGAACTCTTAAACATTGTTGGTGGGAATGTAAATTAGTATAGCCACTATAGAAAACAGTATAGAGATTTAAAAAAAAAATAGTAAAAATAGAGCTACCATACAATTCAGTAAGCACACTATTTGGTATCTATCCAAAGGAAAGGAAGTCTTTATCTCAAAGGCATACCTTCCCCCCCTGTTTATTGCAGCACTGTTCACAATTACCAAGATATGGAATCAACCTATGTCTACTAATGAACAAATAGATGAAAAAAAATGTGGTACATTTATACAATGCAATACCATTTAGGCATAAAAAAACATTAAAATCCTGTAATTTGCAATAACATGGATAGGACTGGAGGTCGTCATGTTAAGTAAAATAAGCCAGGCACAGACATACAAATACCATATGCTATTACTTGTATCTGAGAACTAAAGGTAGAGAATAGAATGACAGATGCCTGAGGGTGGAAAGGAAGTGTGTGCGGATGGGTGGGGTTGGTTATGACCTATAGAAATAAGTTTTATTGTTTGATAGCAGAATAAAGTGATGATAATTAACAAAAATGTATTGTATATTTCAAAATACCTAGAAGAGAGGACTTAAAATGTTACCAACAATAGAAATGAGAAATATTTGACATGATGGATATCCTAAATACCTTGCCCCTTTATCATTACATATTCTACACATGTAACAAAATATCACATGTATCTCACAAAAGCATAGAAATACTACGTATTCGTATTTTTAAAACAAAGGTCTGAGAACCAGGGGGCCAAAGATGTAAATCCTAGTCCAATGTGAAGACTGATGACCCAGCTCAAGCAAACAGGTAGGAAAAAAAAGGGATGGCCGGGTGTGGTGGCTCATGCCTGTAATCCCAACATTTTGGGAGGCTGAGGCAGGTGGATCACCTGAGGTCAGGAGTTCAAGATCAGCTTGACCAAGATGGTGAAACCCCATCTCTACTAAAAATAAAATAAAAAAAAATTAGTTGGACATGGTGGAAAGTGCCTGTAGTCCCAGCTACTCTGGAGGCAGAGGCAGGAGAATTGCTTGAACCCAGGAGGCGAAGGTTGCAGTGAGTTGAGATTGTGCCATTGCATTCCAGCCTGGGGGACAGAGCGAGACTTCATCTAGGGGGGTGGGCAGGGTGAGGTGTAAATTCCTTCTTCCTCCACCTTTTTTTTTGTTTGGTTCCTATTAAGGATCTCAAGACATTGAATGTTGCCCACCTTCATTGAAAAGGGCAATCTACTTTAGCGAGTCAACTGTTTCAAATGCTAATTTCATTTGGAAAAACCTCACAGACACACTTGGAAATGCCGTTTAATTTGGAAACCCCATGGAACAATCAAGTTGACTTGGTTACCATCCCAGTCCTCTTAACCTTTTTCAGAGCATCGGCTTCTTTGGTAATCTGGACCCCTGGTAAAGTGTGTATATGCACCACATTTCTGTTGTACCCAGGGGCTTTCTGAACTGATCTGTGAGCTAGTTAAAGCCTTGGACCTGCCCTCTTAGAAAATTGTCCACTTCATGTCCCCTGCATCTGCACCACACCAATCAGGTGCCTTTCCTTGTGCCTCTCTCCCCCTTATGGCCTCATGAGGTACTTGCCAATTCTAAGGGTAAATCCCTTGCTTTATTTAGTTCCTTCTCACAAATCAGATGTTGGACTATGTAGAGCTAAGGTAAATAAAATAAATTAATGAAACGACCACAACCCTAGACCCCAAAAAGATTATGATCAAACCTTACTAAGTGGGAAAAAAAAATCTGACACCACTGAAACTTTCTCCAGTCCTACCACCAAAGTTGATACACACTGTATTTGTTTACCTGTAACTCAAAGGGACAAGTTTGGAATATGATCCTTCATATTCATCCTACGCATACAATGGTTCCAGTTTGGATTCCTAGGAAAATGGATGCTGAGATGGAGGCTAATGTGCAGGCTGCTTATTAGGGAGTCAGTCTTTGGAAATTAACACCTGGGGAAACAAGGGGTAGAACAAGTGTGGGCACAGGGAGACATTGAGCTGTGAGGTAATCCTGAGGACAGCTTCTGCCAACCCTACAGCTTTCAGTAGAAATAAGATGGCTCTTCAGAGTTGGCCTACATTGGGATGAATTGGCTGTGTCCCTATTCCTCCTGCATACATCAATCACTAGATGTTGGCTCCCCAGGAAAGACTTGACTTTTGACCAGGTGTCCCCCTGCAGCTGCAGCAATCCCTGAAGCAATCTACAGCAAAAGACCATCTGCTGACATCATTCTTCCAGCAGCTGGGGCTACAATCCCTTTTTGAAGGATGCATCTTCATGTACATCACACAAGCTGATCCACTTCAAGTAAGCTTCAATTCACACAAGTTTGGTTAGTTTTAAATGGAGTCAGTTTCAGAAAAGCAGGATTTCTACTATCAGAACTAATTCATTAAAATAATATTCATAAAATGCTTGTGATATGCCAGTTACTAATTTAGGTGATGATGATATGGCAGTGAAAAACCTCTACCCTCAATCTAGTGGAGGACTCAGAAAATAAAAAGGTAAGGCAACAAATAATTTCAAATAATGACAAGTGCCTTGAAGAAATTAAAGCAGGGCAAGAAAATAAAAAATGACTGGGTAGGGGTGAAGGAGGTGCTAGCTTAGGTTAGTGGACAGGGAATGTGACATTCGAGTAGAAAATTGATTGAAAGGTAAGGCAAGTCCTGTGGAACTCTGGGGCTAATAGTGTTTCAAGCAGAGAAAAGGAAATGTAAAGACCTCGAGCAGGACTTGGCTTTGCATATTTAGGGGGCAGCAAGACCAGCTAAGGGGAATGACAGGGAAGGGTTGGGGTCAGAGAATCAAGACCTCTTGGGCCAGGGGACCTGAAAAGGAATGGAGATTCATTTTAAATATCATTGAAAATCCCTGGAGAGCTTTTAACAGGAAAGAGACATGACCTACTTTACATTTTTAAATTGTCTGTGGATAATGGGCAAGAGGATGTTGTGGAAATAAAGATAACAGATTTAACCTTTTTTAATTGTAGTAAAATATGCATTGCATTAAATTTACCATTTAAATGTTTTCTGAGTGTACAATTCAGTACATTCACACTTGTGCAACTGAAACAGACCCAATAGTCCCACAGAGGATTCTTTGGAATAAACGAAGAAATTGCCCCCTCTGGTCTTACAGCTTGAAACCTACAACTGTTTTATCTGAGTTCTTTACTCAGGAAAGGACCCCCAGTCCTCTCAAAAAGTATCAGAGAACTGAAACTCTCCAGATTACTGCATCCTGAACCATGCCTCTCAGATTGTTTCCCTACCTTTCCCTAGTTCCTGATTCCTCACACATTGCTGCATTTCTTCCCTGCTATATAAACCCTAATTTTAATCAGTCAGGGAGATGGATTTGAGACTGATCTCCCATTTCCTTGGCTGCATCACCTGATTAAATACATCTTCTTTGGCAATATTTGTCGCCTCAGTCACTGGCCTTCTGTGCAGCGAGCAGCAGGAACTAGATGGAACCCTTGGTGTTTCAGAAACTCAACCATCACCACTACCCATCTCCAGAAATCTTCCAGCATCCAAATGGAAGCTCCATACCTATTAAACAATACTTCTTCATTTTCCTCTCCCTCCAGCCCCTGGTAACCATTATTCTACTCTCTTTCTATAGGAATTTGACTATTCTAAGTATTTAAGTGGAATTACACAATATTTGTTATTTTCTGTCTGGCTTATTTCACTTAGCGTAATGTTTTCAAGGTTCATCCATATTATAGCATGTATAAGAATTTTATTCATTTTTGAAGTTGGATATTTTACTACACATACATACCACATTTATTCACTCATCTATCAGTAAACATTCAGGTTATGACAGCTTCCACTAACCACTGCACCCTACAAAATGAACTTCATTGTATATTATGTTCATTGTCAACGAAAACAGATAAAAATCCATATGTTCTTGTTCATTTTGAATTTGGGGGATGGCTTTCTTATAACATCTACTTATCACAATTTATCTCAGGTTGATGAAGATTTTGCACTAGGAGCAGAAGCTCTACATAAAAGTCTATTTTTGTTCACTGTTGCTCTGTGATACTGGACACTGCCAGGTGTCTCTGCTGAGCCACAGCGACTTAAAAAAAGAAAAAAAAGTCTTTTTGTTATTGTTGTTCAAGGAAAGCTTGCTTTTTCATTACTATTATCTTTAAAATGTACTTTATAGGAATATAGGAATGTTTTTAATTCACTTGCCTATTTTGTGAGAATTAAATTAGTTAAAATTAAAAATATAATTCCTACATCCACTTAATTATGGCACAATAATTCTACAAGCCCACTGCCCTTGACAGAACATATTTTTCTATGTTGGCAGGAATGAAGAGGTATCCCAGTGACCCAGAATGAGGTCTGACACATAGGAGATTCTCAGTGAATATTTGTTGACTGTAACAAATAACATGTAAGAGGGTACCATCTATCTGTGGCATCGTTGGGAACCTCAGCATATCTCATGACAAATGATCATAGGACATGCGGTCAGAGTGAGAATCCCAGTGTCAGTCAGTACATTAATGTGTTGGGGATAATTTCTTACATTTTTTTAGATTAACAGAAAATATAAATGGTAGTTTTAATACTTTCTTCCTATATCCCAGTGGATCATCTCGTACAGTGTAGCTTTCTTGGAGACTGGTGATTTTTGACTCCAGAGGAGAATTATAATTTACTGAATTAACTTTATTTTTTTAAATTTCTTTTCAAGTGTTTGTTTCAGGGCAATATTGACTTAGCTTAGGTCTCTATTATGAGGTACAAATTGTGTGAATTCCTATTACATTTTATTTTTTTTTTAATTCTTTGATTATAATTTTATTTATAGAATTAGGGGGTTCGAGTACAGATTTATTTATTGCATTTTAGGTTTTGGGGTACATGTGCAGAACATGTAAGATAGTTGCATAGGTACACACGTGGCAGTGTGCTTTGCTGCCTTCCGCCCCTTCACCCACATCTGGCATTTCTCCCCATGCTATCCTTCCCCAGCTCCCCCCGGCCACTGTACCTCCTCTATTCCCCCCAATAGACCCCAGTATGTAGTGCTCCCTTCCCTGTGTCCATGTGTTCTCATTGTTCATCACCCACCTATGAGTGAGAATATGTGGTATTTCCTTTTCTGTTCTTGTGTCAGTTTGCTGAGAATGATGTTCTCCAGATTCATCCATGTCACAAAGGACACAAACTCATCATTTTTGATTGCTGCATAATATTCCATGGTGTATATGTGCCACATTTTCCCAGTCCAGTCTATCATCAATGGGCATTTGGGTTGGTTCCAGGTCTTTGCTATTGTAAACAGTGCTGCAATGAACATTTGTGTCCATGAGTCCTTATAGTAAAATGATTTATAGTCCTTTGGATATATACCCAGTAATGGGATTGCTGGGTCAAATGGAATTTCTATTTCTAGGTCCTTGAGGAATCGCCACACTGTCTTCCACAATGGTTGAACTAATTTGCACTCCCACCAGCAGTGTAAAAGTGTTCCTATTTCTCCACATCCTCTCCAGCATCTGTTGTCTCCAGATTTTTTAATGATCACCATTCTAACTGGCGTGAGATGGTATCTCAATGTAGTTTTGATTTGCATCTCTCTAATGACCAGTGATGATGAGCATTTTTTCATATGTTTGTTGGCCTCTTGTATGTCTTCTTTTGTAAAGTGTCTGTTCATATCCTTTGCCCATTTTTGAATGGGCTTGTTTGTTTTTTTCTTGTAAATCTGTTAGAGTTCTTTGTAAATTCTGGATATCAGCCCTTTGTCAGATGGGTAAGCTACAAAAATTTTTTTCCCATTCTGTTGGTTGCCGATTCACTCTAGTGACTCTTTCTTTTGCCATGCAGAAGCTGTGGAGTTTGATTAGGTCTCATTTGTCTATTTTGGCTTTTGTTGCCAATGCTTTTGGTGTTTCGGTCATGAAGTCCTTGCCTCCACCTATGTCCTGAATGGTTTTGCCTAGATTTTCTTCTACGATTTTTATGGTGCCAGGTCTTATGTTTAAGTCTTTAATCCATCTGGAGTTAATAGGGGTCCAGTTTCTGCTTTCTGCACATGGCTAGCCAGTTTTCCCAACACCATTTATTCAACAGGGAATCCTTTCCCCATTGCTTGTTATTGTCAGGTTTATCAAAGATTGTATGGTTGTAGATATGTTGTGTTGCCTCCGATGCCTCTGTTCTGTTCCATTGGTCTATATCTCTGTTTTGGTACCAGTACCATGCTGTTTTGATTACTGTAGCCTTGTAGTATAGTTTGAAGTCCAGTAGTGTGATGCCTCCTGCTGTGTTCTTTTGCTTAGAATTGACTTGGCTATGCGGGCTTTCTTTTGGTTCCATATGAAGTTTAAGGTGGTTTTTTCCAGTTCTGTGAAGAAAGTTATTTGTAGCTTGATGGGGATAGCGTTGAGTCTGTAAATTACTTTGGGCAGTATGGTCATTTTCACGATATTGATTCTTCCTAACCATGAACATGGAATGTTTCTCCATCTGTTTGTGTCCTCTCTTATTTTGCTGAGCAGTGGTTTGTAGTTCTCCTTGAAGAGGTCCTTTATGTTCCTTGTTAGTTGTATTCCTAGGTATTTTATTCTCTTTGTAGCAATTGTGAATGGCAGTTTGTTCTTGATTTGGCTCTTTTTCAGTCTGTTATTGGTGTATAGGAATGCTTTTGATTTTTGCACATTGATTTTATATCCTGAGACTTTGCTGAAGTTGCTTATCAGTTTCAGGAATTTTTGGGCTGAGACAATGGGGTCTTCTAAATATACTATCATGTTGTCTGCAAATAGAGACAATTTGGCTTCCTCCTTTCCTATTTAAATCCCCTTTATTTCTTTTTCTTGCCTGATTGCTCTGGCTAGAACTTCCAGTACTATATTGAATAGGAGTGGTGAGAGATGGCATCCTTGTCTAGTGCCAGATTTCAAAGGGAATGCTTCCAGTTTTTGCCCATTCAGTATGATATTGGCTGTTGGTTTGTCATAAATAGCTTTTATTATTTTGAGATATGTTACATCAATACCGGGTTTATTGAGGGTTTTTAACATAAAGGGCTGTTGAATTTAGTTGAAGGCCTTCTCTGCATCAATTGAGATAATCATGTGTTTTTTGTTTTTGGTTCTGTTTATGTGGTGGATTACATTTATAGACTTGCATATGTTGAACCAGCCTTGCATCCCCGGGATGAATCCTACTTGATCATGGTGGATAAACTTTTTGATGTGCTGTTGCAGTCAGCTTGCCAGTATTTTATTGAAGATTTTTGCATCTATGTTCATCATGAATATTGGCCTGAAGTTTTCTTTTCTTGTTGAGTCTCCACCGGGTTTTGGTATCAGGATGATGTTGGTCTCATAAAATGATTTGGGAAGGGTTCCCTCTTTTTGGATTATTTGGAATAGTTTCAGAAGGAATGGTAACAGTTCCTCTTTGTGTGTCTGGTAGAATTCGGCTGTGAACTCATCTGGACCTGGGCTTTGTATAATAGGCTCTTAACTGCTGCCTCTACTTCAGACCTTGTTATTGGTCTATTCATAGTTTCAACTTCCTCCTGTTTTAGGCTTGGGAGAACACAAGTGTCCAGGAATTTATCTATTTCTTCCAGGCTTACTAGTTTATGTGCATAGAGTTGTCTGTAATATTCTCTGATGATGGTTTGAATTTCTGTGGAATCTGTGGTGATTTCTCCTTTATTGTTTTTTATTGCATCTATTTGGTTATTCTCACTTTTCTTTTTTATCAGTCTGGCTAGTGATCTGTCTATTTTGTTGATCTTTTCAAAAAACCAGCTCTTGGATTTACTGATTTTTTGCAGGGTTTTTCATGTCTCTATCTCCTTCAGTTCTGCTCTGATCTTAGTTATTTCTTGTCTTCTGCTAGGTGTTGAGTTTTTTTGATCTTGCTCCTCTAGCTCTTTCAATTTTGACGATAGGGTGTCAATTTTGGATCGCTCCACTCTTCTCATATGGGCACTTATTTCTATATATTTTCCTCTAGAGACTGCTTTAAATGTGTCCCAGAGATTCTGGTATGTTTTGTCTTTGTTCTTGTTGATTTTGAAGAACTTCTTTATTTCTGCCTTCATTTCATTGTTTATCCAGTCAACATTCAAGAGCCAGTTGTTCAGTTTCCATGAAGCTGTGTGGTTCTGAGTTAGTTTCTGAATTCTGAGTTCTAACTTGATTGCACTGTGGTCTGAGAGACTGTTTGTTATGATTTCAGTTGTTTTGCATTTTCTGAGGAGTGCTTTACTTCCAATTATGTGGTCAATTTTAGAGGTGTGATGTGGTGCTGAGAAGAATGTATATTCTGTGGATTTGGGGTGGACAGTTTTGTAAATGTCTATCAGGTTTGCTTGTTCCAGGTCTGAGTTCAAGCCCTGGATATCCTTTTTAATTTTCTGTCTGGTTGATCTGTCTGATATTGACAGTGGAGTGTTAAAATCTCCCACTATTATCGTGTGGGAGTCTATGTCTCTTTGTAAGTCATTAACAACTTGCCTTATATATGTGGATGCTCCTGTATTGGGTCCATATATATTTAGGATTGTTAGCTCTTCTTGTTGTATCGATCCTTTTACCATTATGTAATGACCTTCTTTGTCTCTTTTGATCTTTGTTGCTTTAAAGTCTATTTTATCCGAGACGAGAATTGCAACTCCTGCTTTTTTTTTTTTTTTTTTTTTTTGCTCTCCATTTGCTTGATAAATCTTCCTCCATCCCTTTGAGCCATTGTGTATCCTTGCATGTGAGATGGGTTTCCTGGATACAGCACACCTATGGGTTTTGGCCTTTTATCCAATTTGCCAGTCTGTGTCTTTTGATTGGTGCATTTAGCCCAGTTACATTTAGGGTTAATATTGTTATGTGTGAATTTGATACTGCCATTTTGATGCTAGCTGGCTGTTTTGCCCATTAGTTGATGCAGATTCTTCATTTTGTTGATGCTCTTTAGCATTTGGTATATTTTTGGAATGACTGGTACTGATTGTTCCTTTCTATGTGTAGTGCCTCTTTCAGGAGCTCTTGTAAAGCAGGCCTAGTGGTGATAAGATCTCTGAGTACTTGCTTGTTTGCAAAGGATTTTATTTTTTCCTTCACTTATAAAGCTCAGTTTGGCTGGATATGAAATTCTGGGTTGAAAGTTCTTTTCTTTAAGGATGTTGAATATTGGCACCCACTCTCTTCTGGCTTGTACGGTTTCTGCTGAGAGATCTGCTGTGAGTCTGATGGGCTTCCCTTTGTGGGTGACCCGGCCTTTCTCTCTGGCTGCCCTTAGCATTTTCTCTTTCATTTCAACCCTGGTGAATCTGACGATTATGTGCCTTGGGGTTGCTCTTCTTGCGGAATATCTTTGTGGTGTTCTCTGTAATTCCTGGACTTGAATATTGGCCTACTTTGCTAGGTTGCAGAAATTTTCCTGCATAATATCCTGGAGAGTATTTTCCAGCTTGGATTTATTCTCTTCATCACATTCAGGTACACCTATCAAACGTATATTAGGTCTCTTCCCATAGTTCCACATTCCTTGGAGACTTTGTTCATTCCTTTTTGCGCTTTTTTCTCTAATCTTGGCTTCTCATTTTATTTCATTGAGTTGAATTTCGAACTCTGATATCCTTTCTTCTGCTTGGTCAATTCGGCTGATTGAATCTTGTGCATGCTTTGCGAAGTTCTCGTGTTGTGTTTTTCAGCTTCTTCAATTCACTAATATTCCTCTCTAAATTGTCCATTCTTGTTATTATTTCCTCAAGTCTTTTTTCAAGGTTCTTAGTTTCTTTGCATTGATTTAGAACATGTTCTTTTAGCTCATGGAAGTTTCTCATTACCCACCTTCTGAAGTCTGATTCTGTCGTTTCATCACACTCATTCTCCATCCGGCTTTGTTCCCTTGCTGCTGAGGAGTTTTGGTCCTTTGTAGGAGGCAAGGTATTCTGGTTTCGGGTGTTTTCCTCTTTTTTGCACTGGTTTCTTCCCATCTTTGTGGATTTATACACCTGTCGTCTGAGTAGTTGCTGATTTTCAGATTGGGTCTCTGAGTGGACATCCAGATTGTTGATGGTGAAGTATTTCTGTTTCTTAGTTTTCCTTCTAACAGTCTGGCCCCTCTGCTGTAGGACTGCTGAGGTCCACTCCAGGCCCTGCTTGCCTGGGGAACTCCTGCAGCAGCTGCGGAACCACGTGGGTTGCTACCAGATTCTTGTTCTGCTATCCTTGTCCCTGAATGATGCCCACCAAATGTCAGTCTGATCAGTCCTTTGTGAGGTGGCTCTTTGGATATATGGGGGTCAGGGAGCTGCTTGAGGAGACAGTCTGTACTTTATAGGAGCTCAAGTGCTGAGCTGTGAGCTCCGTTGTTCATTCAGGGCTGCTAGGCAGGTATGTTTAAGTCTGCTGCAGCAGAACTCATAAAGCCCCCCCTTTTTTTTCATCAGGTGCTCTGTCCCAGGGAGTTAGGGCTTTCTTTATGAGTATCTGTTGCACTTCCCTGCCCAGCAAGGAGGCAGTCTATTCACTGCCTGCCTGTAGTGGCTATGATGAGGTGCCGTGGGCTCCGCCCTGTTGGCATGGGCTCTGCCCTGTTGCCGTGGGCTCTGCCGTGCTGCCATGGGCTCCGCCCTGCTGTTGTGGGCTCCGCCCTGCTGCTGTGTGTAATTCCCTGTAGTCCTGTTTATATGGGTGTGGTTAGAACTGCGGTCACGATGGTGGCCTGCCTCTGTAGTGGCGGACTCTCTCTGTTATGGCGGGTTGCCTCAGCAACAGTAGGCTGCATGAGCAATGGCAGAGTACCTCCGTAGGGGTCGCATGCCTTGGTAATGATGGACGCCCCTCCCCCACTGAGCTGCACTGTCCTGGGTTCAGCTGTGCTTGCCGTGAAACTCTCAACCCTGAGCGTTTCCAATTGCTGTTTTGTTTGTTTTTGTGGAGGTGGGACCCACCGAGCCTGATCACCTGGCTCCCTGCCTCAGGGCCCCCCCCTTTTTTTTTAACAGTTGACTCTCTCCCAGGTGTTCCAGTCACCTGCTGCAGGGGTGCCGGGATCTGTGTGATTTCCCATGCAGTGACCCACTGCGCCAGCTCAAACAACATTGCTGCTTGGGAATCTCCTGGCCTGGTTTTCTGCCTAAGTCCCGTTTAATCAGATAAATGTGCTAATTTGTCTTCCAAAATCTCCAATTACCAGTTTAACAGGGCAACCAAACCATTGTATTTTGTACAGAGTGCCGCTGCGCTGCGGCCCTGGCCCAAACAGCCACGCCAGCCCAAACAGCCGCGCCAGCCAAAACTGCCACACTGGTGGCCCGTGGGGCTCCTACACCTGGGAATCTCCTGGTCTGTGGGCAATAAATATCCATTTGGAAATGCAGCATCCACTCACCCTCTGTGATTTCACTGGGAGCTGCAATCCTGAGTTGGTCCTACAGCGCCATCTTTGGAAGTCTACATTTTATTTATTAGTGATTCTAATGACTTTAATGCAGGCAGACATCTCATTAAACATGACTGAATGATTATCTTTGGCAACAAAGTTGAACTTAGGCCATAAATCAGTCAATAAATTGTTTGTTCCCACTGGTATTCAAAGAGATGCATTGGATCTCTACAAAAGCTAGAAATGCCTATGGGCCTGTTGGCCAGTGGCATACCAAAATTCTGTGTCTAGGCTTAATGACCACTTCCAGAGGTTAGTTGCTGGCATTTTCTCCAGTGTTCTCTCAGCTTCTGCTACTTTTATTCAGCTATGACAGACAATAAAGAATGTTCCCATGTAGCCATGGCCTTAATTATGGCTCAGATGTCATCTGCAGTAAGAAAAGGCAATGTGACCACAAGCTTCCGTGAGATCTGTATGCATTTCAACACAAGTGCTCTACAGAGATCCTTCCTTCAAAGAGACAGCTAGAAAAGCTCCAAATATTTGATGCTAACTCTAATAAATATAAATTCTCTATATATCTTTTGTTAACTTATCTATATTTAATTTGAATAATCAAGACACTTAATTTTGAGAAAACAAGTGGTCTATTTGTGTCAACCCATTACATCTAGCCTCATTTCTCCACATACAAAATACAAAGGGATCCTGACTCTGTGATTGGTAGAGTGAACAGAAGGCTTGGTTTTCTTGTTGTGGAAGCTGCCACACTAGCCTGCCACATGAAATTAGAGCAAGTTAGAGCACTTGTATGTTTCAGTTTCCTCATTTGTTGAGTCAATATAATTATGCTAGATTACTTAGAGAACTGATTAGTCTTTGATCTAATTGAGAAAGGATCCCTCCACACCCAACTGTGGCAACATTTGTTTACATCCTGGCAATGTTTTTAAAAAAGAGGCCCTTTTATTTTTTATTATTTAAACATTTTTAATTATTATTATTTATTTATTTTTATTATACTTTAAGTTCTGGAGTACATGTGCAGAATGTGCAGGTTTGTTACATAGGTTTACACATGCCATGGTGGTTTACTGCATCAGGCACCTCATTATCTACATTAGGTATTTCTCCCAATGCTATCCCTCCTCTAGCCCCCCACCCCCTGACATCAAATGCTGATGTAGAAGCTGCAGCAAGTTATCCAGAAGATCTAGCTTAGATTATGAATGAAAGTGTCTATATTACATCTACACCATGGAATACAATGCAGCCATAATCCTTAGCAAACTAATGCAGGAACAGAAAAGCAAATACTGCATCTTCTCACTTATAAATGGGAACTGAATGATGAGAACACATGGACACACAGAATGGAACAACACCCACCAGGTGCTATCAGAGGGTGGAGGGTAGGAGGAAGAAGAGGATCAGGAAAAATAACTAATGGGTACTAGCCTTATACCTGGGTGATGAGGTAATCTCTACAACAATCCCCTTGACACAAGTTTACCTATGTGACAAACCTGCACTTGTACCCCTAAACTTAAAATAAAAGTTATATTAAATAAGAGATTTTAATGTAGATGAAACAGCTTTCTGCTGGGGAGAAGATGCCATCTAATACTTTGATAGCTGGAGAGAAGTCAATGCCTAGTTTCAAAGCTTCAAAAGACAGGCTCACTTTCTCGTTAGAGTCTAATGTAGTTAGGGACTTTAAAATGAAGCCATGCTCATTGATCATTCTGCAAATTCTAGAGTCCGTGAGAATTATGATAAATCTACTCTGCTTGTGTCCTATAAATGAAATAATAATAAATCCTGGATGACAGCACATCTGTATACAGAAGTGTTTACTGAATATTTTAAGCCCACTGTTAAGATCTAATGCTCAGGAAAAAAAAAAAAAAAGATTCCCTTTCACTGTTCACCCAAGAACCTGTTCACCCAGGAACTCTGATGGAGTTGTACAAGGAGATTAATGCTGTTTTGTGCCAGCAAACATAATAACCATTCTGCAATCCACGAATCAAGATGTAATTTCCATTTACCAGTCTTATTTAAGAAACAAATATCATAAGGCTATAGCTGTCATAGATAGCGATTCTGCTAGTGGATCTGGTCAAAGTAAATGGAAAACCTTCTGGAAAGGATTTACTATTCTAGAAGACATTAGAGCATTTGTGATTCATGGGGGGAGGTTAAATATTAATATTAACAGGAGTTTAGAATAAGTTGATTCCAATCTTCATGAATGACTTTGAGAGGTTCAAGACTTTAGCCAAGAAAGAAATTACAGATGTGGCGAAAATAACAAAAGGACTAGAATTAGAAGTGGAGCCTAAAGATGTGACTGAATTGCTGCAATCTCCTGATCAAACTTGAATGCATATGGAGTTATTTTAAGGATGAACAAATAAAGGGGTGTCTTAAGATAGAGACTTGATACAGTTGTGAATATTGGTGAGATGACAACAAAGGATTTACAATATTCCATAAAGTTAGTTGATAAAGCAATGACCAGGTTTGAGGGGTACTGACCAATTTTGAAAAAGTTCTACTGTGGGTAAAATGCTATCAAACAGTATTTCATGCTACAGATAAATCTTCCATGAAAGGAAAAGTCAATTGGTATGGCAAACTTCATTGATGTCTTATTTCGAGAAATTACCAAAGTCACCCTAACCTTCAATGACAACTACACTTGATGAGTCAGCAGCCACCAACATTAAGGCAAGACACTCCACTAACAAAACGATTACAACTTCCTAAAGGCTCAGATAACTGTTAGCATTGTTTAGCAATGAAGTATGTTTAAATTAAGGCATGTACATTGTATTTTAGACATAATGTAATTGCACACTTAATAGGCTACAGCAGAGTATAAACATAACTTTTGTACACACTGGAAAAGCAAAAAGGTGTGTGACTTGCTTTATCATGACATTTGCTTTATTGGGGCCTGGACTGAACCTGCAATATCTCTGAGGTATGCCTGTACTTTGTTGTAGGACTTAACATTTAATATTTGCTTTATGCTTTCAAAAATATTTCATGGATATGATATTGTTTGATCTTCACAAAAGTTATGTGAAGTATGAGGAGCAGGGACTATTACTCAGATATTATAAATATTTTATAGTTCAAAGAAGTTGAACCCAAGTGAATCCAGGTTAGTTAAGGCAGACCTAGACACTAAGCTAGGATGATCCAACTGTTAGTTGAATATTTCCTTACAAAATATTTACCATCTAGGCCAGATTACTGAATGCAATCTTCAATTACCTCAATTCTGAAAAATGAGAACCACATTTTCTCCATCAGGCACAAGAATGTTGTGAAGCTAAAGTACCTGTACATGAAGCTCTGAGGATGTCTCTGGGATGAAAGGTGGTAAATGAATTTATCTTGTGATATGACAGCATGCTACTTTATGGCCACATAAAAAGTATTTCGTGAGTTGGGAGTGAAGGCCGTGTACAGTGGCCATGTGAACAGTGGGGCCAGCTAAATGAACATCTAGACCTAACTGGAGCCAAGAAATGCTTATTTGTACAAATTGTGACTCCTTGATTTTGGGGTAATTCCATTTATATACTTGTTTCATGGATAATGAGCCAGACATATAAGGCTTTCCCCCAACCCTCATTTTTTTTTTTTTTTTTTTTTTGAGATGGAGTCTCACTCTGTCACCCAGGCTGGAGTGCAACGGTGTGATCTCGGCTCACTGCAACTTTCATCTCCTGGGTTGAAGCAATTCTCCTGCCTCAGCCTCCCAAGCAGCCAGGATTATAGGCATGTGCCACCACGCCTGGCTAATTTTTTTGTATTTTCAGTACAGATGGTGTTTCACCATGTTGATTAGACTGGTCTTGAACTTCTGACCTCAAATGATCTGCCTGCCTTGGCCTCCCAAAGTGCTGGGATTACAGGTGTGAGCCACTCTACCTGGCCAACTGTTTAGATGGATGGTGCCCAGGTGGGAAATCTTTTTTTTTTCTTTGAGATAGAGTCTCACCCTGTTGCCAAGGCTGGAGTGCAGTGGTGCAATCTCTGCTCACTCAAACCTCTTCCTCTAGGGCTCAATATATTCTCCTACCTCAGCCTCCTGAGTAGCTGGGATTACAAGTATGTGCCACCATGCCCAGCTAATCTTGTATTTTTGGTAGAGACAGGGTTTCACCATGTTGGCCAGGCTGGTCTTAAACTACTAACCTGGGGTGATCCACCCGCCTTGGTTTCCCAAAGTGCTGGGATTACAGGTGTGAGCCACTGTACCTGACCCCAAGACTTTTTATTATCACATCAGCCTTTCTGTCATGGAATTTGGCCTCAAAAATTAAATAAACATTTAAGTCAAAAGGAGAGTGAGAATATTGCCTTCTAGCCTTTCCTATAAGATTTGCTGGTATTTAAGTGAGGCATGATTCTGCCTGGCATGCTGAGGCCCTTATTGCATGTGTTACATGGTTAATCTATCATCCCATTTACTGGTGAGAAAACTGAAGCTCCGAGATGTAAAGTAATATGGTCTAGCTCACAGAGTTTCTACGTGGTGAAGCTGGGGTTCCAACTCAGGTCTAATTCCATCAGAGTCTTGGGTCTTTCCTACTTACTCATGCGTACCAAGACCCAGCTAGTACAGGAGTTGTGCAAGGTACTGAGACTACAAGGGGGAATATATGAAAAGGGTCTGCATATAATAGTTCTTAAGACGTACTGGATAAATGAATGATCAGATACAAAAACGAATTTGATTATACCCAGAAAGTAGGTGCAGTCAAATTTGTTTTCGTACCTGATCATTCATTTATTCAGTATATATTAAGCAACTATTATATGCAGACTCTTATCCAGGTACTGGAGAGACAACTAGGAACTACATAGAAATGGTCTGTTCCTTAAGGGTTGCTAGAAAAAGCAGACAAATGAATGAGCAATAACACAAAGTGTCATACATGCTACTCTTGAGACATTAAAAAAACATCCTACTGGAACACAGAAGAGGGAAGGAGAATGTTTATGACTGGGGGATGTTTATGCCATATCTGAAGTGGTTGATAAATAAAGGTAGAATGTTTAAATTCTAAAGACTCACCTCTCAGTTATTTTACTGTTTTTCTCTAATATTTATCTGTTTCTATCTGTCTCTACATGAACATATAGCATGTGTGTGCATGTGCACACAAACACACACACATGTATGATACATCCCAATATAGCTAGAGATCATGGGAACACAAAATTTAACATTAGCTGAGTTAGTGTGTGAATGGGCAGCAAAAGCTCCAGCATCATCAACAGCAGATGAGCAGGTCACCTATGGTGAGTAAGGTCTCCTCTTCCATGGCATTTTCTTCATAAAGAAAGACTCTAGCCAACCAAACTGTGTTTAGATTTCAGACAAAGCTCCTACAAAGCTCTTACAGCCCCAGGGAAAAAAGAAAATTGAACCTTTATAGCGTCTTGCTATAAAGTTTCTGATCACATTTCTTCTTAGATTTCTTTCATGAATTCAGCTTTCCCTCACCTTTAAAGTTACTTATTTTTCTTTAGTGTCAATCTTGGATGCCATACTCAACATGCAGGTCCTCTTTAGATGTGCATTTATTTTTAAGAATCATATTTCAGAAACCAGCGGAAGCTTTAACATTATCCAGGCAGTTCATTCCCATAGACTGAATTACATTTTAAACACAAAGGAAATTTCTTCTGTCAGATGTATAATTCTCAAGTTTGGCCTTCGATGAAGTAAGATTATAATGTGTTTTCTCGAGTAAAAGGTAAACATTGTTTTCATTTTGGGCAGTAGTGGAAAAAATGATGTTGAATGTTACAATGGAATGTATAATTTTTCTTCCCAATGGATATATTCTGCAGATGAGCTAAATATTTTAAATGTCTAACAGGATTGATAAATGATGGCTAAGTTTATTTTGTGAATAATTTTATGGTCTACATTATGTTTTAGGAAAAAAATAAAAATCTCTCTGGCATAACACTGTGGTATAAACACTATTTGTTTCTCAGAAACTAGATAAAATTTCATGTTTATGTTTTTCTCATTATTGAATTATAAGGTTTATATATATTCAAGATAACTATATTTTGAAGAAAGGTTAAAAATTATTCATCCACTTACCTAAGAAATTACCTACTGGTGAGGATAAGTGCAAATATATTTAAAAGTGAATAAACTTGAGAATGTACTAAGCCACCCTGAAGTTTCAGGCTCAGTTGTTCTCTAAAAAGAATGTGATTCTGGCTATGCTGAGAGTGCCTGCAGCAAGTACTTGAAGTCCAACTTTGACAGGTTAACTCTGACATCTCTGGGTTTTGTGGCTTTCAAATGCATACTACCAAACCTTGTTAAAATGTCAATGTAATTTATAATGAACTTATAGAGACAACCAGTAGGCTCAAGGCATATATAATTAAGCATTGCTGCAATAGAAAAAAAAATGTTTCTCAAAAGCCAAATATTTGGAACAAAACTATCATGCCCATTGGGCCAATACCTAAGCAAGCTGTGCCATGGTTTACCCAAAGCCATATCTTTGTGCTGTAGAAAGTGATGGTCTGTGCTTTATCTCCTATTGGATTAATCATTGGGCAATTTTCCTTTCCTAGACAGAAGCTTTCTATTTATTCCAAGATAGTCCCTATTTTGTAAAAGGAAAAATATCCCATGTTAAATATGTCTACTTCCCTATTTACCTCAATATTTTTAACTATAAAGTAGGCGTAGGGCACCAACTTTAAAATCATGGGGTACATGGGAGGAAGAGGGAAGGACTCACGCTGGAAACATCAAAAGGAAGAGAATTCCCTATTGGTTTTTAATATGTGCCTGTCCCAGGTGCTTATTGAAACCTTGCAAGTCTTCATCTTCCAAACGACTAGATTCAGTTCTTGGCAAAATAATATATTTCGGGCATCTTAACAAGGACAGCAAGGACATAGGGAGACAACAAATATACCTCTGGGTTTACTAAGTTAAACTTAAAAGTTTTGTTTCTTTTGGAGAAAATAATCCTTTTCATCTTTTTACCTATGCCAAAATTTCCCTAGGTAAGGTAAAAGTTTCTCTACTTGGCAGCTGAAAAATGCAATTACCACTTATCCTACTTTTTAGCTATACAAATGTTAAAATTATCTCTACTTGAAAACTTTGATGAGTTGTTTTGAGATCTTTGAAGCAAAGCTACTGTGTGATTAATGGCCTCATCTCTGGCCAGTTTGGAACGGTGGAGTCAATGGTCTATGAGGTTGAGAGAAACCAAGAGGCTGGTGACACTTCTTTTTCTAATGCCACTCTCCATCCTTTAGCTGAGAAAAAAGATGACCACAGGGGTTAGCTAAGATGTTTTCCTGATATGAAATTGGTGTCTTCTTTTCCAAAGGCCTGAGCTGCAAGTTATATTCTTTTCCTTTAAAAATTTAGCCCTGGAGCCTAGGGCTAACACATGCCCCTTTTCACCTGAGTTGGCAGGGAACCTTTAAAAGTTTTCTGGCATGGCCAAGATCTGAGAATTACTTATTTATATTTATCATTTGTATATAATTATATTCAGAGTAGATTTGGCTACAGGATTCCTGTGCACCTGTTAGAAAATGGCACTATTTTGATCAACTCTACATATTTTACTATATCTTATTCCATCAAATCATTTACTTTATGTCTTCACATTGTAATTCTCCTCTCTTAAAAGAAAGAAAACATTTTAATTTTATCTTCAAAATCAAAACTTTGCTCCCTGAATTTGGTTCTTCACAAGTTGAATAGCTCTACAAACCAGCAGTTTTTCTACTTTTTTTCTCCTACTTGATGATTTCCATGTTATAGAAAATATAGGATGGAGGCCTGTCATCTACCCTACTGTCCCAATCTCCTGTGATAAAGGCACCAACACAAATAGAAATAAAACCTACTTGAACATTAAGAGTCTTAGCTTAATAGACTTCTTGGGAATCATAAAAGAAGTTTCCTTCTAAAATAATGCTGTTTATTTAACAGTAGGACTAATGGCAAGCTGAAATTCATTATATATTCATGAAACCTGACTTATGGTAAAAGCAAATCTTAAAGGGAAAATCCTGGAATTCAGACTTCCAATATTATAGCTGGCACATATTTTTTTAACAATTGCTTAATTTCAAAAATTTTATTTTGACCTTTGAATTTGTTTTACCCTCACTTTGCTCACTTTTTCTTAGAAAGTGGAAATTTCCAGATTGCTGAAGATTCTATACTATAATAATCTAATATCCATAATCTATGGATGTGACAGAAGGATGGAAAAATTGCTATAAATGTTATGCTCTCTGGAGGCAAAAATCTGAAATGTCTTTAGGAAACAAATCGTAAGTTTTCTTAGCTGGAAAAAGCATAAAATATAAAATATAAACATGAAAAATTTCCAGCTAGTTGATGTAAAGTTAACATTGATGGGGAAGAGGGAGCTGTAAACTATAAACCAGTAAGCGGGGAAAAAAACCCAAAACAAGAACCTGAGACAACAAATGAGAAAACTGACAGTTTCATTAAGGGTCAAAGGAAATAGGTAGAAGGGTCAAAGTATGGTGTGGGATGCTCACATCTACTAGATGGCCTGGCTGCTCTTGTCATTCCGCTGGGGCTGTAGGGATTGAATGGAGGCTGCTGCCAGTAGCAAGCTAATTCCTCACCAGGACAAGCAGAAGGATGCTTCAGAAACACAGAGACTATCAGGGACTGTTTCAGTATTAGGGAGCTACTGCCATCTAATTGTTTACATTCCAGATCCAGCCTCCAGACTGAAAGTTGACTAAATTCCTTATGCAAACTTATCAGCATTGAGTTTCCTAAAGGACCTAACATGTTGGTTTTGCTAAACAACTTATGACTAAAATAATAGAGGGGAAGAAAGGAGAGCAGTCCAAAGCACAGTGCCTCGTGAACTTCACTCAGTAAACAGAGCAATTAACCCCAAATTAAGACTGTGTGTTTTGCAAATAAATTTTTATTTTTTTCCTATTAAGCCTCTGTTCATATTTCCACTTTTTTAAAAAAAACTACTGCTGGCAGGAATGATGGGCAGGGGAACCAGAACAAGGAGGAATCACCAATAGATAGGGCACTCTCTCTCCTCATAGCTCTCAAAGATTTACTGAGATCCAATTACTATGTGTTACTGGCAGCCTGTCATTTGATTCTTACAACATACTAGGAAGTAAAACTGGGACTCAGAGAGTTTAAGAAACTTGGAACTTTCTCCAGGTTATACCACTATTTAGTCATGGAGTGTGATAGGGAACTTGAATGGTGGAAACACCAACTTTCCTGAGGTCTCCTTCCCAGAACGATGAAAGCAGGAACTCATGGCCTCTCTGCTGGGACATAGGCAGGGGTCACTGTAGGTGTATGCATATCATTGTCACATATAACTTGTCTCTTATCAGTAGAAAGGCAATCTCTTCAGACCTTTTCAGACCAAAAGGTAAGTAAGGCTGTCCCTTTTTTGCTGTCATGTCGCATCCTGGAAAGTGTTAACTAATCACCAATGCCTACTCTTTGTAGTGATGAAAAACACACAAGTATAGAAAGTTATGTTTAGAATATCATGCTATATATTATGACTGCTGGAACATAGCCACTGGTTCCCTTGAGTTTATGTAGTGAGAAGACTGCCCTATGGAGTTTATTCTAAAACAGAGAAATTTCTTCTTCCTCAGTAAGCCACAAAGGGCCCCAAAGGTATCTCTTCCAAATTTTGACAATATCCTCACTAATCCAGGCTCAGATTAAGTAATTTAGCAAGATGCAGAACAGTGGTTCTCAATAAAGAATAATTTTGTTCCCAAAGGCCATTTGACAATATGGAGACTGTGTTAGTTGTCACAGCTGAGGAGGGGATGCTACTGGTGTCTAGTGGATAGAGGCAAGAGATGCTGCCAACCCTTTTACAATGCATAGGGCAGTGCCCCACCACAAAGAATTATTAGACCCACAATATCAATAGTGTGGAGGTTGAGAAACCTTGATGCAAACCAAATGGAGGAAGAAATAAAAAGGCAACAGAATACTATATGACCTCAAATAACTCAGGGACCATCAATTTAAGGTATATTCCAATAGTCCAGTGATATACAATGGGTTCCTCCCAGGCATACTGGGGGACCCCCCTGGAAGGTTGCTGTGATAATTACTTTTAATGGCCTCATATTTCTTAGAAAAACATCTCGGCTAGGATGCAGTTTTTAAAACCTATTAGTATCTTTATTGTAAATGTCTTCAGTACCACACCACAGAGGAATCATGGTGTGAGCATGTTTTTAAAAAGCAGTTGCTGCTTTGTTTTATGAGAAACCACAACAACAAAATAATGTTTCATTTTTCTACCACATTTTGACAACTATTTTTCTCTACTCTGAGGCTGAATATCTTCTATGAAATATTCAAAGCACAGAGTGTAATTTATAACTATAAAATATCTCTGCTGACTCTATAGTTTTCGAAGTTGCCTTATTTTAAATGCTTCTTAAAAAATTTTTGTATTTCATACCAAATTAGATTTGTGCTGCCCACTGATTATCTTTAAGCTAATATAGCCTTGGTTTCATCATGCAAACAGGAAAAAAATAAAGTATTAATTATTTTTATTCTCATATGGACATATGTCCAAATGATTTTTTGAGCTTTAATTTCTAAATGGTAAACATAGCACATAAACACACTTATTATTAAAACATTTAAAAGCACACACAACCATGAGGCAGAGTATGGTTTTATACTTTTCACTTTTAATTTTAAAATAATTTTTGCATGAGAAACACACATGGTTCGAAATTCAAAAGTTATCGAAGGGCTTACAGATAAAATAGTCTCTTCTCCATTCCCAGCAATTCAGATCCCCCCTCTGAAGGCAAATTCTCTTACCAGTTTGTGTATTTGTGATATTCTTCCCATAATACTCCATGCAGTTGACATATATTTATTTACTCTATGTCCAAAATGCCAAGGGATTTATATTATTTCATTTAATCCTCACATCAGATTTGAGGACTAGAAAATATTTTAGTTAATTATTTAAGAAACACATGAATTATTTAAGAATTATATGCAATTATAAAACACGAAATATAGGAAATTTTATAGGTCAAAAGTAGTCAAATATTAGCAAGTCATATGGTGGGACCTTATATTAAGTAAGTGGGAGATTTTCATTTTCATATATACTCCAGCAAGATGGAGTATATAGCTTGAGAACTTTTCTGCTGTAAAACACCTTGAACTGCATAGCCAAGTTTGCAAGAAAGAAAGGGAAATTCCCAGGAGGCAAGCAAAAATTGGGAAATAAAATCTGCCAGAAATCCTTGAAAAAGGTTGAAGTTAAACATCCTTAACAGACCAAGAAATAAGGCCCTGGGATCAAAGGGCCTGGGCCAGAAGTATAATTGAAACTCTCATAAAAAATAGGGGCCTTTGAATAACTATACCCTCAGTAAAAGGGAAGTCTAGAGTAAAAATCTGCCCTTCACCACTGATGGGCAACAAAGAAATTTGTCCTTCCTGGTCTCAGCTTCAGGTGTAGGGAGCAAAATGAGTTCCCTGAGAGTTCTTTACCTCAGGGGCAGTTTTTCCTAGAGTTTGAGATTCATATTTATGCTTCCCACATAGAATGGGAAATTACAGCTACAAAAGTGGTGTAAAAGGCCAGTCAGAATGGCTATTATTTATTAAAAAGTCAAAAAATAACAGAATCTGATAAAAATGTAGAGAAAAAGGACTGGTTATACACTGTTAGTGGGAATGCAAATTTACCCAGCCCCTGTGAAAACCAGTTTGGAGACTTCTCAAAGAACTAAAATCAGAACTACCATTTAACCCAGCAATCCTATTACTAGGTATATAACCAAAGGAATATAAATCATTCTACCAAAAAGACACAGCACTACTCAAAATAGCAGACATGGCATCAACCTAGGTGCCTAGCAACGGTAGATTGGATAAAGAAAATGTGGTACATATACACCATGGAATGCTATACAGCCATAAAGAAGAATGACATCATGTCCTTGGCAACAATGTGGATGCGGCTGGAGGCAAACTAACACAGAAACAGAACCAAATATTTCATGTTCTTACTTATAAATGGGAGCTAAATCTGGGTTTGCACAGACATAAAGATGAGAACAGTAGACATCAGGGACTCCAAAAGGAGGGAGGGAGAGGGGCAAAGACTGAAAAACTATCTATTGGGTACTATGTTCACTGTCTGGGTGACGGGAACAATAGAAGCCCAAACCTCAGCACTATGTAATACACTCTTGTAACAAACCTGTACATGTGTCCCCTGAATCTCAAATAAAAACTGAAAAATTTGAAAACAGTTATATAAAAGGGGTTTGGGGCTAAGAAAATACTTGATTCATCTGTCTGAAGCAAACAAAATCACCTTGGAGAGAAACCTCTTTGGCCCAAGCCAGAAAAGATTTCTTAAGAAAAAACTTGACTTATCATAAAATAAATAAAAACATAAGAAAAGTAACAAGACACTATGAAAAAAACTAAGATTTAAAACAACAAGTGGGACTTAAAATAAATGATCATTGAAATAAAAAGTCTCAATGGGAAGGTCAAACAGCAAGTTACACACAACTGAACAGAAAATGAATGAAAATGGAACCGAGGAAAGGTAAAGATAGGGAAAATATATAAGAGAGTTTAAGGGGAATGGAGTATACAAAGAGAAGTTTCATTAGCATTGAAAATAAATTATAGGTGAAAAGAATAGCCAATATCTAAAGAAATAATGGCTGAGAATGTCCAGAACAGATAAAAGACAAAAATCTTCATTCTTAGAAAATATGAATCCCAAGAAGGATAGAAACCTACATACCTCATAGAAACTGCTAAAGACCAAGGACATCTTTAGAATAGCTAGAAAAATTTAAAGAGAAATTTTGTAATTTGGTGGAGATTACAATTCCAGGAACAAGCAAAAATGGGTTTGTACTCACATCTTTCAGACTCCAAAGCTCATGTACCCTGTGGTTGCTCTATTCAGCTCTCTAGTGTACTTAATTTCTGACTTTTCATCTATTGCTGAGTTATTCTTAGCTTACATGAAATGCCCTTAGAAATATTTTTTTCTGTTCTAAACCACTGCTTTTAGCTTTTATTCTCTGCCTTTTAAACTTTAAACATGTTATTTATTTATATTTTGTTTTATTTTTTTCTTGAGGTGGGAGTCTTGCTCTTTCACCCAGGCTGGAGTGCAATGACATGACCTTGGCTCACTGCAACCACCGCCTCCTGGGTTCAAGTGATTCTCCTGCCTCAGCCTCCTGAGTACCTGGGACTACAGGCACGTGCTAACTCACCCAGCTAATTTTTGTATTTTGGGTAGAGATGGGGTTTCACCATGTTGGCCAGGCTGGTCTTGAACTCCTGACCTCAGGTGATCCACATGCCTTGGCCTCCCAAAGTGCTAGGATTACAGTTGTGAGGCACTGGACCCAGCCTAAACATGTTATTTATTCATTCAATAAATAATTATTGACTGACTACTGCGTGCAAGGCATTGTTCTAGGACAAAAAACAAAAACCTATATAAAACAAAATAAAGATTGGGAAACACCAGTTTTAATATTAGGATGCCCTGATAGAGGCCTAAACTCATAAACATAAACCTGTTACAGGTAGTTAGTTAGGCATGAGCAGGGCAGGAGAGAACTCTCTCCCATCCAATAGGAACATGGGGTGATGGTTCAGCAAGGATCGCTTTGACTCTCTAAAAGAGATAAATGGGCAGTTGGCACCAGGGAGAGACCATTTCCTGATGATTCACATGTTAACATCAAAATGTTAACTGAATTCAGACCCTAAGAAGAAGAAACTTCTTGGGCATGTACATTAAGAGATAAAATGGCAAAGTAATGCATTGCAGGGGTACTTTCCACTGGAAAAGAGAAGAAAACTTCAGATAGGCATGCGTACAATTTTCTAAACACACCATGCATGCTCAATTCCTAAGTGTAAGGAGGGCACTGTGCATGTGAGAAGCCCACCTAAAGGAAGAATTATGGTAAAGAGCTGATCCTCTAAAGTCCCAGGTGTTTGTTTTGCTTTGTTTTGAGATGGAGTCTCACTCTATCACCCAGGCTGGAGTGCAGTGGCTCGATCTCAGCTCATTGCGACCTCTGCCTCCCAGGTTCAAGCAATTCTCCTGCCTCAGCCTCCTGAGTAGCAGGATTACAGGTGCCAGCCACCACATCCAGCTAATTTTTTTGTATTTTTAGTAGAGATGGAATTTCACCATGTTGGGCAGGCTGGTCTCAAACTCATGACCTCATGTGATCTGCCTGTCTTGGCCTCTCAAAGTGCTGGGATTACAAGCATAAGCCACCATGCCCGGCCTGGGATCAAGTTTAAAGGTTCTCTTTTTCCTCTTGGACTCTGGTGCCCATTAGTCTCTCTTCCAAGAGAACTGTCCTTTCTTTCCTTTTCTAAAGACTTTTAAAATAAATGTCCACTCCTGCTCTGAACCTTGCCTTCAATTTCTTTTTCTGCTTTATGATCCTCAGTTGAATTCTTTTTTCTGAGAAGGCAGGGACTGAAGTTGCCACTAACCTGTATGGATATGCTGCTGGTAACTCAAATCACTTGGATTCCTGCCACTCAACCTGATAAGTTGTTTTTTTTTTTTTCTTTTTCTTCTTTTTTTTTTTTTTTTTTTTTTTTTTTTTTGGTAGACAGTCTCATTCTGTTTGCCTGGCTGGAGTGCAGTGGTGCTGAAACCAACCCAATAGTCCCATAGACAGTGTTTCTTTGGATAAACATAGAAATGGACCCTTCTGGTCTTAAAGCTTGAAACTTGCATATGTTTTATCTGAGTTTCTTCCTCAAGTAAGGACCCTAAGGATTCTCAAACAGTATCAAAGAACTGAAACTCACTGGGTAATGGCATCCAGACAATGAGATACCAGGCCTCTTATTCATCATTATTGCTTCCTTACCCCTCCCAAGTTCTTGTTCTTTTCACACATAGTTACATTTCTTCCCTGCTGTATAAACCCCTGATTTTAGTTGGTCAGGGAAATGGATTTGAGACATATTTCCATCCCCTTGGCTGCAGCACCTGATTAAAGATTTCTTCCTTGGCAATACTAATTTTCTCATTAATTGGCTTTCTGTGCAGCAAGCAGCAGGACTTAGACCGAATCCTTCATGTTTTGATAACAGTGCCATCATGGCTAACTGCAGCCTCAACCTCCTGGGCTCAAGCAATCCTCTTGCTTAGCCTCCTGAGTAGCTGGGACTAGAGGCATGAACCATCAGATCTGGCTAATTTTTTTTTTTTTTTTTTTTTTTTTTTTGCAGAGACTATGTTGCTCGAGTCTGATCTCCAACTCCTGAACTCAAGTGATCATCCCACCTCAGCCCCCAAAAGTGCTGGGATTATAGGCATGGGGCAGTGCACCCAGCCAATAAATCTTATTTTTGCTGGGGAGGTGAAAGATATCAAGCTGGGTGAACTCTTGACTTTTTAGTTTAGTGAGATGTGTTTTAATTACTTTATTTGATGAAAACTGTTTCTTTTCTCTTTCTACATTTTTATTGCATAACACGAGTCCCTAGTTTATTCTGCAGATACTTGGTGTTCTATTCCCATCTCTGTACCTCTCAACCATTTCGCTTTGGTAGTATCAAAATGAAAACAAAAATAAGGAACAACAAAAAAATAGGCTTAACCAAGATTTCAGAAAATAACCATTTAATTTGATCTTTAGCCATATTCTACTTGGTCAAAAACAGTGATTCTACCTACCCTTTAAAACATATCCCATGTATATATTACCTTGCATTTGTATAGGTATATGTATCTTTAAATACTTTCATATGCATCATTTTGAAATTCATTCATATGAACATATTTTTCAGAAATAAAATTTTAAAATAGTTTGATAAAAAGCATACAGTTTAGACTTTTAGGGAGTAACTAAAATATATATATAATTTTGCAACACAAGGAAGCAGCACAAATTATTGGACCACAGGAAAAATATTATACTAATCCATTAATTCTTTTATAAAAGCCAAACTGAGTACCTAAGATAAAGGTAAATTATTGTTTTAAATTTAATTTTATAAAACATTTTATTGTGTTGAAGGATGACAGAATATACTAACTCAAAATATGCTACTTTGGCATAAGGATTGAGAGCTAAAGGCACTTGAAAGACAGCAGCTGCAAGAGGGGCTCTCTGACCTTTCCTTTACTTCCTGAAAGCAAGAAATAAAACTCCCATCTTAAATATGCCCTCACTATTTCAGGAGGAAACATTCTTATCACCAGAGTGAACCCAAGAGAATTCTGTAAAAACAGACCTTGTTAAAATAACTTTTTTTTCTCTCAAGACAGTCTTGCTCTGTTGCCCAGGCTGGATTGCAGTGGTATAATCTTGGCTCACTGCAGCTTCTGCCTCATGGGCTCCAGCCATTCACCCACCTTAGCCTCTCAAGTAGCTGAGACTACAGGCACATGCCACCATGCCTGGCTAATTTTTTTGTATTTTTAGTAGAGATGGGATTTCGCCATGTTTCCCAGGCTGGTCTCAAACTCCTGGGCTCAAGCAATACACCTGCCTCAACCTCCCAAAGTGCTGGGAGGAGCATGCTCCTGGAACCAGAACCAAATGCTTCTGGTTCCAGACAATACCTTCCCCTTGGGCTATTATCTCATCCCTTTCACAGGGATTGTGGGACTGCTGGTTTTGGCCGTGGGAGCAGTAATTATAGTCCGTTGTATCCCGCACTGGAAACGGCTCCAGCGGAATCGACTTACCAAAGAGCAACTGAAACAGATTCCTACACACGACTCTCAGAAGGGAGACCAGTATGATGTCTGTGCCATATGCCCGCACGAATATGAGGATGGGGACAAGCTGCGGATACTCCCTTGTGCTCATGCCTACCACAGCCGCTGCGTGGACCCCTGGCTCACTCAGACTCGGAAGACCTGCCCCATCTGCAAGCAGCTTGTTCATCGGGGTCCTGGGGATGAAGAGCCAGAGGAAGAAACCCAGGGGCAAGAGGAGGGTGATGAAGAAGGGGAGCCAAGGGACCACCCTGCCTCAGAAAGGACCGCACTTTTGGGTTCCAGCCCCTGTCTTCCCACTTCCTTTGGTTCCCTAGCCCCAGCTCCCCTTGTTTTTCCTGGGCCTTCAACAGATCCCCCACCCTCTCCTCCCTCCTCTTCACCTGTTATCCTGGTCTAGTAACTGTCCTCCTCACCACACACACTGGTGACCTATTTGCACAGATGTTTTCTTCCCTCCAGTTTTCTAAGTTGAGGGATAGGGGACATTTCCATCCCAAGCTTCTCCCTTACCCAGACCTATCCTTTTGAGGGGCCTTGGGGTGGGCTGGGACAAGAAAAGGGACCGGGTCTTCACTTCTTGGGTTAATAAAATCGTTTTTGTGGACTGAAAAAAAAAAGTACTGAATTAGGACACAACCAGGACTCCTGGTGGCAGGAAGGACTTACAGAAACAACAATTGTTTTTATATTCCTATTTCACTGTTTTGCACAATTCACTTGTATTCTTTAATTATATAAGCTAGTGTAATTTTCAGATGTGGGATGAAACACAGCTGACTTCTCTTTTTTTGAGACAGAGTTCCGCTGTTGTTGCCCAAGCTGGAGTGCAATGGCACGATCTTAGCTCACTGCAACCTCTGCCTGCTAGGTTCAAGCAATTCTGCTTCAGCCTCTCAAATAGATGGGATTACAAGTATGTACCACCACACCTGGCTCATTTTTTTTAATTTTTAGTAGAAACAACATTTCATCATATTGGCCAGGCTGATCTTGAACTCCTGACCTTGTGATTCACCTGCTTTGGCCTCCCAAAGTGCTGGGATTATAAGTGTGAGCCACTGTGCCTGGCCAAACACAGCTGATTTCTAAATGTACAAATAACTCATAGTAGCAGAAATGGTGCAAGGGCGAATTATAAAGTGGCACAATGGCATAAGGCTTTACGTTCCAGAGGCCTCCATCAGTTTATTTTATCTGGGAATACAGTGTGCTTACTCCACCCAGCAAGTTGGTTAATAGAGTATTTCTCCTGCGTACTGACATGAGGAATTTCTAAATTATACTTTATATATTTGAGTACTAACTGTGCTCCAGGCAGCATGCTAGGTGTGGGAGATTAGAATGGATGAAAAACCTGGGGATGAAAAAAAAAAAAAGAGTTCTGTATATGTCTATTAGGTCTGCTTGTTCCAGTTCTGCATTCAAGTCCTGGATATCCTTGTTGATTTTCTGTCTCGTTGACCTGTCTGATGTTGACAGTGGAGTGTAAAGTCTCCCACTATTATGGTGTGGGAGTCTAAGTCTCTTTGTAGGTCATTAAGAACTTGCTTTATGTATCTAGGCACTTCTCTATTGGATGCATATATATTTAGGATAGTTAGGTCTTCTTGTTGTATTGATCCTGTCAGCATTATGTAGTGTCCTTCTTTGTCTCTTTCGATATTTGTTGGTTTAAAGTCAATTTTATCAGGGACTAAAATTGTAATCTCCGTTTTTTTTTTTTTTTTTTGCTCATTATTGCCTAACTGACCACCTGCTTCCTGCTGAACAACTTCTCTTCTTCACCTCTCCCTAATTCCTATTTTCCCACAGAAAATGGTTACACTTCTTCCCTGCTATATCCCTAATTTTAGTCAGTTGAGGAGTTGAATTGGAGGCTGATCTTGTATCTCCTTGGCTGAAGCACCCAAATAAAGGCTTTTTCTCTAGCAGTACTCATCACCTCAGTAATAGGTTTCTGTGTGGTGAGCAAAAGGGCCTAAACTGAACCTCTGGCGTTTCAATAACAGTTACTTCTCCATAATTGCTTTTCTTTGTTCTCCCCAGTACATAAGCACTTAGGTTTTTTGCCACTTCTTTGGATCTTTATTTTTCTATTGGGCTCCCAGGTACATAATAAAAATGTATAAGCTTTTTTGTTGTTAATTTATCTATGTTAATTCTCAGGGATACCTGGAAACCAGAAGAGGGTAGAGGAAAAGTTTCACATCCCCTACAATTTAAATAAAGGCATAAAACAACATGAAAGGAACATCTTGTGCTTTTCAGTTACTTAAGAAATAGAGAAGTAACAGTATTTTTGAAGATTCCTGTGTACACCTTCATGATGATGTATTTCTGTTTCCTTTCCAGAGGCAGCCGTCATCCTGAATTTTGTGATAATCTCTCCATTCCTTTTCTTTATATTTTAATCACATGCATGTGTCTCTGAACAACATATTGTTTAGCCTGTATCTTTTCTTAGTTTGCTTTTTGAGTTCAAAATTATTTTTCCCGAGATTTATTCATGCCGATGCATATAGCTGTAGTTCATTCATCTTCACTACTGTATCATCTTTAATCGTAGGATTATATTACAATTTTTAAAACCTATTCTACTTTCATAGACAATTGGGCTGTTTTTTAGTGTTTGTTGCTATTATAAACAATGTTACTATGAACATTCTCATACATGTTTCCTGATGCAAATGTGCAAAGATCTCTCTAGGATATATTCCTTGAAGTAGAATTGCTTGGAAAAGGGTTATAAGCATGTCCAACTTCACTGGTAGATAAATTGTCCCCCAAGATGTTTGCGTCAATTTAAATTCTTAGTTGCTCTGAGAAATTCTATTGCTCCATGTGTTTCCCATTACTTGGTTTTGTCAGACTTTAGTTTTTTTTTTTTTTCCCAGGCTGTTGGCTGTGAATTGGTATATCATTGAAATTTATATGTTCACTCATACTAATGATGTGGAGAATCATCGACTATTTACTGGCTTTCCATGCTACTCATGAGACATGACTATTCAATACAAAAAGTTTGTACAACACTTCTATATATTTTGAAACTAGTTTTTATGTTTTATGTTACAGGAATCACAAAAATATTTTCCAAGTTTGTGATTTAACACTCTTTATGGGGTCTTTTAATGAATAGTTATTAATTATAATAAGATTAATATTTTATTACAGTTTACATTATTTAGTTATGAGATTCTTAAGGAGACAGAAATCTTTCACTTACATTTTCTTCTAAAATTTAAAATGTTTTGCCTTTCACATTTAAGACAATATATCAGAAATTAATTTTTGTGTAAGGTATGAACTAAAGGTCAATTTTCCAGTTTTTTCCTTGTAGATGAACAATTATACTAGAATAATTTATGGAATAATCAATTCTTTCCTACTAATTCTGAATTCTGTTGTGCCATATTTCAAGTTTCATATGTAGATAGGTACTTTTCCTGTTTTTCTATTTCATTTCATTGCTCTATTTATCTTTGTAATTAAACAGTTTTATTATTACATTTTTTAGGTTAATAAAAGTCTACTTAGTTCTTCATCTTTAGGATTACCTTGGCTCTTTGCTCTTCCAGTAGGTTTTTGAATCTAGGATTTTTATTTGTTTAAATGTGTAACTCCAATGAAGATGTAGATTTGAGGAAACACATCTTCATAATATTAACCTTTCCAATATGTGAACATAATATATATGTCAATCTATTTAGGTATTCTTTAATGTCCTTGGATTCTATTTATTTATTTATTTATTTATTTATTTATTTATTTTATTTTGCCCATCAAGGAATCTGAGATCATTGACTTTTTCCTTGGGGGGGATCCTATTTATTTATTTAGAGACAGAGTCTTGATCTGTTGTCCACGCTGGAGGGCAGTGGCACGATCTCAGCTTACTACAACCTCCACCTTCTAGGTTCAGGTGATTTTCCTGCCTTAGTCTCCCATGTAGCTGGGATTACAGGTGCATGCCACCACACCTGGCTAACTTTTATATTTATATAGAGATGGGGTTTCACCATGTTGGCCAGGCTAATCTTCAACTCCTCAATTCAAGCAATCTGCCCACCTCCACCTTTCAAAGTGCTGGGATTATAGGCGTGAGTCACTGCACCCAGACTTTATTATTCTCTTTACAGAGGGCTTCCATATCTTTTGATATGTGTATTCCTAAGTACCATCTATTTTTGGTTGTTTTTGTAAATAGTAGTAACTTTTACATGTTTTTTTTGAATCTTCTGTTTGTTGCTGGTATAAAGAAATGCAGTATTATCATATATCTTACCACCTTGACAAATTCTCATAATTCCTATATTTGCATAACCTTTTGTATTGTTTATATAGATGGTCATTTCATCTGTGGATGACAGATTTTTTTCTTCTTTTTCTATTCTTATACCATTTTCTCCTTACTAAATTATTTAAGATTTCCAGTATAACGTTAAATGCTAGTGATGATAGTAAGTATGCTCGCGCTGTTCCTTATGTTAAAGAAAATGCTTTTAGCATTTTGCTATTGAATATGAGTTCTCCTTCTATATATAGTTGTCCCTTGATATCCTTTGAGGATTGATTCCAGAACCCCCACACATAACAAAATCTATACATTCTCAAGTTCCTGATGTAAAAGGGCATAATATTTTAAGCTATGTCATTAGGTATATATGATATCAGATTATCTCTTCTTGGTGAATAAAAAATTTTATATACCTGGGAGCCAGTTATTTTGATGCTACTTTTGCCCTAAAGTCTATTTCGTGTGGTAGCATTTTGCCTATACCAACTTTGCTTTGGTTGGTATTTGCCTAAAGCATAATTTCCCATCTTTTCATTCACTACCTTTAAATGTCTTTATTTTTTTCACATATGTTGGTAAACAGTGTACAGATAATTTCAATAATCAAATCTAATAAACAATAAAATAATTTGTAGTTTTTGTTTTAGCATTTTTTTGCAATTTAATATAAAGAATGAATTTATTAAATTTAATTCATTGGATTGATACAGTTAAAGAATGTTCTGCTGGCTGAATTCTTTTTATCTTCTTTAATAATGTAATATTTAACAATTTCTGTAACATTTTAATAATAATATATAATAATATAAAAATAAAATGTAATACACTTTTATCTGAAGACTGAGGAAAAAGCTGGAAAGGCAAACCCCAAAACTTTAAGAAGAAAGAATGGTGGCAAGTGTTAACAGAACTGATGTGTAAAATGACAACTATACAATTGTACCACTGTGGAAAATAAAATCATGTAATTGAAGAAAATTGTTCTGTCATATGTCTTACATTTTAAAACTTGTCAGGAAAAGTTATTTATATATTATAAAGAAATAGTGGCTTTATGTAAACTTGTACTTTTTCAAAATACAATTAATATGACCAGTAACTTTATGGAAGAAGCTGTGACTAATGATGTGCCTGAAGGAAAAACTGAAAATCAGAATGTCTGTTTCTTTTCAACAGACACATTTTCAACTAGAGATTTAATAAGCTTTCTGCTCCTAGTGACTTACCTCATGATGTATCATGTATGTTCCCTTATAATCATGATTTTTAAAAACCTTTTCAAGTTTAAAACAAAACTTCACTATTTCCTACCCCAATGGCAAACACTTAAGAGAATTCAGTGAAGTTTGGATAACTGATAAAGTATGTAACATACCATGACTTTCCCAATATCCTGGCCTTACATAATGTTTTTGGGTGAAGGTCAAGTGAAAACAATTTAAGGCAACAGTATTTGTACTGTGACCATTCCAGAGAAGATAGTGCCCTGATTTTAAACATTCAGAATGGGTCTCATATCCAAGATGGCCAAATAGGAACCACTGTGGAGTGCAGTTCCCAGTGAGAACACAGAGGGCGAATGATCGCCACATTTCCACAATGAGTCTTTTACTGCCCACAGACCAGGAGATTCCTGGATGGAAAAGCACCACAAGTCTCCAGCACAACTGTTTCAGCTGGTGCAGAGGGTGTTTGCACAAAAACTCACACAAATCTGGGCAGCCATTTCAACTGGTGCCTGGAACACCTGAGAGACAGAGTTGCCCATTCAACTGAAAAAGAGGGGGCTGAAACAGGAAGCCAGGTGATCTGGTACAGCAGGTCCCACCCCCACAATGACCAGCAATCTGAAACGATCTGGATAGAGAGTTTCACAGCAAGCACAGCTGGACCTGAGATGGTCTAGCTCTGTGGGGGCAGGGAATCTTCCATTATTGAGGCCATCTACTACTACTGAGGCAGTCTACCATTACTGAGGCAGTCCACCATTACTGAGGCAGTCCACTGTTACTGAGGCAATCTGCCATTAGCAAGGCAGTCTGGCATTACAGAGGCAGTCCCTCATTACTGAGGCAGACTGCCATTACAGAGGCAGTTCTAACTATACCTCTATAAACAAAACCACAATGAAGTTCACATAGCAGCTGGGCAGAGCCCATGGCAGCTCAGAAACTCCTCTGCTGGCAGACTGTAACTAGGTTATCTCCTTGCTGGGCAGGGCATCTCTGAAAAAGGCAGCAGAATGTCAGGAACTTAAAATAAAGCCCCACCTTCCTAGGACAGAGCACCTGGGAAAAAAATAAAGGCTATTATGAGTTCTGCTGCAAGACTTAAATGTACCTGCCCAGCAGCTCTGAATGGAAAAATTGAGCTCACAGTTCAGCACCTTGACAGACTGTCTCCTTAAGCAGCTCCCCGATAACCATTTATCCAAAGAGACACCTCATAAAGGAGAGCTGAGGCTGACATCTGGCAGGTATCCTTCTGGGACAAAGATAACAGAAGAAGAAACTGGCAGCAACCCTGACTGTTCTGTAGCCACTGCAGGTGGTTCCCAGGCAAGTAGGATCTGGAGTGGACCTCAAGCAGTCCTAGAGCAGAGGGGCCTGACTGTTAGAAGGAAAACTGAAAAACAGAAAAAATAACTTTATCATCAACAAAAATGATGTCCACTCAGAGACCCCATCTGAAAGTCACCAACTACAAAGACCACAGGTAGATAAAGCCACAAATATGGGAAGAAACCAGCACAAAAAAATGAACACACCCATAACCAGAATGCCTCTCCTCCTACAGGGGATCACAACTCCTCAGCAGCAAGGGAACAAAGCTTGATGGAGAATGAGTCTAATGAATTGACAGAAACAGGCTTCAGAAAGTGGGTAATAACAAATTTCTCTGAGCTAAAAGAACAAATTTTAACCCAATGCAAAGAAACTGAGAACCTTGAAATGCTTTATACTTATTTACTGATGAAATGCTAATGAGAATAAACAGCTTAGAGAAGAATATAAATGAATTGATGGAGCTGAAAAACACAACATGAGAACTTCATGAAGTATACACAAGTTTCAATAGCCGAATCAACAAAGCAGAAGAAAGGATATCAGAGATTGAAGATCAACTCAATGAAATAAAATGAGAAAGCAAGATTACAAGAAAAGAGTGAAAAGAAATGAACAAAGCCTCCAAGAAACATGGGATTATGTGAAAAGACCTAATCTACGTTTGAGAGGTGTACCTGAATGTGATGGAGAAAATGAATCCAAGCTGAAAAAACTCTTCAGGATATTATCCAGGAAAATTTCCCCAACCTAGCAAGGCAGGCCAACATTCAAGTCCAGGAAATACAGAGAATACCACAAAGTTATTCCTCAAGCAACCCCAAGGCACATAATTGTCAGATTCACCAGTGTTGAAATGAAGGGGAAAATGCTAAGGGCAGCCAGAGAGAAAGGTCGGGTCACCCACAAAGGGAAGCCCATCAGACTCACAGCAGATCTTTCAGCAGAAACCCTACAAGCCAGAAGAGAGTGGGGGCCAATATTCCAACATCCTTAAAGAAAAGAACTTTCAGCCTAGAATTTCATATCCAGCCAAAGTAACTTTCATAAGTAAAGGAGAAATAAAATTCTTTATAAACAAGCAATTGTTCAGAGATTTCATCACCACCTGGCTTGCCTTACAAGAGCTCCTGAAAGAAGCACTAAACATAGAAAGGAATAACCAGTACCAGCCATTCCAAAAATGTACCAAATGATAAAGAGCAGCAACGCAATGAAGAAACTGCATCAACTACCAGGCAAAACAACCAGCTAGCATCAAAATAAAAGAATCAAATTCACACATTACAATATTAACATTAAATGTAAATGGCTAAGTGCCCCAATCAAAAGACACAGACTGGCAAATTAGATAAAAAGTCAAAACCCATCTGTGTGCTGTATCCAGGAAACTCATCACATATGCAAGGATATACATAGGCTCAAAATAAAAGGATGGAGAAATATTTACCAAGCAAATGGAGAGCAAAAAAAAAAAAAAGCAGGAGTTGCAATCCTAGTCTCATAAAATAGACTTTAAACCAACGAAGATCAAAAGAGACAAAAAAGGGCATTACATAATGGTAAAAGGATCAATGCAACAAGAAGAGTGAATGATCCTAAATATATATGCACCCAATACAGGAGCACCCAGATACATAAGGCAAGTTCTTAATGACCTATAAAGAGACTTAGACTCCCATACAATAATAGTGGGAGACTTTAACACTCTACTGTCAACATTAGACAGATCAATGAGACAAAAAACTAACAAGGATGTCCAGGACTTGAACTCAGAGCTGGACCAAGAAATCTAATAGACATTTACAAAATTCTCCACCCAACAGCCACAGAATATACATTCTTCTCAGCACCACATTATACCTACTCTAAAATTGACCACATAATTGCAAGCAAATCACTCCTTAGCAAATGCAAAAGAATGGAAATCAAAACAAACAGTCCCTCAAACCACAGTGTAATCAAATTAGAACTTAGGATTCAGAAACTAATTCAAAACTGCACAACTTCATGGAAACTGAAAAACTAGCTCCTGAATATTGACTGGATAAACAATGAAATGAAGGCAGAAATAAAGATATTCTTAGAAACAAATGAGAATGAAGACACAATGTACCACAATGTCTAGGACACATGTAAAGCAGTATCTAGAGGGAAATTTAGAGCAATAAATGCCCACATGAGAAGCAAGGAAAGATCTAAAATTGACATCCTATCATCAAAATTGAAAGAGCTAAAGGAGCAAGATAAAAAAACTCAAAAGCTAGCAGAAGACAAGAAATAACTCAGATCAGAGTAGAACTGAAGGAGACACAGACACAAAAAAAACCCTTCAAATAATTAATAAATCCAGGAGCTAGCTTTTTGAAAAGATCAAACCAGATTAATAAAAAAGAGAGAAGAATCAAATAGATACAATAAAAAATGATAAAGGGAATATCACCACTGATTCCACAGAAATACAAACTACCATCAGAGATTACTACAAACAACTCTATGCATATAAATCAGTAAACCTGGAAGAAATGGATAAATTCCTGGAACTTGCACCCTCTCAAGTCTAAACCAGGAAGAAGTTGAAACCCTGAATAGACCAATAACAAGGCCTGAAGTTGAAGTAGCAATTAGTAGCCTATCAAGCAAAAAAAAGCCCAGGTCCAGATGGGTTCACAGCTGAATTCTACCAGACATACAAAGAGGAGCTGGTACCACTCCTTTTGAAACTATTCCAAACAACCCAAAAAGAGGGAATCCTTCCCAAATCATTTTATGAGTCCAACATCATCCTGATACCAAAACCTGGCAGAGACTCAACAAGTAAAGAAAATTTCAGGCCAATATCCATAATGAACGTAGATGCAAAAATCTTCAATAAAATGCTGACAAACCAACTGCAACAGCACGTCAAAAACCTTATCCATCACGATCATTAGGCTTCATCCTGGGGATGCAAGGCTGGTTCAATGTATGCAAGTCTATAAATGTAATTCACCACATAAACATAACCAAAGACAAAAACCACATGGATATCTCAATAGACTCAGAGAGGGCCTTTGACAAAATTCAACAGCATTTATGCTAAAAACTCTCAATAAACTAAGTATCAATGGAACATATCTCAAAATAATAAAAGCTATTTATGACAAATCCACAGCCAATATCATACTGAATGGGCAAAAACTGGAAGCATTCCCTTTGAAATCTGGTACTAGACAAGGATGCCCTCTTTCAATCAGGCAAGAAAAAGAAATAAGTGCATTCAATTAGGAAACGAGGAAGTCAAATTCTATTTGCAGATAACATGATTGTATTATTAGAAGACCCCATTATCTCAGCCCAAAATCTCCTGAAACTGACAAGCAACTTCAGCAAAGTCTCAGGATACAAAATAAATGTGCAGAAATCACAAGCATTCCTATACACCAATAACAGACTTAAATAGAGCCAAATCAAGAATGAACTGTCATTCACAATTACTAAAAAGAGAATAAAATATCTAGGAATACAACTAACAAAGAATGTAAAGGACCTCTTCAAGGAGAACTACAAACCACTGCACAAGGAAATAAGAGAGGACACAAACAGATGGAAAAACATTACATGCTCATAGTTAGGAAGAATCAATATTGTGAAAATGGTCATACTGCCCAAAGTAATTTATAGATTCAGTGCTATCCTCATCAATCTACCTATCACCCTCTTCACAGAACTGGAAAAAAACACCTTAAACTTCATAGGGAACCGAAAGTGAGCCTGCATAGCCAAGACAATCCCAAGCAAAAAGAACAAAGCTGGAGGCATCACGCTACCTGACTTCAAACTATACTACAAGGCTACAGTAATCAAACAGCATGGTACTGTTATCAAAACAGAAATATAGACCAATGGAACAGAACAAAGACCTCGGAGGCAATGCCACACATCTACAATCGTCTGATCTTTGACAAGCCTGACAAAACAAGCAATGCGGAAAGGATTCCCTGTTTAATAAATGGTGTTGGGAAAACTGGCTAGCCATGTGCAGAAACTGAACCCCTTCCTGACACTTTACACTAAAATTAACTCCAGATGGATTAAAGCCTTAAACATAAGACCTAACACCATAAAAATCCTAGAAGAAAACGTAGGCAAAACCATTCAGGATATAGGCATAGGCAAGGGCTTCATGAACAAAACATTAAAAGCACCAGCAACAAAAGCCAAAATAGACAAATGGAATCTAATTAAACTTCAGAGCTTCTGTACAGCAAAAGAAACAATCAGTAGAGCCAACAGGATGGGGAAAAAATTTTGCAATCTACCCATCTGACAAAGAAGTAATATCCAGAATCTACAAAGAAATGAAACAGATTTACAAGAAAAAAACAAACCCATTCAAAAGTGGGTGAAGGATATAAACAGATACTTTTCAACAGAAAACATACATGAGGTCAACAAACATATGGAAAAATGCTCATCATCACTGGTCATTAGAGAAATGCAAATCAAAACCACATTGAGATACCACCTCACACCAAGTAGAATGGCAATCACCAAAAAATCCAGAGACAACAGATGCTGGAGAGGATGTGGAGAAAGAGGAATACTTTTACACTGTTGGTGGGAGTATAAATTAGTTCAACCATTGTGGAAGAAAGTGTGGCAATTCCTCAAGGACCTAGAAATAGAAATTCCATTTGACCCAGCAATCCCATTGCTGGGTATATATCTAAAGGATTATAAATAGTTCTATTTTAAAGACACATGCACATATATGTTCATCGTGGCACTGTTTACAATAGCAAAGACCTGGAACCAACCCAAATACCCATCAATGATAGACTGGACAAGGAATATGTGGCACATATACACCATGGAATATTATGCAGCCACAAAAAACGATGAGCTCGTGTCCTTGTAGGGACATGGATGAATCTGGAAATGGTCATTCTCAGCAAACTGACACAAGAAAGACAAATCAAACACCACATGCTCTCACTCATAGGCAGCTGTTGAACAACGACAAAACACATTGGGGTCTGTTGGGGGGGACTAGGGGAAGGACAGCTGGGAGTAGGGAGTTTGGGAGGGATAACATGTGGAGCAATGCCAGATATAGGTGACAGGGATGGAGGCAGCAAACCACATTGCCATGTATGTACCTATGTAACAATCCTGCATGTTCTGCACATGTACCCCAGAACCTAAAGTGCAATATATATATATAATTCAAAATGGGATAGACACTTGAACAAAGAAATACACTACAATAGCCTTGCTGTAGTTTCATTATAGTTACCAAAACCCACAAAATGTTTTGCCTGGGTAATATGAAGTAGGAGAAATAACTCCTAAATCCTTCATATGCATAACTCTTACTTGGACAATGTTGTCAATTAATTATGAAGCAGTTTATTTAGTATTCATAAATGGAACGTACAAAGAAAAGGAAGAAAAGTTTACTTTATTCCTACAAGAAAATCGTGCACAAAGACATATACAGCATGACCAGAAGAGGCAGGCCACAGTTATCTAAGGGGTAATAGAACAGGCTTTTGTCAACTCACTATTTTCTGGCCAAAACCTTCCAACCATAATCATATTATAAGAAACCAGTGAATATTTTTGCTACATTAAAAGTCCTATTTCCTAAATGAATGAACACAAACAAAACTTAAGATATTTCTAAAATGCATGTGTTTCCTGAGACTTCTGCTGACTCCCAATGGCTTGGCAAAAATTTGAGTTACTAGTAGAAATCTCAATGGCTTTAAACTCTGAGTTTCTGGGACATTTTGTCAGTATAGCCTGAAAAAATACTTTAAATATATGCATTTAAGTAGTTATCTATTTTTTTTTTTTTGAGACAAAGTCTTACTCTGTTGCCCAGGCTAGAGTGTAGTGGCATGATCTCAACTCACTGCAACCTCAGCCTCCCAGGTTCAAGTGATTCTCCTGCCTCAGCCTCCCAAGTAGTTAGGATTACAGGTGCGTGCCACTACGCCCAGCTAATTTTTGTATTTTTAGTAGAGATGAGGTTTCACCATGTTGGCCAGGCTGGTCTCAAACTCCTGACCTCAAGTGATCCACCCACCTTGGCCTCTCAAAGTGCTAGGATTATAGGCGTGAGCCACTGAGCCCAGCTGTTGTTATCTATTTTAAGTCTTCATGTATAGTTTTTAAAATAGCTATCTTAAAAAATGGTTTTGCTTATTGTTACACATATTTAAAACTTTGTATCTTATGCTTTTTGTTTACTCTGAATCTCTAGGTTCACATGGAAGACATCTAAAAGCTGTAATCTGATCTTGAATTTACATGTCTCAGCATTTACATTCTGATTCCTTTACAATCTTGCTTACATTATGTGGGTATCTGCAGGAGGTTTTAGAAGAAACTTATCAACTGGGATTATACACACACTGAAAAAGATGCCACTGAATATCAAGTTTAACTCTTTTCTGAGGTATGCTGCCCATGATTTTGGTTGTATGCCTATCCTACACATTAAACATGCAGCCACTGATTTGTGGACCATGACAGTTTGCTACTGATCAACCTGGCACACAAGAAGAGGTTGAAGGATGATCCACTTTGAATGAAGGAACTTTGCAAGCCGTTGTTTCAGGAGACCCCTTTATGGCTTAAATAAGGGGCTAAACATACCTCCTGATATTCATCAAATAATTATAGGCTCTTTTTTCCTCTTGTGGGAAACAAATAGGTTTAGTAATTGTGTCATCCACTTAGAAAGTCACAAAAAAAATCAGTATCTTTCCCAGAAAAAAAATTTTTGTATTTCCTTCATCTGCACAGTGAAAACCTTATTTGTGGTATTATCTTAAATCCAAAGGGCAACAATAAATATCAAACAGGAACGTCTCACTGCAAATTCTATCGATAAGGAATAATTTGATAACAATAAAGAATTTTCTTCTAACCTGACTTACATTATTGGAAGAATGGACAAATGCATTCATATAAGTACCTTGAAGTAGTCAATAGATATTTAAAAAACTGTATCATAATGAAGAAAAAAAGGCCACTACTATTTAAATGCTGACAATCATGAAACCTCTATGTGCAGCAGGAGGAGAACACTCTCCCTGCTCACTCACTCTAGACAAATAGACAATCATGCCAACAGATTTCATGGGAGAAACAGACATGTAAGGTTGACAAAATTCCTGATAGAGGTACCTCTGTCTGAGGATTATGTTGTCGTTCAGTGTGCAGCCAGAGACCTCCCTAGTGAACCCAGTTAAATGAGGTAACATAGTGAACTGTTCCCAGGGCCATGCCTCCCCACCAGAGGGAAGTGTTATGACATCTCCTTCTGACTCCCATTCCCAGCCTCTGAGCCCACAGCTGTTCAGACATGTGAAAGAAAGAAAATCCCACAAAGAGCTAAAAACAATGAGTAAACATGAAAGTTTTTCAACATTATTTTGAAGTGAGAATGAAGAGCAGCAGAAAAATCCTCTCAGCTCTGTCTGAGGTTGTTTCTACAACCTCATTGACTAGTTTCAAAAGACTCAAATTCATTCTAGAGAAGGAAGTCAACCAGTATTTGGCCAAAGCCTAAAGCAAGGATGTCTACTTTCCCCTGTGCTGAACTTCCTGAAATATCTAATTCACCTTCATATCTCTGCAGCGGCTAGTGCAGTATCTTGACCAGCAAATACCTGGAGGGACAGAGAGGAGAGTAAAATGCTCTTTCCATTTCCTTCATCTGCACAGTGAAAAACTTATTTGTGGTATTATCTTAAATCCAAAGAGCATGGCAGAGGGCTTGTCTACCTTATAGAAATGGTAGAAAGACCAAGTCTCATCCAGAGTCATGGAGAAATACAAAGAGGTATTTATTAATTTCCAGGTGACTAGCTTAAGTCCTTTGTTGATTTTAAAACATCCAAACGCTTCTGAGATTTCATAAGTCAAATGAGTTTCAGAATCTTACCAGTAAATTTCAAAGAATGCAAACTTATTTGACTTTTTATCCTCAGAAAAAAACAAGAATAAATTTCAAGCAGGAGGCTTTCACTGCAAATTCTATTGTTAAGGAATAATTTGATAACAACAAAGAATTTTCTTCTAACCTGACTCACATTATTGTAGGAATGGAGGAATGCATTCATATGAGCACCTTGAAGTAGTCAACAGATATTTTACTTTTTTATTATTATTTTTTTTGTTGAATTTTTATTGCATTTTAGGTTTTGGGGTACATGTGCAGAACGTGCAAGACATTTGCATAGGTACACACATGGCCGTGTGTTTTGCTGCATTCCTCCCCTTCACCCACATTTGGCATTTCTCCCCAGGCTATCCCTCCCCAGTTCCCCCCCATGCTGTCCCTCCCCTATTCCCCCCAATAGGCCCCAGTGTGTAGTACCTCCCTCCCTGTGTCCATGTGTTCTCAATTTTCTCACCCGCCTATGAGTGAGAATATGTGGTATTTTGTTTTCTGTTCTTGTGTCAGTTTGCTGAGAATGATGTTCTCCAGATTCATCCATGTCTTTACAAAGGACACAAACTCATCATTTTTAATTGCTGCATAATATTCCATGGTGTATATGTGCCACATTTTCCCAGTCCAGTCTATCGTCAATTGGCATTTGGGTTGGTTCCAGGTCTTTGCTATTATAAACAGTGCTGCAATGAACATTCATGTGCATGTGTCCTTATCGTAGAACGATTTATAGTCCTTTGGATATATACCCAGTAATGGGATTGCTGGGTCAAATGGAATTTCTATTTCTAGGTCCTTGAGGAATCGCCACACTGTCTTCCACAATGGTTGAGCTAATTTACACTCCCACCAACAGTGTAAGAGTGTTCCCATTTCTCCACATCCTCTCCAGCATCTGTTGTCTCCAGATATTTTAATAATTGCCATTCTAACTGGTGTGAGATGGTATCTCAATGCGGTCGGTTTTGATGTTCAACTTTCTAATGACCAGTGATGATGAGCATTTTTTCATGTGTTTGTTGGCCTCATGTATGTCTTCTTTTGTAAAGTGTCTGTTCATATCTTTTGCCCGTTTTTGAATGGGCTTGTTTTCTTCCTGTAAATCTGTTTCAGTTCTTTGTAAATTCTGGATATCAGCCCTTTGTCAGATAGGTAAACTGGAAAGATTTTTTCCCATTCTGTTGGGTACCAATTCACTCTAGTGACTGTTTCTTTTGCCGTACAAAAGCTGTGGAGTTTGATTAGGTCTCATTTGTCTATTTTGGCTTTTGTTGCCAATGCTTTTGGTGTTTTGGTCATGAAGTTCTTGCCTACTCCTATGTCCTGAATGGTTTTGCCTAGATTTTCTTCTAGGGTTTTTATGGTGCCAGGTCTTATGTCTAAGTCTTTAATCCATCTGGAGTTAATTTTAGTGTAAGGTGTCAGGAAGGGGTCCAGTTTCTGCTTTCTGCACATGGCTAACCAGTTTTCCCAACACCATTTATTAAAGAGAGAATCCTTTCCCCATTGCTTCTGTCTGGTTTATCAAAGATTATATGGTTGTAGATATGTTGTGTTGCCTCCGATGCCTCTGTTCTGTTCCATTGGTCTATATCTCTGTTTTGGTACCAGTACCATGCTGTTTTGATTACTGTAGCCTTGTAGTATAGTTTGAAGTCTGGTAGTGTGATGCCTCCAGCTGTGATCTTTTTGCTTAGAATTGACTTGGCTATGCGGGCTCTCTTTTGGTTCCATATGAAGTTCATGGTGGTTTCTTCAAGTTCTGTGAAGAAATTCAATGGTAGCTTGATGGGGATAGCATTGATTGTGTAAATTACTTTGGGCAGTATAGCCATTTTCATGATATTGATTCTTCCTAACCATGAAATGTTTCTCCATCTGTTTGTGTCCTCTCTTATTTCGTTGAGCAGTGGTTTGTAGTTTTACTTGAAGAGGTCCCTTACGTTCCTTGTAAGTTGTATTCCTAGATATTTATTCTCTTTGTAGCAATTGTGAATGGCAGTTAGTTCTTGATTTGGTTCTCTTTAAGTCTGTTATTGGTGTATAGAAATGCTTGTGATTTTTGCACATTGATTTTATATCCTGAGACTTTGCTGAAGTTGCTTATCAGTTTCAGGAGTTTTTGGGCTAAGGTGATGGGGTCTTCTAGGTATACTATCATGTCATCTGCAAATAGAGACAATTTGACTTCCACCTTTCCTATTTGAATACCCTTCATTTCTTTTTCTTGCCTGATTGCTCTGGCTAGAACTTCCAGTACTATGTTGAATAGGAGTGGTGAGAGAAGGCATCCTTGTCTAGTGCTGGATTTCAGAGGGAATGCTTCCAGTTTTTGCCCATTCAGTATGATATTGGCTGTTAGTTTCTCATAAATAGCTTTTATTACTTTGAGATATGTTCCATCAATACCGAGTTTATTGAGGGTTTTTAGCATAAAGGGCTGTTGAATTTTGTCAAAAGCTTTCTCTGCATCAATTGAGATAATCATGTGGTTTTTGTTTTTGCTTCTTTTTATGTGGTGAATTATGTTTATAGACTTGTGTGTGTTGAACCAGCCTTGCATCCCCGGGATGAATCCTACTTGATCATGATGGATAAATTTTTTAATGTGCTGTGGCAATCAGTTTGCCAGTATTTTATTGAAGATTTTTGCATCTATGTTCATCATGGATATTGGCCTGAAGTTTTCTTTTATTGTTGAGTCTCTGCTGGGTTTTGGCATCAGGATGATGTTGGTCTCATAAAATGATTTGGGAAGGGTTCCCTCTTTTTGAATTATTTGGAATAGTTTCAGAAGAAATGGTAACAGTTCCTCTTTGTGTGTCTGGTAGGATTTGGCTGTAAAGCCATCTGGAACTGAGCTTTTTTGTGTGTGTGGTAAGCTCTTAATTGCTGCCTCAACTTCAGACCTTGTTATTGGTCTATTCATAGTTTCAGCTTCCTCCTGGTTTAGGCTTGGGAGGACACAGGTGTCCAGGAATTTGTCCATTTCTTCCAGCCTTACTAGTTTATGTGCATAGAGTTCTTTGTAGTATTCTCTGATGATGGTTTGAATATCTGTGGTGATTTCCCCTTTATCGTTTTTTATTGCATCTGTTTGGTTGTTCTCTCTTTTCTTTTTTATCAGTCTGGCTAGTGGTCTGTCTATTGTGTTGATCTTTCTGAAAAACCAGCTCTTGGATTTATTGATTTTTTTGAAGGGTTTTTTGTGTCTCTATCTCCTTCAGTTCTGCTCTGATCTTAGTTATTTGTTGTCTTCTGCTAGGTGTTGAGTTTTTTTTATCTTGCTCCTCTAGCTCTTTCAATTTTGATGATAGCGTGTCAATTTTGGATCTCTCCACTCTTCTCATATGGGCACTTATTGCTATATATTTTCCTCTACAGACTGCTTTAAATGTGTCCCAGAGACTCTGGTATGTTGTGTCTTCATTCTTATTGGTTTCAAAGAACTTGTTTATTTCTGCCTTCATTTCATTGTTTATCCAATTGACATTCAAGAGCCAGTTGCTCAGTTTCCATGAAGTTGTGCGGTTCTGAGTTAGTTTCTGAATTCTGAGTTCTATCTTGATTGCACTATGGTCTGAGAGACTGTTTGTTATGATTTCAGTTGTTTTGTATTTGCTGAGGAGTGCTTTTCTTCCAATTATGTGGTCAACTTTGGAGTAGGTGTGATGTGGTGCTGAGAAGAATGTATATTCTGTGGATTTGGGGTGGACAGTTTTGTAAATGTCTATCAGGTTTGCTTGTTCCAGGTCTGAGTTCAAGTCCTGGATATCCTTGTTAATTTTCTGTCTGGTTGATCTGTCTGCTATTGACAGTGGAGTGTTAAAGTCTCCCACTATTATTGTGTGGGAGTCTAAGTCTCTTTGTAAGTCATTAAGAACTTGCCTTAGATATCTGGGTGCTCCTGTATTGGGTCCATATATATTTAGAATCGTTAGCTCTTCTTGTTGTATTGATCCTTTTACCATTATGTAATGACCTTCTTCGTCTCTTTTGATCTTTGTTGCTTTAAAGTCTATTTTATCCGAGATGAGAATTGCAATTCCTGCTTTTTTTTTTTTTTTTTTTTTTTTTTTTTTTTTTTTTTTTTTTTTTTTTGCTCTCCATTTGCTTGGTAAATCTTCCTGCATCCCTTTACTTTGGGCCTTTGTGTGTCCTTGCATGTGAGATGGGATTCCTGGATACAGCACATCGATGGGTTTTGGTTTTTTATCCAATTTGCCAGTCTGTGTCTTTTGATTGGTGCATTTAGCTCATTTACATTTAGGGTTAATATTGTTATGTGTGAATTTGATACTGCCATTTTGATGCTAGCTGGCTGTTTTGCCCATTGGTTCATGTACATTTTTCATTTTGTTGATGCTCTTTAGCGTTTGGTATGCTTTTAGGATGGCTGGTACTGGTTGTTTCTTTCTATGTGTAGTGCCTCTTTCAGGAGCTGTTGTAAAGCAGGCCTGGTGGTGACAAAATCTCTGAGTACTTGCTTGTTGGCAAAAGATTTTATTCTTCTTTCACTTATGAAGCTCAGTTTGGCTGGATATGAAATTCTGGGTTGAAAGTTCTTTCCCTTAAGAATGTTGAATATTGGCCCCCACTCTCTTCTGGCTTGTAGAGTTTCTGCCGAGAGATCTGCTGTGAGTCTAATGGGCTTCCCTTTGTGGGTGACCCGACCTTTCTCTCTGGCTGCCCTTAGTATTTCCTCCTTCATTTTAACCCTGGTGAATCTGATGATTTTGTTCCTTGGGGTTACTCTTCTTGCAGAATATCTTTGTGGTGTTCTCTGTATTTCCTGGAGTTGAGTATTGGCCTGCCTTGCTAGGTTGGGGAAATTTTCCTGGATAATATCCTGAAGAGTATTTTCCAGCTTGGATTCATTCTCTTCATCACATTCTGGTACACCTATCAAACGTAGGTTGGGTCTCTTCACGTAGTCCCACATTTCTTGGAGATTTTGTTCATTCCTTTTTGTGCTTTTTTCTCTAATCTTGGTTTCTCATTTTATTTCATTGAGTTGATCTTCGACTTCTGATATTCTTTCTTCTGCTTGGTCAATTCGGCTGTTGAAACTTGTGCATGCTTCGCGAAGTTCTCGTGTGGTGTTTTTCAGCTCCTTCACTTCATTCATATTCCACTCTAAGTTGTCCATTCTTGTTATCATTTTCTCAAATCTTTTTTCAAGGTTCTTAGTTTGTCTGCATTGATTTAGAACATGTTCTTTTAGCTTACTGAAGTTTCTCATTATCCAGCTTCTGAAGTCTGATTCTGTCATTTCGTCACACTCATTCTCCGTTCAGCTTTGTTCCCTTGCTGGTGAGGAGTTTTGGTCCTTTGTAGGAGGTGAGGTGTTTTGGTTTCATGTGTTTTCCTTTTTTTTTGCACTGGTTTCTTCCCATCTTTTTGGATTTATCCACCTGTCATCTTAGTAGCTGCTGACTTTTCGATTGGGTCTCTGAGTGGCACCCAGATTGTTCATGATGAAGTATTTCTGTTACTTAGTTTTCCTTCTAACAGTCTAGCCCCTCTGCTGTATGACTGCTGAGGTCCACTCCAGGCCCTGCTTGTCTGGGGTACACCTGTAGCAGCTGCGGAATGGTGAGGGATGCTACCAGTTTCTTCTGCTGCTATCTTTGTCCCAGAATGATGCCTGCCAAATGTCAGTCTGATTAGTCCTTTTTTGAGGTGACTCTTTGGATATACAGGGGTCAGGGAGCTGCTTGAGGAGATGGTCTGTACTTTATAGGAGCTCCAGTGCTGAGCTGTGAGCTCCGTTGTTCATTCAGGGAACTTGGGTGGGTGTGTTTAGGTCTGCTGCCGCAGAACTTATAAAACCCCCCCTTTTTTCCCCTCAGATGCTCTGTCTCAGGGAGTTGGGGCTTTCTTTATGAGTATCCGTTGCACTGTCTTGCCCAGCTAGGAGGCAGTCTAGTCACTATTTGCCTGCTGAGGCTCCACCCTGCTACCGCAGGGTCCACCCTGCTGCCACAGGGCTCTGCCCTACTGTGGTGGGCTCTGCCCTGTTGTGGAGTCTCTCTGTTATGGCAGGTTGCCTCAGCAATGGCAGGCTGCTTCAGCAATGGGTGTGTACCTCAGTAGGGGCGGAATGCATCCGTAGTGGCGGACGCCCCTCCCCCACCGAGCTGCACCATCCTGGATTCAGCTGAGCCCGCAGTAAAACTCTCACTCCTGAGCGTTTCGAATTGCTATTTTGTTTGTCCCTGTGGGGGTGGGACCCACTGAGCCTGATCACCTGGCTCCCTGTCTCAGAGTTCTTTTTCTCTCTCTCTCGTTTTTTTTTTTTTTTAAGTTGAATTGTTGACTCTCTCACAGGTGTTTCAGTAGCCTACTGATAGGGCACCGAGATCTGTGTGATTTCCCATGCTGTGGTCCACTGCGCCAGCTCAAATCACACTTCCCAGGAGTCTCCTGGTCTGGCTCACTGTCCAAGTCCCATTTAATCAGATGGATATGTTAATCTCCCCTCTGAAATCTCAGATTGCTGGTTTAACAGTGCACCCAGACATGTGAGTTTTGTATGGGGTGCCGCTGCACTGCAGTGCCGGCTGAAATGGCCATGCAAGCCGAAAGGGCTGTGCTGGTGTCCCATGTCTCTCCTACACCTAGGAACTTCCCCGTTCTGTGGGCAACAAAGATCCGTCTGAAAATGCAGCTAGGACTCACCCTCTGCGCCTTCATTGAGAGCTGCAATCCTGAGTTGTTCCTACTGCGCCATCTTGGAAATTCCGATTCCTAGATATTTTAAAAATCTGTATCATAATGAAGAAAAAAGGCCCCACTACTATTTAAATGCTGACAATCATGAAGCTTCTAAGTTCAGCAGCATAAGAACACTCTCTCTGCTCACTCACTCTAAACGAATAGACAATCATGCCAACAGATTTCATCTGATTGTATCTTTGTATTTTATTTTTGTTGGAAACAGAGGTTATAAGAACTAATATTTATTCACCAATGCTATATCTAAAAGATAGCCAAAATTTGAAAAAGAGCTCAATAGAGAGATGGAAAAGAAGAAAATCCATGGATAAATAGAAGCCTTTGCTGGTGTTTGGTATCACTAATATAGATGTATAATAGTGATACTTACTGAAACACAATCTTAAATGGCACACTTGTCAGACAGGATATGCATTAAGTGTATGGTGGGAGAGGGCTACAAACATTCTGCCTAATTTTAACTTCTGAAATTTTAGCCCTGTCACTGAACTTGTGTTTTGTAGTTTCTTGGATTTCCTCAATAGAAATGTCGGATCCAGACTTACTTTTGTTGTCTCCCCTCAGTCACCCATCTCTGAGTCTTGATTGAGATGACAAAGTTGGCAACAGAGTGTCAGAATTTCTCTGTCTTCCCACAATTCTGCACAGAGTCACTCTCCCACCTGCCTCCTTCCACAGCAGGGGACATGTCCTAGGACTGGCTCCTGGCCCAGTGCATTAGCCCCTGGGCTGGGCAGATGCTCACTCAGGATCATGTTCTCCCTGTTGGGGACACCAAGTTTCCAATCTCAACCTATTACCTCCAAGCTTGTCATCTGATTTCTATATTTCTTTCATGCTGATCTGGGTTCAGTCCTAATTTCACTTTTCTCATAAAATAGGCTCTCTGCCAGTGATGCTCTCAAAAGTATCTACATTTCCAGAACATATGTTCCATCCTCAAAGCACCCATACTTACTGCCTCACCTTACAGAGACATATACACATACCTTAGCTTTAAACCTACTGAAGACAGGTCTTTGCTTTCTTAAAATTCCCATGTTCTTATTGACTAGCAAATCTCTTAAGCATACACCTTAAAACTGGTGGGTAAATACTTAGGGATCTTACTTTGTGAAATAGACATGTTTAAAAGTAATGCAGATGTAGATCTCATTTAAAATACACTGTGTACACTAGCTTTTTCATGAGATCCTATGTTGACTATATATATATATATATATATATATATATACACACACACACACATATATATATATACACACATATATATATATATATATATATATATATATATATATACACACACATATATATATATTGAAATGGAGTCTTGCTCTGTCTCCAAGGCTGGGGCAATAGTGCAATCTCCACTCACCACAACCTTGGCCTCCTAAGTTCAAACAATTATCCTGCTTCAGCCTCCTGAGTAGCTAGGATTATAGGCGTGTGCCACCACGCCCAGCTAATATTTTGTATTTTTAGTAGAGACAGGGTTTCACCATGTTGGCCAGGCTGGTCTCCAACTCCTGAGGTCATGATCTGCCCACCTCAGCCTCCTTATCTGCTCATCTTGGCTTCCCAAAGTGCTGGAATTACAGGTGTGAGCCACCGCAACCAGCCCATTGACTACTTTTGAACAAAATTATACTCTAATGGTTTCATTTTTTTTTCCTCTTCTTCTTTGAGACAGAGTCTCACTCTGTCACCCAGGCTGGAGTACAATGGCTCAATTTTTGCTCACTGCAACCTCTGCCTCCCAGGTTCAAGTGATTCTCTTGCCTCAGCCTCCTGAGTAGCTGGGATTACAGGTGCCAAACACCACTCCTGGTTGATTTTTGAACTTTTTTTATTAGAGGCTGGGTTTCACCATGTTAGCCAGGCTGATCTCCAACTCCTGACCTTGTGATCCACCTACCTCAGCCTCCCAAAGTACTGGGATTACAGGCATGAGCCACCATGCCCAGCCATTAACTACTTTTAAACAAAACTTATCTCTAATGATTTTCTTAATAAGTTTAGATTTTTACTCAAAGGGTTTCAAGGCAACTCACAGAGAATTTGGAACCCCCTGGAAGCTACCTAAATGCTATAATATCGCTTCATGCTGTAGCAAAAATTGTGCCAAATAAATGTTTTCTGCATATACAAAAAACTATCAGTCTTGTAAACAACAGAAACCATGATGTTTTACCAATCTCTATGTATAACTAAGCCATGCAGTGGTTCTGTATCTTAGTTTTAAAGATGGTACTAATTGAAGAGTTCAGAATTTTTGCTTTGAATTTTATTCAAATTCCTTGGTTTATAATGACCTAAGCATCTTTCTAGAGTCTAAACTAAAACAGCATTTTCAACCTTAACACTACCAACATTTTGGACCAGATAACTGCTGCTGGGTGGCGGGGGGCGAGGGTGTCCTGCACATTGTAGGATGTTTAGTAGTACATCTAACCTCTACCCACTAGATGCCAGCAATACCTGCCAATTCTCTGAGTTGGGACAACCAAAAACGTGTTTAGACTCTGGCAAATGTTCCTGGGGAGAAAATTCCATTTTCTTGTGATCTCTGTACCAGCAGCATTACCATTACCTGTTGGTTTATTTAAAAATCCAAGTTTGAGACCATTTTGACCTAGCGAATCAAAATCACTGGGAATGGTATTTAGGAAACTGTCATTTAACAACTCGTCGGGTGATTTTGACACACACTGAAATTTGAGAGCTGCAGAGACCCAAGTCCCTTGAAAGGTAAGGGAGGGTGGGGGTGGGGAATCTTTAAGAATCCAAACATCTAGATTATACCCTAGACTAATAAATTATAACCACTGGGGTTGGGACACAGGCATCAATAAATGTTGAAGCTTGAGTAATGGCTCCATGAATTGCCTGGGGACTCTAAAAATACTTGCAACTGGGCCCACTTACTGTCAATTAAACTAGAACCCCTAAGATGGGATCCAGACATCAAGATTTTTTCTCTCCCAAGTACAATGTCACAGGTGATTTTGGAACATAATAAGCACTCAGTAAAACTCTTTTCTTTCAAAGTACAAGCCTCTGAAAATGCAAAATAATAAAAAGATCTCTTTAAAGAAATATTTATAGGCAATTATTGAATTCTTATTCTAACCCAGACAAACCTGTTGGTACCCAGAGTCAGGTATCTAGCAAAGGTAGATTGCTTACGAATTCTGGAAGTTGCCAATGTGAAATAAACTATTTTAATATTACTAGTCACTCAAATAGCCATATGCAGAAGGCATAAGATGAAAACATCCTTGCACTACTGCTGCTTTTCACGGATTAGCTGGGGTGTATAAAGAATCTAACTGTGGCTCCTTCCTCTGGGATACTCTTTGAGTGCATTAAGCCTACTGCCTATGTACCTGGTTAGTCCTGCAGAGTGCATGCTCTTTAACCTAGCTGTTCCTATTCTTTGGTTTTTGGAGCTTTTCCTACTTTTGTGAACTTTTGGATGCAGAGGATACGTTGACATTTTGGCAGAGGATCATGACATACACAGAAATGTCTCTCCATGGTAAATATAGCTCAGTAGGGAAAAGAATCAGACATTTCTACAGAGCTTGGTGATTTTCTTGATTGCCTGTGCAATGAAGTTTTATACATCCAAACAACTGAAAATAAAAATCTATTTATAAAATATTCATAAAAATAAATGTGTTGATATATGTGTATGGGTTCTAAAAATCAATCTAATTCAAACAAAAGGCAAGTTCTAAGAAGAAATCAAGAAGCTTCTGTGTCACTTTGTAGGTCTCTTTTGGATTGTTATTATTTTCAACAGATTCTGTGGTTGTTGAAGAGCTTTAAGTTTATGTGTCAAAGAGGCATGACACAGCCTAATAGAACTGTGTATGATTCCTGATCCAGAAGTTCCTGGTTATGTATCTTTGGAGAGTTAATCTCTCTCAGTCTTAGTTTCCTTACCATTTTCCCACTGGAGTTGTTATGGGTGCTATATGAGATAAAGAGTAGGTAACTCGGATGTCGCTCCTCCAGCTCCTGCTGGCAATAAATCTCCCATGTTTGACACAGAAACAATAGGAGGTTCAAACAAGAAGCCATCACATTGCAAATTCTGGAGACTGTTTTCAACATTAATTCAAGTAGGGGGAGAATAGGGTGAGAGATCTTACTGTTCCCAAAGAATCATTAAAAGTTATAAAAATAATGATCCGTATTAAGATGTGCTTTTTTATTTCTAGAAACATTTGTGTTGTTTTGGTCTTGTATTTGTACAGAAATAAAATTAAGTCTAATTTTTCACCACCCTTTGATTCAGAAAAACCTCAACAGCCTCTTCACTAGGGACAGAATCCAAATCCTGCCAACAGGAGCAAATACTGATGAACACATCCCAGTTCAGAGAGCTCTAGATCAGACTGGCCATGGGTATCATTTACATGGTGTCATGGTGCTTTGCTAAATGTATCTTCTTGTTAATTAGATGTTTAAACAACAATAATCCAGCTTCTTGAGTTCTTCTTGAGTTAGGGACTATTTGGTGGGCTTAATGCTGTATAATGTCTTATATGTTTAGAATTGCAAATGTCACTTTTAATAAGTAATTCAAAGCTTGAGTGAACTAAGGATGTGAGGCCAACTAGAGAGTAGGAGCCTTAATTATAAGACCGAAAGCAGTTGTTTTCAGCAAGTGTGTGGTCTTTAGACAAGCAGAACCAGTGGCCTCTGGAAATTTTGTTTAGAAATGCATATTCTTAGACCCCACACCAAATCTACACATCATTCTGATGTCCACTCAAGTTTGAGAACCACTGATCTAGTGCTGTGCTTCCTAAATCTGAGTGTTCATCAAAATCTTCTGAAGAGCTTGTTAAAAAAAAATCTAGATCAACAGATGATTTCATGCCATTCCTCTAGTTTCTGATTCAGTTGGTTTGGGACAAAGAAATTTAAAAAGATGCCTCTAGGTGATTCTGTGGATTGTCTGGGTTTAGGAACCACTTTATAAACTACCAGATTTCAGTGGCTCACATTTGGTGGAATGGGGGAAAAGAAGAAAGAGAGGAGAAAAGGAGGGAGGAGTAGGAAAAGAAAAGTGAGGAAAAAGAGGGAAGAAAAGGAAGAGACAAGGTGGGGGAGTATGGAAGCAGAAAAGACAGAAGAAGAGAGGATGAAATAGATTTTCCCTCTTTAGGTCAAATACTTCATGATATACCTATATTTAATAACTAGTTTCAGAAATAAATGTTAAGAATTTAATTGCAAGTTTTTCAATGAAGTCTAGGGCAAAAATGGTGTCCTTTCTCCCTAATTCTTGACTATCATTCATTGTTTAATTTAGCCCTAATTACCTATCAGATTTCACTAGAATATCATTGCATAACACACTTGAAATATTTATCCTGGAGTCAGATCCTTTAAGGTCTTGTCCTTAGCTCTGAAATCTTAGGGTTGGAATTAAAAAATCCTGTCAGTAGTTTGGCTTCAGTATTCTCCAATGCCAGTTTTTCTGCATCTGAAATACTAAGAAGCTGTTCCTCTTTAGTGCTAATGGAAAGCAAAGCCCATCTAACCCCTCCTCAGCTGCCAAGCTGAAATCATATACCATCTTCTCTGACTCTCCTGTTATTGACCTCTTTGTGTGTCTAAGAAATAAATTCTTTCAAGTAAAATGTCTACAAATGACAGAACCAAAAGTTCTTGCAACATATTTTGAAATACCATAAGAAGAAAAATGTTATTTTCCACTCTTAACAAAGTATTACCATTCTAGCGGTAATTTTAGCCTCAACATTTTATTATGAAATGAAAGTCTCTTTCTAACTCCCTAGACTAGGGGGCTGGTAAACTATGACCTGTTACCTGTTGTTGCACAACCACTGAGCTAAGAAAGGTTTTTATATTTTTAAATAATTGAAAATGCCAACAAATAATATATTTAATATGTGAAAATGATATGAAAATCAAATTTCAGTGTCCATAGTGAAACGTTATTGGAATACAGCCATATTCATTTGTTTATTGTCTATGGCAGCTTTTGTGTTATAAAGTACAAAAGCAGAAATATTCAGAGATTTTATTACAACCAAGCCTGCTTTACAAAGACTTCTGAAAGAAGCATTACACAAAGAAAGGAACAACCAGTATTAGCCTTTCTAAAAATATACCAAAAAATAAAAAGCATCAACATAAAGAAGAATTTACATCAACGAATGGATAAAATAGCCAGTTAAGATCAAATGGCAGTAACCCTAAATTTAAATCGACTAAATCCCCCCATCAAAAGATACAGCCAAAACCCAACGGTATACTACATCCAGACCCATTTTATATCCAAAGATACACAAAGACTCAAAACAAAGGGTTGGAGAAAGATTTACCAACCAAATGGAGAGCAAAAATAATAAATAAACAAAAAGCAGGAGTTGCAATTCACACATTTGATAAAACAGATTTCAGAACAACAAAGATACAGTGGTAAAAGGCAATAATAAGAACTAAGGATCCTAACACTCAGATACATAAGACCCATAAAAAGATTTAGACTCAACTAGACAGAAAATTAATAAGGATATCCAGAACTTGAACTCAGATCCGGAGCAAGTAAACTTAATAAGTATTTATAGAGCTCTCCACTTTAAATACACAAAATATACATTCTCCACTTTAAATACACAAAATATTGATCGGCCATTATTAATACCCATTCATAGAATAAAGCAATATTCCTGTTCTCTCTCTCTCTCTTTTTCTTCCTCTCCTTCTCTCCTTTTTTTCAAAAAAGAAAAAAAGAAACATGGACCTAGTACAAGTTCATTTAGAGACCATCGAAATGAATCCCATCTTCCTTCTCATTGCCTCAATCACTCCAGATGTCCAGTCCTCTCCTCTGACCCATTATTCCTGGAACTCTGAATTTCCTATTTCTCTACACATCCCTTAATTTGGCCCAATAATCCCCTCCTGGGGCCTTTCCTCTAAAATCCTTCTGCTCTATGACTCCAAGTCCATGACTGGCAAACTCCCTGATATATCAACCTTTTCAGAATATTCTCTCTACCTAAAAGAAAAAAGAAAAAAAAAAAAAAAAAAGCAAAGCTTTAGCTCTGTGACTTTGGAAGGCATTCCATGATATCCCCTTTGCTTAATAATAGTCTGTTTTATATCTTAGATATTGTTCTTTGAGGGAGAGAGACACTTTTCTTAAACAGAAATCTTTTAAATCTTAGTAGGGGGAGTAGAAGTAATGAGTGATGAGTAGAACCATTAGTAGGGAGTAGACTCAATTCAACATTATCTACTGGACAAAATTCCTATCAGAAGATTTATTTCTTACTGATATTAATACAAATGAAAAATGTTACAGAGGTAGAGAAATCTAAGTATTCATTCTAATTTCCTAATAAAAAAAAAAGAGAGAGAGAGAATTATTCAAGACGATAGAGATCATATGACCCACAAGATTCAAAAATATTTTTTCTGTGGACCTTTACAGAAAAAGTATGCCAACACCTGTTCCAGACTCTGAGCTGTTAAAGGGAATAGATCCACAGCTATTCATCTTAGCCCTTGTTACCTACCAGTGGTTTCCCACCTTAAGTATACTTCATGTTTTTCATTTTATGTATGCACAACTTGTTTTGCAGTTTTTATAATCCACTTTGCTTCTGAAAGCAATGTTTTTCCTGTCATGAATAAAAATATGAATAAGAATAGCCTTCTTTGCACAAAGCCAAAAAGGTTTTTTAAAATTCCACTTTCAACAGTTTTAACTCATTTTTCATTTTATTGTAAGTTATTTTGTTCCTGCAAAGAATCTAACAGGAACACAGTTATCAATCATCTCTTTCAAAGAGATAGTATTGACATCTGAATTACATCTAAAATAGAGGGAGAGAGGATGAAGGGGAAAGTATGAATCAGGCTTAGAAAAACAACAGTAATTCTAAGGATCTAAAATTACCTGAGAAATAAGATCATCAAGAAAAAAATGAAAGCCAGCAGCAACCATTTCTCAAGATTGTGGCTAGCAGAAGTCTAAAACAAATGAACAAACAAGCAAACAAACATTTTTTCCTAAAAAAATAAAAAATAAAAATAAATAAAATTCAGCTGCCTATGACCAAGATTTTCCTCTCTGTGTTTTTTAAATCATACAGGAAATGAACCAAGAAGTACAGGGTTCACTTTTTATATTTCTGATAATGATGTGACCTTGGTTTCAGATCAGTTCTCATAAACATGTATTTTTCATTTTCAACATTATTATCTTCAAATAGTTATACAATAAAATAATTCACAAGTACATGTAAAGTACTTTCATGTTCAGTTCTTTTGCATGTAAAATTGCTAGGGAATGTACTAGTTTTATATGCAAAATTTCATTTTCTTTGCACTATTTTCTCTTTAAATGCCCAGTATCTTGTGAAGGTAATAGAAATCCTCTTCTACCATCTCAAATTACATGTCACAATCCCAAGAATTAGATGCCAGGGAAAATCTCTACTCAGGAATATTATTTAGATTTTACTTCTAACAGTAAGCATTTCTTTGAATATAGGCATTTAGTAGTTGATGTCATTTTTAGTGGCAGGACAAATGACCATAAGTCAAAACATGCTAAAAACCTGTGCTGAGATCTAGATTGAACAAGGATCAGGTGAAATGTCTACAAATTGTATTTTTAGATATGATAAATGTTTCATGGCCTACACGCCAAACAACTTTTAACTGGAGATAAAGCAGCAAGAATAGTTAAAGGAAAACACTACTCTCACCATTAAAAAAAAAAAGCAAATAGTTAAATTTAGTGAGTGGTTAATATGCAAGGTATGTTAGTTATCTTACATGCTTTGTCTTATTTAATTACCTATCTGATGTCTCTATTTTTCAAAGTTTCAACACTTCTGATCCAATGTTACATCAAACAGCATCTCTTAGTGGGTGAAAACTGGTTAAGTAGATAGGAAGAGCCAAAGGATTCAGCAGTGCCCTTGTCTAGCTTTTCGTCCTAACAGTACCCAGTCACCTGGGGTGGGTGGGGAAGGACAAGCCCATCATGCATCTGATGTCTAGGTTTTTGCAGCACAGCACTGTAGAAACAGGGGCAGTCATTTCACTGGATTTCATGCATTGCTCCTTTCTGAGGATTATGACATCTGGTAATGAATTGGTCAACACTGTGGAGGAATAGGAACATTGATAATGAATTTTCTGGAAAAATTGGGAAGTCTGGAGATATAAATGACATTTTTAAAAAACTTTTGTATTCCCCACACCCTACCCTTGCATACAGAAGTTTTAACTTTAAAGTGATGATAAAAAGGTAAATTCTAAATTAGGATTTTAGTAATTGCTAAAATAGAAAGAGTAAGCTGGTTTCAGAGTTCAGTAAAATTGAGAAAACTCCCTATTTGTTTTGCTTATTTGAGGATGAGCTCCTGTGGGGAAAGAACCACAACCATCCCTATATTTATCTATTGCTTAAAAGAATGACTAGACTCATTTTTTAATATATCCCATGGCTACTGACATAAAGCAAAATCTTACAAGAATTTGAAATTTTTTAATAATTGAGGCATTGATAATCCTGAAAGATTTTTAGACTACCTTTCCTCATGTTTGCCTATGTTGTTGGGAATTCACCAAGAGGTAAATCATTACAGTCAGAAACCACGGTGAATATCTGCAGACATCGGTTGCCACAAGATATTCCTTGCTTAAAGTCTAAGAGGAGGACAAATAAATATTTAAAATTCATATTTTTTGACTATTATTCATACATTATAGTCTCAAGCTGTTTAGTTTTAACTATTGTATTTTTATTTACTGCCATGTGTGTACCTATGCAACTATCTTGCACGTTCTGCACATGTACCCCAAAACCTATAATGCAATAAAAATTAAAAAAAAAAATAAAGACACATGCACACCTAAAAAAAAAAAAAAAAAAGTATTTGATATGTGAGCAATTACCCCACTACTAAAATGTCATATATTCATGACAGATATTTTAATGAAAGAGCTTGCAAATAAAATTTATGTCCAGTGTTCTCAAAAATTACATGACTGTTGTTTGAAGTCAGCTGTAAACCGACACTGATTAGTCTCTTTCTTTATAAAACAGAGAGCTAATCATTACAGAGTAAAAACTATCACATACAGACTAGATATTTTTGGAAGACCAAACAAATCTATAAAATCAAGGCAATTAAAAAAAAAATGGCCGGGTGTGGTGGCTCTCACACCTGTAATCCCAGAACTTTGGGAGGCCGAGGTGGGCAGATCATGAGGTCAAGAGATCAAGACCATCCTGACCAGCGTGGTGAAACTCATCTGTACTAAAAATACAAAAATTAGCTGGGCATGGTGGCATGCACCTGTAGTCCCAGCTACTCAGGAGGCTGGGGCAGGAGAATCACTTGAACCCTGGAGGTGGAGGTTGTAGTGAGCCGAGATTGTACCACTATACTCCAACCTTGTGACAGAGTGAGACTCTATCTCAAAATAATAACAAAAACAACAACAACAAAACCACCAACCCCAAACACAAAAAACAAAATGTTGTTCAAAATATTTGTGCTAGAGAAATTTGCATTTTAAAACATTGGTATAATTCCCATTTGAAGACATCCTGTGTTTTTATGCAGTCTCATTAATATGGGATAGTATACAGCTCTGAAGTACAATAAGTCTTCAAGAATGTGTGAGTTTTGCTCTTTATTTAATGTACAGTTATGGGGCTTTCAAAATCTGTTCATATTAATTATTTTAGTCTATATCACTACACTATGGAGTAGGCAAGAAGTTACACCTTTCAGACAGAAACTCTCAGTAAGGGTAAACGGTTTACCAAGGTCACAGGGTTATAAATGCTGAAGTCCTTACAAGAAGCCAAGTCTTATTCATAATTTATTCTATTCCATAAAACTTTTGCATTGTATAGAAAGAATATCATAGCTTCTTAAAAGTCACTTCTAAAGCTAAAATTTTATGATTCTGTACTTCAGCTCCCTTATGTCTGTTATGGACCTAACACTTACTATGCTTACTTGACTCAGTATTGCAGAATTATCTCACATTGGTGCGATAGTTCACATCAATGGCTTATTAGGTAGCCAGTGTTCCAAGTGTGAAGTGAGACTTAACAGCCTGCAGGTTCCATGAGACTTGGTAAAGACTCAGCTGACTGGACCTGGCAGGAAATTTTCAGAACCAACTATTCAAAACACTGAGAAAAAGTAAAGCTATGATCTCCCAAAGGTTACAAAAGACTTACCATGTTGGCAGTTATAAGGACTTGTGATATACAGTAGGTAGGTAGAAAAGAATATTCTATGGGGGCTTTGTGTCAAGTCTGGGAGTTGGGCTAGAAAGGAAAAATGTCAAAACTTAAAATATCAATTCTAACATGTGATATATTATAACCATGTTTACAAATAGTCTAGACAAGTAGTTTGGATGCTAAAAAAATTATCTTTCCCTTTCTCTTCACTTTTCTTTTCCTCTCTTTTCATTTCTTTTTCTCCCTCATTCTCTTCTTCTTCCTCTTTCTCTTCATCATTGAATGAAGGAGAGCCCTTCCCCTAACTCACCTGAACAATTACTAAAGCAAAGGAAGAGTTAGAACCATACTATTTGGGGAGATGTGTCTTGAGACAGCTATAGAAATAGCAGCTACAGCCTTTCAAATCATAGAGTTAATAAGATGGAGATGGTACTCAGAGTTGGGGGTACAATTTGAGATACAAGCCACCTTAAACCAGTAAGAATTGCTTTCAACTCCAAGTAACAGAAAACATAGCAAACTAAAGAGCTTATGTACATCAAGGGTCTGTTTATCTTACGCCTTAAGAATCCAGAAATGGGCCATCCAGCACTAGAGCTACAGTCCAGCATACGTGCATTAAAGAAGCCAGGGCCCTCTATCTGCTCCTTCATCTCTAGTGAATAAAGTACCTATTGCTGTCTAAAAGCATCATCACACTGTAGGGGCCAAGGGAAAACTTCCCCTTTGTCCTCTGAAGATTTGCTGAAAAATCAAGTGACAAAACAGATTAATAGTAGAAATGACAAATTTATTAACGTGTATGGGGGGATTTATAGTGTGATGACCCCTACCACACAATGGGGTACAGATGGTTATATACCATACTTCTTCTTAGAGGAAAAGGAGATTGGAAAGTGTGGATAATTTTAGGGGGGGCTAGTAAATTATTTTTAGGGGAATTCAATGGGCTTGTAGAACATACATTGGCCTAGTACAAAGTCTGTTGGGCACACAGAGCAGACAATAGTTTGTGACAAAATTTTCTCCAAATGTGTTGATAGACGTCAGTGTTTCTTTCTGCATATTAGTTCTATTTATGAAAACTCAGGGAAGTGTCCAGAGGTAATTGTTTTCTTCTTTGATGGGTCCAGAGTAGGCAGATAGGGAAACTTCATGCTATGTTTTGAGAAAGAGGGGGAGAGAATTGAGAGATGGGAAGAGAGGAAGGTCAGAGAGGCTGCTTCTTCAGTTCAGCATATCAAAGCACCCTATTTTGGGATGTCAGTTTCTGATCACCAACAACACATTTAACAGCTTAAAACAACTCAAATTTATTATCTCACTTTCTGTGGGTCAGAAGGCTGAGAATGTAGTTTAACAGGGTCCTCTGCAGGACCGCAGTTGAGATGTTGGCCAGGCTGTGTCTTCATCCAAAGCTTAATGAGACAGCTGCTCCCAAGCTGTGATAGTTATTGGTGGCATACCATTCCTTGTGGAGGGCTGTACTGAGGGCTTCCATTTTTTGCTGGCTCTTGGCTAGACACAACTCACAGTTTTCAGTTGGTTCTTGGACAGACACTGCCCTAAGTTCCTTGCCACATGTACTTCCCCAACACGGCCTCTTGCCTCGTCAAAGCTAACAACAGAGAGTACCTCAGTGAAACAGACGTTACAATCTTAATCACAAGAGTGGTCTTACCACTTTTACTAATCGATTGGTTAAAAGCAAGTCACAGATCCTGCCAATACTCAAGAGGATAATACATGAGGGTATGAAGACCAGGAGGAGGGAATCATGGGTCCATCTTAGAATCTGTCTGCTGTATCCAGCACAGGCACAAGATGGCTATTACAGCACCAGACATCCCATGTCCCAGGCAGGAAGAAGGAGAATGGGGATCAGTAGTACCAGAAGACTTCCCTTACACATCATTGTTCAGAAATGTCTTACACAGCCAGGCCAACTCAAAGGCGGTCCAGAAAGTCTAATGTTTTGCATCCACATCTATAGCAGAGGTAGCCAAGAAGGGTTAGAAGCAGAGGTTGTTATATTAGCTAACCCACAGGGCTAGCTATTCCAAAGGAAGACTTTGGCACTTATTCCAAAGGAAGACTATTATGACTGGGCATGGTTTGGAAGAGAAATTGCAATCTGTGACACTAGAAGGAAAAGATTTGTGTGGTTGGGGTTTTAGTGATTTCACAAATGAGGACTACAAGACATGAGATGACTTGACATGACCACAGTGTGATATGATGTATTTTTTTCTATGTCTCAGGCAGATGTGGCCTGGAGAAATGGAGAGATACATATATATGTATGAGGGTTATAAAGCAATGAGGTAGGTCCAAAGCACATATCAAAACCAGCTTTTAATTTTCTACTCAATATTGCAAACGTGGTAGTGATGCAAATGGACCTGCACCTTTATTCTTTCTTCACTGCATTGGCTATACTTTATACGAAGCTAGCACAGAGGACTCCTGCCTTTTACCCATGCTTGAAGAACCTTAACATTTTTGTAGAAAATATGCCATAAAAATGGAAAAGTTAACTATTTTCAGAATTGCTTTTAATATCATCATTTCCTTTTGTGAACTTTGCTCTCACATACATGCCCTTAGAGTTTACTTTAAAATTAATTACTTGCCCTTAAACTTTGGACAGACTAGCTCTCAATTCAAAATGGACCACACTGCAAAAGTCAACTCTCACCTTATTTTATGCCACAAAGAAGTCAATTGAACTGGAACTTTTCATGGATCTGGTAGTACTGCCTAAGACAAAGTTTTCTGGGAACAAGATACTTTATAATCCTGAAAGAAAATCAAATTATCTTCTAGTTGTGCTCTCTTTAGATGTGAAAACTGTTGCACAAAAACTAGGCTCAAACTTGCCTGCAATATTTTTTCTCTTCACTGCACAGTTTATTATTTCTTGATGGAATCACATCAAATTCTAGCCATATCAAGGTTCTTTATGAAAAAATAGGATGTCCTGTCAGTTTGAGAGATGAGTGGCAACACAAAAAACTTTAGTTATTCAGTTCTCTGGCTCTTATTAATTTTCCAAAAAGAGCATAACAGAATTCCAAATGAAGTTCTCTAGCTTTTCACTTGATTGATATATTTCTAGTTTATTATTATTTGAGCTAGTAAACTGGAATATATTTATATGTTCTGTCTTTATTAACTAGTACCTTTCTTCCAAATGTTCAGCACTGATTAAAAACTATTGTTAATACTCGGGGCAACATGCAGACACTTCTATCCTAAAACATTAGATCTGTGATACCTGCTAACATCTTTCTCCCAGGTAGAAAGGATGGAACACTTTGAAGTAAGCTGGAAGACTGCCCACAGTGAAAAGAAGAAATGAGGCTGTAAAACAGCAAGAGGCACACTTGCCTAGAGATTCTTTAGGGGCCAGTAGAACGGAAGGTTTTGGATTCGGAGGCATAGATGCATTTATTCATTTGAAGTTCATGTTATATATAAGGTAAGAGAGATTTGACACAGATTTCAATTCCATACCTTGATGGCTTTTTATTTTGACATAAGCAGGTCAAAAGGATTCAGGGTAATTCGAGGTGCGTTCTGACATTACCTAACATCAGATTTCTGTTAGATCCTGGACAACTTTGTTTTTCTACCTCCTATAGAAACTCTCTGTTTAAAAAGCAACAAGAATCACCTCTTAGGGAGTGATTTCTCAGCAAGTTTAGGAAACATTTTAAACAGTGTTTAAACAAGTAGGTCTTCTTGTGCTACTGTTTGAATAAGTCTAATGGAACCAGTCATCTCTGGGCAGCTCTTCTAGTAACCAGCGTTTTCGTAGGCTTCTTCCTATTTTAATCTGTTTTATAAGAGCAAGGACCTCTTATGGTTTCTGCTCTAAGAAACTGCCACAAAATTAGCAGCTTAAAACAACATGAATTTATTATCTAACAGTGCTGTAGGTCATACATCTGACATGGATCTCCAATCAAGGTGTCAGCAGAGCTATGCATTTCTCGGGTGACCCTAGAAATGAATACACTCTCTTGCCTCTTTCAGCATCTAGATTCCTTGGTTTGTGGCCCCTTCTTCCATTTTCAAAGCCAGCAATGGTGGGTTAGAGTCCTTTTCACAGGGCATCACTCTGATCTCCTTCCATCTGGTCTTTGTCTTTTATAGAACCTTGTGATTACCCCTCCTAGATAACCCAGGATACTGTTTTTATTTTAAGATCAGCTGGTTAGCAACATTAATTCCATCTGCAACTTTAATTCCCCTTTGCCATGTAAGGCAATATATTCAAAGATTCTGGGAATTAGATGGGAACATCTTGGAGGGTCATTATTCTTCCTGATACAGTTCCTAAGTTGTGTTTCAAAAAAAGGTGGTTTTAATCAGCCAGTCACACCAAAGAGTATAAATTTAGCTTTATCAATGAGCCTTGCCTCATACTTAGGGTTCAGGGTATAGTTTTGTGGCCAATCAACTGTTTTTTCCTCTTTTTATCCTTTTCAAATTAATCAAGGAGAGAGCTCCCTCTGCATTTACCTCTTTCTATGTTTGGTCGCTAAGAATCCATGTAAGTTCATGTGACAGAGACGGAGAGCGTTAATCAAAGTCTGTCATTTCTTGGTCCTCAGATAGACTACTTTTCCCAGCATTCTCTTGAAGTTAGGTGTGGCTATAAACTGGGTTTGAGCTAATGGAAGTGTAAGATTATACCAGGCCTGGCTCATAAAATCCTCTTGCCACTAGTGGTCTTCCATATTTTCCCCCTTCCTCCTGATTGTGTTGGAAATGATGGTGGTGACCTTAGAATCTAATGGCTTGGCTACTGAAAGCTCCTCAATGGCAAAGTGTTATCAGAGGTGCCCCTGAACTAGAATCCCTACCTAGGACTGGAATATAAGAAACAAAGGAAGTTCCTCTTCTAAAAGCTGTTGAATGTATGGAATCTCTTGGTTACAACAGCGCAGTCTGTATTTATTAATTGTTTGCTCCTGCACTCGTTTTGCTGCACTCTCTCTTTTCTTTACAGTGTATTTCTCCAAACACATACTCCCTGTGCTATATTCTTGTAGCTGCCACTGTTGCTGCTGCTTCCCAGGCTGTTCTTATTGACTGCTCAGAGTTCAGAACCACCCACTAGCTTATATAATGCTTTTGTGAGTATTAAGAAAGGTGTCTTTGGGTGCTCAAAATAAATAAAAGTCACATTTTTGGGCTGATGTACTCCATGAGTGTACCATTTGACAAACAGACCAACTTTTTCGTAAATCAAAAGGTTCCCCTTTCTCCAGATAGATGCATGCAGGCGCCAGGGCAAGGCTTGGTGAGCTACTTGCAGGCCTGGATTCTGGCACACACTGAAAGGCATACAACTCCCTGTGGGGGCTCTGCTGGAACCCATCCATGGTGCACTTTTCCTATGCCAATGACACTTTCACTGCCAGTACCAATGGGCCCACATTAGGGTTGTGTAAGCCAGGCCCACGTACCTTGGATGACTAAAGACATTTATTCCATTGGAATCATCTTTTTCACAGTTTCATGGAAAAAAATATTTGGGAAAAAAAAAAGACGTGATTCTGACTGTATGAGCATCCCCCCTGGAATCAGAACCTTGATATGTGCTCTCTCCAGGTGTTAAGGAATGTCTAACCGGAAATATTCAGAATTGGGGAGGCATAAAGAGTGGGCACCCAGAGTGAATCTGACTTGGACTATTTCCCTTACCTTTATTCTCCAGGAAGATAGCACCCTTATCTATCAAATATCCTTGTCTGGCAAACAGGACACCCAGCAAATGCACATCAGTTTGGAGCTTGCTGGTATTTCTGAACTGTGGTGCTGTCCTACTTCAAGCTCCCCCCAGACACAGGGAAGTTTCTGTATGTATTTACCAAATCAAACACAATTTTCTTATTGGGAACCTGGGAAGACTACATTTTCCTGGCTGTCTTACAGTTAGGTATGGCCATGTGACTGAGTTCTGACTAATAGAATATGAATTTAGAATAATGTATGACACTGCCAAGCCAAGATAAAGAAAGCTTATCTTTAATGATAACTCCCTTCAAGATAAAGAAACCTTATTTTTCTAATGTAAGTAAATATTTTCTGGGTAAAGAAGGTGTTTGGTTACATTGAAAACATGTATCTCTCCTTGTCTCAGAGAAGAGGAGGGGTAGATACTTGGCTTCTATATAAACCACTATTTTCATAATTAGGAGTTCCTCTTCTATGGCACAAAATCCTCCTTTTTTATCTGTAGAGTCTGTTTTTCCTCATTATATAAATTCCAAAAAAGGAAATAGATTAGTTCAGTTATTGCTATTGGCAATAATAAGTCTGATCTTTGATCCAGAAACTTCATGTTTAGTTTCAGGATAAAAGAAATAAATATAGATATTTAAAAGCACCCCCTGTGATCCCTGTATATTCTCTCCTGGGTTTTTGCTGGATGCAGAGTGCTGAGTAGAGGACTCTGAAGTTTTAGGGAAAAGCAGAGCCACTAGATAGAAAAAACCTGTGTCTCCCAATGTCTGTGAAGAGAAGATACTTCTGTTGGTCCATGTTGGATTACAATGTAAGCAAGAAATTTTTCTTTAACATTTTAAGCCATTGGGATTTTTTTTCTTTGGTTAAAACAGCTGACCTAACTTATTTCAGATACAACATAAATCTCAGTTCTCATGATAACTTGATGTCAAAAGCACTGTGTTAGTAGAATTTATGTGTGTCTTACAAATCAATGAATATAATACATTTTATCCTTTGGTTATTTCCAGATATTATATTAAAAATTGAAATGATCTTTAAAATATATTATTCAGAATACTTGGTATACTGTCTGTAAATAGTAGAAGACATGTTATATAATAATGATGCTCTTATCTTTTAGGACATTGATATAATAGGTCTATTCATATTTTATTTAAATTCAAATATATAAATGTCCCTTTTTAAGGAGAGGTTTAGTGTATTATATTGTAATGACATTCAGCCTCACTTCAAACTGTAGCTAATTTAGATCATTTCAGAGAAAATGACAACTGTTCCCTTGTTACAAAGAGCATAAATGAGATGATTTATAATTTTACTGACTAAAGTTAATCACTGATGTTAATAATACTTTATACTTACATAACACTTTGCTTCAGTGTATTTAATGCCTATTATCACGAATACTCAAAACATCTCTGTGAGCCAGGCAGGTGATAGCATTTAGTGGATGTGTGCTTGTATGTGTTTGTGAGGGTGAGACAGAGAGAGAGGAGACTGAGTGTGCAGGCTTCCTTGGCTATCCTACAGGTGTAAGCAGATAAGAGGCGAGTCCCTTTAGAGCAGATGTTTCCCCACAAGCTCTGTAGAAGCTGTGGTGTAGGCATGGAAATGAAACAAAAGTATGAAGATACAGATTACTCATACTGGCTTGGATGAAGTGAGAGTCCAGGAGTAAGTGCAGGTGTCTGAGGGCAACAGAGTCTAGGGTGTGGTTACAAGTATCCCATGGGCAGGGCACCTGAGTCTGTATTCAAAGTACATTAGTCTTGTTGGGTCATCTTGGCTGTGCTTTGCTTCCTTGGTTCCTATTGTCTTTAGTACTTCTCAAGTATCTCCACTGATTCTTTTTTTTTTTCATTGCATTTTAGGTTTTGGGATACATGTGCGGAACGTGCAAGATAGTTGCATAGGTACACACATGGCAGTGTGTTTTGCTGCCTTCCTCCCCTTCACCCACATTTGGCATTTCTCCCCAGGCTATCCCTCCCCAGCTCCCCCCCACCGCTGTCCCTCCACTATTCCCCCCAATAGACCCCAGTGTGTAGTACCCCCCTCCCTGTGTCCATGTGTTCTCATTTTTCCTCACCCACCTATGAGTGAAAATATGTGGTATTTCCTTTTCTGTTCTTGTGTCAGTTTCCTGAGAATGATGTTCTCCAGATACATCCATGTCCCTACAAAGGACAAAAACTCATCATTTTTGATTGATGCATAATATTCCATGGTGTATATGTGCCACAATTTCCCAGTCCAGTCTATCATCGATGGGCATTTGGGTTGGTTCCAGGTCTTTGCTATTATAAACAGTGCTGCAATGAACATTCGTGTGCATGCGTCCTTATAGTAGAACGATTTATAGTCCTTTGGATATATACCCAGTAATGGGATTGCTGGGTCAAATGGAATTTCTATTTCTAGGTCCTTGAGGAATCGCCACACTGTCTTCCACAATGGTTGAACTAATTTACACTCCCACCAACAGTGTAAGAGTGTTCCTATTTCTCCACATCCTCTCCAGCATCTGTTGTCTCCAGATTTTTTAATGATCGCCATTCTAACTGATGTGAGATGGTATCTCAATGTGGTTTTGATTTGCATCTCTCTAATGACCAGTGATGATGAGCATTTTTTCATGTGTTTGTTGGCCTCATGTATGTCTTCTTTTGTAAAGTGTCTGTTCATATCCTTTGCCCGTTTTTGAATGGGCTTGTTTTTTTTCCTGTAAATCTGGTTGAGTTCTTTGTAAATTCTGGATATCAGCCCTTTGTCAGATAGGTAAACTGGAAAGAATTTTTCCCATTCTGTTGGTTGCCGATTCAGTCTAGTGACAGTTTCTTTTGCCATGCAAATGCTGTGGAGTTTGATTAGGTCCCATTTGTCTATTTTGGCTTTTGTTGCCAATGCTTTTGGTGTTTTAGTCATGAAGTCCTTGCTTACTCCTATGTCCTGAATGGTTTTGCCTAGATTTTCTTCTAGGGTTTTTATGGTGCCAGGTCTTATGTTTAAGTCTTTAATCTATCTGGAGTTAATTTTAGTGTAAGGTGTCAGAAAGGGGTCCAGTTTCTGCTTTCTGCACATGGCTAGCCAGTTTCCCCAACACCATTTATTAAAGAGGGAATCCTTTCCCCATTGCTTGTTTCTGTCTGGTTTATCAAAGATTATATGGTTGTAGATATGTTGTGTTGCCTCCGATGCCTCTGTTCTGTTCCATTGGTCTATATCTCTGTTTTGGTACCAGTACCATGCTGTTTTGATTACTGTAGCCTTGCGGTATAGTTTGAAGTCTGGTAGTGTGATGCCTCCAGCTGTGTTCTTTTTGCTTAGAATTAACTTGGCTATGTGGGCTCTCTTTTGGTTCCATATGAAATTCATGGTGGTTTCTTCCAGTTCTGTGAAGAAATTCAATGGTAGTTTGATGGGGATAGCATTGATTCTGTAAATTACTTTGGGCAGTAGAGCCATTTTCATGATATTGATTCTTCCTAACCATGAACATGGAATGTTTCTCCATCTGTTTGTGTCCTCTCTTATTTCATTGAGCAGTGGTTTGTAGTTTTACTTGAAGAGGTCCCTTACGTTCCTTGTAAGTTGTATTCCTAGGTATTTTATTCTCTTTGTAGCAATTGTGAATGGCAGTTAGTTCTTGATTTGGTTCTCTTTAAGTCTGTTATTGGTGTATAGGAATGCTTGTGATTTTTGCACATTGATTTTATATCCTAAGACTTTGCTGAAATTGCTTATCAGTTTCAGGAGCTTTTGGGCTGAAGTGATGGGGTCTTCTAGGTATACTATCATATCGTCTGCAAATAAAGACAATTTGGCTTCCACCTTTCCTATTTGAATACCCTTTATTTCTTTTTCTTGCCTGATTGCTCTGGCTAGAACTTCCAGTACTATGTTGAATAGGAGTGGTGAGAGAAGGCATCCTTGTCTAGTGCCGAATTTCAAAGGGAATGCTTCCAGTTTTTGCCCATTCAGTATGATATTGGCTGTTGGTTTGTCATAAACAGCTTTTATTACTTTGAGATATGTTCCATCAATACCAAGTTTATTGAGGGTTTTTAGCATAAAGGGCTGTTGAATTTTATCAAATGCCTTCTCTGTGTCAATTGAGATAATCAAGTGGTTTTTGTTTTTGGTTCTGTTTATGTGGTGAATTACGTTTATAGACTTGCGTATGTTGAACCAGCCTTGCATCCCTGGGATGAATCCTACTTGATCATGATGGATAAATTTTTTAATGTGCTGTTGCAATCGGTTTGCCAGTATTTTATTGAAGATTTTTGCATCTATGTTCATCATGGATATTGGCCTGAAGTTTTCTTTTTTTATTGAGTCTCTGCTGGGTTTTGGTATCAGGATGATGTTGGTCTCATAAAATGATTTGGGAAGGGTTCCCTCTTTTGGATTATTTGGAATAGTTTCAGAAGGAATGGTACCAGCTCCTCTTTGTGTGTCTGGTAGAATTTGACTGTGAACCCATCTGGACCTGGGCTTTTTTTGTGTGTTAGGCTCTTAATTGCTGCCTCAACTTCAGACCTTGTTATTGGTCTATGCATAGTTTCAGCTTCCTCCTGGTTTAGGCTTGGGAGGACACAGGTGTCCAGGAATTTATCCATTTCTTCCTGATTTACTAGTTTATGTGCATAGAGTTCTTTGTAGTATTCTCTGATGATGGTTTGACTATCTGTGGAATCTGTGGTGATTTACCCTTTATCGTTTTTTATTGCATCTATTTGGTTGTTCTCTCTTTTCTTTTTTATCAGTCTGGCTAGTGGTCTGTCTATTTTGTTGATCTTTTTGAAAAACCAGCTCTTGGATTTATTGATTTTTTTGAAGGGTTTTTCGTGTCTCTATCTCCTTCAGTTCTGCTCTGATCTTAGTTATTTGTTGTCTTCTGCTAGGTGTTGAGTTTTTTTGATCTTGCTCCTCTAGCTCTTTCAATTTTGAGGATAGGGTGTCAATTTTAGATCTCTCCACTCTTCTCAAGTGGGCACTTATTGCTATATATTTTCCTCTACAGACTGCTTTAAATGTGTCCCAGAGATTCTGGTACATTGTGTCTTCATTCTCATTGGTTTCAAAGAACTTCTTTATTTCTGCCTTCATTTCATTGTTTATCCAATCAACATTCAAGAGCCAGTTGTTCAGTTTCCATGAAGCTGTGCGGTTCTGACTTATTTTCTGAATTCTGAGTTCCAACTTGATTGCACTATGGTCTGAGAGACTGTTTGTTATGATTTCAGTTGTTTTGCATTTGCTGAGGAGTGCTTTACTTCCAATCATGTGGTCAATTTTGGAGTAGGTGTGATGTGGTGCTGAGAAGAATGTATATTCTGTGGATTTGGGGTGGAGAGTTCTGTAAATGTCTATCAGGTTTGCTTGTTCCAGGTCTGAGTTCAAGCCCTGGATATCCTTTTTAATTTTCTGTCTGGTTGATCTGTCTAATATTGATAGTGGGGTGTTAAGTTCTCCCACTATTATTGTGTGGGAGTCTAAGTCTCTTTGTAAGTCATTAAGAACTTGCCTTAGATATCTGGGTGCTCCTGTATTGGGTCCATATATATTTAGGATCATTAGCTCTTTTTGTTGTATTGATCCTTTTACCATTATGTAATGACCTTCTTTGTCTCTTTTGATCTTTTTTGCTTTAAAGTCTATTTTATCAGAGACAAGAATTGCAATTTCTGCTTTTTTTTGCTCTTCATTTGCTTGGTAAATCTTTCTCCATCCTTTTATTTTGAGTCTTTGTGTATCCTTGCATGTGAGATGGGTTTCCTGGATACAGCACACTGATGGGTTTTGGTTTTTTATCCAATTTGCCAGTCTGTGTCTTTTGATTGGTGCATTTAGCTCATTTACATTTAGAGTTAATATTGTTATGTGTGAATTTAATACTGCCATTTTGATGCCAGCTGGCTGTTTTGCCTGTTAGTTGATGCAGATTCTTCATTTTGTTAATGCTCTTTAGCATTTGGTATGTTTTTAGAATGGCTGGTACTGGTTGTTCTTTTCTATGTGTAGTACCTCTTTCAGGAGCTCTTGTAAAGCAGGCCTGGTGGTGACAAAATCTCTGAGTACTTGCTTGTTGGCAAAAGATTTTATTTTTCCTTCACTTATGAAGCTCAGTTTGGCTGGATATGAAATTCTGGGTTGAAAGTTACTTTCTGTAAGGATGTTGAATATTGGCCCCCACTCTCTTCTGGCTTGTAGAGTTTCTGCCAAGAGATCTGCTGTGAGTCTGATGGGCTTCCCTTTGTGGGTGACCCGACCTTTCCCTCTGGCTGCCCTTAGTATTTTCTCCTTCATTTCAACCCTGGTGAATCTGACGATTTTGTGCCTTGGGGTTACTCTTCTTGCAGAATATCTTTGTGGTGTTCTCTGTATTTCCTGGAGTTGAGTATTGGCCTGCCTTGCTAGGTTGGGGAAATTTTCCTGGATAATATCCTGAAGAGTATTTTCCAGCTTGAATTCATTCTCTTCATCACATTCTGGTACACCTATCAAATGTAGGTTAGGTCTCTTCACATAGTCCCACATTTCTTGGAGATTTTGTTCATTCCTTTTTGTGCTTTTTTCTCTAATCTTGGTTTCTCATTTTATTTCATTGAGTTGATCTTCGACTTCTGATATTCTTTCTTCTGCTTGGTCAATTCAGCTGTTGAAACTTGTGCATGCTTCGCAAAGTTCTCGTGTTGTGTTTTTCAGCTTCTTCAATTCATTCATATTCCTCTCTAAGTTGTCCATTCTTGTTATCATTTCCTCGAATCTTTTTTCAAATCTTTTTTCAAGGTTCTTAGTTTGTCTGCATTGATTTAGAACATGTCCTTTTAGCTCACTGAAGTTTCTCATTATCCACCTTCTGAAGTCTGATTCTGTCATTTCATCACACTCATTCTCCATCCAGCTTTGTTCCCTTGCTGGTGAGGAGTTTTGGTCCTTTGTAGGGGGTGTGGTGTGTTGGGTTTGGGTGTTTTCCTCCTTTTTGCTCTGGTTTCTTCCCATTTTTGTGGATTTATCCACCTGTCATTTTAGTAGTTGCTGACTTTTCGATTGGGTCTCTGAGTGGGCGCCCAGATTGTTGATGATGAAGTATTTCTGTTACTTAGTATTTCTTCTAACAGTCTAGCCCCTCTGCTGTACAACTGCTGAGGTCCACTCCAGGCCCTGCTTGTCTGGGGTACACCTGTAACAGCTGTGGAACAGTGAGGGATGCTACCAGTTTCTTCTGCTATCTTTGTCCCAGAATGATGCCCGCCAAATGTCAGCGTGATTCATCCTTTTTTGAGGTGACTCTTTGGATATACAGGGGTCAGCGAGCTGCTTGGGGAGACAGTCTGTACTTCACAGGAGCTCCAGTGCTGAGCTGTCAGCTCCGTTGTTCATTCAGGGACCTTGGGTGGGTGTGTTTAGCTCTGCTGCAGCAGAATTTATAAAACCGCCTTTTTTATCCCTCAGATGCTCTGTCTCAGGGAGTTAGGGCTTTCTTTATGAGTATCTGTTGCACTGTCCTGCCCAGCTAGGAGGCAGTCTAGTCACTATTTGCCTGCCGAGGCTCCGCCCTGCTACCATGGGTTCTGCCCTGCTGCCATGGGGTTCCACCCTACTGTCGTGGGCTCCGCCCTGTTGGCGGAGTCTCTCTGTTATGGTGGGTTGCCTCAGCAATGGCAGGCTGCTTCTGCAATGGGTGTGTACCTCAGTAGGGGCAGAGTGCATCTGTAGTGGTGGACGCCCCTCCCCCACTGAGCTGCACCATCCTGGATTCAGCTGAGCCCACAGTGAAACTCTCAACCTTGAGCATTTCAAATCGCAGTTTTGTTTGTCTTTGTGGGGGTGGGACCCACTGAGCCTGATCATCTGGCTCCCTGACTCAGAGTCCTTTTTCTCCCTCTCTCTCTCTTTTTTTCTAAGTTGAACAGTTGACTCTCTCACAGGTGTTTCAGTCACCTGCTGATAGGGCACCAGGATCTGTGTGATTTCCCATGCCACGACCCACTGCACTGGCTCAAATCATGCTTCCCAGGAATCTCCTGGTCTGGCTCACTGTCCAAGTCCCGTTTAATCAGATGGATATGTTAATCTGCCCTCCCAAATCTCAGATTGCTGGTTTAACAGGGCACCCAGACCAGTGAGTTTTGTGTGGGTTGCCGCTGCGCCACAGCACCAGCTGAAATGGCTGCACAAGCTGAAAGGGCTGCGCTGGTGTCCCATGTCTCTCCTACACCTGGGAATTTCCCCATTCTATGGGCAACAAACGTCCATCTGAAAATGCGGCTAGAACTCACCCTCTACGCCTTCACTGAGAGCTGCAATCCTGAGTTGTTCCTACCGCACCATCTTGGAAATCCACCTCTTCATTGATTCTTTGAGGTACCCAATATTCTAAAGCATGCTTTTTTTTTTTTTTTCCTTAAGTGTCTGAGTTGGTTTTTATTTTTGGCATCCAAAACCTTAACTGCCACGAAGTGTTCAAAATTATTATTTTTGATTTAAACTTTTTGTCAAAATGAAAAATTGGTACAAGAAGAAGAAGAGGAAATCTCTAGAATGAAAAGCCTGCTCAGGAAACCTGAGTAGCTCCCTGAGATGCACTTGCCTTGGAGGATATCAGCCCCAGCAGCTGATGTTCTGCTTCCCTGCTGGGACTCCTGGTGTAAAGCTCTGTCACTCATTGAAGCACAAGGTATCTAATTCCTAGTCACCCTTTAAACCTCAGTTGACCTCTCACTTTTTCTGGGAAGTCTCCAAAGCTTCTTTTCCTTCAATTCTGCCCAATTTGTGGTCCCATAGCATGCCCTGCATACACTTCATTGTGCTCAGTACACTGCCCAGCTGTGGCCACATTTTCCAGTAAACTGGGAACACCTTTGTGAGGGAGCTTGTGCAATGTGTCACTGTGTCCCAGGCCTGATGAAGTACTTACAACATAATAGGGAATCAACAAATGTCTACTGAATAGATTCCTCCAAAACAAATGCCCTCAATATATTCCCAGGAATGCATTACAGATTTTTGGGCTTCTATTTGCTCACATTCCTAAACGGGAAAGCAATTTAATACATGCTGTGGCATTGTTTCCTGCTGTTTTTCTCAGCCTGGACTGGCACTAAATTCTTTTACATGCATGGTCTCTTTGAATGTTAGTGACATCATAAGGACAAAGACTGAATTTGGGATTTTAGAGACTGAAAAGAACATGGGGATTATTTATCACAAATTCAAAATTGTTACCACAAGAAAATTGAATTTAGCAATTTGGATTCACAGGTGTTGGGCCCCATAGCCAGTTAGAAGACACATCTGTGATGACATATCTTGTCTCCTAATTTCCAGCCCACTGCCCTTGTTCCTAAACTATTTTGCCCTTTCCCAATACAATTTTGTGGAGTTCCTAGTAGAGTATTTGGCTTGTCCCCAGAAAGGGAAGGGTGGTGACTAATATCTGCTGTCCCCCTTCTAACCAGCATATAGGCATTATGCTAGACAGTGTATATTTCTTATGTTATTTAATTTTTAAATAACCCAATAGAAGTAGGTATTATTATCTCTATATATTATAAAACAATGAATCTGTAGCTCTGTGGGGGAAGTTGCTCAAGGATACAAGCTGAGATCCAAACTTGGCCTGTGTGACTCAAAAGCTATCTTGCAATTAGATGATTACACAAACAGACTGCTTCCTAACACAGTGGAATGTTGTAGAAGTGACTTGTTCTCCATCTGGGCTTTCCAGCCCTCCACTTACCAAGCCCAGCATTTGAATGATCCAGTCCTACTTTTTTTCTTACAATATGCTCCTTTTTCTACCCTTTCTACCAGTTTCTTTTCCAAACTGACTCAGAGCTCACCTCCTCCTGGAAACCTTGCCAGATTACCACTCAGGATTTCACCATATTCCTCTGCATTAAGGAGGATTTAGATATCATGGGCTGTCTCCTCAAACCCTCAGAAAACAATCTATGCAAAGCATCTCAGAAAAATAGTGATTATTGCTGAAAATTCTCTAGCTTAAGGGCATTTATTCTAAAATTTTACAACTACCAGTAACAAATTTAAAAATTACAAATTAGAAGTAATTTGGGGATCACACTCTACCCTTTGTACAGATGAGGAAACTGAGATCTGGAGAGTTTAAGACAATACATAGAGTTAGATCCAAATTTAAAAACTGGCTGAATGGATTTAGGTTTGTTTTCTCCTATATTCAGTGGGAAATGTGGGAAATGGGAAGAAAACCCAGTTGTGGTCATTTACACAATCTTTCTTTCTTTCTTTCTCTTTCTTTTTCTTTCTTTTCTTTCTTTCTCTTTCTCTCTCTCTTTCTCTTTCCTTCCTTCCTGTCTTTTTTTCTTTCTTTCCTTCTTTCTTTCTTTCTTTTTCTTTTCTTTTCTTTTCTTTCTTTCTTTCTTTCATTCTGAGTCTCACTCTGTTGCCAGGCTGGAGTGCAGTGGCATCATCTCAGCTCACTGCAAATTCCACCTCCTGGGCTCAAGCAATTCTCCTGCCTCAGGTTCCTGAGTAGCTGGGACTACAGGCATGCACCACCCTGCCTGGCTAATTTTTGTATTTTTAGTAGAGATGGGGTTTCATCATATTGGCCAGGATGGTCTCGATGTCCTAACATCATGATCCGCCTGCCTCGGCCTCCCAAAATGCTGTGATTAAAGGTGCAAGCCACCAAGCCCAGCCTCAGTTCTGCAGTATTTCTTCACAGGAATAGGGTTAGGTAAAATCTCCTTTCAGATTTTTCTTGTTTAGGACACATAGTTTTTGCCTATCTCTTTTTGTCTTTGCCTGTCTCTTTTATCTCTCCTCACCCCACTCCTCTCACTCTTCCCATACTTAGTCTTGCCTTATTCCCTAAAGGATTTTAAGCAGCTGCCATGTAGTCACTGTTTCTCTAGGTTTCCCTTTGACAGGGTTTAGCTCTGTGTCTCCACCCAAATCTAACCTTGAATTTTAATAATCCCCACATGTCAGGGGAGGGCCTGGTGGGAGGTAATTGAATTATGGGAGTGGGTATTTCCAGTGCTGCTTTTGTGATGGTGAATAAGTCTCACGAGATCTGATGGTTTGATAAAGGGGAGATTCCTCTGCACATGCTGTCTCTTACCTGCCACCATGTAAGATGTGACTTTGCTCCTCAGTCCCCTTCAACCATGATTGTGAGGCCTCTTCAGCAATGTGGAACTGTGAGTCAATTAAACTGCTTTCCTTTACAAATTACCCAGTCTTGGGTATATCTTTATGAGCAGCATGACAACAGACTAATACGCCCTTCTAAACACAAATTTCTCAGAAGATATCTTTTGACCCACTGGAATTTGGAACAAAAGCCTTAGAAGGAGAAAGCTATAGTCACCTGCCCTGAGTTCTCTCTAGAATACAAATATCCCTCAGAAAATCATGACCATAACAGAAGCCAGGCTAAAGGCTCACTTTCTTTTACATATTCCACTATTCAAGTAGTTTCATGTTCTTCTTTGGATTGCCTCAGTTTCCTTTCTAGGGGGATTTAGGGTTTTGAGAGGGGGTCTACATTGAGCTTCCTGTAATATTGTTCCAGGCATGGACACAAAAAATTCAAAAGCTCTTTGTAGTATCAACAACAAAAATCAGTCAGATGAGTCACCCCTTTACAGTTTTTAAAAATTACAACTAGGCCGGGCACGGTGGCTCATGCCTGTAATCCCAGCACTTTGGAAGGCCGAGGCAGGTAGATCATGAGGTCAAGCGATCAAGACCATCCTGGTCAACATGGTGAAACCCCGTCTCTACTAAAAATACAAAAAATTAGCTGGGCACAGTGGCGCATGCCTGTAATTCCAGCTACTCAGGAGGCTGAGGCAGGAGAATTGCCTGAACCCAGGAGGCAGAGGTTGCAGTGAGCTGAGATCGCGCCATTGCACTCCAGCCTGGGTAACAAGAGCGAAACTCCATCTCAAAAAAGAAAAATAAAGTTACAACTATGACTTCCTAAACATTTTCATCTTGTTAAAAATACAGAAGTGGCAGATTCCCTATAAAAGTTTTCTCACACAAACAGGGTGCTCAGGAAGTTCTTCCCAATGTTAGGGCCTCAGGGATCAACAGTTAAAGGTACAAATCATTTAGTCTACATATGAAGTTGATGTTAAATGTTGACTTTAAAGATAGAGAAAGCGAAGTTTGCTGAAATAACTTGCCCAAGGCCATGCAGCCAGTGAGTGGAAGGTAGGATTTGAAACTAGGAACATCTGATTGCCACACCTGTTCTGGTTCTGACTCAAGTCATCTGCCTCTGTGGTTGAACACATAGCACATCCCATGTGTGGTGGATCAATAAATGGGGACAGCACTGAATCACAGATGACACACCGATGATAGGTAGCTATCCTTTTTCTTTTCTCCCCAAATTAAAATGACACCAAGAAAGTACCAATATTAGACTTAAACGATATAGATACTTCTCTGGGTTCTAGTAAAAATAAGGAGCCTGACATTAAAAGCCATTTAATTTAGGGCTCTTTAGTTTGGGGGTGGTCTATTTGAGTGGAGGTGTTCTTTACCTGTCATGACAAGGATGTCTTGGATTTCATATTGTTTTCTTATTGAAAGTTTGTAAGGTCCTGAAATAGGGTAAAATGGGATGGCACAGTAGAAGGAGAGGTACTGATTGTTCAGAAAGTTTTACTGAACTTTTATATCATTTTACTATTTTTGCCAGGGTAAAATGGATTCCAGAAGATATTCTTTGCTATTTTCTCCTATGACAGTTTTCTATAAAAGGGAAAAAATGTGTATATTTTATATGTTATGTATATATATTTATATATTTTATATATATACATTTATATATATATATGCATACATGAAGATTGAAATGAGAAATATAGAGAAAATTATATAAAAAATCATATATACACAATTATATATGTAAATTATATGTGTGTGTGTGTACACACATACACACACACACACATATGTGGAGTGAGAAAGACTGTTCTCACTTTCTACTTTTTTACTCACTTTGGATCCCAAGAGGAGTTGCCTCTGGAAATAGTATTACTGGAAATAAGGCCACGTAATGACTTAGTCCTCCCGATAGAAAAATGGCTATTCCTTTTTCCCAAGCCATTTGTACTAAACATGCAAATGGTAAAGAGAAAAAAGATTTGATAAAGCTTCCATAATATCTCAAACAAGCAGTTTATGTGCAGAGTAGTGGCAAGTGACAAATGGCACAAGATCTCTACATGGGCAAATAGCAGCAGAAGACATTTCTATGCACACTGGGCCAACATTAAGTAATTGGACAAATATGATTGAAACAGATTTCATCTGTCTTAAAGAGAAATAGAGATTATTGTCAGAGTCCAGACAATTGGGTCTATAAGAGTGGAGAGATCTCTTTATTAATTCCCAACCTATATAGCCAAAATTAAATTAAAAATAAGAATCTCATGAAGGTAGTCTATATAGAATCATGGCTAAGAGTATACAGAAAATGCAATAAAAAGTAAATTACTAAAGAAAGTAAAGGTTTTCTTTCAATCATAGCCAATCCTTATATTAAATTATCCGAGCTGTAATCTAGGATTTAAAATTATTTGCAATGAATGCTGTTCTTTTCCAGCATACTTCTAACTCATCTTGCCACAGACTCATGTATTATTCAGGTTGTACATGCTTTGAGTCAAAGCATGCTCACTGTGAGGAATATCAATAGCAGTTAGGTTTCTGAGAAAATAAAACGAGGAAAAGTTGGTAAAGTTAAAAACAACGTTGCTTCGTTAAATTCTCTTGGTGAACTGCCAATGATTTTTTGAATCCTATATTAGATGATTTTATTTCTGTTTAAATACACAAGAATTTAGCATTGATAGAAAGTGCTTGTGTTTTAAAAGTGTGGTTTCCCCCTCCAGCTTTGTAAGGCTCTGGACAAACGGCAGAGGCAATTATAATCACAAGTCTATAGTCTTGTGAAAACATGGTCCAACAAATCTTGAGTCAAGGTAATAGTATATTCCTAGTCACCCCCTTCCAGAATGGTACCAAGAATCTGCTAAATCACACCTCATAGCTATCAACCCCATGCCCTCTTCGATCCCCCACAAATGGAGCCAGGCAGGAGAAAATGCTCCTTAGTGGAGTCTTGCCAGTATCACAGGAGACAACCCCTTCCCAAGTTTTGTCAGGGTCCCAGGAAGCCTTTTCTATATAAACTGCAATGATCAGAACAGGCAGATTTTCTCACCTGTCACTTTCCATTCTCTTGAAGATTTCATATGAAAGTTTCCTGTATAAAGAACAGTGACATGATAATCACAGTAGTAAGATACCAATATAGCTGAAATATGGGGGAAAATGTTCTAGCAAAGTATCACACAAAGCCAATATGTCTCAATATTATGAATCTGTATAATCCTATAATTTAAGTTTTTGTTTTCTACTATCATGGAAATATCTTCCAGAGTACAAATCCTCCTGAAACTAAAGCTACAGAAACGACTATGATACGGCCCCTGCCATGAAAAAGATCAAGAAGCCTATCCAGAGAGTGGGACACAATTACGAGTGATGTAAATACCATAATCAGAGTGTTCAAAGTTCTTGTTTTGATTTAAAATTTAATAACTTGAATGCAGCTGATGAAAGAAGTAACTAACACTGTTGATATTTTCAACTTAGGAAACTAGTTTCTCTTTCATTAAGGTCAAAGATTTAGAAATTATCCCTATCATAAAAATAAATACATACTAAGTAAAATAAAATAAGGAGAAAAAGCTTTTTAAGGTCATTTAATGATAGCATCAAAAAATATTCATGATGAAGAAAGGTAATAGTAACCCCTTAGATTTGGTCCTAGAATCTGTTGTGTTTTGCTATGGTCTTCTTTCAGGGCGGGTACTGATTGCATCAGTAATCTCCAGAACCTTAAAAGTGATCAAAGCAAGTGAAACACTTGGTTCTTGTTTGAATTGTCTTGCTTTCTTAGCCATAGAAACATTGAATGGGAACCCATGTGTACAAATAGGCTTTGAATTCCATATTCCCTACTAATTTCATGCATTAATTTCTGCTATTTTCTTTTTTGAAAAATCTTATTATTTTATTACTACTACATAAGGCCCTGAGTTTTCTTCAAGTTCAAGGTTATATCCTATTTCCAAATAGGCTGCATATGTGTGCTGTAACCTGTATTTTGGTGTATCTGCAGTTTTAAATGAATATGTAATTACGATGATGGTTGTCTTGCCATTTTATTAACTTTTTGAGGTAATCACAGATAGATTAGATAAAAGCAGAATGTTTCTTTAACTTTGAAATTTTTAAATCACTTACTTTATTATTTTTTACCTTGGAAGTAAGTTTGGAGTTGTAATGCCTTAATTAGACATATGGTTTAACATATACATATGTTAATACAGGATTTTTAGGATGATACACAACACAAAAAATGGGATCAACTGATGTTTTCCTTATCAACCACTGACCAGCAAAAAGAAGAATACAATTAACAAAGATCTGGAAATAAGTAGAAGAAAGGGCAAGACCACAAACCCACATTGCCACATTGCCACCTTAATCATTTATCAAGGTCCACTCCACAGCCAGAAATTTGTATCTCTTTAAATACCAAGTTAACAAGTAATCGACTAACCATGGAAGTACAGAGTAGAGGTTGACTTGGGGTTGGCAGGGAATATTCAGGCTTTTTAAGGCTTTGTCTTAAATTGTCAGAGGAGGAAGCAAATTGAGAAGAGGAAAAAGGTGAGATCAATCCTTTTTAAAAAAAATCCTTTTCTATGGGAAAAGAGGACTGATTGGACCTTTTCCCCTCCTTCCTGGAACCAGAATTTAGAGATATTGTAATTCCTTGAGTACCAACAGGTTCCTGGATGGGGTAGAGGATATTCTAGTATGCCATGAATGGCCCTAACTATATAGTCCTAGATAGCCTACATTTTTCCTAATAATAGTGGGAATAATTTTATTTTCTTACTTGTTAAAATCAAAGAGCTATAGATGCCTAAAGCTTTAATTTCAGCACAGTGTTTTCATATGAATTTGAAAATTATTTGCTAATTTTCAAATTAGTAGTTGACCATTCTCTATACTCAAAGAACACCAACAATTATTTAGAAATCAGTTTAAGCCCCAAAGTATTTTAGTCTTCAAACATTCTTTGTTAGTTGGATGCCGCCAATTTTTATTTTGTCTTTTCCAACAGTTGCTACCTACAGATTTCACATCTGTTTCACTAATATGCCCATAACAACAGTTGCTACTTCCTCTAACTTAAATGAGATTTTAATGAATGTTTCAGGAGCAAATCACATGCTTCATAAGACTGCTGCTTCTCTCAGGTAAGTTGACAACACAACTTTTAATGAGTATAATCAGAAATGAGATGCCAATCCTACCTTCAGAAAGGCAGATCACTGTGAGATGACGATTATTATCCAGCCATTTTCCTAATGAACTGACAAGGAGGCCACGTGCACCTGGAGAGACCTTGAAGAGAGGCTGCTAATTGCCACCCACCATTCACCCAAGGACGTATGACTAACAGACTCAAATGACAATCAACGAGACAGTTGGAGAGGAGGAAGATTCCAAAGACAACTTGCCCACCAAATAAGACTGACGGGCGAATAAAGACATTCACTCTGAGGAGAAGAAAAACAAGCATATTCAGATTACTTAAAGGAATTTTTTTTAATGTAAAGTTTGGAGGTTAAAAATACTTTCCATCTCAGTTGAATAGCTAGCACTAGCATTTGTGTATGTCTAGAAATTGAAGCCTTTACTTAAAAAAATTTTTTTAAGATTAGGATTCTAAAACGAACATACAAACTGAATGATACATCAAACAGTTACAAGTTCACTTTATAAAATATTAAGATACTTTTTTTTTGAGATAGTCTCACACTGTCACCCAGGCTGGAGTGCAGTGGCACGATCTCTGCTCACTGCAACTTCTGCCTCCCAGGTTCAAGTGATTCTTGTGCCTCAGCCTCCTGAGTAACTGGGATTACAGGTACATACCACCATGCCCAGCCAATTTTTGTATTTTTAGTAGAGATGGTGTTTTTGCCATGTCACCCAGTTGCCCCGGCAGGTCTCAAACTCCTGGCCCCAAGTGATCTGCCTGCATTGGACTCCAAAATTGCTGGGATTACAGGCATGAACCACCATGCCTAGCCTAATATTAAGATTCTTATATTGACTCTTGACTACTTCCCTTTTCTGCCCCTACCATGCCCATGCATGTACCTAAATTTGTTGTAATTATTCCTGAATGTCTGTCAGTTTCTAGAAGATCCTTTTGAAACTTTAACTCACTGGGTGACCTTGATCAAAGTCACTTGCTTCCTTAACTGTAATGGTGATAACTTGAAGAGACTACCTGGAGGTTGCATCTACATTAATCATTCAATGATCCCTAGTGAGGAAGGGTTTGGTGTGTTGGCTCCTGTTCCTCCCAGGACCTCAAGACCATAGATAAGCGGTTGAGAGAGCTAGACATTGGGTTGTGCAATCGCACTGGAATCAGGCTTATCTTACATTTCCACAAAAGCTGTGATTGAGGATTTTTTTTTTTTTTTTAGACAGAGTCTCACTCTGTCACCAGGCTGGAGTGCAGTAGTGCGATCTCAGCTTACTGCAACCTCTGACTCCCTGGTTCAAGCAATTCTCCTGTCTCAGCCTCCTGAATAGCTGGGATTACAGACATGCGCCACCACACCCAGCTAATTTTTATATTTTTAGTAGAGATGGGGTTTCACCATGTTGGCCAGGATGGTCTTGATCTCCTGACCTTGTGATCCCCCTGCCTCAGCCTCCCAAAGTGCTGGGATTACAGGTGTGAGCCACCGCACCTGGCCAAGGATTTTTAATATTGCACTTTACACTTGGAATCCAGGTCACAAAAAAGTAAAATAGCTTTAAAGTGCTCCATTAGGATAGATTCAAATGTGATCTTGGCAAGCATGATTAAGAAGATGAAAAGATTCTCTCATCTTGATAAAACTTGGCCCTAAAATGTGGAAGCAAAAGCCATAAGCAATTTCAGACAGGTGGCAAATCTTATTCTTTAAGGTGGTTTTAAAAAAATTTAAAAAGTTCATTATTTAAATCCATGAGCAATGAATGTTCATTGAAAAAAGCATTAGGAAACAGAGAGTAAACACTGAAACCAACAGCAAGGTTGCTAAGAGCCGTTCTGTATCATAAAACACTTGGGCTGGAAAAATCAGCAACAATGCCTTATTGCTGTGTGCTCTTGGTGAATTCACTTAGTATTTCTAAATGTTGCTTTCCTTACCTGTAAAGAGACTATAAAGTCTATATTACAGAACTGTTGTGAGGACTAAATTTAATAACATAGTTAAGGCAATTACACAATTACTGAAAAATGGCCAGTGCTCTATAGAAGGTAATTGTTTCTGTTATTATATTTTATTATTACTCACCATAATCTCACTAATAACTTTGGTTCAACCATGTTTGCCAAGACCATTATGAAGTTATTTCAAAACCTTTATGGTTCTGGTATCTGTAAAGCCTTTGTGCCCATGGGTTATTTTCCATTATTCTAACTATTGAAGTAACAAGTGAGATTGATTGTTTCTAGTCCCTTGGAAGGCAGAATTAACTGCTACACTATTTGGAAGGAGTAGGCACTGCCATAGTGAACAACACATTGGTCCTGCCAACTGGTACACTGATATCATGACTGGACACACAATCCATCTGATAGGATATAAGAATGTCTATTATATCATAATCCTGGCTTGTTTTAAAACTGTTTTTATATACAACATGTCATTTGATCTTATAATGTCCCCTCTTTTTCCAAACTCTTCCAAGGATTCTATACCATGTGCTAGAAAATCTTCTAGCTCTGCAAGATGATCAAGCCTCTCAATGACCTAAGTTTAACCTTCTCTTCCCTTCACACTCCCTAGGTTCCTGATAGAGTTATCGTCTTTTGGGTTCTCCAAATGTTGTACACTTTCTCATATTCCTTACTTTGCTGATATTATTTTCATTCCTTAGAGTATGTTTTCTCAACCTTCCACCTTGCTGACAAAGCCAGCCCAGGGTCAATTCCAGTGCTTCTTTTTTATAATGTCTTACCTGCCTTCCATACTCAATTCATTAACCAGTCTGACCTCTTTTAGGGGCTTTATTAGGGTCCAACTTCTTTCATAGTATGTTTTCTCTGTATTTGTCTCAGTTCTTTTATGAACTGTGGGGTCCTTGTGGGAAGGAAGTCTCTCTAGGGAATGTCAGCATCTCTCAAAGAGTATTGCTTATAAAAAGAAAACTCTTAAACATGCTTACCAAATTAATTTTATTTGATACTTGTGGCAAATTTGTTACTGGATCAGGAAGGCATGACTAACCTTTAGCAGATAAAGAAACTAAGGCTTGAAGTGGGTGAAAGGAATGTGTCGTAAACTCCATTATCTGATAAGGCAGACCAAAACATGATCTTTAGATTCCTAATCTAGAGGTCTTCCTACTCCATAACACCACTCTTATTATAGCTCTGGGCTATAATATGACAGGTAGAGTTACCAAATGAGTGTAAACACTTATCCCTAAGTTATCTACTACTTACTTGAGAACAAAGGACTTTGACATGCAGAGTAGTGCTTGGGAAGGGGCTAGTCTCATCTTAAACCAGCAAATCACAATTAAGAATTAAAACATAATTGGACAAAGTCAATGTCACTTCAGTATGTCTACATGCCACAGAGTTGTCCTTTATAGCAATTTTAAATAATATTTATTTAGGTCTTTATTTATTTTTGCCGTATCTCCTCAAACAGAAAGCCACTTGAGGGCAAGGGCTATATTTTATACACATAATACATCCAAAAATGTGAAATAAGTAGATTTCTGTATCTTGTGCACCTCTTTTGTGTAGTTATGTATATGGACAAGAAATAACAATATTTTACAAGAAAATAACTTTGGTAAAAGCAAATTTAGGTTAGCATACTAGGATGGGGGTAAAAACTCAATTGGCTATAAGGAAGACAGGAACAATGCATTGAAATAGCGAAAAATGCTAAACCTGCCTCACAAATGGAGGAATACATTTTAATGTCCTAATGAACAGAAAATCTTGTTCATTCACTTATTTTGTATAAATGAGTTCTATCTAGAGAATAAAGAAAATAATATAAAATATGATATCCTTGTCCTCTCCCCAGGATTCCTCACTGCTTCTTCACTTCACAAATACCTGATCTGTGGAATTGCATAGTACCCTATGCTTAGAAGAGCCCAGTGTTTGGTTTAATGCTGAATTCTTAATTTTTGAACAAAGAACTCACATTTTCATTTGGTACTGGGTCCTGAAAACTATGTAGCCAGTTTCACTTACTACCTTTCAAGCCTGTAAGATGTCTTGCAATCAAGTTTCTTCTAAACTAACAGGGTTATGGGGAGTGTCTTGCTCTCTCTCTTAGCCCAGTGACAGGAAACATTTTACTGAAGAGTAAAGTGTTTTTAAGAGTAAAGGACTGTGAAATCATATGAAGGTTAACAGTCTCCCTGGAAGTTGATGTCTGGAAAGTCTAGAAAGAATTATATGAGTAGGAATACTGGAAACTGCAAATCCAGACTTCCTGTAACATTTTTAAAAGCATTCATGAGAGTACGGTAAAGGATTAGCACTTAGGCATTGTGGGAATCATCTCATGATATTCTCATTGGCCAGAATCTTATTAGAGTAATGAGTCTGGCTTTAGCTCTTTATCTTGAAAACTGAGAAATCTTAAAAGAAAGGGGCAGAAACTAAAAGAGTAGAAAATGTTAAAGACTTTGTGTTAAATTGTCTAAAGTTCATAGCTTCCATCAAGTATATAAAGAACTAGCATTTAAGCAATTATTTTTCTAATATTGCAAAGGAGATTCTTCTTGAATGGGATAGGCCCAAGATTATGGGAACTTTGAGTGCACTGTATGGCAAGAAGAACATCTGTCTTCAACATAAGGCAGGCAAAGCCATCAGAAAGGAAGTCCAATATGAGTTGATTGATTGAAAAGGTATGATAAGCAGTTTGCCATGAGTGAGAAATAGATATAGGTCAAAATGTCCATTTAGAATGTACATTTAAAAATATTATCATTATTAGTTATTGAGAAGAAAACCAATAGGATCAGTGAGGTTAATCATGGGAGAAGAGAATGACTAACATGAGAAGAAGGGAGGCAAAGAGAAGCAAAAGGAATTAGTTACTAACATTCAATTGATTATCTGAAAATACACTGAAATCTGAGTGAAACCTGAGATAGGAATGGAATGTTAATATAACTTTGAAAATTCTGAAAGCCTTTCTCTTTCTCCTATGTATGCTTCTCTGCTTCACAGCTACCCGTCATTTTCCTGTGTACCTTTCTCCAAAGATTCCCTCCACATTCTATCAGGAAAGTTGTTGGATGAGGCTGGTGGTAGCAGCAATCTGTGGTTTCACAGGCAAATAAAGGTACATGTTCTTTGAAGATTCACCTCCAAGAACAACATACAGACTTAATCCTTTTTTTTTTTTTTTTTTTTGGTATCTACTTGGGTAAACTGAAGAGACTTAGATAACCATCTTAAAAAGATACATTTTTTTCCTAGAAAATTTAAGTGTTTTCATTTGAAAGAGGGATGGGGAGAAGAGAGGAAGAAGAGGGGAGGGAAAAAAGGAGAGAAAGATGGAGGTAAGGAAAAAGGGATAGAGACAAAGGCAGAGAAGGGATGGGCCAGAGGGGAAACAGGCAGAAGAAGGAGAGGGGGAGAGAGGGAAAAAAAGGAACAGAAAAAAAAGAGAGAAATTCCATAATACATCAAAAAGTTAATTTACTTCTACAAGTCAATTTATAACTAGATAAGCATTGTTTTTAAGAGGAAATGAACAGACATTATCAATTTGTGTCTCTTTTCTTTCCTTCTCTGAACTGTATTAACTCCTCTCTTCCTTCACATAAAAGCAGTAATTTAGCATGCCAATAAACATATGTAACCAAAACATTCTTTTGAACATTATGCTTATAAATTATCTGGTGATAAATAAGATGCAAGGGGAATGGCCTATGAGAGGAATAAGAGATATGAAATGGATGATGATTAAAAGAAAGCCTAAAACTGAAAGAATGCTTAAAATAGAAAATGTAAGTTGCAGAGTGAATCAAAAAATAAAAGACAGGAAATAGTGTAATAATGTAATTATGAAAGGAAATAAAGAAGGTTAATTGAGATGAGGTACTAGGGAATAAATAAGAGATTTATTCTTATGCTTGTATTATATGCTTTGTTTGTCAGATATATAAACATAAAACAGAATTTCTAAAAGCACAGGGAACCTCATGAATCCTAAATCAGATCAATAATTTACTAAATTTGATTAGATGCAACCACTGAATAAGTCATACCAATTCTTGGCTCTGTGTTCCAAACTTAGTAGGAGTAAAAAATTGCTGGTAATGTAGTTCTCACCTCTCAACAGGCAGTTTCCATCTATTTGACATCACTTGAATTCAAGCTAAGAGTAGAAATGATATAAGTAGTTGAAAGTCAAAGTACACAGCTTTATTCTTTGCCACTGTAATACAGTTTGGAAATGTATCTGTGAAGGCACTAAAGCTAAAAAAAAAAAAGCTCATACTGAAAACACAGATTTTTAAAAAACACAATTGTCAACTGTTTATCTATATGAAGCGATTTTCATGGGCTTTTCCTCTGAAAAATGTCACTGTACATGTTAAACAAGTGTTCAAAGAGATTTACTATGAATTATTCCATGAAATGTCCTATATTGTTTTAGACAGGTTCCTTTCATTGGTTGGGGCAGGGGGTGCAGTGTACAATGCTACCTTGACTGATTATAACCACAAAGCATAGCAGCAAAACAAAACAAAACTTTTGATGTTTGCAGATTTGGGATGATTGCTTAGCGTACAAGGATTTCTCTAGTAGTCATGTCTACTCCCTTCTTTTTGGGAATTGTATTCCATTCCTCCTAGACTTAGACACATGTGGCCGGTCGCCGTGACTCACAGATCCCAGCACTTTGGGAGGCCAAGATGGGCGGATCACGAGGTCAAGAGATCAAGACCATCCTGGTCAACATAGTGAAACCCCGTCTCTACTAAAAAGACAAAAATTATCAGGGCGTTGTGGCACTCACCTGTGGTCCCAGCTACTAGGGAGGCTGAAGCGGAAGAATCGCTTGAACCCAGGAGGAGGAGGTTGCAGTGAGCCAAGATTGCACCACTGCACTCCAGTCTGGCGACAGAGCAAGACTCCATCTAAACAAACAAACAAACAAAAACAGACACATGTGCTAGATGTGAACTGTCCTTTTCTTATGACTGCATTTCCCCAGCGATGAAATGGGAACCTGACTCTACCCATTTCAATGAGCTTAATCCTAGGACTCTCCAGTAATCAAACCTCCACACACCATCCCTGACCTTCATTGACCTTCAGTGAATGTTTCAGAGTTTAAGAAACAAGTTATCCAATTAAATGTCCTTCCCAGGTTTTTAACCCTTTGTTGGAGGAAGATAATCTCTCTTCTATGTTTAAATACTGTGACTGTGTGAACCTGGAGATGCTGGAAGCATGTTTATATTCTTGCGGAAATGTTACTCAGAGATAATGAAGCAAATCAGAAAGAGAAAGAATGCTCAAAAAGTTAAACATGGGATTACCATATGGTCTAGCAATTCTACTCTTAGGCATATATCCAAAACAATTGAAAGCAGGGACTCAAATAGGTACTTGTACACCAATGCTCACAGCAGCATTATTCACAATAACCAAAAGGTAGAAACAATCCAAAAGTCCTTCAACAGACAAATGTATAAAGAAACTGTGGGCCAACCAGGTCCCCTCCACAAAGCAATATGGCAGCTTCTCTTTCTCAGTATGGTGACTGGCTTTCCCTCAGGACCTGTTGCCAGAGGCAAACCACTCACCGGCAGCCTGAGACCACCATGTAGTTTATGTTGCTTTTTATTAAGAGTTGTCAGGGAAAACCTCAACTGCAAAAATGGTATATCCCAGTATTGGACAAAGAGAAGGAAAAGATGACAGGAGAACTTGTTTAAACCACGTTAGCACATAAACCTAAAATGTATACATGTTTGAAGATTGCTTACAAAAGATATGCCAATCTGTATTTTTGCTGTGCTATTGAGAATCAGGACAATGAACGAACTACCCTAGAAACAATTCATCATTACATGGAACTACTTGAAAAGTATTTTGGCAGTGTGTGTGAACTTGATATCATCTTTAATTTTGAAGAAGTTTATTTTATTTTGGATGAGTTTCTTTTGGGAGGGGAAGCTCAGCAAACATCCAAGAAAAATGTCTTTAAGGCAATTGCACAGGCTGATCTACTGCAGGAGGAAACCTAAACCCCATACAGAGTTCTCGAAAAAACTGGACTTACATAGCCCTCCTCCTTGTTGATGACTTCTTGTGGCATTTCACACACTTAGATGACCACTGTCTTCACGTCCATGTTAGCTAATGGTGTAAAATGATGTCTTGTTAGTGTTACTGTTTCTCTAAGCCACTTCATTCAAGCCTATATAATTTTCTAAGAAGGAACTTTGGTTAATCAAATGATAAGTTAAAGGACTGAAATACTAATGGAACAGAAAAATATGACTTTTATGGATATTTTACAGTTTATAGGTCAGTTTCTCTTAATCTGATTATGTGCACATATGAAAATGACATATCTGTATACATGTAAAATGAAACAACCAGGCAAAATACATTTATTAACTACTGTATTTTACAAAGGAAATTCTTAAACTACAATGTGAAACCTCAATTTATAAAACCAAAGGCTATTAAATATTTCAGTGTACATAAGAGTAAAGGGAATTGGCATGTCATGTATTGAATGAATGGAAACTTAACCTTGTTGAAAATTTAGAAAGTAGATTTATGCCAAAGACTCCTACTGGAAGCTATATACCTTTAAAAGAAAAGGGGGGCGGTTGGGGGATAATACAGATTATTTTAAATGACTAAATTGGAATGATGCTTTTTACAATAAAAATTATTTCTTAGGCATTCTGAACCTGGAACGAGAAACAGGATTGTTTTATGATAGCAAGCATGCAATTTTTAAGGTGAAGGCACATTTGACTCTTGAGATGAATTTTTGTGCTCATAATCACTTGGATTGTTTTTGATGCCCCAAAATAAGGTGGAAATGTTAATTTTCCAGAGATTGTTTGTAAAAGTATCACACAGAAAACATGCTGCTCTCTTCACAATGTATTGTGTTTAAAGTCAACATATGAAGTATAATATTTCTTCTGTGGTGCTTATTAAAGCCAAATTTATTTTGCTTCCATATTTCTTCCCTCCATATAGAAGTGCTATAAACTACACAGTGGCTTCCTTTCTTTCCATGGCACTGCCTAGTTAACAGAAGTCTTACAAAAAATTTTAAAAGAAACCTTTCTTCTTCTTCTTCCTCCTTCCTCCTCCCCCCTCCTCCTCCCTCCCCCTCCCTCCCCTCCTCCCTCCCTCCTCCTCCTCCTCCTCCTCCTCTTCTTCTTCTTCTTCTTCTCCTTCTTCTTCTTCTTTTCTTCTTCTTCCTTTTTGAAATGGGGTTTTGTTCTTATTGCCCAGGCTGGAGTGCAGTGGCTCATTCTGGGCTCAATGCAACCTCCACCTCTCAGATTCCAGCAATTCTCCTGCCTCAGCCTCCCAAGTAGTTGGAATTCCTGGGATAACAGGCACCTGCCACCACACCTGGCTAATTTCTTTTGTATTTTTAGTAGAGATGTGGTTTCACCAGGTGGTCCCAAACTCCTGACCTCACCTTTCATATAAAAAAGTGACAGTTAAATGTAGTAAAAGTGCATTAGTTGGCTCGAAATTTTTTACAGCTATATAATTGTCCAGCATCATGTTTCTAAGTACTTGTAAGTATGTAAACACGTCTTCATGGTTTATACTTTCACTTGTATATGCTGGGATACGTTAAGCTTTGATGTGACTATGACCAATATTCAGGCCACATGAGCACTGTCTTATTGCATCACCAATTAGTTGTAATCAATGTTGAATGTACACAGACACAAAAGTAACATGTGGAACATACCTACAATGGAATAGCATTCAGCCATAAAATGTTAAACTTTTATACATGCTTTTATACTATAACATAGATGAAGCTTTAAAACGCTATGCTAAGTAAAATAAGCCAGACACAAAAGAACAAATATTTTATTATTTCACTTACATGATGTACCTTGAATATATAATTTATAGATATAGAAAGTAAAATAATAGTAACCAGGGGCTGGGAGTAGGGAGGATAAGGAGTTATTGTTAAGGAGTACAGCGTTTCTGTTTGGGATGATACAAAAGGTCTCAAAATGGTTAATTGTGAAGGTTGCAAAATATTGTGAACATAATATCATTAGGGCTAAACACCCCAATCAAAACACACAGACTGGCAAATTGAATAAAAAGCCAAAACCCATTGGTGTGCTGTATTCAGGAAACCCATCTCACATGCAAGGATACACAAAGGCTCAAAATAAAGGAATGGAGGAAGATTTACAAAGCAAATGGAGAGCAAACAAAAAAAAGCAAGAGTTACAATTCTCATCTCTAATAAAATAGACTTTAAACCAACAAAGATCAAAAGAGACAAAGAAGGACATTACATAATGGTAAAACAATCAGTGCAATAAGAAGAGCTAACAATCCTAAATGTATATGCACCCAATACAGGAGCACCCAGATACATAAAGCAAGTTCCTTAATGACTTACAAAGAGACTTAGACTCCCACACAGTAATAGTGGAAGACTTTAACACCCCATTGTCAATACTAGACAGATCAATGAGACAGAAAACCAACAAGCATATCCAGGACTTGAACTCACACCTGGACCAAGCAAACCTAATAGACATTTACAGAACTCTCCACCCCAAATCCACAGAATATACATTCTTCTCAGCACCACATCACACCTACTCTAAAACTGACCACATAATTAGAAGTAAATCACTCCTCAGCAAATGCAAAAGAGCAGAAATCATAAAAAACAGTCTCTTAGACCACAGAGCAATCAAGTTAGAACTCAGAATTCAGAAACTAACTCAGAACCACACAGCTTCATGGAAACTGAACAACTGGCTCTTGAATGTTGACTGGACAAACAACGAAATGAAGGCAGAAATAAAGATGTTCTTCAAAACCAATGAGAATGAGGACACAACATACCAGAATCTCTGGGACACATTTAAAGCAGTGTCTAGAGGAAAATTTATAGCAACAACTGCCCAAATGAAAAGCAAGGAAAGATCTAAAATCAATACCCTATCATGAGATTTGAAAAAAGCTAGAAGAGCAAGATAAAAAAAAACCTCAAAACCTACCAGAGGACAAGAAATAACTAAGATCAGAGCAGAACTGAAGGAGATAGAGACACAAAAACCCTTCAAACAATCAATAAATCCCAGAGCTGGTTTTTCGAAAAGATCAACAAAATAGACAGACCACTAGCCAGATTAATAAAAAAGAAAAGAAAGAATAATCAAATCGATACAATAAAAAACAATAAAGGGGATATCACCACAGATTCCACAGAAATACAAGCCATCATCAGACATTATTACAAACAACTCTATGTACATAAACTAGTAAACCTGGAAGAAATGGATAAATTCCTGGACACTTGCATCCTCCCAAGCCTAAACCAGGAAGAAGTCGAAACCTTGAATAGACCAATAACAAGGTCAGAAGTTGAGGCAGCAATTAAGAGCCTACCAACCAAAAAAGCCCAGGTCCAGATGGATTCACAGCCGAATTCTACCAGACATACAAAGAGGAGCTGGTACCACTCCTTCTAAAATTATTCCAAACAATCCAAAAAGAGGCAATCCTTCCCAAATCATTTTATGAGACCAACATCATCCTGATACCAAAGCCCGGCAGAGACTCAGCAAGAAAAGAAAACTTCAGGCCAATATCCATGATGAACATAGAAGCAAAAATCTTCAGTAAAACACTGGCAAAATGACTGCAACAGCACATAAAAAACCTTATCCACCATGATCAAGTAGACTTCATCCCGGAGTTGCAAGGCTGGTTCAACATAGGCAAGTCTATAAATGTAATTCACCACATAAACAGAACCAAAGTAAAAAAATATATAATTATCTCAATTGATGCAGAGAAGGCCTTCAACAAAATTCAACAGCCCTTTATGCTAAAAACCCTAAATAAACTAGATATTGATGGAACATATCACAAAATAATAAAAGCTATTTATGACAAACCAACAGCCAATATCATACTGAATGGGCAAAAACTGGAAGCATTCCCTTTGAAATCTGGCACTAGACAAGGATGCCATCTCTCACCACTCCTATTCAATATAGTATTGGAAGTTCTAGCCAGAGCAATCAGGCAAGGAAAAGAAACAAAGGGTATACAAATAGGAAAGGAGGAAGTCAAATTGTCTCTATATGCAGGCCACATGATTGTATATTTAGAAGACTGCATCATCTCAGCCCAAAATCTCCTGAAACTGATAAGCAACTTCAGCAAAGTCTCAGGATACAAAATCAATGTACAAAAATCACAAATATTCCTATACACCAATAACAGACTTAAAGAGAACCAAATCAGGAATGAAATGCCATTCACAATTGCTACAAAGAGAATAAAATACCTAGGAATACAAATAACAAGGAACATAAAGGACCTCTTCAAGAACTACAAACTACTGCTCAATGAAATAAGAGAGGATACAAACAGATGGAGAAACACTCCATGCTCATGGTTAGGAAGAATCAATAACATGAAAAAGGCCATACTGCCCAAAGTAATTTACAGATTCAACACTATCCCCATCAAGCTACCGATGGCCTTTTTCATAGAACTGGAAAAAACCACCTTAAGCTTCATATGGAACCAAAAGAGAGCCCACATACCCAAGTCAATTTTAACCAAAAAGAACAAAGCTGGGGGCATCACACTACCTGACTTCAAACTATACTACAAGGCTACAGTAATCAAAACAGCATGGTAGTGGTACCAAAACAGAGATATAGACCAATGGAACAGAACAGAGGCCTTGGAGGCAACACCACACATCTACAACCATCTGATCTTTGACAAACCTGATAAAAACAAGCAATGGGGAAAGGATTCCCTGTTTAATAAATGGTGTTGGGAAAACTGGCTAGCCATGTGCAAAAAGCAGAAACTGGACTTGAGATGGATTAAAAACTTAAATGTAAGACCTAACACCATAAAAACCCTAGAAGAAAATCTAGGCCAAACCACTCAGGACATAGGCATAGGCAAGGACTTGATGACCAAAACACCAAAAGCATTGGCAACAAAAGCCAAAATAGACAAATGGGACCTAATCAAACTCTACAGCTTCTGCACGGCAAAAGAAACAGTCACTAGAGTGAATCAGAAACCAATAGAATGGGAAAAAATTTTTGCAATATACCCATCTGACAAAGGACTAATATCCAGAATCTACAAAGAACTAAACAGATTTACAAGAAAAAACAAGCAAGCCCATTCAAAAGTGGGTGAAGGATATGAACAGACACTTTTCAAAAGAAGACATATATGAGGCCAAAAAACATATGAAAAAATGCTCATCATCTCTCATCATTAAAGAAATGCAAATTGACACCACATTGAGATACCATCTCATGCCAGTTAGAATGGCGATCATTAAAAAATCTGGAGACAACAGATGCTGGAGAGGATGTGGAGAAATAGGAAAACTTTTACACTGCTGGTGGGAGTGTAAATTAGTTCAACCATTGTGGATGACAGTGTGGTGATTCCTCAAGGACCTAGAAATAGAAATTCCATTTGACCCAGCAATCCCATTACTGTGTGTATATCCAAAGGATTACAAATAGTTCTATTTTAAAGACACATGCACATGTATGTTCACTGTGGCACTGTTAACAATAGCAAAGACCTGGAACCAACCCAAATGCCCATCGATGATAGACTGGAGAGGGAAAATGTGGCACATATACACCATGGAATATTATGCAACAATCCAAAACGATGAGTTTGTGTCCTTTGTAGGGACATGGATGAACCTGGAAACCATCATTCTCAGCAAACTGACACAAGAACAGAAAATCAAACACCGCATGTTCTCACTTATAGGTGGGTGTTGAGCAATGAGAACACATGGACACAGGGAGGGGAGCATCACACACTGGGGTCTGTTGGGAGTAAATAGGGGAGGGACAGCAGGGGTTGGGGAGTTGGAGAGAGATAGCATGGGGAGAAATGCCAGATATAGGTGGGGAGGAAGGCAGCAAATCTCACTGCCATGTGTGTACCTATGCAACAATCTTGCATGTTCTTCACATGTACCCCAAAACCTAAAATGCAATTCAAAAAAAAAATGGTTAAAATGATGAGGTGTAGTGGCTCACACCTGTAATCCCAGCACTTTTGGAGGCTGAGGTAGGTGGATCATGAGGTCAGGAGATTGAGACCATCCTGGCCAACATGGTGAAACCCCATCTCTGCTAAAAATACAGGAAAAAATATTACCTGGGCTTGGTGGCATGTGCCTATAATCCCAGCTACTCGGGAGGGTGAGACAGGAGAATCACTTGAACCTGGGAGGCAGAGACTATAGTGAGCTGTGATTACACCACTGCGCTTCAACCTGGGAGACAGAGTGAGACTCCTCTCATAAAAAAATAAAAATAAAAAGGTTAAAATTGTACATTTTGTTATGTAAACTTAACGTAATAAAATAAGACAAGTCTCCTGCCTCTCATACACCCCCCCTACAACATACACAGACACACACAGACACACACAGACACACACACACACACACACACACACACACACGGGGGGGGAGGGAGGGAGGGAAGGGGGGGGAGAGAGAGAGAGAGAGAGAGAGAGAGAGAGAGAGAGAGAGAGAGAGAGAGAGATATTGAGGTCGGAGGGAAGAGGGAGAGTCTGAAAAACAAAGATCTGACAGATCCCTGTTCAGTTGTCTTCAACTCAGTTCCTCCCCTGCCTTTTCTGTGGTTCAAAATTTGCCAGATGTTTTCTACTTAGGCTAGTTTATGTTAAGTTTCTATCACTTGAAATCTACAGTCCTAATGCTGCCCTAAAGAAAATCTTCACCTAATTTATATAGACCCAAACCCAAAGACAAACCCGTGTGTGTGTGTGTGTGTGTGTGTGTGTGTGTGTGTGTGTGTGTTTCAGACTGAGGATTTCATCTTTTCAGAACTCATTTCTGTACTTGCAGATTAATTTGAAGGGAGAGATGATGCCACTTTCATTAATATATTGCCCTAAGACCTAGTACAATGCTCTCATGCTTCGTGCAAAGTGAGTCCTCAGGACAGTATAAGGATGAATTGGTCATAAATTCCTAACCCTACATTCTTATATGGATTTCTAGATAAATTTCTTTTAAAAATGAGGTTCTATATCTCTTATAATTTGCCTTGGTTTTGGTAAAAATACTTACTTAAAATAATGTTCCATATCATTGGCCTCAAATCCAAGGCCCATCTTGGGTCTCTTTACTATTCTCAGAATTATTTATATGAGAGTCAACCTAATTTAAGATCACTAAATCACTGACTAAAAGACCAACATTTTCCAAATCCATCACTCCTGTCTCTTGTTCCATGTCCTTCAAAGGGTTCTAAATATTAGCAAAAGCTGGAATCACTCGTAATTTTAGTTGTATTGTTACATCCTTAAAATTAGCGCTTTCCTCTCTCATGTAACAGAGTATAATTTAAGGTACCTAATAGGTGAGGACTTGACAAAAAAAAAAAGGTATTCAAAAACATGTTACTCTGCCTGTCCTGAGATGAAGGCCAACAGTTTTCAAACCTGCCAACCTTTCAAGCTGTTCAACATTTAAAAGCTAAATATATGCTCTAAAATTATATCTAATAGATGCCCCAGAATTCTATTTTTAACAATCTTGTAGTGTTTATTTGGTTGATGTACATGCTTGCAAAGCCTTTCTAGTTTCACAAACTAACCAAGATGGTTTATTAGGGTCTCTGATGCAAGGGGCGGTGCTATGAAAACAGATTAGGTTTCAGTGCCCTTAGAGTACTCACTCTGAGCACATCTGTCAAGGCTCTTGAGGGCAGCTGGGTTTTTTTTTGCAGCAATCCCTAACCTGATTACATAGAAAAGAAAAAGACTTGGATGCAAAACCAGAATTATATCAAAGTTCTCACTTGCAGTAGGAAAATTATTGTGAAACACTGGTTTTCTAGGAAAAAAAATAATCAACACACTGCAGTGCTATCCAAGCAAGACAATATTGGTATATTGCCCAAGGCCATGTAAAATTTAATTCTTTCAAAGTTTTAAGTATGAACATCAAACATATTCCAAACTAAAGAGAATAGAACAATGAACTCCTTTATATTCCTTAGCTAACAACTATCAACATTTTTCTGGTATTCTGTACTAAAGATTTTGAAGAGGATTATCATAAGATTGAAATATTCCCACTACCTTTAACCCAAAAGAGTTGAGTTGAGTTGAGTTGAGTTGAGTTGAGTTTTGAGACGGAATCTCGCTCTGTCCCTACCAGGCTAGAGTGCAATGGCATGAACTTAGCTCACTGCAACCTCCGCCTCCTGGGTTCATGCAAGTCTCCTGCCTCAGCCTCCTGAGTAGCTGGGACTACAGGCACATGTCACCATACTCAGCTAATTTTTGTATTTTTAGTAGAGATGGGGTTTCACCATGTTGGCCAGGATGGTCTCTATTTCTTGATCTCATGATCTGCCCACCTTGGCCTCCCAAAGTGCTGGGATTACAGGTTTGAGCTGCCATACCTGGCCTAGTTCTTTTGATTAAAACTAAATTTTAAGTTTCTGCCAAAATTGATTAGACTGTAATATACAACTATGAAACACATAATATACAAAGAATACCAAAATGCACATTATTATTCTGGTAAATATTTATATAATCTCTCTAACTCAATATACTCATCAATAATTTTTTATTTTTCTGACCCTAAACCAGACTTCTAAATTTAGGCTATGTTTACTTGGATCAGGTGGCTTTTAAAAAACATTATTTCACATTTTGATTTGAAGTAATTGTCTCCCTTCCACCTAAGAAACTAGTGAATTACGATAGCTCTTTTCAGTTTTATCATAACACAGATGAAGTGGGCTCAGATAAAACACAAAACCAAAAAAGTGGACCTTGTCTATCATGTCAGTGGGTCTACATTGATTGATTCGGAAGTATCTGTTTCTATTTACAGATTTAATACTATTCCTATGAAACAACTAATGAAATTTTTCACAGAATTAAAAAATGATATTCTAAAATTTATATGGAACCCAAAAAAGAGCCAGATAGCCAAGGCAATCCTAAGCAAAAAGAGCAAAGCTGGATGCATCACACTATCCAACTTCACACTATACTACAGGGCTACGGTAACTAAAATAGCATGGTACTGTAATAAAAACAGACACATGGACCAATGGAATAGAACAGTGAGCCCAGAAATAATGCCACACACCTACAACCATGTGATCTTCAACAAATCTGACAAAAACAAGTATTGGGGAAAGGACCCCCTTTATGCAATAAATGGTACTAGGAGAACTGGCGAGTCATACACAGAAGACTGAAACCAGGCCCCTTTCTTATACAAAAATCAACTCAAGATGTACTAAAGACTTAAATGTAAAACATGAAACTATAAAAATTGAAGAAAACTTAGGAAATACCATTCTGGACAGAGGCCTCCACAAAGATTTTATGATGAAGACTCCAAAAGCACTTGCAACAAAACAAAAAATTGACAAGCAGGACCTAATTAAATGAAAGAGTTTCTGCACAGCAAAAGAAACTATCAGTGGAGTGAACAGACAACCTACAGAATGGGAGAAAATATTTGCAAACTGAATTCAACAAAGCTCTAACATCCAGAAACTATAAGGAAAACAAATAAATTAAGCAAAAAAAAAAAAAAAAAAAAAAAAACCATTTAAAAAAGGGCCAAGGACATGAATAGACATTTCTCAAACAAAGATGTACATTTGGCCAACAAGCATATAAGAAAAAGCTTAACATCATTAATCATTAGAGAAATGCAACTCACAACAACGAGATGTCATATCACACCAGTCAGAATAGCTGTTATTAAAAAGTCAAAAAACTACAGATGCTGGCAAAGTCACAGAGGAAAGGGAACACTTACATTGCTGGTGGGAATGTAAGTTAGTTCAACCACTGTGAAAAGCAGTTTGAAGATTACTCCAAGAACTTAAAACATAATGACCATTCAACCCAGCATCCCGTTACTGGGTATATATCCAAGGGAATATAAATCGTTCTACCATAAAAACATATGCATGAGAATGTTCATTGCAGCAGTATTCACAATATTAAAGACACAAAATCAACTTAGATACCCCATTAACAGTGGACTGGATAATAAAAGTGTGGCACATATATATCATGGAATACTACGCAGCCATAAAAAAGAATGAGATCATATTCTTTCCAGGAACATGGATACAGTTGGAGGCAATTATCCTAAGCAAATTAACACAGAAACAGAAAACCAAATACCACATGCTCTCATGTATAAGTGGGAGCTAAACCTTGAACACACATGGACACAAAAAAAGGAACAACAAATACTGGGGGCCACTTGAGGGTATAGGGTAGGAGGACAGAGAGAATCAAAAAAGCACTGCATACTATGTTCATTATCTGGGTGATGAAATAACCTGTACATCAAACCCCCATGACACACAATTTACTCATGTAACACACCTGCACAGGTACCCTCTGAACATAAAAGTTGGAAGCAAAAAAAATAAAAATAAAAATAAACCTGGCAGAGAAACACACACATGTACAAAAATAATAAAATTATCGATTCACTTTTGGTCAAATTTAATGTTTTCTATATTTTTCAAATTTTGTCAAATGCCATACAATTACTTTTAGTTTGACCAAGAGCTTGAGCATTTTACTTTAGAAAGGCATTTTAGAAATGCAGTTAAAGCATAATGCTAAGAGAATGTAGCCAAGCACAAAGGCAATGTATTTTATGATTCTGTTTGCATGAAGTGTCAAGAATAGACAGATCTGTGGAGACAGAAGGTAGACTGGTGATTTCCAGGGGCTGGATGGGAGGGAGTGAATGTGGAGTGACTGCTATGGCATGTGAATGGTATCTCAATTTAAAAAACTTGAGTCAAAAATTTAAAAAGTAACTGAGGTCGTTTAGTTATTATTAATATTATCCTTCACTGCTACTCATTTCAAATTTGTCTCTTTTTTCAAAAAATAGCTCTACTGAGATAGAATGCATATGATATAAAATTCAACCCTCAAAAGAAGCCAATTTGGGAGTTTTTAGTGTATTCACAGTTATACATCACCACCATCTAGTTCCAGAGCATTTTCATTGCCACTCCTTCCCCCACAAAATAAAAGCCCATATTTATTATTAGTCATTAATTATCCTCTCCTCACCCAGCCATTGAGCCCTCAGTGACTGCTAATCTACTTTTTCTCTCTCTCTCTCTTTTTTTGAGTTTCACTCTGTCACCCAGGCTGAAGTGCAGTGGTACAATCTTGGCTCACTGCAACCTCTGCCTCCCGGATTCAAGCAATTCTCCTGCCTCAGCCTCCTGAGTAGCTAGGATTACAGTACCCTCCATCTTTTTGTTTTTGTATTTTTAATAGAGATGGGGTTTCACCATCTTGGCCAGGCTGGTCTTGGACTCCTGAACTCATGATCCACCTGCCTCAGCCTCCCAAAGTGCTGGGAAAACAGGAGTGAGCCACTGTGCCCAGCCTAATCTACTTTCTACATTTATGGATTTGCCTGTCCTGAAAATGTCATATAAATGAAGTAATGCAATACAAAGATTATTGTAACTGAATTCTTTTACTTAGAATAAGGCTTTCAACATTCATCTATGTAGTAGCACATTTCAGTACTTTCTTCTCATTGTCAAATAACATATTATGCATAAGTATATCACATTTTTTATTTAGCTACTTATCAATTGACAGACATTTAGTTGTTTCCCTTTTTTGCTTTATATAAATAATACTGTAATGAATATTTTTGCATTGGTTTTTATGTTTTTAATTTTGGGGGGGGACATGTACCCAAGTGTGGAATTGCTAGGTCACATGGCTACTCTATGTTTAAGATTTTGAACCAGGCTGGGCAATGTAGCAAGACACCATCTCTGCAAAAAATCTAAAAAAATCAGCCAGGCATGCTGGCATGTACCTCTGGTCCCAGCTATCTGGGAGACTGAAGCAGGAGGATTGGTTGAGCCCAAGAGTTCAAGGCTACAATGAGCTATAATTGTACCACTGCACTCCAGCCCAGGTGACAGGGTGAGAACTTGTCTTTAAAAAAAAAAAAGATTTTGAGGAACTGACAAATTGTTTTCAAAAATAGCTACACCATTTATATCCCCAATAGCAGCAAATAAAATTTCTAATTTCTATACATCATAAAAAAAAGCATCTGCTTAACAACACAAATGTCCATGGACAGAGGAATAGATAAAATGTGGACTGTACATACAATGGAAAATTATTTGCCCTTAAAGAGACAGAAGCTCTGATATATGGAAGAACCATGAAAATATGATATTAGGTGAAATAGGTCAGACACTAGAGAAAAACTATTGTATAAGTCCACTTACATACAGTACCTAGAAAAGGCAAACTTACAGAAATAGAAAGTAGAGTACTGACTGGTTACCAGGGGCTGAGGGGAGTGGGGAAAGGGGAGTTATTGTTTAATAGAAATAGAGTTACTGTTTGGGATGACCCAAGTTTGGAGATGGATGGTGGTGAGGTTGTATAACAACGTAATATACGTATGTTTTTGAGAGGGAGTATTGCTGTGTTGCCAGGCTAGAGTGCAGTGGTGCAATCTTGGCTCACTGCAACCTCTGCCTCCTGGGTTCAAGTGATTCCTTTGCCTCAATCTCCCAAGTAGCTGGGACTACAGGCTTGCACCACCATGGCTGGCTAGTTTTTTATAGTTTAGTAGAGATGGGGTTTCACCGTGTTGACCAGAATGGTCTTGATCTCCTGACCTCTTGATCCACCCACCTTTGACTCCCAAAGTGCTGGGATTACAGGGTGAGCCACTGCGCCTGGCCAACAATGTAAATATATTTAATGCCACTGAACTATATACTATATACCTTAAAAATGATAAAAAGGTAAATTTTATGTTGTATATATTTTACAATAAAAAAGTTGCTGCTCTAATAACAAACCAAATTTTGACTTTAAAATGTGCAAACTTAAGGCTCAGCATTTCTTTTTTTTTTTTTTTTAATTTTTATTGCATTTTAGGTTTTGGGGTACATGTGCAAAATGTGCAAGATAGTTGCATAGGTACACACGTGGCAGTGTGTTTTGCTGCCTTCCTCCCCTTCACCCACACTTGGCATTTCTCCCCAGGCTATATGATGAGTTTTTGTCCTTTGTAGGCTCAGCATTTCTACTCTTAAGAATTTAGCTTAAGGAAATAATCGAGGATGCTACAGAAAACAAGGGTGTTCCCTGAAGTTTCAGAATGATGACATTGAATGTCCAATGACTGAGGATTCATTACATATATTAAGGTTTATATATTTGATCAACTATTGTACAGCCATTAAAATTATAACTTCAAGTAACATAGTAAGACATTCAAGATAGTTAAGGGAAAATGCAGGAGGGAAAAGGACACATGCAATGAGTTGCCCCTAAACTTACCCCTTCTATTTCTCATAAGAGATTTTATAAAAATTATTTAAATTACATATGTGTAAACATGCCATTGAAATGCAGGTTCAATTGCTTGCTGCTTGCAGAGTTCAATTGAGAAGAACAAGGTCATCTAAAGCGACTTTTTATTACAAAGCTAGGTAGGGGAAGAAGTACAGGCTTCCTGCATTAAGGAGAAAACTTTGCTTTCGAAGCAGAAAGTGGGGTGCTTTTAAAGCAGGGGTGGAAGTGAGTAGTTCGGGGGGCTGTACAGTTGCTTCGGTGCCCTATCTACTGGGCAGTTTAGTTGGCATCTTCGTGGACAGAAATAGATTGTAAAATGGCTAAAAAGTGGGCCTACTTTGGGTTGGAAATCAACTGTTACCTCTAAAGGCAACCTGGTAGGTTAAAGTTCTACTCTGAGTTTCCAAGCACATAGTTAGATGAACTTGCCCTGTAAAGACTGTCTGGTGAAAAGGAAGAAAAAAGCCATAATGACATTTCTAAAGAGCTAAATAGGAGTGGGGAAAAGAAGGACAAAGGAAAGAGAGTGAAAAATATACTATTTCTTAGAAAAATGGGTGTACACTTAGACGCATACATTAAAAGTTTAAACAATACAGCAAGGCACGATCTGTGATCACTTCTGGAATGAGATTAATGGCTATATTTACCTGTGTTTTTCTTATTTTCCACTAAATTTTCTACTATAATTTTCTATTATAATTCTTTCTTCAGGAAAGAAGTAAAAATAAGTATTTGTAAGCAACTTCTCCATTGTACCTAGTCTCCCATTCTCAAACCCAAGTGAGATTATCATCACTGGTCACACCCAGAGGATGGACTGACAGATGCCTCCCTTGGACAAGACTAAGACTCCAGCTCTAGGCTTTATTTAATAAGCCTCTTCCCTCACCTCCCTCAGGGCCCCACTCCAACTTTGTCTGTTGGATTCCTTCATGTTGTGTCTTTGCTTCCTTTACCAAACTTTGAGTTCCTCTTGGGGCTGGGATTAAATCTTAGGAATCTTCCTGTTCTTCTTTCTAGATGCCCAGCACTGGACGTGGTCCATAGGTAATTAACAAGTGGGTGCCATATGAATAAAATATAGCACATTTGCCTTCCCTCGATAGGTTTGGGCTATAGGGGCCAAGATTTAGTGTGTATATGTTTTTTCCTAAAACACTTCTTGACCCTTGGCCTTTATACTAGCTGCATTGGAAAGGATATCAAAGGTGAAAAAGAATGAGTATCTGGATGTCAAATTAACAAAGCTTTAGTTTTATAAACAAATAAATGGGAGCTGCGGAAGAGAAGGATGTGAATGCAGATTGTGTATGCAGGACACCATTGTGTACCTGTCATTCATTGATGCCTGCTCAAATATTCTAGCTTTTATAATTTAAATTATCAGTGTTTCTCATTAGGTGAGTTTAATCAATACATCAATGTGTAAAGGATACAAAGTTCTCCTTCTACATTGTTGTATGTTAAAAAAATTCAAGCAACAATACATCATTAAATAAAATGGATAACATTTACTGACCCAAATACATCAGGCACTATCCTAAGCACTTCAGAGGTATGATCACATTTAATGCAACAATAACTCTAAGAGGCAGGTACTATTGTTTTTGTTTTATAGATGATGAAATAGACACACAAAGAGCTGAGGTTCTCAGATCATGCACAGCCAGAAAATAAGAGAGCCAGATCTTAAATCCACACAATCTGTCTTTAGAGGCCATTATGGAAATATTCAAGCAGTAGACATAATAAAGTCAGTAAAGATCCATACCAGCATGAGAACTGAGATGATATGGCGGAATGACTTTAATGTATTTGCTTTATACACTTCTGTAATTTTAAACAATGGGAATGTAATCCTTTTAAAATAAAACTATTAAGTATAAATAGAAGAATTTTGAGGTTTGTATTATGCAAATTACTAAGTAGTTAAGCAGTTTAACTGTTAACTTGGAATGAACCTACAATTAAGATTTGCTACCGTAAATTTATCAATCAATCATGATATATCCTTTGCACATAGTATGAATGCACTACAGAATTTAATTTGGAAAACCATGAGTAATTTCAGAGATGATTGCAGGTTGCTACATGTTATAAGCTGTCATTTGTCATTGTTAAAGGGGTAGATTTCTGATTCAACATTTTGAGAGTTCTAGAATAAAATGTACTTTTAAAGTGCTTATTAAAATACTGAAGTTGGATATTACTGGACTGAGAGTATAATTCTATATTCCTTTATAATAATACTTTATTTAAGGCATTTCTGAAGACCTCTTAAAGTTCTTATATCCAGTTCTCTGGTATACATCATTTTCTTTGATTTTTAGCTCAGCAGATTCTCTCTGGTAGTGTTGAATAGTGAAACAAACATCAAACTGGTACTAAAGAGACCTGGTTTTGGCTCTGAATCCAGGTCTATTTTTCAAGCTGATTCATTTTTTCTGTACTTAAGATTCTATATCTGTAAAATGGCAGGTGGTGGTGTGGTTACTGGATGTTTTCCCCAAGATTTCTTCTGGCTCAAAATTGGACAATTCTACAAGCCATGCAGAGATATTACAGAATGCTACAGAGATAAGCTGGGTAAAAAGCATGAGACAAAAGGACTACGCAATTACCTTTTTATCAGGATTTTCAGTTGCCAACAATGGAATTCACACTGGCTAGCTTAAGCTGATTGGGATTTATGAAAGGATATTAGGTAGCTCAAAGAATCTCCAAGAGAGCCTGAAAAGCAGATGTGATGCTACTTGGCAAGGAGCAGCATAACCAGAAAGAACATCCAACTCTATATGCTGGAGATGCTTAAAGCAAAAACACCACTCCTGCTGCTGTCTGCCGCTACATGCTGATCATGCTCGGCACAGGACCTTAAGCCTCATCGCTACAAACTTTCAGACTTGACAAGTGTTAGATCTCTCTGGGCTCAGTCACCTCTTCATGGGCCACTCTTCTGCATCCAGACCTCATAGAGGTATATTTCATTACTGGAATCTAAGTTTTATACTCATATCTCTCACTACAAGAGATCCTGGGGAAAAGGTTTTGTTTTTAATTTTCTTCTGGGAAGGCAGACACATAAGGTAGGAATGCATCAAAATGCAGATATTCAAAAGATATTAGGCATGACAAATATCCAGAAATATTATTCCTGGATAACAAAACTTACATATCTTCTAGCAAAAGATGTTTTTTATACTTGTCTTTAAAGCTTATTTTCTTTAAAACCTGATCATCTCATATTGATCAGAGCTCAGTTGCAGAAAATAGCATACATTCAGAATGAGATTTCATTCAGAGATTTAGTGCTTATACAGTCGTTGGGCAGGTTGGAGAGGCCAGGTCTCAGCTGAGCTTTCAGGAATAACACCACCACCTCAGAAGTGGTTCACCAAAGGACTGCTGCCTCTGTTACTACTAAAGGAAACAAGGAAGCTGAGGCATCTGCTAGAACTGCTGGCAACAAGTTCTTCTGTGATCACACTGGCCTCATTTACTGCCCCGACAGCCACTAAACTAGGGTCTGGATGCTGAAATTGTCATGACAGCTGCTGGAAAGCAGTCATGTGCTTTCATGATGGTGATTGGCAGAAGAAGGAGAAGCAGCAGCAGCAGTTCAACTTCTGTCTTCTGCCATCCAAATCTTATTCAGATGCATCTGCTGGGTAGAAACTAAATCATGTGAAGAACCCAGAACTGGCAAAGAGTCTGGAAAAGTTCACCAGAAGAACCCAGAACTGGCAAAGGGTCTGGGAAAGTTTCCTTGAACATTTTCATCTCTGGTATTTGATAAAACAAATGACAAAGAGGTAGCAGGGGAGCAGAGGGAGCCAATCTGTAATATCTCCACATTGCATTGAGCTCTTAGACAGTTGGTGACATTCTTATCCATAAGCTATATCCCTCTAAATAATCTCACAGATTAATACACTGCATTGACACTCAGGATTTCAAAACATGAAAAAAGTTGCTTATTGTTACACAGCTAGGAAATGGAAGAACTAGAATTTGAATCTAAATCTACTGTCTCCAAGTATAGCAGTCTTCCAACTCCTCCCTACCTATGTTGGGGCACAGCCGGGATAACTACACACACATACACACACCCCACACACCTGTTTATTTGCTATGTGGCATTATCTTTCTTTCCTTTAGTTTAGTCTTGGGCTCCAGCTTAGATCATGAGACAGGAAACACAACTTTTATTGTGTGCTCATTAGTCATTTTATTTGCAGATGCTAAAATTGGCAATGTTCCTGCTGTAATGGAACATAATAGCATAGCAAAATCACAATGAATCTACTCCCCTTTATGGTCAGAAATATGACAGCCTTACTTCTGAAATACTGAGAGCTTCAGATTGGGGCAGCGCAAGATTAAAGCCCATTTTTCCTGGGGGTAAAGCTTAATAGTAGAGATAATTCAAATACTGTTTCTTACTAAAAATTTTATTATGATATTTTCCTTTTTCTTGAGTTAGAGTCTTGCTCTGTCATCAGGCTGGAGTGCAGTGGCATGATCTTGGCTCACTGCATCTCACCTCCATCTCCTGGATTCAAGCAATTCTCCTGACTCAGCCTTCCGAGTAGCTGGGACTACAGACATGCACCACCACGCCCAGCTAATTTTTGTATTTTTTTGTAGAGATGGGATTTCACCATGTTGGCCAGGATGATCTTCATCTCTCAACCTCATGATCTACCTGCCTTGGCCTCCCAAAATGCTGGGATTACAGGTGTGAGCCACCTTGCCCAGCCAAAACCTCTACACAGTAAAAGAAATAATCAACAGAGTAAACAGACAACCTGCAGAATGGGGAAAAATATTTGCAAACTATGCATCCAACACAGGACTAATAACCAGAATTTACAAGGAACACAAACAACTCAACAACAAAAAATAACAGTCTCATTAAAAAGTTAGCAAAAGGCATGAATAATTTTCAAAAGAAGACATAGAAATGTTCAACAGGCATATGAAAAATTGCTCAACATCACTAATCGTCAGAGAAATGCAACTGAAAACCACAATGCGATATTGTCTTGTTCTGGCTATAATGGCTATTTTCGCAAAGGCAAAAAAAAAAAAATGCTAGCAAGAATATGGAGAAAAGGGAGTGTTTATCCACTGGTAGTGGGAATGTAAATTTGTACAACCCCTATGGAAAACACTATGGAGATTTCTAAAGAACTTGAAATAGAACTTCCATTTGATCCACCAATCCCACTACTGGGTACTTATCCAGCAAGAAAATAAATAATTATATCAAAAAGAAATCTGAGCCAATATGCTTATAGCAGCACTATTCACAATAGCAAAGATCTGGAATCAACCTAAGTGTCCATAAATGGATTACTGAATAAAGAAAATCTGAGATATATATGTACAGATATATCTATATGTCTATACACACACACACATATATATATATACACACACAATAAAATACTATTCAGCCATTAAAAATAAAAATAAGTGAGCACTAAATAATATATACAGATGAACTGTGTGAGATAATAGTCATTGGAGATTCAGAAAGTTTATACGGTGGGTGGGGAGTAAGGGATCAGAAATTACTTCATGGGTACAATGTACAGTATTTGGGTGATGATTACACTAAAAAGCCAGATTTCACCTCTATACAATATATCTATGCAACAAAACTGCACTTATATGCCTCAAACTTGTACAAAATAAATAAGTGAAACAAAAAAAAATAGAGGCAAAAAGACCTTTAATAACCAAAACATAATCATTAAGCTTTTTATATGGGAACTATCTCCTTAAAAATATGTATTTATCTTTAACTTTTTTTATATAAGCCAGAAAACCATAATCTCTTTCCTGGTAAATGTGGACATCAAATTCTATTTCTTCCCTTTGCTCAGTATTTGCTTATTATAGAGCCGGACATTTAGTGAAAACAACATACCTATATTCAAACTCTGGCTAGGGGACGAAACACTAGGGCACGATTTCTTTAGTTACAGGATTTCAGGTCTTCCTTGAAATAGACCATAGAAATGATTCTCAAACCTGAGTGTTGATGAGAATCACCTTGAGAGTGAAAACACAAATTGCTGGGCTTCAGCCTCAGGACTTTTGATTCAGTAGATCTGAGAGTAAGGCCTGAGAATTAGCATTTCTAACAAGTTTTCAGACAGTGCTAATGCTGCTGGTCTGGGGACAACACTTATCACTTGATATTTTCTAGTAAGTGAGTGCTCTTTCATATACAGAGCATTTATTGACAATGTATTGAATAAAATTATATAGCACAAATAGGTTTAGAATTATGGATTGTCCATCAGCTCAGTTTTATTCAAATAAATGCTTTACTCTGTGCAACCTAGAAGCGGCTAAAGTTTTTATTCACAAAAGGGAAAGGAACCCAGAAGAACATAGTGTGGAAATTCTCAAGTCAGGAATTCTGAATCTGGAGTTATGAAATCTTGTGTAAATTCTGACTCCATTTCTTATGAAAGTCATGAATCATGACCAAGAGACCTGCACCCCATCCTCTCTCAACCTTGCTTTCCTTGTAAGAAAACTGAGGATGACACCATCTGCCCTAGAGAACGTCATAAATTCTTACAGGGATCAGTTATGTAATATTCAGAAGTAACTCATCAACAGGAAAATAATAAATGAATATGAGGTAGAATTCCATCTGGGAAAAAATAAGTTCAGTCTTGACAAGCACGTTCCCAAATAACTGTAACAACAACAACAAAATGACAAAAAATTAAATCATATGTTCACACATTAAATAAAAATAATGGTTGACCACATAGAAGAAATTTTAGAAATTACAATTACTGCAACTTAATAAGCATCTATACTTTGTAAGTTACATTACATACTCGTAAAAGGAAAAAAGCAAAGTGTTTTTTTCTACCCTCTACTCATACCACTCAGTCAACACAACACTTCTGACACCGTATTCCCCAATGGACACCAGCTGGGTGTCCTCTAATTCAACTGAATTCTTACACTATCTACATACAGTGTCGGATTCCGCAAGTTAAGGACTCAGTCTCACAATATTGTTCCCCACTTCAGATGCCAGTCACAAGTCCCAGGTTATGATGTGTGCTTCAGACCAACTGTCTAAAAATTGGGGGTTCCTATGACCCCCTCCTTGGCTTGGATTAATTTTCTAGAGTGACTCAGAACCCAGAGAAACAGTTTACTTATGTTTACCCATTTTTATAAATCTGATGAACAGCCACATGGAAAACATGCATAGGGCAAGGTACGGAAAAAAGGGCAAGGAACTTCCATGCCCTAGCTGGGCAACGCCCCCATGTGTTCAGCTATCAGGAAGCAATCTGTACCCAGTCCTTTTTTTTTTTTTTTTTTAATGGAGGTTTTAGTACATAAGCATGATTGATTAAGTCATTGGCAAATGGTTATCAACTCAACCTTCAGCCTTTCCCTTGTCAGAGATAGGGTAGAACTGAAATTTTCAACTCTCTCATGGTTCATTTCCCTGGAAACTAGCCCCCAACCTAAGGCTATCCAGGAGCTCAACAGGAGTCATTTTGTAAAAACAAAAGATCCTCCTACCACTCAGGAAATTATAAAGGTCTTGGGAGTTCTGTGTCATGAAGTGTGGTCAAAAACCAAGTAACAGGACAAAAGATTCTCCTAGTGCCTTTATCTGAAAGAGTTTTTGGAGCTCTATGCCCAGAACTAGGCAGGAGAGACCAAATATATATTCCTTATTATACTGTAGGGGATCATCTCTAATCCATTTTACTTCTTAAGTTGGCTCTTTGGCTGAATCTAGAAACTAAATTGACACGAGGCAGATTAACAAAAGAAAAGCATGCAAGTTTTATTAATGTTTGCAGGTACATGGAAATCTTCATAAGAGAGTGAAACCTGAAGATCAAGTGGGCAAAGCAAGACATTTTTATACTTTTTAAACAAGGAATGATACATTTGAGAAGAGATGGCAGGACAAAGGGGATCTCGCTAGAAGCCAGGGACTCCCTGGGAGATCATTGGGAGGAGGTGGAAAACTAGTGAAATATAAAGGTTATTTCACTAAATATATTTATTCAGGTTCATTGCAGCCCCTAATTTTCAGTCCCTAGTGACAAGGGCTGTTTTTATCACCCTGTTTTAGGGAAGACAGCCCTCCCAAAGGAATGATAACTCAGGAAGGGACGACTCAGCTAGCCTTTTCTGAACTGCAATTTCTCCAATGTTTTCAACTTGAAATAATAAACGTGCCAATCCAGCATATTTTGGGATGTCACTGTTACCCCATCTGGCATCTATAAGGCTGTAAGCCTTGACTGAACAGTTAGACACCTCTAACTCTGCTTATCTTTAGCAACAAAATGCTTGAGATCAGAGGTTCCCCTTTTTGTTCACACCAGCTAAGATCAGTGGAATCCAAGGTAACAGCCCATATGACCTCTGAACGACCTCCAACTTCATTATAATCTAATTTCCATGCTAAAAATCACTCTCACCACTGCCACGACAGCTGACAATCACAACAATGACTGGAAGAAGCCATAAAAAGATAAAAGAAGGTGGCACTTCAGTTCTAAGAAGTTCACTGCCCATTCCCAGAAAATACATGAATATCCCTCCCCTTGCTTTTCATGTCCAATCCCTCCAATAGAGAATCCTTGTATTTTAACCCTGTCAACTGTCACAAGTCAAGAGGTTGATTTGTGAGCCCTGGTCCTACTTCTCCATTCCTTGTCCAGTGAATCAAACTTCCCCTGCTTGATGCTTGCCTTTGGTTTCCTGCATTGGCTCTGTGACACTGAACAGGGAAAGATCCCATTGTTTGGGGCAACTGAGTTTCAGTAGTAGCATGTCTATCACTTCTTCATGATTACAATATCACAATCCCTAATCTTGAAATGTTTACTATAAATGACATTTTTAAGCCATGTATTGTCTTTGAGTCATTCATGGTTTTATTTTTATTTTTTGAGACGAAGTCTCACTCTGTTATCAGGCTGGAGTGCAGTGGTGTGACCTTGGCTCACTGAAACCTCCACCTCTCAGGTTCAAGTGATTCTCCTGACTCAGCCTCCCTAGTAGCACCATCACACCCAGCTAATTTTTTCGTGTATTTTGAGTAGAGATGGGGTTTCTTTCACCAGGTTAACCAGGCTGTTTGTGCAATCCTGACCTCAGGCGATCCACCCGTCTTGGCCTCCCAAAGTTCTGGGGTTACAGCCATGAACCAATGTGAACCACCACATTCAACCATCTTTCATGGTTTTAATACCAAGTCATATTTATGTAGTACTCTATAATTTTTCCCAGTGTTTTCTATTACATTATTTAATCTTCAAAATCACCAAGTGAGGCAAGTAGCATTTTCACTTCTCCAACATTCCCACTAATTTTAGTGGCTTTGGCTTCCCTGTTGCCCTGGAGGTAGCAGAGAAACTCCATTGTGGAATCCGATACTTTTTCATCTCATGACACCTACAGGCATTATTTGAGCATAATAAGATGGCTGAAACTGTGGGTGCATAAGCAATTTTTTTTTCTGTAGCTTATCGAGGTAGACATCTTTCCCTCTCTTCAGAATCTTCCAATTTCTCTCCCGTTACTCATACCCCACTCTTAAGAGAAGGTAGGGTAGAAGAGGAGAGCTTTTGGGTTTTATTTCCCATCATCCCATGGAGTGCTCTTACCGCTGTTTGTGATCTCTTGAAACAGCTGTTCTGGACAGCCAGCATTACAAATGCTCCCAGATGGCTCTTGGTGCTTCTGGAATCTGGCTTCTGAGGATTTCCTCTTTATCAAATTCATAGTTGTATTTTGTAGTCTAGTATTCCAACATCCAAATAAGAGGAGCACCAGAGGTGCACATATCCCATTCAACAAACAGGGAAAAGCCAGAAAGCCAGATCACTAATGATTCTACCTACATCACACAAAGGATTACAAAGCAGTGAGTCAAATGGCAGGGAGAGTGCCTCATGTAAACCAAAAAGTGATCGAGGCAAGTCTCAATTGAGATATGGAGGTTTATTTAGCCAAGGAACGAGGAGGTGCTGAGGAAAAACATAAGTCACCAAAGCCTCTGTGACCTGTGCTTTTTCTAAAGGGGATTTTTGGGAGCTTCTGCATTTAAAGGGGAAAGAGTATGCAGGAGGGGATAAGAAGAAGATATGCTCATATGTAATGGAGAGGTACTAAGAATGAAAATATTTTTAAAACATTATTTATCATACTTTAAGTTCTGGGGTACATGTGCAGAACGTACAGGTTTGTTACACAGGTATACATGTGCCATGGTAGTTTGCTGCACACATCAACCCATCATCAAGGTTGGTTTTGTTTTTTTTTGTTTTTTTTTTTTCTTTTTTTTTTTTTAGACAGAGTCTCACTCTGTCACCAGGCTGGAGTACAGTGACAGGATCTCGGCTCACTGCAGCCTCCACCTCTCAGGTTCAAGCAATTCCCCTGCCTCAGCCTCCTGAGTAACTGGGATTACAGGCATGTTCCACTATGCCCAGCTATTTTGTATTTTTAGTAGAGACAGGGTTTCACCATGTTGGCCATGATGGTCTCGATTGCCTGACCTTGTGATCTGCCTGCCTCAGCCTCCCAAAGTACTGGGATTACAGGTATGAGCCACTGTGCCTGGCCCCATCATCTAGGTTTTAAGCCCCATTGCATTAGGTATTTGACCTAAAGTTCTCCCTCTCCTTGTCCCTCACCCCTCAACAGGCTCCAGTGTGTGATGTTCCCCTCACTGTGTGTCCATGTGTTCCTATTGTTCAACTCCCACTTATGAGTGAGAACATGCAGTGTTTGGTTTTCTGTTTTTGTGTTAGTTTGCTGAGATTGTTTCCAGCTTCAACCATGTCCCTGCAAAGGACGTGAACTCAGAGAATACAAATATTTTGAGTAGCAGGGAAGAATATAGGCTAGGTTGATAGTAACACACAAAAACAGGCAGCAATAAACAAAAGAGCAGTGGCAGGTCTGAAAAGGATTAGTTGGGAGATAAGTGCAGAAGCAATAATAACCACCTGGGGAGTCTGTTTTTGATGGACACACCCAGGCCTACCCTGGAGATGCTGATTCAGAGGATATGGCTGGAGTCTGGCTATCTCTGAATTTAAATAACTCTCCAGAAGATACTGATTCACCCTTTTATTAGATGACCATTGCTCTAACATCCCTGGAGGGTGATACTTCTCAATTTAAAAGATACCCCAGGTAATTAGTTCGTACTGAATGTTCCCTTCCAAAATTCATGTGTTAAACTCTTAACCTCTCAATATGATGGTATTAGGAGATGTGGCCTTTGACAAGTAATTAGGTTATGAAGGGAGAGTCCAGATGAATGAGATTAATGGCCTTAGTAAAGAAGCCCCAGAGAACTGCCTTAGCCCTTCTGTGATATGAGAACACGGTGAGAAGACAACATCTGTGAACCAGGAAGCGGGCCCTCACCAAACACTAAATCTGTTAGTGCCTTGATCTCAGACTTTCAATCTCCAGAACAGTGAGAAATGAATTTCTGTCGTTAATAAGCCACCCAGTCTATGGTGCATTGAAATAGCAGACTGAAGAGACTAGACAGAAGTGATGACCACTAGTTCAGTCTCTCACACAGCCCAATCAGCAGCCCACAGGACAGCCCTGGCTGGCTGGAGCTGAGTAATTCCATAGGCTCACTCCTTGGCTTTCTACAACACACCCTGGCTACATCTGTTTGGTATATATTGTCATTTAAAAAGCTAGAATGTATTAATGGTCTCCAAAATGGTTATTCCCTTTTTACTACTTATATTAATGAATGGCTTTAATTTTCTATCTATCACTCAAGTGTTCCTGGACTAAACTTCATTTTTCTCTTAATCTTCCATCTAGTCACTTGCTAATTGCTTCCACCTCCTTAACAAGTCTCAATTTTGTCTCCTATGTCATCCAAATAACTGTACTTTAGTTCAGGTTCTCATGATCCTATCTGGATTATGATGATTATCTCCTGAATTGGCTTCTTTACCTTCTGTTTTACTTTCCTTTAGTCCATTCTCCATAAACCTGATCTTCCTACTTTTCCCAACTAAAATGCTTTCATAACTGTCCAATGCCCACAGAATAAAAATCCAAGCTTAGCACACAGAGTCCTGCCTGGTCTCAGGGGTCTAATTAAAAATTTTATAACCTAATGAGAGATGCAGGCAGGATGAGAATGGCGGGGATTTTGGCAATCACAGATGCTCTGTGTAAAGAGATGGGCCGTTTCCAGCTCTCATTACTCACTGCCACATCAATGCTATTACATCTTTCACTTTTCAATATAAACTGTATTTATGCACTATCTTCAAATTTTTAATTAAATATGACATCCTCAAGCTACCCACTCTTCAAGCCTGTGGACTGAATCCAGTCCAGGGGTGGCTGCTTCCTACCCTCTGTTTTTGACCTTGTCCCAGATCCATCTGAATAAGTCTGATGTCCAGGGATTTCATAGCTGGTTAAACCATACATTGAATAAACATTACTAAAACCTAACCCAAGAGAAGCAAGAAGTTAAGTAAACTTTCACCTTCCTGTACATTCAAAACCCATTTTCTCAGGCTGGGTGTGGTGGCTCCACCTGTAATCCCAGCACTGTGGGAGGTGAAGGCAGGCCAATCACTTGAGGTCAGGAGATGAAGATCAGTCTGGCCAACATGGTGAAACCCTGTCTGTCTCTATCAAAAAATACAAAAATTAGCCAGGCCTGGTGGTGTGTGCCTGTAGTCCCAGCTACTCAAGAGGCTGAGGTTGGAGAAATCACTTGAACATGGGAAGTGGAGGCTGCAGTGAGCCAAGATCATGCCACTGCCTCCAGCCTGAACAACAAAGTAAGAAAAATTATTTCTCCATTACAGAATAAAATTAACCTTTAAAATTTGTCACAAAATCATTTCCTTTGGCATAGCTCTTTACTTCTTTCTCTTTGCTTTATTTCTTATTCCTTACTTCCCTATAGTTGGGAGGCGATAAATGGTCTTCTTTTCCAAGAGAATGCAGGCAGTCATCACAATAAAAACAGTTGACACAAAAGTGTCCATGGGTACAATGTAGCATGCCTATAATCCCAGCGACTCAAGAGGCTGAAGTGGGAGGATGGCTTGAGCCCAGGGTTCTAGACCAGCCTGGGCAAAATGGTGAGGCTCTTTCTCTAAAAAAAAATTTTTAAGTCAGCAAAAGACTTAAGATGGTAGGGTCAGGTGACCATTTGGAAAGAAAGTTGGAAGAAAGACTCTGGAGGCTGTGTTCATGCCAGTGAAACAGTTCACCTACGCAATTCTCATTACCAGAATCACTAGAGGGTAACTTCACCTCTCCATGAAAAGCTTTTCAAACAAGCTGTAACACTAGTCTCCTCAGAAACACTGATTTGAAGAAAATATCAAAACATAGATTTTTTTCCACATTATTCAGGGGCACCACTCCTCTGTCATCTATAGTTCATTTGACATATTATTTTTATTAATTTTTGAGGTGGAATCTTGCCCAATCACCTAGGCTGGAGTGCAATGGCGTGATCTCAACTCACTGCAACCTCTGCTCCCTGGGTTCAAGCAATTCTCCTGCCTCGGCTTCACAAATAGCTGGGAGTATAGGCATGTGCCACCACACCCACCTAATTTTTTGTTTCTTTAGTAGACACAGGGCTTCACCATGCTGGCCAGACTGGTCTCAAACTCCTGACTTTGTGATCCTCCTGCCTTGGCCTCCCAAAGTGCTGGGATTACAGGTGTGAGCCACCACGCCCGGCCTCATTTGACAATATCTGTAATTTCTGTCTGGTTCAGTACATTTATAGCAGCAACCCCCTAAGCTACCTAACTTTAGGACTCTCACCTACAGAATATCCTATTTTGCACCCACAGCACTGATTCCCTATGAGAGAGAGAGAAAAAAAAAGAAACAACAACAACAAAATATACCATGGTGAACACAACGTAAATGCTTATCCTTTAATCTCCCTTACTTATTCTATTACTTGAATAGGTCACACACCACTGAATTTCATAGCTGACATTCTCTTAAGAGAAGTTCCCAGGAACAAAGACCTTTTTCGGTGGCTTTTTGTCTGAAGTTTCTTGTTTCAGAAAAGTTGTACTACTTTTAATTTATATGCTTCCAGTGATGTCTTGTTGCAGCCAGACAGAAAACATATTGACTTTCATTAGATGGCCCCTGAGTGAAACCTGAGTCATTTTGCTGGTGAAGAGATGAAAAAGAGAGAGGCTGAATGACATTCTGGAAGGAAATGCTAAACCTCCCAACATGTTGCTGTGGGATTCATAGCTCAGAGTCTGGTTCAGTGATAGGGATTCAGAATATTGCTTTTTATCAGGGGCTGGGTGTGTGGCTCACACCTGTAATCCTGGCACTTTGGGAGGCTGAGGCAGAAGGATCATTGAGGCCAGGAGTTCAACACCAGCCTGGGAAACATAACAAGAGCATGTCTCTACAAACAAACAAAACAAGAAAGGAAAAGCAAGTTGCTTCTATTAAATCACTTAAGGATGTGAGCCCTGGGAAATTAGACTAATATATCACAGAATGCTAGAAATATATTGGTGAATTAGATTAGAATGTTATAAGTGTCTTTTTTTTTTTTTGAGATGGAGTCTCGCTCTGTCACCAGGCTGAAGTGTAGTGGTGGGATCTCAGCCCTCTGCAATCTCTGCCTACAGGGTCCAAGCGATTCTCCTGCGTCAGCCTCCTAAGTAGCTGGGACTAAAGGCACACACCACCATACTCAGCTAATTTTTGTATTTTTATTAGAGATGGGTTTTCACCATGTTGGCCAGGATGGTCTTGATCTCTTGACCTCATGATCTGCCGCCTAGGCCTCCAAAAGTGCTGGGATTACAGGTGTGAGCTACCGCACCCGGCCAAGTGTGTCCTCTTCCCACAAGACAGCCAAGTTGAGAAACCAAATGAACCTCCAGAAGTTGCATGGGACACGCCTGGAAGATGAGGGAGCAGACAGTTCGATGGATAGACCAGGATGCTCCACCTGCTTGTGCTATCCCTCCCACCATGGATGGGTGGCTGCCGGTTTCTTTTTCCTTCTTTTTTTTTTTTTTTTTTTGAGATGTGGTTTCACTCTTGTCACCCAGGTTTGGAGTACAATGGCATGATCTCAGCTCATTGCAACCTCTTCCTCTGGGCTCAAGTGATTCTCCTGCCTCAGTCTCCCAAGTAGCTGGGATTACAGGCGTGTGCCACCACACCCAGCTAATTTTGGTATTTTTAGTAGAGATGGGTTTTCACCATGTTGGCCAGGCTGGTCTCCCACTTCTGACCTCAGGTGATCTACCCGCCTCAGACTCCCAAAGTGCTGGGATTACAGGTGTGAGCCACCACACCCAGCCAGGCATGTCTGTTTTTAATTGTGTTCACTAAAAATACAAGCACTCAACACTATTGATAACATATCCATAACAACTTTAACATGCCTCTGCTGTTAACATTTATATGTATCTTCCACTTTTTATATCCCAGATGTCAGCTCTCTGAGCTCCCCCAAGGATCTATTTACCCACTCAGATAAAGAACAATGCAAAATTTATTGATGGTCTTGTAAGAGGGATGGAATGAGCTACTTTAAAAATCATCTTTGTATTCTTATAAAAAAAAAACTCGGGCTGGGTGTGGTGGCTCATGCCTGTAATCTTAGCACTCTGGGAGGCAGAGTTGGGTGGATCACTCGAGGTCAGGAGTTCAAGACCAGCCTGGGCAACATGGTGAAACCCTGACTCTAAAAAAAAAAAATGGCTAACTGAGCATGGTGGCTTGTGCCTGTATTCCTAGCTACTTGGGAGGCTGAGGCAAGAGTACTGCTTGGACCCAAGAGATGGAGATTGCAGTGAGCCAAGATTGAGCCACTGCACCCCAGCCTGGGCAACAGAACAAGAGTCTGTCTTAAAAAATAAAATAAAAAAAAATAAAAATAAAATCTGATTCTAATCAAGCCTATAATTCTTACTCATGGTTAGTATGAAAGATAGAAAAACACCTTTGACTTCAGGGTGGGAACCAGCAAATTCCAGCATGTGAAAAATTCTGCAAGACAGTTGTATTAGTTTCTTCAGCAAATGAGTGGCAAATTAAAAAAAAATAAATAAAGGAAGGGAAGCACAAATAAAAAAATTATTTTAAGTATATCAAATAAATATAATACACAAATATTGTTTCAAATATACTTTTAAATATATATCTTACAACCATAATGTTCAGCCAAACACAGATTATGCATACTTTTGAGTCTATATACAATTCCAAATCCAGATAGTGGTTATCTATGGAATAATCACTGAAGGACATATGATTTCTGGGGTGCTGGTGATACTCTGTCTCTTTACTGGGGTCCTTGTTATATCAATACATTTATTTATGAAAATACATTGTATTAGTTTGTTCTCACATTGCTATAAAGAAATACCTGAGACTGGGTAATTTATAAGAAAAGAGGTTTCACTGGCTCACATTTCTGTAGGCTGTACAGAGAGCATAGTGACATGCACTTCTGGGGAGGCCTCTGGAAGCATCCAATCATGGCAAAGGGGAAGCAGACATGTCACATGGCAAAAGCAGTAACAAGAGAGAGAGAAGGGAGGTACCACACACTTTAAATGACCAGATCTCTCAAGAGCTCATTCTGAGGACAGTACCAAGGGAGATGGTATAAACCATTCATGAGTAGCTGATCCCATGATCCAATCACCTCCTGAACCACCATTGCAAAATTATGACTGAGACAGTGAAAGAGATCTAACCTAACTGACTCCATCTTGGCTCACTAAACCATTCATGAGTAACTGATCCCATGGTCCAATCACCTCCTGAACCACCATTGCAAAATTATGACTGAGACAGTGAAAGAGATCTAACCTAACTGACTCCATCTTGGCTCACTAAACCATTCATGAGTAACTGATCCCATGGTCCAATCACCTCCTGAACCACCATTGCAAAATTATGACTGAGACAGTGAAAGAGATCTAACCTAACTGACTCCATCTTGGCTCTAACCTTTAAGTTGTCCTTGTTCTTTCCTGGGTATAGGCGGAACTAACTTTGGGAGAAACTTAGTTTACAGTTTATCGTTTAAAACAAAGATGATAATATTCCTGATATAGTTTGGCTGTGTTCCCACCCAAATCTCATCTTGAATTGTAGCTCCCACATTCTCACACATTGTGAGGCAGTTTCCCCCATACTGTTCTTGTGGTAGTAAGTCTCATGAGATGGTTTTTTTAAGGGGTTTCCCTATTCAATTGTCGACATGCTTTCGCCTTCCACCATGATTGTAAGGCCTTCTGAGCCAGGTGGAACTGTGAGTTCATTAAACGTCTTTATCTTTACAAATTACTCAGTTTCAGTTATGTCTTTATCAGCAGTATGAAAACAGACTAATATAAGCCCTGTCCCAAAACAAACCTCCTTCTTGTCTGGGGACTAGACTGCCTTTGTGGAACTAACAAGTTAGCCACAAGATTAGAAATTATGATTTAGGAGTCATGTGGCTAGAGGCTACAAGATTCTGATCCTCCCTAAATTGCTTCTAAGTTTAGTGCTTGAGATATTTTGCAGACCCTGAGCTTGACGGATTAGCTGGCACCACTCAGACTGATAAACTGGCTCATCTGATCTTGTAACCCCACCCAGGAACTGACTCAGCACAAGAGGACAGCTTTGATTTTCCATGATTTCATCTGCTACTTAACCAAACAGTACTCCTGGCTCACTGGCTTCCCCGCACCCACCAAGTTGTCTTAAAAACTTTGGTCCTCAGATACTCAGGGAGACTGATTTGAGTAATAATTAAACATCGGTCTCCTGCACAGCCTGCTCTGTGTGAATTACTCTTTCTCTATTGCAATTCCCCTGTCTTGATAAATCAGCTCAGTCTAGGCAGTGAGCAAGTTGAACCCATTGGGTAGTTACACTCCCACCATACCCACCTTCAACATTGGGGATTACAATTGAACATGAGATTTGACTGGGGACATAGCTCCAAACCATATCATACATTATGCTGTAAACCTATGGTTTATGTACTTTTATGTTGCAAAATAAAATGCTTTCTTACACTGATGAGGCAATTGAACACTGATATTTGATGATACCTAGGAATTGCCAGGGTTTCTTTGTTGATGTTATTGGAGTTTTGTAAAAAGAAAGTCTTATGGTTCAGAAAGACATACAACTATATCTAGGTAAAATGTGATGCTCAAGGTTTGCTTTAAAAAGTGGCTGGGCATGGTAGCTCACACCTGTAATCCCAGCACTTTGGGAGGCTGAGGTGGGTAGATCACAAGGTCAGGAGATCAAGACCATCCTGGCCATGGTGGAACCCTGTCTCTACTAAAATATAAACAATTAGCTGGGCATAGTGGTGCATGCCTGTAGTCCCAGCTACTCGGGAGGCTGAGGCAGTGGAATCACTAGAACTTGGGAGGCGGAGGTTTCAGTAAGCCAATATTGGGCCATTGCATTCCGGCCTGGCAAAAGAGCAAGACTCCATCACACACACACAAAAAAAAGGTAAGGGAGGTGAGGGGAGTAAGTTAAGTTAAAGTTTAGATTGGCCATGTAAATTGTCATTATTGAAGCCAAGTGATAGTTACATGGGGGTACATTAAGCTATAGTTGAAAATTTTTCTTACAAAAAATACTTGTAGAATCCCCAGTAGACACTTTACTTTGCCCACTGTTACAGCCCACTGGATTCTTGTCACCCACTGCACAAATAAGGCCAACACACTGAGACAGAAGTGTTGCAGCAGAGAAAGTTTATGGTAAGGCAGTCGAGCAGAAGGATAAGAAATATTTCTCAAATCCACTTCCCTAAGAATTTGGAGGCTAGAGTTTTTAAGGATAATTTGGTGGGTAAGGAGCTAGAGAATGGGTGCTGCTGATTCATTAGAAATGAAATCATAAGAGTATTGGAATTGTCTTTGTGTGCTGAGTCAGTTCCTAGGTAGGGGCCATTAGTTCGGGTGGTGTCAGTTGTTCCACCACCAGAATGCAAAATCTGAAAAATATTTCCAACACCAGTGTTATGTTTTAAAATAGTGTTGTCTATAGGATCAGTTAGAGAACTTACAAATCTTGTGACTCCTGAGCATTAAGCAAGTTAGGAAACAATGACTAGTTATCATTTAACTCTGCATAGGTCTTAGCAGAATTCAGGCCTTTACCATAATTCTAACCTTGTGGCCTTTTATTAGTTTTACAAAGGAGATTTCAGTCCCTGAACAAGCAGGGAGTTAGTTGGAGGAAGGGACTATCCTTGCTTTAAACTATAAAGTAAACTGCTTTCATACTTAGCTTCGTCTACACCCAGGAAGGAGCAAAGATAGTTTGTGAGGTTAGAAGCAAGATGGAGTCAACTACATTAGTTTTCTCTCTCTGTCATAACTTTTGCAAAGGCAGTTTCAATTATTTCTCTCTGTTCTTCCTTTGGACTTTCACTTCTCTCCTTTCTTTCACAATTGCTCCTTCTCAAAGGATCTATTCCTCTCAGTACAACTTTTTTTGTTGTTGTTGAGAGAGTGTCACTCTGTCACCAGGCTGTAGTGCAGTGGCTTGATTTCGGCTCACTGCAACCTCCGCCTGCCAGGTTCAAGCAATTCTCTTGCCTCAGTCTCCCAAGTAGCTGAGACTACAGGTGCATGCTACCATGCTCAACTAATTTTTGTATTTTTAGTAGAGATGTTGGTCAGGATGGTGTTGATTTCTTGACCTTGTGATCGGCCCTCCTTGGCCTCCTAGAGTGCTGAGATTACAGGCATGAGCCACCACACTGCCCTCAGTACAACTTTTAATCTATTTTCCTTCATATGCAGTGCAACTTAGCTAGACTCTGTTAATCTGAGAACAAGCACATGCTACCAACCCTGAGGGCTCAGCCTCTAATTAAATGAGTTTACAAAAACAATCAACAAAGATCGATCTTTTCCAGGAAAAGAGAGGAGTCCTATTCTAACTGCCATGAAAAACAATTTTCTGTATTCATTCATTCATTCATCCCCCACCCATAATAAGCATAGGTAGGGTTTATATCTTAATAAATTTAAGAAGTATTGTTAATAGCGTCAGGAACATAGTTGTTAACCTTTCCCCAGAGAGGCCTACTTCTACTGATCAGTAATACAAACCACTTCATTATAATCCTTACAAGCTTTGCTGTCAGAAAGTGATCTTCTCTGAAATTGGTCCATCTTTTTGATATCCCTCAGTCCCCTCCACACCAGCTATAGTTGTTGAATTTTCCTTTAACTGAGACATTTTGAATTTGTCAGAAGAGGGAGGGACAGAAAACTCTTAAGAATAGTCTACTGACTGAGAGGAATTTCTGCAAAGAGCTGATGAGGGAAGAATGCCAACAAGCAGGTTTAAGACCAAAACATTCACTCAAGTGAAACTACATTTGTTTTCCAAAAATAGGGGTGGTACAGGATAATTAACTTGCATTGGTCTCGAAACACATTTTCAGCCTAGAAGAAAAGCACACAAATTGTTCTTGATTTAGGAATTAATAAAGAGATGTGATTTGGAGAAAATTAAAACATTTTATCAACCTCTGTGAAACTCATGACTCAGATTATGTGAGCCTAAACTACCAAGCATTATATCACATCTTCTCAGCTCATGGGTTTCCACTCCCGTGTCCCACTGAGAGCATGCCCTCAGTGGTGGGGGCCATCCAGTTTTTTGTTTTTGTTTTTTTGAGAGGGAGTCTCACTCTGTCACCCAAGCTCAAGCACAGTGGCATGATCTCAGCTCACTGTTACCTCTGCCTCCTGGGTTTGAGAGATTCTTTCATCTCAGCCTCCTGAGTAGCTGGGACTAGAGGCACATGACACCACACCTGGTTAATTTTTGTTATTTATTTATTTATTTATTTATTTATTTATTTATTTGAGATGGAGTCTTGCTCTGTCTCCCAGGCAGGAGTGCAGTGGTGCCATCTCAGCTTACTGCAGCCTCAGCCTCCCAGTTCAAGCAATTCTCCTGCCTCAGCCTCCCAAGTAGCTGGGGTTACAGGTGCCCACCATTATGCCTGGCTAATTTTTTTTTTTTTTTGTAGTTTTAGTAGAGATGGGGTGTCACCATGTAGGCTGGGCTGGTTTCGAACTTCTGATCTCAGGTGATCTGCCTTTTTCAGCCTCTCAAAGTGTTGGGATTATAGGCATGAGACACCATGCCCAGTGGCCTTTCAGTTTTATCATGTCCATTGGAAGGTCTGTAACCTGCCTCACTTACACTTCTGTCACTTAAACTTCCGCTGTTTCTCCTACCCTACAGATTACCTTTAGTTACAAGGACTCTCCATGTCCTCCCTGAGCACACATCCCCACAGCCATCCACTATCGGTGCTCTGAAGCCTTCCCCTAAGATTGTATTGCATAGTCAAAAACAACTATAAAATACCTTCCTAATATCCAAACAAGAAATGGCAATTTAAGTAATGGCAGAATTCTTTGGAGAAATTCAATGTATCTTAAATGCCCAGAGCATTCATTTGACTCTAGACAATCTGGACAGAAATAATTGTGAAGCAGGTAAATTTTCTGGAGAGTTCAGGACAGGGAATGATAGAGAAAGATGGTCTCCAGATTATTGAATATTATAGCTTTGCACTGCTTACAAAGAAGCTTTCACACAAAGGCCACCAGTATCTGAATGGAGAATAATCCCACTGTGTTATTGATAAAACTTATAGCAACACAGGTGTTTGGAGGACCCCCAAGCACATATTCATGCTACCTTGAATCAAAAGGCAAAGAGATTTCCTCTTTAAGATCAGACAGTTCTAATCTAGTGGTCATCAGCAACTGTGCTTTGAGATACTTTGAGTTTCCATATGCAAGAAAGGAAGTGACAGGCTCAAAGCAACATTTTTGAAGACCCTCAAGAAAGAGTAGGGCTTAGTCTGCAGCCACGCAGTGGATGGGAGTAGCCCACACAGTTTTGTGTAGCTCCTGGTGAGGTGAGTGTACATGGTATAGCTTTGTCTAAAAGGCAGTATGGATACATTCTTCAGAGCATGGGCTTTTGGTCAGATTACTAGAGTCTGTCAAACCTTCTCTATTTATAAGACAGAGATGATAACAGTGCCTGTGGCATTGACTTTTGTGAGATTAAAATGATTTAGTATGTGTAAGCCCTTAGAACAGGGCTTCTTGCCCCATCCTTAGCACTCAGTAAATGTTACCTATTTTGAATTGAGGTTGTTAAGTAAACCCATAAGAATGATGATGATCTTGGAATGCTGTTTAAAAGAAATTTATAAGAAGATTCCAGAGAAATGTGGTGCAGTCATGCCTTTAATTCATGGGTTAGAACTCATTTTAATAGAACAGTATGTCTCAAATGATAGAAGAAAGAATTGTATGGCATCATAGAAGGAATAAGACTTGGAGGAAGACTTGGAGGGTTAAGTCCTGAGTTGTCACCAGTGCTGTAACCTGGGATCCAGCAACTCCTTTGTTTGGGCTTATAGGGAAAGTTCATCTCTGTGGTTTGCTTCTAACTTAAAACTATGATGTGATGCCAAGTAACACTTACATCGCTGACTCTTTGATTAGATGCATATTAAGGTTCAAAAAAGAATACCAGGCTGAATCCCCATACCTCCATTCTCCACTTACTTAAATCATCTTATTTCAATCTTCTCTTATTTAAATCACCATATTTAAATCATTTGAATTATCTATTTAAATGTTAATGGACTCATCTGATTTCGTAATTTTATCATACTTATAAAATATAATAGACTAAAAATCATAAAGTCTAAAACCTGTCCACAAACATCCAAGTGAAAAACAGAATAAACTGCCATTAAGATGGAATTTGACCAATATTTATCGTAAGATAACAGATGTTTGTCTTCCATCTTCTTTAATAATGTTTATAGTGATAAATATGTCCTGAGTGGGTTTTTTTTTTTTTCCAGAAGAGAATTTCTAGAGACCAGGCCACACTGCTGACCAATTTCTCTTGTTCCTGACTGCCCGCTTTTCCAGACAGCTAGTTAGGGTTATGGCTGTGGGCTATGGCCATGAAACAGGAGCATGCTGACCCAGGGTGGTGCCTGCTAAGCTAAAGCCCAACCATTAAGAGGAGTTAAATTACTTAACAACCCAAGAGCAGGGATGGCAGATCTGAAAAAAAATTTTAAGATGATGAACTAAATTTCATATAAAAATATGCCTTCAAGAATGGTCTCTAAAGGCCATTTGTAACCATCTTTCTGAAACCATAAAAAAACCTGACATACATTGATATTTTCTCCAGCTAATTCCCTTGAAGAGGAAGTGCTCATTATCAATTCAAAATTTAAACTGGTGCACTCACCAGGAAGAATAAATGAAATTCCACAGACATTATTATGCAAATTCCATCTTAAGCTTTCCAGTTGTAAAAATGTTCAGTTGTTTATAACCACCTTGGCATTTCCATGTAAAATACAGATTTTTAGAATAACAGGACAGATTTATGAAAAATAAAACAAGGCTAACATGTTATTTAAAATGCCACAAATGGAGACTAAAATTTACAAAAGCTGACATAATATTCCAAAGGCAAAACCTGAGCTGTACATGACATCTATTCCTCAGGCTTACATACATATTATTTCAGATGAATGGCTCAGAAAACGCCAAATCCTTTATTCACAAAGGTTTCACATTTCTGAAAGAGAAATCCAAACCAATTCAATGGAATCTAAGTAGAGTCTAAACAGTACTAGGTACTGTATAAACATAAAAAGTAAATAAGCCAAGATTCCACTATTGCTGTAGTGAGAAGCGTGAAGAGAAAACAGACACATAACTGAAATATAAACAGACTGTGATAAATATTATAGAAGGCACAACAAAATGCTTCAAAGTGCTTGTGATTGAAGGGAAAGAAATATTAGGTTTGTGGAAATAAAAGATTTTGTGTGGAAAAAGATGTTACTTCAGCTGAATTTTAGGACAGCAAGCAAGTGAATGGGAAATGGCTATCTCAGGTGACTGTATCCGCAAAAGCATGGAGGGGTCAGGGCATCATCCCACTTGGCTTGAAGGAAGGACCATCCAAAACAGCCCAGCATGATGACTGAATACTGGATTGGAGGTCTTCTGCAGAGCACAGGTCCTTAGAGGCAAGCTGTTATTATTCGTTATCCTGAAGGCATCGTTCCTCCAGGTATTTTTATGTCACTCATAAGAAATTGAACCATCTTTAATTAAAGCCACCTAAGTTGAACAAAGGAAGAAGAATGACTAGAGAAGAAATTGATCATGTGAGGAAGAGCGGAAACTGATGGAGACAGATAATGGAGGTGTTAGGAGGAGGTGGGATCCATGGACTAGAGTGGGGCATCCTATAAGGAAAACTATTTTTCTTTTTTTAAGAGCAGGGGTCAGCAAACCTTTCCTGTCAGAAGCCAGATGGTAAATATTTTAGGCTTTCTAGGCCACATGCTCTCTGTCCCAACTATTCAACACTGTCACTGTATTGCGAAAGCAGATATAAATAAATAAATGAACATGAATGTAGTCCAGTTAAACTTGATTGAAAAAATGGCTGGCAGGCCAGATGTGGTCCAGGGGCCATTTTTTACTCTTTTCCTTAGAGAATTAGCAAGGAAGAAAAATAAATGTACTAAGATATTCAATAGAGATAAAAGAAACTAAAGGCTTTGACCTTTCATTAAAAAAAGAGGGTAAATTATCTGTAAAGAAATGTCCGTGAAGGACAGAAAGAAATGGAGACATCTTAGAACAACCACCGTGAGGTCAACTGGGAATGAAAACACTCAAAGCAGCATTCAACTACTCTAGAACCAGAAAGGAGAAAGTCTACAAAAGCATTGTTCAATCTGAGACTTGGCTAATTCTCAATATTTTTTTTGTATCTGTTACATAACTTAAACACAAAGATCAAGCCATTGCATATTGCATTATTTTGACAAGAATGTACCATTGTAAAGTTCAAAAAGAAGAGTTTCTTCTTGTTTCTACTCACAGGTCTCACTACACCTGTGTAGTTGTCTCAGTTTTAAACATGAGAGAACTCCAACCCACTTTAGTGTCATCCACACAGTAATCCAAGCACTGTGAACGTGAGACAAGCAATCAGGCTTTGGCTGGGACCCAGAGAGGAAAAGATGAAGTAACGGATAAACTCAAGAATATTCCTCAGCCATCAAGTTACTAGCAATAAGATAAGAGCCAAGGCTGGCATAAAGGAAGTCAATTCTCTGTGTTTTCTTTGTCATCTCAGATGCAGGGAGATCTAACACAGAGGATACATAGGTTACTATTTCTCCAATAGTAACTCAAAAGTTTCACAAGTGCTCTGACATGAAGTATTTCAGGAACTTAAGTTGAGAAGAGTGAGCAAGTAGCAGGCTTTTTCCTTTAGAAAAATAAGTTTTTACTATTGTAAACAGTGCTGCAATGAACATTCGTGTGCATGTGTCCTTATAGTAGAACAATTTATAGTCCTTTGGGTATATACCCAGTAATGGGATTGCTGGGTCAAATGGAATTTCTATTTCTAGGTCCTTGAGGAATTGCCACACTGTCTTCCACAATGGTTAAACTAATTTACACTCCCACCAACAGTGTAAGAGTGTTCCTATTTCTCCACATCCTCTCCAGCATCTGCTGTCTCCAGATTTTTTAATGATCACCATGGACTGGGAAAATGTGGCACATATACACCATGGAATATTATGCAGCAATCAAAAATGATGAGTTTGTGTCCTTTGTAAGGACATGGACGAATCTGGAGAACATCATTCTCAGCAAACTGACACAAGAATAGAAAAAGAAATACCGCATATTCTCACTCATAGGCGGGTGAGAAAAATGAGAACACATGGACACAGGGAGGGGGTCTACTACACACTGGGGTCTATTGGGGGGAATGGGGGAGGGACAGTGGGGGGGCTGGGGAGGGATAGCCTGGGGATAAATGCCAAGTGTGGGTGAAGGGGAGGAAGGCAGCAAAACACACTGCCATGTGTGTACCTATGCAACTATCTTGCACATTCTGCACATGTACCCCAAAACCTAAAATGCAATAAAAATTTTAAAAAATTAAAAAAATAATAATAAAGAAAGAAAGAAAAATAAGCTTTTAAATTAACTTGGGCTCTTTACATTTCCTTTAAGAACAACAGGCTAGTTCTGGGCTCCCTACATACTATGAAGGAGAGTGTCACATGTCAATCAAACATAGCATGTGATGGGAAAGATTGGCAGGCAACAGTGGATATACTTCTATTTCCTTTTAATGATACTCTGAAGACATGGACACAGCTTTCAGGCATTTTGATCAGGCAGGCAGTTAAAAGTATCACACCAAGCACGAGAATCACCACAGCTGGAAAGGCAGGCGCAGTTGCCATCTATTTTAATTTGCTAATTTGCCTAAAACTGACAAAGCAAGGCTTGTCAAAGAGGATTATTTGGCACTGTCAGTCTCTCCCTAAGAGGATTTCCATCATTCGGCCTTCAGTCCCTATTGATCAAGAGCAGCGTGGAGCACAGTTTTTTCCCTACATTTGTCACCTCAAACCATTCCTTTGTTTCACTCAGAAATAATTCACATCTCAACTCCAGTGTTAAAAAGTGGGGTTAGAGCTCTCTATGGTAACAGTAGTTGTAGGCATTATCTAAGCTTTCAGAGTTGCCTCTAGTGAAAGACATAAAAAAAATCCCAAGTCCTGTTCAACACCACAGTGCCATGTGTTATCTTCCCCTCGTCTTTGAGGGGTATCACAAGCTTAAGGCCCAAGAATACCCATCTCAAGAGAGGTCAGAGAACCATGATACACAGTCAGCCAAGGAGAGTAAGGGGACAGAAGCTCAAACACTGGGACTGAGATGCCTTTTCTGATTAATTGAACAAGATCTGCAGCAAGCAATTCTTCCTGCTTATCTTCTGATCTTATTCCTAGTCTCCCTTCTCAGTAGTATTTGCCTTGTTGCTGCCATGTATGTAACATGGCAACATTTTCATTATTTGTTCAGTGCTACGACTATGTAACAATTAGGAGTTGGACAGTATCTCTTAAGAATCCTAAATGAAGAGCTGTCCCAGTTTTACAGATGAAAGACCTCCAACTTTGAGAAGTTGCAACATTTGCCCAAGAACACACAGCTATGGCAGATTGGGATTTAAATCCAGGTGTATCTGGCCTCATAGCCTGTGCTCTTATCTAGACATGGGTCAGTGAGCCCTAAGGAGTCTGCTCAGTAACTGAGGATTTTCCTCCCAGGAAGGGGGATGTCTCAATGTGTATACACCCATGGAGACACAGCCAAGTGCCCTGGTATCATAGCAGTGGTGAAAGCAAGTGTCATGAAAAAGTGTTAGAAGTCTCATAACAATCAAATATATACAAGCTAAGTCTTCACTGGAAACGAATAAAGCTTGCATCTTTACAGTTGACAGCAATGAAAGTATTTGCAATTTGTTTTCATTTACAAAGTCTCACTTCATCTGCATAGCAACCTTAGGAGGATTGCAGTGCAAACACCATTTCCATTTTTCAGGTGAAAAATCATGACGTTTCTAAGAGATTAGAAAATACACTTAAGGTTACATGGCTAGTAAATGGAAGAATCAGGATTACAAACCTCTTTTTCCAGTTCTGAGCACCAATCTTCTCCCTACTAGTAGGAAGTTTCTGTTCTGTGTATCGGTTGCTTAATAGATCTGTGAACAAAATTCTCCCAACATACATTGTTTACCCCTCTGATTCCTGAGAGATGGCATTTTCCAGTGCCATAGTTCTAGTCTTGTGGAAATTAGCACACCCTCAAAATGTGAGAATAAAACTGGTCTTCATTAGCAAGCAGTAGTTGATTTCATTGCTAAAGTTAAACAAAAAGTAGGAAATCTTGACTATATTACTCCAGGTAAAGTCCATAACTCTATGCTATAATAAAAGAAAATAGAAACAGCAGCATGAATTTTTTTTTTAAAGTTAAGAGTGCGGACAGAGGGCTTAGCCAGAATCCCTGGACAGCAGTGTAATGATACATTTATATTGTCGAGTGTCACTGAAAAAAATCATGTAAGAACCAGAAAGCATAAATAAGAGTGTGGACAAGCACAAATGTTTGTGAAATATAAAAGGACAACAGAAAACAGAAGGAACCAAAAATAGATACAAAGCAAAAATTGAATCTGAATCATTAGTCACAGGCAACAATGTGCAAGAGAAGAAAATACGTCACTAAATGCATACCATTATATTAACCTGTTATTCTCCTGGCTTAGGGATATGTTGCCAAAGAGGGAAAGAAGTAACATAGAGCAGAGAGGGACAAGAGGAATAAAAAGAAGAGAGTTGAATCCCAGAAGCTCAGGAAAAGACACAAAGTATTCAGTATGAAGGAGACACTCTGCTGGATGATGAGGCATATTTCTCTATTGCTTTCAGTGTTATTATTATTAAATAAACTTGAGTATGAAGGGCTGGGGGAGGACTTTTGACAATTCTAGCTGTCAGTCCCTCTGCCGACAGTTGCTATTTTTTCCTATTGCTATTTCATTCCTTCCCAACTTCTCCCTTTATCTGGTAGGTGACTGAGCTGAGCGGTTCCACCCCCGCCGTGCATGCTTCTCTCTCTTCACCCTTGAGCTGAGGCTCCTTGGGAGGAAACCGTACTTTCTGCTGAACGAGGCTGGGGTCAACAAAGTCTTCACATGGTATGAGTGGCACTGGCAGGCTGGAGTCCAGAGTAATATAAAGTTTGAATACAGATATTGATGGCAGAAACTGGCAACAAACCCTAGAATCAAATGAACGGCGTGGGAGGCCTCTGTTACCCTGGTTTCTAAGGGCAAGGACTATCAGCTCCTTGTGGTCTTAAACTTTTTAGGTGATTATTTTAGAGGATCTAGATCAGCGTAGTAACAGTGACATGGAGCTTTACCCTGTAATTACTAAAGTCACGAAATTTCAAAACATTTTAGTAAAGATCTAAAATGAATTGACACTGCACACAAACTTACTTATGGGTCTGTCAAAGGTTTTCAATAAACTGCCTTGTCTAAATTGAGTTTATTTTGAAATATGATAAGCCCAGATTTATTTTTATCTAACCCAACACATTCACTTTCTAACTGACCTCCCCACAGCTGTACCATCCACTTGAAGCAATGATATGTGCTGTGGATGTCACTGTTCTCAGCTAAGTCTTAGTATGTAGCTCTGGAGGATGCTTCAAATTAGGGCATCAATGCTTCATGGTTGGCTCTCTCTCCAGGTCCTCATTTCAACCCCCGCAAAAGCCCAGTGACTAACGAGACAAATCCAAGTCTTTGCTGAGAACCCTCTGACATCTGTCAAACTAATAAGCCCTCCTACACTTCTCTTTCTGCGTTTATCCTGACAGACAAAAACTGTGGGCAAAAACATCCAAACATGGACTTCCTCTTGTCTTTTTAGTTTAAAGGCATGCATTCGTCAGGTGAGAAATTCCAAGGCAAATTCCAAATCCCCACTGTGATTTTTATTACATTCTTGCAGACTTCCAGGTGAAGCTATATTTCATCGCAAAGTTTCCACTTAACTGTTGTAAATAACTTTTCCAAAAACCAAGCTAGGTATTATCAACAGCATTTGCTGGTTGCCAAAAACGTGCACAGGACAATAAAATAAATCAGCTGGAATTATGATAAAATTATTACATACTAGTCATTATGACATCAACTCTTTGGCTACCATAGGAGGAAATCCATTCAAATAAAGTTGGTTTACCTCATTTGCTAATGAAGATGGATAAGTGAAAGCTTGTGTTTGAATTCTGAGACTTACTGTATATAACAGTGGGTCTGGTCTATGAACCAGCACCATCAGCATCACCCAGTAACTTGCCAGAAATGCAAATCCTTAAGCCCCACCCCAGACCTACAGAATTAGAGCCCTAGTGGGCATGGTGGAGGTTCAGCAATCTAGTTAACAAGCCCTGCAGGTGACTATAATAAAGGCTCAGGTTTCAGAACCATTGTTAAACAGCACTGGATTAAAACTGAAGTGAAAACACCTGCCACTTAAAAATTTTACTTTCCGTGATTTTCAAAGAGGCATCAGATCTTTAAAATGAACTTTTGATTTTAGAAATAACTTTAGATTGGGCCAGGCTTGGTGGCTCATGCCTGCAATCTCAGCACTTTGGGAAGCCCAGGCAGGTGGATCACGAGGTCAGGAGTTCAAGACCAGCCTTACCCATGGTGAAACCCATCTCTACTAAAAATACAAAAATTAGTCGGGTACCAGCTACTCAGAAGGCTGAGGCAGGAGAATTGCTTGAACTCAGGAGGCGGAGGTTCCAGTGAGCCAAGATCACACCATTGCATTCCAGCCTGGGATGACAGAGCAAGACTCCATATCACAGGGGAAAAAGAAAAAAGAAAAAAAAGAAATAGCTTTAGATTTACAGAAATGTTGTGAAGATGGTACAGAGAATTCCCATATATCCCACACCCAGCTTCCTCTATCATTAACATTTTGCATTAGTACAATACATTTGTCACAATTAATGAACCTATATTGACACATTGTCATTGACTAAAGCCTATACTTTATTCAGATTACCTTAGTTTTGCCTAATGTCCATTCCCTGTTCTAGGATCTCATCCTGGATATTATATTACATTTAAATTCCTTAAATATAAAATAAATCAGCAATACCCAGTGTATAATGTAACTTGATTCTTATCAAAATTAGCCATGAAAATGTCTCCATACTTGCCTTGTATGTGCAATAAAATGCCTGGTGGCATTTAACATTTCTTATTCGATTGTACCTGATACCTTTAGAAGTTTCAGTTTCAGGTTGTTAATTAGACTATGCCACATATCGCTACTTAATGGATCTGATATCTTGGGCAAAGGTCACTTGACTAATTTTCTTTTGCTGCTTCTAAAGCTGTTGAATTTTTCCTGTTATGCCAAATTCCCTTTGCAATTAAACAATTTAGAGAAAAGAAACTCTCAGTAAAATCACATGGATACCCACGTAAGACTTGATGTTTTGTAAAGTGTTCTATTACTGATACAAATTGATATTTTCTAAAAATCCTGTCTCTTTAGTTTTTGTCTTGGTTCAACACATTGTTCTTAGCATAACTGCAATTTTAAATGCAATTGTGTTATTTCAGGATTAATGTCTCTGTCTCTCCCCCTAAATTATAAGAACTATGAACAGGGCTCTACCCAGTTTGCCTGACATTGTACTTTCAGAGCTTAGCACAGTACTTGACACAAGGTAGATATTCATATTCAACAGCTACTTATTAAGTATGATGAGAACATGATAAGAAGGAGAACACATGCAATAAATAATAAAGATATTTAGATGTTACAGTAATTTAAACTAGTAATTTATAAGGAAGCCGTGCTCTGAAGGAACTTGTAATGGTTTCTGAACATGGATCATCCAGCCATCTGCTCCACTTTTCCTCTCCATTCTTCCCTTCCATCTTCCATAGAAAGCAATGTAGACAAGATACCTGATATTGCATCTTGCTAGAGAGAGACACGAATTGCCACAATTTGGTTTTTTAAATTGTAAATTCTAAGTGAACATATTAACTTTTCTTAGAAGGAGGTTAATGCCCCATGGCTGCCAACAAGAAATAGTATAAATGAGAAAGAGGAAGGTGCAATAGAATACAGTATCTTCACATCAGCCAGTGCTCAGGCCACTTGTTTAAATTCATCATCAGATTATTTTTTGTACATTATCTTATCAGAGCATGTCAGAGATATTCCAAATAGTGTTACATTAAAGAATAATGCACAATAAGATAACAACAAAAAGTAAATTTAGAGCATGTAATAAATTCTGATGTCTATTTACCAGCTTTAGACTAATAGCTTACAGATTTCAAATAGCAAGTGCCTCATAATGGGATTGTTTTTTTCCTATGACTCCTTTGCCCAGTAAAAACAAGAACTACATTTTAAAAGTTTACCTTCTGTCCAGGCACAGTGGCATACCTATAATCCCAGCACTCTAAGAAGCTGAGGCCAGTGGATCACCTGAGGTCAGGAGTTCAAGACCAGCCTGACCAACATGGTGAAACCCTGTCTCTAAAAATGTACAAAAAAAAAAAAATTAGCCAGGCGTGGTGGTGCATGCCAGATACTCAGGAGGCTGAGGCAGGAGAATCTCTTGAACCCAGAAGGTGGAGGTAGTAGTGGGCCAAGATTGCACCACTGCACTCCTAACCTGGGTGACAAGAGCCGAAACTCTGTCTCAGAAAAAGAAAAAAGAAAGTTTACCTCCCTTAGTATTTCATTTTAAATGATTTTCAGGAAGTGTATTCTGAATATTCATTTAAAACTTAATATTTCCAATAAAATATGACATTATTGAAAACCAGAATGCAATAAAACATTTTGAATGACTCATACCCTTAGAATTTGTGCAAATACAGCATCTCTTATCACCCACCATAAGTGGTAAGTTTAACATTATTTTCTGTGAACAGAAGTCCCAGTGAGCTATTATTTATTAGCCTAGTTATAAAGGTTGTACCATTTATTTGTGAGAGTATAAGTATAAAACTGTTATCCATTGTTTTTCTAGTCCCAAACCACAAACTCTGCTAGGCTGCTTTAGGCCTGCAAAACAGAGCAAAGCCAAATCAACAGTCTTCTGGCTTTTGCCTCTCTGGGGAGAAACCAGCACCTGTGCTGCCTTGCAATTCTGAATGTAAAATAGAATAATAGAAAAGAGTTATGGGTAAGATTCTAGCTGAATAGACTTTAGAGATCTGCCAGTTCAACTCTCCTCTAAATGAGAAGACTGAGGCTCTGAGAAGTCTGACTTCTTCAGGGTCACACAACAGAGTTAATGTAAATAGTGAAGGGAAAAGAAATAAACACTGGTGAAACTAAAACTATCTCTTTAACAATACTTACGTCCTAGACCATGCATTTATTCAAGTTGCATTGATATAATTAAATTGTAATATAATACAAAATCTTCAGATCATTACAATATGATTCTACCTGTGGAGGGTGGCATGGTAGACAGAATAAGAGCCCCCTAGAGGTGTAAACATGCTAATACCAGAAGCTGTGAATATGTTACCTTACTTTTGCAAATGTGATTGAGTTAAGGATCTTCAGATGGGAAGGTTATCCTGAATTATCACGATCTGGGTGAGCCCAATGTAATCACAAGAGTCCCTACAAGAGAGAAACAAGAGAGTGAAAGTGAAAAGAGGAGTTATGACAATGGAAATATTCTAAATCTCTTTTCTTAGAATTCTATTAAAATGGATTGCTTTATGAAATGGTATGGATGTTTATATGGCCCCCCTGCAAATTTCTATGTTGAAATATTAGTTGCCAAGGTTTTGGTATTAGGAGGTGGGGTCCTTGGGGAGGTAATTAGGTCACAGAATAGAACTGTCATGAATGGAATTGGTGCCTTTACAAAATAGGCCTGAGGTAGTTTGTGTATCCCTTCCACAAGCAGTGAGAAGGTGCTGTCTATGAGGAATTAGCCCTCACCTGATACCAAACCTTCCAGAACCTTGATCTTGGACTTCCCAGTCTCTAGAAGTGTAAGAAAGAAATTTCTGTTGTTTATAAGCTACCCCGTCTATGAAAATTTATTATAGCAGGCTGAACAGATTAAAACACTGTCTTTAGCATTAGTAAGGTGCAATTCTTCCAATAGGCTGCCTAGTCACATATAAAATATTAATCTTGGATTCTAAAGACAGGGTAGAATTATACTCCGATATATTGTACATTATAATTTTTTTCAACAAATTACATTGACATAGGGTCATTTGCTAGACTACAAAGATTTCAACTACAGAGATAAGTTCTGCACCATAAATACAATGTTATGTAGTAATTGTGAAAACAAAACCATCAGAAAAAAATTTTCAGGTAAAATAATTAGTATGGTTCAATCCTTTGTTCCACATATTCTAATTGCCTTCCTATCTGTGGAGAACCACTTAGTTTAACTTATTAATGTCAATATAAACTTTGCTCACTGAGAAAGCACAGCTAAAGTCCTGACTCCAAAGAATGTTGGTGGCTAACTTTGATAAGAGTCAGGATGCATTATATACTGGAAATTGCTGATTTTCTTTATGTCAAGAAATTTAACGTGAACATATCCATAATTTAGAATTAAGTGTTCGAATCATGCCAAATACCACTTTTAAAGTTGGATTTGCTCTTTATCTTAGTTTGAAATAAATGGAATTGTATAAAAATAATAAGAATTATAGCTGTCTTTCACTGAAGGCCTCTCGTGAGTCCGGCACTCTGCTAGATGCCTCATTTATACTTCTCACTTAATCTCCACAAACCATCTTCAAGACAGAAACTATTACCTCCACTTTTACATAGAAATTATGCTCAGAAGAGGACATAACTCATACAAGATTACACCACTGGAAAATGACAGAGACAGGATTTGAAGACAAGGCTGATAATTTTATTATTCATTCCAAATTTTCTTGCAAGACAGTAACCTATCTGTTCTATGTTGTACTGTTGTGGTTAGATACATTCAGAAAGTAGAACACAAGATTCTTGGAGATATGAAGAGTTTCTTTTAGAGTAAAAAATAAATTATCAGACAATAGAGAAGAATATAGGGCACCTGATCACAAATACTACCTTCCACAATCACCAGAGAGTTTGCCTCCTGTTGGCCTTTCCTGGTCATTTCACGATATAGACTAAAGGGTGTAAAGAAACGAGAATTAACGCAGAAGATAAAGACTTGAATTCTTTCTCCTTCTCTTGCTCCTGTGTGACTCTCTTATTTCAAAGAAATTTTAACTTTACATGGAAGATCTAAAATATAATCACATTCCAATACAACATGCCATACTACTTAAATATTGAAATCTCCATTCTATATGTACAGGAAAAAAATCTGGAAGGACATAAACAAATGATTACATGATCATAATAGTTTTGAGAAATTCAACTTTATTGTCTTTAATCTTTACAAGGAAAAGGTATTTTGATATAATGAAGATTTTTTTAAGTGAATCAAATATACAAGTTAGAAAACTTGTTTGGTTAACCTGAAAGTTAAGTCTCATTTTATTTTGCCTCCAAGAAGTGGTTAATAATTTTTACCTCACTGTATTTTAAAGAAGGTGAAGTTTCTAGGGTCTCCATGCAAGGCTTTGAAGTAAAATGCTTTCTGGAAGGGAAGGGAAAGGACCAAATCGAAAGAGGGACAGAATTAGGGGGAAATTAGCAAATGCCAGAAAAGGAGCAAGGCTTGGCCTCTTGTAGCAAAGGGACTGAGAATAAACAGGCTGGAATGTTGTTTGGAGGATTAATAATGATACAAAGAAAGCACACAGCACAGTGCATGATGCAAGAGCTGCTTCCCCAGTGGCAGCCATTGTTGGACATGAGTGATGTTCCAGGCATGGTGCAGAACGATGAGATGCAGGCACCACTAACAAAAGGCCAAGCTCCATCCAAGATCTTTGACACCCATGCAAGACAACCAGGCTAAACAATAGACATACTCCCTAAAGGTACTCAAAGCCTGGAGTACCCAAAGGTGGGACAGGGATACCCCGGGATCATAAGTTCAAAAGAGAAAACCTGTCCTTCAAGGCACTTGCAGTGCCAGAAGGAGTCATGGCCAAAGATTTGCACACACTTACAGGGAAAATGAGGTGGGGTCAGGAACAAGGCTGACATGATGCTTGTCTGGTAAAAACTGAACAAAAGTTCCTTGAATTGCCTCCTCCTAAAATCTAAGAGCCAAGGACAGGGTAGAACTTGAAGGGTCATTTAAGTGGCTTGAACTGCCAAAACTAGGGAAAATCTTGAGCTGGTAGCCAAGAAAACAGATCCATGTCAATGAATCACTCATCTAAATGAACAGTTATAAATGATACTGCTGTTGGTTAAGACTTCTGCTCTGACCCCTACCCAAGCCCTGTTTCTCAAGTGACACAGGTGTTTCTAAAACACTCTTTGAGAAAACAGGGACACGGGATCCTGTGGAACCTGCTGCAAAGGCTTCACCTCTCTCGATGGGCTTCTTCTTGCCTCTCCTCCCCACAAACCACTTATATTATTGTTAGAAAAAAACACAAAAGCAATTTTAAATTTAAAAATTTGCCAACACAAATGACCAGGATAGAAGAGGTCTTGTTTTTCATCACTATAAAAGCAGCTCACATTTTTAAAGTACTTTTTGAATACAGACATTTCTCTCTATTCATTTAGCAGGGATTTACTGAGAGCCTCCAGGCACTGTTCGGAACTCTCAAAGGGGTGCAATTGAACAATACCAATGGGGTTGCTGTTCTCATGGAGCACCAGCTTCTACTGAGGTAGCAGGTAATGGATAATGGAATAAGTAAACAAGATGAATTTAGATTCTGATAAATATCATGAAGCAAATAGAGCAAGTGAAATTACTTGTGCTCTATTTTAGATAGTGTAGTCAGAGAAGGCTTCTCTTGGGAGATGGTACTCAAACTGAGGTTCAAGTTATGCAGTGTCCTGTGAGGTCATTCAAGGCAGGGCAAGAAGAGAGCTGATGTGTTGCAAGATAAGGCTAGAGGGGATGCAAGGGTCATGTGAGGAACTTGGCATGTATTTTCAGTATGTTAGGAATCATTGGCAGGTTCTAAACAGAAGAGTGACATGATCTCCACTTCTAAACTATCACCCAGAATATTTTATGATGCTAGCTCACAGTGGGCAAACCTAGAGGCAGGAAGACATGTGGGGGTGGCTTCTGCATAGACCAGTCCAGAGGTAACAGAGCCAGAACAAGGCAGCCAGAGAGAAGCTGCAGAGGAGACAGAGCAATCAAACACAAGCACCATTGGCTCCCATGCAAGAGCCTGGGGAGACAGTCAGTTTGCTATGGGGTAGAACTGACAGGCTTAATTACAATTTTGCTAGGGAGTGTGAATGACAGAATAATCAAGGGTGACTTCTGGTTTGGACAGTTTCATGGATGGGATGCCATTTGCTAAGATAGAGAAAAATGAGAAGGACATGAATCTTTGAAGGAAAAAATTAATCTGCAAGACCCTATAAGATAGATACTATTATTTTCCCCACATTATAGATGAGAAAATACAGCCTTCAAGAGGTTGTTAAAAGTTGCATAGGTAAATAGAAAGCACCATGGTGATGTAAAACCCAGAAGGGTGGGCTCAAGGGCCTGCCCTCCCAACTGCTTCTGCACTGGCTTTTCAGTACCACTCATGTCCTATGCACTTCAACAAAAACTAACTCAAAGCAGCAAAACCCAACAGCTTAAACATTCCAGAAGTAAAAGGTATTGGTACTTGTGAGAAGTGAACAGGCTTTCTAGAGGAGGAAGGCTAACCTGGAAAGTCAAACGAAGGGAATAATATGAATCCTTTTCTTGTGAATAGTATTTTTCCAACAGTATTAGAGCTACAGCACTGGTGATATCAATGTCAGTTTCCTCCCAGCCATCTCTTCTTCTAAGAGAGATAACATGGGCCAAAAGCACTGAGCTTCCCGATTCTCAATCAAAGAATTACTGGAAAATACAAGCAAAGGCAAATGAAAAACACAAAACATCTGCTTTGTCATTAAGTTCAAGTGCTGGTTTTCCTTTAGGACTATCTTAATTCCATGGGAGCCAGTCCTTTGTTCCAATGTAATTCTTTGCTAGGACCTTTACCCTAACAGGATATTAAATATGACAATCACACCTGTCCTTCTATGATAATAGGAGCAGGGGAGAGGCCCAATCAATCATGAGTTCCCAGCACTGTGCTCTGAGAAACCCAGAGAATTATTGAAGGCTGCTCTGAAGATTACTGGCATTAACGTTGGGCAGGAAGAGATGGCTTATCTTGCTGATTGGAACTAAGTGCCACTTGGCTTGCTGCTCAGAAGGGATCCTGTGTGACCTCACAGGTTGCCGCTGACAATTGCTTTCACGTGGCTGTGGGGGTGGCATTTGACATAAGAACACTGCGGAACAAGAGAACGTTAACAGCACAATTAATAAACCACATCATCTTTTAAAAATAGGGTCTATTTTTACATGTATTCCTGAGTTGCAGAAAGTTCCTCCTTTGAGATGTTGCTGTTTTCACTGATGAAAGACTAAAATTAAATCACCTACTTCTCCAGAGGATACGTTTATTGTATTCTCATCGGCAATGTAGCCTGCCTCTCTGAGTTGTGACTAGGCAGCACCATGACAAAGAGCAATGCTTACATGTTCTTGCTGTGAAGTAAACCCCAGTGATTAGAAGGATTTAGTGGTATTGAGCCCATTAAGGAGTCTCACTTTTAGTAAATTCTGTGGATGCTAGAGTTCATCTCTTTATCCAGTTTTTGAAGCCTTGCACTAAAGGCACTATTCAGAGTGGTGAATCCCAATCTTTTTGCAAAGGAATTAAGCTTGAATATCTGGGGGAATTTTCTGGCTCTGGAACTACTGTTTTTCCATCCTGTCCTGGAGCCAAAAATGCTAAAATAGGACTCATTTAAGTGTTTGTTGTGAATCTTGGTCACTTTTAGTTAAAATAAGTTCTTTAATTTTCTTCATTTTCTCTGTAATTTTTAGAGTCTCTATGACCAAAGATAATTACGCTTCTTAATTTCCTTCATTTTAAATTCATATCCAAGCCTTCAAAGAGATTGGTGTTCCTAAAATGGGTTTTGCCAGCTGTGCAGTCTCTGGGGCCCTGGTACCATCCGACTGTTCTGCCCGAATGAGGCAGAGCAGAGGGAGAAGCCATATGGAGCTCACATGATGGCAGCTTGTCACAACCAGAGCAATAGCAGCCTTGAACTGGCTGTGTTGCTGTGATTTCTCTCAAGAGGCAGCAAGTGTACAGTAACAGTGTGGTATGGAGGACAGGAAATACTAGTGACTCAGATGAGGTAATGTAGCAGGGCAATGAGGAGAAACTGCTCTGAAGATCCAATATAGGCTTCTTGACTGTGGCAAGCATGGGATGTGGAAGTGGGACATAAATATCTCGTGAATAGACCATCTGTTGGGGGAAATCCTTCCAACATGGTTGAGAGGATTATATTTTAAACACAAGACATTTTCTGTTAGGCTTCTCTCTGGAAGGCCCTGGCATATATTCACACCATTACAGTGACAAATGTAATCAAAGAGGCTGAGCCACAGCCATGAAGACATCACAGAACAACTTCTGGCTAAAGGGAAGAACTCCCTGGATCCCACATGCAAATGTGGGTAAGATTGCCCTGTGTGGCCAGAGTGTGCAAGGGCAATAATTAGGGTTGGTTTTACACCTAGCATAAGCATAAAATTTTCCAATGTTAGAAAGCAGAGGGTGATATCTTTCATTTGAAAAACTATTTGTAGGGCCAGGTGTGGGTGGCTCACGCCTGTAATCCTAGTACTTTGGGAGGCCAAGGCAGATGGATCATGAGGTCAGGAATTCGAGACCAGCCTGGCCAATGTGGTGAAACCCTGTCTCTACTAAATATACAAAAATTAGCTGGCATGGCGGTGCACCCCTGTAATCCCAGCTATTCAGGAGGCTCAGGCAGGATAATTGCTTGAATCTGGGAGGCAGAGGTTGCAGTGAGCCGAGATCACACCACTGCACTCCAGCCTGGATGATAGAGTGAGACTTTATCTCAAAAAAAGAAAAAAGAAAAATGATTTGTTTTGGGTAATGGAGTTGAGAAGTCTATAGTCTGGAAAGTGTTATGTGACAATGGCCTCAAAGGTTGTAGTACTTTATGTAAAAGTCAAGTTCCTCTTTCCAAAGTCAGTTGCATTGATTGAATGCTAACAATACCACTTTCTACCTAGAAGAGTCAACTGGAATGTGGGTTTAGGTTGAATAAATCCTGACTTCACACTTCTTGTCCAACATTTTGGGAATACCAATTGAACAAATCTCTCCTAATCACTTTGTTGACCGAAATCTGCAGAAAAAAGACACAATCTATGTAGGCCTTGATTTACTCCTAACTAGCAAAACATTAAAAACTGTTTCAAAACTTGTTTATCATAATTTCTCATTAGCAAAACTTAGCAAAAACAAGGTGATAATGGTCAAATTACTTCTTTATTACTTATTGTATAAACATTCTTTTCTCATCTGTTGATCCAGATATTTAAGCAATTATCTCAAATGCATGGAGCCATTTAGAAAACAAAGGGGAAAGTGACAGACTCAAAAAGAAACTCCAACCTCTGCAGACCCATTTGACTCTGGGCTTGCATATGAGGAATGCTCTCAATTTGGACTCTAAGTCATCAGATCAGCTCACAGAAAATCTGACTTCTTGGGAAGACTCCTCAGCTCATCAAAACCTGCTGGGTGTGCTGACGAGTGTGTACTCAACATAAAGCCAGTAGTAATTGAACATTCATTCACCTATATTTGTGTGACAGGCAGTTCTAAATGCTGGAGATTGAGTGATGACCAGGACATGATCCTTGCTTCCAAGGAGCCCCATTTTACTAAAGGAGATAGAATAAATTTGCCATAGAAATATATTGTTCTAAGTGCTACATAAAACCTGAAATCAATTACTTATCTTCCCAAATCTGACACACTCCTGTGTTTTATAATGTATGCAATACTGGTTGGGAAAGGAAAGAACATACAGAAAGGGTAAGTAGAAAGTGTTCTGATGGCAAAGGTAGTTCCTAGCACTATCTTAGATGGTTAGACTCTTAGAGGAACAGATCTTTTGTCAGAGACCTACAAGGAGCTAGCCAGCATTGGTAATCCCAGGCATCCCCAGAGTAATAAAGCATAAAGATAGGACTCAAGCAAAAAAGATCGGGACAGAAGGACTTTGAATCTTTTTGTTGTTTGTTTGGTTGGTTGGGTTTTCTTTGTTTGGTGAGAGTGCAGTCTCTGGACTTTAAAACACTAGGCCCAGTTCACACTGAGGATACTATAAACGAAGATTAAGTGAAAGGTTTTAAACTGAACATTGAGATGTTCAGCCTTCTTTTTCCACTAGGTTCCCAGAACACTGGCAGCCAATCATATTTCTTCAAAGAAGGAGGTCAAAAGGTGTTTGAGAACCCTGACAAGCCCACCAAAAGTGCCTAACGGTACTGAGATGTGGGTTCTCAAGGCCACAGCTCATCCGGATCACCCTCCAGCAAAGACCACACTCAACACAACATACCCATTTGCACAGAACTTCTAGAGCAATGATGTCTTGGCAGAAAATGGGTGGCATACACTAAAAGGATTAACTGTAGAGACTTTAAGGAAGGGATTACTTACAGAAAAGTGGAATTTTAAAGGAATTTTTTTTAAATGGTGATCAATCCAGGGATGAGCATGAATGGGAAGACCTGAAAGGGCATGGGAGAGAATGTTACTACAAGAATTCAGTCAGAGCTGCAGCTGTGTACCTATGCAACTATCTTGCATGCTCTGCACATGTACCCCAAAACCTAAAATGCAATAAAAAAAGAGGGGTTGTTCCTGTCACAGCAATAAAACAGTGGTTCTCAACCTGGGGCAATTTTCCCCATATGAGACATTGGCAATGTCTAGAAATATTTTTAGTTATCAATACATTTGGGAAAGAAGGTGCTACTGGAAATTAGAAGATACAAACCAGGGATGCCACTAAATTCCCTACAATGCATAGCACAAACCCTATAACAAAGAACTCTCCATCCTAAATGTCAATAGAGCTGAGGTTAAGAAACACTGAAATGGAGGGACAGAGCCACTGAACAATGGCTGGATAGAGAGCGAGTGAAAATTGATGACCCCCCTCTCCCTGTCTGGCTATATTTTGAATTCTTGCCAGTGCTTCCATTGGTTGAACCTAACAGGAAGCTAGAGAGCTATTGATCCCAGATGATGTGGTTCATAGCACTCAGCCTCTGGGGGCATTGACAGGGTAGGAAATTAGTCTGGAGAGACACATGGAGAATAACCACACAGACTTTGATTGCTTTTAAGTGCTAAAACTTGAAAATGAGCAGAGAGGCAAGGCTGTAAAACAAACAAACAAAAAACACTCAATATTCTGAGCAGTGAGAGAATATGAATGAACCCAATAATATAATTAAAAATACTAAAAAAAAAAGGAAAATTCAAGGAAGAAAAATGCTTGGAAATTACAAAGGTAATAGCAAAAATGAAAACTTTATGTGTGTGGTTTTATTTTGGGCCTGAAAACTGCTGAAAATGTTAATTTTTGTCTAGGGGAGCAAAACATACAGTCCACAAAACACATTAGACTCAGAAGTCAGGAGACAGAGAGGCCACAAGAGCACAATCCCTCCAAAGTAACAAAATACTGTGGGAAAACATTGGATCAATTCAAACCATTCAATTGGAGGATGAAGCAATTTTATCTTGTTCAAGTTCACTGTGGCCTCACTTCATAATCAGGTAACATATATATTTGTGTTATACAGTTTTGTCTCTAAATCTTATCAAAGTGCATAGTGAGGCTCCTTAAGCAGAGGAGCAAATTACAGTTTTCTTTTGATTTTGATGTATTTGGAAATGTCCCGACAGCTGGCATAAATGGAAGGAAAAAATTCTCTGCTTGAGAAACTCATGAACTAACTGAGTGAGATAATGACTGGACAAGTTGGAAATCCTTATCCCTTGGGCTAAGATCTTCAAGCCACTGAGGAGGAAAAACAGACCCTTCGCTTCCCCAGTGGGGTATAGAAGGGGACAGAGTTGAGTTAAACAGTTGCCTTCACTCAGATTGTCTCTTTATTTGGCTTAAGGAACATATGTCAATTTCTTAAGGACAGAGACCTATATAAAGCACACTGATCAAGATAATGAAAAGACAAGCTGCAGACTGGGTAAAAATATTTACAAAAGACATATCTGGTGGCACTGCTTGTATAGTGATATCATGCAAAATTCCCTCTCACAAAAAACATATTTGATAAAGGACTGTAATCTAAAATATACAAAAAACTCTTAAAATTTAAGAAGAACATGAACAACCTAACTTTTAAAAATGTACAAAAGACCTGAATGGACACCTCACCAAAGGAAATATACAGATGGGAAATATGCATGTGAAGAGATGTTCAACAACATATATCATTAGGGAATTACACATTAAAACAACGAGATAACACTAAACACCTATTATGATGGCCAAAATCCAAAACACCGACAACACCAAATGCTGGTGATGATGTGTAACAAAAGGAACTCTCATTCACTGCTGCAGAAATGCAAAATGGTACAGCCATTTTGGAAGACAATCTGGCAGTAGTCTCAACAAAACAAATGCACTAATGTCCCAAATAGAACTATGTCACTGGAAATCTAGCAAATATGTAGGATGTAGTTTTGCTCTAGTGTGTAGGTTTGAAAACATGTATCACATGATTTGTAGGGGACTTACTCTTCCACACTTTCAGCACAAAGATTGTTGACATCAAATCAGATATCAACTATGATGACCACAGTCATCATAGCAGGAAGAGGTTTTACAGGGGCAGTCACCACCCAGGGTCACTCAGCAGTAAGGAGACAGCTCTAAGAGAGAGCGAGGGTTCAACTGGATGCCTTCAGTTGAAGAAGAGGTGAGTTGAGGTGAGTTAGCAGGACTGCTGCATACAGTTGGGTCAGTTATTCAATGCACAGGGACAACCAGCCAAGGAGATCATGGCAGGGCTGAAATCCAGCTCTAGTTTCATTCTTGAATTCTTCTAGGCAGACTGCATCTGCCTAGAGAGAGAGTACCTTTCCTAGTTTGCACCAAGGTGCTAAATGAGATAGAAGAGACACTGCTGGTTTCATGACCTTTCATGTTTACCTTTCAATCAGAATTAAGGGATCTAGGGGCTGTATACCAGTAGTTTTGCTGGTGGGAGGAGGTCTTAGTTCATCTTCTGTGGCTTAAAGCAACCTGTCTGAAATCAGGTGATTTATAAAGAAAAAGAAAATTCTTACATTTTTGGAGGCTAAGAAATCTAAGGTCAAGGGGCCGCATCTGGTGAGGGTTTTCTTGCTCGTGGGGACTCTGCAGAATTCTGAGTCAGTGCAGGGCATCACATGGTGAGAAGGATGCATGTGCTAGTCCAGATCTTTCTTCTTATTCTTATAAATCCACCAGTCCCACTCCCACAATAACCCATAAATCCATTAATCCATAAATGAATTAATCTATTCATGAGGGCAAAATCCTCTTGACCTGATTATTTAAAGGTCCCCACCTCTCAATACTGCCACAATCAGGGATTAAGTTTCAACATGATTTTTGGAGGGGATGAATATTCAAACCATGACAGTGGTAGATCCACTGCTATGGTTATAGTCCTTCGAGGCTTGCTAACTGTTACTATTACCCCAGTTTAAGCCCAGAGACTGAGGAGGCCTTGGTAAATGTAGGTCATATATATAGATTTTGATTTAGTTATAAGTTTTTATTGGTACTTTTACAAAAGCATTTTAATACATACAAAACTATTTTTTAGCGTAAAGTTAATTTAAGGTAACTTTTAGACAGGAAGGTACATTTTTATTTTCTGTCCTTAGTCCCCTTGTCTTTTTTTTTTCTCCAGGAGTATCTTGACATTACTGTATGCAGGAATCTATTTAACCTGCCTTTAAAGAACATGTATAATGTGGTTCTGAAATGTGGAACAATATACTTTATTTAAAATGTTCAGGACGTTATGTAGCTCTAGAGGAGAGGAAAAATAGATTTTTTAAAAAGCAAAGGAGGTAAATACAGCAATTATTTCCAATAACATTACCTGCTACCTATTCAGAGTGTTTTTCAAGAAACACACACATTAAATGTTATGTGTTAATCAGACCCCTGTTCAACATGAAAATGATTAGGGCATAAACATTTCATAATTGGATGTTATGATTGAGGACTGAGAATGATATCTCCTGACTTGCTCTGTGGAACAGATAATCAAGTTGTCTTTCCATACCTGAACCTGCAGTGAATGTTTTATTGGGAAATAAATGAAACTGATTATATATTCTAAGCAAAAAAAAAAGAAAAAGAAAAACACACACACACACTGTAATTACTTTCAATCTCCTCATAAATGTTTATCCACTAGCAGACATTTTGAAAATTGTTAGAAATTATAAGAGGATGGGAGCAAGAGCATGTTCATCACAGGAATTAAGAGCAGAAAAGACCTCTTGGGTTGGTCCATCCTTCTTCTCACCAAGTAGGCACCACGTTTATTCTGCTCAGTCCAACTAAAGGATTTAGGTAATGGGCTCAACCACTTTTCTCAAGGCAATCTCGCACTGATTTCTTTACTGGGTTTCTGAAGATAATGGGGGCTTTAACCAAAACTTGCAAATCAGTTTCTAAAACTGCCAGTCTTCAAGGCAACTCTTTGGCCTGAAAATCATTTCGAGCTAATCCTGTTTGCAGTGCTGATGGCTCTCTATTACTTGCCTTTTCCCACTGCCCTCTCTGTCATTAGACCAAAGTGCAAGTTTCTCTTTCTGTCAAACACTGCCCATAGAATGAGGCAAACCTGGGCAGTCCCATTGCAAGACTGAACGATATACTTGGTACATACCTGGGTGCCACTTTTCCCTCTTCACCCCAAGAATGGTTCCCTTCCTTTCAACAGATGACCTACATGAGACTGGTCAGGCCACTGGGCTTCTGTTTGGTTTCTTAGCCCCTCACTGCTCTGTCCATCTTCCTCCTGGAACCTGCCATTCTGCATCTCATTACTAACCTCCCTCTAAACATTTCCACTGAATGCTTTGGAAACAAATTCTTGGCACTCTCAAAAGTGTCCTATAAAGTTTCTTCTTTCTTTTTAACCTGATTCTCAATTTTGGTCACTTATATTCTACCTTCACATATATGTATGTATTTGCTATATCTGTATGCTATTTGTTTGGGTAAATATGGGCTCTTTCTATTTCAGCTGGGAAACTGACAGGAAGAGGTGCATTTTAGCAAATGGAATAAAGCAACACGTGTCATGTACTTACATCTCAAAGTAAAGTGGTACCCAAGACATAAAAGGATATTTTGAAACTAGTTCATTTTTAGCCCTCTCCCTCTTCAAGGGTATAAATGGGTTGACCATATAGGGCAAGTAATATTTTCTCCCCTTAGCCTCCATAGGAGGGATAGGTTAAAAAGATGGAAAATATACTACTAGAAGCAGAAACTGGGGTTCAGCTTTGGGAGTAGTCAGAGAAGGGACCATTATTAAAGAAGCCACAGTCACATCTTCCTTTCTGAGTGAACTTTAGGAAACACTTAACACCTTTCACTGGGAATCTGCCAGATCCACAGGGCACTGATGCAGATTTCATTTGTGCCATTCTACTCCTTTCCTCTACTCCCCATGAGTCAAAGGCAGCATGGGATAGGAAGAGGGGAAGAGCTGCCCCAGCAGTTGCAGGGAGGATAGGGAGGCCAGCTTTGCCCATCCCTACTTTAGACACCCCAGTCTGAAGCCGCACTAAGATGGATGGGAGAACGGATTCCTTTTGAAGGAAGTTTGGAGTTTTGGTAATTAAACTGTACTGGTACCCTTAATTATTGAACTGACTCTGTTTTTTTTTTTTTTTGGACTGTAAGGGACAGAAAGTCTTTGTATTATGCAACAGTGTCCAGAAAATGGTATGGGTTGGCTCAACAACAGGAGGTCTACAGATTGAGTATAAAAGAATAACTGGGTTGGGGGCAGAAGAAAAGAATGTTTAGTCTTTCCCTCTATGATACCACACTCCTTTATATCACACTGTTAGCATTTGTGAGGCTCTCTAGAGACTGTTTAAGGCTTAGTATACAGGGCTACATATATACACAGAGCTCATCAAATACCCAATACAGGAAAAAACAGCCAAAATGCTTCAATGTCAAAACCATTCTAGAGGCATAAGAACATCCTATCAGTTGGCCATATTTAAAGATTCAGAGCTCTGGGTGGAATCTTATCTATGAACACAAACTTATAGTTTTTCTTATATTATTTTTAATCAGGTTTTTTTGAGCTACAGTTTATATATAGTAAAATGTATCCCTTGTAGGAGTACAGTTCTATGAATCATAAAAAATCTTCAAAAATGTACACATTTATTTAATTACTACCACAATTGAATTATAGAATATTTCTATTACCCTGAAAACTTTACTTGTGTCCCTTTTCAGTCGATCCCTACTGTGCCCCTACCACCAACTTCTGTTTGGCCTTTCCCGTAATGTCATTTAAATGGAATCACACAATGTATAGTATTTTCTTCCTGGCTTATTTTATGTAGTATAAAGTTTGGAGGCCAATTCCCATTGTGTGTGTTAATAGTCTCTTTTTATTACTGAGTAGGATTTCATTGTATGCTTATTCCGTCATCTGTTTATCCATTCATTAATGAACTGACATTTGGATTATTTTCTGGAGATTATAAATAAAACAATTCACCTTAAAATCTTAAGATTTTCTTTAGTTTTGTCTTGAACAGTAGGTTTAGAATGTTTATTGCACGTATATAAAATTATATATATATTTAGAGAGAAAGACATTAATACACCTAAGTATGAATATGAAGCCTTTTGTCTTTGTATCCTTCAAAGACACTCATCTCAGAATGACTAGTGCTATGTAAACCATGTGTATGGTGCTTTAGGAAATATTGATCCAACTGGATTCTTTCTCCCCTCTTCACTTGACTCCCCAGGACCCAGCTTCCACTTCATGTTTCCTGAAGGTGGCAGTTCCTTTTCTCACACATCATGGGGCAGGAGGCGATCCTAGTACATTCCTACCTCTCAGGGCTGCTTCCAGAGAGCTTCTCTTCCCATACCCTGGAATAAACCCACAGGCTTTGAAGCTGATTCCTTTAAACAATGAACACTTGGATAAAGGAAATAACGTTCATTTTTGAGAAGATGGACATCTATAGGTAAAAATAAGGTCTGAAACACTTGTTTTAAAAAGAGAAAATACATTTGAAATACAAATTAACCTACAGAAACACAAGTGAGCCAAGTACAAGTAACTAATTAAGAATTATTTTCCCCATGATTTACCTTTGCCATCTTCATTTTTCTTTTATTAAGATCCTATGGTGAATTACCTGTAGCAACTATGGTCAATGATCAAAAACCAAAGTATGAAAAGCCTGTGAAGAAAACAGTTTTTTTAGAGGCTGATGACCAAAATCTCAAGTATTTGTGTTCAGTTTCTAAGGTATTAGGAGTTTGCCCTCTAGTCCTCAGAATATAAGAAATTATCGTTCCACTTAAGTAGAAACTTTATTGATTGATTGAGAAAGAACCTTACTCTGTCACCCAGGCTGGAGTGCAGTGGCATAATCTCGGCTCACTGCAACCTCCACCTCCTGGGTTCAAGTGATTCTTCTGCCTCAGCCTCTCAAGTAGCTGGGACTACAGGCGTGTACCACCACACCCAGCTAATTTTTGTATTTTTAGTAGAGACGGGGTTTCATCGTGTTAGCCAGGATGGTCTCCATCTTCTGACCTCCTGATCCGCCCACCTCAGCCTCCCAAAGTGCTGGGATTACAGGTGTGAGCCATCAGATAAATAAAATCATTTTTTCACTTTTGCTTTGAAAAAGAGAGGATTTGAAATGACCAGCTATCAATGCTACTGGTATTGAAAAGGCTGAGAGGATGACCTAGATTTGGATTATGTAAAAACAATGGACTTCTAACAAGGGCAGAGGGAATCGAATGAGGAAAAATGTGCTCAGCTATGAACTCTACAACCTAGTAATACAGAAGAGGGTAAGGGAAATTCTGCGTAGAGGAGGGCATGCTCCCTGGCTAGGGCTCCACCCCGGGCCTGTGCCCACAGACCTAGGTGAGAACAGGCATTTTTGTTTTCCTGCCCAAATGTTTCATTTTCCAAGATCACCCTGGCCTGCCACGCCTCCATCCTGTGCCTATAAAAACCCTGAGAACCTAGCAGGCAGACACACAGCAGCCATCGAGAGGAACACATCAGCAAAAGACAGATGCAGGCACGCTGGCAGGCCATCAACTGGGTAGGAGTTGGGAACAAGTCAGAGTTTGGTGGAGCATGTGGAGGAGAGCCCTAGCTGCTGAGTGGCCTGACTCTAGAGAAAAACCATCTCCCTTCGGGCTCCCCCATCTGCTGAGAGCTACTTCCATTCAATAAAAGCTTGCATTCATTCTCCAAGCCCATGGATGATTCGATTCTTCCAGTACACCAAGGCAAGAACCCCAGGATACAGAAAGCCCTCTGTCCTTAAGGGAAGGCAGGGGTCTAACTGAGCTAACACAAGCCACCTACAGACAGCTAAACTAAAAGAGCACCCTGTAACACACACCCACTGGAGCTTCAGCTATAAACATTAAACCCCAAACACTGCCACAGTCTGCCTGTCTGTATGGTCCCCTAGAGGTCTGAGCAGCAGCGGTACACTGAAGAAGTAAGCCACACCCCCATCACATGCCCTTCAACGGGAACAAAGGAACTTTTCCTGTTTCACGAGAAGAACTTTAAAATAAATTCATCATTACCAATCTCTGAATAATTAATGGGAAATTAAAGAATAATATTCTGGAAAATAGGAGCAAGGAACAACTAAGTACACAAAGGAGAAGGGGCTTCATAATTATCAATCAAAAATAGTTGGGCTGGGCATGGTGGCTCATTCTCTAATCCCAGCACTTCGGGAAGCCAAGGTGGATGGATCACCTGAGGTCAGGAGTTTGAGACCAGCCTGCAACATGGTGAAACCCTGTCTCCATGAAAAATACAAAATCATCCAGCTGTGGTGGCATATGCCTGTAATCCTAGCTACTTGGGAGGTTGAAGCAGGAGAATCACTTGAATCCGGCAGGTAGAGGTTGCAGTGAGCCAAGATCCCACCATTGCACTCCAGCCTAGGCAATAAAATTGTTTTTATCTCTCTCCTATTCTTCTCATCCATATATCAAATAACATGCTTCTTCCATGTAATTTATAGATTTCCTAAAAGAAGTTTATCTGTCTAAAAGCAGAACATCTCATTAAATATCTACTTGACTTGTTAAAAAATTAAACTAAGATGATAGGGTGATGGATGCAGCAAATGACCATGGCACGTGTATACCTATATTTACAAGCCTGCATGTTCTGCACATGTACCCCAGAACTTAAAGTATAATAAAAAATAAAAATAAATTAAACTAAATAAATACATATAATTAAAACTAAATAATACACATAATTTTCAAGCACATGGAACATTTATGAAAATTGTTTGAGAAAGGAAGTCTTCATCCATTTCAAAGAATATACACAATACTTTCTCTTACCTTAATGCACTGTAATTAGAAACAAATGGTATTAAAATTGCCCTAAAAAGACATTCCTTCCTTCAAAAAGACCAAAAACTTTAAAACAAACAAAAAAGAAAACAAAAAGGGGAGAGAAGGGGAGTAAGATCTTCACAAATAAATTTTTTTATGTATATTTCTTTTTTTTTATATACTTTAAGTTCTGGGTTCATGTGCAGAATGTTCAGGTTTATTACATAGATATACATGTGCCTTAGTGGTTTGCTGCATCCATTTCCCCATTATCTACAATAGGTATTTCTTTTAATGTTATCCCTCCCCAAACCCCCCACCCCCTGCTATACCTCCTCTAGCCCCCCCCCCACCTCCCAACAAGCGCTGGTATGTGATGTTCCCCTCCCTGTGTCCATGTGTTCTCATTGTTCAATACCCACTTATGAGTGAAAACATGCAGTGTTTGGTGTTCTGTTCTTGTGTCAGTTTGCTGAGAATGATGGTTACCAGATTCATCCATGTTCCTGCAAAGGACATGAATTCATCCTTTTTTATGGCTGCACAGTATTCCATGGTGTATGCGTGCCACATTTTCCTTAACCAGTCTATCTCTGATGGGCATTTGGGTTGGTCCCAAATCTTTGCTATTGTAAACAGTGCTGCAATAAACATACCTGTGCATGTGTCTTTATAATACAATGTTTTATAATATTTTGTGTATATACCCAATAATGGGATTGCTGGGTCAAACGGTATTTCTGTTTCTATATCCTTGAGGAATTGCCACACTGTCTTCCACAATGGTTGAACTAATTTACAGTTTCACCAACAGTGTAAAAATGTTCCTATTTCTCCATATCCTCTCTAGCCTCTGTTGTCTCCTGATTTTTTAGTGATTGCCATTCTAACTGGTGTGAGATGGTATCTCAATGTGGTTTTGATTTGCATTTCTCTAATGACCAGTGATGATGAGCCTTTTTTCAAATGTTTGTTGGCTGCATAAATGTCTTCTTTTGAAAAGTGTCTGTTCATATCCTTTGCCCACTTTTTGATGGGGTTGTTTTTTTCTAGTAAATTTGTTTAAGTTCTTTGTAGATCCTGGTTATTAGTCATTTGTCAGATGGGTGGCTTGCATAAATTTTTTCCCATTCTGTTGGTTGCCAGTTCACTCTAATGGTAGTTTATTTTGCTGTGCAGAAGCTCTTAAATTTCATTAGATTCCATTTGTCTATTTTCGCTTTTGTTCCTAATGCTTTTGTGTTTTAGTTATGAACTCCTTGCCTATGACTATGTCCTGAATGGTACAGCCATGAATAAATTTTTACATAGCTTTACTAAAGGACTAAGAGAATACTTTAGTATTAATGGGAAATGTGATAGGTATGTTAATAGAATGTCTTATATGGTAAAGATGTTGACTTTTCTCACATCTGCAACATCTACAAGTAGCTAGAGTTTAGAATCCAAAATATTCAAAGAACTCCTATTAACAACAACAAAAAAGACAACTTGGTAGAAAAATAAGCAGAGAATATGAATAGGCAAGTCAGACAAGATAAAATGCAAATGACCAATAAGCATTTAAAGGGAAATCAATTTCACTAGCAATCAGAAAAATTCAAATTACAATAAAGAGATTATATTAGTTCTTTCACGCTGCTGATAAAGACATACCTGACATACTTGAGACTGGGAAGAAAAAGAGGTTTAATTGAACTTGCAGTTCCACATGGCTGGGGAGGCCTCAGAATTGTGGCAGGAGGTATAAAGCACTTCTTACATGGTGGCAGCAAGAGAAAATGAGGACGAAGCAAAAGCAGAAACCCCTGATAAACCCATCAGATCTCATGAGACTTATTCACTATCTCGAGAATAGCACGGGAAAGATTGTCCCCATGACTTAATTATCCCCCCCACCCCCACCCCCGGTCCTTCCCACAACATGTGAGAATTCTGGGAGACCAATTGAAGATGAGATTTGGGTGGAGACACAGCCAAACCACATCAGAGATCTTATTATTTTTTCATTCTTTTAAATAACAAAAAACATTCGAACATCAGACAATATCAAGTACTGGAAAGGTTGTGAGGAAGTGGATATACTATTGTTGCAGCCCCTCTTAGAAGCAATTTGGCAATATCAGTTAATAACCCTGAAAAACAGGTTTTATTAACTGATTACTGTCTTCCTTAAGCCAGTCATAGGACAAAAATAACCATGATAGCTCACATGCCTGGAGTACATACTTGGTAAAGGTGAGTATTCCAAGTCCTTTTTGTATGTGAATTCATCTGATTCCCATAATAACTGTATGGTGTAGAAACTATTGTTATTCTTACTTTCTGGGTGGGGAAACTGAAGTGCAGAGAGAGGAAAACCTTGGCTAAGGTCATCTGGCAGAACTAGTCCTTGGCATGTGACTGTCTGGCTTCTGAGCCTGATTTCAACCACTTACCATATACTGCCTTTCTTTTTTTTTTTTTGAGATGGAGTTTCGCTCTTGTTACCCAGGCTGGAGTGCAATGGCGCAATCTCGGCTCACCACTACCTCCGCCTCCTGGGTTCAGGCAATTCTCCTGCCTCAGCCTCCTGAGTAGCTGGGATTACAGGCACACGCCACCGTGCCCAGCTAATTTTTTGAATTTTTACTGCCTTTCTAGAACAATACTATCTCATGTACCCAAAGTTATGAGTGCCAAAATATTTTTCAGCAGTGAGCAAAATTGGAAGCAAAATAAATGTCTTCCAAGAGGACAATAGATAAAAGAAATAGGTCTGAATACTGTTTATGATTAAAAGATGAATTAATACATGGACAGATACTAAAAATAGTATGATAACAAAGTTTTTTTATACAACTTATAAAAAAACCTGTCTGCCTAATGGAAATTGGGATGGGGGCAGGTATGGCTAAGTTACCATGAAGTTTACAATGCAATATTTTACTTTTAAAATAATTTTACTTTTTCAAAGTTAACTTTCAATGGAAAGTTTTAAACAATATTTTACTTTTTCAAAATAAACTATCAATGGAATACTAAATATCTTCATCTATCAATAAAAGAACAAAACAAATGCAAACCAAATAGGATTAGTAAAACTGAAGGGAGAATCGTTTTAACCACTAATATATGGATTTATTTGCAAAAAGAAAAATTCATGTATTACACATGTAATTTTAAAAAATTAACATAAAAAGGTGAGAATTTATTATAATTTATTTTATGTGATTGGGTTATATGTGATTTTTATGTACTTTATTCTGTGATTTTCAAATTTCCAAATATAAAAGGAAAACAACCCAAATAAGAAAGAACAAGCAGGAGAAGGAAGAAACAAAGGAAAGAACATAAGGGAAAGGAAAAAATGATGGCTTATATTTTCAAAGTTCACATCTATTGGATTTCAGGATGTACACATGCTGGAGGAATACAAAAGAGAAGAATATCATAAAAGCTCTGGTATTAGGAAAACTGATACCAAGAATGAACCTGGTATGACATTAAACACATATTTTTAAGACAACAAAATGAGTTTGGTGGTTTGCTTTTCTCGTGTGTATGTGTGTGTGTGTGTGTGTGTATGTGTGTGTGTGTGTTTTCTATAATGGAAGAGCAAAGAAGGAATATGCTTAGTGTGTAGAATCTAATATAATATTCAAAGGAAACAAAGTTGAGCTTTCGAAACTCCAATTAAAGTTGTATAAAAAAAATCTGGAAGTCATAATTAATGTGTAATGTGTCAGGATCAAAATTTGCAAAGATTTGACAAGCTGGAAACCAAAAAGATACAATTTACCAAAGATGATTCATTCCCTTTGTTGTGTGTGGGGGTGGGTGGGGCATATTTATGTGCTCTGCGGAGGTTACAAAGATAAATAAGAAGTAGTCACTGTAAGGGATGATATAAAAATATTTAGCCACTAGTATGACAATAGCACCAGGTATTTAGAAAGAAAGCAAAAAACCAAAAGTACTCCCATCCCCACCATAACCCTTACCCTTCGAAGCTGGGTAATGTAATAGGACAATAAGAAAATGTATTCAGGCCGGGCGCGGTGGTTCATGCCTGTAATCCCAGCACTTTGGGAGGCCAAGGTGGGTGGATCACAAGGTCAAGAGATCGAGACCATCCTGGTCAACATGGTGAAACCCCGTCTCTACTAAAAATACAAAAAAATTAGCTGGGCATGGTGGTGCGTGCCTGTAATCCCAGCTACTCAGGAGGCTGAGGCAGGAGAATTGCCTGAATCCAGGAGGCGGAGGTTGCGATGAGCCAAGATCGCGCCATTGCACTGCAGCCTGGGTAACAAGAGCAAAACTCCGTCTCAATAAAAAAAAGAAAATGTATTCACTGCCGTGCAATGTATAGTGTCATTGTTACAGAATACTGTAAAGGGCTGGAAGTGTGTGTGTGTGTGTGTGTGTGTGTGTGTGTGTGTGTGTGTGTGCATGAGCTCATGCTGGGGTGATTGTAGGTGTGGGTATGGAGGAGATGACCCTCAAAGAAGGGATGAAACATCAAGAGATGGAGAAAAAGACATTCCAAAGAGAAAGGACAGCCTGAGAAAACGTGTGAAGGTAAGAAATCATGGGAATCTTTGCCAGAGAATCCAGAATAGATAGCCCAAGGTGACTAGAAAACAAGTGTATAAAAAACATCAGGATTTTGCCTAGAGCACATAAAGTCTACATGACAAAAACAAATGTGTTTGAATTTAGTTTTTTGGGTAATAATGAGTCATTAAAGGTTTCTTGATTTAAAAGGAGCAACCTGACTAGAACCATCAGGCAAGTGAAAGTATTTCATCTTGAGCTATTCTCCTTATCTCCTCTTTTGCTAGACAGAATAATGACCCCCAAACATGTCAGTGCCCTGATTTTTAGAACCTGTGGATATGTTACCTTTGCAAATGTGTGTAAGTTCAAGGGCCTTCAGATTAGATAATCCTGGATCATCAGGGTGGGCCCAGTATAGTTACCTGAAATTTTAAAAGCAGAGAACCCTTCCCATCTGTCAGAGAGACATACAACCTGAGAAGGACTCCTGCTTTATTGCTGGCTTTGAAAACAGAGCAAGGGAATCATGAGCCAAAGAATAAAGTGACCTCCAGAACTGGGAACAGTCCTCAGTGGACTATACACTTGAAAGGGGTGAATCTCAGTCCTGAAACTTCAAGGAACTCAATTATGCCAACCATCTGATAAGCAGGAAATAGATTCTCTCCTACAGCTTCCATAAGGAAATGCAGCCTTAGGCAACTGAACTTTATCTTGGTGAAACCTGTACTGCACTTCTGACCTACAGAGCTGTAAGACAGTAAAGGTGTGTTTATGCTGCAAAGTTTGTGGTAATTTGTTATAGCAGAAATAGAAAACTAATACTTGTATATTTTAGGCACTTTGGTCCTTTCAATGAATCATATACTCTCCTTCCCCAGAGTCTATGAATGCACTTTTGCACCTAACTAGTACACCTTGCCTCAGATCCAACCACCTCCACAACCTTTGCAAGGAAGATTTCTCTATCTCTATGCTCTATGCTTTACAATTGCTACTTTCTCAGAAAGGCCTCCATAGAATCTAAATTCCCACAGTGGCTGTGTTCCCTGTTGTATCCCAAAGTCTTGAAGGTGTCTTGCTCACTCATTGTAGATATTCAGTAAATATCTGCATAAGAAAGTAGAACTCTTAAGTAACGGTGTACCTCCAAGTGTTCATTTGCTCACACAAGGTAGTATCCGCCAGATCGCTCCTTTGTAAAAGAACTTTTTTATGTTTCTAATTAATAAGTATTCTGTGTGGCAATAATTTGATATCCTGACTCAATTGCTTTAGAAGTCATTCATGATCCTTGCTATATCTATTGTTATAATTGGACACAAAATTTTAATATTCTAACTCTATATTTCTTCCATTTATTACCTGATATTCTGTTAAGAAGAGTATTCTTTCCTTAGCCTTCTCTTTATTTTAATATTACTATGGACATATATACATATATATATATATATATATATATATATATATATACACACACACACACATAATAGTTTTTTCCTCTGAATGTGATTTAATTGTTATCACTCTGATGCTTACTTGTCTCTAGTTTGGCCAGAGCTGGCCCCTTCAAGCTAACTGCAGTGTCCTTTTGATAATAACACCTAAGATTTTGATTACTTTCTTGCTTCCTGGCACAAACTTTTCCAAGCTCATCTTCTATTGTCTCTGCCTCAGACGTAGAATCATGGAAACTAAAAGGACAAAAAATGATAATTATCTCATAGAAAGAAATTTACTACAAAAAAACATGAACTGTTTTTATCCTTATCCTGAGTATAGTATAAAATACTTAAGGCAAGTAGGCTTAAAACTGCTTAATAAAAAAATTTTATTGAGCAGAAATAAATCTGGGCATTTACAGTGAACTAATCTTTGACAAAGGTGCCAAAAACATACATTAAGAAAATGACACTCTCTTAAAACTGGATCTCCACATGCTGAAGAAAGAAACTAGACCCTTTCTCTGGTCATATACAAAAACGAAATAAAAATGGACTAAAGACTTAAACCTAAGACCTGAAACTATGAAACTATTAGAAGAGCATTGGAAAAACGCTGTAGGATATTGGTCTTGGCAAAGATTTCTTGAGTAAGACCTCAAAAGTGCAGGCAACCAAAGCAAAAATGGACAAATGGGATTACATCAAGCTAAAAAGATGTCTAACACAGCAAAGGAAACAACAAAGTGAAGAGGCAATCAACAGACTGCAAGAAAATATTTGCGAACTGCCCATCTGGCAAGAGATTAATAACAAGCATATATAAGGAATACAAATGACTTCGGAAAAAAATCTGATTTTAAAATGGGCAAAAGATCTGAATAAACATTTCTCAAAAGAAGACATACAATTGGCCAATGCGTATATGAAAAAATGATCATCATTAATCAGAGAAGTGCAAATTAAAATTACAATGAGATAGCATCTCACCCCAGTTAAAATGGCTTTTATGCAAAAGACAGGCAATAACAAATACTGGCGAGGATGTAGAGAAATGGGAGACCTTGTAAACTATTGATGGGAATGTAAATTAGTACAACTGCTAGGGAGAACAGTCTGAAAAACTAAAAATAGAACTACTAGCTGGGCATGGTGGCTCATGCCTGTAATCCCAGCACTTTAGGAGGCCCAGGAAGGTAGATGACCTAAGGTTAGGAGTTCGAGACCAGCCTGGCTAACAGGGCAAAACAACCCTGTTTCTACTAAAAACACAAAAAATTAGCTGGGCATGGTGGCGTGCACATGTAATCCCAGCTACTTGGGAGGCAGAGGCAGGAGAACCGCTCAAACCTGGGAGGTGGACATTGCAGTGAGCCAAGATTACACCATTGTACTCCACCTTGGGCAACAAGAGCAAAACTCCATCAAAAAAAAAAAAAAAGTAGTACTATATGAGCTAGCAATCTCACTACTGGGTATATAGCCAAAAGAAAGGAAATCATTGTATCAAAGAGATATCTTCACTATCATGTATATTACAGTACTACTCACAGTAGCCCAAATAAAGAATCAAGCTAAGTGTCTGACATGGTTTGGCTGTGTACTCACTCAAATCTCATCAAAAATTATAATCCAAATTGTAATCCCCATGTGTTGAGGGAGAGACTGGGTGGGAGGTGACTGGATCAGGGTGGCAGTTTTCACGATGCTATTCTCGTGATAGTTTTCACGATGCTATTCTCATGATAGTGTATGCTCATGAGATCTGATGTTTTCATAAGTGGCAGTTTTCCCTGCTGTCTCTCACCTCCTGCCATGTAAGACATGCTTGATTCCTTTTTGCCTTCCACCATGATTTTAAGTTTCCTGAGACCTCCTAGCCACGCTTCTTGTTAAGCCTGCAGAACCATGAGTCAACTAAACCTCTTTCCTTTTTAAATTACCCAGTGTCAAGTAGTATTTTTATAGCAGTGTGAAATGAACTAATACAGTGTCCATCAGTGAATTGATAAAGAAAATGTGGTACATATACCCAATAGAATATTACTCAGCCAAAAAAAAGAATGAAATCCCATTATTTGCAACCTGGATTGAAATGAAAAACACTATGTTAAGTGAAATAAACCAAACACAGGAAGATAAATATTGCATGTTCTCCCCAATATGGAAGAGCTAAAAAGCAATTGAACTCACAGAAATGGAGAGTAGAATGATGGTTACCAGAGGCTGAGAAGGGCAGTCGGGAGGTTAGGGTAAAGAGTAGATGCTTAATGGGTACGAATATACTGTTAGATTTTAAAAGGAGTGAGATTTTGTGTTCTGAAGCACAGTAAGATTATTTCAAAATAGCAAAAAGAGTGAAATTAGAATGTTCCTAATACAAATAAATAAGTGTTTGAGGTGATGGATACTTCAATTACCCTGATTTAATCATTATGCATTATGATGTTTGTATCCAAATTTGTTTGTATCAAAATATCTCATGTACTCCATAAATACATATAAATATTATATATCCAATATAGTTAAACATTTAACAAAATTTAAAGAAATCACTGAAACACAAAAAAAGACTCAAAAACAGATGGACAATATGAAATTGAATGAAACTCTGGCTCCAGAAAATTTATATAAAACTTAAAGTTTCCCTCAAATACTTGTTTGAAATCAGTGACAGTTCTAAAACTTGAGAGTGTATCAGAATCATTGGAATAGCTTGTTAAAACACAAGCTATTTGTTTTAAAAGAACTTGTAGGCCCCAACTCCAGGGCTTCTCAGCCAGTAGGTGGGACCTGAGAATTTGCATTTCTAACAAGTTCATAGGTGATGCTGATAGTACATGTTCTCCCATTTGATTCTTTTGTCTTTTGTCTTTCCCTAACATGTCCTTTCCCTGATGCATTTCATAATTTGTGTATCACTGAATTTCAGTCATATTATTCCTAGTACCTATACACTCGTCTGGATAACTATATATTCGTGAGCAGGGAAAACCAGATTGGCGGGGATGGTGGACTGGGGCAAGAAGCTGGAATTTGTTCATCTGCTGGCCATCAGAGGGAGTGCTGGTCAAGTTTTGTGCTAGAGTCCTCTGAGAAGTGTATGTTAGCTCTTTCTAGGACTGTAAATTATTCTTCTCTAATAGGTCCTCACCATCCACTATATAAATGAGTTATATAAAAGAAACCTCTGACTCCATATGATTTTGTTTTTTTCTCCTTTATAGCAAAATAGCTAGAAATATTTGACTTTCTGTCTTCACTTCCAGACTTCTCTTCCCATCCCTATCTTCTCTTGCACTAGGTCACCACCTCTCCATGTTGCCAACTCTATGGCTCATTCCTGGTTCTCATCTTACTTGCCCTCCCAGAAGCATTTGAAGTGAGTGATTTCCACCTTCATCTGCTTCTCCTCTTTGCTTGTTCTCATCCCCTTCTAACTTCTTGCTTGCTGCATCCATCTCTTTCAGTATTCCCAAGTACTCCAGTTTCTGATATGAAATATCTTCTGTTCTCTATGTATGTGAACTTCCAGCTGATCTCATCTGGCTTTAAATATCATTGCCACACCACACCATGAATACAATTTGATGATGGCTTCCCCACCCCACCCACTCTCTACTCTTGGCCCAATCTGCCTGATGTGTTATTATCAAGAATCTCAGAAGAATGCACCTTAATTCTTGACTATACTTCTACAATATGTCTGAAAATTTACATTCCTCCCTCCTGACTTCTCTTTCAAACTCAATAACAAAGTATCTTTTTACTTATGTCTTTTCATTTCTTTCCTTCACAAGTGACCCTCTGACTGAATACTTATTTTTATTTACTTTTTTTTTTTTGAGACAGAGTCTAATCTCACTCTGTCACCCAGGCTGGAATACAGTGAAACAATCTTGGCTCACTGAAACTTCTGCCTCCCAGGTTCAAGTGATTCTTCTGTCTCAGCCTCCTAAGTAGCTGGTATTATAGGCACACATCACCATGCCCGGCTAATTTTTGTATTTTTGTAGAGACGGGTTTCACCATGTTGGCCAGGATGGTCTCAAACTCCTGACCTCAAGTGATCCACCTGCCTCAGGCTACCAAATTGCTGGGATTACAGGCATGAGCCACTGCACCCGGCCTGTGGCTGAATAATTTATCCACATGCCTAAGCCCATTTTCTATCATTATTCCCAGTCCTTCTCATTGCTTATCCTATTCTCTAAATCTCTTAGAGATAAACCATATATAACAAAAAACATAATTTTATATGGAGTGAAGATAATTATTAAATATGAAGCAGACAGCAATAAAACAATCTCTTTAGCAATAAAAAGAATTTCTATGTGTGTATATGCATATGCATTTGTGCATATGTATATGTAAATATATGTGTGTGTGTTTATATATACATTTGAAAGCCAGAATAGTCAATGCAGTCTTCATTTTGAAAGATTTTTATCCTAAAATTTGAGAGCCCAGGTTTGATGTTTTAAAAGTCAATTCAGTGTGCCTCTTTTAAAAGATTCATCTTTTTACATGCAACTGGGATTGTGTATATGTGCATGAAAAATGAATGAACATCAAAATCTATTCAAAATGTTCAAAGTGAGAGCTTGTTCAGATTACACTCATAGAAGTTTCTAGGCTTTATAGTTCCATTGAGGCTCTAGATAAATTATTTTAATTGAATCTAAGTTTGTAGCATTGACTCGCATACACTGGCCTGCAGTAACACTCATGAAATTTTCTATGCGAAACCAGGGACTCATTTTTCTTCCTTGTTGTAGATCCCATGGCCAATCCCTGGTCTCTGAGAAACGAGGCAAGTCATAAGGAAAAGCAGGCACCAGGTCTGGGTCCTGGTGGATTTCAGGAACTGACCAGGTGAAAGCAATGGGATGAGGGAGAAAGGACACAGGGTTTTAAGACAAAGGTGTCCCATCTCTCTCACTTACTAGCCTGGGTTATCTCAAAGATTTTATTTAACTTCTTTGAACTTCACCTGTAAAATAGGAAAATTAAGATTTCATAAGTAGTACAAAAATGGAATATGAATTTATATAATGGTACTCTGTAAAGGGCTGTATCCACATTCCTAACTGTATCAAGACATCCATTCGTTCACCTAGCTTTCTAGGTCACCTAATTTCCACCCACTTCTGTAATAGAGAGTGCACTCTTAAGTTTTGTACACAAAATTTATATATTATAAGTGTAAAAACATTCAACTAATAGCTACTCCAAACTTTTCTTAAGGTGATATGTTTTCCTATCATGTCATCTTTGTCACGATTTCTTTATTTACTTCATTTCTGGCCGAAAGCACATAAAAGCTAACAATTTTTCCTTATACTATAGATTAGGAAACGAAGCTAAATTCATCCAGTGGTGTTTTTCTGTTTGGAATTTCCTACAAATCAATACTCTCTATTTTGCTGTGATATTCCTTATGCATGCAAATTCTGCAAGCCAATGGAGAAAGTGAGTAAGATATTGAGAACTAGACTGGCAAAAGAAAATTTCCAGATTTCACTGGCATATAAGGTTATGTCTGCATCAATACACACATTTCTTAATACAGTGCAGGATTCACCTAATACACAGGAAGCTGAGGTATGTGTGAACTTTCCCTGTCTCTAGTATTTTAGAGTATTTCCAAAGTGATAGTCTCTCTCATGTACTTAGAAACCATTTCAGTCGTGCAGCTGATCCCTCTGTTTGTGACCCGTGGGATGAGAAGTAAGGTAGAAGAGAAAGAAGCTCACTGGAGCTCTTGTTCTCAGTCCATATCTCTCTTTCTTTCTATCTTGCTCTCTTTCTTCCCCTTCTGTCTCTCCCTCACCCCAAACAGGAAACTCGGATGTTTATCATTTCAGACCAAACAGTATGTTACTCAAATAAATGAAAAAATACAATGCCTTTAGAATTGAAAAAAAAACTTCAACATCCCAGGAAGCAGAGTGAGGGGTAGTAAGACAGGGAAGGAGAACCACTGGGTGCATTGTTGAGCTGGATCCTGGGACTCAATACCACTGGGGCCTTTGAGCATGCGGAAGCACCTTAGAATTGTCACTCTGAAGGACAGGAGGGTGAGACATTTATCTGACTCTTGTCCTTCACTAGTTGAAGGTTGTCCAAAGGGGTATTAACTCCCTGATACTTCCAGGCTGGCTTTGTGCTCAAGCTCACCTGCAGCTTTGGAGAAAGCCCCGAGGCAGAAAAGTGGAGTAACTCCAGTGCAAATGCTACCAGACAGAGCTCAGCATCATCCACCATGGCTGCCACTGAAATCAGAGGTGGGCTGAGATGGGATATAGGCACAAAATGCATCTGTTGCAACTAGTGTCAGTGAAATTCAGCCCATTCATTATGCCTATAACTTCCATGCAATAAGAAATATAAGATAACAATCAGAATGAGAGATAATATTAGACAGTCCCTACAGCTCCAAACACTTGTTCTACTTCAAGTGCTAGACACAAAGAAAGGCAGTATAGGATGATGTGCAGATCATGAACTTCAGGGCTAGACAGATCTGAGTCAAAGTCCCTGTTCCACCATTGTTAATTGTGTACTCTTAGCAGTTACTCAGTTTGCTGAAGCTTCAATTTTCCCATCTGTGAAATAATAATATTAATGTCTTCTTCATGTAATTCTGATGGGAAGTAAATGAGATAACCAGTATAAGTCCCCAGTTCAATGCCAAGTACAGGGCCTGGCACAGAACAGTCAGCCAATAAACATTAGTTCCTTTCTACTTTAATGAAGCAGAACTACTTCCCCTCAAATAGTTACTCAGATGAAACAGTGCTCATGTCATCCAGAGAATTATAGGTTGAAAGTTTTATTCGTTTGTTCTCACACTGCTATACAAAATACCTGAGACTGGGTAATTTACAAAGAAAAAAAAGGTTTAATTGGCTCACAGTTCTGCAGGAAGCATGAAAGCATCTGCTTCTTGGGAGGCCTCAGGGAGCCCTTAATTACAGTGCAAGGCAAAGAGAGGGCAGGCATCGTATATGACAGGAGCAGGATCAAAGAGTGGGAGGTGCCACACTCTGTTAAACAATCAGGCCTCATAAGAACTCACTATGAGTTCGTGTCCTTTGTAGGGACATGGATGAATCTGGAGAACATCATTCTCAGCAAACTGACACAAGAACAGAAAATGAAATACCACATATTCTCACTCATAGGCGGGTGATGAACAATGAGAACACATGGACACAGGTAAGGGAGCACTACACACTGGGATCTATTGGGGGGAATAGGGGAAGGACAGCAGGGTGGGAGCGGGGGAGGGATAGCATGGGGAGAAATGCCAAATGTGGGTGAAGGGGAGGAAGGCAGCAAAACGCACTGCCACGTGTGTACCTATGCAACTATCTTGCATGTTCTGCACATGTACCCCAAAACCTAAAATGCAATAAAAAAAAAAAAAGAACTCACTATCACAAGAATAGCACCATCTCCTGGTGCCAAACCAGGGGTCCCCAATCCCTGGACCGCCAACTGTTACTGCTCTGTGGTCTATTAGGAACCTGGCTGCACTGTAGGTAGTGAGTGGGGGGCAAGCAAGCATTACTGCCTAAGCTCTGCCTTCTGTCTGATCAGTGCCGGAATTAGATTCTCATAGGAACGCAAACCCTATTGTGAACTACCCATGTGAGGGATCTCGGTTGCATGCTCCTTATGAGAATCTAATGACTGACTAGAAATTTTTAGTTTATCCTGTTAACCATAACTTTCCAGTATATCCCAACTGTATCCAAGTTTGAAACACATAAAACTGCCCTACATTGGTCCAAAGAAGTATACTAACACAGTAAAGTTTGATCAGCAATTCCCAGCAGTCAGCTTTGGAGTCTCAAAATTTCAGTCAGGCTCCATAACATTGGTAGGAAAAAACTGAAAAATAAAATTTAAAAACCCATTCCTGAGCTTTTGAATCGACATCTCCAGTGACAGGTGGAGCTTGGGGTTCTGAATTTTGTATGATATTATTCTGAATCACACCCAGGGGTGAAAATTTTGAAAAAATAATCTTAAAACTCAAACATTTTAGTTTGAACTTTTCTTGGATTTCTTTCTTTTATGGTCTAATTTATTTCCTTTATGCGCCCTGCCTCTGTATTTTCCCACTGGAATCTAAGAACTGGAAGAAAACAAGACAGATTTTCTGTACTACCTTACTTTACAGAATTTCCCATGTACATTTTGTTACTGAATTTTCTGTATGATCCTGTAGGGTTACAGACAGAGAAGCTGAGACTCAGAGGAATCAGATAATTGATCAGCTTCCACCTTTAGTGGTAGAGCCAGGAACTCAAATACAGATCTTTTTTCAGTGATTTTTAAATTACACTTTTACTGAATCACAGGAGTTTCATCTAGTTTTTAAGTTTTCAAGGTTTTTTCCCTCTTCCTAGTCAACATTCAGAAAGGCCTTGTCAAATTTTTTGGCTCAAAACAGCCTCCGGGGCAGAATTCTGACCCTGAGACAAAATAACATGATTCTAATACATTTATTCATAAAGATATAAAATAGACTCACTCATATCAAATGTGTTAGAGAAATAATCATTCTGCCAACACATTTAATTTAGGTGGAAAATATTTGCTTTGCTGACTGGCTGATTAATCACATCAAATAATTACAGCATTAAAATAATAATTTTTCAGAAGAGGGTGGCAGCCCTCAAACAAAAATAATCTAATAATTATTTTTTAGTGCTTCTCACTAAATAACACATTAATACTACTCATTTTACTGAATGAGCTGATATTTGCTGTTTATGTTAATTTATATTCCTTTGAGCTCATAGTTTAGCACGAATTTCTAATCATTCTCTTATGAACCTTGTATATAACTCATCTGCTAAGCCTGTGACTCCCAAATGAGGTTAAGTTTTCTTTGTATATGCAAACTATCAGAGCAGGAACGCTTACTGACTTTCTGGCAGGGATTAGCCTCTTTCAATTCATCTTTTCACCCACTGATTTCTCAGGTCATTGCCTTAAATTCCTCATTTTTCCTATGCTCTGGTTTCTCCTCTTGCTGCCAGGCCATCTTTTCTGGGGCAGATGACCCCTATGTCATCAGCTCACTTCTGGGCCATTGTCTTCCCCTGGTACTAACAAAAATAGTTTCAATTCCCCCAATTCCCATACACAACTGAGACTAAACCATACTGTTCAAAAGAACTTACAGAAAGCTCAGAGACTAGAGAAAATTAACGGACTACTATTGGAAGTTTTTTTTTTTTTTTTTTTTTTTAATTTTTATTGCATTATAGGTTTTGGGGTACATGTGCAGAATGTGCAAGATAGTTGCATAGGTACACACATGGCAGCGTGTTTTGCTGCCTTCCTCCCCTTCACCCACACTTGGTATTCATCCCCAGGCTATCCCCCCCAGCCCCCCCCGCTGTCCCTCCCCCATTTCCCCCAACAGTCCCCAGTGTATAGTAGACCGCCTCTCTGTGTCCATGTGCTCTCACTTTTCTCACCCACCTATGAGTGAGTATATGCAGTATGTCTTTTTCTGTTCTTGTGTCAGTTTGCTGAGAATGATGTTCTCCAGATTCATCCATGTCCTTACAAAGGACACAAACTCATCATTTTTGATTGCTGCATAATATTCCATGGTGTATATGTGCCACATTTTCCCAGTCCAGTCTATCATCGATGGGCATTTGGGTTGGTTCCAGGTCTTTGCTATTGTAAACAGTGCTGCAATGAACATTCGTGTGCATGTGTCCTTATAGTAGAACGATTTATAGTCTTTTGGATAGATACCCAGTAATGGGATTGCTGGGTCAAATGGAATTTCTATTTCTAGGTCCCTGAGGAATCGCCACACTGTCTTCCACAATGATTGAACTAATTTACACTCCCACCAACAGTGTAAGAGTGTTCCTATTTCTTCACATCCTCTCCAGCATCTGCTGTCTCCAGATTTTTTTAATGATCACCATTCTAACTGCTGTGAGATGATATCTCAATGTGGTTTTGATTTGCATCTCTCTAATGACCAATGATGATGAGCACTTTTTCATATGTTTGTTGGCCTCATGTATGTCTTCTTTTGTAAAGTTTCTGTTCATATCCTTTGCCCATTTTTGAATGGGCTTGTTTGTTTTTTTTCTGTAAATCTGTTTGAGTTCTTTGTAAATTCTGGATATCAGCCCTTTGTCAGATGTGTAAACTGCAAAGATTTTTTCCCATTCTGATGGTTGCCGATTCACTCTAGTGACTGTTTCTTTTGCCGTGCAGAAGCTGTGGAGTTTGATTAGGTCCCATTTGTCTATTTTGGCTTTTGTTGCCAATGCTTTTGGTGTTTTGTTCATGAAGTCCTTGCCTACTCCTATGTCCTGAACGGTTTTGCCTAGATTTTCTTCTAGGGTTTTTATGGTGTCAGGTCTTAGGTTTAAGTCTTCAATCCATCTGGAGTTAATTTTAGTGTAAGGTGTCAGAAAGGGGTCCAGTTTCTGCTTTCTGCACATGGCTAGCCAGTTTTCCCAACACCATTTATTAAATAGGAAATCCTTTCCCCATTGCCTGTTTTTGTCTGGTTTATCAAAGATAATATGGTTGTAGACATGTTGTGTTGCCTCCAATGCTTCTGTTCTGTTCCATTGGTCTATATCTCTGTTTTGGTACCAGTACTATGCTGTTTTGATTACTGTAGCCTTGTAGTATAGTTTGAAGTCTGGTAGCGTGATGCCTCCCGCTGTGTTCTTTTTGCTTAGAATTGACTTGGCTATGCGGGCTCTTTTTTGGTTCCATATAAAATTCATGGTGGTTTTTTCCAGTTCTGTGAAGAAATTCAATGGTAGTTTTATGGGGATAGCATTGAATGTGTAAATTACTTTGGGCAGTATAGCCATTTTCACAATATTGATTCTTCCTAACCACGAACATGGAATGTTTCTCCATCTGTTTGTGTCCTCTCTTATTTCGTTGAGCAGTTGTTTGTAGTTTTCCTTAAAGAGGTCCCTTACATTCCTAGTGAGTTGTATTCCGAGGTATTTTATTTTCTTTATAGCAATTGTGAATGGCAGTTCGTTCTTAATTTGGTTGTCTTTAAGTCTGTTATTGGTGTATAGGAATGCTTGTGATTTTTGAACATTGATTTTATATCCTGAGACTTTGCTGAAGTTGCTTATCAGTTGCAGGAGCTTTTGGGCTGAGGTGATGGGGTCTTCTAGGTATACTATCATGTCGTCTGCAAATAGAGACAATTTGGCTTCCACCTTTCCTATTTGAATACCCTTTATTTCTTTTTCTTGCCTGATTGCTCTGGCTAGAACTTCCAGTACTATGTTGAATAGAAGTTGTGAGAGAGGGCATCCTTGTCTAGTGCCGGATTTCAAAGGGAATGCTTCCAGTTGTTGCCCATTAAGTATGTTATTGGCTGTTGGTTTGTTGTAAATAGCTTTTATTACTTTCAGATATGTTCCATCAATACCAAGTTTATTGAGGGTTTTTAGCATAAAGGGCTGTTGAATTTTGTCAAATGCCTTCTCTGTGTCAATTGAGATAATCATGTGGTTTTTGTTTTTGCTTCTCTTTATGTGGTGAATTACATTTATAGACTTGCGTATGTTGAACCAGCCTTGCATCCCCGGGATGAATCCTACTTGATCATGATGGATAAGTTTTTTAATGTGCTGTTGCAATCGATTTGCCAGTATTTTATTGAAGATTTTTGCATCTATGTTCATCATGGATATTGGCCTGAAGTTTTCTTTTCTTGTTGAGTCTCTGCTGGGTTTTGGTATCAGGATGATGTTGGTCTCATAAAATGATTTGGGAAGGGTTCCCTCTTTTTGGATTATTTGGAATAGTTTCAGAAGGAATGGTACCAGATCTTCTTTGTGTGTCTGGTAGAATTCAGCTGTGAACCCATCTGGAACTGGGCTTTTTTTGTGTGGTAGGCTCTTAATTGCTGCCTCAACTTCTGACCTTGTTATTGGTCTATTCATAGTTTCAGCTTCCTCCTGGTTTAGGCTTGGGAGGACACAGGCATCCAGGAATTTATCCATTTCTTCCTGATTTACTAGTTTGTGTGCATAGAGTTGTTTGTAGTATTCTCTGATGATGGTTTGAATTTCTGTGGAATCTGTGGTGATTTCCCCTTTATCGTTTTTTATTGCATCTATTTGGTTGTTCTTTCTTTTCTTTTTTATCAGTCTGGCTAGTGGTCTGTCTATTTTGTTGATCTTTTCAAAAAACCAGCTCTTAGATTTATTGATTTTTTGAAGGGTTTTTCTTGTCTCTATCTCCTTCAGTTCTGCTCTGATCTTAGTTATTTCTTGTCTTCAGCTAGGTTTTGAGCTTTTTTGATCTTGCTCCTCTAGCTCTTTCAATTTTGATGATAGGGTGTCAATTTTGGATCTCTCCACTCTTCTCATGTGGGCACTTATTGCTATATATTTTCCTCTACAGACTGCTTTAAATGTGTCCCAGAGATTCTGGTACATTGTGTCTTCATTCTCGTTGGTTTCAAAGAACTTCTTTATTTCTGCCTTCATTTCATTGTTTATCCAATCAACATTCAAGAGCCAGTTGTTCAGTTTCCATGAAGCTGTGTGGTTCTGAGTTATTTTTGGAATTCTGAGTTCCAACTTGATTGCACTATGGTCTGAGAGACTGTTTGTTATGATTTCCATTGTTTTGCATTTGCTGAGGAGTGCTTTACTTCCAATTATGTGGTCAATTTTGGAGTAGGTGTGATGTGGTGCTGAGAAGAATGTATATTCTGTGGATTTGGGGTGGAGAGTTCTGTAAATGTCTATCAGGTTTGCTTGTTCCAGGTCTGAGTTCAAGTCCTGGATATCCTTGTTAATTTTCAGTCTGGTTGATCTGTCTGCTATTGACAGTGGAGTGTTAAAGTCTCCCACTATTATTGTGCGGGAGTCTAAGTCTCTTTGTAAGTCATTAAGAACTTGCCTTATATATCTGGGTGCTCCTACATTGGGTCCATATATATTTAGAATCGTTAGCTCTTCTTGTGGTATCGATCCTTTTACCATTATGTAATGACCTTATTTGTCCCTTTTGATCTTTGTTGCTTTAAAGTGTATTTTATCAGAGATGAGAATTGCAACTCCCGCTTTTTTTGCTCTCCATTTGCTTGGTAAATCTTCCTCCATCCTTTTATTTTGAGCCTTTGTGTATCTTTGCATGTGAGGTGGGTTTCCTGGATACAGCACACTGATGGGTTTTGGTTTTTTATCCAATTTGCCAGTCTGTGTCTTTTGATTGGTGCATTTAGCCCATTTACATTCAGGGTTAATATTGTTATGTGTGAATTTGATACTGCCAATTTGATGCTAGCTGGCTGTTTTGCCCGTTGGTTCATGTACATTCTTCATTTTGTTGATGGTCTTTAGCATTTGGTATGCTTTTAGGATGGCTGGAACTGGTTGTTTCTTTCCATGTGTAGTGCCTCTTTCAGGAGCTCTTGTAAAGCAGGCCTAGTGGTGACAAAATCTCTGAGTACTTGCTTGCTCATGAAGGATTTTATTTTTCCTTCACTTATGAAGCTCAGTTTGGCTGGATATGAAATTCTGGGTTGAAAGCTCTTTTCTTTAAGGATGTTGAATATTGGCCCCCACTCTCTTCTGGCTTGTAGAGTCTCTGCCGAGAGATTTGCTGTGAGTCTGATGGGCTTCCCTTTGTGGGTGACCCGGCCTTTCTCTCTGGCTGCCCTTAGTATTTTCTCCTTCATTTCAACCCTGGTGAATCTGACGATTATGTGCCTTGGGGTTGCTCTTCTTGCGGAGTATCTTTGTGGTGTTCTCTGTATTTCCTGGAGTTCAGTATTGACCTGTCTTGCTAGGTTGGGGAAATTTTCCTGGATAATATCCTGAAGAGTGTTTTCCAGCTTGGATTCATTCTCTTCATCACATTCTGGTACACCTATCAAACGTAGGGTGGGTCTCTTCACATAGTCCCACATTTCTTGGAGATTTTGTTCATTCCTTTTTGTACTTTTTTCTTTAATCTTGGTTTCTCATTTTATTTCATTGAGTTGATCTTCAACTTCTGATATTCTTTCTTCTGCTTGGTCAATTCGGCTGTTGAAACTTGTGCATGCTTCGCGAAGTTCTCGTGTTGTGTTTTTCAGCTCCTTCAATTCATTCATATTCCTCTCTAAGTTGTCCATTCTTGTTATCAATTCCTCGAATCTTTTTTCAAATCTTTTTTCAAGGTTCTTAGTTTTTTTGCACTGGTTTCGTACATGTTCCTTTAGTTCACTGAAGTTTCTCATTATCCACTTTCTGAAGTCTGATTCTGTCATTTCGTCACTTTCATTCTCCATCCAGCTTTGTTCCCTTGCTGGTGAGGAGTTTTGGTCCTTTTTTGGAGGTGAGGTGTTTTGGTTTCGGGTGCTTTCCTCCTTTTTGAGCTGGTTTCTTCCCATCTTTATGGATTTCTCCGCCTGTCGTCTTAGTAGTTGCTGATTTTTCAATTGGGTCTTCTCTGTGTGGATGCTGAGATTGTTGATGATGAAGTATTTCTGTTACTTAGTTTTCCCTCTAATGGTCTATCCCCTCTGCTGTATGAATGCTGAGGTCCACTCCAGGCCCTGCTTGTCTGGGGTGTACCTGCAGCAGCTGCGGAACAGTGAGGGATGATACCAGTTTCTTCTTCTGCTGTCCTTATTCCAGAATAATGCCAGCCAAATGTCAGTCTGATTAGTCCTTTTCTGGGGTGACTCCTTGGATATTCAGGGGTCAGGGAGCTGCTTGAGGAGACAGTCTGTGCTTTATAGGAGCTCCAGTGCTGAGCTGTGAGCTCCATTGTTCATTCAGAGTTGTTGGGAGGTTGTTTATGTCTGCTGCTATAGAACTCATAAAACACCACCCTTTCCCCCCCCCTTAGATGCTCTGTCTCAGGGAGTTGGGGCTTTCTTTATGAGTATCTGTTGCACTATCCTGCCCCACTAGGCGGCAGTCTATTCACTATTTGCCTGCTGGGGCTCTGACCTGCTAGCGTGGGTCCGCCCTGTTGCTGCTGGGCTCCCTTCTGCTGTGGAGCGTGGAGTCTCTCTGTTATGGCAGGTTGCCTCGGCAACGGCGGGCTGCGTCAGTCCTGGGCGGTACTTCAGTGGGGGTGGACTGCGTCAGCAATGGTGGACGCCCCCCCTCACTGGGCTGCACCATCCTAGATGCCGGCAGCAAAACTCTCAGCCCCAAGCATCTCCAGTCGCCGCCCTGCTTGTCCCCGTGAGCATGGGACCCACCGAGCCCAATCACCCAGCTCCCTGCATCAGAGTCCGTCTTCTCTCTCTCTCTCTTCCTCTCCCCAAGCTGAAAGGTCGACTCTCTCACTGGCGCCCCAGTAGCCTGCCAATAGGGCACTGGGATCTGTTCGATCTCCCGTGCCACTGCCCACTACCCCGGCTCAGATCACGCTTCCCAGGAAACTCCTGGTCTGGCTCACTGTCCAGGTCCCGTTCAATCAGATGGACATGCCAATCTGCCCTTCCAAATCTCAGATTGCCGGTTTAACAGGGCACCCAGACCAGTGAGTTCCGCGCCGGGTCCCGCTGCGGCACCGGCCGAAGAGGCGGTGGGAGCCGGCTGTGTTAGCCGGCTGCGCTAGCGTCCCGTGTCTCTCCCACACCTGGGACTTTCAACGCTCTGTGGGCATAAAAGGAATATCCGAGAATGCGGCTAGGACTCACCCTCTGCGCCTTCACTGAGAGCTGCAATCCTGAGTCGCCTCTACGACACCATCTTGCCTCCTCCCTTGGAAGTTTCTAAGAGACCATGAGTGTCCCTTCTGTTTCCTGACAAGCCTCTGTGTGGTATGGCTTTCAAACCTTTCTCACCAACAAAATTTAGATATTTCTACAACTAAGAGTCTAGGCCTGCCTGACTGCCTCCTCTACCAAAGATAAAGGTAGATCTTTGGTTCCTAAGGCCCATCTTATTTCCTCTTCTATGGTAATTAACATCGGGAATATCCATTCTCTTCCAGGGAAAATATTAACCCACAAATAAGGTGTAATCTCATCCTGTGTCTAATACAAAGGGTCATGGCCCATATTGTGGCTCTTCCAATCTTAAATGAGAAGGGGCACCGATAGCCCAATGTAGGTAGTGCTATGACAACGTAGTTCATGATTTTTCACAGTATTTTCCATAGCATGCATGGAAAAGAAGGTAAGAAATGTCTATCCCATCTCCTAGACCTCCTGAGGAAAACACTTGAACAAAAGCCATTTACATTTTCCAAGAACATAGACTGTATTTCAGGCACAGGACAATTTCTGAGTCTATATGGGCTCATTTTCAGTATTAACTCAATTGCATTACTACACAGAATGCTTAATTCCAGTCTGAAGCATCTGCTTTTAAGTTAATTCCCAAGAGCATTGAGTAGAGATTTCTTTATGTCTGCGGGACTCAAACAGCTTAACAATGAGAGTTTTCTTCAAGGATCAATTCCAATATCTGCTCTAGAATATTTAAATAGCCTGTACTCTCCTTAAGGGCAATTTCCCATCTTTATAGCTTAAAAGATAAGCTACAACCTTTGTTTTAGATTAAATGCTGCTACTTTATATGGTTTATCAAATGTATTCAATTCCTATTTAAATTGAGGTGGGAACCCTTTAAGCTATTAAGAAAAATAATCAACATTAAGGCCACATGAATCAGTCTTTTAAAGAGAAATGTCAATTATTTTTTCCATAGGTTAAGAAAAGAGAATATATAACTTTATCAGATATATGGAAAAAAGACTCCAGGTCTGTTACTGTGGAAAAAAAAAAAAAAACCATAAGAAACAAAGTGAAAGTAAAGAGAAAAAGATAGTGATATTAATAAAGATTGAGGCACAAGACAGAAAAAAATTACATACCCATGCACACACATATGCCTACACATTAAAATGCATCATACATATAAGACTGTCACGTGAATAAAATGAGGTGGAAAAGATGACATATCGAAACCAGGAAATACACACCAAGATCACAGGTAACATGATAGTAATCTTGTCTTCTGGTACACGCCTACTAGACTCTTAAAATCACATTTTGTTTTTGGTTTTTTAACTATAGGCACAAATAAAAATAGTGAGTCATTTAAATGTAAATCATAATTGAGATAATATCATATAATTGATATGATTCTAGACCCCTAAACCAGTATTCATCCTAATTCTAAAAATGTCTTTAAAACCAAAATTGTATTTTTTAAGTCCATAGTTTAACGCCTCTATCTGCCTCAGTGAAAACTGGTAAGATTTTACAATATCCTACAAGGGAAATTAATCTTTTCTCCAGAGAGATAATCCACTTATTTTAGGAAGCTAAATTAGGTGTTCTACAGCCACTTTGACATTTTTAGCACAGAACCCTAAGCTGAACATTCTCTAAACTTTGTTTCTCTCTCTAAGTAGTTCTGCACTTAACCCACTCGAACAAAATAGGCCTTAGAATCTGACAAATCCAGGTTTAAAACCTGGCTCTGTCATTTCTTAGAAATGGGAATTTAATAAATGTATTTAACCTAAGATTGTGTTATCTTGGCTCTTGTTTTGTAAATGGAAATGATGTGAAGATTAAATGAGATAACATATATATAATAACAAGCTCAGCACTAGCACACATCTTTATGAAGGTCTTTTTTTCTTCCACTTCATATATTACATGACAGGTAGTCACTAAGCAAAGGATTCTTCATTCCTTTTCAGTTACAGCCAAACGCTCTTCTGTGTGCCAAGCTCTATTCTCTATTTTAAGTGCTTTACATATATAGCTCACTTAATTTTCTCAGCACACTATGAAGCAGGCATTATTATGATCCTTGTTTTGTGGATGACAACAGAGGATGGGAAAGGTTAAACAACTTGCCAAGATCCAGTAAGCTGGCAAGCTGGGAAGCTGAAATTTCAAATCGGTTGTCTGGATACAAAATCTGTATGTGAGTACATTCAAGATGAGATTTGGATGGGGACATAGCCAAACCATATCAGATAGTGTACGTCTAAAATAGATTTTGACAGACTAGAACTCAATTTCCAATTTTCAATTATAAGACATAGGGCAATTTAACTCCCATAAATTTCACCTTCTTTATCTTTAATGGGCATGAGACTTCACAGGGAAGCTGTAAGGATTAAGTCAGATATAAAAGTGCTGAGAATATTGTTTTGCACTTACTGGATACTCAATTAATAGTATATTCTGTCCTTTCCTTAAGAGAAGGGACTCAGATATAGTTGGATGCCAGATAGAAATATCTAGGCCCTGGATGACGTTGTTTACATGGCTCTGGCAGCTGTTAATTATTAATGCTTCTTGAAATCAGTTCATTCCATTTTACTTGAACAGCTAGATAGCTATTAGAGTCAAAAAATTTTTTCTTCAAGACTTAAAAAAGACAAAATATTCAAACTTGGTAACATATTTAATGTATTAAAAATGGTTTCTGTTTCCCTGAGTCATTAAAGAGGCAGTGTACATCTCTTTTTATTTGTACTGGGAATTCTTCCAAATTGCATTAGCACTCAATCTCCACCACTCAGAAACTAAGGTGTGTCCCCAATACATTAGTATCTGAGTCAATCATATAGCACTCTACCATAAGCCCAGCAATTGGCAATCATTATTTAACTTCCATCATGGTCTGCAATAGGTAATATGCTATATACAAATGATTTATTGTGGCCTTGACATAAAGTGCAAATTCCTTTTTCTTCCAGTTTATAGAAAAATTGAGAGAAACATTTAAAGTGTAATGGCTCCTTGGATTTAAACTTAATGTATTTTGGTTTGGAAAGAGTGCTTGTCAGGAAATCATTACTGTGCTGAGGTTTGACTCACACATCTATTTCTGTACTAATCTCCCATCAAGGAACAAAATAGTCTTATCTTTACAGTGCCAATCAGCTTAATCCATCAGTCAGGTATCATTTTCCATTTGTATTTTTATATGGGATTTTTTTGTCACTGCTATATGATAGAACCCCAAATTATTGTCTAGAAGTCCATGTCTATATTTCTCCACTTTATATCAACATGATCATTGATGGAAAAATTGATTTTTAAGAAAAAACTTAAACAAAAACATCTGGATAAGTGAAACTGTTTTATCTACATATTAAAGAATATGCATTTTAAAAATAATTTTGTCTCACTTTCTTAGTTTATCCTAAACTTGAAAAAGTCTTTAATATTACCTTAAGTTAAACAAACTAACAGGAGGCAAGAAATGTAAGAGAAGAGATACTCCTTGTTCTTCCAAGTTATAAATCATCAAAAGGATGATTATTTAAACATATGAAATCTTGCATGCATAAATGGCTGTGGACCTAAGAACTCTGCTCAGAGCCTATGATTGAGCTGGCCACAGAAGACATATAGCAGGGGCAAAATAGCGCTCAAACTGGAGCTTTGTCAACAGTAGCTCTCCACTCTTGAATGCCAGTAAAAAGTAAAAATGCAATATGACAGGAAGACTCATTTAAGAGATACCCAACAAGATGCTTATTGACCCAGAATTAAATATGCAGCATCTTAGATGGACAAAATACAGGATATAACTGAAGGGTACTTTGATGAGCTAATTAAATTATTCTTTCAAAAGTGCAAAGAACCAATTATTCATATAACATCTGAGTGGTGTGGCTTCCTTATATGCTTATTTTGCAGAAGAAAAAGAAAAACAAATGAACAGTGTGGGCAAGCTGGTGGAAGATATCTTGGAGGACTGAGAGAACATGTTGAATGCCTGAAGTCTAATTCACAATGTAGTCATTGTGAACACTAGTGGTGTTTGTTCACGCCTGTGATACCTGCCTCAAGGAGTAAGGTTTACATATGAGGTTGTGCATTAGTACACAGAATGTAAGCATACATCCACAGTAAAATAGATAATCCTATTCACAGGGAGGAATAATATCTTTGTGAATATAAGCCAATCATTTTCATTCTTCCTGTAAATTTTTGTCCACCTGAAACTTTATATGTCTAAAGTTTATGGCCTCAGAGAAAGAGACATTATGGAAGGAGTGAGAGAGAATGGATTGCCTAAATAACTTTATAAACTCTTTTAGGATACCAAGATCCAGGACTCAGCTCAAAGACTGCCCAGAATGTAAAGAAGTTCTCTCTCACTCTCCTAGGTCGTAAAACTTATTTCTGTCTGATAAAAAGGAAATAGCGACTTGAAATGAGAGAACAAGCTGGCTTTCTTCTTTCTGGGAGTTTGAGGGAATTTAGAAAAAGAAGATAGGATGGGAAGAGAAAATGATGAGTCATGTGTCCTCAGGAGTAAGGAAAAGCTAAGGATGGTGTAAACCTCTGGTCCTCGTTTTCCCTGTGGGATTTAAGAGGGGGTTTGTCAAGTAGCATCAAATCATATCACAGAAAGCCAAGTGGTACAGTATAGTTTGTCAGACAAAAGGAGACCTTGATATTTGGCTTTCCTGATCCCATCAGGGTTTGTGGGTAGCAGAGATGAGATCCAGATGTTCTTACAGCCCCAGTGTAGAAACAGTTGACCATAGAGTTGAGTTCTGGGGCTGTGGTAGAGCTCACCACAGTGAGGATGTAGTAGAATGCAGGAAGTCAGAACTGAGGTGAGGCTGAGTCAACAAGGGTGGGACTAACAGAGATCAGATATTGAGTTATGCTAGTCACAGACGTCAACTGCACATGTAAGCAGGACCAGCCCCTGACAGGGGGACAAAAGGGATTGTACTAGAGCCCCAAGATGCCAGTGGACACCATCCTCATGGACCCAAACTCTTTTCTTTCACCACGAGGTTGCATTGCAGCACACCCTCATACTTACACAAGCACTGCTTAGAGGGGGTGGAGGAAATAAAAACCTACACCTATTTTGTTTTTCTTAGTGAGTCTGAGCATATCCTAAATTAATGGTTTAAGTAACTTAAACTTACAGGATGATATTTTTTCTGCTTAGGCTGCCATAGCAAAATACCATATACTGGCAGGCTTAAACAACAGAAATTTATTTCTCACATTTCTGAAGGCTGGGAACTCCAAGATCAAGGTGCCAGCTGGTTCAGTTCCTGGTGAGGACTCTCTTTCTTGATTGCAGGTGGCTGCCTTCTCACCGTGTACTCACATGGGGGAACAGGGAAGCTCTGGTCTCTCTGGACCAGTCCTATCAGATGTAGGCCCCACCCTTATGAGCTCATTTAACATTTTTCACTGCCTCAGAGCCCCTACATGGGGTGTTACAGTTGAACAGACACATTTTGCAGGGACACAATTCAGCTCATAGCAAGTGCTAAATGTTTGTTTTCTTCCTTCTACCCAGTGGCACGAAGTTTTCTTTCAGGAAAACAAAATAGATTATAGACAAAATAAAGCTACATCTTCTTTGAAAGAAAAGTCGTATCTGAGTTTATAAAGAATTACAACTGTGCCCTGTCTCTTTGTGATTGTACACAAATGCAAACATAATAATAAAGCAGTTAGCTATTTCCTTAAAATGGGACAGACCCTGGGTCATTAGTAGCTGTGGACAGCCTTAGACCAACAAGCTTGAATCAATGCACTGGGCTTAGAGTAGTCCATTTTCTGAATCTTTCTAGGCCTTCAAAATAGTGGTCCTGACCCTTCTGTCCATTCTCTGTGTGGATTATGTATTTCTCAATAGATTTGATTGACTGGACAATTTTATCAAATGAGTTGTCACTTTATGGAAATATTTTTTCATCCCCCGAAATACTCATGTATTTTCTAGTTCAAGGTTAAAGAAAAAAAACTGATAAAACTGCATGGGGCAATGCAAGAATAAGCAGAAAAAAAAAATAGATCCTGCTGTTTTAAACTAACTATACATAGCCCACAACCTGATTCTAACTGTGATATTCCCGTTAAGAAATGCTGGCTTCTCCAAAACATTTTGGCAAAGCTGATCCATAAATAAATCACTGGTCTCTGCAATGGGGATAAGCAAAACCAACGGCATTCTCTGCATGGCTTTGCTTCTTCCTCATGACATTGTGAGAAAGAGAAAAGAAATGCTTATGGGTATCGTAGAAAAAAGAGGAGGCGTCAATAAAGAGTAATAAATCCAACTGATTGTAATTCATCCCAGATGGAAAATTTGGAAATTCTGTTAAAGATACAATCTCTTCATATTATTTGCTGTACTGGTAAGAAATGGAGTTCAAAATCTCTGTCTTCACAAGCTTAGTAATATTAAAAGATTTTCCCTTTCAAATTCATTTCAGGTATCATTGTGTGTCTCCCAACAGAAGTCCCCACGTCCTTGAAGCGGGCTCCATGTTGTAGTGGGAAGGTGCATTGTAATAAGAACCAAGCAATTTATGTTCAAACCATCTTTCTAATATGTATAAGTCACTTTGTTATGCCTCCTTAATTGTAAAGTATTCTATCAAACGCAACAGGTTACTCTGAGGCTCTAAAGAAACATAAGCAGTCAGACACAAATATAGTTACTAAATAGCACATCTTGTTTATAATAGGCTTTCAAATGATTTTTTAATGAGGCTGGGGCAGTGGCTCACACCTGTAATCCCAGCACTTGGGGAGGCTGAGGAAGACAGATCACCAGGTCAGGAGATAGAGACCATCCTGGCTAATACCATAAAACCCTGTCTCTATAAAAAATACAAAAAAAATTAGCTGGGCATGGTGGCATGAGCCTGTAGTCCCAGCTACTCTGGAGGCTGAGGCAGGAGAATTGCTTGAACCCAGGAGGCAGAGATTGCATGAGCTGAGATTGCACACCACTGTGCTCTAGTCTGGGTGACAGAGAGAGACTCTGTCTCAAAAAAAATTTTTTTTTAAATGAAAGAAACATAAATTGGAATAAAAATATTTAGGCTTTTTGCTACCTGCATATCAACAATCTCCAAAAAGGATCAATACTTCCTGCATTTTTACATTAAAACATATAAGTCATTTCAAAGATACGAAAAGTATGAACAGATAAGATTAGCTTGGAAGTAAAAAAAAAAGAGACAGAAAAATGAATTATTCACCAAGAAGCAATGACACCATTAGGTTGCCCTCTTGAGCCTAACACTGTGTCTAAAATTCTCTAAGAAGCTTAATTGGAGTTAGCAGTCTTATTTAGTTGGGTTTTATTTAGTTAGTTCAGTCAAATTGCCATTTTGGTAGACTTATTGCTCAACAGCTGCTCATCTAATCAAGAAAAAGCCAAAACTCAATGAAGAGTCATTTCCTTGCTTCTTTTCATTCCTGTGCAAGTGACAATTGAATTACATTTTCAAAATATTTCATACGCAGGAAAATTTAGAACATGCAAGAAAGCCAGCTGCAGAAGACTGAAAGTCAGCTCAAAGCCATATCAAGATGCAAGAGATTTATTTTGCTTAGAACAGTCACCTATGGCAACAGCATCTATTTAATGGATGTGTCCCTTATTGCTTTTTCTGTAAGTAAATGATGCGATATTCTGGGTAAAGCCACTGAATTTCTCCTAGGATTAGTGTCACCTGCAAAATACTGCTACACTATTAATTTAGACAGGCTCAAAGTAACCTCCGTGCCACACAAGTAGCGGATATAGTAGTCTAGGTAACAACAGAATTGTGCTTACTTCAAGCTCAGTTCACAGAAGATCACAGTGGGGAAACTGTTTCCTTATCTGGAGTCCCTATATATATGTCAGCATTGTGCAACTCCGGGGGGCACCAATCATATGGATACCATGCTATTTATGTAGTGGTCCTACAATTGTGCATTTTTACAGAAAGAGGGGATATAGCTTCCATCAGACTTGTAAAAATGTTTCCAACCTCCCAAAGTCAAAGACATTCATTAGATTTTAAAAACTAGAATAGAAAGCAGCTTATCTTTATATCTGATTTCTGTTTTTCTTCATTATGCAAAGGGACGAGCTTTGCAAAGTAGCTTTCTTACATTTAGGTTAAAAGCTTCAATTTATAGTTAATTGATTATTATTCAAAGGCAAATTATCCATGTCCTGCATCTGTCAGTTTTCCCTACCTATTTTATTTCTGGTTGTCTTCACTGATTGGTTATAAGCTTGTCCACTAGAAAGTATACATAAGGCCAATGAAGTAAAGGTATTACTTATTAATTTTGCTGAAAATCTGAATGAAGAAGATATATTAATACAATCTACTGATTTTCAATAGGAAACTGTTCTATTTATTTGACATTTCCAGTTCTTCTTGTTATTCACATATCTTTTCCCACTGACAATTGGAAGGCAACCTTGCCTAAAAGAGTTATTTATTACATCATACAAAGCATGTGCTTTTTCTCCTGCTTATTTAGCAGTGTGGTCTGTCAGAAACATTGAGAAAAGAGAACATCTTAGCTATCAAATGTACATAAATGATTGAGGAATTATTTCCCATGAAACTAGGGATTAAAGCAAGTAGGTATGTGTGTTTTGGGAGAATGGAGGCAGACATAAGATATCAAGCATTCTGTGTAAATATCGAATAACTAATACTCATTTTACAGTAACTCATCTTCCTGACAAGTACTAAGTAGCTTCTTGTCTGCATTCTGATACTAAGGAAATATAGAACTTGCTCACTCACACTAAATAAATGCAGCCCAAAATTCACTCACAGTGCCAGTCTCTGCTGCAGCAATTCAAAGGAGAATCTTGCTGTTCAGGTAGAAGAAATTCAATCACCTTGTAGAGATAATGAAAAAGCTTCATGCTTTCAATCAGCTATTGACTGATTACCCTAATATTCTCCCATAGCAATAGCTGTAGGCATAAGAAATCAGGGAAAGAATGGAAGAAATTTTTAGGGGAATACAAAATAAATAAGTATTTGAGATTTGGACACTGCAAAACAACAGCAATTGATACTTTAAAAGCTTGGTTTCACTCTTGCAGCTCATAAGAAAGTCTGTTCTTACTGATTATTGGGTAGCTGGCAGAGTATGAACATTTGTAGACAGTTCTCCAGTACTGTTAATTATCCTTGTCTATTGGATTTCCTGCCAGCTATCCCAAACAGTTAGTACTATATGTGGCTCAAGGAATAAAGTCCTAAAACTATAGGTTCTATTTACGTTAGATTCCAGTCTATATGTTTCATATAATTGTGTTGCTGGACTTTAAATGAAATCTATATTTCTTGTTTTGTAGAACATGCAGCACAATGTATATAGACTCGTCATGGCTAATTTAGATAAAGAAAAACACAGCAATGGTCTTTCTTGTCTCAGTAACATGTGCCTTTTCTGATTGATAAAGCTTCTCTCTGTGTCTCTAAGGACAAGTGAGCCAGCACAGTTGTGTTCATAATGAGAGAACAATTTCATTTTTAAACACTTATAGAGCTCCCATCCTCTGCATAGCACTGTTTCAGGTGCTAAAAGACATAATACTGCATTACTGTCCTAAAAAAGATTATCCCCCGCCAAAAAAAGAAGAATACATTTTTAGATACAGACATAGAAAATTTAGTCCTAAGGGATTAATTTTACAAATATACACAAAGCATGAATCTGTTGAGAGATTTTGAATTTGTATAAAAATAAAGGGTAGCAGGGTTAATGCAAAGGGGAGGATGAAGAAGATATAAGATAAAAGTTGGAATTTGTGTCCTTACAGGAAAAAATATTACACTAGTCATAGGGGTATAAGCAAGCAGCTTCTATTTACAACATGCTTAAATTAAAGTCATAAAGTATGTGCTATAGCTCAATCCAGAGTATCTCTCTTGACAGCCTGATGTGCCTAAGGATAAAGGTTACATGCAGGATCAAAATTTAGTAACACCTAAATGGAATAAAGGATTATATTATGGGCTCACTGGAGAAGGTTTTCCCAAAAGCATATGAATACTACAACTCTGAAATAGCTAGGACTTAATCATAGTGCCAGCATCATTCTCAAGTTTGAAGGTCTCCCTCCTGTCATTGCTAAAAGATATTTGCTGAAAGATGTTTTACTCTATCTCTGTATTATCTTTAGTGCTCTACTGAGAATTCACACATTGCAATAGCTTTAAAAAATAGATGTTAGTCTGGGGATTATTAAAGTTTCAGATTCACAGGTTACTCATTTGTTCCTATAAATGTTTTAGAATCTGGATGTCACTGTAAGATGCTCAACAGGCTGCCCTTGCAGACTATGAAGTTGGGGATCAACCGGGTGGTACGAGATGTAGCCTGTATAATGTGGCTTGAGGGCTTTACCCTGTCCTGAATATCTCCTTACTAATGTCACAGCAGGTCACCACCATTAAAGTCAATCTTTCCCTTAAAGAAATCTCATATAATAGAACATACATATTTTTATAAGAAGTAAGTCTAGGGCATGACATTGCAAAAGGCAGAATAGGGAGCCCTGGACATTCTTCCCTCAATGGACATAACAATTCAACAATAAGACATGAGGTAATTTCTTTTGTGAGAAACCAGACAACTCTAAAAAGGATCCTGTACCCCAAACAAGAGCAAAAGCAGTTGTAGGAAAAGCCAATAGGAAAATGGGGGGGGGGCACCCTCTTGCCACCATACCTCCCCTGCCAAAATACCATACAAATCAGGAGGAAAATCTCAGCTTCTGATTCTCTCAAGGAGGAGAAAAAAATAGAGTGTTAATTCAACATTCAGACTTTGTGGGACAGAGGAACATCCCAAGGGACAGGCTTCTGTCTCAACAGTCTTGGAGCACTGATAGGACCCACCATACTCTAGATCTTTGGGGGTTGCTAAGAATAAAGACAAACTAGGCAAAGCATTTCTGTTCCAGAAGACCCATACCATAGAAGAGAGATGCCAGAGTGAACCAGATATTACAAGCTCCTAAAAAAAAAAAAAAAAGTAAAACCTTACATTAGGAATGTACACTCACAGGTTCAGAGAGGATCTATCCACAGAAAAAGCTGACAACAGGCTCATAGGCTCATATAAGCAGAAAGTAGAATGGTGGTTACTAGGGGTTGGGAAAGGAAAAATGGTGAGTTGCTACTCAACGAGCATAAAGATGGGTAGTTACTAGGGGTTGGAGAAAGAAAAATGGAGAGTTGCTATTCAATGAGTATAAAGATTCAATCATGCAAGATTGAGAAGAGAATTCCAGAAATTTGCTGTATAACGTTGTATTTATAGTTAACAATACTGTACTGCACACTGAAAAATTTTGTTAAGAGGGCCAATCTCATGGTCTGATTACTAGACCTTCTAGGGATGAATGGCACTGAGGACTGAGCAGGGAATTTGGAGTTAAGTAGAACCAGTCCAGGTGCTGGCTCTGGCACTTTCAAACTGTGTAACAAACTGTCCATTTATTTCATTAATGGACATCAAGCAACAGAAGATCCCCATTTATAAAATGAGTTAACAACTGTACACAGAGCTTCACGTGAGTTTAAATAAGTTAAATACCCAAGTTTTAGAGTTGGAAATAATCTCGAAATCATCTCATCCAATGGCTTTCAAATATTTCTATAACTGTAAGGCTAGCAAACCAAGATGCTCTGACAGGTTTATAAATTATTAAATGAGGTTTCCAAAACAATCCAAATACTTTAATATAACCTTTTTTTTTTTAAGGCCCTGGGTTTCCTGGGTGTCCAGGACAACAACTATAGTAAGATTTAGGATAGAAGTAGAGTATGCTTTTTTTTTTAATATAAAGAGAGAAATCTCATTGTGATAGGAAGTAGAAAGGTACAATCTACATGAAGCTGGGAAAGTATACAAATGGAAATTGAAGACAAGAAAATGTGTTTCCTTAAAACTACAGAGCCCACATATACCTTAGAAAGTCTTTGTATACCTATAGAATTATGCATACATCAATTTGATAACCACTAATCCAGCCCCATTTTCACATTTTAATAATGAAGAACCAGAAGCTCATAGAAATGACATAACTTATCCAGTACTAGACAGTTGCTTTGTGGCAGAATTGGCACTAAAATTTAGGTTTCCTATTCTCCAAGTTCTTTCCAACACACACTGTTATTCTCACTTTATATATCAGTCATATATGACTTTAAAATCCACTCTGAAAAGGTTAAGAGTCCTGAGGAAGGTGACTCTGATCTTGGTCAGACTCAGGCTTAGGTAAGACTCCATTTACAAGTAGATTCTTCATTCAATAGATTTTTTAAAATTATATGTTTAACATATTGCTAAAATACCCAATACTTTTAGATTGAGTAATACCTTAGAAGTTGTTAGCAATTTATATTTCAATGTGAATAAAGCATGTTTCTATATGGGAACTAAAAGGGAAGAGCAAATGCCCCTTGTCAGTGATAGTCCAATCAGGAGAGCAGAACCACTACACTGGATAGAGAATAAGAGATTTATTATAGCAAATAGCTCTGAAGCAACTGTAGGGCCAATCACAACCATCCCTGCTGCTATAGAGTTACCCTTATCCAGGGCACCTGGAGTACATGAAGGGAAATGCAAAAATATAAACAAACTTTAGGTTCTATTCAGAAGAAGGAATGAAAAAGAAAGGAATAATTTTTACCATTAATTGCAAAAACCAGGCTTAAGAAAAGATGTTGGGGATCCCAAAGCTTGGCTTTTCATATAACATGCTGAGCCCATAGCACTCAGAACATAGCGTCTACTCGGTGATTACTTATGCAGTAGAAGGCTTGATGACTTTGGCTGTGTTTCTTACTCAAGAAGTATGGGGTGCCTAATTAGATAGAGAAGGGGATTCAGAAGTTGTGAATAAGGCTTAAGATGTGGGTCTCAGAATCCTATCATCCAACTACTTATCCTCCCCACTGGAATGGACTCCAATGGAGAGGCAATGAGGAGAATACCTAGGTAAGTTTTAGTAAAGTCTCAGAAATAAAGCACTGCTGGGAGATGGCAAACTCAAAAAGAAGCCTCTTTTCTAACACGGATCCTGAGTAGTAGAGAAGAAATGGCCAAAAATATTATCTGATGGCTACATAATATTCCATGGTGTATATGTTCGTGTCCCTTTGTAGGGACATGGATGAACCTGGAAACCATCATTCTCAGCAAACTGACACAAGAGCAGAAAATCAAACTGCACGTTCTCACTCATAGGTGGGTGTTGAACAATAACACATGGACACAGGGAGGGGAGCACTACACACTGGGGTCTGCTGGGGGAAAATAGGGGAGGGACAGCAGGGGTTGGGGAGCTGGGGAGAGATAGCATGGGGAGAAATGCCAGATATAGGTGATGAGGAGGAAGGCAGCAAATCACACTGCCACGTGTGTACCTATGCAACAATCTTGCATGTTCTTCACATGTACCCCAAAACCTAAAATGCAATTAAAAAAAAGACTTGGAAAACACATTTGCTTGTTATAAACACCTTCAAAAAAAGTATATATATATGTGTATGTACATAGTATATATATTTATAAATATAAATAAAATATATACATATATGTAATAAAAAATATTATCTGGCTGGATGAGACTGGGAGAAGTCTCAAAGAGTCTTATAAACCCCAGCAGGATGAAGAGAAAAGAGCCATGAATTCCAGAACCCTGCAAAAGAAAGAGTTCAGAAAGGCAGAATGGGGGCTGTACACAGAAGATAGCCTTCAGCTGGGTCTCACAAACCTGATTAGATAAGGCGGCCTCAGCCATAAACATCAACACAAAACAAGAGCAAACCACACCTCAGCAGAGGTCAGCAAAGGCAGGTGACTACTGGCCACTAATTAACTTATCCATGGTGGCTTAATGTTAAGACTCCCTTTCCTCCCCCTACTGCCTCCACTAACTTAGATCACCACCAGGATAAGGTGAAGACTGAGGCACAATCTTGATTTTTGGGCTAGGCACTTGCCCAAAGGAAATGAAGTTTGAAAACAGAAGTCACTGAACGACATTAAATAGTCAGGATAAACATTTCTGGCTTGATATAGTAGTCTACATGCCTGTAGTCTCAGTGCTTTGGGAGGCTGAGGTGGGACAATCACCTGAGACCAGGAGTTCTAGAACAGCCTGGCAACATAGCGAGAGCTTCTCTCCACAAAATTTTTTTTTTAAAAAAAGTGTGAACTTTTCTGGCTTCTGCAGAAATGAGCCCAGGAACTGCATTAATTCCAGCCATAGATAAAATAGTTACTCTGAATTTTGAACTAAATTGTGCCCTTCCTCCCCCAATAAATTCATATGTTGAAGCCCTAATCACCAATATGATCGTGGTATTCAGAGATGGGACTTTTGAGAGATAATTAGGTTTAGGTGAGGTAATGAGGATGGGGTCTTCATGATGGGATTAGTGCCCTTATAAGAAGAGGAAGAGACCAGAGCTCTCTCTCCACCATGCAAGGGCAAGGCTAGAAGGTAACCATCTGAAAGCCAGGAAGACAGCCCTCACCAGAAACTGAATCAGTTGGCACCTTGATCTTGGACTTTCCAGCCTCCAGAACTATGAGAAACAATTGTCTGTTGTTTAAGCCACCCAGTCTATGGTATTTTGTTATAGCAGCCCAAGTAAACTAATATACTTTGGTTTTACTATTACTTCTGTGATCTTGGAAATTTTATACCCGTATAGAGATAATACAAAATTATACATCAAAAATGCTTTAACTAATATATTCTTTGCTGCAAGATAGAAAAGTTCCTATTTCCCTTTGCCATTGCAGTAGTAATTTTTGTTTTATTGCTAAAAAATGAAAATGGAAGACTGTATTCACAACTGGATCCAAGAGTAGTGTCAAGTCAATAGAAGGTGATCAGAAATTAAATTAAGCAAGAAAAAAAATCAAAGCATGAATAATTGCCAAGAGACAGAGAATGTTCTCTCTTCATTAGGAATCCCCTAAATCCCTGGAAAGCAGATCCCATACACTGGAATAACATGCAATTGGGACTCAAGTTATTTTATTTGGACATTAAAGGAGAAGACAACTTGATAAACTAAGGACTCTAGGATAACTTATCAAGAACTATTTGTCTGAATTTCCACAAGGGTTATATTTCCCTTGGAGAAGCCATGAAAACATGGGAATTTTACTCTGAAACTAATGAAGCTGAAGTTCAGGGCTCTACATTTACACAGGCATTTTCAAGGCTCTGAGAGGGGTCCTCTCAATGTGTTCATACAGTCAAATATTTCCATAAAATTTGCAACTGTGTATAAATTTAAATGCATTTACTTATAACTGTGTTTCTCTTTCTATTCTGACTAATCTTTGAGACTTACCTCCCCTCATGTCATTTGGGACTAAGGTGGTCATGGGCACTTTTAGGATCCAACTGGCGGAAACTGAGTTGATAGTGAATTTAGTTTATCTGTGGTGGGAAACGTTTACATCAGTCATAATCACTCTAAGAATGGAGAGGTTGTTATTTCAAACAGTGCTCCTACCCTGCCCCTTTACCTGGCATCATGTGACAGAAGTGTAGGGTTAGGTTTTATGGAAAAAATAATGTACTACACAACATCAAGAGTTCATGGGCATGGCAAAACCCCATCTCTACTAAAAATACAAAAATAAGCCAGGTGTGGTAGTGGGTTCCTGTAATCCCAGCTACTCAGGAGGCTGAGGAAGGGAGAATTGCTTGAACTTGGGGAGTGGAGGTTTTAGTGAGCTGAGATGGCGCCATTGCACTCCAGGCTGGGTGACAGAATGAGACTCTGTCTCAAAAACAAAACAAAACAAAACAAAACAAAAGAGTACATGGGAAGGGAGGAGAAACAAGGTTTGAAGCAGGTGAGTCAAAAATTATGGAAAACTATTTCAATGATTATATATGGAAAATTGTAAACAGATTCTCCTTGATACCTAGTGAGAACAGAAGCTCTGACCTATTTGGAATATATGCAGTAATGTAGTGTCAAAATATAAGATTTTTATTTTTCTTAGAAATTTCATTAAATACAATGGATCTCAATTCATTTGTTTGTAAGACACTAACCAGAGCGACCCTACAAAGAGTGAATACATCTGTGTGGGAGGTCACATATCTAGGCATCCTGACTATCAATAATCTAAAAGACAAACTTCAAACAACCTTTCAAAGGCAAAGTTGAATTTTGTTTCTATATCTCGGATAAAAATGTCACAGAGTCACTGTGTATGTGGAAAATGCTCAAACCAGTTTTTCCTCTGCTCTCACACCACAGGAACAAAAATCATCAACACAGAAGGAAGGCAACTTCAGTGACAAAATGTAGGGGAGGGTGTTCTCCCTACCAGCAAGTAGCAGGGATCACTATCTATGGAACACCAACTAGGCGTCCTCCCGTTCAATTCTCACACTATCTAACTGGAGATAGTGTCAGATCCCACAGTTTGGGTGTTCAGTCCCCAAGACTCACACCCCCTGGGACACTAGGCTTTTGGAACTTCTGACTGACTAGCTTCAAGATGGGGTTCCCATAACCCCCAATTTGGGTTAATTTGCTGGAACAGCTCACAAAACTCAGAATAACACTGACATTTACCAGTTGATTATAAAGGATGTTACGAAGATACAGAGGAAGATGCACAGGCAGAGAAGGTATGTAAACATGGAGCTTCCATGCCTTCTACCAGATAGGCGCCCCCTCCATGAATCTCTGAGTGTTCAGCTATCCGGAAGCTCTCCAAACCCCTCCTCTTGGTTTTTATGGAAGCTTCATTATGTAGGCATGATTAAATCATGATTAATTAAACCATTGACCACTGATGATCAACTCCATCTGCAGCCCTCCTCCCCTCCTTGGAAGTTGGGGGTAGGGATGAAAGTCTCACAACCCCTCTAATCCTGCCTTTGTAACCAGCCCCACCCTGAAGCTGTCAACATTTTTATCTAAGAAGGCAGTACTGGTCAGGCACGGTGGCCTGTAATCCCAGCACTTCAGGAGGCTGAGGCAGATGGGTCATGAGGTCAGGAGAATGAGAGTATCCTGGCCAACATGGTGAAACCTCGTCTCTACTAGAATAGAAAAAATCAGCCAGGTGTGGTGATGCGTACCTGTAGTCCCAGCTACTAGAGAAGCTGAGGCAGGGGAATCACTTGAACCTGGGTGGCAGAGGTTGCAGTGAGCCAAGATTGCACCACTGCACTGCAGCCAGGCCACAGAGCAAGACTCCATCTCCAAAAAGAAGGCAGCACTTTGAAGATTCCAAGGATTTTAGCAATTTTATGTAAGGAAATGGGGTTGAAGACCAAATACATGTTTTACATTATCATTCACTGTCATAAGACAAGGTGACCAAAACATTTTGAAATATCGTAGCTAAATGTTGAGATTAATATTATTTTGGGCTTTTTGCTCTGTTGTTGCTTTAGTATTTGTCAGCTTTAAAAAACTGTATTTTATGATTTCTTTTTCTCATTCTAAATATTCATGTGTGTCTAATTTTGTATTGTTTTTCTTTTAAAAATGCTTAAATTGTATAAAATTTATAGCTTACAAAGTCTAGGTCTACAAAGTCTATCTCTGACTAGGACAAAAAAACACAACTTAAGAGTTACCTTCATTTATCTTGTTACGATTGGAGCCTGTTTTCTATTTTATGCCTGGTGGAAATGGCTAATTAATGCCTATTTCTCTCAAATGTGTGGCTGTTGAAGAAAATGAAATTAATAAAATTAAATCAAAAGGAGCGTCTATGGTCCCTGTTTGAATTGGAAACTAATTACTGATCTTGAAAAAGAGCCACATAAGAGGGTTTGTGAGTAAGTATATTATTTAGTGCAAAGGATAATTTTTAAGAACACAAATCATGCATAGATGTAGATAGGTAAATATATGTTTGTGATTACTTGTAGTTCTCTTTTGAAACCAATAATTAGTTTTAATTTCATATTCAAAATAAGGAATGGCAATGTATTTGAAATGTAATTGACCTGTTCCTACAGAACATACTGTAAAAATAGACAATGCAATCTGTTGATTCTGATCAAGCCATCTTTATTTACTTATGTTTTATCAGATCACTCTTTAGGGCTCTACAAATAAATGACTGACTTTTAAGAAATAAAAAACCTACATGTAGTAGCTGGAAAAACTAAATCATTAATCCTATTTTTAATTCTAGAAAGTATGTCATTGTCCTTTCCTTGATAAAAATATCTGATCTGCATGAGATAATAGTCTCACACTGAGTTAACAAAATTTAAAGCCAGAACAAAAACTATAGTTCATTTAGATTATCATCAAGTAGGTAGCACCTGTTCAGAATACTACAAAGTTAGAAAGGGCTCTTTCTTTTGATGTCCCAGGAATGAAGCAATGGCCAATTCATTCACTCATGGTATTTCTGGTGTTTTGGTTCACTGCTGCATTCCTGGATGGTATATTCTATGCTGTAGGGGCTCAATAAAGAGTTCTCACTGTGTGGTTGTATCAAAGCACTGAAGTACACTACAGTTTATGTAAAATGCACCCATGAGAATTGTGCTATTATCAACCTATCTGGACAAGCTTGGTGGTCCTGAAAATTATTTGTCAAATGAAGAAATGAAATATGCTGAAAATCTATGATTTGTCACCCCTAACCCAGATACCAATAATAGGAAAAGGAATAAGGCACTCCTTCAATTTAAGTTAATCACTAATTAGCCAAGAGAAACTAACAAAACAGAGTATTATAAAATGTTACATGTGTGTATTAGGGCTCTCCAGAGAAACAGAACCAAAAGGATATATCTTTTTGAGAGGGAGAGAGGGGAGAAGATTTATTAGAGGAATTGGATCTCAGGATTATGGAAGCTGAGAAGTCCTATGATATGTCATCTGCAAACTAGAGAACCAAGGGAAGCCAGTAGTAGCATGGCTCAGTTCAAGCCTCAATGCCTTAGAACCTGAGGTGCTGTGGGTCCATGTTTTACATCGAAACACTGGAGAAGCTGGAGTTCTGATGTCAAGGGGCAGGAGAAAATGTGTGTCTCAGCTTCAGAAAACAAAGTGCCAATTCACCTTCCTTCTGCCTTTTTGCTTTATCCAGGCCCTCATAGAACTGAACAGTGACTGCTCACATTGGGTGAGGGTGAATTATCTTTATTCAGTCCAGTGATTTAAATGCCAATCTCTTCTGGAAATACCCTCCAAGACATAACCAGAAATAATGCTGTATCAGCCATCTGGGAATTCTTTAAGCTAGTCAACTTGACACCTAAAATTAAACATCATATACCTACTAATATAGAGATATGAAAAGTTCCATTATTGTTATTAAATCTGCCTAAAGAGGTTGAGAAATCTTCCCAGGAGCATTGACATTTGAATTGGGTAAAGGATTTCGCTCGGCAAACACAGGAAAGAAAAACATTCTACAAAGAGAAGAGCCTGATACCTGTATTAGTCCATTTTCATGCTGCTGATAAAGACATACCCAAGACTGGCAATTTACAAAAGAAAGAGGTTTAATGGACTTACAGTTCCACGGGGACGGGGAGGCTTCACAATCATGGCAGAGGCACAAGTCACATCTTACATGGATGGCAGCAGGCAAAGAGAGAAAGCTCATGCAAGGAAACTCCCCTTTTTAAAAGTCATCAGATCTTGTGAGACTTACTATCAAGAGAAAAGCACAAGAAACACCTGTCCCCAGGATTCAATCACCTCCCACCAGGTCCCTCCCACAACATGTGGGAATTCAACATGAGATTTGGGTGGGGACAAAGCCAAATCATATTACTGTGAAAAGATGGATAGACTGGAAGCCTGTACCTGTGAAAAGATGGAGAGACTGGAAGCCAGGGTGCAGTGACTGTAACATGGCTCAGATTGTAGATACTGTCAGAAATGGCAGGAGATACAGCTAGAAAGTTTGGCTCTGAAATGTAAAGGGACTGTAATCTCATTCATCTAGGGATTCAGCAGAGGATCTAATACAGTGACTGATATGTAATCAGTGCTCAGCTGCTTAGTAGGATAGATGGATGGGTGCATGAAGCCTGAGAACGTTTATTTAAACGAACACAACACTGCTATAGTCAGGTAAGAAACTTAAATCTTTATCTAATGTTAACAAATTGTTGTTTATAATGCTTAGAAAATAATTTGTCCTCCAGTGCTTTGAAACATAAATATCTTTGATTTGTATGTTAGTAAAGCTGACTTGTTGAAAGAATTCATCACTTGTAAATTAATAAACACTTACTAAAACTACAGTTAATTTGATAATAACTCCTTTGTAAGAATTTGTATTGGACTTTTTTTTTTATAATGCCAAGAAAGAAAATTTTTTTTTTCTGTTTCAAAATCTTTCAACAACATAAAACGTGAACCTTCAGATCACTTCTGGTGCCTAAGTTAGGCTGAATAGCTCTAACTTCTATGTTTCAAGTTAAAATTCAAATCTGGTGAAAGTTACAGGAAACAAACAAATTTGCCTATGTTAAAACAAGAAAAAGAAGAAAAAGGGGAGGAGGAGGAGGTTGCGGCAGTGGTGGTTTGGTGACAGCAGCAGTGGCAGCTGCAAGGGAAATCACACTACAAAAAGTAGCCAGCAAAGCACACTGCCATGTGTGTACCTATGCAACTATCTTGCACGTTCTGCACATGTACCCCAAAACCTATAATGCAATAAAAATTTAAAAAATTGGCTGGGCGCGGTGGCTCACGCCTGTAATCCCAGTACTTTGGGAGGCCGAGGTGGGTGGATCACGAGGTCAAGAGATCGAGACCATCCTGGTCAACATGGTGAAACCCCGTCTCTACTAAAAATACAAAAAATTAGCTGGGCATGGTGGCACATGTCTGTAATCCCAGCTACTCAGGAGGCTGAGGCAGGAGAATTGCCTGAACCCAGGAGCCGGAGGTTGCGGTGAGCTGAGATCGAGCCATTGCACTCCAGCCTGGGTAACGAGAGCGAAACTCCGTCTCAAAAAAAAAAAAAAAAAAAAAAAAAAATTTAAAAATAAATAAATAAATAAAAATAAAAGACAGTGCAATGTCAAAAAAAAAAAAAAAAAAGTGCCTCATTCATCCAGAAAGTTATCTCCTTTCCTGCTGGGCCTGAGACTTCTCACCCTAACCTAGAAACACCGCATAGCTGAGAGCACTAGCAAGGAGGATCCCAGGATAACAAGATCTTGGCCTGCCTGGGTGGCACTTTTTATTCCTGTGAGTTAGAAGCTCCATTCTTCAGTTAGGGTATTATCCTGGCCTGGAAAAGTTCATTCCACCCTTTCAAACAAACCAGCAAGGACCAGTGAGAACCTCAGTGACACTGGATAAACCAAGGAAACCAAAAGAGCACTGCAAAGGCTCTGAAACATCAGACTGTCAACAGAACCAAGAGTACAAAATAAAAAAGACTGTACTTTTGTTAGTAGGCTTGCAAAAGGAGCTTGCATGACAAACCTAAATAGGGTGACCACTGGATAAACAAAAATTTAAAATATAGTTGAGAGTATATCCAGGACATGCCAAGAACTGGGAAAATCACAACCTGAATGTGAAAGGACAATCAACTGACACTAACATTGACACCAACATGAGTCGGACGTTGGATTTATCTGGCAAGAACTTTAAAGCAACAACCATGAAAATGACTCAACAAGCAATTATAAATTATTTTGAAATAATTGAAAATACAGAAATTCTCAGGAAAAAATTTATAAAAAATGAAATTATAGAACCAAAAAAACATAATAATAAATTTTTTAAAAGTTTTGTCTGGATAGTTTCAATAATAGAGTGGAATTACAAAGGATAAGGTTAGTGAACTTGAGTTCACTAACTCAATGAATCAGTGAAATTTATCCAATCTGAACAGAGAAAATAGACTGAAAAAAAATGCACAAAGCCTCAGGTACCTATGAGACAATAATGAAAGATCCAACACTGGCTTCTTTGAAGGAGAAAAGACAATTGGGGCTGAAAGAGCACGCCAATAAATAAATAAACTTTCCAAAATTGGTGAAAGATCAAGTCACAGATTCAAGAACATAAACAAACTCTAAATAGGATAAATTCGGAGAAATCTATACCAAGACACAGCAAAATTAAACTTCTATAAACTAAAGACTTGAAAACAGCCAGAGAGAAATGGCATGTTACCTAAAGAGAAATGTATTCAAATGACAGCAAATTTCTTATCGAGAAAGAGTCCAGTTGGAAGTGGCAGGATATTTTTTAAGTGCTATAAGAACTGTCAACAATGAATTCAAAACCATCATTCAGGAGTAAAGGGAAATAAATACATTCTTAGATTAAAAAAAAAAAACTAAAAAAATTGTCACTAACAAAAATATCCTGTTTGAGGTTTTTAAAACAGAAAGTGTATGATAAAAGAAGGAAACCTGGAAAATCAGGAAGGAAGGAAGAAGAATGAAAAGAGCACAAATATGGGCATGTACAACAAGTTTTCCTTATTATGAGTTTTCTAAATCATATGTGATGCTTGAAACAAAATTCTTAAAATCATCTGATATTCCAAACAATGATATCTAAGAATGTGGAGAGTAAAGGAACCTAAAAGCAAACAGTTTCTATACTTCACTTGAAGTAATAAAATGTTATACCAATAGACTGTGATATCACATATGTATATTGCAATACCCAGAGCAACCACGAAAAAAATTTATGCAAAGTAACACAATACAACACATAAAATCAAGATAAAACTCTAACATTTTTCAAGTGTTTCACAGGAGGGCAAGAGAAGAGAATCCAAAGATTAAGAAACAGAGGGAACAAACAGAAGACAAATAAGATGGCAGGCTTATGTCTTAACTCATTCAATAATTATCTCAAATATAAATGGCCTACTACATCAACTAAAAGGCAGAGATTGGCAGTGAATATAAAACATGACCCAATTTACACTGTTTACAAGAAACTCTTCAAATTCAAGGATGATTAGGTTGAAAGTAAAAGGATGGAAAAAGATACTCCATGCAAACAAAACGAACAAAGTAACAGTGGTTCTATTCATGCAATTCCCGTCCAAATCCTAGAAAGACATATTTTAGAATAAGACAAGCTTATTTATTCTAAAATAAGCTTGTCTTATTCTACAATCTATTTAAAAGATACAGCCTCTATAATAGTCAAAATACTTTTAAAAAGAATAAAGCGAGAGCACTCATTTTACCTGATTTCAAGATTAATTATATTGCTGCAGAAATCAAAAGTACAGTCTTGGCAGAGGGTTAGACATAAGAGAAATGGAATAGAGAACCCAAAGGTAGAGTCACATTAATATGTCCAACTAATTTCTGTCAAAGGTGTGAAAACAATTCAATGAATGAAGCATAGGCTTCTCAACAAATGATGCTGAATACAAAAAAAGTTGACCTAAATATTACACCTTGTACATGTCAACTCAAAATGTATCATAATCTTAAACATAAATGTTAAACTATAGAACTTGTAGTAAAATACATGAGAAAAAGTCTTTGAGACACAGGACTAGAAAAGATTAGACTAAGAGATCTTTAGTTTGACTCCAAAACATAACACACTACAGGGGAACTGATAAATTAGACCTCGTCAGAATCAAAAACGTCTGTTTTGCAAAAGACCATTTGAGAAGAATATAAAGGCACAGCTATTGACTGAGAGAAAACACTTGCCAACCATATGTCCAACATAGTAGTATTGAGAATATATAAAAAGTTTTCAAAAACAATTTTTTAAAAAATCCAACCAGAAAAATAGGCAAAATACATGAATAGACATTTGCCCCAAACCTACAGATAGAAAGTAAGCACATGAAAAGATGTTTAACATCATTAGCCTTAGATAAATACAAATTAAAACCACAAGAGCTATCAATACACACCTACTGAAATACCTAAAATAAAAATTAATGACAACATCAAGTAGAAAAAGTGGATTGCTCATACATTGCTAGTGAGAATGTAAAATGATACAGTCTCTCTGGAAGGAAGTTTGGCAGCTCCTCATAAACTGAAATATGCAACTACTCTATAACTCAGCAATTGCATTCCTGGGTATTTATGCCAAAGAAATGAAGTTATGTTCATATAAATATAAGAACATGAATGTTCATAGCAGCTTTATTCACAATAGCCAGAAACTGGAAACAACCCAAATGTGCTTTGATAGGTGAATAATCTTTGGTAACATTTATACCATGGAATACTATACAGGAAAAAAAAAGGAATAAACTATTGATAAACAAAACAACATGGATAAATCTTAAGGAAATTATACCAAGTAAAGAAGATAAATCCCCAAAGATTAGAATTTTATTGTTCTACTTGTGCATCTATGGTTCTATTTATATAACATTCTTGAAAGGACAAAGTTGTAGAGATGAAGAAAAGATCAATGGTTTCCAGTGTCTACAGCAGAGGTGAGGTTGGGGAGGGAGGGAGATGTCTGTCTATGAACCATCAACAGGAAGCCTCCTTGTGGCGATGAAATTGTTGTTTATCTTCATTACGTCAATGCCAGTATCCTGGTTGTAACATTTTACTATAGTTTTGCAAAGACAGCACCATTGGAGGAAATTAGGCAAAGGATACACAGGGTCTTTTTGTATTATTTCTTACAACTGCTATGAATCTACAATCATCTCAAAATTTTAAAAATTAATAAAATAATTATAGAAAACACTAAACATTTTGAAGGCAGAGTTTGAACTAAATACCCTGTTAGGATCTTTCCAGATTTTCACAAATCATTTTCCCCACTTTTGGCAAGGCCTAAAGTGGTCACCTTGTATCTTTTCCAAGGAATAATTTGTTGTCTCTGTTTTCAATGTAACTTATAAGCTATGGTCCACACTGGGCAGAGGCTGGTGCAGCCACTGAACAGCTCTGTAGTCTTGAGTCCCTCACTTTTTCTTTCTCTATCTCTGTGCTTCAACTGTAATGTAAGAGGGCTTAGAGATCTCTAAACATCTTTCATCTTCAAAGTTCCAGAATTCCAATTGTTTTCTTTTGTATTTAGGTTCTATAACCAATATAATTGAAAACTTCAGATTTGTAGGTAGTTAACACACTTTCCACATCATCTCCATCTCTGCTAACTTGTGCTTGATTCCCAGCTGCTCTTACACCACCCTGTCCCTCTCCTGACTACTGGGTAATACCCAGCCATTTCTTCAAATTACTGTCTGTCTAGATGGTAATAGTATTATTGTAGGTACTGAAAACTGAAACATGAGTCCTGAAAAGGATGGAACCAAAAAAAAATCAAACTATGGTCTTTATACAGCACTAAGCTACCCCCATGAGACACATTCCTCCTTAGTATATATGTGGCAATCCCTTTCTACTTGGCCTTTCACTGTGGGAACAAAACAATCTCAGATCAGTTCACAGTTGGATGACAAATACCTTTGTTAAACTGGATGAAAGAAAAACACTGTTTCATTACTACATTTTGTGCATTCTGCTCCCACAATCAGCATGGCTAGCCTCTACATTGTTGACCTTTTGAAAAATACAGTAAATTATTTTAGAAAACCATCCAGCAGATGCTCTCTGTCTGAAAGAATGAGTGAGAACAAGCTGGTCATTGGCTGGATTCTGTTGCTACCACTGATAAAATCCCTGCTGTGATGTAAGTGGACTGGGCACAGCTCCAGAAAGCCAGTGAGGGGCGATGTTGGGCAGCAGAGAACTTGGAACAAAAGAAAGTGGTAGAGAAAAGGAAGAAAGGAAAAAAAAGGTAGATGAACTTCAGCCCCTGAATGACTCATGTTGCCACATGATATGCTAAAGAGGAGCCTGCTCAGATATCAACATTGTTTTGTGTTTTGTTGCTACAATTGTCCCAAACTTTCTGCTGACTATACTGTCTTTTGAATCCCAGGAGTCTCAAGTTTTATACGATTCTTTTCCCAACTAGATATGTTGCATTGACTCAATACTACTACTTTGATTCTCCGTTTTGAATTAAATTACAACAAATAATTGCAAGCCATTTTCTGGTCAGTCCCAGTGTTAATAGATAAAACTGATGAGATTCAAATAGAAAGGAAAGAGACCTGTTACTTCATTCTCCTCAGTAGTGTAATGACAGGTTAATATAAAGTTCCCATGGATGTTTTGAAATAATGAAACTGATATGGGAATGCTGGGGAGGGAAGAGTGTGGTCCCTTTAAATGATAGGAAGAGGGGAAGGGAAGTGCTGGGTAGAGGAGGATGTGGTCCCCGGCTAGAGCTCTACCCCCAGGGACCTAGGTGAGGACAGGCACTTCTGTCTTCCTGCCCAAATGTTGCATTTTCCAAGACCACCCGGACTGCCACACCCCTATCCTGGGCTTATAACAACCTTCGAGACCCTAACAAGGCAGAGACAGAAGCAGCTGGATGTGGAGAGAAGCAGATCTGTCAAAGAAGACACAAACAGCTGAACACCTAGAGGACTTGGAGGGGAGCACACCGAGGGGAGCACACTGACAGATGCCGGCGGAACGCTGGCAGGCCATTTATCAGTGGGAGGAGGCAGGTTTGGCCAGGGCAGTCCGAGGAGAGCCGGAGCCACTGAGCAGCCCAAGTCTGTGGGAAGACAATCTCCCTTCTGGCTTCCCCATCAGCTGAGAGCTACTTCCACTCAATAAAACTTTGTACTCATTCTCCAAGCCCACATGAGATCTGATTCTTCTGGTACACCAAGATAAGAACCCAGGATACAGAAAGCCCTCTGTCCTTGAGACAAGGTAGAAGGTCTAATTGAGCTGCTTAACACAAGCCGCCTCTAGACAGCAAACTAAGAGAGCACCCCGTAATACACGGCCACTGGGGCTTCAGGAGCTATAAACATTCACCCCTTGCACTGCTGTGGGGTTAGAGCCCGCAGCCTTCCATCTGCATGTTTCCCTAGAGATTTGAGCAGTGGAGCACTGAAGAAGCAAGGTACTTCTTCACGCAAGGTACTCATTGCACGCCCTGTGAGGGGGGCAAGGGAACCTTTCCTGCTTCAAAACTACCTGTACTATGAGGGCCACAGGTTAAGAAACATGGGATTGTTCTAGAAATGTTCTTTTGCCACAGGGCATTCACAATAGCAAAGTGAGAGCTTTCAAGCAGACTACAGTACCCAGCTCAGAGCATAAGGCATGAGGTGTTTAATATGAGTACTTTTCATGTGTTTGAAGTAGTTCAAATGATAGATCAAATCTCAGACTCACCTCTTATGTCGCCAAAAGGCTTAGCCTTTGTGAACCTTAATTTCCTAACCAACAAATCAAGAACAGTAATGTCTATGCCTTATAACAGGTGCTTAAGAAATTATAGCTGTGACTATTGTTGGATAATTAAGGGAACAGCAAATGAAATCCAAAACCAGATACATCTAGGTGGGATTAGTCAGGCATTTTTAGAAAACTACTTTCACATGTCTTCTTTCATTTCCATCTTATTCTGTCTTTTCAGAACTAGGGGTAGCAGCTGAGGCATTAAGTGAAGGACAGAAACAGCAGAAAGTCACAAGGGAGCTGGTAAAAGAAAGCAATCCAACTGATGTCTGGATTTTTAACGATACCTTCAAATACTGTGTTTTCTTGTTCTTCTCTATAGGTTAAATCTCCCAGTTCTTCCCTGGCTTCTCATTGTAGTACGTATGGTGAGTTGCCTACCCAATAAGCACTTTCTCTCTTTATTATCAGAACTCTGATTTTCGTAAAGGACAATAGCAAGCCCAGTTAAAAATATTCCCCTTCTCACACCTCCTTGTCCGGTTAGCCAGAACCAACAGTGAAGCTTAATTTCAGTTTAATTAGAACTTGCAAGCAAGTCTTTCCTAAGTCCATTAGTTCTGCCAATGAGATTCAAGCAAATGTCCATAGGGTAGGTACACCAAAAAATTGTGGCTTTTTCTTGTTTAAAAAGGAACAGATCCCAGTGACATGCACATTCTGCCCTTCACCATTCTCTCACATCTTTACTATCTGAAATGCAGATGCAGTGCCTACAGATGGAGCAGCCATCTATAACATCTGTGGAACAAATGCCACACCCCAAGAATGTGACACTAAGGTTTGGATTACATGCAGCTAAATGTAATCTATCTGACGTTTTTGTACAATTTGATTCCAAGTTCCCTCATGGTGTGGATAGCTGCTACCTTAGGTGCTTTCTTTATCCCAGAAGCACTCAGAACCAAGAACAATGTTCCAAGCATTGCCGACTAGCCCAGAGGACCAAAGAAACTCCCAGCTCTGTCATGTAAAACTCTCATTTATGATGTCATTGTTAATGCTTAAACCACACGTATCCATTTCTCTACAGAATTCATATTGACTATTCACCCCCCATTTACTCTAGCCTTTTTTATATGTATTCAGGCACCTTAGGCCCTTTAAATAACTACTAAATGACATTTATTTTGGCTATAAACTATTAGACTATGGACATATGACAGTGAATCACTGCTGGCAATGTTGCTATTCCTTCAATGGAAAAGACATCTTTTCAAGGATCATTAGGAAATATTTGCCTGGAAATTCTAACTGAACAAGTGAAATTAAACCTCAAGTCTTCATTGTCAGTTCTGGTTCAACTCAGTCGCTGAACTTTCAAATGGCCTTAACTATGTGAAAATTCAGGAAATTGCTCAATTTCTGTTCATTCTAATGTGTCTAATTTTAGGTTCCTACAAATATGAGCAAGGCTTGACTAAGTACATGGGGCTGAATTTTGTCAAAAGCAGACCCTGAGGTGTAAGGTCAGGCCAGGATGGTAAAGGTAAGGAAATAGGGAAAGTGAGGCAAAGAAAGACCAAGAGTGACAGAATGCTACATGTTAAAATGTTGGTCAGTGTTTTCCAATGTAGCTTCTCAAAGAGATACAGACATTTGCAAGTATATTCTCTTGGCATGTCAGTCTTCTTCAGATGCATAAGCACTATTGCCTTCACCTGGAAGGGACACAAGAGGGAAGGGCTATGTGGTCTTGGTAGCAGTGTCCATGGCATTGCCCACCCCAGGTCATTCGAGCTGTGGCACAAGAGACCCTAGGAAGGTAGGCAGAAAGTCAAGCACTTACAACCAGAGTCAAGTCATGCCATGGCCCTGTCCTAAAGAAGCCAAGAGTTCCTGCTCCTGACAATCCCAGGGCCGTCCTCATCATCTGTAGTACCAAGTTGTTTAGATTCTCTAGAAATTCTGTGATTTACTCAGTGGCTGTCCAGTATAATTTTTACCACCACCAGTAGGTAGAGTCTTTTTTTTTTTTTTGACAAAGAATGCTAAACAGGTTGAGGGGGAAGAGGAAGGAATAAAAATTAAAATAAAAACTTCCAGAATCCTAAAAACAAACAAACAAAAAAAGCTGAGAATTCCTAAAAGTATCTTTGGATTAGAAGAACTAGCTTTACTGGACAGCCAAGCTAGTATTATTATTATTATTGTTACCATTTAGTTGCTGTGGTTGATTTCTTCCAGGATTTATTGCCCTACACATGTTTTATTTTATAAGCACTTTGATTTTTTACTTATATTTTTGTTTGCTTTTTAAGACAGGATCTCACTCTCTCGCCCAGGCTGGAGTGCAGTGGCCCTGGTCATGGCTCACGGCAGCCTTGATCACCCAGGCTAAAGTGATCCTCCTACTTTAGCCTCTCAAGTAGCTGGGAGTACAGGCATGTACCACCATGCCTGGTTAATTAAACAATTTGTAAAGACAGTGTCTCACTATGTTGCTTAGGCTGGTCTATATTAACTATTGCACTGACACGTCATTCTAAGTGTCTTCTTTCTAGAGTTCTTAAATATTATGATAATCCATTGCATTCAAATTGTTGCTTCCACATGGTTAATAACACTATTTTAACATAATAACCTATATTTCAGATTCAAATATACTGAAAGCATTTAAAGCATTTTTAAAAACCTGTCTATTTGTGCTTTATAATGCTTAACATTCAAATGTCAGTCCTCTAAGGTAACTTTACATAAGCAATTGAAGTAACATGTCCTTGTTGTCTGTGAGAAAAATGCATTTGGAAGGCACTTATACAATTAAGTTGCAGAACACTTATAACTAACATCTCTTCAGATCATGACCTCCAGCAAAAATTACAATTAGAATTCTGGGTTTTAATCACCTATAGTCAAAATTGGCTTCTGATCTGATATCCTGGCACAGATACCATCCTAACTATTACAGCTGTCACAAGAATCCCCTGGAGCTCCTATTAATGCCAGTGGACACAAAAACTACAAGCTTGCAAATGTGGGAAGACCCCCTGAATCTCATCCAAAGGCTTGGGGAGGAACCCATCTAAGGGCTTCACAAGTGTATCAGGTGATTCTGTTGCAAATAGCAACTTCTAAAACATATGTCTATGGGTACTTTTCAAAAAGGAGGTGACGTAAACTCTAAAATAGATTACACACCTAAACGTAAAATGCAAAACTATGAAACTCTTACAAGATGACACAGGAGAAAATCTAGGTGTCTATGGATTCAGCAATGATATTTTTTAGACACAACACCAAAGAGATAACCCATAAAAGAAATAATTGATAAGCCAAACTTAATTAAAATTTTAAAAAATCTGTTCTGCAAATGACACTCTTAAATGGATAAAAAGACAAGCCACAAACTGGGAGAAATTATTTGCCAGACACATCTGATAATGCACTGTAATCCAAGATATACAAAGAACTCTTTAAAACTCCAATAACAATCTGATTTTAAAATGGGCAAGAGACCTTAACAGATATTCCATCAAAGAAGATAAACGGATAGAATATAATATGAGAAGATACTCTACATCATATGTAGTCAGCAAATTAAAACAATGAGATACCACTGCATAGCTATTAGAATGATCAAAATCCAAAACATTGACCACACCAAATGCTGGCAAAGAGGTGAAGCAACCAGAGCTCACATTAATTGCTGAAGGAAATGCAAAATGGTACAGTCACATTGGAGGACAGTTTAGTAGTTTCTTATAAAACTAAACATAGTCTTACCTTATGCTCCAGCAGTTGCACTCATTATTTACTCAACAGAGTCAAAAATTTGTGTCCACACAAAAACCTGCAACAAGTTTACAGTAGTTTTATTCATAATTTCAGAACTTGGAAGCAACCAAGATGTCCTTCAGTATGTGAATGGATGAATAAACCGTGGTGCATCTGGACAATGGAGTATTATTCTGTGCTAAAAAAGAATGGAGCTACCAAGCCATAAAAAGATATGGAAAAGTTTAAATGTATATCACTAAGTGAAAGAAGCCAATCTAAAAAGATTATGTACTATATGATTTCAACTATATGATATTCTGAAAAAGGCAAACCTTGTGGAGATAGTAAAAAGATCAGTGGTTGCCAGGGGATAGGGAAAGAAGGTATGAATAGGTAAAACCTACGGAATGAAAGAAAATATTTGCAAACTAGCCATTTAACAAAAGATTATCAGAAAATACAAGAAACTCAAAACAACTCAATAGAATAAAACCACAAATAATACAATTTTAAAATGCCTGAACAGACATTTCTCAAAAAAGCACAAAATTCCAACAAGTATATGAAAAAATGTTCAACATTATTAACTATAAGGGAAATATAAATCAAAACCATAATGAGATATCATCTCACCCCAGATAAAATGGCTATGATCAAAAAGGCAAAAAGTAACAGAAGCTAGGGAGAGTGTGGAGGTCAGGGAATGCTAGTACACTGTTGGTGGGAATGTAAATTAGTACAGCCACTGTGGAAAACAGAATGGAGGTTTAGTTTTTGAGGTTCCTCAAAAAAACTAAAAAAAGAGCTCTCATATGATCCTGGAATCCCATTGCTGAGTTTATATTCAACAAAAAAGAAAGTCAGTATATAGAAGAGATATTTGCCACCTCATGTTTATTGTACCACTATTCACAATAGCCAAGATGTGAAATTGACCTAGAGGTCCATCAATAGATGAATGAATAAAGAACATGTGGTTTATATACACACAATGGATTATTCAGCCATAGAAAAGGATGAAATTCTATCATTTGTAGCAACATGGATAAAACTGGAGGTCATCATGCTTAGTGAAATAAGCCAGACATAGAAAGATAAATATCATATGTTCTCACTCATATGCGGGAGCTAAAAAAGTTCAAAACCACAATAAGATACCATCTCATGCCAGTCAGAAGGGCAACTATTAAGAAGTCAAGAAACAATGGATGCTAGTGAGGCTGTGGAAAAATAGGAATGCTTTTACACTGTTGTGTAAAAATTAGTTCAATCATTGTAGAAAACAGTGTGGTTCTCCCTTAAAGACCTAGAACCAGAAATACCATTTGACCCAGCAATCCCATTACTGGGTATATAACCGAATGAATATAAATTATTCTGTTATAAAGATACACGCATGCATATGTTCACTGCAGCATTATTCAAAATAGCAAAGACATAAAATCAACCCAAATGCCCATCAATAATAGACTGGAAAGAAAAAGAAAATGTGGTACATATACACCATGGAATACTATGCAGCCATAAAAAGGAATGAGATTATGTCCTTTGCATGAACATGGACAGAGCTTGAAGCCATTATCCTCAGCAAACTAATGCAGGAACAGAAAATCAGACACCACATGTGCTCACTTACAAGTGGGAGGTAAACAATGAGAACACATGGATACAGGGAGGGGAACAATACACAGAGAGGCCTGTGGGTGGGGGAGAGAATCAGGATAAATAGCTAATGTATGCAGGGCTTACTACCTAGGTGATGCATTAGATAGGTGCAGCAAACCACCATGACACACGTTTACCTATGTAACAAACCTGCTCATTCTGCAAAGTGTATCCCAGAATTTAAAAGAGAGATGCCAAGTGTGGGTGAAGGGGAAGAAGGCAGTGGGGCACACTGCCATGTGTGTACCTGTGCAACTATCTTGCACGTTCTGCACATGTACCCCAAAACCTAAAATGCAATAAAAATTTAAAATAAAAAATAAATAAATAAAATAAATAAAATAAAAAAGTTAATCTCGTGGAGGTAGAGAGTAGAATGGTAACTATCAGAGGCTGGAGAGGGTAGAGAGGATAAAAGAGGTTGGTTAGTGGATACGAAAATATAGTAAGATCGAAGGAGTAAGTTCTAGGGTTTGTTAGCACAATAAGGTGACCACAGTTATTAACGTATTGCATATTTCAAAATGGCTTGAAGATTTGGAATGTTTCCAGAGAAAGAAATTATGTGTTTGAGGTGATGGCTGTCTTAATTACCCCTATTCCCCTATTTGATCATTACATATTGTATGTATGTATCAAAATGTCACACATACCCCCATGAATGTGTATATTATGTATCAACCAAACAGGGAAAAGTTAGATATTATCGTTGTATCACTGTGATGAGTTATGCATCTATAAACCACAGAAACCCACTGTAGTTAATTTAATATCATTAGCTAAAATGTATTGAAAACTTGATTCACGGCAGGTACTTTTCTAAGTTTTTCATCTCCATTTAGTTCTCAGAACAGTCCTATGAAAAGAAGCATTAAAGTTGCCACTTCATAGAGAAACACAAGGTGGAAAGTTTTAGAATCAGGATTTCGTCTTGAATATACATACTCTTTGTTTCTTATATTATGCTAGTTCTCAATGGAAAATATTGGAAGAGTGTTGGGAGCTCACAAAACTGATGAGAAAGCTGGTGAACCAGACTTAGAAATGGGCAGGCTCCACAGGGCTAAGAAACAACCGGGATCATCTGGATGGGGCTCTAGTGCCAGAATGAATCAACTCCAGGCATTTTCAATCTTTCTCACTCTACTCAAACCACAATTCCAAATGGCCTATCTTGGTCTCATGCCTGCCCTCTGTTAAGTCAGAACAGGGAATCTGATTAACTGTCCCAGATTCTGTGCCTGAGGAGGAACAACTAATTACCCAGAATAATTCAAGTTTCCTTTAGGGAAATGAGAAAGAGAATGACACTGAGCAGTCAAATATGCATTAACACTATTCATAAATTCCCTCAGTCTTACTTACCCAGGAATTTTTCACTAGCTATCTTGCTCCTACCTGCTGACATCTGTGGCCAAGATGTGGGGGTAGGGGTTAAAGGATGGGCTCATTCTCACCCTCCAGACTCTTCTCCTCTTTTTAACTCTTATCTCTTTTGCAATAGTCCTGATTTTAATTCTCTAATACCCATTAGAGGAACATTTAAGTGATTTATGGCTTTCTTTTGTAGAATGATCTAACTTGTCTTCTTCCATTTCAGATAAGCCCACCTCTGCATAAAGAAAAAGTCACTTAAGTATTTTCAGAACCAAAAAGCCTTTAGTAAGTATATTCACTCAATAATATGGAGAATACAAAGAAGCTTTGTTTTCAGAGATTCTTGTTAGTCAGTTCAATATGAAATCCTAGGTAGAGTTTGTTCTTCTACCTACAGTCCCTATAAGAAGAGCTTACAAGAAATATTATTCTCTCCTTTCCCAGCGAGGTTTGCTTTTGTTTGGAGATGTATGACATGATTACAAATTTCATAATCATACAGTCCGAAACCCCTTGTTCTATTTCTGTATGCCTCACACCTCCCTTCTGCCTATTGCAGAATATTTCACACAGTTGCTTCTAGGTAAGCTCAGTCAATTTCCGCATTTTTCTTAAGAAATGAAGTTTTAAAACTCTGTTCTTTAAGACTGCACCACACACTTCTCCACTGGAGTTGATGCTTGGGCTCTGGAGGCTTATCAAATGCTGGTACACAACTTCTGCCCATTTCATGCTGGCCTGCTACTCCAGAGCTGATCAGCTTCCTCTGTAACCCCTTCTAAGCTGACCATCAGCTGCAGCAAGGCCAGCTGAGTGGCCCAACCTGCCACCTTTTTTTGGTCACTTCTTCAGAATGCTAAAGCACCTTGAAGTCAGTGAGTTCTCTCTAACCTGGGTTAAATAAATGGCCAATTTTTGAGGAAGATGAAAGGCTAGAGGCTTTTCTGTCTCCCTCTGGGGGCAATGAAGGACACCAAGACAGCACTCTGTCCTAACATCCCTTGCGACAATTACTATCCCGTGACTCCCATGCCACAAGAGCACAGGAAACAGCCATGAGTCCATTAATTATCGAAAGGCAGGACTGCACGCTCAGCCCAGGGCCCCCAAACTTATCTCAGGGATGGACTTGCCAACCCCCTGCCCTCATCCCTGCCTGTTCTACCACACTGACTAAGGTGGTGGGAGCAGAGGAGCAGTGAGACAGAGGGCCGATGGAAATCTACAAGCTGCTTTTCTCCTTCAGACCTTGGCATCTTCATCTGGTCTGGAGTCTAGGGGTACAAGAAGGAGAAAAAGCTTATAGTTTATTATCTGTCTTTTCCAATCTCCAGTCAAAAAATCATTCTTGTGCTCTGCTTCTTTTGCTGATAATCCCTTAATAGAGGAATGTCACTGGATACAGAGTATGAGAAAGAATATATCCAGTAATATTTGACATATAAAGCCATTATGCTTATACACACACACACACACACACACACACACACACACACACACACACATACCTAAATACATATGTGTATTACATAATAGAGGGAGACTGCCAGTCTACATAGTTATATAGCCAGTATCTATGGAAAAAAAAGTTCATCAGGAAATACACCTGAGGATTAACACCATGTGCAATTTGTACATCCTTCTTTATGCTTCTATGTATTTCCTAAATTCTCTACTCAGAGTACATATTCTTTTATAACCATAAAATCAGCAAATAAGAGTTTTAAAAGTTGCTGTGTTTGGCAGAGAAATAGACCACTATATCCACATTCCATGGCACTAATTGTGTTTATAGTAAAAATGGGAAGAAAATAATGAATAAAAATATATACAGCAAACAGTTTTTCCCCTAAAACATTTTCCTTTCTGACATAGCAAACAGAAACTGAGTTACAAGCACAGGTTGTTTATATACAATGTTTTAAGGTAGTTATGATGCAGGCTTATATCGCAATCCTATTTGGGAATTTAGGCAAATGAGATAAATTATGATGAGTTGGTTCTGTGTTTTATTTTCACAGACTACTTTCTGAAATCAGTAATTGTCTTGTTCTGGTAAAAGCAAGCCTTCAAATTAGATATGACTTTCTAAGTCTCTGGATGCTCACTTTGTGCACAGAAAGGGTGCTGAGGAGATGTTCTCAGCCAGGATAGAAGCTGGTTATAGATGAAGCACTAGGGACTGAGAAGAGCCAGGGATTCAGGATGGGTTGTGCGGGAGCAGGGGAAAGGACCCCGCTACCAGCCCACTGCTCCACCTGCCTGCAGTTTACTCTTTGCTCACATTGTTCTTGGTTAATGTGTTAGAGATGATCAAAGCTGTTACATTTAAAAGAAAAATGCCTGGTAGGCTGCAGTTTGTAAACAAACCAGAACAGCACTACAGTGCTTTTGAATCATTTGGCAAGAGATTAGGGAAAGCATTTGGATGGATTCCAAGAAGCATATTGCTGTGTCCAAATGACTGATTAACTGCGAGTGACTGGTAGTGAGTTGGTCCATGTTAGTTCAGGATCTCCAAACAAACAAACAAACAGAAAGGAACAACAAACATCAACAACCAAAAAAAAAAAAAAGCCCCCACAAAAACCCCATACAAGGGTTAGCAGCCTCAAAGACCAAAACTAGACAAACTCACGAAGATGAGAAAGAATCAACAACAACAACAAAAAATGCTGAAAACCTCAACGGCCAGAGTGCCTGTTCTCCTTCAAAAGATGGAAACATCTCTCCATCCGGGCACAGAACTGAACGGAGGATCAGATGGATGAACTGACAGAAGTAGGCTTCAGAAAATGGGTAATAACAAACTACACTGAGCTAAAGGAGCATGTTCTAACCCAATTCGAAAAAGCTAAGAACCTTGATAAAAGGTTAGAGGCATTGCTAACTAGAATAACCTGTTTAGAAAGGAAAATAAATGACCTGATAGACCTGAAAAACACAGCACAAGAACTTTGTGAAGTATACACCGAGTATCAATAGCTGAATCGACCAAGCAGAAGGAAGGGTATCGGAGTTTGAAGACCACCCTCTTGAAATAAGGCATGCAGACAAGACTAGAGAAAAAATAATGAAAAGGAATTAACACAGCCTCCAAAAAGTATGAAACTTCATAAAAAGACCAAACATATGATTGATTGGAGTACCAGAAGGAAATGGGGAGAATAGAAACAAGCAGAAAAACACCCTGCAGGATATTTTACAGGAGAACTTCCCCAACCTAGCGAGATAGGACTACATTCAAATTCAGGAAATACAGAGAACACTGTTAAGATACTCCATGAGAACATCAACACTAAGATACATAATCATCAGATTCTCCAAGGTCGAAATGAAGGAAAAACTGTCAAGGGCAGCCAGAGAGAAAGGCCAGGTCACCTACAAAGGGAAGCCTGTCAGACTAATGGTGGACCTCTCAGCAAAAATTCTACAAGCCAGAAGAGATTAGGGGCCAATATTCAACATTTTTGAAGAAAAGAATTTTCAATCCAGAATTTCATATCCAGCAAAACTAAGCTTCATAAGAAAAGGAGAAACACAAACCTGTTTAGACAAGCAAATGCTGAGGGATATCATTACCAACAGTTCTGCCCCGCAAGAACTCTTGAAGGAGCCACTAAAGAAGGAAAGGAAAAGGCAGCACCAGCCATTGCAAAAACACACCAAAGTTTAAAGACCAATGACACTATGAAGAAACTGCATCAACTAGTGTACAAAATAACCAAGTAGCATCATTACGAGAGGATCAAATTTATACATAGCAATACTAAACTTAAAATTAAATGGGAAAATGCCCCAATTAAAAGACACAACTGGCAAATTGGATAAAGAGTTAAGATCCATCTCACATGCAAAGACACACATACATAGGCTAAAAATAAAGGGATAGAAAAAAAATTACCAAGCAAATGGAAAGCAAAACAAAAAAAAAGAAAAGAAAAAGCAGGTGTTGCAATCCTAGGCTCTGACAAAACAAACTTTAAACCAACAAAGATCAAAAAAGACAAAGAAGGGCATTACATAATGGTAAAGGAAACAATTCAACAGGAAGAGCTAACTACTCTAAATATATATGTACTGAATAGAGGAACACCTAGATTCATGAAACAAGTGCTTAGAAACCTACAAAGAGACTTAGACTTCCACACAATAACAGTGGGAGACTTTAATATCCCACTGCCAGTATTAGATCTATGAGAAAGAAAATTAACAAGGATATTGAGTACTTGAACTAAGCTATGGATCAAGCGGACCTAGTAGATGTGTACAGAACTCTCTACCCCAAATCAACAGCATATACATTCTACTCAGTGCCACATGGCATTTATTCTAAAATCGACCACATAGTTGAAAATAAAACACTCCTCAGCAAATGCAAAAAAACTAACATCATAACAAAAAGTCTCTCAGACCACAGTGCACAGTGCAATCAAATGAGAACTCAGGACTAAAATACTCACTCAAAACCTCACAATTACATGGAAATTGAACAACCTGCTCTTGACTGACTCCTGGGTAAATAATGAAATGAAGGAAAAAAATCAAGAAATTACTTGAAACCAGTGAGAACAGAGACAACCTATCATAATCTCTAGGACACAGCTAAAGCAGTGTTAAGAGGGGAAATTTAGATACTAAATGTCCACATCAGAAATCTAGAAAGATCTAAAATCGACACCCTAACATCACAATAAAAAGAGCTAAAGAGGCAAGGGCAAACTAATCAAAAAGGTAGGAGAAGACAAGAAATAACTAAGAACAGAGCAGAACTTAAAGAAAAAAAGACATAAAAAACCCTCCAAAAGAATCAATGAATAAAAGAGCTGGTTTTTTTGAAAAAAAAAAAAAAAAAAAAACTAAGAAAATAGATAAACTGCTAGCTAGACTAATAAAGAAGAAAAGAGAAGAATCAGATAGACACAATAAAAAGAATGACAAAGGGGATATCACCACTGACATCACAGGATACAAACTACCTTCTATACAAACTACTTACTATAAACAACTCTATGCAAATAAACTAGAAAATTTGGAAGAAATAAATTCCTGGACATGTACACTCTCCCAAGACTAAACCAAGAAGAAGCTGAATTCCTGAATAGACCAATAACAAGTTCTGAGATTGAGGCAGTAATTAATAGCCTACCAACCAAAACAAGCTCAGTACCAGATGGATTCACACACAGCTGAGTTCTACCAGAGGTAATAATAATAATAATAATAAAGCTGGTACTATTCCTTCTGAAACTATTCTAAACAACTGAAAAAGAGGAATGCCTCTCTAACTCATTTTATGAAGCCAGCATCATCCTGATATCAAAACCTGGCAGAGACATAACAAGAAAAGCAAACTTCAGGCCAATATCCCTGATGAACATCGATGCAAAAATCCTCAATAAAATACTGACAAACAGAATCCAGCAGCACATCAAAAAATTAGGCAACACGATCAAGTCAGCTTCATCCCTGAAATGTAAGGCTGGTTCAACACACAACAATCAATAAATCCATCATATAAACATAACCAAAGACAAAAACCACATGATTATCTCAATACATGCAGAAAAGGCCTTTGATAAAATTCAACATCTCTTCATGTTAAAAACTCTCAATAAACTAGATATTGATGGCACATCTCAAAATAATTAGAGCTATTTATGACAAACCCATAGCCAATAGCATACTGAATGGGCAAAAGCTACAAGCATTTCCTTTGAAAACTGGCACAAGACAAGGATGCCCTCTCTCACCACAACTATTCAGTATAGTATTGGAAGTTCTGGACAGGGCAATCAGGCAAGAGAAAGAAATAAAATGTATTCAAATAGGAAGAGAGAAAGTCCAATTGTCTCTGTTTTCAGATGACATGATTTTATATTTAGAAAACTCCATTTTCTCAGTCCAAAAATTCCTTAACCTGATAAGCAACATCAACAAAGTCTCAGGATACAAATCAATGTGGAAAAATCACAAGCATTCCTTCACACCAAAAAATGGACAAGCAGAGAGCCAAATTATGAATAAACTCCCATTCACAATTGCTACAAAGAGAATAAAATACCTAGGAATACAGATAGCAAGGGATGTGAAGGACCTCTTCAAGGAGAACTACAAACCACTGCTCAAGGAAATAAGAGAAGACACAAACAAACTGAAAAACATTCCATCCTCATGGATAGGAAGAATATTGTGAAAATGGCTATACTGTCCAAAGTAATTTATAGACAGTGCTATCTCCATCGAACTACCATTGACATTCTTCACAGAATTAGAAAAAAATATTTTAAATTTCATATGGAATCAGAGAAATCCCAGTATAGCCAAGACAATCCCAAGCAAAAAGAACAAAGCTGGAGGCATCACACTACCTGACTTCAAACTATACTGCAAGGCTACAGTAACCAAAACAGCATGGTACTGTACTGGTACCAAAACAGACATATAGACCAATGGACAGAACAGAGACCTCAGAACAGAGACCTCAGAACACCACACATCTACAATCATCTGATGTTCAACTAACCTGACAAAAAACAAGCAAGGGGGAAAAGATTTTCCATTTAATAAATGGTGCTGGGAAAACTGGCTAACCATATGCAGAAAACTAAAACTGGACCCCTCCCTTATACCATAAAGAAAAATTAACTCAGGATGAATTAAAGACTTAAATGTAAAACCCAAAACCATAAAGGCCCTAGAAGAAAACCTAGGTAATACCATTCAGGACATAGGCATGGACAAAGATTTCATGTCAAAAACACCAAAAGCAACGAAAGTCAAAATTGACAGATGGGATCTAATTAAACTAAAGAGCTTCTGCAAAGCAAAAGAAACTATCATTAGAGTGAACAGGCAACTTACAAAATGGGAGAAAAATTTTGCAATCTACCCATCTGTCAAAGGTCTAATATCCAGAATTTACAAGAAACTTAAACAAATTTACAAGAAAAAAAACAACCCCATCAAAAAGTGGGCAAAGGATATGAACAGACACTTCTCAAAAGAAGACACTGATGCAGCCAACAAACATGAAGAAAAACTCAATATCACGGACCATTGGAAAAATGCAAATCAAAATCACAATGAGATATCATCTCATGCCAGTCAGAATGGCAATTATCAAAAAGTCAGGAAACAAATTCTGGCAAGGCTCTTGAGAAATAGAATGCTTTTACACTGTTGGTGGGAATGTAAGTTAGTTCAACCATTGTGGAAGACAGTATGGCAATTCCTCAAGAATCTAGAACCAGAAATAACATTTGACCCACCAATTTCATTACTGGGTATACACTCAAAGGAATAGAAATCATTCTACTGTAAAAACACCTGTACATATATGTTTAATGCAGTACCATATACAATAGCATAGATGTGGAAGCAACCCAAATGTCCATCAACAATAGACTGGATAAAGAAAATGTGGTACATACACACCAAGTAATACTATGCAGCCATAAAAAGGAATGACTCACGTCCTTTACAGGGACATGGATGAAGCTGGAAGCTATCATCCTCAGCAAACTAACACAGGAACAGAAAACCAAACACCACGTGTTCTCACTCATAAGTGGGAGTTGAACAATGAGAACACATGGACACAAGGAAACAACACACACCAGAGGCTGTTGGGGGATGGGGGGTGAGGGGAGGAAACTTAGATTGGTCAAGAGGAGCAGCAAATCACAATGGCATGTATACCTATGTAACAAACCTGCACATTCTGCATCTGTACCCCATTTTAAGAAGAAATTTTTTTAAATGACAAACTTGTCAGGATAGCTGCAACATTGAACAGAAATATGTATATATAACAAAGATGTTTTCAAAATTAATTTTAAAAATAAATTTTTTAAAAGGCCATAGAACTAAAATTCACAGATCTCAGAAAAGGTTGAATCTGCTCTGGGACCTGTTATTAGCCTTATTGCTAATAAATATTTGTACTGTGACAAAATTTGGTCTAAAACTTGCTTTCTTTGTAACATGCCATCTAGTAGGAGGCATTACAGAGGATACCTGAAGTCTTTGCTACTTTACCTAGTACAGGGCACCTGCCCTTAAAACATACCCTCACCCACACCCATTGTGAATGACCAAATTACATGGTTGGTTTATTTCAAGCACATATCCTCATCTCAAACACAGTGGCAGAACACTATGTCCCATGCTAAATTTTGGATTGTCCCCAAATTGTACAGTTTTTCCCCTTGACAGTAGATTCTGTTCAAATGTCTAAAAGCCACCCTTACTAGCAGATGCCTTACAAATACATACACCCAAATTCAATTTAGCATGACTAGAATAATCAAACCAAAAATTATAGAAGAAATTAACACTTAAGATGATCAGACACCCTCAGCAAAGTTCATGTTCTCCTTACAGCAGAGAACACCAATTGCTTTTTGAAGACTTTTTACATTATTTTTATTTTATAGATAGATCAACATGACATGAATTTTCCTCATATCAGATGCTGACTTGTAAGCCTAATTATATCCATATTTAAAGTATTATTGAGTTTTCTCATTAGATTTTCCACACAGAGGCAAGGAGAGTGGCGACCTAGTTATTTTCCAGGGCATAAGTTTAAAATGCTATAAAACTGATGTAGAAACTGTGGGAATAAAGAGAAGATCATAGCATGTCCGTGTTTATTTTTATTCCATTCAGCTGCTTGGATTTTATGTTTCAAAAACTGAACTATGGTCGGGCATGGTGGCTCACGCCTGTAATCCCAGCATTTGGGAGACTGAGGCGGGTGGATCACCTGAGGTCAGGAGTTTGAGACCAGCCTTGCCAACACAGGTAAAACCCATCTCTACTAAAAATTCAAAAAAAAATTAGCTGGGCATGGTGGCTTGTGCCTGTAATCCCAGCTACTTGGGAAGCTGACGCCAAGAGAATCGCTTGAACCTGGGAGTCGGAGGTTGCAGTGAGCCAAGATCCCACCACCACACTCCAGGCTGGGTGACAGAGCCGGACTCAGTCTCAAAACAAAACTACTGAACTACCGCCATACCCTGCAATGCGATATTTAAGAAGATGGCCGAAGAAGACAATCAGCAAATGCTTGATGCATCCATCTGAAGCACCTACTTTAGGGCTGGTCAAAGACAAATTATGGATTAAAACTCAGTTTTGGGTGGCTTTCCAACTTCCCCTTAAGCAGCCTGTAAGGACAAGATGATAGATGCTATTGTCACTATTTTGGTTGATAGATGCCGTTAACTAGAATAAATAAACTGATATCTGTGAAAATACTATATTCAACTCAACATAAGACTCTGAGGGCTATTTATAGTAATTTTCTAAGTGAATTTCAAGCTTTCCAGTTTCGCAACTTTAAATTGAAAGCAACAATACCTATGCATGTTGTTTTAGTCAGGGTTTTCTAGAGAGACAGTAGTGATAGTGTACATAGAATATAAAAAGAAATGTATCAGGGGAACTGACTCACTTGATTACGAAGGTTGAGAAATCCCAGCGGCGGCTGTCTGCAAGCTGGAGAATCAGAAAAGCCAGTAGTATGGCTCAGTTTAAGTCCAAAGGCCTCAACACCAAGGAAGCTAATGGTGTAAACCTCAGACTAAGGCTGAAGGCTCAAGAGCTAGGGGGCTTCTGGTGTGAGTCCAGTAATCCAAAGGCTGGAGAACCTGGAGTTGCAAGTGTGGGGAAAGAAAAGCATTCCGCTACCAGAGGAGAAAGATAATTCACCCTTCCTCCACCTTTTGTTCCATACAGGCCCCTAGCCAATTGGATGGTGCTTGTCCACATTCAGGGTGGATCTTCCCCACTCAGTCCATTGACTCACACACCGGTCTCCTTTAGAAGCATCCTCACAGGCACCCCTGGGGCAGCTTTCTAATCAAAAGCAAAACCATCTGAGATTCATTTCAGCAGAAGAGAGAGAGGCTCAGAGCCTACTGAGGCATTTAGAATAAACAATGCTTTACCAGCTGAGTATCCCTTAATCTATCAAGTTGATACCCTAAAGTAACCTTTCACTCATTGATATCAGATGTGAAGGACTCATTCAACAAACACTTAAAACACTCATTGGGTAACTACTATATTCAAAGCATCCTGTTATGTTCTGGAAGTCCAAGTGGTTGAAAATCGGATTTACAATTATACCTTAATCAAAAGTATAAAAAGTAAAAAAGTGGAAAACAAATGGTCTAATTCAAAGAAGGAAAAATACAGGCATTTGTCAAAAAGGTGTAACTTTTTCAAATAGTATTTGTCTACTTTTTTGAAGCTAAAATATGGGTCTTAATTTTGGCTGCTCTCATGAGAAGTACTGATGATTCTTTTGTAACAGTGCTGGTCAGTGCCAAGGGTCACTTTTGTCCCCCTTCCAGGGCTAGCTAATTAGAATTTTAGAGAAGTGGGAACATCCACCCCAACAGGCTTCTATATGCAAAAAGCTCTGTAAGTGATAATGTATGCAGTGAGCATTGAGAACCACTGACTCAGCAAAGCAACTGGGGAAGGAATGTTGGTTTCCCTTCCATTTTCTGAGAGTTTGTTACCAAGTTCAGCGTAAGCAGGGTAGAAGAGCTACTTGTCAAACCATCCTTTTTATTTGGAAGATTGGAAATGATCCTCGAATCCAAGTTTCCCTCCAATTACTGATGATTATGGCAGTCAAAAAGAGAAAAAGAAGATAAGAACTTAGACTAAAATACAAGGTGACGAGAAAAATCTGATTAAAGGACAAATGTTTCAACTATAGTTCAAAGTTTGCTTTGCCGTGTTCCAAGCTGATAACGGGATCTCTATTTACTCCTCACAGCATTCCTTTCAGGAGGCACTGTACTTTCTACGGTTTACACTCAAATCCTGTAAAGCAGCATTTCTTTTACAACCTTTCCCATCTTGGGCTTTCTCAATTTATATGTTTTCATGAAAGCCACTCATACTTTGTATTTTGTTTGCTGTTATTTTTAATTTGAAAATAGTTAAATCATTCATTTACATTGTATCTTTGGAAGGACGCACACCTGGTTTAATTCTTAATTCTCCCTCCCATAAAACATTTCCCTCTGAGAAGTCCCCAGGTCATGATTATCAGCTTTCCCTCAGCTCTTGTTGGCCTTCTTGTTAATAGTACTCCATAAGGTTAACACTCCATGTGTTCTCACTCCACAGAATGCAATTTAGATTTTACTGTATAATCATGTGATTCTGAATGCATAATAAATACTGCCTTTGTTATTAGTTATTCCATGCATTTATAATTTGTCTTCCCAAGTAGATGGTAAACATTTTGTCTGCTAACTTATAGTTCTGCAAATTCAAGAAAGGGCTGTGCTTCGTCAACTTTTACTTATCGAAAACCCCCACGTTCCATTACTCCTGACCATTGAGGGTTAATTACTATTGATTTTTCAAGTAAACAGAGAAAAGGGAATCAATTACTGAAATCTCTACGTAAAAGCACCAAATTCTCATCATTTTTCCAGTCATTAAAAGTTGCTGCATGAATCCTACTATCTCCAAGAAGCATATTTTTTAAAAAGTGTAGCTGACTTACTCTGCACACATTTAAACCTACATAAAATATTTCCCTCTCCTGCAATGGGTTTTCTTTTTTTAAGTGTATTTTCACAAGTCAGAGGAAAACTCAGATTTAAAGAGATCTCTAAAATCCCTTAGTGGGACATTCTGTAAAATGCTCTTCCAAGAAGATAATTCCATTGTGGACTTCATGACAGTTCTTTGTGTGGTTAATCACAAGCAAAGTAGCATGAATCAAGCTCTGGAGAGATTTATCGTGCCTCTTTTCCTTGGGATTTCTCAAAGGCATTTTATATTGTCTCATTTGGGCCATCTATGTGAAAGTTTACCTTAGAAAAAAGGTCACATAATAGTATGATGTCCAGAAAGGATTGTCTGAAATCCGCTGAGTTGACTAAAGCATTTTGCTTTATTTTGGGACCAAAAAAGATTTAATAAACTTCCAGTTATTCATGCATATGAGGTAAAAATAGACCAAATGACCAAAAAGTCAATCAGAAAATGGTCTTGCTGGTACAAATTATTTAAATTACAAGTAACAGAACCTACTTATCATAGTCTTTGGGGAAAAAAGTGCATAGGGAGAGATTTAATGGAAGAACAAAAAATATATCACTATGCTTTGTGCAATTAGGTGTCACAGCAAAAATAAACTCAGAAAGTGAACAAGAGACTCCATATCAGGAGCAGCGTGTCCTTTTTATTTTTATTTATTTATTTTTTTGCTGTTCTCATGATATCTGTCTCATTTTGCTTATGCCTTCTTCTGCCTCTTCTGCTTATGCCAATTCTGCAGATTGAGGGGTTTTTTGTTTGTTTGTTTGTTTGTTTGTTTTGAGACTGAGTTTTGCCCTTGTCACCCAGGCTGGAGTGCAATGACTGATCTTGGTTCACTGAAACCTCTGCCTCCTGGGTTCAAGTGATATTCATACCTCAGCCTCCTGAATAGCACCGGCATGCACCACTACACCTAACTAATTTTGTATTTTTAGTAGAGAATGGGTTTCACCTGTTGGCCAGGCTGGTCTCAAACTCATGACCTCAGGTGATCTGCCCACCTTGGCCTCCCAAAGTGCTGGGATTACAGGTATGAGCCACTGTGCCCCACTAGATTTAGTTTTTATGTCTGCTATAGACATGACTACATCAATACTTTTCATATCATTTTTTTAGATGATGTGAACTCTAAGATCACATAATAAAAAAGATAATGAGATTTCCACTTTCAGTAATTGAAAATCAGATAGCTCAGAACAACATTCACTCAGATGACATACAAAAGATGAGAAAAAATCTTGTTGGCATCATATAGATAAGGAGATATTGAAGACTCACTAGATCAAGATTCAGGAGAAGATGAAAAGGCAGAGACAGGCACCCAGCAGTGGCAGCTACTTTCCTGGAGGCTTCTGTTGATTTCTAAAGAAGCTGCTCGGTTACTAAGCCATACTTTTGTCAGCTTCATAGAGTTTGGAGGACAGAAGATGAAGCCTGTTTGGTTAAAATTTATTTAGTTTACCCTCCTATTTACAATTTCATTATTTTTTGCTCCATCCTGCATCTTCAAGATTCACTCTTGCAGTTAATTCACTTCTTTTAAAAGAAGTACTAAATAAAATATTAACTGCAAAGTGGAGAAACTGATAAATCCCTGTGCTTAGATTGGAAACTTTTAGGTTAAGACTTCTAGAGTTAAGTCTTCTAGGCTTAACTCTAGAAGACTCAACCGGAAGTAAACTGTCTCTGACATGGATATGGCCCAATGTCAAGTCATGGAGTTTGATAAAATTTTGAAATTGAATTAAGATAATACCAGATTAGAGATAATAGTGCCCAAGGGTATAGGACAGAGCAAACAAAATATTTCTTCTGAGAAAAATAGCATTACCCAAGCTTCAAATTATTTCTACGAGCACTTTTTCAAATAAAATGTCTGGATCTCATTTATAATAACCAGACATACAAAAAAAAAAAAAAAAGAAAGAAAAGATGAATATAAATCAGCAGAAACAATACACAGTCATACCAATTGAAGTTGGTCCATAGGTTTGAACTAACAAATACAGACTTTAAACGGACTCAAAATAACTATGTTGGTCATATTCAATGAGTTCAAAAGAAAACTGGAATATTAAAAAATACCTAGCATATTTTTAAATATGAAAAAAATAGAAATTATAAGGCACAAAGTTCTAAAAACTAAAATTTAGAACTTAATTGATAAGTATAACAACTAATTAGGCACAGCTAAAAAGAGAATCAGTAAGCTGGGAGGTAGGTCAGAAGAAATAATTTAGATTAAAGAACAGAAAAACAAATGAATGAAATGCACCAAAGAGAGGTGATAAGAAGCATAGATAATACAGCAGAAAGGGCAAACATATCTTTATCTCCAGTCCCAGAAAAAAAGAAAAGAGAAAGGATATTGTAAAAACAATATTTGAGAAGGTAACAACTGTGAATATTCCAAATGTGATGAAAGACATCATCCACAGAGCTAAAGGAGTCCAAGCATAACAAATACAAGGAAATCCACACCAACACATATCATAACAAAATCTACAAAAAAATCAAATGTAAAGAGATAATTGTAAAAGCAGCTAGAGAAAAAGATATACTATTTTCAAAAGAGCAATAATTAGATCAAGAGATGACTTCTTATCAAACAAAAATATGATTATCTCCTCAATGGATTGAAAGGAAATAATTGATTTTTATGCCATCGAAAATATTCAGAATTAAGCAAAGTAAAGATATCTTCATACCATAGAAAAAATAGAGACTCTATCACCTGCAAAACTGCATTAAAAGAAGTACTAAAGAACGATCTCTAAATAGAAGGACAAGTTTTTAGATGAATCTTAGAGATGCAGGATGGAGTAAAAATTAATAAAATTGTAAATAGGTTGGTAAACTAAATAAATATTAACCACATAAACCAGTTATAATAATGTCTTAATGAAGTTTTTTCTTTTTTTCTTGGAGATAGTGTCTCATTCTGTCACCCAGGCTGCAGTACAGTGGCACTACAATGGCTCCACTGTAGCCTCAAACTCCTGGGCTCAAGCTTTCCTCCTGCTTAAGGCTCCTGCATAGCTAGCACTACAGGTGTGCACCACCATGACTGCAATTATTTCATTCTTTGTAGAGACATGGTCTTCATTGTTTCCCAGGCTGATCTCAAACTCCTGGCTTCAAGCCATCCTCTGCTGAGATTTAATACACACACACACACACACACACACACACACACACACACACACACACGCACACACCCCTGTTCTATAGAGTAATCCATAGGTCAGAAACTAGCTCATTGATTATCCTTACAAGAAGTCTATTAAAGAGAGAAGGCAAATGTCTTAACTTGAAGCTGATGGACGTTGTTGAAAAAATGCCTCTCTCCCCACTCCATTTTATCCATCCCTCTACAAGAAACAGAAGGAAGCTGATCAAAGTAGTCAAGACTGACTAAATGTCTCAATATTCCAAATATATGTATATTCATAAAATCTAGAGAAATGGGGCCCTGACCACTGGCAGTCTGTAAGACACAATATTAGGGATAGCTGGATTATATAACTACTGCCCAGGTTGGTCAGGAAACATTTCTCACACAAATAAGATGTCTTAACCACCAAAAAAAACAGAATATAACATTAACTTTAAAAATTAAAAATAGAAGGGTAAATAATTATTTGGAAGTGTTTGCCATTTTTGAAAATATATACTTATCTGCATTCAAGTTTGGAAGATTTTGTTTATTAGATCACCAAGGCAATATTGTTTTTTAACTATATTTTATGTGGCTCAAGCAAAAGCATAAATTCTTAATATTGCAATAGACTTTCCATAATACAACTATCTAGTCTATTTGCAAAGGTTTTTCTTCTCAGAAATTTTATTTCAGAATAAAATACTAGTCATTACAGTGAAAATATAAACAGGACTATTTACAATATAAACACATACTCAAACCTACAACTTTCCAAAATCCCTCTCCTTCACTTTTTTCCTTCTAACATTGGATTAATGTGTTCATTTTCAAAGGAATTTGATGGGGCGTACTAAAAGTTAGAAAAAACATTGTGATTGTTTCATAGTAGTTTATAGATGTTGAATACTAAGTCATAGGTGATACAATAAGCATAACTGCAGAAATATTTCAAGATAATTTTTGGCATACTGCATGCTTTCACATAAATTAATTTAAAAATATTCACCTAAACAGAAATATAATTAGACTCATCATGTCAAAATTGACTGCTTGTAATTTTATATCTGTTAAACATAAGGTGAGATTATCTTCATTGACTGTTAGATAATAACTAGAGCAAGTTATCTGAGAGATACTGTTCTGCAAAAACAATAGGGTAAATTGGTTAACAGTAAATAGAATGCTGTTTCAGTGAATGCCACATTTTTGTAAAAAATCTTAGGGTTTAAAATAATAATAAATGAGAATTTATTGAGCTTTCTGAGGAAATATTTACTGAAACAGTTAATATTTTCTGAAGAATAACAAAAAATAAGATACCAGCTGAAGAGAATGAATAAAGATAATTTTATTCTCAAACAATTAAATTATATACATTTCTTGATCATCCAACAACTTGATAATCACTTTATAAAAACTGGTTTGAACACTTTGAAATAAACACAGACTTCTTTCTGCAGAGCTCTCAATGACAGGGACACTATTAGATGGAGATTGCAGAAAAGCTCTCACCAACTTCAATGTATTTTAATTTAAAATTCCGCTACTGACATGTTGTAACCATGACAGCAAAGAGGGCCTTTCTGCAGCTGTGTAGAATAAGGAGATAGGCTCTTTTTAGCACAATATCCATCAAAAAGATTAAGTAATGAAACAGGACACATTCCTGTCACTTCTACATCTGCCTGCTGTGCAAGTACACAAAGAGAGAAAGAAGCCGTCAGTTTGAGCAGCATTTTCCAGTCTGAGGCTTTTAGGAAAATTACAGGGCACTGAAGAATTAGTTCACATTGGAGCTGATTGGTGTCGCAGTCAAAAGGAGGAAAGACTCCTTGTCCTTTCACAATAGGGATTTGTCTTCCCTGAGCAAAGCTAATCACCTCCCATACTCGCAAAACTAATGATACAGCTAATCAAAAGAAATCATCCACTGAAGTGAAGTCTTCACAGGTTCTTGGTTTGGTACAAAATCGATTTTGATTTTCATAAATTCCAGGCAGCTTTGACTGTGTTGTCAACATCTGCACAGGTAATAATGTTGCTGGATATTTGAAGGTTGTTCCAATGTTCTGTCCTAGAAAGATATCTCTGGTGCCTGTTAATATTGGTAGATGTTCTGATTCCAAATAAAGTGCAATTTTTCATTATCCATCATAGTATCACTTGAGTGATTATATTAAACAGGATAGACTTCTCATCTTTCCCAGTCAAAAAACAAATGTTTGACAATAGTGGCCTCTTCACTTGGAATCTCTAATCACAGTTCTTGGCATTGCTTCCTTCTGAGTTTTAGCTCAGAGTTAACAGAGAATAACAAACATATTATTGTGTTATTCAGCAAGGACAGAGGAGAAAAAGTGAAATATTTTAGCAATGTCTAAATCAATTGTTTACTGAGGATTTATCACTGTAAAATCATTCAAAAAGTTTTGAGGAAATCTGTCCAAACTAGGGAAGGCAGACTTAATACTAATAAACACATTTAGGAAAGTTGGTTGCCACCTGTGTTTTTAAAAATTAAAATGTTTAAAGATCAACGGTAGCTTGCTTGATGGGGATAGCATTGAATCTATAAATTACTTTGGGCAGTATGCCCATTTTCATGATATTGATTCTTCCTAACCATGAGCATGGAATGTTTTTCCATCTGTTTATGTCCTCTCTTATCTCCTTGAGCAGTGGTTTGTAGTCCTCCTTGATAAGGTCCTACATGTCCTTTGTTAGTTGTATTCCTAGGTATTTTATTCTCTTTGTAGCAATTATGAATGGGAGTTTCCTCATGATTTGGCTCTCTGTTGGTCTGTTATTGGTGTATAGAAATACTTGTGATTGTTTTGATTTTGTATCCTGAGATTTTGTTGAAGTTGCTTATCATCTTAAGGAGATTTGGGGCTGAGACAATGGAGTCTTCTAAATATACAATTATGTCATCTGCAAATAGAGACAATTTGACTTCCTCTTTCCTATTGACTCTTTATTTCTTTTTCTTGCCTGATTGCTCTGGCCAGAACTTCTAATACTATGTTGAATAGGAGTGATGAGAGAGGGCACCTTTGTCTTGTGCTAGTTTTCAAAGGGAATGCTTCCAGTTTTTGCCCATTCAGTATGATATTGACTGTGGGTTTGTCAGAAAGAGCTTTTATTATTTTGAGATACATTCCATCAATACCTAGTTTATTGAGAGTTTTTAGCATAAAGGGCTGTTGAATTTTGTCAAAGGCCTTCTCTGCATCTATTGAGATAATCATGTGGTTTTCATCTTTGGTTCTGTTATGTGATGGATTACATTCATAGATATGCATATGTTGAACCAGCCTTGCATCCCCAGGATGAAGCCAACTTGATCATGATGGATAAGCTTTTTGATGTGCTGTTGGATTTTGTTTGCCAGTATTTTATTGAAGATTTTCACATCAATGTTCATCATGGATATTGGCCTGAAATTTTCTTTTTTAGTTGTGTCTCTGCCAGGTTTTGGTATCAGGATGATGTAGGCCTCATAAAATGTGTTAAGGAGGATTCCCTCTTTTGGTAGGGTTTGGAATAGTTTCAGAAGAAATGGTACCAGTTCCTCTTTGCACATTTGGTAGAATTTGGCTGTGAACCCATCTGGTCCTGGACTTTTTTTGGTTGGTAGGCTATTAATTGCTGCCTCAACTTCAGACTTTGTTATTGGTCTATTCAGGAAATCAACTTCTTCCTGGTTTAGTCTTGGGAGGGTGTAAGGAATTTATCCATTTCTTCCAGATTTACTGGTTTATGTGAATAGAGTTGTTTGTAATAATCTCTGATGGTAGTTTGTATTTTTGCGGAGTTGTTGGTGATATCCCCTTTGTCATTTTTTTATTGCATCTATTTGATTCTTCCCTCATTTCTTTTTTGTTAGTCTGGCCAGCAGTCCATCAGTTTTGTTGATCTTTTCAAAAAATCAGCTCCAGGATTCATTGATTTTCTGAAGGGTTTTTTGTGTCTCTATCTTCTTCAGTTCTGCTCTGATATTAGTTATTTCTTTCTTCTGCTAGCTTTTGAATTTGTTTGATCTTGCTCCTCTAGTTCTTTTAATTGTGATATTAGGGTGTTGACTTTAAATCTTTCACTTCTCATGTGGGCATTTAGTGCTATAAATTTCCCTCTAGACACTGCTTTAAATGTGTCCAAGAGATTCTGGTACATTGTGTCTTTGTTTTCATTGGTTTTGGAGAACATCTTTATTTCTGCCTTCATTTCATTATTTATCCAGTAGTCATTCAGGAGCATGTTGTTCAGTTTTCATGAAGTTGTGTGGTTTTGAGTGAGTTTCTTAATCCTGAGTTCTAATTTGATTGCACTGTGGTCTAAGAGACTGTTTGTTATGATTTCCATTCTTTTACATTTGCTGAGGAGTGATTTACTTCCAATTATATGGTCAATTTTAGAATAAGTGTGATATGGTGCTGAGAAGAATGTATATTCTGTGGATTTGGGGTGGAGAGTTCTGTAGATGTCTATTAGATTTGCTTTATCCAGATCTGAGTTCAAGTCCTGGATATCCTTGTTAATTTTCTGTCTCATTGATCTGTCTAATATTGACTATTATTGTGTGGGAGTCTAAGTCTCTTCATAGATCATTAAGAACTTGCTTTATGTATCAGAGTGCTCCTGTATTGGGTACGTATATATTTAGGATAGTTAGCTCTTCTTGTTGCATTGATCCTTTTACAAGTATGTAATGCCCTTCTTTGTCTCTTTTAATCTTTATTGTTTTAAAGTCTGTTTTATCAGAGACTAGGATTGCAACACCTGCTTTTTTTTTCTTTCCATTTCCTTGGTAAATCTTCCCCCACCCCTTTATTTTGAGTCTATGTGTGTCTTTGCACATGAGATAGATCTCTGGAATACAGCATACAGATGGATCTTGACTTTTTATCCAATTTGCCAGTCGGTGTCTTTCTATTGGGGCATTTAGCCCTTTTACATTTAAGGTTAATATTGTTATGTGTGAGTTTGATCCTGCTATTTTGATACTAGCAGGTGGTTTCGCCTGTTAGTTGAAGCAGTTTCTTCATTGTTCTGATGGTCTTTACCGTTTGGTATGTTTTTGCAGTGGCTGTTACTGGTTGCTCCTTTCCATGTTTAGTGCTTCCTTCAGGAGCTCTTGTAATACTATGAAGCCATAAAAAAAGAATGAATCCATGTCCTTTGCAGGGACATGGATGGAACTGGAAACCATCATTCTCAGCAAACTGACACAAGAACAGAAAACCAAACACCACACGTTCTCACTCATACGTGGGTGTTGAACAATGAGAACACATGGACATAGGGAGGGGAATATCACACACCAGGGCCTGATGGGGGTGGGAGAGCTAGGGGAGGAATAGCGGGGAGTGGGAGGATTGGGGAAGGATAACATTAGGAGAAATACCTAATATAGATGATGGGAGGAATGAATGCAATAAACTACCATGGCATGTGTATACCTATATAACAAACCTGCATGATCTGCACATGTATCCCAGAACTTAAAGTATATATATAAAAAAAATTAAAATGCTGGCATAGTTATCAAGCTATTTAGCTTAATTTTTTTTTTTTTTTTTTTTTTGAGACTGAGCCAAGGTCTGTCACCCAGGCTGAAGTGTAGTGGCATGATCTTAGCTCACTGCAATCTCCATCTCCTGGGTTCAAGCAATTCTCCTGCCTCAGACACACAAGTAGGTGGGATTTCAGGTGCATGCCACCAAGCCCAGCTAATTTTTATATGTTTAGTAGAGACAGGGTTTTGCCATGTTCACCAGGCTGCTCTTGAACTCTTGACCTCAGGTGTTCTGCCACCTCGGTGTTCCAAAGTGCTGGGATTACAGGTGTGAGCCACTGCACCCAGCCTCAGCCTTAATTTCATAAAAGTACTAAATGACAGTAGGCCCTCAGGCATTCTTGCTGCAAAACTTAATTCTGTAATACCCTTAGAAAAGGAAGAGCAAGAAATCATTGAAAAGTCAAAGTCCAATGAAAACAGCTCAGAAAACTGAAAATTTGAATTATTTTGTTAAATTCAATTCAATATTAAAAACACATGTATCATTTTAAAGATATCTTCAAATGTGTAAAATTAAAGTCTAGTAGCAAATCTATATAAATTGCTTGATGGAAAAGGGTCAAATGATAGCAACTGAAGAATAATCAGATTGCTTTAGTCCAAATCCTCTTTTTTTTGGTTGTTTTAATACTCACAAGGTAAACCTGTCATATGCAGTTGAGAGTACTGCAGTGAGACCAGAGTTAATCTTTCTTGGAAGAAACAAAATTTCATTTAAATGGAGCAATTCAAGAGACTTTAATAAAGGGACTATTTAGAGAGGTGTAGGCAAAGTTAATGAAATCCAGATATAGCAAAACAGGAAGCTGCTACCATGGTAGGCTGGAAAGAAGTAAGGGTGTAAATAAAGTCATCAGAACAGAGTAAGAGGTTGAGTCATAGAGGAAAGGCTGCCCAATAGCCTATATAGCCTACGCAATAGTCTTAGGGGCCCACAGCCACTGCCAGAACCCTAAAACATAGCAGGGAGGGAATGGTGAAGAAATAACCCTACTTCTTCCTTTTTCACTGCAATGTCTTGTTAATGGCTATATTAGATAAACTCAGCAATAAACCAGCAGACAAGAGAATCCAGGCAGTGCTGCCCCTAAGTGTCAACTATGCAGGACAACATGTAGAGAATAGAAGGATTGAGAATGAGTCTGAGTAAATGTGGAATAACCAGAGTACAATGTATGTCTATTGATAATTCAGTTTATTGTACTAGCTACAAATAAATGAGCAGATATTTCTGCTGATTTGTAGTAATTTCAATTATTCCTTCCTCTAGTCTCTTATGGCCATAAATTATTTAACTCTCTCTCTATTGTTGGATTAATTTGTTTTAAATTTCATACTATTATAATCAATATTGCAATGAACATCCATTACTGTGAGGCACTGCAACAGAGTTATAGGAAATGTATATTTTAAAAGTTAACTTTATTGTAGTATAATATACTTACAATAAAAATAACATCACACTTTTTAAGTGTACAGGTAGATGACCCTTGACAATTGTACACACTCTTTTAAATATCATCAAGATATAGAATATTTATATTCCACACAAAAGTTTCCTTGCACCCCCTTGTAGTCAATCTCTTCGAACTATTACCTATTCTATGTGACCACTGGTCTGATTCTGTCAAATAGATTAGTCTTGTCTATTCTAGGACACTCTATAAATGGCATCTTTTGCTCAAATATCTGTGAAATGCAAACATATTGCTGTATCTATCAGTAGATTGTTTCCTTTTATTGATGAGAAGTTTTCTGGCATACAAATAAACTATAATTTGTTTATTCATTCACCTATCAATGCTTTTAATTTTTGACTTTCATGAATAAAGGTGTTATAAATATTTATGTAAAAACATACACATAGATTTTTCTATTGGGTAAATACTTGAAAAGAAAAGGCTGAGATATAGGATAAGTTCATGCTTTACTTTAGAAAAATGGCCAAACTGTTTTCCAAAGTGCTGTATCAATTTACAAATCCACCAGTAATTTTTATGAGTTCCAGTTGCTTTACATCCTCACCAACAATTAGTCTTATCAGTCTTTTTGATTTTAGCTATTCTAGTGAGTACACAGTAGTTTTGTTTTGTTTTTTTTTTTAACAGAGCTCTGTCACACAGGCTGGAGTGCAGTGGCATGGTCTGGGCTCACTGCAATCTCCACCTCCTGGTTCCAGTGATTCTTGTGCCTCAGTGTCCCAAGTAGCTGGGATTACAGGCTCACACCACCATGCCCAGCTAAGTTTTGTATTTTTAGTAGAGATGGGGTTTCACCATGTTGGCCAGGGTGCTCCCAAATGCCTGACCTCAGTTATCCACCCACCTCGGCCTCTCAAAGTGCTGGAATTACAGGCATGAGCCACTGAGCCTGGCCCCAGTCTTATCTTATTTTAAGTTGCATTTCCCTAACAACTGATGATATTGAGCATCTTTCTGCATAATTTCTTGGTCTTTTGCAGACCTTCTTTGATGAAACCTTCTTTGCCTATTTAAAAACTATCAGGTTGTCTTATCATAGGTTTATCACACACACAAAAGACAGGATGTTCTCTGCAGGCAGGTGAAGGACATGTGAAAGCTTGGAAATAGTTAGCAATCAGAAAGAGTCTGTAGGTAAACTGTGCTTACTCCTGAATTTTGTCCTAATCATGGGAGTCTCCAAAGAAGAAGGAAGGAGAGACATAAGCTTTGAAGATTGCCATAAAAATTGTCATTAGGACATATAAGTAACTATTATGTAATTAACATATTGGCTTTCTCTCTGACCAAGAGGGAATTCTTCAAATTATTTGTTTCTCTCCTCTCTCTCATGATCTCCATCAAAAAATAAAAATTAAAAAACCAAGTTACTCTAAAGACTCTCTCAGTTTTGACATCTTATGAGTTGATAAAGTAATAACCCCAAACTTTTAAATTCTCACCTAGCACAGTTTTTGGAAACACAGAGAACAGGCATTATTTACAGATGGAGTAATTTGCTTGTCAGGTGGAAGTGAGGCTATGTGATTTGCCATCTGGGGTGAAGTACTATGAGTTCAGTTGTTATATGAATCTTTTCTGTGCAGAATTGTCATTTATACTCCTGACGTGTGATTTTTTTCCCTTGGCCTTTAAATTTGAGCTGGTTGGGTTTCTGTTGTGTTTTTCCCTAACAACAGTCAAACTTTTCATTTTTTCATAGACTCACATACAGACAAGCAGTGATGTTTTACATAAGCACTTAATGTTCATGTAAAAATATATATATTTTAAAAGTAAATTATCAGTGGTGACATTTTATGTTATAAAGTATCAACTTTGTTTTAGCATAAAAGGATTAAAGATGTTAGTAAATTTCTGATGCTCATTTTATTTAAAATGTTTATAATTACATTAGTCACCCAAATTCTACCTCCACTAAATACTGGTCCCGATTACATATAAACATAGTATTGGGTAATTCTGGGTATTCAATGGTGAAGACATTTTCCTTTTGTTGTTTTGTTGTTGTTGTTGTTATAAATTTTAGCCTCTTTTTCTTTATTTTTAATTTTGTAAATTACTTTTTAATTTTTTGTGGCTATATATATAGTAGGTGTATATAGTTATGGGGTATATGAGATGTTTTGAAATAGGCATGCAGAACCACCATGGCATGTATACCTACATAACAAACTTGCATGTTCTGTATGTGTATCCCAGAACTTGAAAGTTAAAAAAGGAAAAAAAAGAAAAAAAAAATATATACACACACACACACACACACACACACACACACACACACACACATATATATATATATATATATATGAAATAGGTATGTGGAAGAAGGAAGAGCAGTGTGGAGTGGGAGCCCATCTGAGAGCCACATGGGGCAGGGGAGCCCCTACACCCCAGCCAAGGGAGGCAGTGAGTGAGCATACTACCTAGCCTAGAAAACTGTGCTTTTTACACAGAAGTGTGCAACCCACAGACCAGAAGATTCTGCAAGTGAGCCCACCATGTGACCAGAGCCTAAGGTCCCAACCACAGAGTAGCACAGATTCTCAACAGCCACTCAACTAGAATCTGCCTAAGCCTGCCAAGTTCCCTGGGGGAGGGGCGGCCATTGCCACAGCTGCAGCTGCCTGCTGTCTAAGCCGTCTGAGCTTTTCAGGGGAGGGTTGGCAGCCAACACTAGGACTCCTAGATGCCTAACACACTAAGCTCCCAGGGTGGGGAAGGGCAGAAGCCATCTCTATAGCTCCAGGCCACATTTTTCCCTGCTGGAGCCAGGGAGGCTGGATGGCTTGGTCCCAAGAGATACTTCACACAGCCCAACACACCAGCTATGGTAGACTGTGGCCAGAGTGCCTCCTCAGGCCTGAGCCTGACCCATTCCTCCTCACTGGACTGGGCATCCCTGAAGGAACTCTAACTGCAGTCAGGGGTTCACAGACAGAACTCTGAGCTCTCTGGACCTAAGCCCTTAGTGCAAGGGGTGGCTGTAGTCTCAGCAGACCAGCAGATTTAACCTTTCCTCCTACCAGCTCTGAGGAATCCAGGCAGCCCAGATGAGTGGGTTCCCCTGAACACAGCACACTCTCACCACCAAAGGACAGCCAAAGTGCTTCATTAAACATGTCCTACTTCCCATGCCTCCCAACTGGGTGAGCCACCCCAAAAGGGGTTGTCAGACATCCTATACAGGAGCATTCCATCTGGCATCAGGTTGGTGCCCCTCAAGGTCAGAGATCCCAGAGGAAGGAGCAGGCACCCATCTTGGCTGTTCTCCAACCTCCATGAATGACATCTCTAGGCATGGGAGTGATCCAGATGAATAGGACCTAAAGTAAACCCCCAGCAAATCACAGCAGCCTGGCAGAAGAGGGACCTGACTATTGAAAGAAAAATAAACAGAAAGTAACAACAACAGCATCAACAAAAGAGTCCCCACATACCTCATCTGAGTCAGCAGCCCCAAAAATTGAAACTAGACAATCTCATGAAAATAAGAAAAAACAACAAAAAAAATGCTGAAAACCCGAAAGGACAGTGTGCTCCTTCTCCTCCAAATCTTCACAATATCTGTCCTGCAAAGGTGTGGAACTGGACAGAGGATAAGATGGATGAATTGACAGAAGTAAGCTCCAGAAGGTGGGTAATAACAAACTCCAGTGAGGTAAAGGAGCATTTTTTTTAACTGTACTTTGGGCTCTGGGGTACACGTGCACATCCTGCATCCTGCAGGATTGTTGCATAGGTACATACATGCCATGGTGGTATGGTGATTTGCTGTCTCTATTCACCCAACCCTGCCTCCATCGCCTACATCAGGTATTTCTCCCAGTGTTATCCCTTCCCATCTTCCCTGCTCCCCACTGTCTCTCCCCTCCCCTCCCCTCCACCCCTCTACCTAGCCCAGTGAGTGTTGTTCTCTTCCCTGTGCCCAAGTGTTCTCATTGTTCATCACCTGCCTATGAGTGAAAACATGGCATTTGGTTTTCTGTTCTTGTGTCAGTTTGCTGAGAATGATGGTTTCTAGATTCATCCATGTCTCTACAAAGGAGCATGTTTTAACCCAATGCAAAGAAGCTAAGAACCTTGATAAAGGGTTACAGGAGCTGCTAACTAGAATAACCAGTTTGGAGAAGAACATCAATGACCTGAGAGAGCTGAAAACCACAGAACAAAACTTCATGAAGCACACACAAGTACAAATAGCCAACTCAATCAAGCAGAAGAAAGAATATAAAAATTGAAGACCATCTTGCTGAAATAAGGCACACAGACAAGATTAAAGAAGAAAGAACAAAAATAAACAAAGAAAACCGCTAAGAAATATAGGACTATGTAAAAAGACTGAACCTACAATTGACTGGCATACCTGAAAGAGATGGGGAATAATAGAACCAAGTTGGAAAACATACTTCAGGAAATTATCCAGGAGAGATTCCCCAATGTAGCAAGATAGAAAATACAGAGAACACAACTAAGATACTCCACAAGAACCTCAAGACACATAACCACATTTTCCAAGGTCAAAATGAAGTAAAAATGTTAAGTGCAGCAAGAGAGAAAGGCCAGGTAATCTACAAAAGGAAGCCCATCGGACCAGCAGTGGATCTCCCAGCAGAAAACCTGCAAGCCAGAAGATAGTAGAGGTCAATATTCAATATTTTTAAAAGAATTTTCAACACAGAAGGAGAAATAAAATGTTTTCAGACAAGCAAATGCTGAGGGATTTCATTACCACCAGGCTTGCCTTCAAATAGCTCCTGAGGGAAGCACTAAATATGGAAAGGAAAAACTGGTACTGGCCACTGCAAAAACATACCAAAATATAAAGTCCAATGACACTATGAAGAAACTGCATCAACTAGTGTGCAAAATAACCAGCTAGCATCATGATGACAGGAACAAATTCACACATAACAATACTAACCTTAAATGTACATGGACTAAATGCCAATTAAAAGACACAGACTGGCTAATTGGATAAAGAGTCAAGATCCATTGGTCTGCTGTAATTATGAGATCCTTCTCATGTGCAAAGACTCACATAGGCTCAAAATAAAGGGATGGAGAAATATTTACCAAACAAATGAAAAGCCAATAAAAAAAAATGCAGGGGTTGCAATCCTAGTCTCTGACAAAACAGACTTTAAACCAATAAAGACAAAGAAGAACATTATATAATGTGAAAGACCAGTTAAACAAAAGACATAGTTATCATATATATATATATGCACCCAATACAGTAGTACTTAGATTTATAAAACAAGTTTTTAGAGACCTACAAAGAGACTTAGACTCCCACACAATAATAGCGGGAGACTTTAGCAACCCACTGTCAGTATAGACAGATCAATGAGACAGAAAATTAACAAGGATATTAAGGACATGAACTCAGCTCTGGATCAAGTGCACCTGATGGATAACAACAGAACTCTCCACCTGAAATCAATACAATATACATTATTCTCAGTGTCACATGGCACTTTGTCTAAAAATGACCACATAATTGGAAGTAAAACACTCCTCAGCAAATGCAAAAGAACTGAAATCATAGCAAAAAGTCTCTCAGACCACAGTGCAATCAAATTAGAACTCAGGATTAAGAAACTCACTCAAAACCACACAGCTACATGGTAACCGGGCAGCCTACTCCTGAATGACTCCTGGGTACATAATGAAATTGAGGAAGAAATCTAGAAGTTATTTGAAACCAATGAGAACAAAAAGACAATGTAGCAGAATCTCTGGGACACAGCTAAAGCAATGTTAAGAAAGAAATTTATTACACGAAATGCCCACATCAGAAAGACAGAAAAATCTCAAATCAATACCCTAACATTAAAATTAAAACAGCAAGAGAAGCAAGCACAAACAAATCCAAAAACTAGCAGAAGAAATAAATAAAATCAGAGTGGAACTAAAGGAGATAGGGACAAGAAAAACCCTTTAACAAATCAATCAATCCAGAACCTGTTTTTTTTTTAATTAACAAAATAGACCACTAGCTAAACTAATAAAGAAGAAAAGAGAAAAGAATCAAATAGACATGATAAAAAATGATAAAGAGGATGTCACCACTGACCCCATAGAAATACAAACTACCATCAGAAAATACTATAAACACCTCTACACAAATAAACTAGAAAATCTAGAAGAAAGGAACACATTCCTAAACACATACATCCTTCCGAAACTAAACCAAGAAGTTGAATCCCTAAATAGACCAATAACAAGTTCTGAAACTGAGGCAGTAATTAATAGCCTACCAACCAAAAAAAAGTCAAGGACCAGATAGATTCACAGCAGAATTCTACCAATGCTACAAAGAAGAGTTAGTATCATTCCTTAATGAAACTATTCCAAACAACTGAAGAGGAGGCACTGCTCCCTAACTCATTTTATGAAGCCAGCATCATCCTGATACCAAAACCTGGCAGAAACACAAGAAAAGAAAACTTGAGGTAACTATCCATGATGAACACTGATGTGGAAGTCCTCCATAAAATACTGGCAAACTGAACCAGCAGCACATGAAAAAGCTTATCTACCATGATCAATTCAGCTTCATCCCTGTGCTGGAAGGCTACTTCAACATATGCAAATCAATAAACATAATCTATCACATAAACAAAACCAATGACAAAAACCATGTGATTATCTCAATAGATGCAGAAAAGGCCTTTGATAGAATTCAACATTGCTTCAAGTTAATAATTCTCAATAAGTATATATTGATGGAACGTATGTTAAAAAATAAGACCTATTTATGACCAATTCACAGCCAATATCCTAATGAATGGGCAAAAGCTGGAAGCATTCCCTTTGAAAACTGGCATAAGAAAAGGATGATCTCTCTCAGCACTCCTATTCAACATAGTATTGAAAGTTCTGGCCAGAGCAATCAGGCAAGAAAAACAAATAAAGTGTATTCAAATAGAAAGAAAGGAAGTCAAATTGTCTCTTTTGCAGATGACATGTTTTTATATTTAGAAAACCCCATCATCTCAGCCCAAAAACTCCTTAAACTGATAAGCCAATTCAGCAAAGTCTCGGGATACAAAATTAATGTGCAAAAATCACAAGCATTCCTAAACACCAACAATAGACAAGGAGAGAGCCAAATCACAAATAAACTCCCATTCACAATTGTACAAAGAGGATAAATTAACTAGGAATACAGCTGACAAGAGACCTCTTCAAGGAGAACTACAAACTACTGCTCAATGATATAATAGAGAACACAAACCAATGGGAAAACATTCTATACTCATAAACAGGAAGAATCAATATCTTGAAAATGTGCATGCTGCCCAAAGTAATTTATAGATTCAATGCAATCCTCATCAAGCTACCATTGACATTCTTCATAGAATTAGAAAAATTACTTTAAATTTCATACAGAACCAAAAAATCCTGTATAGCCAAGACAATCTTAAGCAAAAAGAACAAAGCTGGAGGTATCATACTACCTGACTTCAAAGTATACTATAATGCCACAGTAAGTAAAACAGAATGGTACTGGTGCCAAAACAGACATGTAGACCAATGGGCAAAACAGAGACCTCAGATAAAACACTATACACCTACAACCATCAGATCCTTGATAAACCTGACAAAAACAAGCAATGGGGAAAGGATTCTCTTTTTAATAAATGATGCTGGGAAAACTGGCTAGCCATATCCATAAAACTGAAGCTGGACCTCTTCCTTACACTTTATACAAAAACTACCTCAAGATGAATTAAAGACTTAAATGAAAAACACAAAACTATAAAAACCCTACAAGAAAACCTAGGGAATATCATTTAGGACATAGGCATGGGCAAAGATTTTATGACAAAAATGCCAAACTCAATTGCAACAAAAGCTAAAATTGACAAATATAATATAATTAAACTGAAGAGCTTTTGTATAGCAAAAGAAAATATCATTAGAGTGAACAGGCAACCTACAGAAGGGGAGAAGATTTTTGCAATCTACCCATCTGATAAAGGTCTAATAGCCAGAACTTACAAAGAACTTAAACAAATTTACAAGAAAAAAAACAAACATTAAAAAGTAGGTAAAGGATATGAACAAAACACTTCTCAAAATAAGATATTTACACAGCCAACAAACATATAAGAAAAAAAGGTCAACATCACTGATCATCAGAAAAATGCAAGTCAAAACCACAATGAGATACCATCTCATGCCAGTCAGAATAGCAATTATTAAAAAGTCAAGAAACAACAGATGCTGTCAAGGCTGTGGAGAAATAGGAACACTTTTACACTGTTGGTGGAATGCAAATTAATTCAATCATTGTGGAAGACAATGTGCCAATTCCTCAAGGATCTAAGACCAGAAATACCAGTAATTCCATTACTGGGTATATACCCAAAGGAATATAAATCATTCTACTGTAAAGACACATGCATATGTATGTTTATTGAAGCACTGTTTACAATAGCAAAGACATGGAACCAACCGAAATGCCCATCAGTGATAGACTGGATAAATAAAATGTGGTGGAGGATTACTGGCAAGATGGCTAAACAGGAACGGCTCTGGTGTGCAGCTCCCAGTGAGAGCTATGCAGAAGGCAGTTGATCTCCGCATTTCCAACTGAGGTACCTGGTTCATCTCATTGAGACTGGTTAGACAATGGGTGCAGCCCAAGGAGGGCAAGTCAAAGCAGGTTGGGGCATTGCCTCACCTGGGAAGTGCAAGGGGCCAGGAACTCCCTCTCCTACCAAGGGAAGCCATTAGGGACTTTTCCTGGCACTCTGACACTCTGACTCAGATACTGTGCTTTTCCCATGGCTTTAACCCCCAGACCAGGAGATTCCCTCTAGTGCCTACAACACCAGTACCCTGAGTTTCCAGCACTAAACTGGGCAGCCATTGGGAAGACACTGAGCTAGCCATAGCAGTTTTTATTTTTTTCATACCCCAGTTGCACCTGGAATGCCAGTGAGACAACCACTTATTCCCTTGAAAAAGGGGGCTGAAGCCAGGGGGCCGAGTGATCTGGCTTGATGGGTTCCACCCCCATGACAACCAGCAAGCCAAGATCCACTGGCTTGAAATTCTCACAGCCAGCACAGCAGTCTGAGCTCGACCTGTGATGTTCAAGCTTGGTTGGGGGAGGAGTGTCCACCATTACTGAGGCTCAGGTAAGGCAGTTTTAACCTCACCTGTGTAAATAAAGTCACCAGGAAGTTTACACAGTAACTGGGCAGAGCCCACAGCAGCTCATTGTGGCCTCTTCAGGCAGACTGTGTCACTAGACTCCCTCCTCACTGGACAGGACATCTGTGAAAAAAGGCAGAAGCCTGTCAGGGACTTATAAATAAAGCCCCCACCTTCCTGGACAGAGCACTTGCAAAAAGGGGCAGTTGTGGGTACAGTTTTAGCAGACTTAAACATCCCTGCCTGGCAGCACTAAAGGGAGCAGCAGATCTTCCAGCACAGTGTTTGAGCTCTGAGAAGGGACAGACTGCCTCCTCAAGTGGCTCCCTGACTTCCATGTATCCTAACTGGGAGAGAGACATCTCATACAGGAAAGCTTTGGCTAGCATCTGACAGGTACCCCTCTGGGATGAAGCTACCAGAGGAATGAACAGGCAGCAACCTTTGCTCTCCTGCAGCTCTCGCTGGTGATTCCTAGGCAAGCAGGGTTTGTATTGGACCTCCGGCAAACTCCAGCAGACCTGCAGAAGAGGGACCTGACTGTTAGAAGGAAAACTAACAAAAAGAAATAGTTTCAGCATCAACAGAAAGAACTTCCACTTAGAGACCCCTTCCAAGGGTTACCAACTTCAAAAACCAAACATAGATAAATCCATGAATATGGGAAGAAACTAGTGCAAAAAGGATGAAAATTGCAAAAACCAGAACACCTCTTCTCCTCCAAGACATCATAATGCCTCATCAGCAAGGGAACAAAACTGGATGGAGAATGATTTTGATGAATTGACAGAAGTAGGCATCAGAAGGTGGGTAATACAAACTTCTCTGAGCTAAAAGAGCATGTTCTAACCCAATGCAAGGAAGATAAGAAAGTTGAAAAAAGTTACACAAAATGCTAAGTAGAAAAACCAGCATATAGAATAACATAAATAAACTGATCTATAAAAACCAGCATATAGAATATAAATGATCTGATGGAGCTGAAAAACACAGCACAAGAACTTCATGAAGCATATACAAGTTTCAATAGCTGAATTGAACATGCAGAAGAAAGAATATCAGAGACTCAAGATCAACTCAATGACATAACCAAGAAGGCAAGATTAGAGAAAAAATAGTGAAAAGAAGTGAAAAAAAGCCTCTAAGAAACATGAGATTATGTGAAAAGAGCAAAAAGATCAGTGTATCTGAAAGTAACAGGGAGAATGTAACCGTGTTGGAAAATACTCTTAAGGATATTATCGAGGAGAACTTCCCTGATCTAGCAAGGCAAGCCAACATGCAAATTCATGAAATACAGAGAACACCACAAAGATACTCCTCGAGAAGAGCAACCCCAAGATACATAATTGTCAGATTCACCAGGGTTGAAATGAAAGAAAAAATGCTAAGGGCAGCCAGAGAGAAAGGTCAGGTTACCCACAAAGGGAAGCCCATCAGACTCACAGTGGATCTCTTGGCAGAAAACCTACAGGCCAGAAGAGAGTGGGCCAATATTCTACATCCTTAAAGAAAAGAATTTTCAACCCAGAATTTCATAGCCAGCTAAACTATGCTTCATAAGCAAAGGAGAAATAAAATACTTTACAGACAAGCAAATGCTGAGAGATTCAGTCACCACCAGGCCTGCTTAACAAGAGCTCCTGAAGGAAGTATTGAACATAGAAAGGAACAACTGGTATCAGCCACTGCAAAAACATACCAAATTATAAAGTCCATTGACACTATGAAGAAACTGCATCAACCAACAGGCAAAACAACCAGCTAGCATCATAATGGCAGTATTAAATTGACACATAACAATATTAACCATAAATGTAAGTGGGCTCAATGCCCTAGTTAAAAGACACAGGCTGGCAAGTGGATAAAGAGTCAAGACACATCAGTGTGCTATATTCAGGATACCAATCTCATGTGCAAAGACATACATAGGCTCAAAATAAAGGTATAGAGGAAGATTTACCAAGAAAATAAACAGAAGGAAAAAGCAGGAGTCTCAATCCTAGTCTCTGATAAAACAGACTTTAAAACAACAAAGATTAAAAGAGATAAAGAAGGGCGCTACATAATGTTAAAGGGATCAATGCAATGAGAAGAGCTAACTATCCTAAATATGTGTGCACTCAATACAGGAGCACCCAGATTCACAAAACAAGTTTTTAATGACCTACCAAAAGACTTAGACTCCCACACAATAATAATGGGATACTTTAACACCCCATTGTCAATATTAGACAGATCAATGAGACAGAAAATTAACAAGGATATTAATCAGATCTGGACAAAGCAGACCTAATAGACATCTACAGAACTCTCCACCCTAAATCCACAGAATATACATTCTTCTCAGCACCACATCACACTTATCCTAAAATTGATCACATAGTTGGAAGTAAAACACTCATTAGCAAAGGCAAATAAACGGAAATCTCTCAGACCATAGTGCAATCAAATTAGAATGCAGGATTAAGAAACCCACTCAAAACCATATAACTACATGGAAACCTGCTCCTGAATGACTACTGGATAAATAATGAAATGAAAGCAGAAATAAAGATGTTCCTCAAAATCAAGGAGAATGAAGACACAACATACCAGAATCTCTGGGACACATTTAAAGCAGTGTCTAGAGGGAAATTTATAGCACTAAATACCCACAAGAGAAACAAGGAAAGATCTAAAATTGACACCCTAACGTCACAATTAAAAAAACTAGAGGAGCAAGATCAAACAAATTTAAGAGCTAGCAGAAGACAAGAAATAATTAAGCCCAGAGTAGAACTGAAGGAGGTAGAAACACAAAAAACCTTCAGAAAATCAATGAATCCAGGAACAGGTTTTTATGAAAAGACACACTAAATAGATAGACAAGTAGCCAGAAGAGAGAGAGGAATCAAATAGATGCAATAAAAAGTGATAAAGTCGATATCATCACTGATCCCACAGAAATACCAACTACTATCAGAGAATACTATAAACACCTCTATGGAAATAAACCAGAAAATTTAGACGAAATGGATAAATTCATGGACGCTTACACCCTCACAAGACTAAACCAGGAAGAAGAAAAAATCCCTGAATAGACCAATAACAAGTTCTGAAATTGAGGCAGCAATTAATAACCTGTCAACCAAAAAAAAAAGTCCAGGACCAGATGGGTCACAGACAAATTCTACCAAACATACAAAGAGGAACTGGTACCATTCCTTCTGAAACTATTCCAAACAAAACAAAAAGAGGGAATTCTCCCTAACTCATTTTATAAGACCAATAACATCCTGATACCAAAACCTGGCAGAGACACAACTAAAAAGGAAAATTTCAGGCCAATATCCATGATGAGCACTGAAGCAAATATCCTCAATAAAATACTGGCAAACTGAATCCAACAGCACATCAAAAAGCTTATCCATCATGATCAAGTTAGCTTCATCCCAGCGATGCAAGGCTTGTTCAACATATGCAAATCAATAAACATAATCCATCACATAAACAAAACCAAAGACAAAAACCACCTGATTATCTCAATAGATGCAGAGAAGGCCTTTGATAAAATTCAACAGACCTTTATGCTAAAAACTCTCAATAAACTAGTTATTGACGGAACATATCTCAAAATAATAAAAGCTATTTATGACAAACCCACAAGAAATATCATATTGAATGGGCAAAAACAAGGATTCCCCCCTCTTACCACTCCTATTCAACATAATATTGGAAGTTCTGGTCAGGGCAATCAGGCAAGAGAATGAAATAAAGTGTATTCAATTAGGAAAAGAGGAAGTCAAATTGTCTTTATCTGCAGATGACATGACTGTATATTTAGAAGACCTCATTGTCTCAGCCCAAAATCTCCTTAAGATGATAAGCAAATTCAGCAAAGTCTCAGGATACAAAATCAATATGCAAAAATCACAAGCATTTCTATACACCAATAACAGACAGAGAGCCAAATCATAAATGAACTTCCATTCATAATTGCCTCAAAGAGAATAAAATACCTAGGAATACAACTAATAAAGGATGTGAAAGACCTCTTCAAGGAGAACTACAAACCACTGCTCAAGGAAATAAGAGAGGACAAAAACAGATGGGAAAACATTCCATACTCATGGTTAGGAAGAATCAATATCTGAAAATGGCCATAATGCCCAAAGTAATTTATAAATTCAATGCTATGCCTATCAAGCTACCATTGACTGTCTTCACAGAATTGGAAAAAAACTTCCTTAAATTTCATATGGAACCAAAAAGGAGCCCACATAGCCAAGACAATCCTAATTTAAAAAAAAAAACAAAGCTGGAGGCATCATGCTACCTGACTTCAAACTATACTACAAGGGTACTGTAATCAAAACAGCATGGTACTGCTACCAAAACAGATATATAGACCAATGGAACAGAGCAGAGGCCTCAGAAATACTGCCTCACAACTACAGCCATCTGATCTTTGACAAACCTGACAAAAACAAGCAATAGAGAAAGGAGTCTCTATTTAACAAATGGCATTGGGGAAACTGGCTAACCAAATGCAGAAATTGAAACTGGATCCATTCCTTATATCTTATACAAAAATTAAGTCCATTTGTATTAAAGATTTATACATAAGACCTAACACCATAAAAACCCTAGAAGAAAACTTAGGCAATACCATTCAGGGAATAGGCGTGTGCAAGGACTTCATGACTAAAACACCAAAAGCAATGGCAGCAAAAGCCAAAATAGACAAATGGGATCTAATTAAACTAAAGAGCTGCCACACAGCAAAAGAAACTATCAGTAGAGTGAACTGGCAACCAAAAGAATGGGAAAAAAATTTTGTAATCTACCCATCTGACAAAGGGCTAATATCCAGAATTTACAAAGAACTTAAATTTACAAGAGAAAAACAACTCCATCAAAAAGTGGGTGAACGACATGAACAGACACTTCTAAAAAGAAGACATTTATGCAGCCAACAAACATATGAAAAAAAAGCACATCATCACTGGTCATTAGAGAAATGCAAATCAAAACCACATTGAGATATCATCTCCTCACCCCAGTTAGAATGGCAATCACTAAAAAATCAGAAGACAACAGATGCTGGAGAGGATGTAGAGAAATAAGAATGCTTTTACACTGTCAGTTGTAGTGTAAATTAGTTCAGCCATTGTGGAAGACAATGTGGTGCTTCCTCAGGGGTCTAGAAACAGAAATACCATTTGACCCAGCAATCCAATTACTGGGTATATACTCAAAGGATTATTAAATCATTCTGTTATAAAGACACATGCACACATATATTTATTGCAGCACGATTCACAATACCAAAGACTTGGAACCAACCCAAATGTTCATCAATGACAGACTGGATAAAGAAAACGTGGCACATATACACCACGGAATACTATGCAGCCATAAAAAGGAATGAGTGCATGTCCTTTGCAGGGACATGGATGAATCTAGAAACCATCATTCTTAGCAAACTGACACAAGAACAGAAAATCAAACATCACATGTTCTCACTGATAAGAGGGTGTTGAACAATGAGAACATATGGACACATGGAGGGGAACATCACACACTGGGGCCTTTCAGGGGTGGGTGGTTGGGGGAGATAGCAGGTGGTGGGGTTATAGGGGAGGGATAGCATTAGGAGAAATACCTAATGTAGGTGATGGGGTGATGGATGCAGCAAACCACCAAGGCATGTGTATACCTATATAACAAACCTGCAGTTCTGCACATGTACCCCAGAACATAAGGTATAATAATTTTTTAAAGAAAAAAGAAAATGTGATACATATATACCATGGAATACTATACAGCCATAAAAAGGAATGAGATCATGTCCTTTGCAGGGACTTAGATGAAGCTGGAAGCCATCATCCTCAACAAACTAACACAGGAACAGAAAACCAAACACCACGTGTTCTCAATCATAAGTGAAAACTGAACAATGAGAACACATGGATACAGGGAGGGGGACAACAGATACTGGGACCTGTTGGGTAGGGGAGGGGAGGGAAAACATCAGGACAAATATCTAATACATGCCAGGTTTAAAACCTAGATGATGGGTTGATAGGTGCAGCAAACCACCATGACACACATATACCTATGTAACAAACCTATGTGTTCTGTATATGTATCCTGGAACTTAAAGTAGAATAAAAAAAAATTTTTAAAAGAAATAGGCATGAATGTGAAATAAGCACATCATGGAGAATGGGGTATGTATAAACTCAAGTATTTATCCTTCAATTTACAAATAATCCAATTATATTATTTAACTTATTTTAAAATATACAATTAAGTTATTATTGACTACAGTCACCCTATTGTGCTATCGAATAGTAGATCTTATTCATTCTTTCTAATTTTTCTACACATTAACCACCCACATCTCCTCCCCAGCCCTCCATTACCCTTTCCAGCCTCTGGTAACCATCCTTGATATTTTTCTTTTAAAATCTAAAATAATGCTTTAGAGAAATATAGGCCAAAGAATTCCAGAGGGACTCAGCTGTATAATATTCCACAAAGCTCAATGTATATTTAAGACTGGGTATAAATGTCTCTACATTGATTTCTGAATTACTAGGATATTGTTCTCTATATAGGTTGCAACAATTTAGTTACGTTGGGAGTTGGTCAGAATATAATTACATTGACCCAAATACTAAGGAGTGCCTCAGCAACCTCTACACCCCTGCCAAAGGGGCTCTCTTGAGAAGTTCCCCCCATTGCTGAGGGAGGTAGTCTTGTTCATGCCAGTCACTGCAAACGATGGTTCCTGAAGCCTCTGACATGATTCCATTCATGCTAGAGCTGCATTTTCCAAGGAAGCCACTGAAAACATTGTTACATTGTGAATTCTCCAACATAATTCTCCTTGGAATGTCTCCAGTATTACAATGTAAACTCAACCATGTTTTATGTTGCCCTGATTTTAAGACTTATGATAATACATGGATTTAGTATACTTAATGTAGTTGCTTTACAGATTTCCTTTGCTAAAGCAAATGTCTCGAATATGTAATCTACCAGGCACCTTTCTATTATAATTTAAGGCAGTATTATTAGTGTTTAAAATATCATTCTTTGTAGGAAATTATCCTGGTTTCACTGACAACATTCTCTGTACACAATTTTCTCAGTCATCCATACCAGTAGAATTCTGTGCGTTTTTTCTCCACATTGTTATTGTGATTACAAAAGTGATAAATGCTTATTGTAGGACATTTGGAAAATACAGAGAAGATGAGAGTAAATAATAAAAAATTGCTTATAATCCCTCTGCCCAGAGACAATAAATTTTAATATTTTAATGTTTCTCTTATGTTATTTGCCTATCATTTTATACATTTACATATATATTATTTAGAGCAACCATCATTTCTAAAATCTTCCTCCTCAACTTTCAAGTTTATACCAGGACACCAGTACATTTTCCTCTGCTGAAGAGGAATTAGGAGTTGAAGCAGCAAGAATGAGAGGGGAATGAGAAAATACAGCTTAGAATCTGTTTTTCAGTGCTGAACTTATTTTAAAAAACTAAATGGCCTCCTTTAGGTCATTCCCAGAAGCCTCTGCCCCCAGGACTCATTGCCTGCTTCTTCTTTATCATCATGAGAGTTTAATAATACTACTGTCAAAATTAGCACAGTTTATTTTTTTATCTTGCATTTGAATAAAATGCCACCTCCCATTTTATTTTGTGGCACTCATGCTAGCCCCTTATCCGTTTCCCTGATTCTGGGCCCTCTGGACCTCCTCCTCTTGTTACTGAAATCTTCTCCTACACTAGTGATTTGTTATGTCAGCATTGGGCAATTCAGGAGAACAGAATTATGTGTATTGATGCTTGGTAGAAGAGTAACTACAAATCCTCATGGAGAGAAGTTAATCTCAACTATGGAAAAATCTACAGATTTTTAAGTTTATTATATCATAGTTAAATATGCAGCATAAGTGATCTATGAGATTCTGCTGAAACCACTTTAATAAATAGAGCAATTTGTGTTTGGTATAATTATACTTGCATGTAAATAAAAATTGTGTCAATCCCCAATGTTTTCTTATGGTAGTTTCATAGTTTGAGGCCTTATATTTAACTCTTTTATTCATTTGATTTGATTTTTATATAAGGCAAAAGACAAGGGTCAAGTTTTATTATTTTACATATGGGTATCCAGTTTTCCCAGCATCATTTATTAAAGAGGCTGTCTTTTCCCCCATATGTGTTCTTGGCACGTTTGTTGAAAATGAGTTCACTGTAGGTGTGTGGATTTGTTTCTGCATTCTTTAGTCTTTTCCCCTGGTCTATATATCTATTTTTAGGCCAGTATCATACTATTTTAGTTATTATAGCTCTGTAATATAATCTGAAATCAAGTAATGTAATTCCTCCCATTTTTGTTCTTTTTGTTTTGAATAGCTTTGGCTCTTCTGGGCTTTTTGTGGTTCCATATAAATTTCAGAAATGTTTTCTCTATTTCTATGAAGAATATCATTGGTATTTTGATAGGGGTTGCATTGAATCTGTAGATTACTCTGGGTAGTATGGACGTTTTAACAATATTTATTCTTCCAATCCATGAACATGGAATATCTTGCCATTTTTTGGTGTCTTCTTCAATTTCCTTTATCAATGTTTTATAGTTTTCATTGTAGAGATCTCTCACTTTTTTCATTAAGTTAATCTTAGGTATTTAACTTTTTGTGACTGTTGTAAATGGAATTACCTTTTAAATTTCCTTTTCAGATTGTTCACTGCAAACATATAAAAATGCTACTGACTTTTGTATGTTAATTTTGTATCTTGCAACTTTACTGAATTTATGGATTTCTAATAGTATTTTTGTGAAGTCTTAGGTTTTTCCAAATATAAGATCATCTCTTTTGCAAACAAGCATAATTTGATTTCTTCATTTTCAATTTGTTTCAATTCTCTTTATTTACTTCTATTGTTTCATTGCTATAGCAAGGACTTCCAGCAGTATGTTGAATAACAGCATTGAAACTGGGCATCCTTGTTGTGTTCCAGATCTAAAAGGAAAGCCTTTCAGTTTTCTCCCATTCAGTTCAATACTAGCTGCGGTCTAATATATGGCTTTCATTATGTGGAGCCACGTTTCATCTATGCCTAATTTTTTGAGGGTTTTTATTGTGAAGGGGTATATTTATCAAATGCTTTCTTAGCATCAATTGAAATGAGCATATGCTTTCTGTCCTTCATTTTGTTGTTACGATGTATCACACTGATTGATTTGCATATCACCTCCTTGCATCCTTGGGATGAATCCCATTTGGTCATTATGAATGATCTTTCTTATGTATTACTGAATTTTGTTTGCTAGTATTTTGTTGAGGATTTTTGCATCAATATTCACCAGAGATATTGAACTGTGTTTTCTTTTTTTTGGATGTGTATTTGTCTAGTTTTGGTATCAGGGTAATATCAGCCTAATAGAATGAGCTTGGAAGTTTTCCTTCCTTGTTTTTGTACAACAGTTTGAGTAGTATTAGTTCTTTAATTGTTTGGTAGAATTCAGCAGTGAAGCCATCAGGTCCTAGGCTTTTCTTTACTGAAACTCTTTTTATTATGTCTTTTACTTATTATTGGTCTACCCAGGTTTTGACTTCCTGGTTCAATGTTGGTAAGTTGTATGTATCTAGGAATTTATTCTTTTTTTTTTTAATTTCCAATTTATTGGCAGATAGTTGCTCATAGAAGCCACTAATGATCCTTTGAATTTCTGCAGTATCAGTTGTAATGTCTCCTTTTACAATTCTAATTTTGTTTATTTAGATCTTCTCTCTGTTTTTCTTAGTTTGGCTAAAGTTTTGTCAATTTTGTTTATCTTTTCCAAAACTCAACTTTTTGTTTCATTTATCTTTTGGGTTTTTCTTTTTAATTTTTTTCATTTCAAGTTTATTTACTTCTGCTCTGATCTTCATTATTTATTCTCTACCAATTTGGGGTTTCGTTAGCTCTTGCTTTTCTAGCTCTTTAATATGCAGCATTAGGTTATTTATTTGAAGTTTTTCTTTTTTAATGTAAGCACTTATAGCTATAAATTTCCCTCATATTACTGCTTTTGCTGCATCCCATAGGTTTTGATATATAATGTTTCCATTATTATTTGTTCTGAGAAATTTTTCAATTTTCTTCTTAATTTCTTCATTGAAGAAAAGAGCAGCATAGTGTTTGACTTCTAGGTATTTGTATAGTTTACAAAATTCCTCTTGTTATTGATTCCTCATTTTATTCCATTGTGGTCAGACAAGACACTTGATGTTACTTCAATTTGTTTTAATGGTTTATAACTTGTTTTGTGACCTAACATATGATTTGATCTTCAGAATGTTTCATGTGCTGAGGAGAAAAATGTGTATTCTACAGCCACTGGATGAAATGTCCTGTAAATATCTATTGGGTCCAGTGCAGACTACAATATACCTGAGATACATTATTCTAGGGTAAGATTAAGTTCAATGTTTCTTTGTTGGTTTTCTGTCTGGAAGATCTGTCCAATGCTGAAAGTGGGTGTTGAATACTCCAGCTATTTTTGTATTAGAATCCATTTCTCTCTTTATCTCTAATAATATTTGCTTTATATATCTGGGTGCTCCAGTGTTGGGTACATATATATTTATAATCATTATATCCTCTTGCTGAATTGACCCCTTTATCATTATATAATGGCTTTCTTTGTCTCTTCTTACAGTTTTTTGTCTTGAAATCTATTTTATCTCATATAGCTACTCCTGCTCTTTTTCGAATTTTCAATCCATATATATCTTTATAGGTGAAGTATGTTTCTAATAGGCAAAAGGTCATGGTCTTGGTTTTCTTAAATCCATTCAGGCACTTTATGTCTTTTATTGGAGAGTTTAGTCCATTTGTACTTAAAGTTATTACTGATAAGTAGCTACTTACGCCAGCCATTTTGTTATTTGTTTTCTGGTGGTCTTCTTTTCCTTCTTCCTGTCTTCCTCTTAGTGATGGTGATTTTCTATTGAGGTATACCTTAATTTCTTTTGTTTTATTTTTTGCATATTAGTCGTATGTTTTTCAACTTGAGGTTACCATGAGGCTTGCAAATACTACCTTATAACCCATTATTTTAAATGGTTGACTAATTAACGCTAACAAAAACTGATAAAATATACTCTGCACTTTAACTTCATCCCCCGCTTTTAACTTTTTGTTGTTTCTCTTTATGTGTTATTGTATTATGTCTGGAAAAGTTGCTATAGGTTATTATTTTTCCTTTCTACTTAGGTGAACTACTCTTCATTGGCATTTCTAGTAGGATAGGTCTGGTGTTGGTGAAATCCCTCAGCTCTTGTTTTTATGAGAAAGTCTTTATTTCACCTTCATATTTGAAGGATTTTTTTTTTTTTTTTTGCCAGATATACTATTCTACGGTAAAAGTTTTTTTTCCTTCAGCACTTTAAATATGTCACGCAACTCTCTCCTGGCCCATAAGGTTTCCACTGAAAGTCTGCTACTGGTTGTATTAGAGCTCCACTGTATGTTGTTACTAAGGTAATGTGCTACCCCAATTCATGGCTCTAGGCTCAACCTAGCAATAGGAGTTGCCTGAGAATTGCAGTTTTTGTGGCCCAGACTGCCTTTCAAGTTTACATAGGATTCTAGAGTACTTTAGCCAGTGGTGGCAAGGCTTGTGAAAAAACTCAAGTTTTGACCCTTGGGATGGGCAATTACCTCTGGGTAGGGATAATCCAGCTGCTCCCTCTGTGCACAGGCTCTGGCTGAGCCCAGCACAGCTTTATTTTCTGCTGTGACAGAGCAGCACTGAATTGAACATAATATCCCCCAGCCACTGCACACTCCCTCACCAAAATGCACAGATTATTTCTCCACGCAGCTGCTGAGAAATAGGAAGGAGTAGCATAAGTGATTCAAGACTGTCTCTCCTGGCCTCCTCAAGTCTTCTTTTGGTAATATGAAACTAAAACCAGGTACTGTGATTGTTCATGTAATTTTGTGTTCTTGTTATGGTGCTTTTCTATGTGAAGATAGTTGTTAAAGTTTGGTGTTTCAAGTGGGGTGGGAGTGGGATTAATAGTGTAGGCTTCTATTCCACCATTTTGCTCCACCCTGCCTTAAAAGGCTAACTGGATTAAAACCAGCTTAGTAACTAGTTTGCTTAACTTTTTAGGACCACATCTCTAAAATGGAATACTTTTATTTCTATAGTGGGTTATGAAACTTGTTTTATCCATTGTTTTATCTAATTTTACCCTATGAAATTGCATGTTATTATATTTTAGGAATTGGGATCTTGGAGACATTAAATACACTTCTGATGTTCATCTCGACCCCCTCCAATTGGATTTCATGGTTCTATCACATATAAGTTTTTATCAATTGAAACATTTTTTACCCATTCCATTTTGCTTAATTTTTACATAACAGACTCAAATTGTAATATTTAACACAGAAAAGTCATTTCAATGTTTTATGAAATATTAAAATTAGCTTCTGTTTCTACTTAAGCAATTATTTTCATTTGTTTTTGAGTACTCTTCATGTTCAAAATTTGGCTTTACCTTATAAAGCCAAATATCTACAATATATTTTCAGTAAAATATACTGCAGAAAAGTTTAAACTGCTATCAGGTAATTTATTATCTGATTCATAAATGATATAAGCCTAAAAATTACTCCTTCTTTAATATCTTCCAAATACCCTTACAAATAACTGCAAGAGAAGCATGCATACATTTTATCCCATTATTCTGGTATTATTTATAGTCTGATCATCTAAATAAAGCTCCCTTTAAGTTGGTGAAGAGCATAGTTTTATTTTATTTAGGAAACAATTCACTCTTCAAACTACATGATTATGTCTCTTCCATGAAGACTTTGCTGGCTCCCCACCACCCCAGATACCCTCTTTCTGAGCCTCCCAGGATCTATTTTTGCTACTATACATCCCCAGTATATCCCGGATCCATCTTTTCTTTCCATATCCAATGATACCAGTCTGACCTAAGGTTAATTAACACTCATCTGTATTAATGCACAGACTTCCTAACTGGATCTCCCCAACCCCCACTCACTCTCCAGCCATTCTTCACTCAAACAATCTTTTTGAATGTGTGTTAGATCCTTTTCTTTCAAAAAGATGAGAACAATCTTTTTGAATATGTGTTAGATCATTTTTCCCCACTTCAGCACTTCCCATTGTGCTCAACACAGAATAATTGCCATTAAATGGCCTCAAGCCTCCATCCAGAAGCATCTCCTACTACTTTGACCTCTTCTGCCTTTCTTCTCCTTTCTGCTCCAGCCAAATGGACTTTGGTTTTCTCCACTACACCAAGCTCATTCTTGACTCTGCACCTTTGCCTATGCTGTTCCTTCTATCTGGAAAGCTCTTCCTTCAGGTCTTTATATTGGACTGGTGTTTTTCTTATCATTTAGGGCTCAACTCTAATATCACAGTCTCAGAAAGGCCTTTTTGGAACAACCCCATTCCATTACTCTGTCAGACTATGTTTTATCTTTTCATAACCTTTATTACTCTCTCCAATTATGTTGCTTATTGACTCATTTATTGGTTCATTATTTGTCTCTCCCTCTTAATAAAACGAAGTCTCCACAGAAACAGAAACTTGTCTGCCTGGTTCACCATTTTATCTTTCCCTAGCATCTAGGGTAGTTGGGGCTTTACTGTACCTGTCATGGACCTGCAGTACTTCTGCCTTCTGGGCTCCTTGCTCCATAAGGAAATTTTTTAAATTATATTTTTTGATTCAATTGGTATAAAGACAAATATAGTCATATCACATATTATAACTGTTATGTGACCTAAAGTTCAATTTTTTCTTTTGATTAAAAAAAAAGAAAAACATTTTTATGGTCCCTTTGCACTGGACCTCCTGTGTCTAATGGAGAAGTCATCCTGAAAACACAGCCTGGGCATGACAGGTGCTTGTTGAAAAGATTGAATGGATAATGGACGCTGGCTCACTTTCTATTCAGCTGGCTAATAATCACCTGGAGTCCTGTATTTGTAAACTGAGAAGTAAAGTCATATTACTTTCCTTTTGTTTTCTCAACTCCTTCCCTGAAGTTCAGTGACAGTTATAGTCTGTGCTATATTACAGCTTTTATTACACACATCTACTATCTTTTATTGCTTTTGTGGTTCAAGCATTAGTCTTACTTCCGTAACTAGATTGTAGATTTCTGCAGTGCTGAAATTTTATTATATTCTTCCCTTAAATGTCCACAGAGCACATGCTTGTTATTTGTCTGATTGCACTTTTAAACTATCATACGCATAAACACATAGAAAAAGATAAATTTTGGTCAATAAATGGTTAGATAATGGTTAAAGAGAGATATATCAATGGCTTGAAAGGAGGTAGTGGTTATTGTGAAGCAAGGCTTCTCAGTCTTTTTTATGTCATGGCATCATGGCAAATATTCCCTTGCACAGCAGATGAGGCTAAATGAATAAGGCTGCTTGAAGAAGGTGACTGTTTGTGAGAGTTCTAAATGTCTCAGGCCCTACAGCACCATGAGGAGATCACTATCTCAACATAACTTGATCAAATTTTTGGTATAAGTGCTTGAAAGACCTTCTCTGAGGCTTGCTGTATCTGCTGATATGGAATTATCGTCCAGCCTCCTAGTGAGGTGCTAGACATATCTGCTATTTGCTGGTGAGAGCCAGTTATTAAAGTTTTAGAAACTTTACCAAACAGTGTTAAATATAATCATTATTAAAAATTATATTTAAAATGAAGATAAATTTTCAACAGACCACATTTTACTATTGTATATTTCTTACATCTTAGTGTTAACTATGCCTTAATGATTATTTCTGTCTATTGTATTTGCACGGTGAAAACACAATATAGTGGTGTACTACTATTGAGCTCTTCCTGACCCTGTGACAGTAATGTCACATTGGTAACTTGAAGTTGGCCATGGTGGGAATTTTCACTCATGGGAATTGGCAAATGCTACAAAGCAGGGCTTTTCTCTTTTACAGAGCCTATTGCTAAATGTCTATACTCTCACTGCTGCCCCTATCCAGCCCATTCTTTCTAAGCAGCTTCTAGACACCACTTCTTACTTTCCTTGCCCTTTGTAATCCCCAGACAAACATGGGAATGGCAACAGAGTCACCTTTAGCTTTATAGAAAGACCTGGAAAGAACTAGGAGTCAGAAGATGGGGCTGTAGTCTGAATTCTTTCAGAGACTTTGGGCTAGTCATATTGCTTCTCTAAAAAAATCAGTGATATATTTTGGATATTTGTCCCTACCCAAATCTCATGTTATCACCAATGCTGGAGGTGGGGCCTGGTGGAAGGTGTTTGGGTCCTAGGGGCAGATTCTTCATGGCTTGGTGCTGTCTTTGTGATAGTGAGTTCTCACAAAATCTGGTCATTTAAAAGTGTGGCAACACCCACTCCACCACCTCTCTCTCTCTCTTGCTCTGCTTTCACCATGTGATGTGCCTGCTTCCCCTTTGCCATAATTGTAAGCTCCCTGAAATCTCCCCAGAAGTTGGGCAGATGTTGGCACCACACTTCCTATGAAGCCTGCAGAACCATGAGTCAATCAAACCTCTTTTCTTTATAAATTACCCAGTCTCAGGTATTTCTTTATAGGAATCCAAGAACAGCCCAATACAATCAGTTTTTTCATTCAAAAAGATATTTAACTACATAACATTGAAAGTCCCTTTCCAATATGAGTTTCTATTCCACTTTCTTCTAGTATTCTAGAGTGTCATGAGTCACTCACAGTTTTTTGTTTCTAGTACTGTCTACCACCCCTTACAGGCCTCCAACAATGTTACAACGTTGCCTGAGGCCAGAAAACTGTTATGAATAACTTGCAAAATATAAATTTGATTTTGTTGAAAGAGAAATGTCTATTTTAATGACAGATGAGACATAGTGCCTTTACGAATAAGAAGAGAACAAGCCGGGTGTGGTGGCTTACGCCTGTAATCCCAGCACTTTGGGAGGCCAAGGTGGGCAAATCAGGTCAGGAGCTCAAGACCAGCCTGGCTAGCATGGTGAAACTCCATCTCTACTAAAAATAAAAAAAATTATCTGGGCATAGTGGTGCACGCCCATAGTCCCAGCTACTGTGGAGGCTGAGGCAGGAGAATTGCTTGAACCCAGTAGGTGGAGGGAGGTTAGAGTGAGCTGAAATTGTGCCACTACACTTTAGCCTGGGTGACACAGTGAGACTCCATCTCAAAAAAAAAAAAAGAAGAAGAAGAGAACAAAAAACTGGGCTGCTTGGCTCATGCTCATAATCCTAGCACTTTGGGAGGCCAAGGCAGGTGGATTGCTTGAGGTCAGGAGTTCCAGACAAGCCTGGGCAACATGGTGAAACCCTGACTCTCCCAAAATACAAAAACTAGCCAGGTGTGATGGTGCACGCTTGTTACTCCAGCTACTCGGGAGGCTGAAGTGGGAGGATTGCTTGAGCCCAGGGAGGTCAAGGCTGCAGTGAGTCACGATCCTGCCACTACACTACAGTTTGGGGAACAGAGTAAGACCCTGTCTCCAAAAGAAAAGAAACAGAAGATAACTAAAAAATGGTCTATCTCATAACATTCTGAATGTCTGTGCACATTGGTAGTCAACGCATAATTTAGTAAATGGAGTAGGATCTATGAAATTGGAGGGATCTTCTAAGTAAGGTGAGCAAGGGGAAGAAGGCACCTTTAATTCAGCCTTTATATTTACCAACATGCAGCAATGTGGCTGTATTCCTCTGCTGGTGTATGTCATACCTATCCCCATGTCACTACATCTCAAGCCAAATCTATTCTATTGGTACCAGGTCCTTGGAATCCAGTCCAGTAAATAACCTGGTAAACTAATTTAAGCCTAGAAGTCAAGGATTAATAGCAAATCAATGTATATTTCTCTTAGATAATATATATTCATCTCCATAAGTCTCTTCCATTTTATAACATGCATAGGTCATTTTCACGTCCTGTATCCTCTCTGTGAACTGGTGAGAAGCTCATTTAATTATACTTAAAACATATTTGTGTTTTATTTTCTGATTCCAAAACGTCTAGAAGTTTAAAAATCTTGTCACTGTGCCAATGAAAACAAAGAGTATCTGCTTACAGAAAAATGAGGTAGTGTGAAAGGGCTTGGAAGTGGCACACCCATGGACGGGACCTTGCTCCTAGCAGTAGGTCATCAGGTAGGCTAGAATAATATTTACCTCTTCAATTATTTATTATTGTCCCTACTCTATGTGTAGGAAAGTCAAAATTCATTGAAATTAGGAACTCGTTCAAGGTCATAGGATGTTAAGCCAGTTACTATTGCAGTATAACAATCTACCTCAAAACAGTGGCATAAAATGTTAACAGATTTTCAGATTGGGTGGCTTGACATTTGTAAAAGGCTCATCTGGGCTATTCTCTCATGGGGTCTTTCACGATGCTGTGGTCAAACATTGGCTACAGTGGAACACCTAGGGTTTGGGGTTTGGAGTTCCTCATAGCATGGAAGCCTCAGGGCAGTTCAATTGCTTACATAGTGGCTCAAGTTTTTAGCACAAGTATTCTTTCAATGAATGTGAGATCATATCACCTTTTTTAGAGGTAGTTTGTGAAATCACACAGTGTCACTTTTGCCACATTCTCTTGATTACAATAAAGTCACAAATTTACCCATTTTTCAGTGGAGGGCAATTAGATTTTACCTTTTGATGTGGAGGTATTGAGGATTTAGAACACAGGGGATGGGAGAGATTGTTGAGGTCATCTTTGGAAAATACAGTCTGACATGGATGATTAAGTGCCTACTCAGAATTTAAACTCTGTGCTGTTTCATATCAAACTCTTTGTTCTGCTGCACTAAACTCCATTCTTAAGGTTTCATGTAAGTGATAATGTGGTAACTGTTCAAGGAGGTAGGCTTCTCAAAAAAAGGTAAATTGTTCCTAATGGATTATGTATTAGCATGAAGTTTCAATTCTATTTGTTTGTTTTGTTTATGGATTTCTCTTCTGTGTGTCTTTACCTATTGTTACTCAAAGCTATTCTATGCTGGGGTATCATTTTCTTGTGGTATGTGCTGGTATATTGACAATTTCATTGTTTGTAGAAAATTCTTGTTTTTCCCATGCTCTTAGTCAAGGTTCACATTCTGTATTGCAAAGAAGGCATATCGTTATCTGGAAAAAAAATTTCAAAATGCCTGCTACCAGTAGTTACTACTGGAGAATTGCATCCTTTTCTATTTGTTTGACCATCTATCTTGGTTCCTGATCTCTGCATCTATGGCCAAGTTTGACTTTTTTGTTCTTCCTCTGCAAAGGTAAGGCTTACAAAGCACATGCTCTTTTTGGGTAAAGTAACTCCCTGATGAGAAGCTAAGCTAAACACAAAACTCCACTCAGCAGAAACTCAGATGTCATGTCACATCCTGCAAACACATCAGACACTTCTACCCTCATCACGAATTTTAGCAAAACTATAGTAACTTCTTGCCCTAAAATGTGTGAAACACAGAAGGCTGATCCCTAGTCTTAGAATGCTTGTGATACCAAATGAAGTACTGGAAGAGAAACTTGGATACAAGAGCAAGGCACAAGCAGTGAGTTATCAGAATACAGACACTCTGAGGTAAGGGGAGGAACTGCAATTGAGAAACATGGGAGCCCAGTAGTCACCCTGGTCACTTTTTCTAACTTTCGAAGTGATTATTACATGCTAATAACTACTTTTTATATTGCTGGCAATAACTGGGGTATAGTCAAATTTTTTTTCTTTCCCCTCCTCAATTTTTTCTCTGCTTCCTCTCAGGATGAATCTAAGCAATGGGTTGCAACTGAGGCTGTGGTGGGAAGCTTAACCAGCTTCACTGTGAGACACTGAGAAAGGCAGCAGCAAAGTCTGACATAGTCAGCTTTCACAAGAGAAGAGATGAGAAAACACCGCCGATAACAGCTGGTGAGAGTCGAAATTGGACAGTTACATGTATAAAAATTTAACAGATACACTGTCCAAATTACGTAAAGATGTGCAATAATGATCATCATGGCATTGATTTTAATAAGTAGTTACAAACTGGAAACATTCTACATGTGTCTTGATAAGCATCTGGTTAAATAAACTATAGCAGAGCCATGTGATGGAATGCTATGTATCTTTTTAAAAGAATAAGGTAGAATTGTATGTGTTCATGGAAATGTCTCCAAAATACGTTATTAAATGAAAAAGCAAGTTGCCAACATAATACTGTATAATTGTGTTTGTATGTATTTCCATGCATGTGTGTATTGTAGTATGTGTTTATGTAAAAATACAGTTGGTCCTCCATATCCATGGGTTCTGCATCTGCAGATTCAACCTACTGGGAATCAAAAATATTTCAGGAAAAAAAGGTTAAAAAAATGCACAATAAAAAATAATACAAATAAAAATATAGTATAACAACTATTTACAAAGTATTTTCATTGTATTCAGTACTATAAGTAATCTAGAGCCGATTTCAAATATATGGAGGATGTGTGTAGGTTATATGCAAATACTAGGCTATTTTATATAAGGTACTTGAGCATTCCCAGATTTTGGTATTTTGGGGGGATCCTGGAACCAATCCCCTGTGGATATCAAGGGATGATTGCATATATAATGGTATACGTATAAAATTTTCCAGAAGGATACACAAAAACTGATAATAGGAGGTGATTTTATTAAATGTAGTGGGAATGGGAGATGTGCAGGGAGGCAGACTTTTTTACTTTGATTTCCTTACCTTTTTTATTAGTTTATTTTTAAATACTTACAAGCATGTATGATTTTTATAATGAAAATAAAACAAAATACAATGATCTTTAAAAGCTACTCAACACAGAGACAAGAAAAAGATCCCAGGAAAGCAAAAGCTCGTTAAGGAGTTGAAATCTCACAGGAGAATTTTAAGCTCTGAGTTTACAGCAGAAAGTTCTTAGGACATGATTAACATTTATGCCAAACACAAGCAGGAAATAGGGCAGTGGAAACCATGTAAATGACCTGGAGGAGTCCACAGGTAGGATGTTTAGAGAAAATGTCAGATATTTGTTCATACTCATTTCAGTGATTCAGCTGTGGCTGCCCATTAAAACCACCTGGGAAGCTTTAAAAATATACAAAGACCCACTTGCAGATATTCTGATTTAAATGGTCTGAGGAGGGACCAGGCATGAGTAAGTTTTAAAAGACCACCAGGTAATTCTTATGCCGCCAGGGTAGAAAACTCCATATAACCGGGCTTAAAACCCTCAGGATAATCGACAAGCAATTGTTGACCACCTACTACCTACCAGGTATTGTGCTAAGTGTGAACCTTATAAATGTGAAGTAATTTTAAAAACTTCCTTCCAAATGACAAGGATATTAGAGTTTGGTAAAGTTTAGCTTTTCTGTAAATGCAAATTGTAGATGACAAATGAAAAAATAATTTTAAAAACAAGAGTGATGTGTAAAATAATATATACAGTTTTTAATATCAGGGAATTGGGAAAAAAACTAATAATAGGTGCAGTGGTTCTGATAGCAACTTAAAAGGAAACTACCTTTTATGCTATAACAATTGTCCCAGAGCTTGCCTAGTACTTGAATCATTTTATTCAAAGTGTGGTCCATGGTCCAGGGACATTATCATCATGCCTTAGAGTCCGTTCGAGATGTAGAATCCCTAACTCCAGTCAGACCTATTAAATCAGAATCAGCATTTAATAAAATCTCCAGGTGATTCAGAGGCATATCAAACCTTGAGAAGCACTGTGTTACTTCTAAGAAGAACTTGAAATCTTTTAGACCTCTTTGGTCATATCCATCTTATCATAAAATTAAATGACTTGCTTTAAGGACAATCATAAACAGCTTACACCCCAACCACTTTTGTAACAAAAAAAAATTAATAAATCACTTTTTTGCCCAATTACTGTGCTGGGCACTATAACCACTTTCTAAATACAATCCTAAAGAAAAATGTAATATTGTTCTTCCCATTTACCAATGAGTCCATTGAGATTCATCAAGTCTCAGCCAATAAACAAAAAAACTAATTTTAAAATTGGATCTGATTAACAATGCAGTTGTTTTACTATTGTGTTCAGTGCTTATGATAGTGATATTATGGTATTTATTACACTTTCCATTAAAAATGAAATTTGAATAATCTTTAAAGTTACAATCATTGCACAACTGTGTAATAACTACAATGAAAAGAGAAGTTAGATTATAAACCATGAGCTGGCCAATCACATTTCTGTCTCTCTCTCTCTCTCTCTCTCTCTCTCTCTCTCTCTCTCTCTCTCTCTCTCTCACACACACACACACACACACATGGAGTTTTAGCTTATATAGTAATTTGTTCTATTGGTATATTCAGAAATCTTGCAGTGAAATTTTTTAGACCCTGCAATGCAGCCAAGAAGGAAGTTTTGTTTAAATTGCAATTGACATTAATAAAAATACTTTACGTAAAAACAAGGTGGAACTTTTAATACAGAAAGTGTGCAAAGGTGTATAGACTAGTTTTAAAGTGGATCTTATCTTTCCTGAATAAATGCCAAAGTAGAAAATCCATCTGAGATGGAAAAAAATCTTTTCATCATCTATCACAAGAAGATAACATTTATTTCATCTCCTTACTTTGAAGACTGATTAAACTTCTGATGGAATTCAGTTAATAAATGCATATGAGCACAATGTATCCCCATGGCATATACCTCTTCCAGTTGTAGAGCTTCTCCTCAATGCTCTACGTGAGTTCCTATGTTGGACTTTGGTCTTGAACTCAAATAATAAAATCAACCTTTTATTATTTACTGGGGAAGGAAGCAATAGACAACTGTCTACCGACCACAGAAGTTATGCATTTTCAGCATGGTTGGACCTATCTGGATGTTATGTATCTAGTCATGCTGAAAATAGTAAAACAGAGAACTATACCATGCTGAATATAAATAATTTAATATTAGGTCTCCAAAGTCCATCTTAGATTATGCTTCTGCAGTTCATGGTGCCTGCTGAAGAGTTGACTAAACTTGGCATTTGTGTTCAGACAGCCACCACATTTGTTTTAATTCTGCGAGCTTGAAAGGGCAAATTAATTAAAAACTAAAGAATAAGAAAAAGAGTAAAAATAAATAGATCTGTCTGATATGTGTTGACCTAAAAAAAAAAATAGAGGCAAAATTAATGTAAGAGTTTATCTATACCAAATTTGAGGACTGTAGCTGGAAGACATAGATTCAAATTGCTCTGGATATATGCTCTGATTAGTAGCAGTTACAAAACGTTTTTAAAGGAAAAAGAAGGGGCAGTTTTAAAATTTGTTTATCAATAGTTTATATTAAAGTAACACAAGTTGTTGATTAGATAAACATTGGTCTTCGTATTATAAATTCCAATGAAGATAATGGGTGAGGGTCACATTGTGAAATTTGTGGTAACATTTTAGATAATTTATCACCTAGTCTGGAAACTACAAGGAAGGAAAGAAAGAAGAAAATGCCTTTAAATAATTGCCTGTGGAAGATCACCTGGGTAACAGGAGGTTAAAGCTGCAGTGAGCCGTGATAGCCCCGTTGCACTCCAGCCTGGATGACAGAGTCAGACCCTGTCTCAAAATAAATAATTTAATTTAACAAATTAAAACTAAAGAATTGCCCCTGGACCTAGGCAGGGGGGACAGAGCATGATTGAAGTCTCATACATATGTCTCCCTGGGCCTGATAAAGTCACATTCTGCAGAGTGCTCTGAGCTACTTTCTTTCTTATAAAAGATTTACAAGAAAAAAACAAACAAACCCATTCAAAAGTGGGCAAAGGATATGAACAGACACTTTTCAAAAGAAGACATATATGAGGCTAACAAACATATGAAAAAATGCTCATCATCACTGGTCATCAGAGAAATGCAAATCAAAACCACATTGAGATACCATCTCACACCAGTTAGAATGGTGATCATTAAAAAATCTGGAGACAACAGATGCTGGAGAGGATGTGGAGAAATAGGAATGCTTTTATGCTGTTGGTGGGAGTGTAAATTAGTTTAACCATTGTGGAAGACAGTGTGACAATTCCTCAAGGATCTAGAAACAAATTCTATTTGACCTAGCAATCCCATTACTGGGTATATATCCAAAGGATTATATATTGTTCCATTATAAGGACATATGCACACATATGTTCAATGCAGCACTGTTTACAGTGCTGGAACCAACCCAAATGCCCATTGATGATGGACTGGACAAGGAAAATGTGGCACATATACACCATGGAATACTATGCAGCCATAAAAAACAATGAGTTTGTGTCCTTTGTAGGGACATGGATGCATCTGGAATCCATTATTCTCAGCAAACTGACACAAGAACAGAACATCAAACATTGCATGTTCTCACTCATAGGCAGGTGTTGAACAATGAGAACATATGGACACAGGGAGGGGGGGCATCACACTCTGGGGTCTGTTGAGGGGGAATAGGGGAGGGACAGTGGGGGGTGGGAAGGTTGGGGAGGGATAACATGGGGAGAAATGCCAGTAGGTGATGGGAGGATGGAGGCAGCAAACCACATTGCCATGTATGTACCTATGCAACAATCCTGCATGATCTGCACATTTACCCCAGAACCTAAAGTACAATTAAATATATATATATATGGAAAAAGTTTAACTGCAGCATGAATCAGGAAACAACCCCTTGAGAAGACAGGGTTCTGCTTTATAAGGTATATATTTGCTTGCAGAATTGTGCCTCCTTCCTAGCCAAAGTTCATGAGACTGAGAATCAAGTAATAGAAATGGTGCATCTCCTCTCATCATTACATTTAATTACCTATTTGCAGGATATTTACTTTCTCTCCTAGAAATTTTGACCTCTGTTGGTTTGAAGATTTTGCTCCATAAGGAGGAAATTATTCCATTGCAAATGCAGTTATAGTTGCCCTGAATTATAAAATAAAACTGATATCCAACAACAACAACAACAAAAAAAAAAAAAAACGGCCAAACATATGACAATTCTAACTACTAAAGACAATACTCATCCTATGTGAGAGGTGTATGACAAAAATCTCATCCAATATTAATACTCCCACACAAATGCAAATTTACAAAGAGTAAATTTAGATTTTAGATATCTGAGAATTATCTGATTTTCCATTTGTTAAAAAAAGAGGGTGAAATTGGCATGGGTATGTTGGGGAAATATAATTAAAAACAAAATGTTCTCCCAATCCAGAAAACCTCTCCTCAAAAGTAGTAGAGAAAGAAAACAGTTTTACTATTGAATAAGCATCAAACCAGAATGTGATGCCCATCACAGGAAATGTGCTGAGATTGCAAATACAAAAAGGAATCTCATCCTTTTACATAACCAAACAGATATACCCATTACATGTGTGTTTTCAAAACAAACAATAACTAGTCTTCAAGCAAGAATACTTCAGTCACACATAGTTCATCCTAACTTTACCTGGCAATTGGGTTTAGCATCTAAAGCTAATTGTCTTTATAGGAAAAATAAGTTTCTTATGTCTTTATGACAGGAGGTAGTTTTGCAACTTGGAGCAAAGCACTCACCAAAGTTAGCTTTTACCCTCCCACACAAACTGGGAGATAGTGGTGTTAGCTCCTTTGATGTTTACATTTCAAAGAGGGGAAAGTATTTAAAATTAAAAGTTTCTAAAGCATTTCTAAAGCAAATATCCAGAGACAAAGAGAGGGAAGGAAGATACCTCTTTCCTTATTTTCAATCAAGAGAATCAAAACTCTTAAGTTTTAATTTGTATTTGTCCTTTCAGGTAGAATAACATAACCAGAAAGTCTATTTTCCCCATCTGCCCAAAGGAACAATAAGAACATCTGATTAGGGAGATGAGCTACCTCTATGAGCTTATAATTTTGTAACTTGGATCAAGACACTTAAATATTCTGGGCCTCAATTTTCTTATCCACAAGGTGAGGATATTAATAATGCTTACTTCACAAGGTTATTACAGATATGCGATAAAATATGAACAACTAAATGAATTTTAAAGTGCTTCATAAACTGTGAAGCCCTGCACCAGTAAAGCAGTTGCCTGTTAAGATTCACTTTCAGAAAGCTTAGAACAGCCCCCTGCCAGGGCCCTCCCATCATTTCTCGATGTGCAAAATACCATTACCAGAGACTTATTCTTAATTTCCTAAAAATGCAAATGCTCTTGGGCAGCTAACATGTTAGCATCATGACCAGCTTATTTTTCAAGAGATGGGGGTCTCACTTTATCACTCAGGCTTGAATGCAGTGGCACCATCATAGATCACTGCAGCCTCGAACTCCTAGGCACAAGTGATATACTGTGTCCAGCTTAAGGAGGTTGTGGATGTCCTCTGTACACTCAGGCTGTTCTGGAAAAGAGAGAGTGGTTTAAAGAGATCTAGGGCTCACTGGACTCTTTAGTTGAAGGGAGGAGAAAAAAAGAGGAGTTGTGTAAATGATATAAAAGATAGAACAAGGTCTCCTTCCCAATTCTTTTCAGAGCTAGCCTCGTGCCAAGGTCATGTAGGAAAGAAATAAAGGAAGTTCTTTACTTCTAATCATTCTGGCAGCAGATTACTTCCCATTTTTAAGAGAAGACATAGACATACAGTCTGAACATTCTCATTGTTCAAAGTCTCTCTATCCAAATTACAAAATATTCTATTTTCACTATTTCTGAGTTCTGAAATTTGTGTTCATTAGAGGCACAATTACAATATCATGTATGAAAGGGGAACCAAGAGATTATCCAATGCTCAAGAAGGATGTTGTTGCTGTTTTATTAGGCTCAAGAATAAAGTGTAACATTTTCACAGGTATGTGGCTTAATAAGTGTCTGTTTGCCAGAAATGCTAAGAAACATTGTACATCACAGTTTGAGTTTCCTTCTAAAATCCCAATATGCCTCATAAAAATAAAACCCAAGCCTGAAGACAAACAGCTCAAGGTAGGAAGTAAATTTAGAACCAGAGGGTTCTGGCACATAGCTCTGATCCAAAACACACTAGGAGGCTTGCCAGAATGTGGAAATCTTACTGTCAAAAGGAAACAGAGGCAACTACTCAATGACATAGTAATCCAATTTCTGTAGGTTTTATTACATAGGGGGCTGTCAGCATCAGGCTCTGCAATTATGACTCATTGGGTTATTCTGGCTAACATAGAGCACTCTACACATATGCACAAGCACACACAAATTCTCCTATGGAGACAAGAAGACTATAAATGGTCCCGTGGTAATATAGGAAAAAAAAAGAGATACATATTTTTGAGCTTAAAAATAACAAATAATAAGTGACATTACAGACATCTAAGGGATCAGGCACTATTCCATGGCATATATTAATTCAGTGGATTCTCATAGCATCCGTATTGAGGTAGACATTATTATAACCTTGTTTTAAAGAGGAGGAAACTATAGCTTGCAGAGGTCAAGTAATTTCCTAAAGCCACACAGCCAGTAAGGATAGAGTTGGGACTCAAATCTAGGTAGTCTGACTCCAGAGTCCAGGATGCTTGCCACCCTAATGTATTTATTTTCAGAGATCTTCTAGGCAGAACTTTCACTACTAATCTAGTATTTACTTCCCAATTCACTTCTTCATCTCTCTGGTCCAAGTAATTCAGAGCATAAGTTTTTTATGTTGTTGTTCTGCAATGTTTAAAGAGTTCTGTTTTCCAGCTCACATTGCAGGACTGGTGTCTGAACATTGCCAGTCCACACGAGTAAAAATATATGCACCATCAATAGGTTACTCTATCAGCACTGTGGAATATAAGATGAATTTGGTTTTTTGTTATCTAACTAAAGTTATTGGTTTGCCTTATGATAGGTTTTGTAACTTAGTCTATAAATGATTGAGATACTGGTAAAATATCAATACACTGATGTAAATAAAATAACTAGATTAACAAATTAAGTTCAAGACAATTATTTTTCCCCTATCAAATTAACTCTGTACTAAATGGCACCTAAAAAAAGTCATAATTTAAATGTTTTAATTGCTGCATCATCAATGTTGTATTTGTTTAACATAAGTAATATTATATCTTTTTTTGTGAAGGATTTATTAGGAATAAAACATGTATGTTTATTCTACCCTGACTCTCAATTCTGTACTATACTCCTAGACCAATAAAACACTGTTTTAATAGTTTAAAGGGTACACATACACACACACACACACACACACACACACACACACACACACAGGAACTTCTGAATGGAGACTTGCAAATCTTCATTTTATAAAATTCAACACTCATTCATGATTAAATATAGTAACGGTCTTAGTCCCTTTGTGCTGCTTTGACAGAATAACTAAGACTGGATAACTTATTAAGAACAGGAATTTATTTTTCACAGTTTTGGAGGCTAGGAAGTTTAAGATTGAGGTGCCATCATCTTGTGAGGGCCTTCTTGCTATGTCCGCAAATAGTGGGAGGTGGGAGGTAAGAGAATAAGGTAGCAGAATTGTGTGAAGCCTCTTTTATAAAGGTCTTAATCCCATTAACGAGGACGGATTCCTCACGGCTAATTACTTCTTAAAAGGCCCCATTTCTTAGCACATTGGCAACACCTGAATTGTGGAGGAGACATATTTAAACCCTAGCAACAAATAAGCCAGGAATATAAAGAGTCATCCTCAGCCGGCCAGGCACGGTGGCTCATGCCTGTAATCCCAGCACTTTGGGGGGCCGAGGAGGGCAGATCACGAGGTCAAGAGATCGAGACCATCCTGGCCATGGTGAAACCCCGTCTCTACTAAAAATACAAAAATTAGCTGGGCGTGGTAGCACGTGCCTGTGGTCCCAGCTACTCAGGAGGCTGAGGCGGAAGAATCACTTGAACCCAGGCAGCGGTTGCAGTGAGCCGAAATTGCGCCACTGCATTCCAGCCTGGCGACAAAGTAAGATTCCGTCTAAAAAAAAAAAAAGAGTCATCCTCAGCCAGCTAAAGGATATCTATTCAAGTCAGAAGCTAAACAAGGATGCCTGCTATTTCTATACTCTGCTGTTGTACTGGAATCCCAAGGCAGTTAGATAAGACAAGAACAAATAGTAAGAGAATTCTACAGCAGGTAAAAGAGCTGAGATGGTGCCACTGCACTCCTACCTGGGGGACAGAGCGAAACTCTCAAAAAAAAAAAAAAATCATCATCACTTTCAAATGACATTATTTTCTTACTAGGGAATCCAAGACTATGAACCTTCCTATTTGTCAACACTTTGTGGTGGTGTTACTGTTTCTATTTTCTAGGAGAGTTCCTCAACTTCATCTCGTATCACAGTTTTAATTTCCAGGTGATTTCTTTTTCTTTCTGAATGGTCCCCTTCTTGTCTCATGCCTCCTCTTCCATAAATGCAATTGCTTCTTATCTCTTTGACAATATTGTTTTTACAAGATGTTTTCTTATATTCTTTGCCCATTTCTATTTCCTGTGGCTTCCACATCCTCCACTCCCAATTTTGTTTTTTACTTTATTTTCCATGGAAAAGCCTTCCTCAAGTGTCTGGTGATCCTTGGGTGGATTCATTCATATTTAAGGATATTGGGTGGAGGCAAAGTTTGCTGACCTGCAAGCTGACCAATTGGGAACCTAATTATTTCCCAGAAATACTACCCAGAAGACTCTGAACATTTCTCTTATAGGTCCATCTCTCTCCTCTCATCTTCTGTTAAGGGATAGTCATCTGACATCAGAGAGCTGGATGCTAAGCAGGATAAAGAGACTAAGGCATTCCTCATTCTACGTGCATATTTTCACTCAATATCCTATCATCTACTTGTATGCTTATCCTGTCCTCAGCTGTGCCAGATCCCCCTGAGACCATATCATACCTGATTCAACTTCTCCAGAATAGAAGGGAACTCACCTCACTGCACAGGGCTGGGGAGATTCTTTATATACTTTCTATTTTTCAAAATTTTCTTGATATCTCTCATTTGCTATTTTCTTCTTTCCATTATAATGAAATCTAGGTTTAAGGAGACAGTGGTGATAAATGCCTTTGTGAACCTGCCATGTTTACCAGAAGTCCATATTCAAATATTAGTTCAAAGAGCCAATTTCTAGCTGCTTATAACTGTTCAGCATGGGTGGATTATTCTTTTTAGAATGCCAGAAGCTCAAATCCACAAGACTGTGAAGTGACCAAGAAAAAAAGATGCAGTACCAGAAAGTGTAAAATTGTGACAGACTGTGGCAACCATTGCAAAAACTCTGGCAAGCTCTCAATTTGAGCAGTAATAAAAGTATTAAAAAGCCCTGGGAAATGGGCCCAGAAAGAGAATTTCAAGATCAGGTGTTCTTGAATCCTTATCTTTCCCCTTGCACCCAAACAGCAAAGGGTCACATTTAAGAAACTTACTTAATTTATCTTTATTTCACTGAATTATAAAGGCTTGCCCTTAGTAGAAATTAAGCAGGTCGTCTTACAGAGGAAAAAGAGTCCATGACCTTTAAATTCATTATAATATCAGATGTGTTAGGTGACACCCAAGATACTATGCTAAGTCTGTATTTTAGACAAAAGTATTTTAAATCTTTAAGAATTTTAAAATAGAGGCCCAGAGACTCCCCTCATTCTAGGTCGTTGCAATTGAATAAGAGGGACTGCTTTGGTTATCAGAGAGCATGGAGGGGAAAAGTATTTGAGGTTACCAGATGCTCCTAAACCAGCAAGCTGGACACAGAGGATGAAAGACATGCTCTGTCGTCACTTTTGCCTTCCCTAAATGGGTTATTTGTATTGAAAACCTTTACCTTTCACAGTGGAAGAAGTGGCTTCTCCCCAGGAGAATATCCCCAGATCTCTAGAGATAAAGGGGGAGGATTCAGTTAATATATGCTTTACATGAAATCAATATTTGTTTGCAGAACATCTAAAATGAAGTTCCCTGGTTGATAAAACTCAGGCTGTGAACAAAAAAAAAGACCATATTGCTACACAAAAGAACCTGGAAATGACTGTACATAATTCAATAAGATATCTGTTTTTTTTTTTTAAAGAAATCACTGCAGGGTTCCTTTAAATATAAAAATGCTCTTGAGTAAATAATAAAGAACTCAAATTATAAACCTAGGAGCAAAACTAATTTTGCAGAAACCATCTATTTTATAAGTGAGATTAAGACACTCCCAGAGTGCTTACGGTAAGGAGTTTTAAAGAAGGAAGAAAACAATCCTCTGGCAATAAAACAGAACACGACAAAAACAGCCACACAGTGGCTCACACCTGCAATCCCAGCACTTTGGGAGGCTGAGGTGGGTGAATCACATGAGGTCAGGAGTTTGAGATCAGCCTGGCCAACATGGAAAATCCTCGTCTCTACTAATAATACAAAAATTAGCAGGGCATGGCGGTGGACACCAGTAATCCCAGCTATGTGGGAGACTAAGACAGGAGAATTGTTTACACCCAGGAGGCGGAGGTTGCAGTGAGCCGATATCCTGCCACTGCACTCCTGCCTGGGAGACAGAGCAAGACTCTGTCTCCAAAAAGAAAGAAAGAAAGAAAGAAAAACAACAGCAACAACCAAACCCACAATCCAGAGACAGCTTGCACAAATAAGCACTGGTCAACACTACATGTTAATCCTGAGTGTAAGAGGAGATGTTAAGAAAGGATGACAAAGGCATCTAGAATGAGGAAATGTGTGCAGTTTAACACCCATCGTGAAGACCTGAAGCTGAGTCTTCCTGTCTTGTTTGTATTCCGCAGCACCCTATTAGGTGATGATCATTCTGGATACAATTCCTTAAGTCTAATTCAGTCTCAGTCATGACATTTTGACTCCTGAATCACTTTTCTCTGTTGTTTGTTGCTGACAGTGAGCTGTCAGTTTATCTGTATGTGGCCTGTTACCTGATATTCCTGTAAGCCACCAAGAAGCAGATGTAGCAACTTCAGTTACTAGGGTGGTTATTGTCTTGGTTGTGTGGGCAACAGGAGAAGCCACACAGACCAATTTTAAATGGATCATCGGCAGGATATAGAGAGATTTATCCTGTCAAAAGTCAACACAAGTTATATATATGTTATTTACTAGAGGAGAAAGGCCATGTTTTATCTCCCCAAGTACATTTGTTTTCAACGTAAAGTAAACTGGATAAAACAAATGTGCTTAGTCAACAAGATGAGAAGTAGAATAGATTTGTCCTCTGAAATCTTGCTTCAAAAACATTGTGACCAATACTTCATATACGTTTATATCTATTGATATATACTATCACTCTTTTGATTTATTCTCATACAGTAGCAGACAGAAGCAGAGTTATAATTCTGTCTTTCAGAACAGTCTGTCTTGCTAAAAATGAAACAGATGAGGGAGATATTTCTTCCTAGTTGGTGTGATAATGGTATGTTAGATCAGGTTCTCCCTCAAGCAGATCCTTACCCCAGAATTTAGATAAAAATGCTTTATTAAGGATGTGCTATCAGAAGAGTAAGGGTTAGAAGAAACAGGATTGGGAAGGGGGCCAAGGCAAGCAAGGGTATGTTTCATGGAATACCCGTGCTCAGCCTGGTCCGTCAGCAAGTTCTAGAGTGAAAATTACACCTCAGAATTTCTCATCTAGAGGTAAAAGAACAGTTTTTGTCCTCCCACGCCACTTAATCACTGGCTGGAGGATGACCAGAAGGAATAGCAAAAACTCTTCCAGGCTCTTCCAGCTCTCCATGTTGGCTCCACTGCCCAAGGGCAACCCTCTGAAGGTCATAGGAATTAGTTATTAGCAGCAACAAGTGGGGAAGCTGGAGGATGTACCCAAAGGCAACTAGGCAGGGCACCACGGCATCTGCTAGAAAGGGTATTCATGCTTTCCATTACTCTAACCTGAATCAGAAAGTTTCCCTTCTTCTTACATCATCATCTGTGATCCATATTTTATTTATAATCCCCTTTTGAGGATTCTCACTTTTGAGATCTGCTATTTGACAGTTTAAGCTTCAAGCCTTTACCACATACTGTAGCATCTCTTATTCTGCAGCATGTACAGTATACAGCATTGTTATAATCAATCTGTGTCAAAGAACCCAGCAGAAGCATACTCCAATCCAAAGGTACAGGGCAAGTTGTGGCACTGAGAATGGAAAGTCTTTAAGGTGTTTTTATGAGAGGAAGGACTGGAAGAGAGGAAGTGCTAAACGCACCAAACCTGTGCACTGCTGAGTGTTTGGAGAGCAACCTGATAGCTTCATGGAGCTCTCACAGATGCTTCTCCATATAATTCCCAGAACCCCAGCTTAGGGTCTGAGTTGGCTCAAACCCAGGAGGGAAGATAGGACAGAAGCTGGAGTTAGTCTTCGTCCCTTACTACCAAGATTCATAATTCCATCATGGATGAAGAAGACCTGGGGATGCTGGCCTCTTGGACACAGTTTGACATCTTATGCCCATACAGCACTCTCTGTTTTTTAAAATAATAAGCCAAATTATGTATGATGAAATTATACATTTCTTTTACTTACTCTGAGCAGAAAGATCATCCCAACCTGTCTATCTCCCTTATGAAAATTATTAAAAGAAGGAAATGGTTATTATTCCATCACATGTATACAAAATCTAGGGAAAACTTGCAGATGAAGATAACACTTAGGGACAATGAATTATTTATTAGCTCTTTGCTTGAACTCTGAAATCTGATCAAAGAGGAACTTCTAACACTTATTCTATTAATTATGAATGACAAATGTTCAAGCTTTCTGCTAAGAGTGTATGTGTTACAAATCAGCCCAATCCCACTTGACTTTTTCCTCTGCATAGCAGTGGGCAGAGAAGCTCTTCCTCCTCTGCTTAGGAGCTTCTCTATGCCCAAATTCTTCCCATCTTTCAAGACTAGTTGAAATGCACCTTCTTGAAGAACACCTCCCAGATTTCTCCCATTGTGATTAATCATTCCTCAAATGATTCTTCATTATCTCCATAATCTAACTTTTGTTCTCCAACCTGTGCATTTAGCTGTCTCCCTGTCTATCTCTTATATAGATTTTAAGTTCTTATTCATTTTGGCATTCCCATTACACCTAGGAAAAGGCTTTACATGTAGATCTCCATGAATGTTATTGAATTGAATTTACATATTTAAAAAATGTTTTGAGCCCTTACAATGTGCTTACTCTATACTAGACACTGGAAGAAAATGTGTATAAAAAGTTGAAAACAAAACAGTTCTTAAATTTTTCATCAGGGGTTAAAGACAGCCATGTTTTTTAAAAAAGTAAAAGATTATAACAGGGTTTGCTAAATTTCATAAAAGTACCGTAGGAGTCCACACCTGCCTGAGAAAAATCAATAGGTGTCATCCCCATAAAAAGGTAAAGAAAATGAGGCTGATAGATGTTGTATAGTAGCCATGGGTGTCAGAACCAAAACACTACTGTCAGGCTTTCAGCATTCCTTCTACTTTCCATGGGGAGTAACCCTAGGCAAGAGTCAGAGGATGTGCCTCTGGGAAAAAGGATACAGCATGGCCAAGGACTCATAGATTACCCAGCAAGTGTTTAAAAAAACAGGATCTTAGACGAGGTAGCATGAGGGGGAAAAAAGAAAGAAAGAAAACAAGAACCAAGTCTTTGAATGTAGCCAATTTTAACTTTGAATGTAGGCAGAGCAGGCAGTTCTAAAAGATCTCATGATCCAACTTCAAGGGCCAAAGTACATGAAATTCCACGAGTATTTATTGCTGTGGGTTCATTTTAGTGTGGTTATCTTTTACAAAGCAAATACTCTTAATATTTTAACACATTAAGTAAGATAATGCATACTCATTGCACTAAGGCGCTTTTCTTCCTTGGGGAAACCATGATCTTGGTAAAAGTACTGGGAAGAGATTTTGTTGAATACTAAATACATTGTGAATAGTAAAAAGGAGTGAAAAAAGAAAGAAGGAAGGAGTGCTGTGTGCCCATGAGAATAACAAAATATAAGATCTAAAGATATTGAGAGAAAACATTGTAAGTTTTGAAAAACAGAAAGATTAGGGTAATTTGGGGACTTTGCAGTAAAGCAAAGGAAATTATACTGGAAAGAGAAAAATATCACAACGATCAAGGTTTTCTCTCTTAAAGCAGGTTGGAGAAAGGTGAATTGTGGAAGTAAAAAATAACTATGTAGGAATATAAAAGAAAAAACAGGCATGTTCACCAACCCTGAGTAGTTTTCCATGAATTCACTTGCAGTAAATTAAATTCTGTTCTATCTCTTCAGAACTGTTACAGAGCTCATAGCCCTAAAAGATCAGTATTATTCTCTCCATAACCTCCTCTGTAGTGTTTGTTTTTGTTTGTTTTGTTTGTTTGTTTGTTTGTTTGTTTTTTGAGACGGAGTTTCGCTCTTGTTACCCAGGCTGGAGTGCAATGGCGCGATCTCGGCTCACCGCAACCTCCTCCTCCTGGGTTCAGGCAATTCTCCTGCCTCAGCCTCCTGAGCAACTGGGATTACAGGCACACGCCACCATGCCCAGCTAATTTTTTGTACTTTTTTAAGTAAAGACAGGGTTTCACCTTGTTGACCAGGATGGTCTCGATCTCTTGACCTCGTGATCCACCCTCCTCGGCCTCCCAAAGTGCTGGGATTACAGGCCTGAGCCACCGCGCCCGGCCCTGTGGTGTTTTATTCTACAGACCTTTAGGGGGATTCTCTTTGTGTTTAAATGACAAGTTGTAATTGTACCTCTATGATGGCAGCTTTAGAGAGAAGAGAAAGCTGTTTTACACTACAGCCTTATGCTGGCACTGACGTATCTCAACCTCCTTGTGAGCCTGAAGAATTAGTCACTGTGGAATCTTCATTACAACACAGCTAATGAGTAAATAAAATCAAGAGAGAAAAAAATAACTTGGTTAAATATGCACTAAGGATGGAAAAACAGAGAGGGATATTAATCCCACTTACAGGGTTTGGCTTCAAATCAATTCACATCATAACATTATGAGCAGCTCTTAAACATGACCATCAAAGGTTTAACTATAAAACTCTTCAGCTTGATAAAAGATTCTGAGAGAACCAAACCATGAAAGTACTTAAGTATCATTAACAACAAGTTTTGGTAAGATTTTACACTAGAGGGAAGTCTTTTACAGATTTCTCCACAGGCCATTATTTAAATAGAAATTCAATCATTAAGGTCAGCAAAGGTGGGTTTATCCTATTGCCTACTTCAAAGCCTTCACTGCTTTTTTTTGCAGGGACTCCTTCTTGCTTGGTATAAATTCAAAAGCCACTTTCTCAGAGCAGGTATGTTCAACAAGAACAGAATTGTATGCACACTCCAAATGAATGGACAATTCTCCTTTGGCAGCCTAAAATGTAGTGCTTTATATCCTTGAAGTATCGTTGAAGGCATTCTAGGCAGTGAAGCAACAATATATTTGATGTTTTAAAAATAGATATAAGCCTTGTAAAAAAATGGAGACTACTAGACCAAAGCAGCCCACACTTTTCAAATATGTCCAAAAAGTATTGCCATTGATATCAGCCATCTTGGTGCTGGACTGTCCCCAGGAGGAGCTGGCATCCACCAGGTAGAAGGCCAATGGGAGTGTTGGCGTGTGTCCTCAAAACAATGCTTTTTAACCCCCTCTTCCTTCTTCAAACCTCCAATCTGATTTCCATCTTCCTTACTCTTAGTGATAACCTTGCCTCTAACTTCATAAAGAAGTTAGCTCTTAACCTTCTATGGCAGGGTCGGGGCGGAAACAACAATCCTCATCTAAATTTACCTGCATCTTCATCCATCTCCTCCTCTTTCCATTTTTATATTAGTAAACATGTCCTTCTCCTCTCAGAGGCCAGTCTCTCCCTATGTTCTCTGGATCTCCCCTTCTCAGTAACATATCTAATGGCTTCCCCATCTCTATTCCAATCCCATGACTTCATTAATCATATAGTCACTTATTACTTCCAAATTTGCATCTGTAAGCATGACTCTGTTCTGGAGTTCTAGATGACTTACTTGACAGCTCTATTTCAATGACCTTCTCTCAATAGGAGTGAAATGTATCAAATGTATGAGTCCCCTACACAAACATTTCTGTCCCTTTGTTATCTCCGGCCTCAGTAAAATGCATAGTTCTCCATTCAGATGCTTAAGCCAGTAACTTGGAGAACTCTGTCATGCCTCACTGACATTGGTCTCCATGTCTAAGAATATATTACCACGTGCCAAATTATGTCTCAGATCTACTCTCTCCAATTCCACTATCATTACCATAGAACCATCCACAACCATCGCTGTCCTGAACTATCGCAGTTGCTTCCTAACTCATCTCCTGCATTCATTTTTGCTTTTTTTCTGCCAATCCATTCTCCATAGAGCAGCTTATCTGTCCTTTTTGAAAGAAAACACCATCATCATTCCTCACCTTGAACCACTCAGTGGTATTTCACTGCACATGAGTATTGCCATAGTGCACGTGTTTCTGGTGAGCTGTCTGTGTGTGTCACTCCTGCCTCATCTTTTGACCCACTCCTAATTCCCTCAGTGACTTTCTTCACTCTGGTCCTTGAACAGAGCTGTTTTTTTTTCCCACATCATGCACATAGGAGATTTCTCCATTTTTGTTAGCCTAACTCCTATTCATCCTCAAGATCAGAGCTTAAATATCACGTCATCAGGGAATCCTTCAAAAGTACTCCCCAATTTTCATGCCCCCACTCCACACCCACCTTTTCAGTTAGATCTTGCTTTTAGAATACTTTCTGATTTTTCTTCCTTGTGCTTATCAAAATTACATTGTCATTTTTGTTCATGGCTTTCTCCATGTTTGTCTAGTACAGGGTTTGGCACAAAAGAGATGTTTAATAAATATGTGAATGATGAATGGATGTATGAATTGATGAACAGATGGATGGATGGATGGATGGATGGATGGATGGATGGATGGATAGATGGATGGGTGGATGGGTGGGTGGATGGGTGAGTGGGTGGATGGAAGGATGGACAATGCTATTTTCCCAACTACCATTTTGGTAGTAGTCAGCAAGTTGGAATACATTCAAGAAACCCCAAAGGATCACTTGAAATTAGAGCTAAAGTAGAAAATAACTTTTCGTTTTAAGACTTTTTTTATTGAGTACCAAGCCAAGTTCTACAAGGAAGTAACGATATGAACAGGGAAGTAAAATCTTTGTTTCCTAATAAGGACAATCTCAGGACAATCCAATCAGGTGATAGGCCAACTGGGAGTTTTGCTTACTCAATTACAAAATAACTGCATGGTATATGAGTCCAAATGAAACACCAAAACAATGCGTGGTATCTCTCTGAAAAGATGCTTTTCATCATGTTGATCAGTCTTTCAATCAATCAAAAATGGAGAAAGGCCAAATCACATATTTTTCTACCTTAAGCATTAGAAAGCGCTTTTGTGGATTTTTCTATTTCATCATAGTACTACATCTCAAAGGGCAGACCTCAGACCACTTGCAACAAAATAATGAGGAAAGTTTATATATAGGAAAGCTCTCACATTCCACATAAGATCTACTTTCCTCTCTGGAGAGAGCCTAAGATTTTAATAAATACTCAGCTAAACTTGTGCCCTCAGAAATTTGAGGACAAGTGGTCTAGATGTTGTCAGTCTCTGTAGAAGGGTATATAAAAATGTTTGTTTCAACTTAGCATCCTCTCAATTCAGTTTCTTTTGACCCACCAAACGAAAATCTGTTAAGAACCACACAGCTACAAAAGGTAGCTTAATTTAGGTTATCACATAGCTATTAAAGGCAGCTTAATTTAGGTTATAGTTTGAATGTTTTAGAAAGAGAAATACAACATTTTTCACTTTGCATGATTACAGCGTGAAACAAAAGACTGGGAGAGGCTGGGGCATGGGGTGGGAGGTGTGCCCAGAGGAAGAGATTTAGTGGCACAGCAGGGAGAAAGTGCAGTTCAGCAGGCAGGATAAAGAGTCCTTCAGAAAGGGATAATGCATAATGCAACAGCAAGTTATAAGAAAAAACTATGGATCCAATAGGTAGTAAAGCACAGTGATAGGAAATAGCAAGCAGGAACTATTTAGAGATTGAGAAAGACAAATAGGTAGGGAATCAGCAGTCATGCTACATTTACAATAGAATCTCAAGCAGTCCTTGTGATGTTTTTAAACAACACAAGTGTTTAAAAACGTCCTCCTAGCAGGTAAATACATGAACTTTATAGAGTACTGGGTTAATCAGCTTGCACAAAACAAGTCAGTTCTTTGACAGAGTTGGGAATTAATTACCACATGTGGTTTACTTTTAGCTTATGTAAACAAATTCATTTACCTATAATAAGCACAGTCTATATATTTTGCAAGTAAATGCAATTTATCGTAACACACATCTTTGCAAGACGTGTTCATCGCAAGTGTCCCAGCTAAAGATTACATTCCTGCAGGATTAAAGACTAATCGATCAACATTAAAGAGAAGAAATAATTCATGATAACAAGAAATGAAACATGAAGAGTTCTAATAAGACTTCTGAAAAAAAAAAAAAAGACTTCTGCCTGCCACTCTCCTAAGGTGCTCTTTGTTGATATGCTCTAGAGGGCACTGAGACTTACAATGTCTGATCTGTCTGCTGCTTGTGTTTTTAAAACTAGTAACCAAATTATTTTCTTCCAAAGTTCTCTCATCAAATATCACTGTGATACACATGTTTGAGTTTGTTTATCCAAGCTCAAACCTCAGATTTAGGCTTAAAATCCTTATTTCTGTATTAGTTAGTAGCAAGCACTCAGCTTTTAAGGGCATGTACAAGAGCAAGGCAAGACCCAGTTCTAGAAGGATCAGAGTATTTTATAGATTGCTAGACAAAAGGCTCAGCACACAACATATACCACTTAGTAGCACGTCTATACACTAACAATGAACTGTTCAAAAAAGAAGTCAAGAAAGCAATTCCTTTTACAATAGAATCAGAAAATAAAAAAAAGCAGGAGTACCTTTAACCAAGGAGATGAAAGATATATAGACCAAAAACTACAAAACATTGATGAAAAAATTGATAAAGAAACAAAAGGAAAGATATCTGTGTTCACAGAATAACAGAAATAACATTGTAAAAAATGTCCATACTATCTAAAGCAGTCTACAGATTCCATGCAATTCCTATCAAATTTCAATGAAATTTTTCAAAGGCTTAATAATTCTAACATTTATATAGAACTACATAGAAACCCTACAAAGCCAAAGCAATCTTGAGCAAAAGAAACAAAGCTGGAGGCATCACACCACCTGATCTTAAAGTCTACTACAAAGCTGTAATGATCAAAACAGCATGGTACTGACACAAAATCATACATATAAACCAGTAAACAGGGAAAGCCTGGAAGAGCAGGCAGTGATCACTTAGTGAATGAAAGCAAGACTGCAAAAAGCAGAGCAGAGAGTCACAGATAAACTAGGATCTTGATGATGTCACCTGAACCTCTGGTCAAATGTGCCCAAAGCCAGCATCACCTCTGAGTTTTTATTTATGTAAACCAATGAATTCCCTCTTTGCTTAAAACAGTTTGAGTTGGGTTTTTCCATCATTTATGAATAAAACATTTTAACTGGTATAACCAGAATCTGTGTATTCAGATTTTACTGGCATTGTACTAAATGCTGTAGATTCTGTGGCAAATGATTTATTTGATTCTGGTTTTCATGGACTTACTTCCTATAGTGCAGGAGACAGACAGTACGCAAATAAACACTCCAGTAAAATTGTGATAAGTTCCAGGAAAGTGAAGACTCTAGTTATATGACTAAGAATAATAGGTGGCTAAGAAAGAATTTGAGAAGAAAGAGGTGCATTAGTCTGGAGAAGAAGCTTGAATTGGCCAGGTGAAGTGTGGAGAAAGTACACACAGGCTGAAGATGTATTTTCCCTTCTCCTACCTACCCTAACTCCTGTAGTCACAGCAATAAACTTGTCACAGGGCTAAAAGCCCAATCTAATTAAAAGTTACATTATTAGATTAGCAAGTTGTACTATTTTCCAGTCCTGAAGTTACCACCTACCAGCAGCACCACCATTGGAACCAGTCAGGCAACATGGATACCCAAGTAACTGGTTTATTCATCAGTGATCACCATATTAATAAGAGATCCTGCAGTTTTGAAGTTGTGTTTCAGGTTCACAAGTTTGTTGTTCAATATCTGGTTTCATCATTTACATATGTCTTTTCCAATGTAAATATCACTTAGAGAAGGAGAGTTCCTATATCCCAGGGAAAACAGAAGTGGTATCTCAACTGTTCAGCCTAAACTGACTTCTGCTCCACTTGGCAGAGCACCAGCTGTTGGCCTGGCTCATCTCACTCTGGTAGTTGCCACAACATTCATATTCCATAGTTTTCTATTCCTCATTTTAACTTTTCCCTCCAGTGTGTTTCTTGAATTCAGTGAAATTGCCAAGACTTCCTTCTTACAATGTGGTCTATGCTTCTGGTCCATGCTTCTCAACAGATAACATATTTGAAAGCCCCAAGCCAAAAGAATTTGATTTTCTAGGATCCATAGAGGTCAATGTCTACTGAGCAATGAGACTAGAGGGACTGGCAAGTGCTAGATGCTGTCCAGTCTTAGAAGACACATTAAGGATTCTGAATTTTTCTTAATGCCAATAGGAAACCACTGAAGAAATTAAACAGAAAATAAGATGAAAACGCTTACCTTTAAAAAACTACTGATATAGTCTTCCTGCTAAATCAAAAACCAATCAAGGTATTTGTTTCCTGGGAACTTATTTGAGAGATTTAAAAAAATGGGTTATACAAACTGGAGTGAGGCCTATGGGGGGCAGAAACAGGAAGTTATTTCTTTAGAGCTCTAAAAAGTTGAAAAGTGAAGAGTTCTTTATTTTACAAGGGAAAAAATAGTGCTGTCTTGAAACATTGACTCAAAAGAGTCAAATTTCAGTTACAGTTTAACAACTATAGGCATTAATCTTTTTATTCCTGCTACTTGTCATGTGACAAGTGACAATAAGTTGGGAGTAAGTTCAAGTGTATAAATCAGTACTTCCCACACGTATCTCAAAGAAAACATCAGGCAGATGTTACTTTCCATAGATAAGATATTTCTGGACTTCAGGAAGTTAAATTCAATCCAAGCATGATTTCATAAATGTCAATGGGGAGTGCCCCATTGTATAGTCCATTTTATTGCTACAGGCACAAATCATTTTTAATAATGAGTAATATTCAGAATAAAGGACAATTATAGTCCAGAGGTCTTACAAATCAAAGAAACAACACAGATAAAATCCCTGCTGCAAGTTCATGAATCCATAAGTTATGAAATTCAATTTGCTCAAAATGTCACCAATTCATCATCTCTAGTTTCTGAGCTAATGAAAGTAGCTCTAGAGAGCATATTCTGATCCTAGGCACCACTTCACCTGGCATGTGATTCTGAGAACTTTTCTCTCCAAATCCAGGTTTCACTACTCTTTAATCTAGGTGCTGGGTAAATGCATTAGTAACAAGCCATCAATTCCGCCAAAGTCTTGTTTGAAATGCAACAGATCCTGCTGCTTCAAAGTCTTAAAACAATTGTATTCATTTTCTGGGGCATAACATAGAAGGTAGAAAACTCAGTCTGAGGAACTTTTTTACTGACTAGTGACCTTTTTCAAGAAGCTAATGTATCTAACCACAGTCTTCAGCTTCATATATTTCCATTACTGTATTTTCAAAATAACACTATAATGAGCCACAGAACCATTAAAAAGCTCCCTTTTGAAGGTTACTGAAATCCATTACGGTAATGTCTTTATCCTGCCAACCTGCTGGTATGGGTTGCTATCCCTTGGGCCAGGATTTAAGATTATTGCATGCACACACCAATAATCTATTGAAAATAATGATGTCAATTAACAAATTAATGTTCATTTTTAAAGGAAAAGCATTATTTTTTTATTTTTTAAAAAATCTAAACTCATTTTGTATCTTGCAATAAATAATATAACCAATTGGCATACATTAGGTTTTAGAAGTGTTCTTCTATTTCCTAAAACAGGGGTATCCAAAAACCTATTCAGAACTAGAGCCACTGTTTGCTGATGATTTTTGCTGATCTGTAACCTAACAGGATACTCAGAAGAGTCTGCTAGTAAGAGTTACATACATAGGCCATGCCTGTAATCCCAGCACTTTGGGAGACCGAGGCAGGTGGAATACTTGAGGTCAGGAGTTCAAGACCAGCCTGGCCAACATGGCAAAACCCTGTCTCTACTAAAAATACCAAATTTACCTGGGTGTAATGGTGTGCACCTGTAATCCCAGCTACTCAGGAGACTGAGGCGTGAGAATCACATGAACCCGGGAGGCAGAGGTTGCAGTGAGCTGACATCATGCTACTATACTACAGCCTGGGCCACAGAGTGAGGCTCTGTCTCAAACAACAACAGAAAAGAGTTACATATATAATACCAGTTCAGGGAAAATACATCCCATTTTTGTGCCCTAATAGTTATTCCCCCATTTTAGAGACATTAATCCCACGAACTACTTTACTTGATTGAAATATAATACATCCCAGAATCTGGGTTTCTTAAGCCTGTGCCTACCCTTCCTTTATTTCACTCACATATCGCCTCCTGCATAAGATACCAAATCACTTCTAGAGATACCAGAGTCTCTTTTAGTCACAATGTTTTGGGATGAATCCTAAAAAAAATCCCTTGAAATTTTGATTTCTAATTGTTTTCTCTCAAAATGCACAATAGTCATAAAATTAATCATAAATTAATTTCAACTTTAAGATTGGCCAAAAACATTCATAAGCATCAAGAATGCTTGGATTTATTTTTGTTTTTCAATCAAACGATCTTGTGATTCAGGACACTGTATCCTTTGTAGAAAAAAAGAAGGGGATAAAATTGTGAAGGGACATACAGGACCCCAAAACTAATGATAATATGCTAATTTTTAAACTGGGTACTGGGCACAGATGTTCACTGTGTTATTAATCTTCATTTATCAAGATTATTTTCTATCTACTTAATACTTTATAAAAAACAGTTTTGAAAACAAAACTAAATACATGGAAACAGTCCTTGTTTCTAAATTCCACATTTAAATTATTAACAACCTATTTGAAGCAAATTCAAGATATCTGTTAAATTTTCAAAGCTTACCGAAAGTTTTAGGAAAATCTGTAACGGTAATTTTGCCTCTGAAAGACTTTTATCCGAAAGTTGCTCTAAGATGCTATTCTAGTGATACTATGATAGACTACCCTAAGTAACATTTGAAGGAAAAAATATCATGCTTCGTTTAAAAGATAAACCTTCAAAAACAGCCAGGCACCATCTGCCACACACAGCAAACATTTGTTTATTGTACACCCTCTGAGTAGCAGATGCTTTACCTGTACTTTTGCAAATACAGAGACCAATATAGAGTCTCTGCCTTCAGAGAGTTTACAGTCTAACAGGGAAGGAAGATAGGCATATCAGCAATTGATTCTAATGCAAGATAACATTAAATAAGTGCTTATTAGGAGTGTGAACAGCCTGCTCTGGAGTTAAAAGAAGTGGACTGGAGCCAGACACCATCATTCATGCTTGTATTCCCAGTGCTTTGGGAGGCTGAGTCAAGAGACCAGACTGGGCAACAAAGCAAGATCCCATCTTAAAAAAAAAATTAGCTAGGCATGGTGTCATGCACCTGTAGTTCTAGCTGCTCTGGAGGCTGATGCAGGAGGATTACTTGAACGCAGGAGCTTGAGGTTACAATGAGCTATGGTTACACCACTTCACTCCAGCCTGGGTGACAGAGCAAGATCCTGTCTCTAAAAACAAAATAAAAATAAAAAACTAAAGAAGGGGATTGAGGCCTTCTTTGGAAAATAGCATTTACTATGATTAAGTCACAGTAGTCTAGGGTCAGCCCCTCACTCTTTCAACTCCTGAATTTGGTTTTATGAATGCACCAGTTTCAGAGTATCAGATTGATCAGATTTAGAGACAATGACTCACATTCGCCAACTCTCAAAAGTCTAAAGAATTTGAAATAAAGTACTAATTTATAAATTCAAGATAAGAATTATAGCTGCTGGCGATTCCTCAAGGACCTAGAAATAGAAATTCCATTTGACCCAGCAATCCCATTATTGGGTATATATCCAAAGGATTATAAATTGTTCTACTATAAGGACACATGCACACAAATGTTCATTGCAGCACTGTTTACAATAGCAAAGACCTGGAACTAATCCAAATGCCCACTGATGATAGACTGGACAGGGAAAATGTGGCACATATACCCATGGCATATTATGCAGCCATAAAAAACCATGAGTTTGTGTCCTTTGTAGGGACACAGATGAACCTGGAAACCATCATTCTCAGAAAACTGACACAAGAACAGAAAATCAAACACCGCATGTTCTCACTCATAGATGGGTGTTGAACAATGAGAACACATGGACACAAGGAGGGGAGCATCACACACTGGGGTCTGTTGGGGGGAAATAGGGGAGGGACAGCAGGGGGTGGGGAGTTGGGGAGAGATAGCATGGGGAGAAACGCCAGATACAGGTAATGGGGAGGAAGGCAGCAAATCACACTGCTATGTGTGTACCTAGGCAACAATCTTGCGTGTTCTTCACACGTATCCCAAAACCCAAAATGCAATAAAAATTAATAAATTAAAACAAAAAAAAAGAATTATAGCTGCTGGGAAGAGAATGTCCATATTGCCTGACCAGCATACATTCTCTCCTGGAAGTAAGCTAAGCAGAAAGCCCTGTCATGAGAAAGGTGCTTGTGATACAAGAAGTCAGAATAAAGTCAGCTAGTGATATGGCTATAATGATTTTAAAAGCCATCATTTTGATAACCATATCAAAATTATATGAGGAGGAAAAGGGGAGGGAGAAGAAAGGAAAGGGGAAAAGGGAAGAAAGAAAAGTGTGAGCTTTGAGAAGGTAACTGGTTCACTTGTAGCTAATTGAGAATACCAAATATCTTTAGAGAATTTCTTTTTCTTTTGGAAAAGTTTTAAAAACACAAACTGCTGAAACTTTCTTCTTTGTCTGGAGTTCCAAAACTCTATTTGTGACATTCATATTCAAAAGGTAATCTGTGTATGTTGAATTAGCCTCAAACTGCTAATTGAAACATCCCACTGTAAAAAAAGATCAACAAAAAAATTATTCAATTAGCCTCCTAACTCCTGACTCAGGTTAGAGGTGAGAGAAATAAAGAGAAATAAAAACTCAAGGCTCACCAATTGCACACATATTGCAGTTATTCTGGAGAATCTGATTATATATATGTACCTTAATATATCCCTATGTAGTAGTCTTTTTCTAGCTGCAAAGAGAACTATCCTCCAAGGTAGTTCATACTCTGAGAAGAGAAGGGTTGGGGTAAAAGATGGTTCACCATATTATTCTCTACCTGGATCATCTATGAGTAGATCAACACCATCAGTGAGGCGATGTCAGTGTCCATTGTCCATGGAAGGAAGGGACAATCTTACCTGCTTGGATATCACCTTGTCTGACTTTACTGAAGAAATCTGGGTAACTCTTCTAAAGTCTGGATATATGGGATTTGGGGTAGGGGTTGGGGGAGAAGGATGGAGAATTTAACTACTTTTCTCCTTTATTCCTTGATTCTTTGTTCCTTATTTCCCAAAACTCTCTCCCTTGGTCCTCTCCTTTAATTAATTCCCGGGAGTACTTTATGTGCTCTAACGTTCCCATTTCCTATTGAATTGTCTCTGTGTCAGAGTCACCTTAAGGCTTGAACATTTCACACCCTCAGGAGCCCTCTGTGTCATGGCTTTTCTTTTCTGCTCTATCTCAGTGCCTGCTGGCTCTCCTTGGGAGGTAGAAAGGAGAGCCTCATGGTTAAAATGAAGGGGAGAGGAGGATGGTCCACTCCAGACTGGCTAGTTTTCTGCTAAAGGAGCATTTTTAAAACCCATGACTTTACTTACCATCATGAGGATGAATTATCTTCCCAATATCTCCAGATGGTGCACATGAGAAATGTACCTCCTTCTTATTAATACATTTTGCTCTAGTTCTTGCAAAGTAAAACCTAGCTCTTTTTGTGCTGAGTATGCACCTTTCCTGTCTTGAATCATATAAAACAACTTTATGTTTTGCTTTCAGTCCATGTTGTCGAATGACTTTTCTCTGCTAGGTTTCTCCTCTTACATTGGTGGGTGTATGGAAAGCTTAGGGATTTTCAGCTCACTCTGCTATACTTTAAAAACAACACTACCAAACAACAAAACTTCTTTTCACGTGAGATAATTTTAGTATAGATCCATTTTCTGTAATTAAAAGAGACTTGGCTAAATTAATCTAAATTAAAATCCATTTGTTTTATTTCCTTCTAGGAAATATCCAGTGTAACCAAATCATTGACTTCCAAAGCCATATAATATAATAGCAGAAGAATAAATTAAGGCCTCTTGAAATAACCACAGGTACAGAATCCTGGTGAAAGAAAGAACCATAATAGTGTTTTATCCAACATTGTTGTGGAGTAAGTTAATTTTCCAGATAGCTAACATTTCTCTTTAAGCACTAAACATCCCTTTGGATGTATTAAATCTATTTTGAGCTCTAACCCAGCAATGCCCAAGAGCCTGGAAAAGCAAGCAGGTTGTTTGTTTCTGCAGCCTTGATTCTGGTTCTTTAAAGAGTCCCTATCGCATGCCCTACTGTTGGACTATCAATCATGCCATCTTGTGCCTATCAGAGGTTTCCTTTTAAAATGTACCCATTTTCCACTCAACATATATCTTATAGCCTCTAATTTGTGCTGGGTGAAAAAGTCTTATGACCAAATCAGTTCTGATTCTGTATAAATAGAAATAGTGTTGGGAATTGAGGGGCTCACCTGGGAATAAGCAGCATGAGCTTAGTAGTGTAAATTTTCCATGGTCATCAGAACTTTGTGACATCTATTTTGTCTTGTCAGGACTTTTTTCTTCATTTCTAACTTTTTTCTGTATAGTGAAAATAGCTACATAGGATATTTAAATAAATGAGCTCTTGCTATTATTATTCAGCAAAATAAACTTTTGTCACTTTACCTTATCTAAAGATGTGAAATCTGTCACTTATTTTAAACTGCCCCAAATACTTGTGAAATGTGCCAGGGGATTACATATATAATAATATAGATAAATGTACATAGATATTATATAGCTACATAATAATATGTATCTATATATAGGCATGTTTCTATATAGAGATATTTTCTCATATATATAGATATCTATATATAGATATAGAGAAATTACTGTAGAGTTTAGTCATTTCAATTACGAATGATTATATCCTAATAAGCAAAAAGGAAGTTGTTAAAACTCATGTAGTGGTTTGTTCTGGTTAATTTACTTAAATTTATATAATGTACTAGCATTTTCTTACCACAATAAATAGACCTGACTGGAGAAAACAACCTTTGATGACCAAGAATGTTTTATTGGGAACATCTGTTTTCATGACGCAGCACAGTTTCCACAAGTAACAAGAGAGTTGTGAGGAGAGGCTGGAGTGATCTGGTATCACATCTCATAGAGTTTATAAAGAAATATTAAAATAAGTTCCTTCTAACAGTTGAATTTATTATTTCACTAGCAGAGTTTGCTTATTCTAGCTTTTGTTTTCTATTCTTTGGGTTTAGGCAAGTCAAGGTTATACTGTAACAGAAAACAAGGCTATACATTCTCTAGGTACCATGAAAGGCAGAATGAATCCTGTCTCTAGAGACAAACTAGATTTAGACAAAGTCTACGTGTATGCACTAATTTGAGAAAGAGTAGGAGTGTGAGGAAGAAGGGGAAGTTTATCGCAGCACCAGTAGACTCTCTCATATCTAATATCCACACAGTGGGTGGACAGAATCTAATTATAACAGTGTCCCCAGATTTCATCAGCTAAAGAAACAAAGATAAAAAAAAATTTAAAAATAAAACACCCCAGCTAGTCTATGCAGGAGTTGGAGTTACAGCAATGTTTCTGCTTCCTTCTCTGTGTTTACAGGCAGACTCCTTATGTCTGTATTTGGTTGAAATTTGGCTGTATCTGACACGTGTTCTTAAAATTCTACATTTGCACTGGGACTTTTCCTCGCAGTGCCAGCACTGATGCACTGGCTGCCCCGCAAGTGCTTTCTCCCATTCTGTTTGGTCATATAGGGGTGAACTCATGCTTTCATTCTTTCTGGAAATCTCAAGCAATCTTGGAATTTATAACTCAAGGGAAAACATATTAACTGAATTTTAAAATTAATATAACATAAATATTGTTACTTTACACAGAAGAAAATTGACTTTTCAAATTTCCATTTTCATGAAAGGAAAAAAAATCAACTTCTCCCACATCAAATGATAAAAATAGAAAAACAATCACATGAATGGTTGTAATTCTGTATTTTGTTGTATCCTAGCTTTTTATTGACTGTAGAAGTTATTGAATTAGTGATATTTTATCTTAAATATTTTTGCATTCAAAAAATAACTGTTGCATTGATTTATCTGTTATCTGTTATTTTATACCACCAAGTATCATATCCAGAAATACTTGGTTTCCAAAGTTAGGTGCTGCAACTGATGAATAGAATAGCAGAATATGTCAAATTACATTTTTATTTAATTTACTTAAATATAGGTCACTAAAAGAAGTTCACTTTTAGTTAAGATGCCTTATTTGGGTTGGGGTTGAAAAAGGATATCACGAATTATGATTTCTAAAAATGGCTGCAATAATATTTTTTATCCAATCATGCTACTTTTTCATTAAGAGATAGAGACTATTTCTCATCACCTTGAACCTGACTGAGTCTTAGTGATTTTCTCAGAAATTTGAATGATGTGACTTCTAAGGCTAGGTGAGAAAAGGTGATGTGCATAGCCTTTGCCTGGCTTTCTTTCTTGAGACTTTCACCCTTAGAAACTAGCAACTATATTCGGAGGAAGCCCAAACTACAAAGAAAAGCCACATGTAAGTGTCCTTGCTAAAATCCTAACCGACAGCCAGAATCAAGCACCACACATGTGATCATGAATAAGCCTTCAGACAATTCTAGCCTAGCCGATGAGTCATCCTCAGCCTCCTTTGAATCTTCCAGCTGAGACTGCAAGCACTGGAGAGCAAAGACAGTCAGTCCCCGCTATTCTCTGTCTAAATTCCTAACCCACAGAACCCATGAGCTTAATAAATGGTTGTTTATGACATCAAGTTTTGAGATATTTGTTATGCAACAGTATATAATTGCAATGAAAGGACAGAAGGAGAAGACCAAATATTTGCATTGTTCCTAGAATGAATTGCCCTATAAATACTCAGGATTCTAACATAGGAAATTTTTTTTTCATAGTGTTGCAGGACTATTCCTTAGTTCTTCAAAAGACAGGGTTCTTTGTCCCACAGCCACAAAAATTCAGGCTCGCAGGCAATTTGAATAGTGAGTGAGACAGGGTTTTATTCGATGAAAGGAAACTGGGAAATAAGGACTTTTGCAAGGCCAGAGTCTCTGCTGGAGTGCTTCCTGCCCAGTTGTTCTAATTCCAGGTTCCACACAGGAAGAGGGGCACCAGGCTCCTCCCTGTAGCTAACAGCAGGAACTTCTGTGACTCCACCCTAGTTTGCAGGCTGGTTGGAGTTTTTCCAGGGACCCCTCCCACCTGTCTGTCTCAATAGCCAATAAAGGATCTCAAGAAGGCTCAGACCTTCCCTAGAAAAAAAAATTTATGTCTTGTAGGTGAGTCATACTTCCAAAAGTTCTCTGACCATCTCTATCATTAGAGTTGCATGACCAATTGTATATTCAATCTTCAGTTGTGGCACCCAGCTACACTATACATTGTAATTATAATTTTAATTAAAAATATGATTTAGTGAATATACATTGTGCTCCAGCTTCTATCCTAGACAAATGTTCCTGTTATCTCAAGGATATGCTAGATTAGCATTCAGCACACTATGGATCAAAGGCTAAATCCAGCTTCTTTTGTAAAGTTTTATTGGAACACAGGTAACCTCATTCATTTATGTGTTGCCAATGACTGTTTTTGCACGTACAAAGGAAGGGTTGAATAGCAGAAACAGAGACCTTCTGGCCCTTTAATCCTAAAATACTTGTTATCTGGATCATTACAGTGAAAGATGTCAACATCTTCTCTATATCAAGAACATTCCAAGCAAAGTAGCTAAGGAAAAAACAAACTGTCTTCAGAGGACACTACTCAATTTTGTGGTAAGCACATTGGCTGTTCCAAGAATTTGCTTTCCCTCTCCATATTTATTCACATGAACACAGGGACACCAAATTTTGGAATCTGTATTAATGTAAATTCAGTTACAGTCTTGCTGTGTTCTTAATGGAAAGAGATAAAAACATATGTGAGTTTGACTGGAAGAGAAAAGAAAACAAGAAAACTATTGTACTGTGGAAAATTAGCCTGAAACCCCAAAATCAAAAACAAAAATTCTAAAAATACCCCAAAAGAACTGAAGAATTGCTAAGTGATACTAAGAAATTCATTCAAAATAAAGTACGTGGTGACATTTTTTTTTCTCAATGAAATAGTAGTTTAGAGGTGTGAAAGGTAGAATAAAAGGCTATTATACTCTAATAGGAATGTCAGAAGAATGAAGGGAAAAGTAAGTACCCAAATGTTATCAAGTACTTTGGGACAAAAAGTAAAATTAATGCTTTCTTCCCTCAAGGACATTGCAATCTAGTTATGCTATTATATATACACATGCTTCTCTAAGAATTCTGCATAAAGTTTCATATAAAACTATTTAAAAATTACATTAGAAGGAGAAATAATGGATTTATAATAGTTATGTATAATTTTATGAAGGAGGATTATTTTAGTTTGATTGAAATTTGAATTATCTAAGGAGTAAAGAGACAGGCAAGGAGACTAAGAAATCCAACACCTTTATCTAAGTTTTATTTATTTTTTTCCCCAACATCTCCCTTTCATTCCAGTATTCTTCCTATGTATTAATAGGATTTAATATTCATGGAAGACTCCAGGCCAGTCTGACCACAACCATAACATTAGAGTATGTGATTCCATTGTGTTCCTTTCTACTATTACCAGAAAGAAGTAAGCTGAGATGGATATTAGAGGTAAAAAGTTAACCTGATAAGTATGGGTAGAAACAGTGAAAATTACTGCTTATGCATCTTTTAAAATATTCCTTCTAAGTTGTTTGACATGTGCTGCTAATTATGAAACTATTTATAGTTATTTTTAATTTTTCCATATAAACAATAGCAATCAAATTATCTACAAAGAAAAATTTTCTATTAATATGAATTAATATAAACACTATTTGAGTAAAATCTTGTTATAAAATTTGAAGGATCTTGACAAATGTAATTTCTGATATGATTACTTGCTTTTATAACTCTCCTCATTTCATGTACTTGCTTAGGGAGACTGTTTTTGAAGAACTCCCTTTTAGAAATGCAGAATAAATATTAGCCCATCTTGTAATAAAGCAATGTATTCTCTCAGGGCTGGGAATAGTTCTAGTAAATGGTAGAGAATTCAAATATAAGGTACTATTTGCTTTTCATTAGCTAAATTATTGATTACAAATCAATGTACATATCAAAAATAAGATAAAATAATGTTAACAATCCATACATATAAGATGTTTGATTTTGTTACAAACACTCCCTGAAATGTAAAGTTTTTGTTGCAAGATGTTATGAAAAAAATATATTAAATTCCACCAGATTGCAAGGGTAAAGACTTCTTATTTTTGTATCACTACTGCCTGTCAAGTAGGTATTCAATAAATGACAAATGCACAATTTGCTAGCTTCTATGTCAGTTCTCTTTTCAATTTTACAAAATGATACTGTAGAACATTCATTTAAAGAGATATTATTGTGTTGAGTGAAAATAGTAATCATATAATTTGTATAATTCTGGGTTAGAAAAAAGTCATGTTTTTCCCCTACTCCATTTTTTACAACTCTAGATCTGCAAGAGGGCAAAAAGCAAATACTGAATCTCTCAAATTTATTTGATAGTGGGATTTTTTTTCCTCTCATGGAGTAATTACTGGGCAAAAATAGTACACTGTCTTTGCTTGGCTTATCCAAGAGGAAGACCCTAAGACAAGCTTAAGTCACTTATTTGAGAGGTGATCCCAGAATGCACCAGTGGAAGATTAGAGAGGGATAGAGATAGGAAAGGAACCAACAAAGAGTAAATAACAAAGCAAGTTACTTATCTGGGAAGTTACTGCTTAATTTTGCTGGTGAACTCTAGGAAACTATGTAGAACAGTCATCCTCAACATTTTTGATACTAGGGACCAGTTTCATGGAAGACAATTTTTGGTTTCATGGACCAATGGAGGAGTAGGGGGATGGATTTGGGATGATTGAAGTACATTACATGTATTGCACACTTTATTTCTATTATTATTACATTGTAATATATAATGAAATAATTATAAACTCACCATGATGTAGGATCAGTGGGAGTCTTGAGCTTGTTTTCCTGCAACTAGATGGTCCAATCTGAAAGTGATGGGAAACAGTGACAAATTATCAGGCATTAGATTCTCATAAGGAGCACACAACCTAGATCTGTTACATGTGCAGTTCACAATAGGGTTCACACTTGATATGGTTTGGCTGTGTTCTCACCCAAACCTCATCTTCAATTTCCACATGGTGTGGGTGGAACCCAGTGGGAGGTAACTGAATCATGGGGGCAAGCCTTTCCTGTGCTGTTCTCATGATAGTAAATAAATCTCATGAGATCCAATAGTTTTAAAAAGCAGGGTTCCGAAAGAGAGATCCAAGATGGCTGATCGCTAACAGCTCGGGATTGTAGCTCCCAGTGAAAGCTCAGAAAACGTGAGGATGCCACATTTTCAGAGGAATTTTCATCGCCCACGGACCAGAAGATTTCCAGTGGAGGAGCCCCGCGGGTCGCCAGCGCGACTTCTGTGGCTGGCGCAGTGGTTTTGTCATCGCCTCGGCACAGCAGCTCTTCATGCACAGTGAGCGGGACTGGTTCCCCTACTGACAGGTGTTTGGAGCTCTGGGAAGGCAGAGCCGCTTGTTGTGGACTCACGAAGGAAGCCAGACTGGAGATTCCCAGGCAGAAGAGCACCATCAGTCTTATCGCTGCTGTTTTGGGCGGCGCAGTGGGTTGCTCGGATTCCAGCACTGGGAATCAATAAATTGGACATCCTCTCAGGAACTTAATCAGAAAGGCGCTAATTGTAAAGACATCAGATGGATAAAATCACAATAAAGGGGGAAAAAAACAGCCTAAAAAGACCGAGAAAACCGAAAGTCAGAACCCCTCTCCCTCTACCGGAGAAAGCAATTCCTCATCAGCAACGTTACAAGCCCTAATGGAAGAGGACTGTGTTCCAGTATCTGAAGTAGGCTTTAAAAGGTGGATGATAAAAAATTTTTGGGAGTTGAAACAACTTGTTCTAAACCAATGTAAAGAAACTAAGAACTTTGAAAAAAGGTTAGATGAAATGTTAAAAAGAATGGACAATATAGAGAGGAATATAAATGAACTAATGGAGTTGAAAAATATAACATGAGAACTTAGTGAAATATGCACAAGTTTGAATAGCCAAATCGATCAAGCAGAAGAAAGGATATCAGAGGTTGAAGACCAATTTAATGAAATGGAACGAGAAGACAAGAATAGAGAAAAAAGGATAAAAAGGAATGAGCGAAGTCTCCAAGAATTATGGGACTATGTGAAAAGACCTAATCTACGTTTGATAGGTGTACCTGAATGCAATGGAGAGAATGAATCCCAGCTGGAAAATACTCTTCAGGATATTATCCAGGAGAATTTTCCCAATCTAGCAAAGCAGGATACTATTCAACCTCAGGTAATACAGAGAACACCACAAAGATATTCCTTAAGAAGAGCAACCCCAAGACACATAATCATTAGATTCACCAGGGTTGAAATGAAGGAGAAAATACTAAGGGCAGTCAGAGAGAAAGGTTAGGTTACCCACAAAGGGAAGCCTATTAGACTTACAGCAGATCTCTCAGCAGAAACCGTACAAGCCAGAAGAGAGTGGGGGCCGATATTTAACATCCTTAAAGAACAGAACTTTCAGCCCAGAATTTCATATCCTGCCAAACTAAGCTTCACAATTGAAGGAAAATTAAAATCTTTTATGAACAAGCAAGTACTCAGAGATTTTATTTCCACCAGGCCTGCTTTACAAAAACTTCTGAAAGAAGCATTACACACAGAAAGGAACAATCAGTATTAGCCTTTCTAAAAATATACCAAAAAATAAAGAGCATCAACATAAAGAAGAATTTACATCAATGAATGGATAAAATAGCCAGTTAACATCAAATGGCAGTAATTTAAGTTGAAATCAACTAAATTCCCCAATTAAAAGATACAGCCAAAACCTAATGGTATACTACATTCAGACCCATTTCATATCCAAAGATACACAAAGACTAAAAACAAAGTGTTGGAGAAAGATTTACCAACCAAATGGAGAACAAAAACAAATAAATAAACAAAAAGGAGTTGCAATTCATGCATTTGATAAAACAGATTTCAAACTAACAAAGATAGAGTGGTATAAGGATCAATGCATCCTAACACCCAGATACATAAGACCCATAAAGAGATTTAGACTCAACAAAACAGAAAATTAATAAGGATATCCAGAATCTGAACTCAGATCAGTAACAAGTAAATTTAATAAGCACCTGTAGAGCTCTCCGCTTTAGATAAATAAAATATACATTCTCCACTTTAAATACACAAAATAATGATCGGCCATTATTAATACCCATTCATAGAATAAAGCAATATTCCTGTTCTCTCTCCCTCTTTTTCTTCCTCTCTTTTCCTTTCCTTCTAAAGAAAAAAAAAATTTTACATATTTTGTGTTAATGTTAGAAACAATGATTAAAAAATGCTACAAAAAAAAAAAGCAGAGTTCCCCTGCACAAGTTATCTCTCTTTGACACCTGCCATCCATGTTAAGATGTGACTTGCCCCTCCTTGCCCTCTGCCATGATTGTGAGGTCTCACCAGCCACCTGGAACTGTAAGTCCAATTAAATCACTTTCTTTTGTAAACTGTCCAGACTCAGGCAAGTCTTTATCAGCAGTGTGAAAATGGACTAATATAGTAAATTGGTACCAGTAGACTGAGTGTTGGTGAAAAAATACCCAAAACTGTAGAACTGACTTTGGAACTGGGTAACATGCAGAGGTTGGAACAGTTTGGAGGGCTCAATAAGACAGGAAAATGTTGGAAAGTTTGGAACTTCCTAGAGGCTTGCTGAATGGCCTTGACAAAAATTCTGATAGTGATATGAACAATAAGGTCCAGGCTGAGGTGGTCTCAGATGGAAATGAAAAACTTGTCAGGAATTGGAGCAAAGGTGACTCTTGTTATGTTTTAGCAAAGAGACTGGTGGCATTTTGCACCTGCTCTAGAGATTTGTGTGACTTTGAACTTAATACAGATGACTTTGGGTATCTGGCAGAAGAAATTTCTAAGCAGCAAAGCATTCAAGAGTTGACTTGGGTGCCGTTAAAGACATTCAGTTTTATAAGGGAAGCAGAGGATAAAAGTTGAGAAAATTTGCAGCCTGACAATGTGATAGAAAAGGAAATCCCATTTTCTGAGGAGAAAGTCAAGTGGCTACAGAAATTTGTGTAAGTAATGAGGAGCCCAAAGTTAATACCAAAGACAATAGGAAAAATGTCTCCAGGGAATATCAAAGGTCTTCATGGCAGCCCCTCCATCACATGCCTGGAGGCCTGAGAAGAAAATGTGATTTCATGGGACAAGACCAGGGTCCCCATGCATGTTCAGCCTAGGAACTTGGTGCCCTGCATCACAGCCACACCAACCATGGATGAAGAGGGCCAATGTAAAGCTCAGTCCATGGCTTCAGAGGGTGCAAGCCTCGAGCCTTGGGGCAGCTTCCACTTGGAATTGAGCCCGCCAGTACACAGAAATCAAGAATTAGGGTTTGGGGACCTCAGCCTAGATTTCAGAAGATGTATGGAAATGCCTGGATGTCCAGGCAGAAGTTTGCTGCAGGAGGAGGGTTCTCATGGAGAACCTCTGCTAGAAAAGTGTAGGAGAGAAATATGGGGTTGGAGCCCCCACAAAGAGTCCCTACTGGGGCACCACCTAGTGGAGCTGTGAGAAGATCACAGTCCTCCAGATCCCAGAATGGTGGATCCACCACAACTTACATCATGCACCTGGAAAAGCTGCAGACACAACACCAGTCCATGAAAGCAGCTGGGAGAGAGGATGTACCCTGCAAGACCACAGGGGCTAAACTGTCTAAAACCATGGGAACCCACGTCTTTCATCAGCATGACCTGGATGTGAGACATGGAGTTAAAAGAGGTCATTTTGGAACTTTAAGATTGGACTGCCCTGCTGGATTTTGGATTTGCATAAGACTTATGGCCCCTTTGTTTTGGCCAATTTCTCTCATTTGGAATGGCTGTGTTTACCCCAATGCCTGTATTCCCATTGTATCTAGGAAGTAACTAACCTGCTTTTGATTTTACAGGCTTATAGGTAGAAGGAACTTACCTCATCTCACATGAGACTTTGGATTATGAATTTTTGAGTTAATGTGGGAATGAGTTAAGACTTTGGGGGATTGTTGGGAAGGCATGGTTTTGAAATGTGAGGATGTAAAATTTGGGAGGTGCTGGGGTGAAATGATATGGTTTGACTGTGTCCTCACCCAAATCTCATCTTGAATTCCCATGTGTTGTGGGAGGGACTCAGTGGGAGGTAATTGAATCATTGGGCAAGTCTTTCCCATGCTATTCTCATGATAGTGGATAAGTCTCATGAGATCCAATGGTTTTCAAAAGAGGAGTTCCCTTGTACAAGTTCTCTTTGCTAGCTGCCATCCATGTAAGATGTGACTTGTTCTTCCTTACTGTCCACCATGATTGTGATGCATCCCCAGCCACGTGGAACTTTAAGTCCAATTAAAACTCTTTCCATTGTAAATTTCCAGTCTCAGGTACATCTTTATTAACCATGTGAAAACAGACTAAGACAACAATCCTGTGAGAATCGAATGCAGCAGCTGATCTGATAGGAGACAGAGCTCAGGCGGTAATGTGAATAATGGGGAGTGGCTATAAATACAGATGAAACTTAGTGGCTCATGGGGTTGGGGACCCCTGGTGTAGAACACACGTCAGAGTTATTCCAACTAAGTAGGTAAAAAGCTGAGGTTATTTATCTAAAAATTTTGGGTAGTATTGGTTGAAGATTTCTCCTGGGTGAAATTTCTTTTTCCTGCTCCTCCTCATCCCCCACCCACTGGGGACCTCTGGTCTTCCCTAAAGAAGAAGGGTTCTTCTGGACTGGAAAGGTTTCAGAAGTGAGAGAAAGCTTCAGGCCAGAGTTGTTCATGCTCAGCAGCCAAAGGGTCAGCATGCCCAGGAACAGTGATTGCTGAAAGGACATGCTAGGGTCTTATAGCATCTTCCACATCCAGTGAACACACTTCAGGGAAAACTCTTAGAAGACACAGTTATAATTCATACTGAAATTATACAATATTCACATAAAAAGGTGTTGATGTTTATCATGACTTTGTATATGTTAAGAGAGTACAGGCATGTATGGTTATAGTCTAAAATAAATTTTGAACTTAAAAATTAAAAACTTTGTGTTTAAGTTTATATTCATTAAGTGATAAATGAAAATAGTGTTAGTAATCATCTAATTTGTATAAAAATTATTTTTTAATTTTATTTTTAAGTTTAAAAGGTCTTCCCACTTAACAACCCTCTCATTAGTTTGCTTACAATGTTGGTAGTTATGTTTATCAAATACAGCACAGTCTATTCAGCTCCAAAAAGAAATTTTTTTGTAATTACTTCTATCATAAATGATGTTGAATTGTATCATATAATGTTTACCTTCAATTGAGCTGGCCATATGTTTTTTCTACTTTAATTTGTTAGTGTGGGAAATTGTATTCATAGTCTAATATGAATGACCTTTGTCTTCCTTCATCATGACGCATTTTTAATTACATTGCTAGTTGCTATGTGCTAATATTTATATTCAAATTTTGTAACTATGCTCATAAGTGAGATTGACCTATGATTTTCTTTTCTTGTTCTGTTTTTCTGTTTCAACATTAAGGTTCTAGTCTCATAAAATTAGTTGGAGAGTTATCCCACTTTTATTCTCCATAGTAGTTGAAGAAGATAGGAATTGTCTATTCTTTCAACATTTATATAGACCACCTATAAAATCATTTAAACTGCTTTTAGTTTGGCTGAAATATATACCTTAACTACTAACTTAATTTTTTAATGGTTATGGGTCTAATGTGGTGTTTTATTTCTCTTAGGGTCAATTTTTTATGGTATACTTTGCTCAGAAAGTCTATTGTGTCTAAATTTTCCAATTTACTTGCATAATGTTGTTCATACTGTGATATCATTATTTGATGATATAATAATGTATCTGTGTATCTGTGATTATTTATCTTTTTAACATCCAATAATGAATAGTTTAATCTTCTTTCTTTTGTCTTGGTTAATTTCCTCAGTTTTGATGATTATGTATTCTTTTAATGAACCAGTTGTTGGCTACATTATTTCTTGGACCTTTATAATTGTTCTTAATTTCCTTTTGTTGCCATTATCTTTATCAAATTCCTATTTTTGCTTTTATTTTTTAGATATTAGTTTAACTACATCAACATTTTTTAGTTAGCATGTGCGTGGTTTATCCTTTCTCATTCTGTTAAACAAAACAAAATGAACAAACAAGTGAAAACCTTAGTCTTTATATTTTGGGATTTTTTTTCCTAAAATATGTGGCTTTCCTATAGAAATCCATTGATTTCTGTTTACCATGGATTTGTTTTTACTTTTATTACCTTTCCAAAATGTATCCAAATTAACCAAGTCTTTAACTTTCCCATTGCCCCTTTAGGGGGTAGTATTATAGATTCTATCTGTAGTTTTTAGTGGTTACTCCTAAAATTTGTTTTGTAGAGTTACCTTAGAGTGTAAACATTATTAATCTATTTATTCTCATTCAAAACAATGTAAGGACCTTAGAGCTTTAATTTAGATTATTCCCTTAACCATTATGTCATTATTTATTCTTCAGTATTTAATTCTACCCTGCTTGATATTTCAATAATTATGATTATTATACTGTTTTATTCTATCAATGCTTATTTTACTCGTGGATATACAAATTTATTTTCTAAACATTCTCTCTTGCATTTTAATATTTATTTTAGGAATTTTAATTTTTTCCTTCTAAAATACATCCTTGAGTTTTTCCTTTAGTAAAGGCATACAATTGATAATTTTTTTGTTCTCTTTTGCCTGAAAGTATTCTTATTCTGCCTTTATTCTATAATAACATTTTAGCTGAATATAGAGTTTTAACTCAATATTTATGTTCTGATTGTGTGTCTTTGCATGTGAGATGGGTCTCCTGAATAAAGTACACCAATGGGTCTTGACTCTATCCAATTTGCCAGTCTGTGTCTTTTTTTTTTTTTTTTTTTTTTTCCTAAGACGGGATTTCACTATGTTGGTCAGGCTGGTCTTAAACTCCCGACGTCAGGTGATCCACCAACATTGGCCTCCAAAGTGCTTGGATTACAGGCATGAGCCATCACACCCAGCCATCTGTGTCTTTAATTGGGGAATTTAGCCTGTTCACATCTAAAGTTAATATTGTTGTATGATTTGATTCTGCCATTATGATGCCAGCTGATTATTCCGTCCATTAGTTGATGCAGTTTCTTCATAATGTTGATGGCCTTTACAATTTGGTATGTTTTGCAATGCCTGGTATCACTTGTTCCTTTCCATATTTTGTGCTTTTTTCAGGAGCTCTTGTAAGGCAGGCCTGGTTGTGACAGAACCTCTCAGCATTTTCTTGTCTGTAAAGGATTTTATTTCTCCTTTGCTTATGAAGCTTAGTTTGGCTGGATATAAAATTCTGAGTTGAAAATTCTTTTCTTTAAGAATGTTGAATATTGGTCCCCACTCTCTTCTGGCTTATAGGGTTTCTGCTGAGAGATCTGCTATTAGTTAGATGGGCTTCTCTTTGTGGGTAACTCAACCTTTCTCTCTAGATGCCCTTAACATTTTTTCCTTCATTTCAACCTTGGTGAATCTGATGATTATATGTCTTGGGGTTGCTCTTCTCAAGGAGTATCTTTGTGGTGTTCTCTGTATTTCCTAAATTTAAATATTGGCCTGCCTTGCTAGGTTGGGGAACTTCTGGATGATATCCTGAAGAGTTTTTTCCAGTTTGGATTCATTGTCTCCATCACATTCAGGTACACCAATCAAACATATATTTGGTCTTTTCATAGTCCTATATTTCTTGGAGGTTTTGTTTGTCTTCACTATTTTTTCTCTAATCTTGTCTTTTCACTTTATTTCATTAAGTTGATCTTCAATCTCTGATATCCTTTATTCTGCTTTATTGATTCAGCTATTGATACTTGTGTATGCTTTACAAAGTTCTCATGCTGTGTTTTTCAGTTTCATCTGGTCATTTATGTTGTTTACTAAACTGGTTATTCTAGTTAGCTATTCCTCTAACCTTTTTTCCAGGTTCTCAGCTTCCTTGCATTGGGTTAGAACATGATCCTTTAGGTCAGAGGAGTTTGCTATTACCCACCTTATGAACCCTACTTCTGTCAATTTGTCAAATTCATTCTCCATCCAGTTTTGTTCCCTTGCTGGCAAGGAGTTGTGATACTTTGGCATAGAAGAGGGATTCTGCTTTTTGGAATTTTCAGCCTTTTTGGACTGGTTTCTCCCCATCTTTGTGGATTTATCTGGCTTTAGTCTTTGAAGTTGGTAACCTTCAGAGGAGGTCTCTGAGTGGACATCCTTTTTCTTGATGTTGATACTATTCTTTTCTGTTTGTTAGTTTTCCTTCTAAAGGTGAGGCCCATCTGCTGCAGGTCTACTGGAGTTTGCTGAAGGTCCACTCCAGACCCTGTTTGCCTGGGTATCACTGGCAGAGGCTGCAGAACAGCAAAGAATGATGCCTGTTCTTTCATCTGGAAGATCTGTCCCAGAGTGTCACCTGCCACATGCCAGCCAGAGGTCTCCTGAATGATGTGTCTGCCAGTCCCTACTGGGAGGTGTCTCCCAGTCAGGATACACAGAGATCAGGGACCCACTTGAGGAGGCAGTCTGTCCCTTACCAGAGCTTGAATGCTGTGCTTGGAGATCTGCTCTCTTCAGAGCTGCTAGCCAGGGACAATTGAGTCTGCTGAAGCTGCACCCTCAACTTCCCCTTCCCTCAGCTGCTCCTTCCCAGGGACAATGGGGTTTTATCTATAAGTCCCTGACTTGGGTTGCTGCCTTTTTTTTCAGAGATGCCCTGCCCCAAGAGGAGGGAATCTGAAGAGGCAGTATAGCCATAGTAGCTTTGCTGAGCAGCAGTGGGCTCTGCCCAGTCTGAACTTCACAGTGGCTTTGTTTACACTGTGAGGGTAAAACTGCCTAACTAAGCCTTAGAAATGGCAGATGCTCCTCCCCACGCCAAGCTCAAACATCCCAGGTTAAGTTCAGACTGCTGTGCTGGCAGTGAAAATTTCAAGCCAGTAGATCTTAGCTTACTGGGCTCCATGGGGATGGTACCCACCAAGCCAGACCACTTGGCTCCCTGGCTTAAGCCCCCTTTCCAGGGCAATGAACAGTTCTGTCTCGCTGGCATTCCAGGTACCACTGATGCCGGAAATAAAATTCCTGTGGCTAGCTCAGTGTCTGCCCAAACGGCCACCCAGTTTTGCACTAGAAACCCAGGGCCCTGCTGGCATAGGCACTGGAGGAATCTCCTGGTCTTCGGGTTGCAAAGACCACGGGAAAAGCACAGTATATGGGCTGAAGTGTGTGTGGTATAATTCCTAATTGCTTCCCTTGGCTAGGAGAGGGAGTTTCCTGACCCCTTGCACTTCCTGGGTGAGGGGATGCCCCACCCTGCTTTGGCTCACCCTCCTTGTGCTATACCCACTGTCCAATCTGTCCCAATGAGATAAACCAGGTAACTCAGTTGGAAATGCAGAAATCACCTGACTTCTCTGTGGATCTCACTGGGAGCTACAGACTGGAGTGCTTTCTATTTGGCCATCTTGCCCTAGTTGCCTCTATATCTTTTATTTCTTAAAAAACAAAAATAAGAGAGGCATGCATAACAAAATGGTAAGATTTGACAAAGTTGAGTGGTGGATACTACATGTGTTAGTCATGTTATTCTCTGGACTTCTCTCATATGCCTTAATGTTTCATTATCTTTAAAAGAGCTTTAAATTATGAGGTAAAAAACCATATTTGTTTATCAGCTCTGCCATTTACTGACCATACAACCCTCAGCAGACTTTAAGAGCTCTCTGCACTTTTGTTTTCTTGTCTGTAAAATAAATGTGTTGAACTGAGACCTTAAATTCCCTTGCACCATTAAAATTTCAGATTATATTAATTTTTAAACCTCAAATTAATTGCTCATGTTGATCCATTACTCCAGGCAGGATTCAGAATACCCACTTGAACATGCAAAGCCATCAGTAGAGTTCTGAAACCTCAGATGGATAGCTTAGCTCAAGGAATGCAAACTAGATTGTGGGTAGAGCAGGGCCTCGTTCCAATATCATGAAAACTCTGAAAGTAAGAGTGATCTAAAAGGTCTTTGTGACAATCAAACCATTTATATTGTCTGCCAGAGTTGAAGATACACAGAGAGAGAGAGAGAGAGAGAGAGAGAGAGAGAGAGAGAGAGAGAGAGAGAGAGAGAGTCATTATCCTATAGAAAAAAAAATAAGAGAGCATTATCTTTATTAATGTTTTAAATAAATCTGTATATATCCTTAACAGGACCCAACCCACAGCCCAATCACCTATTTTGCCTTGGCACAATTGAAGGACAACCATGATGATTTGAAAATGTGACAAGCAGGGGTTGGCAATGTACAGAATTAAAATGATATTATTTTCTACTGTAGACACAAAGAAAAGCCTTATTCTCAATAAAAAGGACTCATTAAACCTTAAGATTAAAATGAGTTTCTCTAATACATTCATGAATTCAGCTGCAATAAAGTAGCATTCTTTTTTCCCTCTAGGTATATTCCCTGTTCTTAAGTTATTTGTTTCAAATTATTAGGAGAAAGTAGTCTTTGGCTATAGAATGCATTATGTCGGAATGTTTCCACATACAGTCTATGACTAACAAAGCTGTTTATACAAACTTTTCTGGGTTTTCAGATCTTCTGACTTATAGGACTCCTGTTTTAAAATGTGTTTTGTCGCCTGTAATCCCAGCACTTTGGGAGGCCGAGGCGGGTGGATCACGAGGTCAAGAGATCGAGACCATCCTGGTCAACCTGGTGAAACCCCGTCTCTACTAAAAATACAGAAAATTAGCTGGGCATGGTGGCGCGTGCCTGTAATCCCAGCTACTCAGGAGGCTGAGGCAGGAGAATTGCCTGAACCCAGGAGGCGGAGGTTGCGGTGAGCCGAGATCGTGCCATTGCACTCCAGCCTGGGTAACAAGAGTGAAACTCCGTCTCAAAAAAAAAAAAAAAAGAAAACTAAAATGTGTTTTGTCCTCCAATTTCTTGCAAATTTATCTATGAAGCCTGGGAAACTGAGTCACCTTGGAATCAACTTTTGGCGGTTTCCAGGTGACAACCACTGCAAGTACTTACACATGGGTAGTTGATGAAAACAGCTTAGCATGCTGTAGCCATGTAATATGTTTTTTCATAGTTAATACATTTTTCAAGGTGCCAGCTTAAAATATTATTCAATGAGGGAATAATTTATCCTCATCTTGGTTACACTGGGTGAAAATGTTTAGAGTATATTATGAGTGTGCCCTCCCTGTGCATGTTTAAGTCTTGTATGCTCTAAGAGAAGAACTTATCCATGATGCTCAAGTTGATACTTTACTTATAAGAGGGAACACAACTGTGGAGAAAACCACCGTCCTCTCCCCTTCATGGTGGTGCCATCTTATTCCATTAATCATGAGGCAGTGAAAATACACAGCATCATACAATACCTGACATAATTGTGAGAAAAAAAGAAAACTAAATGAGGGAACAGCTGATGTGCCTAACTTCTTCCAATTGCTAGTAGCCATTTATAATTGTCTGCATGACATTCCACATTTTCAAAGAAAAACAGTAATAGCAAGTTGTTGAAAGCATGGGTTGTACAGTTGTTACCCTGCCTTAAATCATACCTTTACTGCTTACTAGTTCTGTGGTTGATCTTGTATAACTGACCTAACCTCGTTAAGCCATAGTTTTCCAGTAGTTTCCCAACTCTAAATTTTCATGGCACAATTGCTGTTATAAATTGTTTCTACAGCTGATGATATAGTTTAAATATGTTCATATTTTGCTTTTATATTGCCCTCTAAAATTGACCATACCAATTATTATATTTCCACAGATATCCCATAGATAATATCTACTCTCTCTCCAAAATTTTGACTCCTTCTCAGGACAAATTCCTCACACCTCTTCTATGGAAATGATCAAAAGGAATAGCTCTCACCACTATACCACAGTTGGTAGCATTCTAAGAGAGAGAGTTTTAGGGAAGAGATATGCCAAAGGTGGATCTAAGCCTTTTTTCCTGAAAGTATAATATAAACATTGCAAATTTTATATTGCCCACCTATAATTTGTAGAAGAAACTTCTTGGGTGTGGAGAGCACAGAGAATAAAATAAATGAATGAATGAATGAACACAACACCTGAAATCTAGGTCATATAATTAAGAGAGAAGTACATACCTTATACTTCTTTCTATAGCTCTTTCTCCCATAGTGCCTATCACAATGCCTATCATTGCAAATATTTGTCAAAAGAACAATGACCATAAAAGGAAGAGCAGAAAGAGAGGTGTGATGGTGTTGGAAGAAACAGTTGTAGCAGAAGATAAGGAGACAAGGCAGTAAGGATTACAAAGGGGCATATGCACCATCACTGACTATAAACCAAACAGCCTTTAACTTACTGAAGTTTCTTACACCCTTGGTTGTGGCATGGTTAGGAGGTAACCAAATACATTATTTAGGTGCCCCTTTCTCTCTTCTACATTTAATTGGGTTCAACTCCTATGTCTGTCCACCTAGATCTTGTAGCTTGTGGAACACTCTGACCCATCAAAGCTTTTAGAAACTTTCCATCTTCTCTCATATTCCTCACTGAGGTAGAAGACTACAACCCTTCAAACCACAACCAGAGAGATAGGTGGCATCTCTGATTCACAGGGTTGCTCTTCATAAAGGAATACCTTCTTTCCATATTTATCATGAAGACATTTTATCCTCTTCTAATAAGTAACTACTCACTGGGCATCTGAAGAGGACTAAAGCAGATATGAAGTTAATTGTTGTGAGTGGTCAAGAGATAAATTTTTCATCCTGTGGCCAATCACTGTCTTAGTCTTTGAACCTATACTCCCTCCATTTACTATTATTCTATACTGAAGAAGGTAAGATACGGCTCACCAAGGAAATTTCTACTATATATGTCGAGCATGTAAGTCAGTAGCTCAGGAGATAGACTAAAGATAAAAATATAAATCAAAGATAAAATATGTAAATATAAAATATATAAATCTTGGAGATGATCACTGAAACTTTGGGAACAGATAAGTATTAGTTTTGCTTATGTTTCAGTAAAAGGTTAGTATCAGGAATTTTGCGGGACCACTGGGCTTGAGTGCACCAGTTGGTTGTTCACAGTTCAGGTCAGTGCAAATTCTACCAAAGAAAAAGAATACATAGAACTTAACTGACCCCTGCCTTTGCACAGATCATTACGCACTGCTACATATCTTCAACCACATATATGTCAGAAATAAAAGCCAAATCTGAGTGAATATTGCACTCACTTTTGGCTGAGAGGGGTACTTCCATGGCCTCTGGGTCATTTTAGCTTGTTGGCTTAGCTTATAGAGAGAGTTGTCAGCCCTACTCATGGGTACACTAACTTGGGGTCTAACTTCCTGCCATTGGTACTGCAGTAATTTTCATTCTGTCTGATTTACTCAGTAGATGATTAATACACTATCTTAGGTACAAAAGGTGCTAAATGAATGATGAATCTAAGGAATTAGTGGTCTTTGAAGTCATCTAATATTATATTTCAAGGGTAAATTTGAATACCAAATAAAATAGTGGCTCAAGTTATCCTCAGTTGTTTTCTCAAACACAATTCAAACAACAGCAATAAAATGTGTTAGAAAGAGAACTTTTATGGCTCAGTGCAGTGGCTCATGCCTGTAATCCCAGCCCTTTGGGAGGTCAAGGTGGGTGGATCACCTGAGGTCAGGAGTTCAAGACCAGCCTGGCCAACATGGTGAAACTCCATCTCTACTAAAAATACAAAAATTAGCTGGGTGTGGTGGCATGTGCCCATAATCCCAGCTATTTTGGATGCTGAGGCAGGAGAATCACTTGAACCTGGGAGGCAGAGGTTGCAGTGAGCCAAGATTGGGCCACTGCACTCCAACCTGGGTGACAGAGTGACAGAGTGACACTTTGTCTAAAAAAAAAAAATAGGAATATCACTTGAATATTTGATAACTTGACCTAATCCTAAGAAAAGTTTTTAAAATGAGTAACAGTAGTTCTACAGAATTTGAGCTTTCTAAATAACATTCTAATTCCCTTAAATCTTGACATCTATGCACAATAGGTATTTATGCATTTGAAATATTCATCACAATCTTAGGTATGTAAACATAAATATAAATGAAGTAATGAAGAAACAATTTTCTTGATTACAAGTTATCTTCCATTTCAGGGATATATTCATTACCTTCTTTATGCCTACAGAAATGACTATCATTACTACTGAAACTGCAAAATAGAGTTTTAAATTTTGAAATATGTCTGTATCTTTACCAACTGCCTGTGGATGAACTTACCAGCTTCTGATTTAGTGTGAACACATCTGTGGCTTGTTTTGTCATTCCATTTGGTTTTGGCTTTTTTTTTTTAACATAATGTCTCTCTGTCACCAGGCTGGAGTACAGTTGCAAAATCTTGGCTCACTGCAACCTCCACCCCCCAGGTTCAAGCAATTCTCCTGCCTCAGCCTCCCAAGTAGCTGGCACTACAGGGATGTGCCACTGCTCAGCTAATTTTTGTACTTTTAGTACAGGTGGGGTTTCACCATGTTGGCCAGCATGGTCTCAATCTCTTGACCTTGTGATCCACCTGCCTCTGCCTCCCAAAGTGCTGGAATTACAGGCGTATGCCACCATGCCTGGCCAGTTTTGGCATTTTTTTAACACTTCCTCATTGCCTCTTGTTATACAAAGACAGCTGTACCCCTAAATGTGTTCACTTTTAAAGTTATGTTGTCTATGAAAAGAAAACGTTCTGAGAAAACAAATGTAAATAAAACACAGGTAAAAAAAATCCTGGTAAAAAATTAAATGGTACAAAAATGCTGCAGTAAGTGTTTGCATGAGGATAATGTTGAGGGTTGTGAGTATATTTCAAGCCCCAGAGAACAAAATACTTAGAATATGAAGTGACCATCACAATTATTTTTATGACTTAAAACTACATAGAAGTTGAATCAGAGAATAACTAGAAAGGTAAACCAAGATATAAATGCTATTAACATATTGACATTCTCACTACTGTTTATATTTGAACAATTATTGATGTATTTTCACATTCAACTATAAGTGAAAATTAGTAAATATAAATGATAAAAACTAAACATGAGTTTGAATTCTTAGTCTGAATAACAAGCACTGTGATCTGGAGCAAGTTGTTTAATTTCTGTCTTATCGCCTATAAAAAGAAGATGATGAAGCCTACCTGACACAGTGATTAGGAAGATTAGAGTGCTACAAGAAGAGCACCTGATTATAAGTTTCTTAGTCAGAAGAAATTAACCAATTCCAATTAATTTAAGCAGGAATGCAATGTGTTAAATGTTTTTAAGTTGCTGTATGAGGTATAGGAGGACCAGAGCAACAAGCTTAGATCATCAGTATTCTAAATTAGACTGGAGAACAGTAGAAGATCACATTTTGGAGACAGTATTGCCATTCCCACTTACCATGGGCACAATGGTTTACAACATCACTATCACTGGGCACAGGATGTTGCCATTAAAACCCTTGCCACTGCTACTTCTAGAAATTGGGTATCTTGTCTGTCAACCAAGTCAGAATGGATTTTGTATGTTACTTTTTTCTTACAGAGTCAGCTACAAAGACTGGCATGGGTGTGCCCAACTGAAAGAGCCTGGATCAAAAATTTGCCATCAGCCACAGTGAAATTAGAAAAATGAATTTCTGACTTCCATAATGAGAGGCCTATTTATTAGGTAGAAATTCCCCAAACATAAGAAGGATAAACAAAGGAGAAGCCAAAGAGAATAAAAAATATTGATTACAGTCCACTCTTTTGGCATCTTAACCTTATGTATTATTCCCTCTTGTATAAACTTTCAAGCCACTGTACTAAATATTATATCCAACTCCATGTCCAGGATCTCTGGGATGTATTTATTCCTCTTTCACTTCACAACCACACCTTGAGTAATATGTAGTCTATGAATTTTAAAAATCACCATCAGCATACTCTATATAAGATTATAAGGGAAAAAAGAGGTTAAAAAAAGAAAATAATAAAATAAGCACATTTTTGTCTTTAAGCTAACAACACAGCTGGGTGTTGTCTTTACCTGAAGAGGTGACACAAAACTTCATTCTTTAGGGATGTGAGTGTGTGGTAGTCCTGCCTGAATGAAGCTCTTTGAGTCTTCCATTAACATTTGCAAAAGTACATGAAAGAACTGTTAGGCACTCCATGACATCCTTGAGTTACCTCCATACTCTGTCCTTTCTTCTCTGCCTTCATTGAATATCAACAACTCTATTTCCCTTAGCTAATCCAAATGAATTTCCCCTTGAATTTCCCCTGCTATAATATATAGAGTTTTCCTGTTAATACAAGTTCTGGAATACACATACAGAATGTGCAGGTTTGTTACATAGGTATACACATGCCATGGTGGTTTGCTGCATCCATCAACCCATCATCTACATTAGGTATTTCTACTAATGCTATCCCTCCCCTAGCCTTCCAGGAAGAGCTAGGAACTGTGCTGGTTTTCTCCAAGAAACCACATGTAGAACACCAGATGCAATGGGAGTCATTACCTTATTATGTGTATAATAATCTATCTTTAAGTCCACCTGTCTTCTCTATAGGCCAAATATGTGAATTTAATGGGAATGGGGTGGGATAATTGCTTGAATAGCTGCAAGCCATTGATGACAGCACTCATCTCTATAATCCTTCTAGAAACATGAAATTGTGAGTGGAAGGTTAGGGGAGGGATATAGCATTAGGAGAAATACCTAATGTAGATGATGGGTTGATGGGTGCAGCAAACCACCATGGCATGTGTATACCTATGTAAGAAACTTTCACATTCTGTATGTGTATTTCAGAACTTAAAGTATAAGAATAAAAAAATATGAAATTGATTTGGTTAACTGTTATGGTATGGAGATGCAGTTCTAGGGGCTTCCAGTTGGTTTTTCCTACAATGATAGTCCTCATTCCACAGTTCAATCAGCCAATAAGAGGATTTTGCCAGTTACCGAATATGTCTATCTCAACTCTGCATTCTGTAATTGGAAAAATAGCCAAGAGCTGGATTTACAGACTCAATGAACTCACTGTGAGATGGACCCAAACCAAAACCCCTTAATCATCTGACTTCTATAAGCCCCTACTCTGACTGGTAAACCATGGTTGCAGAGAACAATCATTGTAAAGCCTTTCAGGGACCTTGGTTTTCTCTACAGTGATGTATTTTCCAAAGCCTTAGTGAATGGGTCTCCCCTGCACCCACCTGGAAGACAGAGAGAACAGCTGAGCATTGTACATCCTAATAAGTTCACTTGACATTCTCATCTCCCTAAGCTTTTGCATACCTTTTCCACAAAACATCAAGGATATTCTGGAGTTTCATCTTCACTTAATGCATAAAATGTGAGGGTCTAGATTTCAGTCATACAACCAAGCAAATTGTGAGAGCCACCCTCAGCTGCTTGAGTTAACATAGTAGAACCAGAATCTCTGGCTGGCATGCCCACATCAATAAATTCGGTCTAATCCAACATAATATAATTTCTACCTTCATCTAACACCTTAGGGTTTATTTCCATGTATATTCCCCACATTTCTGTCAATATAAATTGGCAAAATGTTAGAATTTTTGGTGTTTATGGTACTTCTCTTAGATTGTGTTTTTGACTTACTTTCTTGGAATCTGTAATTGAGTGCTATTGAAGGTCTAGAAAGTATAAGAGATAGGGAAGAGTTCAGAAGGCTCAGCATTTCCCTGTAAAATTTTAGGAGAATTTATTACACATTCTTCAAGGAAGGGAAGGCTAACTTTCTCAGACAAGGGAAGAAGGATGTTTCTACTGGGAAGAGAGGTTCAGAAGAATTTGAAATATGCTCAGATGTCCACATCTCACTCTTCAAGGCCCCCTTATTCTCCTAAATAATGCCCTAACTTTAAAACGCAATTCCTTGTAAGACTGTGGATTCAATTTGTGTTGTAATTCAGCCTTCTGTATAATCTATACCTTGCAGTATACAAGATAAGTGTTTCTTTCAAGGCAGTGATGAAAGCTTTCTAGTTCTTTACCTAAGCTCTGATCTGTGAAATCTTATACTCTTTATTCCCACTTTAATTTTCTAGTATAATAGCTACCTCATCACCCTAATTTTCTATCAACATTGGACTCCAGGTGACCACAAGTGATCATTTAAGTATCCATTTGGCCACTGCATGTCATAGACTACCAAACCCTAACTTATTACTGATGATGCGGTCATTAATGCTGTTACTGCTACTCATATCAGATAACCAATTCCAGATTTTTGTGAAATTCCGATTGCTAGTGAAGAAGAACCATTGTTAGTATTACTGGAATAATAATTTCAGAAACAGAAATTATGGCTTACAAGAAGGCAAGAGATACTAGAAAAATGAAGGTCTGGAAAACAATTTATATGAGAGAAACAGTCACTAACCACTTCAGCCTAGGATTCTGGCCAGAGATAATGGAGAAGTCCAAGAAGCCACATGCATCCAGCCACCAACAGACAACTGCAAGGTGAAAACTTATGGAGAGGCCTAAATCTACAACCCCTGGGATGCTAGAGCTCCAGGAAATGTTTGTAACACACCCCACAGCTGTGATATGTGAACTCTGAGGAATCTTCAATGTCTGTGGAAGCCAAAGCAATTGATCAAGCTGCAACATCTAATCATCTCACAACCATCTCATAATAACTTCCACTTTATATCCTTACCCAAATCTTTTCTAAATGATTCTCATTGTTAAATTTGAATTCAGAATTTAGACGGGATTGATGATAGTGGTGCCAAGTTGACAACAACCAATCCAGCACAGCAAGGAAACTCTCCTATCATGGCACTGCGAGGAGAGAAAATACACTTTTTGAGAATTTATAACATCAAGCCAAGCCTCACAGGGATCTTTGTTTGAATATATGTTACAAATGTTGGTTAAAAATTTTCTAGTTTGGAAATTTAATTTAACGTGGTCTAGTGGTGATCAGATTCACAGAAACAGAATCTTCTTGAAACTCAAGTTATCATTCTTCATGGCCAGCCTTCTCTACTGGCCAAAAAATGAGATAAATGGAGATATGAGGGACATCAGTATCCCTCTCTCTTCCAAATCTTTATGGCAAGTGACTACTTCCACAATTCTTTTAGAAATCTAATACTGCTTTTGGTTTTCCATTTTTATAGTAAGCAGGAATTCTAAGGATTTCTACTTAGCCCTTAATATCTACCTAATTCCATAGATCAGGGTGCCAGTCTGCTTGTTGCTGAAAATGTATATAACTCAGAAGTTCCCAAACTTTCTTGGTATATAGTATTCATGATATCATAGTAATTTCTATGTAGTACCCTAAGACCAAAAGAAATACCTAGTAGTTCTGTTGATTAAGTAGCTAAGTTTAAACAACTTAGTATTTATGAACTAAGAAGTTAGTATCTGTTCAAAAAAAATACATTTTATTGAAAGAAAAAATCTTTTAATTTTTTTCTTGAATAAACAATTATTTTTATAATTGTTTACTAATGGGATATGTTCATCTTACAAGGTACTGTACAACTTCTCAAATCTTGGAATCAGATTAGAAAATGCCAGTCTCCTTTTCTATTCTTATTTCTAAAATATTAATTTCCCACAAAATGCTTGTTTTTTTAATCAAACAATTGCCAAAAATCTCATTTTGCAAAACTACAGCATTTTTAAAAGATAGCACAAATTAATGTAATTCTGAACTACCTTTAGCTAGTAGTTCTCAAGGTTTCTAACAGAAATCAAGTTTCACTGTGTTTCTTTCACCAAATTTAAAATATCCCTCTATGTCCTTGTGGTTCAGGGTGCCTCAGCACACAGTTTTGGAACTCTGGATATAGCTAGTGCATAGAATAGGATAGTTCCAGGAGTATAAACACCAATCTTATTCATGCTCACTTATTCTTTAAAATATACTTGCTTGGAGAAATTTTCTCCTGTTGCCAGAGTGTTTACTATGATTCAGACACTGTTATAAGCATGTGTAGTAGTCCATTTTCACTCTGCTGATAAACACATACCTGAGACTGGGTAATTTATAAAGAAAAAAGATTTAGGGGGGTCGGCAAGATGGCGTCATAGAAGCGACTCAGGATTGCAGCTCTCAGTGAAGGCGCAGAGGGTGAGTCCTAGCCGCATTCTCGGATGGACCTTTTTTGCCCACAGAGCATTGAAAGTCCCAGGTGTGGGAGAGAGACCGGACGCTAGTACAGCCGGCTAGTGGCTCGCACGGCCGCTTCGGCCGGCGCCGCAGCGGGACCCGGCATGGAACTCACTGGTCTGGGTGCCCTGTTAAACCAGCAATCTGAGATTTGGAAGGGCAGATTGGCATGTCCATCTGATTCAATGGGACTTGGACAATGAGCCAGACCAGGAGTTTCCTGGGAAGCATGATCTGAGCCGGTGCAGTGGGCAGCAGCACGGGAGATTGCACGGATCCCAGTGCCCTATCGGCAGGCTACTGGGGTGCCAGTGAGGGAGTCGAACTTTCAGCTTGGGGAGAGGAAGAGAGAGAGAGAGAGGATGGACTCTGAGGCAGGGAGCTGGGTGATCGGGCTCGGCGGGTCCCACCCTCATGGGGACAAGCAGGGCAGAGATTGGAGGCACTCAGGGCTGAGAGTTTTGCTGCCGGCATCTAGGACGGTGCAGCCCGGTGAGGGAGGGCTTCCGCCACTACTGACGCAATCCACCCCTACTGAAGTACCGCCCAGGGCTGATGCAGCCTGCCATTGCTGAGGCAACCTGCCATAACAGAGAGACTCCGCCAGGAGGGGGGAGTGCTCCACAGCAGAACAGAGCCCAGCAGCAACAGGGCAGACCTGCGCTAGCAGGGCAGAGCCCTGGCAGGCAAATAGTGAATAGACTGCCTCCTAGTGGGGCCGGACAGTGCAACAGATACTCATAAAGAAAGCCCCAACTCCCTGAGACACAGCATCTAAGGGGAAAAAAAAAAAAGGTGGTGTTTTATGAGTTCTGTTGCAGCAGACATAAACGACCTCCCAACAACCCTGAATGAACAACGAAGCTCACAGCTCAGCACTGGAGCTCCTATAAAGCACAGACCGTCTCCTCATGCAGCTCCCTGACCCCTGTATATCCAAAGAGTCACCCCAAAAAAGGACTAATCAGACTGACATTTGGCAGGCATCATTCTGGAACAAAGACAGCAGAAGAAGAAACTGGTATCATCCCTCACTGTTCCGCAGCTGCTACAGGTATACCCCAGATAAGCAGGGCCTGGAGTGGACCTCAGCACTCATACAGCAGAGGGACTAGACCATTAGAAGGAAAACTAAGTAACAGAAATACTTCATCATCAACAATCTCAGTATCCACACAGAGACCCAATTGAAAAATCAGCAACTACTAAGATGACAGGTGGATAAATCCATAAAGATGGGAAGAAACCAGCTCAAAAAGGAGGAAAACACCCAAAACCAAAACACCTCACCTCCTACAAAGGACCAAAACTCCTCACCAGCAAGGGAACAAAGCTGGACGGAGAATGAGTGTGACAAAATCACGGAATCAGACTTCAGAAAGTGGATAATGAGAAACTTCAGTGAGCTAAAAGAACATGTTCTAAATCAGTGCAAAGAAACTAAGAACCTTGAAAAAAGATTTGAAAAAAGATTCGAGGAAATGATAACAAGAATGGACAACTTAGAGAGGAATATGAATGAATTGAAGGAGCTGAAAAACACAACACGAGAACTTCGCGAAGCATGCACAAGTTTCAACAGCCAAATTGACCAAGCAGAAGAAAGAATATCAGAAGTTGAAGATCAACTCAATGAAATAAAACGAGAAAGCAAGATTAAAGAAAAAAGCACAAAAAGAAATGAACAAAATCTCCAAGAAATGTGGGACTATGTGAAGAGACCCAACTTATGTTTGATAGGTGTACCAGAATGTGATGAAGAGAATGAATCCAAGCTGGAAAACACTCTTCAGGATATTATCCAGGAAAATTTCCCCAACCTAGCAAGACAGGTCAATACTCAACTCCAGGAAATACAGAGAACACCACAAAGATACTCCGCAGGAAGAGCAACCCCAAGGCACATAATTGTCAGATTCACGAGGGTTGAAATGAAGGAGAAAATACTAAGGGCAGCCAGAGAGAAAGGTCAGGTCACCCACAAAGGGAAGCCCATTAGACTCATAGCAGATCTCTCGGCAGAGACTCCACAAGCCAGAAGAGAGTGGGGGCCAATATTCAACATTAAAGAAAAGAACTTTCAACCCAGAATTTCACATCCAGCCAAACTGAGCTTCATAAGTGAAGGGAAAATAAAATCCTTCACGAACAAGAAAGTACTCAGAGATTTTGTCACCACTAGGCCTGCTTTACAAGAGCTCCTGAAAGAGGCACTACACATAGAAAGAAACAACCAGTACCAGCCATCCTAAAAGCATACCAAACGCTAAAGAGCATCAACAAAATGAAGAATGTACATGAACCAACGGGCAAAACAGCCAGCTAGCATCAAAATGGCAGTATCAAATTCACACATAACAATATTAACCCTAAATGTAAATGGGCTAAATGCACCAATCAAAAGACACAGACTGGCAAATTGGATAAAAAAGCAAAACCCATCAGGGTGCTGTATCCAGGAAAACCACCTCACATGCAAGGACACACAAAGGCTCAAAATAAAGGGATGGAGGAAGATTTACCAAGCAAATGGAGAGCAAAAAAAAGCAGGAGTTGTAATTCTCGTCTCTGATAGCATAGACTTTAAAGCAACAAAGATCAAAAGGGACAAAGAAGGTCATTACATAATGGTAAAAGGATCGATACAACAAGAAGAGCTAACAATTCTAAATATATATGGACCCAATGCAGGAGCACCCAGATATATAAGGCAAGTTCTTAATGACTTAAAAAGAGACTTAGACTCCCACACAATAATAGTGGGAGACTATAACACTCCACTGTCAATATCAGACAGAGCAACCAGACAGAAAATTAACAAGGATATCCAGGACTTGAACTCAGACCTGGAACAAGCAAACCTGATAGACATTTACAGAACTCTCCACCCCAAATCCACAGAATATACATTCTTCTCAGCACCACATCACACCTACTCCAAAATTGACCACATAATTGGAAGTAAAGCACTCCTCAGCAAATGCAAAACAATGGAAATCATAACAAACAGTCTCTCAGACCATAGTGCAATCAAGTTGGAATTCAGAATTCAGAAGCTAACTCAGAACCGCACAGCTTCATGGAAACTGAACAACTGGCTCTTGAATGTTGATTGGATAAACAAAGAAATGAAGGCAGAAAGAAAGAAGTTCTTCGAAACCAACGAGAATGAAGACACGACGTACCAGAATCTCTGGGACACATTTAAAGCAGTCTGTAGAGGAAAATATATAGCAATAAGTGCCCACATGAGAAGAGTGGAGAGATCCAAAATTGACACCCTATCATCAAAATTGAAAGAGCTAGAGGAGCAAGATCAAAAAAGCTCAAAACCTAGCAGAAGACAAGAAATAACTAAGATCAGAGCAGAACTGAAGGAGATAGATACACGAAAAACCCTTCAAAAATCAATAAATCTAAGAGCTGGTTTTTCAAAAAGATCAACAAAATAGACCACTAGCCAGACTGATAAAAAAGAAAAGAGAGAACAACCAAATAGATGCAATAAAAAACGATAAAGGGGAAATCACCACAGATTCCACAGAAATTCAAACCATCATCAGAGAAAACTACAAACAACTCTATGCACATAAACTAGTAAACCACGAAGAAATGGATAAATTCCTGGATGCCTGTGTCCTTCCAAGCCTAAACCAGGAGGAAGCTGAAACTATGAATAGACCAATAACAAGGTCTGAAGTTGAGGCAGCAATTAAGAGCCTACCACACAAAAAAAGCCCAGGTCCAGATGGGTTCACAGCTGAATTCTACCAGACACACAAAGAGGATCTGGTACCTTTCCTTCTGAAACTATTCCAAATAATTCAAAAACAGGGAATCCTTCCCAAATCATTTTATGAGACCAACATCATCCTGGTACCAAAACCTGGCAGAGACTCAACAAGAAAAGAAAACTTCAGGCCAATATCCATGATGAACATAGATGCAAAAATCTTCAATAAAATACTGGCAAACCGATTGCAACAGCACATTAAAAAACTTATCCATCATGATCAAGTAGGATTCATTCTGGGGATGCAAGGCTGGTTCAACATATGCAAGTCTATAAATGTAATTCACCACATAAACAGAAGCAAAAACAAAAACCTCATGATTATCTCAATTGATGCAGAGAAGGAATTTGACAAAATTCAACAGCCCTTTATGCTAAAAACCCTCAATAAACTTGGTATTGATGGAACATATCTCAAAGTAATAAAAGCTACTTACAACAAACAAACAGCCAATATCATAATGAATGGGCAAAAATTGGAAGCATTCCCTTTGAAATCCGGCACTAGACAAGGATGCCCTCTCTCACCACTCCTATTCAACATAGTACTGGAAGTTCTAGCCAGAGGAATCAGGCAAGAAAAAGAAATAAAGGGTATTCAAATAGGAAAGATGGAAGCCAAATTGTCTCTATTTGCAGACAACATGATAGTATACCTAGAAGACCCCATCACCTCAGCCCGAAAGCTCCTGAAACTGATAAGCAACTTCAGCAAAGTCTCAGGATATAAAATCAATGTTCAAAAATCACAAGCATTCCTATACACCAATAACAGACTTAAAGAGAACCAAATCAAGAATGAACTGCCATTCACAATTGCTACAAAGAAAATAAAATACCTAGGAATAAAACTCACGAGGAACGTAAGGGATCTCTTAAAGGAAAACTACAAACCACTGCTCAAAGAAATAAGAGAGGACACAAACAGATGGAGAAACATTCCATGTTCATGGTTAGGAAGAATCAATATCGTGAAAATGTCTATACTGCCCAAAGTAATTTACACAATCAATGCTATTCCCATCAAACTACCATTGAATTTCTTCACAGAACTGGAAAAAAACCACCATGAATTTCATATGGAACCAAAAAAGAGCCCGCATAGCCAAGTCAATTCTAAGCAAAAAGAACACAGCAGGAGGCATCACACTACCAGACTTCAAACTATACTACAAGGCTACAGTAATCAAAACAGCATGGTACTGGTATCAAAACAGCATGGTACTGTTACCAAAACAGAGATATAGACCCATGGAACAGAACAGAAACATCGGAGGCAACACAACATATCTACAACCATATTATCTTTGATAAACCAGACAAAAACAAGCAATGAGGAAAGAATTCCCTATTTAATAAATGGTATTGGGAAAACTGGCTAGCCCTGTGCAGAAAGCAGAAGCTGGACCCCTTCCTGACACCTTACACTAAAATTAACTCCAGATGGATTAAAGACTTAAACATAAGACCTGACACCATAAAAACCCTAGAAGAAAATCTAGGCAAAACCATTCAGGACATAGGAGTAGGCAAGGACTTCATGACCAAAACACCAAAAGCATTGGCAACAAAAGCCAAAATAGACAAATGGGACCTAATCAAACTCCACAGCTTCTGCACAGCAAAACAAACAGTCACTAGAGTGAATCGGCAACCATCAGAATGGGAAAAAATCTTTGCAGTTTACACATCTGACAAAGGGCTGATATCCAGAATTTACAAAGAACTCAAACAGATTTACAGGAAAAAAACAAACAAGCCCATTCAAAAATGGGCAAAGGATATGAACAGACACTTTACAAAAGAAGACATACATGAGGCCAACAAACATATGAAAAAATGCTCATCATCACTGGTCATTAGAGAGATGCAAATCAAAACTACATTGAGATACCATCTCACGCCAGTTAGAATGGCGATCATTAAAATATCTGGAGACAGCAGATGCTGGAGAGGATGTGGAGAAATAGGAACACTTGTACACTGTTGGTGGGAATGTAAATTAGTTCAACCATTGTGGAAGACAGTGTGGCGATTCCTCAAGGACCTAGAAATAGAAATTCCATTTGACCCAGCAATCCCATTACTGGGTATATATCCAAAGGACTATAAATCGTTCTACTATAAGGACACAAGCACACGAATGTTCATTGCAGCACTGTTTACAATAGCAAAGACCTGGAACCAACCCAAATGCCCAATGATGATAGACTGGACTGGGAAAATGTGGCACATATACACCATGGAATATTATGCAGCAATCAAAAATGATGAGTTTGTGTCCTTCATAAGGACATGGATGAATCTGGAGAACATCATTCTCAGCAAACTGACACAAGAACAGAAAAAGAAATACCGCATATACTCACTCATAGGTGGGTGAGAAAAATGAGAACACATGGACACAGAGAGGGTGTCTACTACACACTGGGGTCTATTGGGGGGAATGGGGGAGGGACAGCGGGAGTGCTGGGGAGGGATAGCCTGGGGATGAATGCCAAGTGTGGGTGAAGGGGAGGAAGGCAGGAAAGCACACTGCCATGTGTGTACCTATGCAACTATCTTGCACGTTCTGCACATGTACCCCCAAACCTATAATGCAATAAAAATTAAAAAAAAAAAAAAGATTTAATGGACTCACAGTTCCATGTGACTGGGGAGTCTTCATAGTCATGGTGGAAGGTAAAAGGCATGTCTTACATAGCAGTGAACAAGACAGAAAATAAGAGTCAAGGGAAAGGGGAAACCCCTTGTAAAATCATCAGATCTCATGAGACTTCTTCACTACCACAGGAATGGTACCAGGAAACTGTACCCATGATTCAGTTATTTTCCACCTGGTCCCTCCCACAACACATGGGAATAATGGGAGCTATAATTCAAAATGAGGTTTGGGTGGGGACACACCAAACCATATCAGCATGTTACAATTATCAATGGATTCAGTCATCATAACTCAAGGTAGTAGCTACTATTATTATTGTCAATGCACATACGATGAAACTGAGTCCCTGGCCCAAAATCAACACAGCTACTAAGTGGTCAATCTGAGATTCAAACCCAGGAAGATTTTTCGCTACAAAGTCCAACACCTTTAATCACTACATCATGTTTCCCCTTTAACGTGGAGGTAATACTTCTATCTCAACTGAGCAGAGACACCAACAAAAACACCAACACTGTTCACTGGGCATTACTGCTAAAACCTCTGCTACCACTACCCCAGAAACTGCAGAGGCAACAGAATCTGCTGTTGTGTAAGCCAGAATGGATTGGACTTGGTGCTGCACCTGTTTCTTTCATCACTAGCTTCCAACTGACAGAGCCTAAGTCAAATGGTTAGATTTCTGCACTCTAATGAAATGGAAGATGAGAAAGAGATTTATATTTTTATAATGGGAGGTAAAAGCTCAATGGAGTTGTTTGTAATTCATCAAATATAAGAAGGGTGCTCAAAATATTGAATGTCCAGAAAGAATGGCAAATGCCTCCTATAACATGTAACATTATGTTTTCCATATATGTAGTGATAGACATGAAATATTAGCAGTAACAATTGTTGCCAATAATTATATTGAATAGTGAATGTGTTTTAAATATAATTTCTAGATCATACTGTGGTAAACCAATACCATTCACATTTATTTATGTCCTTGACTTCACAAAATAAACCTTATATCTATAATTTTTACTAACAGATAGAAACATGTGATGTGTTGTGTCTTCCATTGACATTCACCAAGCTACACTGTTACAGACAAGAAAAAGATAAAAATATATCCACCCACATGCTTTTGAAGAAGAAGAAAAAAAAGATTCTCTCTCCTCCCCATAGTGATTTCCTCTCCTCCACACTTTTCAAAATGTTCGTCTAAATATAGATTTAAATTACTTCCCAGGGCATAACTTATTATATTCTAAGATATTATCAACATATTCATATTCTCTTCAAATCCATATTAATAGAAACTGGTCCAAAATGAGTTATTAGGCATAGGAGGTAATTTTAAGTTTTAATATATCCTTGCAGTTAGTGACTCAAGTAATCGTGCCCAGTCAGAAATAACAGAATTAAAAATTGGGAGTGTGTTTTTGGATAAATATATGCACACTACCTAGAGAGAGAGAGAGAAACCAAAAACAGAAAAATAGCAAAGTTCACATTTTATTGTAAGACTTCAAGAAGCCCAATACTCAATCAGACCAAAAATTCAAACAACTTGGTATTCTGTCTCAACAGGAGCAATAGTAGTTCCTTTCATGATAGGAACAACTTCAGACACACTTCAATTTTACAGATCTTATGCTTTTAAAGCAGGTAGAAAATCATCTATAAGAAAATATTTCACATCTATTCAGATACCATTAATTAATTTAAAAAATCAAAAGACCAGGATGCTGAGGCAGGAGAATCACTTAAACCCGGGAGGCAGGGGTTGTGGTGAACTGAGATCACACCATTGCATTCTAGCCTGAGCAACAAGAGCAAAACTTGGTCTCAAAAATAAATAAATAAATAAAAATTAAAAATGAAAGTAAAAAAGTTAAAAGACTATGAAGACATTTTAAAAATGACTCCAAAAATTGTTGAGGGCACCTTATGACTTGAAAACAACACTTAGATCCCCTGAAAATGTCTCAATCATGTTTATGGTTGCCTGCTTCTTATAGGATGGATGAGGGAGAAGCCTAAATAATTTCAAGATTTATATAAAAAGGCAAAGGTACATTCATTTGCTCTTCTTCTAGGAGAAGCAGGTCTAGACCCATCTTCTTAACATTTAGTCATACATTTTCACTTAACAGTTAGTTCTTTAGTGAAGAAATAATAACCTCATCAGAACTCCTGTTCCCAAATGTTTTCACATTCTGTTTCTCACCACTCTTTTCCATCTCTTGCTGTCTCTTCTCCTCTACAACTCCCATACGACTCCCTTAACCTCTCCAGGTCTTCCCTCTACAGTACCACCCTAAATCCTGACTCATTTGCTCCCTTGCCAATTCCTCCAGCAACACCTTTCCTTTCCCCATCCCCGCCATCAAACTTTTCTGTCTTTAGAACAACTCCCTTAGGGGCTTACTCTCTGCTGTTCCAGAGAGCTAAGTAACTAGTACATTAATGAAGGATAACTTGATAGTGGCAAATAATGATCTAGTAAGCTACCCCTCTAGGAAAGTTGCATCCTAAAAGGGAATTCTTGAATCTCCTTATGATCTTCCCTGGTTTCCCTAGGTGACCTCTCTCCATCTATTATTTGTATTATAGCACTTAAAAATAACATTTTTCAGCCTGGTGCAGTGGTTCATGCCTGTAATCCCAGCAGTTTGGGAGGCCAAGGTGGGCATATCACTTGAGATCTGGAATTCAAGACCAGCCTGACCAACATGAAGAAACCTGCCTTTACTAAAGATACAAAATTAGCTGGGCATGGTGGCACATGCCTGTAATCCCAGTTACTCGGGAGGCTGAGGCAGGAGAAACACTTGAACCCAGGAGGCAGAGGCTGCAGTGAGCCAAGATCGTGCCATTGCAGTCCAGCCTGGGCAAAAAGAGCGGAATTCCATCTCTAAATAAATAAATTAATATAATAACATTTTTCTATCTTATACAATGTATAAGCATGTCAGTCTTCATTCTTAGATTACATGACAAGGCAGCCACAACGGATCTTGTTTCCCTGAAACACTCAGTAGTGACTCCATTCAATCGTATCAGTAAAGCTCGATGGAGAAAGCTAAGGTTGGGGAGGAAGTCAGTTTTTCAGAGCTCTCAAACCATACTGCAGGATGCCTCCTCCTCTAGCTTTGTATAAAATCTACTCTTGAATTAGGCAGTGGCTTGGGTTGAGAGTTGGCCTCCCTTGACCCTTTCTTTCCTCCAGAAGCAGTGTTCACAAATACGAATGTGAAGCTTCTCTTCTCCACCCAGTAGATAAGATATTCAACATTCTGTGATATGAGGGAAGACAGCAAGGGAGAGAGGAGGCAATAAGGTTCTAAAAGCAATAGAAGGTATCAGGGAAAAGAAGAGAAGAAAGTAAAGACAGAATATACTTTACAACTTTTTAATTTCTAGGAAGTAGACATAAAGTGACATAAAGTGAAAAAACTGAAAATGACATAAAGTGAAGAAATAAATGCTTTTAAAATTACCAAATCATTCCTTACCACTCTTATGTTGTCTGGCAAGATGATGTCCAAGAAGCTATTGAGTCATGGTTTTTCTGGGTGTGAAAAACGATGTGATAAGAAATTGCTCCCAAAGAGCCAGTCAGTCACTTAACTCAGGAAAATAAAATTCACAAGACACTTCCAGCATGAGATATCATATCATACTAATATGCAGAAGAGACTCCTGAAATGATATGGTGTGCTGATTAAATTTTAGAAAATTCCATTAAGAGATTTTTTTTTCCCATTCAGTCAAGTGTTTTGGAGGAAAATATTCACATTCTAAAATTAAAGCTATCTGATCAAATGATTAGATAAAGGCTATGTATTGGTAGTTAATTGATTAAAGAAAGGGGAGATTGAGGAGGAGGAAGAGAGAAGAAAAGGGGAGAGGAGTAGGAGATGGAAGAGGAAAAGGAAAGAAAGACCCTAGAGTATCTTGAAGCCATTAAAATATTTCCAATAATTCTTGTTTTACATGTGTCCGACATATTAATAATTGTTTTGAACTGATTTAGTTCTTTCTAGCAAGTGTTTGTAATATAATTCACATCTGTGGTGAAGGCAAACCTCCTGCTGTGAAAATGCGGAAAACGTGATCAGTTTTCCTGCATGGCTATGAGGCACAAGAAACACTGAGATTTCTGGAATGTCCATAAAGATCAAGCATTCCAGAAAACTTGGAAACAGCAGATGAAAAAGAAGAAAATATGTTAGGATAGTTCTGTGGTTAGAAGGCAATGAATACAACTTGATGTTCCAAATAAACTGCATAGTCAGATCAAAGCAGAAGAGAGTGAATTAATAGGAAATTCATTCATTCATCCTTTCATTCATTCATCTACTATACTGTGTGTTTATCTGTTCACCCATTCAACAAGTACTTGCCGAAAGCCCTCTACATACAAAGTCCTGGAAGTACAGTGCTGAATAAAGCAAACAGTCACAGAACGCACATTTTTCATAGAATTCTGGGGTTCTGCTTTTGTTCCAAGAGAGATTATGGAAAAATCATATATTTTGGTCTTGTCATTAAGTGACAAAGTGTAGCAGACACTTATTGAACCCCTGAGGGATGTTAATCGAACTTCATATCACTAGGAATGCAGTAAATTGATGTTGTAGCAGAGTGTACTGCCATTAATTACAACTAGCCTTTCTCATAAATATTTCAGAAACCATTCTTTATCTGAAAAAATATACAGAAAAGGAATTTCAGAAAACATTTTTAAGTGAAAGATATATAAAGGGATTTATTTCTTGTTCCATCTCAAGCAGATCATTCACAAGAACGTTGATGGTGACAAAGAATTATCAGCCCTTATTCTCTGTCTCAAAGGATTTACATTTTAAATGTTCAGTTTCAGAATAAATGGAACACTGAGAAAATCTTTTAAACATAATAAATAAGCAAAACACAAGAATATGCTTTATAAACCTTCAGGTTGTTACGATACCCATCACACGCTGTTTCCCAGCCATACTGCCTCTCAAAGTGATTTTAAATATCATCTACTTCTTTTAATTTTATTGAGAGTTTGTTGTCATAAATTTTAATGGATTTAGCCCTCAGACCATGTATACTAAGCAAAGCTTAAAATCTAAGGCCAGAAAGTGCTCATTAACGCTTCTTTAATCTGAAATTCTAACAGTGAAAACAAATGTGGTGTTTCTGTAAACACCCTTATCTCCTATTTCTAGTTGGTTTCCAGCTATCTATCCAACCATATTTTTCATAGTCCCAACATGGTGCCTTGTCATCCTTCACATAGGTTCCCCTATTCCCACCTCTCCTTTTTCTGTGCTTCTCCTATCATATGGAGTGACCTATCCTTCCCTCTATGCAACCAGCTTCTTCCTTTTAGGCCTAACTCAAATACTGCTGTAAATGGACCCAACGTCTGGGGCCTGATCAGGTTAACAGTGTTTCCTCTATCATCTGTGAACACCTGCAGCATTTGTGTCTGTACTTTGATGCTTGTGTCCACCCTTCAATGCTTGGCCAAATATTGGCAGTATCTGGCCTTCAAAGAGGGTGAGCTCTTCCAGTAAATTAACGAAATGTTATAGTACAGAAACACCTGACCCAGCACTTACTACATTGTAGAAGGGAAGTAAAGGGCTTCATACTTTCAGTAAATGATTGACTTTTCTCAAACCCTCCCCTTTTTAAAAATGTGATTTTAGAACCAATAGGAAATACTAAACCTAAGAGGTAAAGGGTCTTCCATCCTTGTTTCAAGTAATTTGTTTTTTGCTCTAAGTATGATCTAACTAAATCATTGGCTTGTTCAAACTAAACTTTGCTTAGGAAATTATGAAATCAGCAAAGTTTGCCCACAACGCCCCCAATTCCTTTTTAACCTAGACCCTAAGTAACTTTTTCTTTCCAGTGATCTCAAAGTACAACATATACCTGCTATCTCCTCAAGGAGAACTACAAACTACTGCTCAATGAAATAAGAGAGGACACAAACAGATAGAGAAACATTCCATGTTCATGGTTAGGAAGAATCAATATCGTGAAAATGGCCATACTGCCCAAAGTAATTTACAAACTCAACACTGTCCCCATCAAGCTACCAATGACCTTCTTCACAGAACTGAAAAAAACGACCTTAAACTTCATATGGAAGCAAAAGAGAGCCCGCATAGCCAAGTCAATTCTAAGTAAAGAGAACACAGCGGGAGGCATCACACTACTGGACTTCAAACTATACTATAAGTCTACAGTAATCAACACAGCATGGTACTGGTACCAAAACAGAGATATAGACCCATGGAACAGAACAGAAGCATCAGAGGCAACACAACATATCTGCAATCATACAATCTTGGATAAACCTGACAAAAACAAGCAATGAGGAAAGGATTCCCTGTTTAATAAATGGTGTTGGGAAAACTGGCTAGCCATGTGCAGAAAGCAGAAACTGGACCCCTTCCTGATACCTTACACTAAAATTAACTCCAGATGTATTAAAGACTTAAACATAAGACCTAACACCATGAAAACCCTAGAAGAAAATCTAGGCAAAACCATTCAGGACATAGGAGTAGGCAAGGACTTCATGAACAAAACACCAAAAGCATTGGCAACAAAAGCCAAAATAGACAAATGGGACATAATCAAACTCCACAGCTTCTGCACAGCAAAACAAACAGTCACTAGAGTGAATCGGCAACCAACAGAATGGGGAAAAAATTTTGCAGTTTACCCATCTGACAAGGGGCTATCTAGAATTTACAAAGAACTCAAACAGATTTACAAGAAAAAAACAAACAAGCTCATTCAAAATGGCAAAGGATATGAACACACACTTTAAAAAAGAAGACATACATGAGGTCAACAAATATATGAAAAAATGCTCATCATCACTGGTCATTAGAGAAATGCAAATCAAAACTACATTGAGATACCATCTCACACCAGTCAGAATGATGATCATTAAAAAATCTGGAGATAACAGATGCTGGAGAGGATGTGGAGAAATAGGAACACTTTTACACTGCTGGTGGGAGTGTAAATTAGTTCAACCATTGTGGAAGACAGTGTGGCGATTCCTCAAGGGCCTAGAAATAGAAATTCCATTTGACTCAGCAATCCCATTACTGGGTATATATCCAAAGAACTATAAATCGTTCTACTATAAGGACACATGCACACGAATGTTCGTTGCAGCACTGTTTACAATAGCAAAGACCTGGAATCAACCCAAATGCCCATCTATGATAGTCTGGACTGGGAAAATGTGGCACATATACACCATGAAATATTATGCAGCCATCAAAAACGATGAGTTCGTGTCCTTTGTAGGGACATGGGTGAACCTGGAGAACATCATTCTCAGCAAACTGACACAAGAACAGAAAATGAAATACCACATGTTCTCACTCATAGGTGGTGATGAACAATGAGAACACATGGACACAGGGAGGGGAGCACTACACACTGGGGTCTATTGCGGGGAATAAGGGAGGGACAGTGGTGGGGGGAGTTTTCTTGTCTCTTGTCAGGCCCCAATTTAATTTGTATTTTTTTTTTCTGGAAAACAGTGAGTAAATATTCAGATCTCCATCAAAGGGACATTGGGCAGAAGGAGTTTTCAACAAAATCACTATAGTTCCTACTAAAGATAGCACTAAAGAGTAATAATAGCTAAGATTTTTTGAATACTTGTTTATGCTAACTGGGTTAATCCCCTCAACCCTTTAATGCAGATTCTACTTTTAATTCTCATGATTCTTGTCCCACTTAGGCCCCATCGTTTACCACACAGCAGCCAGGGTAATTGCTTAAAACCCTAGTCAGATTAAGTCACTGCTCTGTTAAAAAAATCCTCAGTGGTACCCAATCTCTCTGAGACTAACAGCCAAAGTCTTTAACATGACCTATCAGACGCTCCAGGATCTGACTCTCTGTTCCCATGACCTCACCTGCTACTGCATTTCCTTTTCTCACTTCACTCCAACCTCCCTAGCCTCCCTATTGTCCTTCAAACACAGCAGGCATGCCACCTGCCCCAAAGTCTCTGTGCTAGCCACTTCATCTGCCTCAATGACATCTTCCCAAAGAGACCATCTTTTTAAAATTATAATACTCATCCCCACCTCCATGGTTCTCTCTATTCTGCTATATGTTTTCCCTAACAATGATAATCTTCTTGAGTACTATATTGCTTGTTTGTTGATGAACCTATTTATTATATTTTGGTTATTATTTCATTTTGTTTTCCCCTCTAGAATGCGAGCTTCTCAAGTACTGGGATTTTTGTCTGTTTGGCTCATTTCAATTTGCAGTGTTAGCACAGTGCCTAGCACATAGTAGGCATTCAGCAAATATTCTTTGAATTAGTGTATTCAATGATTGTATGAAAGTAACAGATATGGAGAGGTTAAGTAGTTTGTCTAAGGACACACAGCTATTGAGGGGCTGAAGTGGGTTTTAAATGATCTCTAAACAGCAGCAGAGTGATTTCCTGTGGCTGAATTCCTCAGAAGTAGACAGTCTGCCAGGATTCACATACAAGCGGTTTGTCAGGGAAATGTTCCCAGGTGAGAGTGAGGGAAGCAAGCAGGGAAGTGGGGAAAGTCAAGCAAGGGTGAGCTCTCAGGCACAGTCCTAAAAAGTGTGGCTTCCGCCTAATCCCACAGCAATCTCTGAAGTATTAGCTACTCCTCTACTTAGAATCGTCCTAGTTGAACCTAAAGCAAGGGAGCCAGGTTTTCATGACCCTTTATTTTGCAGCCCTGGGTCTGGTGCTGTGGGATGTGTGAGGCATACATTCTTAGGCACTTACTTCCAGCTCTCTGGCAAATTTTCTCCAGCAGCCTGGCAGCAGTTAGGAGTTAAACACTGGATGTTGAAGGAAAAGCACACCACAGGGCAGGAGGGCGCAGGAGGGAGAGGGAGGAGAGAGGCACTAATGTACCCCTACAGTGGTTCTTCAGTGTCTCTCATGATGCAGAAAGTCATGCCCCAACTCCATTTTGTAGACTAAGACTCCACATAATCTAGAGCTCTTCCTGACCGTTCCAACCACACTGTGTACCATGATTCCCTTGTTCACTGTGAACTAGTGGCTTATTGGCCATAGGACCCTTGCACCTGCTGTCTTCTCTGTCTAGAGCACACTTCATCTAACTCTTTACATGGCAGTCTGCTCTTGACCTTTTGTGTACAACAAAAATATCCTCGGAAAACCTTCCTTAAGCTCTGAACCATCACAACACTTCTTATTTCCACAAAAGTATTTATCACAATCTGTAATCATTTTTGTTCCATGTGTTCATTTATTTATTGCTTGTTTGTTTTCTGTCTCCCAACTAAAATATAAGCCCCATCAAGGTAAGGAGACTGTCTGTCCACTAACAATATCCCTAGTCACTCTCACATTATAGGGGTTAAAAATATTTCTTGAGTGAAAAGAGATGCTGGGAGAGAAATTACTAGCCATGCGAGGTCATAGCTGCATCTACCTATCCAGAGCTGTTTGAAGAGAACTCCCAACAGTTAAATTTGTCCAAATCACAAATGAGGCTAGAAGGATGAAGGACATCTGAGTGTGTAGAATCACCACATTTCACAGAGTAATTTAGGTATCAGACAAAAGCAGCCTCTCTCTACTCTCAATGAAGACATCACTTTACATGCACTAAATCTACAGGCTGAGATTGAGAGTTGGTTTTAGAAAGAACAATATAATTTTACTAGATTAGTTAAAATTACCCAGGGACTAAAAGCAGAATCATCCCACAGGAAGTAAAGAAAAACTTGTGGCCCCCAGCATCCATTAACTTGCCCATTTCTTTTGTGACTTGGAAGACAGTGTACCAAAGGGAATATAGAACTACCGTTTTTATTTTTTCTTGTCTCAACTGTAGAATAAAAGTAACCCTCCTTAAAAAAGTAAAAAGAAATAGTAATTTTTCTCTCTTTAAAAAATGGGCTGCTTTGACAAACTTTATAACAGACGCAAACAGAAACACAGTAAATGAATTTTATTTTAAGAATCCTTTGAAGTCAAAACAAACCTTCAGTTGGTTGCTTTAACTATAAAAACTTAAAGGATTTGTTAATGTGCTGTCTGATTTGCTGCCAAGCAAAGAGTTCCCAAGGTATGTTGTCTATGAACATTTCTAATTTTCCAGTTTTAAATATTTTTGGAAGGAACACATCTGATCCAATAGCATAACTAAGAATTCCTGCTTAGACTTCTGTATTTCTTTTCATTCCAATCATGGGATATATGAGCACATGTGGACTAGGCTTCCATCCTTCAATCACTGCTGCTATTACTCATGATGGCAGGCTACAGCTTGTCCCTGTTGCCCATATATTTAATCAGAGTGGATACATATTTTCCTGGTCATCTCATATCATAATAATAACACTTAAAGATAACCTTCTTTCTCTTCCTATACCTACTTAAACATTCACTATCTTTCTAAGCTCATATAAACATGTAAAAAGTTGAACAATCCAATATTCCTTTATGTCAAAAAAAAATTTGTAAAATAGGTAGAAGGATGGCTTCAAGGTATAATCAGAAAGGGGTGTAATTAGAAAATATTTTTCTATCACATTTCTTTGTCAATAACAACTTTTAACATTTGTTTACCAAAGGAATAAATGTACATGCTGGTTCCAGGCAACATTCCCCAGCCCATCCCTTTCTTTCCCCAGGCTCAGTTCCCAGCTATTTGTTCCAGTTTAATTGTCTTTATAGCATATTTACAAATATTTGTGTATTTATATTTTCTTAATATGCATATTTATTAGCAGGTATTAATATTTTATACTATGTGCAATATTAATATAAATATGTTATATGCATTTATATTTTATTAATATGTATATTTTATCAAGCATTTTTAATATACTTAATGAGATCTTTGTTTTATCAATTCTCAGTATTTTGTATTAACTTCCTGCTATGACTGATGAAGATTTACAGCACTCCACAATCACCTGCCTCCTATTCCCTCACTTTGCCAATTCATATCATTTCCTTCTTTCTTCACTAGCTACCATTGCATACTACCTGGATTCCTCTTGTATCAACTCTAAATAGAGATTTTTTTTATTTTTTTGAGTCAGAGTCTCACTCTGTTGCCCACGCCAGAGTACAGTGTCATGATCTCAGCTCAGTGCAATCTCCGCCTCTTGGGTTCAAATAATTCTCCTGCCTCAGCCTCCCGAGTAGCTGGGATTACAGGCATGTGCCACCATGCCCAGCTAATTTTTGTATTTTTAGTAGAGACAGGTTCACCATGTTGGCCGGGCTGGTCTTGTACTCCTGACCTCAGATGATCCGCCTTCCTCGGCCTCCCAAACTGCTGGGATTACAGAATTGAGCCACTACGCCCAGCCAAATAGAGATTGTTTACTTGCCATTTAGTAATGTTGAGCTACTGGCCTTCCTGTTCTTCTCTCTAGCGCCCCTTCCACCCAACCTTTGCCTCTTAACTTCTGTCATCCTTACTCCTAATTCTGTAGTCAAGATTAATAACATGTATTCTATTCTGTAACCATAATCAAGTCTCCTATGTTCTGTCAATACATTGTTCTAGGAGTTAAAAACCACAAAAAAAAAGTATACAGTCTGATGACCCACATGCATATTTTCCAATGCAGAACAATCATTAAGATAACATTTCTGTTTTTGTTCTTGTTGCAGTTTTACCAAGACTTACATTGCCTTATTGTTTCTTCTTATTTTTTTTTTAAAAAAAAGTCTTCATTTCTAATGTGAGATTTCTGATGCCCTTGAGAGCATTTATTCTTTTTCACAGGAAAGTGTATTCAGAGGTTTGTTTTATTTTTAAAAGTAAGTATATGATTGATAGACTATAGCTAAGTAAAGTTAAAATTCATAAACTTAGTTTTTCTTTAGGCTTTTAAATTACAAATCTTAATTTCTATTTCCAAGTCTAGCATATTTACACAATGACTTTTAACCTTACTTTTGAATAGTTTGTTCCATTTACAAATTTAGATAAACTTGAATATTTCAATTTTATTATAAATTCAATATTAAGTATCAGTAACTAAGCAATTTTTATAAATTTAGTAAATAAAGTTCATATATACAACCATATTATCTTTGATAAACCAGACAAAAACAGGCAATGGGGAAAGGATTCCCTATTTAATAAATGGTGTTGGGAAAACTGGCTAGCCATGTGCAGAAAGCAGAAACTGGACCCCTTTCTGACACCTTACACTAAAATTAACTCCAGATGGATTAAAGACTTAAACGTAAGACCTGACACCATAAAAACCCTAGAAGAAAATCTAGGCAAAACCGTTCAGGACATAGGAGTAGGCAAGGACTTCATGAACAAAACACCAAAAGCATTGGCAACAAAAGCCAAAATAGACAAATGGGACCTAATCAAACTCCACAGCTTCTGCACGGCAAAAGAAACAATCACTAGAGTGAATCGGCAACCATCAGAATGGGAAAAAATCTTTGCAGTTTACACATCAGACAAAGGGCTGATATCCAGAATTGACAAAGAACTCAAACAGATTTACAGAAAAAAAACAAACAAGCCCATTCAAAAATGGGCAAAGGATATGAACAGAAACTTTACAAAAGAAGACATACATGAGGCCAACAAACATATGAAAAAGTGCTCATCATCATTGGTCATTAGAGAGATGCAAATCAAAACCACATTGAGATATCATCTCACACCAGTTAGAATGGCGATCATTAAAAAATCTGGAGACAGCAGATGCTAGAGAGGATGTGGAGAAATAGGAATACTCTTACACTGTTGGTGGGAGTGTAAATCAGTTCAACCATTGTGGAAGACAGTGTGGAGATTCCTCAGGGACCTAGAAATAGAAATTCCATTTGACCCAGCAATCCCATTACTGGGTATCTATCCAAAAGACTATATATCGTTCTACTATAAGGACACATGCACACGAATGTTCATTGCAGCACTGTTTACAATAGCAAAGACCTGGAACCAACCCAAATGCCCATCGATGATAGACTGGACTGGGAAAATGTGGCACATATACACCATGGAATATTATGCAGCAATCAAAAATGATGAGTTTGTGTCCTTTGTAGGGACATGGATGAATCTGGAGAACATCATTCTCAGCAAACTGACACAAGAACAGAAAAAGAAATACTGCATATACTCACTCATAGGTGGGTGAGAAAAATGAGGACACTTGGACACAGAGAGGCGGTCTACTATACACTGGGGACTGTTGGGGGAAATGGGGGAGGGACAGCGGGGGGGGGCTGGGGGGGATAGCCTGGGGATGAATACCAAGTGTGGGTGAAGGGGAGGAAGGCAGCAAAACACACTGCCATGTGTGTACCTATGCAACTATCTTGCACGTTCTGCACATGTACCCCAAAACCTATAATGCAATAAAAATTTAAAAAATAAATAAATAAAATAAAAAATAAAAAAAATTTAAAAAATTTAAAATAAAAAATAAAAAAAATAAAGTTCATATATATGGTGAATTTTGAGCTTTCTTAAATATTCCAATACTGAACATAAACTTGTTAAGATTTCATTTCAAAAATCAGTCTAGGCCAGGCACAGTGGCTCAAGCCTGTAATTTTAGCACTTTGGGAGGCCAAGGCAAGCGGATTGCCTGAGCTCAGGAGTTCGAGACCAGCCTGGGCAACATGGCAAAACCCTGTCTCTACTAAAAATACAAAAAGAAAATTAGCTGGGCATGGTGGTGCTCGCTTGTAGTACCAGCTGCTTGGAAAGCTGAGGCACGAGAATTGCTTGAACCCAACAGATGGAGGTTGCAGTGACCTGAGATCATGCCACTGCACTCCAGTCTCAGCCACAGAGCAAGACTCTGTCAAAAAAAAAACCCAAAAAACAAAAACAAAAATCAGTCTAGGCTTGGCGTGGTGGCTGTAGTCATAGCTATTCAGGAGGCGGAGGCAGAAAGGACAGGAGTTCTAGATTGCAGTGAGCTATGCTTGCACTACTGCACTCCAGCCCTGGGTGACAGAGTGAGATCTCTTCTCAAAAAAAAAAAGAAAAAAAAACATCTAATTCAAGTTCTGAACTATAAATTTCAAATTAGTGTGACACCATTGTCACTCTTACAAGCAGATAGAATTCTAAATGTACATGAATTCCTTAATGCAAAAAACAAAGTAATGCTCTGAGTCTTGGTTCTTTTTTGATGCTTTCCCACAAAAGAAGACAATTATCTTTTCAGTTAAGACCTTACCTTTACACAAAGAGAGTGGATGTCGTATTCTCCCCACAAAAATGATAATGATGTGAGGGAATACATTTGTCAATTAACTAGTTTCACCATTCCACAATGTGTGTATGTGTATATATATATATAATCTTCACATGTATATGCACATATATACATGTATACACACACACACACACATTTATAGATGGGAGAGAGGCATTTCTGGTTTTATTGTGCTTTCCAAATACTGAGTTTTTACATATTGAAGATTCATGGCAACCCTGCCTCGGGCAAGGCTATCAGCACCATTTTCCCCACAGCATGTGTTCACTTTGTGTCTCTGTCACATTTTAGTAATTTTCACAATATTTCAAATTTGTAAATTATTATGATGTCTGTTATCATAGTAACAGACATAGTAATAATCTGTCATTATCTATATGATCATCTGTGATTAGCTATCTTTGATGTTACTATTGAAATTATTTTGGGGTGTTATGAGCCATGCCCATGTAAGACAGCGAACTTAATAACTGTATATGTTTTGACTATTCCACCAACCTATTCTCCTTGGGCTCCCCTATTCCCTGAGCTACAACAATATTGAAATTAGGCCAAATAATAACCCTACAATAGCCTCGAAGTGTTCAAGTTAAAGGAAGAACTGTATGTTTCTCACTTTAAGTCAAAAGCTAGAAATGATTAAGCATTAAGTGAAGAAGGCATATCAAAACCAAGATAGGCCAAAGGCTAGGCCTCTTATACCAGTTAGTCAAGTTGTGAATGCAAAGGAAAAGGTCTTGAAGAAAATTAAAAGCACTGTTCCAGTGAACACAAGAAAAATAAGAAAGCAAAACAGGCTGGGCGTGACAGCTCATGCCTGTAAGCTCAACACTTTGGGAGGCTGGAGTGGGAGGATAGCTTGAGCCCAGGTGTTCCAGGTCAGCCTGGGCAACGTGGTGAGATCCCAGATAAATTTTTTTTTAATTAGCCAGGTGTGGGGGTGTGCACCTGTGGGTCCCAGCTACTCAGGAGGCTGAGGCAGGAGGATTGCTAGAGCACAGGAGGCCAAGGCTGCAGCAAGCCATGTTCATCCCACTGCACTGCAGCCTGGGCAACAGAGCAAATCCCTATGTTAAAAAAAAAAGAGCAAAACAACCTTATTGCTGATATGGAGAAAGTTTTAGTGGTATGGATAGAAGGTCAAGCCAGCCACAATATTCCCTTAAGCCAAAGCGTAATCCAAAGCAAGCTCCTAACTCTTTCCAATTCTGTGAAGGCTGAGAGAGATCAGATAGCCACAGGAGAAAAGTTTAAGGCTAGCCCAGGCTGGTTCATGAGGTTTAAAATAAGAAGCCATCTCCATGACGTAACAGTGCGAGATGAAGCAGTATGTGCTAAGGCACAAACTGCAGCAAATTAACCAGAAGATTGATCTAAAATCATTGATGACAGTAGCAAGAGTAAACAATATATTTTCAATGTAGAGGAAACAGCCTTCTACTGGAAGAAGATGCCATCTAGGACTTTCATAGCTAGAGAATAGAAGTCAATGCCTAGTCCCAGAGCTTCTAAGGACAGGCTGACTTTCTCATTAGGAACTAATACAGCTGGTAACTTTAAGTTCAAGTCAATGCTTATTTACCATTCTGAAAATCCTAGGGCCTTTAATAATTATACTAAACCTACTCTGCCTGTGCTCTGCAAATATAACCACAAAGCCTGGATGGCAGCACATCTTTTACACCATGGTTGACTGAATATTTTAACATGACTGTTGAGATCTAGTGTTTAGAAAACAAAGATTCCTGTCAAAACATTACTTCTCACTGACAATGTGCCTGGTCACCCAAGAGCTCTGATGGAGATATACAAGGAAATGAATATTGTTTTTATGCCTGCAAACACAACATCCATTCTGCAGCCTGCAGATCAGGAGTAATTTCTATTTTCAAGTCTTATTATTTAAGAAATACATTTTGTAAGGCTATAGCTGCCATTAGTGATTCTCTGATGGATCTGGGCAAAGTAAATTGAAAACCTGCAAAGGATTCACCACTCTAGATAGCATTAAGAACACTTGTATTTTATGGGAGGAAGTGAAAATATCAATATTAACAAGAGTTTGGAAAAAGTTTATCTCAACCCTCAGAGATGACTGAGGGGTTCAAAACTTTATTGGAGGGAGTAACTATAGATGTGGTGGGAATACTAAGAGAGCTAGAATTAGAAGCAGAGCCTGAGGAACTGGCTAAATTGCTACAACATCACGATATTACTTTAACAGATAACAAGTTGCTTCTGATGGAGGAGCAAAGAAAGTGGTTTCTTGAGAAGGGATCCACTCCTGGTGAAGATGCTATGAATATTGTAGAAATGACAACAAAGAATCTAGAATACTCCATAAACTTAGTTATAAAGCAGTGTGGCAGGGTTTAAGAGGATTGACTCTAATTTCAAAAAAAGTTCTACTGTGATTAAAATGCTATCAAACAGCATTGCATACTTCAGACAAATCTTCTGTGAAAGGAATAGTCAATGGGTGTGGCAAACTTCACTGTTATTTTAAGAAATTGTCACAGCCACTCCTACCTTCAGCAACCACCACCTTGATCAGTCAGCAGCCAACAACATCAGCAAGACCTTCCACCAGGAAAATGATTATGACCCACTGAAGGTTCGGATAACGATTAGCATTTTTTAGCAATATGTATTTTCAAATTAAGGTATGTATACTGTTTCTTAGACAGAATGCTATTGCATACCTCATGGATTGTAGTATAATGTAAACATAACTTTTATATGCCTGGCAAAATTAAAACAAACTGTGTGACTTTCTTTATTAGTCACTTTATTGTGCTGTTGTGGAACTGTGCCTGCAGTATCTTCAAGGCATGCCTGTGCTTCAAAACACCCTGTTGTACATGATACATACATACAATTTAACCTGTCAGTTTAAAAAATAAAAATTTTAAAATAAAATTTTAAAAGACTTCTTTTTTTATCAATTCTATACTTAATTATTTATGTTCTCATGGTTAATTATACTCTTCTTCTTAAAAAACAACTTCGAAGTTAATTAAGGCTATTTTTAGGCACACATTTTGCCTGGCAATGAGATACAGAGATACAGACATTCATAGTAAATATTCTTACAGCTCACTTATCAAGCTATTATGTCATCTCAAGGAACTTTAGGGATTGCCTTCTTATGCTTGAGGTTACATAAAATCATCAGACTTTGGCTGGGGTGCCAGTTAGGAACACTGATGCAAAGCACTGAACAGTATTTATTGCATTAAAGGAGTTAAGTAGCTCTATTATATTATTTAATTCTTCAATCGAAGCATATATTAACAGAGCTATAACTCCACTCAAATTGATAGCTTTGAAATTGCATCTCTGGCTTGTAAGGCATGTAAATTTTATCTGAGTGAAAAGACTAGTAAACTTAATGGAAACCTACATTCTTTTTATGTACACCCTATTGTAGGACTACATGACCCTCAAAATTAGATCCAGTTGAATTCTGTGTACATTTCAATTACTTTGTCTCACTATATGGTCATAGTTTTCAAGTCAGTTTACTGACTTTCATTTTTTTTCAATATCTTCATCTAATCAAAAAATTATTTTAGAGTTTATCTGTCCTCCAGAAACATACTTCCTGAACCCCTTTATCCTTCTGTTGTAATCTGGACTTCTGTTTTCTAGAGTAATGCAACTGAGGTCTCCTTTCACTAATTTTCTAGGTTGGTCCATTTTTTTTTTTTTCTTGAGTTTCACATCTTCCACCTTGGTTTACTTCATTTTGCTGATGAACATCCTTAAGTGACTCCCAAAGAAATAATATATGAAAATACTTTTTTTACCCAAATGTACCAAAATGTATTTATGTTGTCCTTAAACTTCATTTGGCTGGGCTGAAAATCACTTTCCCACAAGATATTGATAGTATTTTCTTTTACCATTCAGTGCTTATGATAAAAAGTCTAATGTTATTCTGCTTTGTGTCCCTTTATAACTTACCTGTTTTTGTGTGTATAATTATTTCCATGCTTTTTGTTGTCCATCCCCGAACAATCTGAGTAACTTCTTTTTATCTTAAAGATTATGATACGTCTGTCACAAATGTCTCGGAGGATACTTTTGCTCCCAGTAGCATGAAGATGCAGAGACTCTTTTAAGAACTGAAAGCTTGTGTCTTTCAAGTCTGAGAATTTTCTTGTTTTACATTTACATTAAATAAAATAATACCTTGTACTTAACTTAATATATCTAAAATATTATCATTTCAATCAATATAAAAAATTTTACTTGATAATGTCCCTTCCTCTGAATTCTCTTTTCTGCTTTCTGGGAACTTCTCTTCATCAGCTGTTAGATCCCATAATTTGTTTTGTTTTGTTTTTTCTATATTTTCTTCTGTATCTTCCATAAATTGTCTTTTTATTATACTTTCTGGAAGATGTTTTCCACATAGTCTTTTTCTTCTTTTATTGAATGCTTTTAATTTTAGTCATCCTTCCTATTAACTTGTTTTTAGAGATGGGGTCTTGCTATGCTGCCCAGGCTGCTCTCAAACTTTTAGGCTCAAGTGGTCCTCCCACCTCAGCCTCCCTAGCAGCTGGGATTATAGGCATAAGCCACAGTGATCAGTCTATTTCCTATAACTTTTTTTTCAATTTTAATAATTCATTCTGTTTAACCCAATATATCTAAAATATTATCATTTCAATCAACATAGAAAATTCATTGGCTATTTTACAGATCTTTATACCAAATCTTCAAAACTGTGAGTATATTTTACACTTATTGAACATCTCAATTTAGACTAGCCACATTTCAGGTGCTCAAAAGATACATGTGGCTAGTGGCTACTGTATTGGACTGTGAGAGCCTAGAATAACCAAGCTTCACACGTAGTAGATTTGAGAAGGGCATAATGTCAAAACTAGGATGCATTTTGTTCTTGCATGTTTAATCTTTTAAGGCAATGCAGGGTTTTCTCTATTAAGATTAAAATGCAAAGGTTGTGTTGATTTTTCCTCTTTTCTTCTATGTTTCTGCAACAGATTCATTTGCAGTATACTAAATTTGCTATATTGTAAATGATAGGAACCAGCCCTCCTCTCCCAAGGATTCTATATTAATTTTTAAAAGCTACTTTTTATTATCTGATTGTGTGTTTCTTGCATGACATTCTTTTGTTTGAATGCAATAACTCTGGGAATCTCTCTCTGGGTACTATCAACCATTGTTTTGTTTTATTTGTTTCATGTTGTTTGTCTTGTTTTTTCTCCTTCATGTTGAAGGCCTTTCTCAAATTTCTGATGGTCCTTGATTATTTATTTTTATTGAATATCAGCTTCTAAAAGCCAACATCCAGCTCTATGAAATAGGTGTCACATAGTAAGTTTCTACTAGGGTAGTAATTCATGGACCCTAGCTGAACATTAGAGTCACCTGAGGAGCCTTTTAAAAATACAGAACAATGGTCGTAGCCCCAGGGAATCTGATTTAATTGGTCTGCTGCAGGACTAAGCATCTGTTTTCTGTCAATTCTCTAAAAAGATTCTAATCTGCAGATGGAATTCAGAGCCACTGCTTGGAGCTTACAGACAGCTGAATATGTGGAGGTTCTTAGAGAGTGGCATGCCCAGGGAGGGCATGGAAGTCCCATGCCCCTTCCCCCATACCTCATCCTGCACGTTCTTTGCAGTATCTTTTAAAATAGACAGTAAATGTAAGTGTTTCCCTGAGTTCTGTGAGCCACTCCAGAAAATTAATCAAATGCAAAGAGAGGGTCATGTGAATCCTCACTTGAAGCCAGTCAGTCAGAAGTTTCAGAGGCCTGGACTTGTGACTCTTATGAGTCTGGGGGGCAGTTTTGGGGGTTGAGCCCTCAACCCATGGAATGCAATGCTATATCAAGGTAGATAGTGTTGGAATTGAATTGGAGGACACAGAGCTGGTGTCTGCTGCTTGGTGTGTGGTGAAAAATCCAACACACATTTGTTCATAGAAATCTTCTGTGTTGATTGTTGTGGTGTGATAGTAGAGGAAAGACAGTTTGAGAGTTTTTTCCTGAACCATTGGTGTCTAAAGTAGGATTTGTGGAATGGCCTATACTCTTGCGGGCATGGTTTGGGAAGAGAAAGGATAAAAGGGTGGGAGATGACAAATCTTTGATTCCTGAGTGGCCATGTGGTCACCCAAGGTATAAAGCTGCAGCTGTGTTGAAATGAGTTACTAAAGGTAAAAGCTATCAGTGGAATTAGACAATGAATCTAAAGCCAAGGGAGCTAGTTCACTGAATGCATAAGGAAATGCAAACTAATAGAAAAAAAGTGAAATATTCAATCTCTTGGTTATTGTTATCTGTAAGAGCTAAAATGAAATCAAAAGAGAATACTGGGCTGGACCTTCATGCTCAGATTTCAGTCAGTCCGGGCTTAGTCCACCAGCCTCAAAGCCCCCTCACCAAGGGCAGAATTATGCAGCAACAACAGAAAGTATCTTTGAGACCTGTGGTTACAAAGAAGATAGTCAATGTAAGGGAAGGGCAAAACTAAATATCTACTGAAAACAGAGAGTATGGTGTAAAGGAATTGTCCATTTTGGAGATTAGCATCATCAGCTTCCTAAGGAATCTTTATGAAAATAGATTATGAGAGTAACTAATTTAAGGGAAGTATCTTTTTTTTTTTAATGCTGCAGAGTGGAGGAGCATGTTTGGGTTGATACAGGACCTACAGCTCACCAATAAACAATCACAGATGGATATATGTGATCTAGATACACAGAAGGTTATTCCTGAGGGAACAACCAACCTAATAAACTGGATAAAAGCCACTGTAAAACGTATTTACACTGAGAAAGGGGGCTATCCAACTCCACCTATAAATGCCAACTGGAACATCCCACATAAGGCAGCTGTTATGCTTTGAATGCAAGCCATGTGAGACTGGCTTTATCATTACAGGGTTACTCCTCTGCTGAATATGCTCATTACTCAGGTTATGGTAAATGCTGTAGCTAAGGGGGCCCCTTCAACCTAAGCACCCTATGTGACATTACTCCTGCAGAATCAAACAACAGTTCCAGAAGACTTACCAAATTTACTGTTTCAGCTTCCCCTTATGAGTCTTACAGTTAATAAAAACATTAGGTTAGTTAACAAAGGAATGGGGAAAGGTGAACGGGAGAGGACTGGTCTCAGGAAAGTGAAAATTTTTTAAACAGTTATTAATAAATAAGGTGAGTAAAGAAAACATTGATGGGTGAAACTAAGAGGAAAAAGAAAGAGGAGAGTCATGGAATTTATCCCAAGAGGGTGGAAATCTTTAGATGGTTATAAAGAAATTGAATCAATAAAATGGAAATTGATGAGGTTAAAACAAAGCTCCTAATACAACACTATTGAATGTTGGGTAAATCAACAGGAATCCCTGCTGGTCCCTCAATATTAAAGGTCCCCAAACCAGTTTGCTATATTTTTCCCAGTTTGGAGAAATTTAAAAAGCAGAAGGAAGAGATTACGAGAAATCTGATCTGAAATTGCCTAGGGCAATAGTTGGGCAGATTAATCAAGACAAAGATTGACAAAAAAAGCAAAGGTCCTTTGGCTTAACCCCTGGCTGAGGACCCAAAGCCTTTTGCACAAAAGAGTTTAAAGTGGTTTGGGGATGGAGAAGAGAAGTTCCTGAAACTAGAACTTAAAAATGGAAGAATTGATAGGATTATGTCAATTGATATATTTGAATATGCTTCATGTGAAGTGGTTGTAACTCTTTTGATTGTATCATGAGAACAAACATTGTATCTTATTGGAAAATGTTTCTCCTACCTAGTTTTGTAAAATAGAAAGCATCTAAATCCACCCTTTGAGTAATATTAATTGAACTGCTAACGGAAACCAGTAAGATTGCCAGAGCCCATACAATGCAGAGTAAATGCTAGAGTGCTTGCAGGGACAAATTCGCCAGTTGATAGCCCTCTGTGGCATGTTTACTTGAGCTTATGGCAAAATCTTGTGTGCAGCTCTCAGAAATGACTAGGCAGGTGGATCACAAGGTCAGAAGTTCAAGACCAGCCTGGCCAAGATGGTGAAACCCCGTCTCTACTAAAAATACAAAAATTAGCCGGGCACGGTGGCAGGCACCTATAAACCCAGTTACTCAGGAGGCTGAGGCAGGATAATTGCTTGAACCTGGGAGGCAGAGGTTGCATTGAGCCGAGATCGCACCATCGCACTCCAGCCTGGGTAATAGACTGAGACTCTCTCAAAAAAAAAAAGAAAGAAAGAAAAAAGAAATGACTACTGAAACCTTGGACTACAGAATTTCAACTTGAGGGGCATTTACTGTCTTACTGTGAAACATTAGCTGAAGCTATCCCTATGACGCCCTTCATACTGCCTCGGTTGATGTCAGAGAAACATTCTAATGGGGATGGCAGTGCCCAGAAGAGTTCTACAATAAGATGGAAATAGTTTATAAAGGCCCGTGCTACCTAGGAAATGTAAAGATGGGATACCCTTGAGCAGAGAGTATCTTTTCCCTTAGGACTGACTCTGGCACTGTCTGAGAAACTGCTGGATTCTATAGCACCAGAAAAACAGCTCCCAAGTCACAAACCAAGCAAGCACTGCTTGGCTCGTGGATGGCAGGTCCAAAGTAAATGGACAAGATTCTGTTTGGAAGGTAGCTACTTTAAGCAAAAAAGGAAAAACAGATCACCTTGGTGGGCTGAATTGCATGCTGTTTTTCTAATAGTAATGGAGAATTGAACAGTGGTAGAAGCCCATGTGTTTGGGTTTTACTGACTTACAGGCAGTGACCAAGGCTTGGCCATGTGGTTAGGCAGAAGGGCAATGGAAACCTGGCCCATTGAAGGGATTACCAGATGGAACATGGCCCAATGGAAATTTTTTTTGAGACAGAGTCTTGCTCTGTCACCCAGACTGGAGTACAGTGGTATGATCTCTGCTCACTCACTGCAACCTCTGCCTCCCAAGTTCAAGAGATTCTCCTGCCTCAGCTTCCTAAGTAGCTGAGATTACAGGTAAATACCACCACACCTGGCTAATGTTTGTATTTTTAGTAGAGACAGGGTTTTACTATGTTGGCCAGACTAGTCTCAAACTCCTGACCACAAGTGATCCACCCACCTTGGCCACCCAACCTATGGAAATTTGAGGGCTACATTAAAGAAGACCAAGTCAATGCCCATTAGAAGAACTCCCTTCCAGTTTTGGTAGGTGACTGTAATCAATAAGAAGATATCCCTGTGTGCTCCCTTGGCATGGCCACGGGGGTTCATGAAAACAGTGGATATGGGGCACTGCAGCAGTGCAGAGATGAGCTTAATCTAGACATTATCTTTTCATACCATCTCAGATACATAATGCTAGTAAAAATCATTCTGTTTCTCAGCAAGAGAGACAGAGTTTACCAATGGCTATGAGGCAGATTCTCTGATGGGAAGCTCCTGAACACTGCTAGCAAGTTAGAGTAACACTTGTAGCCCCATGTGGCAGGGGGGCAGGCTGCTACAAATGGGTCTTGAAAATAATAGACACTGACTCTGGGCTGGGCTTTGCTTACTCAGTGGATGATGAAACTGCTCAGACTGCCATAAAGAAAAAGAAAAAGAACAGAATTGAGGATATTGCATGGATTTGGATGACCTACCGCCATTTTTCTTTTTTGAGATAGAGTCTCACTCTGTCGCCAGGCTGTAGTGCAGTGGTGCAATCTCAGCTCACTGCAACCTCCTCCTTCCAGGTTCAAGTGATTCTCCTGCCTCAGCCCCCTGCGTAGCTGAGACTACAGGCATGCACTACCACATTCAGCTAATTTTTGTATTTTTAGTAGAGACCGGGTTTCACCATGTTGGCCAGAATGTTCTCCATCTCTTGACCTTGTGATCCGCCTGCCTCAGCCTCCCAAAGCGCTGGGATTACAGGTGTGAGCCACTGTACCCGGCCAATTTCTTTAGAGCAATAGTTTGTTAGAGAACTATAATGGGGCAAGCGAAACTTTGGTCATCTAAAACAAGAGAATATAAAAGCACAAAGGGCTGGCTACCCTTTGTTATACCTGATATTTCCATGTTCTTAATCTCTCTGTGGTTCTGCCTATTCATTCAATTCTTTCTAAGCTAAATTCTTTCCCAACATAGTCTAGCTTGTGCCCTCTTCAGCTGAACCGATGTTCAAAAGAGAAGGGAAAACAAACAAGTAAAATCTTTTACTAGGTCCTTTTAACCCTTAAACAGAAGGACCTCAAGTCTATCAATTGTTTTGCAGAGCATGTTAAAAAAAAACCTTGAGGTAAGTCAAAGGAAAATCGAGGCTAGAAATGACTGGAAAGGTAACTTGCACTGTATAATGAAGGAAACAAAATGCAATAGAATGAATTTCAATTTTAAACAATAGCAAGGGAAGATGAAAGAAAGCCAAATCACTCAGGAGGGAAGCCACAGAACTTTCAAAGGCAGGAATGTCAAATATTCAGTTTCATTGCTGGGATATAAATACTCTGTCTTGTACAAATGCCTTTGAAAATGTGGTGTTTTTTCCTCTCCTTTTCATGAAAATTAAAGAAGCATAAATAGCTTGGATGAATATTCATCTAGGTTGGCACCTGGCAGAGAAAAGAGAATTTGAAACATGGACCAAAATCTAATCGGGAAAATATTACTCTCCCTCTTGGTAGTGCCAGGAGCAATACCACCATTCATGAAGGTCTGAAACAATTTCTCACTAAGAATTGTCTTCCTCAGTGTAGAGCTGTGTTACACCTGCACTGTGCCTTTCCAAAACCTAAAACGAAATGAAAAATTAAAAATTAAAAATTAAAAAATTAAATATATATATATATATATATATATATATATATATATATATATATATAGTGATGACCCTTTGCAAACCTTTGGCAAATAGTATGGGTTTTAATCATTAAGAAACCTGGAAGATTAGAATTTAGTACCTCCATTATCACTTTTCCTCTATTTTTTTCTGCCTAGTCAACCAGGAACAAATCAAGTGGACTGCTGAGGCTGCACTGTAAGACATGTTAGCTGTGTTTTCATTAGCCATGGTGGCTAATTAAATCGTGGTATTGTTCTTGGCACTACCAAGAGGAAGAGTAATATTTTCCCGATTAGCTTTTGGTCCATGTTTCAAATTCTCTTTTCTCTGCCAGGTGCCAACTTAGATTAGTTGTGGTCCATAATGAAAACATGAGCATATGCCCTTGGCTTTGTGGCTGAGAATGTCATTTGGGTAAAAATTCCAAGTATGAAGTTGATAAAGAAAAGATGTGCAATTGTTAAGAAAAAAAGGCTGAGATCATTACACAAGTAGACCTACACACTTACTGTGTACAGAGTCAGTACTTAATAGTAAGAAAGGCAGTAAATACAGCTCATTGTCTTAAATTACCTAAGATTTTTTATGTCTATTCTTTCCAATTTTTCAGCTGAGGAGCAGGTACTCAAAGGTCAAAGAAGGCTGGGTACAGTGGTTCATACCTGTAATTCCAACATTTTAGGAGGCCATAGTAGTAGGATCACTTGAGCCCAGGAGTTCAAAACCAGTCTGGGCAACATAGTGAGACCCTGTCTCAAAAAAAAAAAAAAAAAAGCCAGTTATGGTGGGATGTAGGCATGTGCCTGTGTTCTAACTACTCAGAAGACTGAGGTAGGAGGCCCACTTGATCCCAGGAGGTGAAAGCTGCAGTGAGCCAAGATCATGCCACTGCATTCCAGCCTGGCCAACAGAGTAAGAAACTGTCTCCACAATAATAAAATAAATAAAATAAGCTGTCATGGTGGCATGCTCCTGTGGTCCCAGCTACTTGGGAGCCTGAGGTAGGAAGATCACTTGAGCCCAGGAAATGAAGGATGCAGTGAGCCATGAACATGTCACTGGGCCACAGAGTGAGACCCTGTCTCAAAAACAAGAAAAGAAAAGAAAGGAGGGAGGGAGGGAGGGAGGGAGGGAGGAAGGAAGGAAGGAAGGAAGGAAGGAAGGAAGGAAGGAAGGAAGGAAGGAAGGAAGGAAGGAAGGAAGGAAGGAAGGAAGCAAGGAAGGAAGGAAAGAAAGCATGCCAAAGAAGACTTGGCAGTGGCCACGGCTCAGATAGGATTCCACAGCCTTGCACTCCTGGCTCTTCTTTCTCTGCAACCATTTGTAACTAACCGAACATGGCTGAGATTAAGACACTCAAAAAGCAGAGATTGAAGAAAGCCAAAACACAGGAGATCAATCCACCGCCTTCAAAAGAAATGAACTTAAAGAAGCAAACAGGTGAAGTATAATGAGCTGTGACCTATTAATATGTACTTCATATTCCACAGGCATTGGCTTCTTATTTTTCTTCTTTTAGCTATTTTATTTTGTGAGATGCAAAGAATTTGGATCAAACTGAAATGACTGTGCTGCCCTTTCTGCATGAAAAAATTAAGAACTACTGACAACAAAGTCATCATCTGCTTCTCCCATCTATCTGTCTGGTTGCCAGGGGAGAAAAAGTACTTACATGTTGGTGATGTAAGAAGCTGAGTAAAACCACTGAATCTAGAGTAAAAACTAAATTGATACAAAGTGTCTTGAAGGCTGTTAAAAGTAGTTTAATAAGAATGCCATTTTTTTGTTGATCAAATGATATTAACTATTGGATTGCACAATTTTTAAAATATGCAAATTAAGAGTTCTAAAACCTAAAAAATCAAGTGACCTAGATTCACATCCATGTATCAACACTTTGTGCTTCAGAGACAAGACCTGCTGTTGATGCAAAGATAAATCATTATTGATAATATAATAGCACAGGCTTTCCTATAGTTCCAGAGTCTGGGGAGATGTACCTCATAAAGCATAAATTGTTCTTAAATAGATCCTATTTCCATCTACACATTGAGCATTCCTAATCTGAAATCTGAAATCTTAAATGCCAAAAAATGTGAAATTTTTGAACTGCAATATATACCACAAGTGGAAAATTCCACACTTGATGTCATGTGACAGGTCACAGTCAAACACAGGTTCACAACACACAGTTTATTCAGCATCCCAAGATAAAAAGAGCTTCCTAGCCCCCTTCAGCTGTGATCGATCTTTTTTTGTGCATGCCCTGACTCCCCATGCAAACATGCCCTCAGAGGGTAATGAAATGGCACATGCATAGACTGGCCACATCAATGACAGGTTCCCCATGACGCCTCATACATGGCCAATTCCTACATGTATTATTCACTGTGATTTTTTTGCTTATCCTCTGCTCTGTGGTATATATAAATTGTTGAAAATGTCAAAAAGGAGATTTGTTCATCATACGAACTTCAGCATCATGCAATACATCCAGGTAAACAAACCTGCACGTGTATCCCCTGAAACTAATACTTGAAATTATATGTAAAAAAAGAAAATGTCAAAAGGCTTGCTGATACCCCTATGAGTAACAGTGATAGGAAAGAGAGGGAGCATTTTTGTTTATCTATAACACAGAAAGTCAAGCTGTTAGACAAACTAGATAGCAGTCTAAGCATGAAACGTCTTACAGAAGAGTATGGTATAGAAATGAGCACTATATATGACATGAGGAAACCAAATAAATTGTTGAAGCTGTATTGAAGCAATGAGTAGAAGTTAATGATAAACAGAAAAACACCGCATAAAGCTAAAAATGAAGATCTCAATCATGTTTTGAAAGGGTAGTTCCATCAATATCACAATGAACATGTTTCATAATCACATGGTATACTAATCATGAAACAAGCAAAAATATGTTACAACAAAATGAAAATTGAAGGGAGATATGAATATTCAAGAGGTATACTGAAATTTTAGAAAATATAAAGCATTACATTTTTAAAGATTTCTGGTGAGAAAACTTCTGCTGATCACAAAGCAAAGAAGAAATTCATTGATAAGTTTGCCAAGGTGATCATTGATGAAAATCTAACACAAGAACAAGTCTATGAGGCTGATGAAACATGATTGTTTTGGTTTCATTGCCCCAGAAAGGCAGTGACTACAGCTGATGAGACAGCCCCTACAGGAATTAAGAATGCAAAGATAGCATGACTGTGCTGAGATGTGCTAATGCAGTAGGCATACATATTGTAAGGTTGCTGTGGTGGGCAAAAGCTTGTGTCCTCACTGTTTTCAAGGAGTGAATTTCTTACTAGTCTATTTTTATGCTAACAAGAAGCCATGGACCACCAGCCATATCTTTTCTGATTGGTTTCACAAACCTTTTGTACCAGCTTGTGCTCACTGCAGGGAAGCTGGACCGGATGGCAACTACGAGATTTTGTTATTCTTTGACAACTGTTCTCCTCATCCTCCAGCTGAAATTCTCAATCAAAATAATGTCTATGCCTTGTGCTTTCCCCTAAATGTGACTTTGAACCAATGAGCAGCCATATGACCAGGTTATCCTTAGATCAATTAAGAGTAAATATAAAAACACTTCCTTGAACAGAACGCTAGCAGCGGTGAACAGAGGCATGGGTATAGAGGTTTTCAAAAGGAGTTTAGCATGAAGGATGCTGTATTTGCTGTTCCCAACACTTAGAACTCAGGGACTAACCACAGTTGTGCACACCTGGCACAATCTCTTGCCTCTGACTGTGTTTAGTGATGATGATGAACGAGGTAGTGACTTTGAAGGGTCTTGTATATTAAGTAAAAAAAAAATGATGTCTAGCCTCCTTACATTTGCAAAAAATATACCTTTACAGTCCACCAATAAGTTAGAGGAAGTGAATATTGGAGAATTTTTTAACATGGATAACAAGGCTCCAGTTGCTCATTCAATGACCTGTGGTGAAATTGTCTAAATGGTTCTGAATCAAGATGATCCTAAGAGTGACAATGAAGATGATGTTAACACAGCAGAAAAAAATGCCTATAGACAACAGGATGAAAATAGGTAATGAGTGTATTAAAGGACTAGAGCAACACGCATTCATAACAGAACAAAAAGTCTTGTCAGTTTAGAAAAATCAAAGAGAGACTTCTAAGACAAAAATCTATTGTTAATGAGACAGATGACTAAGAAGGAAACCATTATCATACTTAAAAAGCCGTCCAGCAGCATGACTCCTCATCCCACTTCCTGGTCTCTCAATTGCTTCTAATGCTTCTTCTCATTTAAAACACACACACACACACACACACACACACACACACATACACACACACACAAAAGATAGCTGCAGTGATCGACCTTTCAATCAAAACACAGCCTTGTAGGCGGAGACAGAAAACCTGCCATTGTTTGTTGTTGCTCTTGTTTATCAGATGATGCAGGCATTCTGGTAATGCTACTGTACTGCTTAGTTACCTGGAACACTCATATTTTTTCACTGTATTAATGGTGTACCATATTTTTTACTTATGTGTGGATAAGTATAAGAAAATGATTGCTTATTGGGAGCATATAAATTCAGAGTCAGGAATGATGGTGATGCCAAAGAACAATGAACTGTCTGCATGGGTTTCTGGGATAATGATACCTTGGCTTTCTGATGGTTCAGTGTATACCAACTTTGCTGCATGCACAAATTTATTGCAAATATTGTATAAAATTACCTTTGGCCTGTGTGTATAAAGTATATATAAAACATAAATAAATTTTGTGTTTAGACTTGGATCTTATCCCCAGTATATCTCATTATATATATGCAAATATTTCAAAATTGGGAAAAAAAAAATCGAAATCCAAACATTTCTGGTCCCAAGCATTTCAGATGAGAAAGACTGAACCTGTACTCTCTCTGTGAGCTTTGGTTAAATTAGTCTCTCAAAGCCTCAGTTACCTAGTCAATAAAGTATTGTCAATAATAGCATTCATGTTACAGGGTTATCATGATAATCAAACAAATTATGGCATACAAAACACATAGCCCAAGTCTAGCAGTTGGTCAGCACCCAATAAAAAATTACTATTGTTATGCTCATTATTCTTCACAGTCTTACATGCCCAGCCTCTTTGAGTCAGTACCATCGCATTGTGCTCATCTTGACAAAGAACTAAACACTTAGCATATAACGACTCCCCTGCAACACACCACCAAATAACAGGCCCAACTGAAATAATGAGAAAGAAGCATTTCATTAAAGAATTTATGTTATTACAGAGAAGAGTGTCTTTCTCACACTAAATGGGAAAGCTTCTCTATTTTCCCAAGAAATGCATCTCTTGCCTACAGCTGATACAATGTACACCTGCTCCCCTGTGAGCATGAAACCCCAGCAGTTATCTGAACTCCGAGATATATTAGTCATCAATATGCCTGGGGGGTAAAGGATGGGTTCATCCTGACTTACCCACATTTCTTCACCACTAATGTTAATGTATTCCAAAAGTATAACAAGAATCTATATTGTAAGGGAAATCACATTTTAAACATTTAGAAAAGCTTGCTATTAAAGACCAATTCAAATGTCACCTCTCCTGTGAAATTGTTTTCTAACCAAGCAGAGCCAGCCATGAGAAAAAGAGTTGGTTAGAAGTCAAGAGTCCTGGATCTGCTGATACCTGGCTATGTGAGCTTAGAAATATCCATTCGTGGGCTGGGTGCAATGGCTTACACCTGTAATCCCAACACCTGGGGAGGCCTAGGCAGGTGTATCACTTGAGCCCAGGAGTTTGAGACCATCCTGGACAACGTGGCAAGTCCCATCTCTACTAAAAATACAGAAAACTAGTCAGGCGTGGTTGGCATATACCTATAGTCCAAGTTACTCAGGAGACTGAGGTGGGAGGATAACCTGAACCCAAGAAGTCAAGGCTTCATTGAGCTGAGATTGTACCACTGCACTCCAGCCTGGGCAACAGAGCAAGATCCCATCCAAAAAAGAAAGAAAAAAAAGAAATATCCCTTTGTTTGTCAGTTTTATCATCTGAATAAAATTTTTGGCAAGATTATTCCTAATGCACATTTCAATTCTAAAATTCCATCAAGAATCTTTCTGAAAATACAAGAAGCTAATATTAAAATCTTTTTCATCTCACTTTCAAGGGATCTTTTAAACCCTAGTTTGTTTAAAGTTAGCTATGCCTTAATTCTGTTATCTAAACTCACGAAGCCAGTATTCACAAAATATGGGCAAATGCTGAAGGCTTAGATATGTAATAAAGAAAAGCATGGCTGGGTGCGGTGGCTCACACCTGTAATCCCAGCACTTTGGGAGGCCGAGGCGGGTGGATCATGAGGTCAAGAGATCGAGACCATCCTGGTCAACACGGTGAAACCCCGTCTCTACTAAAAACAAAAAATTATCTGGGCACAGTGGCACGTGCCTGTAATCCCAGCTACTCAGGAGGCTGAGGCAGGAGAATTGCCTGAATCAGGGAGGCGGAGGTTGCAGTGAGCCGAGATCGCGCCATTGCACTCCAGCCTGGGTAACAAGAGCTAAACTCCATCTCAAAAAAAAAAAAAAAGTAAAGAAAAGATACACTGGGTATGGTTTCATTTATAGACATTGAGTGTTGAGTAAGCTAATTTCATATATAGAGCTAACTCCTCCCTGGAGATATTCTCTTAGTGGAGTAGCATATGTTTCCCCCAAAATATTTAAATACTAGATTTTAAAGTTAACAGTAATGATATAATCATGGCTGCAATTTACTAGGCGTCTACTATATTTCAAGTACTCTACTATATGTTTTACAATGTGTTTCATACTATTATAACAATTCTATAATATTGATAAACACACACACACACACACCGTACATACACACACGGATAATTGGATGCTAGTTATATGTCCAGCGTCAAACAACTAGTAAATGATGGAAACCAGGCTATAAATTGGGTTTTTCTTCCTGCCATATTTGTGTTATGTTTCATTATCTAAGTTCTTATAACCTCTAATTGATTCTAAGTGTGTGTTATTAGTCATCTATGAATCTCAAAATTTTAAAGCAGCTATGCACTGCATGGCTCAAAGTATTAAAATCTCATGCAACTAGGAGGGATGGAGTAACTGAAATGATTTTTATCTTTTGTATGCCTAGAACATACTAAAAAATGTTAGAGGAACAAAATTAAAATGAATATGCCACTGGAACAAATTTTTTTTTAAATCAGAAATAATTAGACTTCCCTACCCTCTATGAAGTCTTCTTCTAACTGATAACTTACCCTAGAAAGATGAAGGAAGAACCCAAATAGAAGAAAACAGAAAAAGATTGGCAATACATTTTTAAAGTTTTCTCTGAATTCCTAGTTACTGGAAATGCTAATTTTGACCAAATTAATCACAAATCTCTTGAATTTTAGTTGGCTAGAAGAAAGAAAGAGAAATGATTGAACTCCTACTTAAATTCTTCCTTATAATTAAAAATCCATTAACCCATAATGCTATTGATTCTTCTTGTAGCTAATATAGATATAATAATAAATTACTATTTTATATATAATTGTTAATCCAGGTCATTGCATCCATGATAACTCTATTACTGGGATAGCTTTGTGAGTGATTTTTATATATTACTAACAATGATTCATGGTCTAAGACAGGCAGAGTAGAAGGCTGTAGGTCTTTATATTCTTGTTTATAGAATAAGCATCTAGTCTGAAATATCAGATTTCTCCACAGTTTGTGCAGTAGTGGCTTCAAGTTTTTCATAAACTTTCAAGATAATTATAATCATATAGTGCTGGATATCTTCCAAAACAAGAACCTATGATTTCTTTTAAATTCTATGTTACAGACTATCTTTTCATTGTCAAAGTTTAGAGAAGACTCTCAGGAATCAACCCTTTCTTTATCTGGTTTATAGGCAGATTCCCTCATATCCAAGGTATTAGACAAAACTCTTTCCCACTAATAGACCTAACCAGGTCTCCCCAGGTTTCTTGATTCTCTTTTTTACTGCAGTTTTCACAAGTGTCCTTAACAAGGTATCTGGGAATATTGTCCTTTCCTTATTCCTACCTCATAATTTATTTCAGATAAATCTACGAAAAATATCACAGAGCTTAGCTCTAAGACTTTACAACTAATCAATTACCCTTAAACATGGTTGTTAATATGTTAAAAACTATCTGTTTTGCAGTTATGAACTATGACTGCAGAGCAATTAAACATCTCTGGAATCAACCTATGAGAAAACTGTAATAATTAATGGTAAAGTTTATATATCCTCTTCTATATTAATACAGTGATCAGAGTAGAAGCTTCGGAAGTACTGTTGATTAATTTCATTACTAAGCATATACTATCTTAGGAAATTTATCTATGTATTTATTTTATTATTGTTTTAAAGATGAGATGTTTCTGTACCTTTAATAAGAGAATTATCTCTAAGCAAATGTGGCTTAATCTTATTGTATGGGTTTGATGGAATAATTCTTCATAGTTTTTTGTCTATCAGAGTTACTCTATTTTAATTTTGATGTAACTATTCAATAAAGGAAATGTTTCTCTGGAATTCTACTTTTTTCTTCTCAGGTGAATGCAGTATCACACCAACCCAAGACAGAATAAAGACAAGGACTAATCTCTAAACTCACCTATGAAATTAGATTAAATCACAAAGAGCATCCAACAGAACAGTATACAGAAAGAGAAATATTTTTTCCAATGTAGGTTAAATTGAGAAGGGGGCCACTTAAAAGATCTCAAAATAATCCCAAACAAAAGGGAAATAATTTTTTAATAGAACTGGAAAAATAGAACATGTTCCTTCACTTGTTCTGATAACATTTGTTCATAGTTTGGCTCTGTGTCCCCACCCAAATCTCATCTCAAATTATAATCTTTGTAATCCCAATGTGTCAAGAAAGGGACCTAGTGGGAAGGAATTGGATCATGGTGGCAGTTTTCATCATGCTGTCCTCATGACAGTGAATGATTTCTCATGAGAATTGATGATTTTATTAAGTGTTTGACAGTTGTTTCTTCACACACACTCTCTCTCTCACCTGCCTGCCTGCCATGTTTGCTTCCCTTTTTGCCATGATTATAAGTTTCCTGAGGCCTCCCCAGCCATTTGGAACTGTGAGTCAATTAAACTCTTTTCTTTATAAGTTACCCAGTCTTAGGCAGTTCTTTTTTAGTCTTTTATCAGTGTGAGAACAAACTAATACATATTTGTTACTCATAATTACCTACTATGATCCGGTATTATTTTAGGAACTGAGTATAAAGAACAAAGTTGGGTGGCACATATATACCATGGAATACTATGCAGCCATAAAAAATGATGAGTTTGTGTCCTTCGTAGGAACATGGATGAACCTGGAAACCATCATTCTCAGCAAATTGACACAAGAACAGAAAATCAAACACCACGTGTTCTCACTCATAGGAAAGTGTTGAACAGTGAGAACACATGGACATAAGGAGGGGAGTGTCACACACTGAGGTCTATGGGGGTGAGGGACTAGGGGAGAGACAGCAGAGGGTGGGGAACTGGGGAGGGATAACATGGGGAGAAATGCCAGATATAGGTGATGGGAAGGAAGGCAGCAGGCCACATTGCCATGTATGTACCTATGCAACAATCCTGCATGTTCTTCACATGTACCCCAAAACCTAAAATGCAATAAAATATATATTTTAAAAAAAGAACAAAGTTGGCATGTTTCCTGTCCTTAAGGAATACACAGTCATGTACTGCATAACAATGTTTCAGTCAACAATGGACTGCATATAAGGTACCATAAGATTATAATAATGTACTTTACTATACCTTTTCTGTGTTTAGATATGTTTACATACATAATTACTTACTATTATGCTATAACTGCCTACAGTATTCAGTACAGTAACATGCTGTACAGGTTTGTAGCCTAGGAGCAGTAGGCTACATCATACAGCCAAGGTGTGTAGCAGACTATACCATCTAGGTTTGTGTAAGTACATTCTATCATATTCACACAAGAACAAATTCACTTAATGACACATTTCTGAGACATGTCCCATCATTAAGCAATGCATGACTGTATAATCAAATAAAAGATACAGTTACAAGTAAACAAATAATACTTGAATACAACTTATGATGAACATAAAGGAATCACAAACTTGGTACTGTGATAAGAAATTTAGAAGGTAGCCAGCTTAGATATGATGATCTTTCTGCCTTTGTGAAGCAGACATTTAACTTGAGAACTCAATGAGAAAAGACTAGCTATGCAGAGAGAAGGAAGATTAATGCTGATCTAGAGGTCAGCAAATATCTGTAATGAGACAAAGGGTAAGTATTTTCCTGTTTTGTGGGTCATTTCTTCTCTGTTGCAACTAATCAGTTCCACCACTGAAGTATAAAAGCAGCTATTGACAATACTTAAACAGATAGGCATGGCTGTGTTCCAATAAAAATTTATTGATAAAACTAGGCAGTGGGCCAGACTTGGCTTATGAATTGCACTTTGCCAGCTCCTACTCTAGCCAGACGTATAACTGTGATCAAAGTATACTGGATAGGACAGAGATTATTGTGTTCAAGAACTGACAATAGGCTGGTATGGCTAAAGTAAATGGGAAGAGAGGGGCATGAAATGAGCTTGAAGAAGTAAGCAGGGGCCAGATTGTGTGTGGCTATAAAGACCATGGTAACAATTTTCTATTTTGTTGGATTCTATTTAAGCCACTTAAAGTTTTAAGTAGGGTAATGTTAAGTTAAATTACACTTGGCCTTAAGTTGGCTCCATATTTTAATTCCCTGTGTAGTAAACTGCAACCAGACATAGTATATAAATGAACGGCAACTAGGACAGGTGCAGTGGCTCACACCTGTAAACCCAGCACTTTGGGAGGCCAAGGCAGGTGGATTGCTTGAGCTCAGGAGGTCGAGACCAGCCTGGGCAACTTGGTGAAACCCTGTTTCTACCAAAAATACAGAATAATTAGCTGGGCATGGTGCCATGTGCCTGTGGTCCCAGCCACTCAGGAGGCTGAGATGAGAGGATTGCTTGAGCCTGGGAGGCAGAGTTTGCAGTGAGCCATGATTGCACCACTGCACTCCAGCCTGGGTGACAGAGCAAGACCCTGTCTCAAAAAAGAAAAGAAACAAAAAACAAACCACAACTAAGAGTATATTCTTGTGACAAACAGCTGAGTATCAGACAATCCCATCAATTAAGCTTTAGCCAATCACAGGCTGCCAACTGATCAGACTGTGTCCATATAAGGCAAATGCCTTATCCCATCATGACCAAATAAGGCAAAGCTGGACTATAACCAATCAGGCTATTTCTATGCATCCCTTTTTCTGTACATCAATTTTTCTGTGAATAAATACTGCCTGCCCACATTGCTGAGTGGAACTCTCTGAACCTCTTCTGGTTCTAAGGGCTGCCTGATTCATGAATTGTTTTTTGCTCAGATAAACTCTGTAAGTTTAATTTGTCTAAAATTTGTCTTTTAACAGAAGTAGGATGGTGCTGTTTATATTTTAGAAGTTCATTATGATTCCTATGTAGAGAACAGATTGGAAGACTACTGAAGTAGTAGCATACATGGTGGCAATGAAAATGGTGGTAAGTGGATGTATTTGTGACGCATTTAAAAAGGAAGATCCTAGTTGATGAATTGGATGGGGATGGGATTACAATAAAAGAAGGGAAAAAATTAACTTTGATATTCAGAGTTCTGGCTGGGACAATTGGATTGGACATAGGTAGTCAAGTTGGGTGAAATTATAAATTTCTGAGGAAGACTAGAGGGAAAAAAGCCTAAAAAGTTAAGTTAAATCCAATTATGTAATACCTTAAGTGATGGGCTAAGTAGGATGTATTTGTGTTAGTAACAATGAAGAAGTTATGAAGAGTTTTGAAGAGCAGAATAATATAATCAGAGTTGTTCTATAAACTGTGTTTTGTGTATAAATTAGAGAGGGATAATGTCAGGAGTCAGGAGAAAATGTTACCAAATTATTGAAATCATATAGAAAACAGATAATGAAGATTTGGTCCAGGACACACACACACACACACACACACACACACACACACACACACACGAACCCTAATGTCTATAGCATGTGGGTTTTGAACTCAAGCTCTCTGGACTCAGAGTCCACGACACAACCCCTCACATAATATTTTTATCAAATAGCTATTAAGACATAATTTATTGTGGTATTTAGTGTTTCATATTTAAAAGACTCTGAGTGATTTCATTCTTTTATAGTTCAGTGTATTTCTCCTGGAAAAGTTATATGTCTTCTTTTATCAGATGGAAGTTGCTTAATTTAACATTTTATTTTTTGTTGTCAGAGAATGTGTGTATGTGTGTGTGTGTGTGTGTGTGTGTGCGCACACGTGTGCATATTCACATGTTTCAGGCTATTTACAATAAACGAACAATATGAAATAATTTTTACAAATTAAAACACAAGAAGAATAAAAGCCAAACTTTAAAAGGAAATGTGGGTAATTAGACTAGATTATAAAATTAGTACAATTGAGCCCCAAAATTAGTTCTGAGTTCTCTAACAACCAAAAAATAAAATGAAAATTGAGGAGAGGTAAATATGCTGAATTAAATAGCTTCCATCTTATATAAGGAGATATATCACTTTCCCTGAGAGATATACTAAATTCTAAAAGAAATAAATCTCTCAGAGTCTTTTAAATATGGAACACCAAATAGCACAATAAATTATACCATAATAGCTATTTGGTTAAAATGTTATATTATAGACCTATTATAGCATATTGACAAAAAGTAAGAACAATGAAGTAGAGATAATGAGGGTTTTACAGTGACTTGATTTGATTCTGAAATAATGCTTACAACACAGGAATACATAGTTAGTGGTTCCCAGAGATATTTCTTCCACCAAACACACAGAACATTAATGAGATCAACTCTAAAGCAGTACAAACAACATAGTGGGCAAAAGCTAGTGTCATGAACTCTGGGATAAGATAGTCTGAGTTCAAAACCCATGTGCTATAGACATTAACTGTTTTAGCAGAGTGTCTGCAGACACCACATGTCAAGGGGTTACAGTGAGGCTGGCATAATCAGAAAGAAAAAGTTCCAATGTACATCAGCTGGCAAAAGTTAAAGTTACTTGTCAGATATATCAACTATTAAATCAATAATGCCTAGAGAAAAAAATAAATAAAGTATACTTCCCCAGTGGAGTTTCTCAGTTTGAAAAATATGCTCCCCAGTAAATTTAAATATGATCATTCTCATTATTAATCTAGTTAAAAATGATTTATTTTCTAATTTTTAAATAGTGTTTTTATGACGCATTACAAACTTGCCATTTTGCAAAGACAATTGGGCTGGCTGCATCTAATTTTAATTGAATTTTTGACCTTTAAGGATTCAGTTTGGCCAAACTGATATCTGATTAGGAGTATTTTCAGTAGACTTATTAGTCTGGGTTATTACTTTAAGATTGCAGAGTCATGTTGAATAAGGAGATTATATTCAGTATCTTGGCAAGTACATACAATGAGTATTTCTTAATCGCATACAGAAGCAATGGAAAGAGAATACATTTATGAAAGATTTTTAAAGACTGCTATCCTTGACTATATGTACACAGTTCAAAAAACCACCAGACTACTTGTCTTTTGATTGGAGTTTATGAGTTTATGTGACTAGGAATGACATAAACTCATAAACTGATAAGGTGAAAAACAATAGCTGTGGGCTTTGTTCTTCCTTCAGAGCAAGTTATATTTGTTTGATAACAGAATTTGCTAATATTTAGTCTAAAAAAATAGTTGATGTCAATTGACTTTATCTTGTTTTACCTCTCCCAATCCCTGTCTCCCTCCAACATTTCCACGTTGATTCTGGCTTCTCCAATGGATATTCAGTGCACATCCTTACTTCTCTGCCTTTGCTGAAACAGTTCCCTCTTCCTGGAACACCTTCTGCTTCAGTCCCTCCCAACTAAGGAAATTCCACTCTCTGCTCCAGTAACACGATGCTCTCTGTTACAGCATCTGTTACATTTCCTGCCTTTCCAACTTCCTTGAACCCTGCCGGGGTAAAGGCTGTGACTCACTCATCTCTGTATTCCTAGTACCATATTTGTTTGACAAACAGAAAATAAAATAAAAAGTATTTATTAAATTAATTCTCCTTTTCACTTGTGCAGAGTGTTGGAGGTTTGGAACATTATAACATTTTTGCAAGAGCATGGCCATTTCTAACTACTATCTCAGGAACCAAAAGTGGCTTCCCATAAGAAGTGACTCTGGACAAAGAGATGGCAACACAAAGGTTAAACTCTTGAAGAAGCAGCATCATAAGACAATGAAGGCACTATTAGACTCACATATAGTTAATAGTATGTGTTACTAATAACTATGTTATAGTGTTACCTGGTTTTGATTAGTTTTGCTTAAAATCTAGCCTATCTCAGATGCTACAGAATCTTGTCACTCTGGCTTTGCCTTTCTAATATTGTCTCTTCTCACACCATGGGAAATGTAGCAAATAATTCAGAGCCTGGTAACAATGTGGCCTGGAAGGATTTGAAAAAATAATTGACACAAAGTGTGCTGAAATGAAAAATAGACATTTAATAAATATATATAAAATAAAATTTAAAAATGAAGTTATACACAAGAGGAAATCAGAACATTTCACTACAAAAAAATAAAAAACACAAAAGAACACAATAATACAGGAAATGAGGAGCAAAAAACAGCTATGAGGCATGCAGAAAACAAATAGCAAAATAACAGAAGTAAGTCCCTCCTTATCAGTTAATTACTTTGATGTAAATAAATTAAACTCTTCAAGCAAAATACAGTGCTTGGTAGAATAGATTTTAAAATATGATTCTAACTTTATGCCAACTGCAAGAGACTCACTTTAGATCCAGATACGCATGGAAGTTGAAAATAAAAGGATGGAAAAAGAGTCCATGCAATTATTAACTAAAAGAAAGCAGGGGTGACTATATGAATGTTAGAAAAAATACACTTTAAAGCAAAAATAGTTTGTGAAACAAAGAAAGGCATTATGTATTAATAAGAGTTTCAATACAGCAAGAAGATATAAGATTATAACATTTACATTTACACACCTAATAACAGACCATCAAGACATATAAAGCAAACGTAGGCAGAAATGAAGGGAGAAATAACAGTGGGTGACTTCAGTATCCCACTCTCAGCAATAGATAAAATAACTAGACAGAAGATAAATAAGAAAATAGATGACTTGAATAACACCATAAAGGAGGAATGAGATCTAACAGACATTTAGAATACTCTAACCCAACAACAGAATTCACATTCTTCTCAAGGGTACATAGGACATTTTCTAGGATAGACCATATGATGGAGCACACATTAAGTCTCAATAGCTTGGTAAAAAGATGTGTATATCAATAAAGTATCTTCTCCAGCCACAATGGGATGAAGTTAGAAAATAATGATAGAAAGAAAACTGGAAAATTCAAAAATGTCTAGAAATGGCACGGCACACTCTTAAACAATCAACGGATTGAAAAATAAATCCAAAGGAGAATTAGAAAATATTTAAGACTTTAGGACCAATATGGCAGACTAAAAACAGCTAGTGTGTGCATCTGTCATGAAGAGAAAGAAAGGGTGAGTAAATACGGCACCTTCAATTGAAATCTCCAGGTACACGCATTGAGACTAATCAAGGAAACAACTCAAAGCACAGAGAACAGAGAAAAGCAAGGCAGAACAATGGCCCACCCAGGAGCAACACAGAGCCAGGGGAACCTCCCCTGCCCAGGGAAGCAGTGAATAAATGTGCGACCCTGGGAACCCATGCTTCTCCCACAGGTCTTTGCAACCCTTGGGTCAGGAGATTCTCCTCATGAAGGACTTGCAGTCTGACACACAGAGCTATATGGAGTCTGGGCAGAACAGCCACTCAGGCACAAATTGAGACATGGGAGACTTAGATAACCAGCCTTCCCAGCAAAAGTAGCTGCAACTCTGGCAAAGTGGCAGGTTAGACCCTGGCACATACCTCTAGGAAAGACACAGAATCCAGGGGGCTAGGCAGTGATGGTCTCCAGGCCCTGCTTCCGTGACAACCCACAGGATAAGATCCATTGGCTTGGAATTCTAGCCAGCCATGGGTAGCAGTGTTAGACATCCCTGAGACAGAGTTCCAAGTGGAAAGGGGCAGACCACCACTTTTGCTGTTTGGGTGAAAGAGCAAAGTTGTTCCAGTCTTTGGGCTTTTTAAGAGTCTGAGCTGACCAGGGACAGAAGCAATCTCCACCCACAAAACAGCTGCATCCTTAAAAACATAGCCAGACTGCTTTTTGAAGCAGGTTCCCAATCCTGTTCCTCGTCACTGGACAGGACTGCCCAACTAGGGTCTTCAGCGACCACCACAGGTGTTCTCTGGCCCACAGAGATTTGAAAGCTCCGTTGGACAGAACTCCCAGAGAGAGGGGTGGGTTGCCACCTTTGCTGTTGGGTGACTTAGCTGCTCTGGCCTTTGAGCTTTGGAGAGGGGGCTGAAGTAGACCCCCAGCACAGCACAGCACAGCACAGCACAGCTGCTCTATGAAAAAGTGGCCACACTGCTTTTTTAAGTGGGTCCCTGATCCTGTTTCTCCCTACTGGGTGGGACCTTTCAACTGGGGTCTCCAGCCATCTCCTGCAAATGTGTTTGGTCCAGTAACAAGTCTGTACCTCCTTGGGACAAAGCTCCCAGAGAGAGGTGCAAGCAACCATCTTAGTTATTTCCCAGCCTTCGCTGTTGATACCTTCAGGTAATAGAAAATCTGACGTGACTAGGGACTGGAATGGGCCTGCAGCATATCATAGCAGCCCTACAGAAAAGTGGCCAGACTGTTATATGGGTGCTTATTCCCATATCTCCTAATGGGCAGGGCCTCTAGCCCTGGGTCTCCAACCACCCTCCACCAGAGTACTAAGCCAGGAGCAGCTCTGCAACTCCCTAGACAGAGCCCCCGACCCAAGGCAACTGAAAGCCTCTCTGCCACTGCCTCTGCAGTGGGACTACCCTTGCCATCCTCAGACTATTAAAGGAACAGAGACCTTGAGTTCCTTATTCACACCTCTAACAAGCTGCAGTTGACCCAAGGAGAGAAGGCCAGTTTGTTTTCCATGGGTCCCACCTTCCAGCCCCCCACTTCTCATCACCAGTCAGGGAACCTCCAGCTTGGGCCCACAGCACAGACCCTCTAGTCTGAGATGATGATACTGGGTAATTACTGACTTGCATCTCTTTGGGATATCTCCCTCAGGAGACAAGCAAAAGACCCTTAGCCACACTTAGAACTAAGGTCCTTTCCTCTTCTGCCTCAAAGTTGGGGAAGAAACATAAACACTCAGATTGCCCCAGAGCTGCATGGGCAACTGGGAGTACCAAGTCATGATCTACAGCCAGCACTCAAGAGGGAGAGGAACTTAATACCTCCAGAGTATTGAGGGAGAACACGGTTGCAAGCATAAGAAAACATAAGGGAACCACACAACTGAGCAAAAGTCTACCAACTAATCAATACACCTAAGTGCCACCTAATGGATCACACCTCAAAGCTTCAACATGAAAAATACCTCACTAACATATCCCTCTCTGAAATCAAAGATAAGAAATCATCTTCTAATAAAGACCCTGCACAAAGCCTTGGCCCTTTGAAAACATCCAGAAAAGAAATGTATTGACCGTACTCTACACTGCAGTTAAAGAAACACCCACACTAAAAGATAAGGAAGAACCCTCACAGGAACTACAGTAATTCAAGTGGCCAGAGTGTCATATGTCCTTCAAACAACCACATCAGTTCTCCAGAAAGAGTTCTTAATAAGGCTAAGCTGGTTAAAATGAGCTGGCTAAAATAGAATTCAGAATATGGATAGGAACAAAGGTCATTGAGATTCAAAAGGATGGCAAAACCCAATCCAAGAACTAAGAATCACAATAAAGTGATACAGGAGCTGAAGGATGAAATAGTCACTATAAAAAAGAACCTAATGGGGCTGACAGAGCTTTGTAATCCAATATAAGAATTTCACAATGCAATCATGAGCATTAACAGCAGAATATTAATAAGCATTAACAGCAGAATAGACCAAGATGAAGAAAGAATTTCAGAACTTGAAGACTGGCTCTCTGAAATAAGACAGACAAAAATAAAGAAAAAAGTAAAAGGAATGAACAGAATCTCCTAGAAATATGGGATTATGTTAAAAAGGCCAAATCTGTGAATTATTGGTATCCCTGAAAGGAAGGGGAAGAAATAAAACAACTTGGAAAACATATTTTAGAATATTGTCCATGAAAACTTTGCCAATCTTGCTAGAGAAGCCAGTAGTTTTAGGAAATACAAAAAACTCCTGCAAGATTCCACACAAGAAGATCATCCCCAAGACACATCATCATCAGATTTTCCAAGGTTGAAATGAAAGAATGTTCAAAGCAACTAGAGAGAAAGAGCAGATCACCTACAAAGGGAACCTCAACAGGCTAACAGTGGACCTCTCAGATGAAACCCTATGAGCCAGAAGAGAATAAGGGCCTATATTCAATATTCCTAAAGAAAAAAATCTTCAGTCAATAATTTCACATCCAGCCAAATTAAGCTTCCTAAATGAAGGAGAAATAAGATCCTTTTCACATAAGCAAATGTTAAGGGAGTTCATTACCACCAGAATTGTCTTACAAGAGATCTTGAAAGGAGCACTAAATATAGTAAGGGAAGACTGTTACCAGCTAATACAAAAACACACAAACACACAGACCAGTGTCACTGTAAAGCAACCACACAAGGAAGCCAGCAATAATAACCAGCTAATGACACAATGACAGGATCAAATCCACACATATCAATACTAACCTTGAATGTAAATGGGCTAAATGCCCCAACTTTTTTTTGAGACAGTCTCACTCTGTCACCCAGGGTGGAGTGCAGTGGCATAATCTTGGTTCACTGCAGCCTCCATCTCCTAAGTTCAAGCACTTCTCATGCCTCAGCCTCCCAAGTAGCTGGGACTACAGGTGCACATCATCGTACCTGGCTAATTTTTGTATTTTTAGTAGAAATGAAGTTTCAACATGCTGGCCAGGTTGGTCTCAAACTCTTGCCTCGGTCTCCCAAAGTACTAGGATTATAGGAATGAGCTACCATTCCCAGCCTAAATGCCCCATTTCAAAACCACAGAGTAGCAAGCTGGAAACAAAAGGTAAAACCCAATGATTTACGATCTTAAAGAGACCTATCACATGTAATGGCACCCAGAGGCTCAAAGTAAAGGGATGGGGGAAAATCTATCAAGCAAATGGAAAACAGAATAAAGCATCTGTTGAAATCCTAATTTCAGACAAAGCAGACTTCAAGCAAATGAAGATCAAAAAAAGACAAAAAAGAGCATTACATATTGGCAAAGGGTTCAATTCAACAAGAGGACCTAACCATCTTAAATATATATGAACCCAACACAGGCACACCCAGATTTATAAAGCAAGTTCTTAGAGACTTACAAAGAGACTTAGACTCCCACACAATAATGGTGGGATACTTCAACACTCCATTGACAGTATCAGACAAATCATCAGGGCAGAAAAATAACAAAGATATTCAGGACCTGAGTTCAACATTGGACCAAATAAATCTGATAGACCTCTACAGAACTCTCACCCAGAAAAAAAAAAAACAATATATATTTATCTCCTCACTACATGGAACACACTCAAAACGATCATGTAATTGGACATAAAACAATCCTCAGCAAATGCAAAAGAAACAAATTGTGCTGAACACACTTTCAGACCACACAGCACAATAAAAATAAAAGTCGAGAGTAAAAAACTTGCTCAAACCATGCAACTACAGGGAAATTAAACAACATGCTCCTGGGTGACTTTTGGGCAAATAATGAAATAAAAGCAGAAATTAAAATTTTCTTTGAAACTGATAAAAACAAAGAAACAATATATCAGAATCTCTGGGACACAGCTAAAACAGTGTTAAGAGAAATTCATAGCACTAAATACATATCAAAAAGTTAGAAAGATCTCAAATTAAAAACCTAACATCATGACTGATGTTAGGAAGAGCTAGCAGAACACAAGAAATAACCAAAGTCAAATCCAAACTGAAGAAAATTGAATCCAAACTGAAGAATCCAGTAGCTTTGTTTCATTTTTTGGGAAAAATTTAAGATCGGTAGATAGGCCACTAGCTAGGGTAATAAAAAAGAAAGAAGATCCAAATAAACACAATGAGAAATAGTGAAGAAAATGTTACCACTGATCCCACAGAAATTTAAACAATCATCAAAAAATACTGTGAACACCTCTATGCACACAAACTAGAAAACCTAGAAGAGATGGATGAAGTTTTGGACACATACACTCTCTCAAAACTGAACCAGGGAGAAACTGATTCCCTGAAGAGACCAATGACAAGATTTAAAACTGAATCAGTAATAAGTTGTTTACCAATAAGACAAAAGAAAGCCCAGGACCTGATGGATTCACAGCTGAATTCTATCAGATATTCAAAGAAGAGCTGCTACCATTCCTACTGTAACTATTCCAAATAATTAAGGAGGAAGGACTCCTCCCTAACTCATTCTATGAGGCCAGCATCTTTCTGATACCAAAACCTGACAAAGAAACAGAAAAGAAAACTTCAGCCCAATATCTTTGATGAGCATTGATGCAAAATCCTCAATAAAATACTGGCAAACTGAATCCAGCAGCACATCAAAAAGCAAATCCACAATGATTAAGTAGACTTCATGCCCAAGATGCCAGGTTGGTTCAACATACACAAATCAATAAATGTGATTCATCACATAAATAGAACTAAAGGCTAAAATCACATGATTACCTCAACAGATGCAAAAAAAGGCCTTCAATAAAATTCAATACCCCTTCATGCTGAAAACTCTCCATAAACTAGGTATTAAAGGAACATACCTCAAAATAATAAGAGCCATCTATAACAAGACCACAGCTAACATCATACTGAATGGGCAAATGCTGGAAGCATTCCTCTTGAAAACTGGCACAAGAAAAGGATGTCCTCTCTCACCATTCCTATTCAACATAGTATTAGAAGTTCTAGGCCAAAGCAATCAGGCAAGAGAAAAAAGCTAAAGGGCATACAAATAGGAAAAGAAGTAGCCAAATTATCTCTATGTAAAGACAATATGATTTTATATCTAGAAAACCCCATAGTCTTGGCTCAAAGGCTCTTCCTGCTGATAAACAACTTCAACAAAGTTTCAAGATACAAAATCAATCTACAAAAATTACTAGCATTTCTATACAACAAAAACAACCAAGCCAACAGCCAAATTAGGAAGACAATCCCATTTACAATTGCTACAGAAAACTTAAAATACCTAGGGATATGGCTAACCAGGGAGGCAAAAGATTTCTACAATGAGATTTATAAAACACTACAAACAAAAGGAAAAACATCCCATGCTCATAGATAGGAAGGATCAATATCATTAAAATGGCCATACTGTCCAAAGCAATTTACAGATTCAATATTATTCCTATCAAACTACCAATGTCATTCTTCACAGATCTAGAAAAAAAAATTATGTAAAAATTAACATGGTAGAAAAAAAAAGCCAAAATAGCCAAAGCAATCCTAAGCAAAAAGAACACAGCTAGAGGAAACATGTTATCTTACTTCAAACTTTACTATAGGGCTACAATAATCCAAACAGCATGGCACTGGCACAAAAATAGGCGCATAGACCAACAGAACAGAAATAGACATCTATGACCATTTGCTTCAATAAAGTTGACAAAAACAAGGGGAAAATACTCCCTATTATATAGATAATGCTGGAATAACTGACTAGCCATATGCAAAAGACTAAAGCTGAATCCCTTCCTTACACATATACAAAACTCAGCTCAAGATGAATTAAAGACTTATATGTAAAATCCAAAACTATAAAAACCCTGGAAGACAACTAGGCAATACCATCCTGGACATAGGAACAGACAAATATTTTATTAAAAAGACACCAAAAGATATTGCAACAAAATCAAAAATCGACAAATGAGATGTAATTAAAGAACTTCTGGGTGGATCCAAGATGGCTCTTTAAGAGCAGCTCAGGATTGCAGCTCCCAGCAAAAGCGCAGAGGGTAAGTGGATGCTGCATTTCCAGATGGATCTTTAATGCCCACAGACCAGGAGATTCCCAGACAGAGGAACCCCACAGGTCTCCAGTGCAGCTGGCATGGCTGCTTTGCCAGTGCCCCAGTGCAGTGGTTTTCCATACAAAATACACTGGTATGGTTGCCCTTTTAAGCTGGCAATTGGAGCTCCAAGAAGGCAGATTCACCCATTTATCTGATTAAACAGGTCTGAAACAGGGAGCCAGGACAGGAGATTCCCGGGCAGTGCCGTTATTTCAGCCAGCACAGTGGGTCGCCACACAGGAAATCACAGATCCCTGCACCCTTTCAGCAGGTGACTGGAACACTTGGGAGAGAGTCAACTATTCAACTTAAAAAAAAAAAAGACTCTGAGGCAGGGAGCTGGGTGATCAGGCTCAGTGGGTCCCACCCCCACAAAGAAAAAAAAAAAAGAAAGAAAACAGCAATTGGAAATGCATGGGGTGGAGAGTTTCACGGCAAGCACAGCTGAACCCAGGACAGCCCAGATATGTGGGTAAGGGGTGTCTGCCATTACTGAGGCAATCCACCCCTATGAAGGTAGTCCACCATTGCCGAGGCAACCTGCCATAACAGACAGAGGCAGCCATTACAGAGACAGGCCACCATTGCCAAGGCAGTTCTAACACACCCATAAAAACAGGACTGCAGGGAAGTTCACACAGCAGCAGGGCAGAGCCGGCAGCAAGGTGGAGCCCCCAGCAGCTCAGCAAAGCCTCTGCAGGCAGACAGTGACTAGGCTGCCTCCTTGCTTGGCAGGGCAGCCCTGAAAAAAAACAGGCAGCAGCACAACAGATACTCATAAATAAAGCTCTAATGCCCCAGGACAGAGCACCTGGGGGGAAAAATGGGGGGGTTAGGTCTGCTGCAGCAGACCTAAATGTATCTGCCTAGCAGCTCTGAATGAACAGTGGAGCTCACAGCTCAGCACTTGAGCTCCTATTAAGAACAGACTGTCTCCTCAAGCAGCTCCCCACCCCCATATATGCAAAGAGTCACCTCACAAAGAACTGATCAGACTGACATTTGGCAGACATCATTCTAGGACAGAGATAGCAAACGAAGAAACTGGTAGCAACCCTGACTGTTCTGAAGCTGCTGCAGGTAATCCCCAGGCAAGCAGAGCCTGGAGTGGACCTCAGCAGTCCTATAGCAGAGGGACCAGACTGTGAGAAGGAAAACTAAGAAACAGAAATAACTTCATCATCAACAATCTGGATATCCACTCAGAGACCCAATCTGAAAATCAGCAACTACACAGACAACAGGTGGATAAATCCATAAAGATGGGAAGAAACCAGCACAAAAAAAAAAAAAAGGGAAAATACCTGAAACCAGAACACCTATCCTCCTACAAGGGATCACAACTCTTCACCAGCAAGGGAACAAAGCTGGATGGAGAATGAGTGCGATGAAATGACAGAATCAGACTTCAGAAGGTGGGTAATGAGAAACTTCTGTGAGCTAAAAGAACATGTTCTAACTCAATGCAAAGAAACTAAGAACATTGAAAAAAGATTTGACGAAATGATAACAAGAATGGACAACTTAGAGAGGAATATGAGAGAATTGATGGAGCTGAAAAACACAACATGAGAACTTCACTAAGCATGCACAAGTTGCAACAGCCAAATTGACCAAGCAAGAGAAAGGATATCAGATATCAAAAATCAACTCAATGAAGTAAAACGAGAAGGCAAGATTAGAGAAAAAAGCAGAAAAAGGAATGAGCAAAGTCTCCAAGAAATGGGGGACTATGTGAAGAGACTTAATCTACGTTTGATATGTGTACCTGAATGTGATGAAGAGAATGAATCCAGGCTGGAAAACACTCTTCAGGGTATTATCCAGGAAAACTTCCCCAACCTAGGAAGGCAGGCCAATATTTAAGTCCAGGAAATACAGAGAACACCACAAATATATTCCTCAAGAAGAGCAACCCCAAGGCACATAATCGTCAGATTCACCAGGGTTGAAATAAAAGAGAAAATGCTAAGGGTAGCCAGAGACAAAGGCCGGGTCACCCACAAAGGGAAGCCCATCAGACTCACAGTAGATCTCTCAGCAGAAACTCTACAAGCCAGAAGAGAGTGGGGGCCAAGATTCAACATTCTTAAAAAAAAGAATTTTCAACCCAGAATTTTATATCCAGCCAAACTAAGCTTCATGAGTGAAGGAAAAATAAAATCCTTTGTGAACAAGCAAGTACTCAGAGATTTTGTCACCACTAGGCCTGCTTTACAAGAGCTTCTGGAAGAGGCATTACACATAGAAAGGAACAACCAGTACCAGCCACTCCAAAAACATACCAAATGCTAAAGAGCATCAACAAAATGAAGAATCTGCATCAACTAATGACCAAAACAGCCAGGTAGAATCAAAATGGCAGTATCAAATTCACACATAACAATATTAACCCTAAATGTAAATGGGCTAAATGCACCAATAAAAAGACACAGACTGGAAAATTGGATAAAAAGCCAAAACCCATCAGTGTGCTGTATCCAGGAAACCCATCTCACATGCAAGGATACACAAAGGCTCAAAATAAAAAGATGGAGGAAGATTTACCAAGCAAATGGAGAGCAAAAGAAAGCAGGAGTTGCAATTCTCATCTCTGACAAAATAGACTTCAAAGCAACAAAGATCAAAAGAGAAAAAGAAGGTCATTACATATGGTAAAAGGATCGATACAACAAAAAGAGCTAAAAATCCTAAATATATATGGACCCAATACAAGAGCACCCAGATACATAAGGCAAGTTCTTAATGACTTACAAAGAGACCTAGACTCCCACACAATAATAGTGGGAGACTTTAACACTCCACTGTCAATATTAGACTGATCAATGAGACAGAAAATTAACAAGGACATCCAGGACTTGAACTCAGACCTGGAACAAGCAAACCTGATAGACATTTACAGAACTCTCCACCCCAAATCCACAGAATATACATTCTTCTCAGCACCACATCACACCTACTCTAAAATTGACCACATAATTGGAAGTAAAGCACTCCTCAGCAAATGTAAAACAACTGAAATCATAACAAACAGTCTCTCTAACCACAGTGCAATCAAGTTAGAACTCAGAATTCAGAAACTAACTCAGAACTGCACAGCTTCATGGAAACTGAACAACTGGCTCTTGAATGTTGAATGGATAAATAATGAAATGAAGGCAGAAATAAAGAAGTTCTTCAAAACCAATGAGAATGAAGACAAAACATACCAGAATCTCTGGGACATAGAGATCCAAAATTGACACCCTATCGTCAAAATTGAAAGAGCTAGAGGAGCAAGATCAAAAAAACTCAAAACCTAGCAGAAGACAAGAAATAACTAAGATCAGAGCAGAACTGAAGGAGATAGAGACATGAAAAACCCTGCAAAAAATTAGTAAATCCGAGCTGGTTTTTTGAAAAGATCAACAAAACAGACAGATCACTAGCCAGACTGATAAAAAAGAAAAGTGAGAATAACCAAATAGATGCAATAAAAAACAAGAAAGGAGAAATCACCACAGATTCCACAGAAATACAAACCATCATCAGAGAATATTACAAACAACTCTATGCACATAAACCAGTAAACCTGGAAGAAATGGATAAATTCCTGGACACTTTGTTCTCCCAAGCCTAAAACAGGAGGAAGTTGAAACTATGAATAGACCAATAACAAGGTCAGAAGTTGAGGCAGCAGTTAAGAGCCTATTACACGAAGCCCAGATCCAGATGGGTTCACAGCCAAATTCTACCAGACACACAAAGAGGAATTATTACCATTCCTTCTGAAACTATTCCAAATAATCCAAAAAGAGGGAACCCTTCCCAAATCATTTTATGAGACCAACATCATTCTGATACCAAAACCCAGCAGAGACTCAACAAGAAAAGAAAACTTCAGGCCAATAACCATGATGAACATAGATGCAAAAATCTTCAATAAAATACTGGCAAGCCGATTGCAATAGCACATCAAAAAGCTTATCCACCATGATCAAGTAGGATTCATCCCAGGGATGCAAGTCTGGTTCAACATACACAAGTCTATAAATGCAATTCACCACATAAACAGAACCAAAAACAAAAACCACATGATTATCTTAATTGATGCAGAGAAGGCCTTTGACAAAATTCAACAGCCCTTTATGCTAAAAACCCTCAATAAACTCGGTATTGATGGAATGTATCTCAAAATAATAAAAGCTATTTACAACAAACCAACAGCCAATATCATACTGAATGGGCAAAAACTGGAAGCATTCCCTTTGAAATCCGGCACTAGACAAGGATGCCCTCTCTCACCACTCCTATTCAATATAGTACTGGAAGTCCTAGCCAGAGCAATCAGGCAAGAAAAAGAAATAAAGGGTATCTTTCAAATAGGAAAGAAGGAAGCCAAATTGCCTCCATTTGCAGACGACATGATATTATATCTAGAAGACCCCATCATCTCAGTCCAAAATCTCCTGAAACTGATAAGCAACTTCAGCAAAGTCTCAGGATACAAAATCAATGTGCAAAAATCACAAGCAATAACAGACCAATAACCAAGTATATACCAATAACAGACTTAAAGAGAGCCAAATCAAGAATGAACTGCCATTCACAATTGCTACAAAGAGAATAAAATACCTAGAAATACAACTAACAAGGAATGTAAAGGACCTCTTCAAGGAGAACTACAAACCACTGCTCAACGAAATAAGAGAGGACACAAACAGTTGGAGAAACATTCCATGTTCATGGTTAGGAAGAATCAATATCATGGAAATGGCCATACTGCCCAAAGTAATTTACAGACTCAATGCAATCCCCATCAAGCTACCAATGACCTTCTTCACAGAACTGGAAAAAAAACATCTTAAACTTCATATGGAACCAAAAGAGGGCACACATAGCCAAGTCAATTCTAAGTAAAAAGAACACAGCAGGAGGCATCACACTACCGGATTTCAAACTAAACTACAAGGCTACAGTAATCAAAACAGCATGGTACTGGTACCAAAACAGAGATATAGACCAATGGAATGGAACAGAGGCATCTGAGGCAACACAACATATCTACAACCATACAATCTTTGATAAACCTGACAAATGAAGCAATGGGGAAAGGATTCCCTGTTTAATAAATGGTGTTGGGAAAACTGGCTAGCTATCTGCAGAAAGCAGAAACTGGATTTGCCCCTTTGCATCTTTGCAAATCCAAAATGGCTGATTGCTAACAGCTCAGGATTGTAGCTCCCAGTGAAAATGCAGAGAACAAGAGGACACGACACTTTCAGACAAGTTTTCGTCACTCAAGGACCAGCAGATTCCCAGTGAAGGAGCCCCATGTGTTGCCAGTGCGACTCTTGTGGCTGGCAGAGTGGTTCTGCTGATGCCTCGGTGTGGCAGCTCTTTGTGCAGAGTAAACAGGACTTGTTCCCCTTCTGACCAATGTTTGGAGCTCCAGGAAGGCAGAGCCGTGTATTACAGACTCAAGAAGAAAGCCTGACCAGAGATTCCCCGGGCAGAAGTGCACCATCAGTCTTATTGCTGCTGTTTTGGCCAGCGCAGTGGGTTGCTCAGATTCCAGAGCTGGGAATCAATAAATTGGATGCCCACTCAGAAACCTAATTAGAAAGGTGGTAATTGTAAAGATGACAGATGGATAAATTTATAATAAAGGGAAGAAACCAGCCTAAAAAGGCTGAGAATACCCTAAATCAGAACCTGTCTCCCTCTAGAGGGGATTACACTTCCTCATCAGCAATGGAACAAGCCCTGATGGAAAAGGACTGTGTTCCATTAACAGAAGTAGGCTTCAGAAGGTGGATGATAAGAAACTTCTGGGAGTTTCTTAGAAGAAGTAAAAGAACTTCTTCTAACCCAATGTAAAAAAACTAAGAACTTTAAAAAAAGGTTTGACGAAATGCTAACAAGAATAGACAATATAGAGAGAAATATAAATGAAATAACGGAGTTGAAAAACACAACACAAGAACTTAGCGTAATATGTACAAGTTTGAATAGCTGAATTGATCAAGCAGAAGAAAGGATATCAGAGGTTGAAGATCAACTTAATGAAATAAAAATGAGAAGACAAGAATAGATAAAAAAGGATAAAAATGAATGAGCAAAGTCTCCAAGAAATATGAGACTATGTGAAAAGACCTAATTTATGTCTGATAGGTGTACCTGAATGTGACGAAGAGAATGAATCCAAGTTGGAAAATACCCTTCAGGATATTATTCAGGAAAACTTTCCCAATCTAGTAAAGCAGGACACTATTCAACCCCAGGTAATACAGAGAACACCACAAAGATATTCCTCAAGAAAAGCAACCCAAGGCACATAATCATTAGATTCACCAGGGTTGAAATAAGGAGAAAATACTAAGGGCAGCCAGAGAGAAAGGTCGGGTTACCCACAAAGGGAAGCCTATTAGACTTACAGCAGATCTCTCAGCAGAAACCCTACAAGCCAGAAGAGAGTGGGGGCCAATATTCAACATCCTTAAAGAACAGAACTTTCAGCCCAGAATTTCACATCCTGCCAAACTAAGCTTCACAATTGAAGGAAAAATAAAATCTTTTATGAACAAGCAAGTACTCAGAGATTTTATTATCACCAGGCCTGCTTTACAAGAGCTTCTGAAAGAAGCATTACACATAGAAAGGAACAACCAGCATTAGCCTTTCTAAAAATATACCAAAAAGTAAAGAGCATCAATATAAAGAAGAATTTACATCAACAAATGGATAAAATAGCCAGTTAACATCAAATGGCAGTAACCCTAAATTTAAATCGACTAAATCCTCCAATGAAGAGATACAGCCAAAACCTAACGGTATGCTACATCCAGACCCATTTCACATCCAAAGATACACAAAGACTCAAAACAAAGGGATGGAGAAAGATTTACCAACCAAATGGAGAGCAAAAATAAATAAATAAATAAAAAGCAGGAGTTGCGATTCTCGCATCTGATAAAACAGATTTTAAAGCAACAAAGATACAGTGGTAAAAGGATCAATGCAACAATAAGAGCTAACAATCCTAACACCCAGATACATAAGACCCATAAAGAGATTTAGACTCAGCAAGACAGAAAATTAATAAGGATATCCAGGATTTGAACTCAGATCCAGAACAAGTAAACTTAATAAGTATTTATAGAGCTCTCCACTTTATATACACAAAACATACATTCTCCACTTTAAATACACAAAATATTGACTGGCCATTATTAATACCCATTTTTAGAATGAAGCAATATTCCCATTCTCTCTCCCTCTTTTTCTTCCTCTTTCTGCCTCTCCTTCATTTTTTTTTTTGCATTCTTTCCTTCTCTCCTTAAAAAAAAATAATAAAATAAATAAATATATATATATATATATAAAGCAGAAACTGGACCCCTTCCTAACCCCTTACGCTAAAATTAACTCCAGATGGATTAAAGACTTAAACATAAGACCTGGCACCATAAAAACCCTAGAAGAAAATCTAGGCAAAACCATTCAGGACATAGGAGTAGGCAAGGACTTCATGAACAAAACACCAAAAGCATTGGCAACAAAAGCCAAAATAGACAAATGGGACATAATCAAACTCCACAGCTTCTTCATGGCAAAAGAAACAGTCATTAAAGTCAATCGGCAACCAACAGAATGGGAAAAAAGTTTTGCAGTTTACCCATCTGACAAAGGGCTGATATCTAGAATTTACAAAGAACTCAAACAGATTCACAAGAAAAAAAAACAAACAAGTTCATTCAAAAGTGGGCAAAGGATATGAACACACACTTTAAAAAAGAAGACATACATGAGGTCAACAAATATATGAAAAAATGCTCATCATCACTGGTCATTAGAGAAATGCAAATGAAAACTACATTGAGATACCATCTCACACCAGTCAGAATGATAATCATTAAAAAATCTGGAGATAACAGATGCTGGAGAGGATGTGGAGAAATAGGAACACTTTTACACTGCTGGTGGGAGCGTAAATTAATTCAACCATTGTGGAAGACAGTGTGACGATTTCTCAAGGACCTAGAAATAGAAATTCCATTTGACCCAGCAATCCCATTACTGGGTATATATCCAAAGGACTATAAATCATTCTACTATAAGGACACATGCACACGAATGTTCATTGCAGCACTGTTTACAATAGCAAAGACCTGGAACCAACCCAAATGCCCATCAATGATAGACTGGACAGGGAAAATGTGGCACATATACACCATGGAATATTATGCAGCAAGCAAAAACAATGAGTTCGTGTCCTTTGTAGGGACATGGATGAACCTGGAGAACATCATTCTCAGCAAACTGACACAAGAACAGAAAATGAAATAAAATGAGAAGACAAGAATAGATAAAAAAGGATAAAAATGAATGAGCAAAGTCTCCAAGAAATATGAGACTATGTGAAAAGACCTAATTTATGTCTGATATTCGCACTCATAGGCAGATGTTGAACAATGAGAACACATGGACACAGGGAGGGGAGCACTACACACTGGGGTCTGTTGGGGGGAATAGGGGAGGGACAGCAGGGGGTGGGGGGGTGGGGAGAGATAGCATGGAGAGAAATGCCAGATACAGGTGAGGGGGAGGAAGGCAGCAAATCGCACTGCCACATGTGTACCTAGCAACTATCTTGCATGTTCTTCACATGTATCCCAAAACCTAAAATGCAATTTAAAAAAAAGGAACTTCTGTACTTCTCCTTCCTGCCACCTTGTAAGGAAGGTACTTTGCTTCCTCTTTGCCTTCTGCCATGATTATAAGTTTTGGTGAATTGTGAAAGAGCTATGTAATCATGCCAACATTCTGACGAAGTCCAATCCAAGAACCTTATGGGCTAATGGTGATTCAAAGCAGGGCTAACTCAGGCAGTGTACCCAGACTCAGCTATTAACCACTCCAGCCACGGTGTGACAGAGTGAGAAGACCTCATTTAAAAAGCAAAAAAATCTAAAATAACAGCAACTTCAGTGTGCCGGAAGGAACATAAGAAAATTTAAAAGAAAAAAAAAAAGAGGTGTCAGAGGGATGTGGCCTGAGATACTCCATTGTCATTGTTGACCCTGAAGGTGGAAAGACCATGAGTCAGGGCCAGTAGATGGTGTCTAACAGCCAGAAAATGGAAAGAATAGAATTCTCTACTAGAATCTCCAGAAGGGACACATCCTGCCAACACTTTGTCTGTGAGACGCCTTTGGACTTCTGATCTCTAGAACTCTATTGAAGCTTAGGAGAAGATGGTAGCTAGGAAGAAGGACTAGCTTGCAGCTCCAGCTCAGACAAACAGAGCAGTATGTGGAGACTCACATCATAAACTTTTGCTCCAGAACTACTACAAAAATATATCAGGAAAGCCTAGAGAATCTGCAGACCCTCTGAAGAAAGTGGATTGCTCCTGCAGGACCTGGGAGATAGCCCAAATACTGTGCTGTACCCATAGCTGAGAGACCTGAAGATGAGTCACATCACAGGAGTCTGTACAGACAACCCCCAGTATCAGCCCAGAGCCTGGTAGCCCTGCTAGGTGGCTAGATCCAGAAGAGAAATAACAATCACTACAGTTTGGCTGTAAGAAAGCCACGTGCTATGAAAAGGGGGAGAGTCCTACATCAAGGGAACACCCTTATGGAATAAAAGAATCTGAATGGTAGGCCTGAGCCCCAGCTTCTCCCTCCGACATAGCCTACCCAAAGGAGAAGAAACCAGAAAAATAATTCTGGTAATAGGACAAAACAGTGTTCTTTAATACCACCCAAAAATCACGTTAGCTCACAAGCAATGGATCCAAACCCAGAAGAAATCCCTGGTTTACCTGAAAAATGATTCAGAATGTCAAGTACTAAGCTAATCAAAGAGGCACCAGAGAAAGGGGAAGTCAATTTAAGGAAATTTTTAAAAAGTACAAAATATAAGGGGAGAAATCTTCAGTGAAATAGATAGCATGCATAAAAAACAATAACAACTTCAGGAAATAAAGGACACACTTAGAGAAATGCAAAATATATTGGAAAGTCTCAGCAATAAAATTAAACAGCAGAAGAAAGAACTTCAGAGCACGTAGACAAGTATTTTAAATTAATCCAATCCAACAAAGACAAAGAAAAAAGAATGTTAAAATATAAATAAAGCCTTCAAGAAGTTTAGGAGTATGTTAAATGACTAAACCTAAGAATAATTGGCGTTTCTGAAGAAGAAGTGAAATCTTAAAGTTTGGAAAATATAATTGGGGGAATAATCAAGGAAAACTTCCCTGACCTTGCTAGTGAACTAGACATCCAAATATAAGATCAAAATACCTGAGAAATTCATCACAAAAAGAGAATCATCTAGGCACACCTAGGCACATTGTCATCTGGTTACCTAAAGTCAAAACAAAGGAAAGAATTTTAAGAGCTTTGAGGCAAAAGCACCAGATAACCTATAAATAAAAATCTATTAGATTAACAGCAGATATATCCACAGAAACCTTACAAGCTGGAAGGGACTGGGGCCCTATCTTCAGCCTCCTTAAACAAAACAATTATCAGCTAAGAATTTTGTACCCAACAAAACTAAACTTCATAAATGAAGGAAAGATACAGTCTTTTTCAGGCAAACAAATGATGAGAGAAGTCACCACTACCAAGCCAGCACTACAAGAACTATTAAAAGGAGCTCTAAATCTTGAAAGAAATTCTAAAAACACATCAAAACAGAACCTTGTTAAAGAATAAATCTCATAAGAACTATAAAACAAAAATACAACATACCCAACAAATAGCATGATGGATAGAATAGTATCTCACATCTCAATACTAACATTGAATGTAAATAGCCTAAATGCTCCACTTAAAAGATACAGAATGTCAAAATGGATAAGAATTCACCAACCAAGTATATACTGCCTTCAAGAAACTCACCTAACACATGAAGACTCACATAAACTTAATGTCAATGAATGGAAAAGGATATTCCATGCAAAGAGACACAAAAATGAGCGGAAGTAGCTATTTTTATATCAGACAAAACAAACTTTAAAGCAACAGCAGTTAAAAAACAAAACAAAACAAAGAGGAACATTATATAATGATAAAAGACCCTGTCCAAAAGGAAAATATCACAATCCTAAATATATATGCACGTAACATTGGAGCTCCCAAATTTATAAAACAATTACTACCAGACCAAAGAAATGAGATACACAGCAACACAATAATAGTGGTGGACTTCAATACTCCACTAACAGCACTAGACAGGTCATCAGGACAGAAAGTCAACAAAGAAACAATGGATTTAAAATATAGCCTGAAACAAATGGAAATAACAGATATTTACAGAACATTCCACCCAACAACCACAGAATATACATTTTACTCATCAGCACATGGAACTTTCTCAAAGATAGACCACAAAACTCTCAATAAATTTAAGAAAACTGAAATTATATGAAATACTCTCTCTGACCACAGTGGAATAAAATTGGAAATTAACTCCAAAAGGAATCTTCAAAACAATGCAAATATAAGAATATTAAATAACCTGCTCCTGAATGATCGTTGGGTCAACAATAAAATCAAGAGGAAAATTAGAAAATTCTTTGAACTGAACAATAGTATTGACACAACCTATCAAAACTTCTGAGATACAGCAAAGGCAGTGCTAAAAGGAAAGTTCACATCCTTAAATGCCTTCATCAAAAAGTCTGAAAGAGCACAAATGGACGATCTAAGATAACACCTCAAGGAACTATAGAAACAAGAAAAAAACAAACCCAAACTTAAACCCAGGAGAAGAAAGGAAATAACCAAGGTCAGAGCAGAACTAAATGATATTAAAACAAACAAACAAACCCTGAAAGATAAAGAAAAGAAAAAGCTGGTACTTTGAAAAGATAAGTAAAAGTGATAGATCATTAGCAAGATTAACCAAAAAAGAAAAGAGAAGTTTCAAATAAGTTCAATTAGAAGTGATGAGAGATATTATACTGACACCACAGAAATACAAAAGATTATTCAAGGCTATTATGAACACTTTTACACACATAAACTAAAAATCCTAGAGAAGATGGAGAATTCCTAGAAAGATACAAACCTCCTATATTAAATCAGAAAAAAATAGCAACCTTGAACAAATAAATAACAACCAGGGAGATTGAAACGGCAATAAAAAAAGGTACCAACAAAACAAGTCCAGGACCAGACATATTCATAGTTGAATTCTATCAGACACTTAAAGAAGAATTGGTATCAATCCTATTGATACTATTTCACAAGATAGAGAAAGAAAATTCTCCCTAAATCATTCTATGAAGCCAGTATCATCCTAATACCAAAACCAGTAAAGGACATAACCAAAAAAGAAAACTACAGTTCAATATTTCTGATGAACATAGATCTAGAATTCTGTAACAAATTACTAGCTAACCAAATCCAACAGCATATTAAAAAAAAAAAAATCCACCATGATCAAGAGGGTTTCATTACAGGGATGCAGGAATGGTTTAACATACACAAGTCAATAATGTGGTATACCACATAAACAGAATTAAAAACAAAAATCCCACAAGTATCTCAAGAGATGCAGAAAAAGCATTTGACAAAATCCAGCATCACTTTATGATTAAAATCCTCAGCAAAATCAGCACACCTGAGAGATACCTCAATGTAATAAAAGCCATCTATGACAAACCTACAGCCAAAATAATTCTGAATGGGGAAAAGTTGAAAGTATCTCCTCTGAGAACTAGAACAAGACAAGGATGCCCACTCTTACCACTTCTATTCAACATAGTAATGGAAGTCCTAGCCAGAGCAATCAGACAAGAGAATTAAATATATCCAAACCTGTAAAGAGGAAGTCAAACTGTCAATGTTTGCTGATGATATGATTGTATACCTAAAAAACCCTAAAGACACCTGCAAAAAGCTCCTAGAACTGGTAAATTAATTCAGTGAAGGTTTAGGATACGAAATTAATGTACACAAATCAGTAGCTCTGCTGTACACCAATAGCGACCAAGCTAAGAAACCAACAAGAACTAACCCACGTTTACAATTGCTTCAAAAACATTAACATTCTTGGGAATATACCTAACTAAGGAGGTGATAAACCTCTAAAAGGAAAACTACAAAATATTGCTGAAATAAATCATAGACAACTCAAGAAAATGGAAACACATTCCATGCTTATGGATGCATAGAGTAAATATTGTGAAAATGACCACACTGCCAAAAGCAATCTACAAATTTAGTGCAATCCCCATCAAAATGCCACCATCATTCTTCACGGAACTAGAACAAATAATTCTAAAATTTATATTGAAACAAAAAAGAGCCCACATAACCAAAACGAGACTAAGAGAAACAAACAAACAAAACCTCACAAATCTGGAGGCGTCACATTACCCAATTTCAAACTATACTAAAAGCTCATACTATCCAAAACAACATGGTGCTATTATAAAAAATAGGCACATACACCATTGGAACAGAATAGAGAACTCAGAAATAAACCCAAATACTTACAGCCAACTATTCTTCAACAAAGCAAACAAAAATATAAAGTGAGGAAGGACACCCTATTTAACAAATGGTGCTGGGATAATTGGCTAGCCACATGTAGGAGAATGAAACTGGATCATCATCTCTCACCTCATACAAAAATCAACTTAAGATGGATCAAGAATTTAAATCTAAGACCTGAAACTATAAAAATTCTAGAAGATAATATTTTTTAAAATCCCTTCTAGACATTGACTTAGGGAAAGATTTCATGACCAAGAACCCAAAAACATATGCAAAAATAAATAAATAAATACGTGGGACTCAGTTAAAGTGCTTTTGCACAGCAAAAGAAACAGCAGAGTAAACAAACAACCCACAGAGTGGGAGAAAATCTTCGCACTCTATACATACAAAGGACTAATATCCGGAATCTACAATAAACTCAAAAACTTAGCAAAAAGAAACAAAAAATCCCATCAAAAAGTGGGCTAAGGCCAAGGCAGGTGGATCACGAGGTCAAGAGATCGAGACTATCCTGGTCAACATGGTGAAACCCCGTCTCTACTAAAAATACAAAAAAAAAAAAAAAATAGCTGGGTATGGTGGCGTGTGCCTGTAATCCCAGCTATTCAGGGGGCTGAGGCAGGAGAATTGCCTGAACCCAGGAGGCAGAGGTTGCGGCGAGCCAGGATCATGCCATTGCACTCCAGCCTGGGTAACAAGAGCGAAACTCCGTCTCAAAAAAAAAAAAAGTGGGCTAAGGACATGAATAGACAATTCTCAAAAAAAGATATACAAAACACCAACAAACATATGAAAAAATGCCCAACATCACTAATGATCAGGGAAATGCAAATCAAAACCACAATGCAATACCACCTTCCTCCTGCAAGAATGGCCATAAACAAAAAATAATGGATTTTGCCATGGATGCAGTGACAAGGAAACATTTCTACACTGCTGGTGGGAATGTAAACTAGTGTAACCACTATGAAAAGCAGGGCGAAGATTCCTTAAAGAACTAAAAGTAGAACTACCATTTGATCCAGCAATCCTACTACTGGGTTTCTACTCAGAGGAAAAGAAGCCATTATTCAAAAAAGATACTTGTACACATGTTTATAGTAGCACAATTTGCAATTCAAAAATATGGAACCAGCACAAATGTTTATCATTCAAGTGATACAAATATGAATAAACACAAATGTTTATCATTCAAGTGAAACAAATATCATTCAAGTGATACGAGTGAATACAAATACTGTGAAATACACACACACACACACACACACACACACACACACCATCGAATACTACTCAACCATAAAAAGGAATGAATTAATGGTATTTGCAGCAACCTGGATGGGATTGGAGACTATTTTTCTAAGTGAAGTAACTCAGGAATGGAAAACCAAACATCATATGTTCTCACTCATAAGTGGGAGCCAAGCTATGAGGATGCCAAGGCATAAGAAAAATACAATGGACTTTGAGGACTTGGGGGCAGGGAAAAAGGTGGGAAGGGGGTAAGAGATAAAAGGCTACAAATTGGGTTTGGTGTATACTGTTTGGGTGATGGGTGCACCAAAATCTCACAAATCACACTTACTAATGTAACCAAATACCACCTGTTCCCCAAAAATCTCTGGAAAGCATATTTAAAAAGAAACATTGAAAAAGAGAGAAAAGACCAAACAAATAAAACAATAGCAACTCACTCTAAGTACTGTGGAAAGAAACTCAAAATGGGGATAGAGAATAAAGAAAGAAGATCCATGTAATCCCAGCTACTTGGGAAGCTGACATGCCAGGATCACCTGGACGAGACTGGGAATTTATTTCAATGTTTAGTATTTGAAGTGTTTCCGTCATTATGTAGAAGTTTGGTGATGTTTTTATGTATCGAAGTATGCCATAGGAAATTAATTCCTCTTTATATCAATTAGGCTGTGGTGAAATTGGTTTCCTTATGATTAAAGTCACAGTATCTAAGAACCTAGCCACCATTAATTAGGTTTTCAGTTTGTTGACATACTAAACTAAGCTGCAATCAGGTAGGGATTCAAGGAACAGAGGCAGTCTCAGATCAAATAGAGTTTAATAATATATAATATATTATATCACTTTCTATGTCTGTCATAGAGAAAATAAGTGAAAAAGGTACTCGAACATATGCCCTTAATAACAAGTATCTTACTTAGTTAAATGTAAACACAGTTTTTAACATCTGAAGAAAAACTATTTTATAATTTTAAAATTTTACATAGTAAGGGAAATACACCCATAACTAATAATGAAAACAGGCTATTCCAAGAATGAAATGGTCCACAAAGAGGGACATGTGAGTGATAGGAAGTAAAGGGTTAGTATTAGGGAGTGCGCTGGGCACGGTGGTTCACACCTGTAATCCCAGCACTTTAGGAGGCCAAGGTGGGAGGATCACTTAAGGCCAGGAGTTTAAGACAAGCCTGACCAACAGGGTGAAACTCCACCTCTACTAAAGGTACAAAAATTATCTGGGCATGGTGGTGCATTTCTGTAATCCCAACCACTTGGGAGGCTACAGCTGAATTGCTTGAACCTGGAAGGTAAAGGTTGCAGTGAGCAGAGATCACACCAATGCACTCAACCCAGGCAACAGAGCAAGACTGTGCCTCAAAATAAATAAAGAAAGAAAGAATGAATGGGGGTAAAATGGATGGAGGTGGGAGGAGAGTAGGGAAATGAAGGTAAAACCAGGGATGCCAGAGGCAAGAATAGAATAATATTTTAGAGCAGGGAGTCCCCAGCAAACTCATTTGTAAAATGAGTATTGAAATTCTAAGATTCTATCTTATACTCAAACTCCTTTATTTTGTTAAGGTGTAAATTGACAGTAAAAAAAAGAATGCAAAAGGATTTAAGAAAACATTCGCTCAGGTTGAGCGGTAGTCAATGAATTAGATGTTAGTGAACAATGTAATCCTCGAAATCCTGACCCCTCCTCTTCTGAAATGCATGGCAATCAGCTCTTCCCACTGATTAATATTTTCACTCTTACAGGAAAATTTTGTATTAATAGTTAGGTTGTGATGTTCTTGTAGATATTAAATTACACAACAAACTTGAGTTTTCAAAAAAGAAAAGAGCTTCTGCAGAGCAAAAGCAAAAAATAAACAAACAAAAAACACTATCAAGAGTAAACAGACAACTTGCAGAACGGGAGAAAATATCTGCAAACTATGCATCTGAAAAAGGTCTCATAAAGCATTTGCAAGGAACTTAAGTCTCAAGAGAAAAACAACCCTATTTAGAAATGAGCAAAGAATATGAACAAACATGTTTCCAAAGAAGACATGCATGTGGCCAACAAGCATACAAAAAACAGGTCAACATTATTGATCTTTAGAGAAATGTAAATCAAAACCACAATGAGCTATCATCCAATGCTAGTCAGAATGGCTACTAAAAACTCAAAAAATAGCAAATGCTGGCGAGGTTGCATGAAAAAGGGAACACTTATACACCATAGGTCGGAGTGTAAATTAGTTCAATCACTGTGAAAAGCAGTATGGTGATTCCTCAGAGAACTAAAAGCAGAACTACCATTTGACCCAGCAATCAATCCCATTACTGGGGACATACCCAGAGGAATATAAATTATTCTGCATAAAGACACATGTGCACACACATTCACTGCAGCACTGTTCATAATAGCAAAAACGTGAATCAACCTAAATGGCCATCAATGACACACTGGATAAAGCAAATGTGGTACATACACACCTTGGAATACTATCCAGTCATAAAAACAAACAAGATCATGTCTTTTGTGGGAACCTGGATAGAGCTGGAGGTTATTATCCTTAGCAAACTAACATAGAAACAGAAAACCAAGTACCACATGTTCTCACTTATAAGTGAGAGCTAAATGATGAGAATTTATAATCACAAAGAAGGAAACAACAGGCACTGGGGTCTACATAAAGGTGGAGGGTAGGAGGAGGAAGAGGAGCAGAAAAGATAACTATTGGGTACTGGGCTTAATAGGTAGCTGATGAAATAATCTGTACAATGAACCCCCATGACATTAGTTTACCTATGTAACAAACCTTCACATGTACCCCTAAATAAAAAATAAAAGTTCAAAAAAAAAGTAAGTATTTGATAATTCATGAAAACAAAAAAAGCAACATAGCAAAACTTATGGGATAGCAAAAGCAATGCTAAGGGTGAAACATATAGCTATAAATGTATACATTTAGAAACAAGAAAAACCTCAGAACAACAATCTAACTTACAACTTGAGCTAATAAAGAAGAAATAACTAAACCCAAAGCCAGCAGAAAAAAGGAAATAATAAAAATTAGAGAGAGATAAATAAAGAGAGAATAGAAAAACAATTGTGAAAACCAATGAAACAAAAAGCCAGTTTTTCAAAAAGATCAACATAGTTGAAAAATCTCTAGCTAGAGTGACTAAGAAAAAAAGGAGAAGACTAACAGAAATTCAATCAGAAATGACATAAGAAGGGACATTATATTTGATACCACAGGAATCCAAGGGAAAATAAGAAAATACTAGGAGTAATTATATGCCAAAATTTGGACAACCCACATTAAAGGGAAAAGTTTCTAGAAACATGCAACCTACTAAGACTAAATCAAGAAGAAATATAAAATCCAAATTGACCTATTTAGTAAGGGGATTGATTCAATAATAAATTTTCCAACCAAAGGAAAGCCATAAACCTGATGGCTTCAATGGTTAATTCTACCACACATTTAAAGAAGAACTAACACCAATTCTTCCCAAAATTTTCCAAAACTTTGAAGAGAAAACATGTTCTAACTCATTCTATAAGGCTAGCATTTCCCTGATACCAAAGCCAGACAAAGACACTAAAAGGAAATAAAACTACAGGCCAATATCCCTTATAAACATTATCACAAAAGCCTTCAACAAAATACTAGCAAATTCAATTCACCAGCCTATGGAGTAGATCACATACCATGACCAAGTGAGATTTATTTCTGGAATATAACAATGGTTCAACATATGAAAACTGATCAGTGTAATAAATGACATTAGTGAAATAAAGGAAAAACAAAAAGCTAGAGGACGCTTAATACAAAGCTACAGTAATCGAAACACCTACCCAAATACCCAGTGATGTTGACATCGACTCCACAGAGCTACAGACAATATGGTGGGTGTAAGAACTAGAAGCATGAACTTGAGAAGCAGATAGCCTGAGTCTAAACCCTTTTACTAAACACAATGGAAAAAGTGTCAAAACAGTGTGGTAACAACAAACATATAGACCAATGGAATAGAATAGAGAAAATAGGATCAGAAATATGCCCTCACATATACGTGTTTTAGTTAACAAAATACCATAGACTGGGTGGCTTATAAACAACAGAAATTATTTTTCACAGTTCAGGAGTCTGGGAAGTCCAAGATCAAGGTGTCACCAGATTTGGTATCTGGTGAGTGCTTTTTGCCCGGTTCGGAGATGGCCATCTTTTTGCTATGTCCTCACATAGTGGAAAAGACAAGGGATCTCTTTTATAAAAGCATTAATCTCATCCATGAAGGCTCTATCCTCATGACCTAATCACTTTCCAAAGGCTCATCTCTTAATGCTATCACCTTGGGGGTTAGGATTTCAACATATGAATTTGAGGAGGGGGACATAAATATTTAGTCCAATGCATAGGGTCGATTGATATTTTACAAGGATGCCACGACCACTCAATGGGTAAAGGACATTTTTTTTTCAACAAAATATGTACTGGGAAAACTGGATATCTACATGCAAAAGGATGAATTTGGATCTTTACCTAACTCCCCAGAAAAGAATTAACTCAAAATGGATCAAAGACCTAAACATAAAGACCTAAAACTATAAAACTCTTAAAAGAAAACATAAAGCAAAAGCTGTGATTTGGCAATAATTTCTTAAATATGATACCAAAGGCATAGACAACAAAATAAACAAAATAGACAAAGTCGACTTTATGAACAATTTTTAAATGTTGTACATAAAAACACACTATTAACAGAGTAAAAAGGCAAACCACAAGCCAGGCAGAAATATCTGCAAATTAGATATCTGATAAGGTACTAATACCTAGAATATAAATAGAACTCTTAAACTCAACAACAAAAAACAACCAACTTTTCACCAATAGACAAAGAACCTGAAGAGACATTTTTCCAAATAACATAAACAAATGGTAAAATTGAAAAAAAATGCCCAACATCGCTAATCATTAGAGAAATGCAAATCAAAATCACATGAGATACCATCTCATACACATTAGGATGGCTATCATCAAAAAATCACAAAACAAAAAGTAGCAAGTGTTGACAAAGATGAAGAAAATTAGAACCCCTGTGCACTGTTGGTAGGAACGTAAAAGGGCACAGCCACTGTGGAAAACTGTATAGCAGTTCCTCAAAAAATTAAAAATAGAATTAGCATATGATCCAGCAATTCCACTTTTTGATATAAAATCAAAAGAATTGAAAGCAAGGTCTCAAAAAGATACTTGTATACCCATGTTTATAGCAGCATTACTCACAATTGCTAAAACATGTAAACAATCCAAGTGTCCACTGACAACAGAATGGATAAGCAAAATGTAGTACATACATATGATGGAATATCATTCAGCCTTAAAAAGGTAGGAAATTCTGACAAGAATGAATTTGATGGACATTATGCTAGATGAAATAAGCCACTCACAAAAAGACAAATACTGTTTGACTCCAGTTGCATGAGATACCTAGAGTCATCATCAAAGAGAGAAAGTAGAATAGTGGTTACTGTGAAAAAGGATTAATTGGAAGTTATTGTTTAATGGTCATAGAATTTTAGTTTTACAAGATGAAAAGAGTTCTGGAGATAAATGGTGGTGATGGTTACACAATAATAAGATGGTTGCACAACAATACCACTGAACTGTACCTTTAAAATGCTTAAGATGGCAAATTTTATGTCACATTTGCTACAAAAGAATTAAAATTGAAAATACAAATATGACTAAAATTAATAAAGCAAGTTCAAATTTCCATGAGGCATTAAAAAAAATTAGATGATTACAGCAGCAAGATTTCCTAAGTAAATAATATGAAAAGGTAACTCAGTATATCAGGAAGGACAGAAGGGACTTTGCCTTGCATACAATATATTATTTCAATGTAATATTTGCAGCAGCAGCTATGTTCCAGAAGACTTTCTAAAGTTCTGGAGTCTGGGGTAAGAAAACAGTGCAGATCTGGTGCACTAACTTGGTATAGATGATATCCAACAATTTTGCAAACATTTACTAGTTAAATAATATAAATGTGGCACTATTCTAGGACACCCCCCAATATCTGCAAAATATAGTAAAAATTGTTAATTCAAAAAAAAAACTAAAATATGTAATCACCAACAAAACAAATAAGAATCACATCTAATTGATGCAATACTTTTCAAGAACATTAACCAGTGGGAAAAAAAAAAAACAAAATTCTGGAGCTAAGCAGAGAGGCTCATTACTGCCTGGCTTAACAGAGCTCCTTTCCTTCAAACCCCACTATCACCCTCCAAAGGTTTTACTCTGAGTTGACAAAATTCTGAGAATTATCAATGATGTGACACACAGAGAAAAGAAAACTCAGTAGACAGGTCATTATTTTCTTCCTAAACACAATGGATACAAGTGATGCCAGGGAAGAGCACCCTAGTGCTGACTCTTTAAGAATGGAGGGGCCAGGGGCGGGGGCTCACACCTGTAATCCCAGCACTTTGGGAGGCCGAGGCGGGCAGATCACAAGGTCAAGACATCAAGACCATCCTGGGCAAAGTGGTGAAACCCCATCTCTACTAAAATTACAAAAATTAGCTGGGCATGGTGGTGTGTGCCTGTACTCCCAGCTACTCATGAGGCTGAGGCAGAAGAATCACTTGAACCCAGGAGGAAGATGTTGCAGTGAGCCAAGATCATGCCACTGCACCCCAGCCTGGCAACAGAGCAAGACTCTGTCTCAAAAAAAAAAAAAGGGAGGCTCCCAGGCCACCCAGAGATCAAACTCTAATGGCATCTCCTGCAGGAGAAATACAGACTCTTCAATCAGGGAATTAACATGGAACAAGACATTGCACTAAATCTCAGAGGAAAGAGCAGAGATGAGTTATTTAGACTATAGGCAAGTTCTCCACTCCCTTTGCCATTCCCTAAGGCTAAGAAAGCAAGCTGAATCCAAAATTCTTAGCCCTCAGATGGGGAGGAATAAATCTCAGATATTGTTAGAATACAAGTAGTCACTCCCACTCTATCTGCCCAGAGTGACGCAAACAGCATCAAGATGGAGAAAATGGCCTAGAGACTACACAAATATATTAGATACTGTATTATTAGTTAGGGTTTTCCAGAGAAACAGAACTTACAGGATGTGTGTGGAGAAAGAGGGACTGATTTTAAGCAACTGGCTCAGAAATTATGGGGGCTGGCAAATGCAAAATGCACACAGGTGTCTGGCAGGCTAAAAATTCCAGCAAGTTGATGTCTTCAGATCTTAAGTCCCAAGGTAGTCTGGAAACAGAATTCCTTCATCCTCAGGGGACCTCAATCTTTTTCTCATAAGACCCTCAACTGATTGGATGAAGCCCACCAACATCATGGAAGGTAATGACTTTTCTCAAAGTCTATTGATTGAAATATTAATAACATCTAAAAAAAAAACAACTTCACAACAACATGTATATTTATATAACCAAATAATTTAGCATCATAGCCTAATAAAATTGAGATAAAATATTAAGTATTACAAACAGTGTGCACACACACATACTCATCTAGAATAATAATAGTTAATATTCAATGCATGTGCTAGGTACTGTTCTTTACATTTCACATGTATTTACTCATTTAATCCCCAAAATGAAATTTATGAGGTAAAAACTATTTATTTTTGTATTTAACAGGCTAGAAAATTGAGTCAGAGAGTGCTTGAATAATTTATCCAAGACTATATGCCAGCAAATGGCTAAGTATTAAAATCGGCAGAGTTTGCTCAAAACTCATGCATTTACCATTGAAATAGAAGAAAATATAACTCAGGAAACAGAAAGCAATTCCCTCACTTCACTCTAAGAAGGTCTTAGGAACATTAGTTCAATAAAATAAGAACATACTAATAGAATAATTTAAAAATTAAATGAGATGATAAAGGAAATTACTAGTCTAGAGAACAAATTGTAGACTATGCAACATGATTATAGAAATGATAACTAAATTAGAAAGAGCAAGGCACAGAATAGACAAAAGTTGTTACTGGCATAAAAGAACTCAGATAATCTGAATGAATGCAGATAAAAAAGACAAATATTTAAAGCAATTTGGAAAAATATTATAGATATGAGATATATTATATTATTATATATATGATAATTTAAAGAAAAAGTACATAATGTTATTTCTAAAATGTCCTACTTTAGGTATAGAATTTTATAAGATTTAGGGGGATATTATGACATCTTTTTTATATTAAAATAAAAACAATAACAATAGAAGGCTAAACCAAAAACCTAAAAAGAAATACTACTAGATGTAAGATAGAAGAGAGATAGGGATTGAAGCTACACTTCTTTGAATACATAATGGTTTTTTGTTGTTGTTGATTTTTTGTTGGTGGTTGTTTTTTGTTTGATTTTTGAGACAGAGTGTAGCTCTGTCACCTGGGCAGGAGAGCAGTGGCATAATCTCGTCTCACTGCAACCTCCGCCTCCTGGGTTCAAGCGATTAACCTACCTCAGCCCCCTGAGTAGCTGGGATTTCAGGTGCCTGCCACCATGCCCAGCTAATTTTTGTATTTTTAGTAGAGATGGGGTTTCACTGTGTTGGCCACGCTGGTCTCGAACTCCTGACCTGGTGATCCACCAGCCCCAGCCTCCCAAAGTGCTGGGATTACAAGCATGAACCGCCACACAGTCCAGATGTTTTTAATATTTGAGTTTAGAATGATGTATTAGACATCATTCTAAATTTACATTTAAAAAGTGATCACTATAACTTAAGCAAAATGAACGAATGAATCTACCTGTGTAAGAGTTGGTAGCATAAACATACAAAGCACTTTTAAAGTGACTTTATAACACAGTAATATGACTGAATATACCTGGTTTGATATGCCCTAAAGATTTAAAAAAAGAACAAAATTGCCAACAAAAACTCTTAATCTGTTTCTAGTAGTGATATTGTTGATTATATTGGTATCATGTATTGGGATAAAGCTAATGAATAATCATGTTGATATCATTGGAAACTGAGATTTGGGATATGGAAAAACAGATGCAAAATAGATTCTGTTAATTAAAAACTCTATGATATCCTGATTTGAAAAGAAAGTCGGTATACATTCATGACTTTAGATACACACACACACACACACACACATTTTTCTCAGCTCTGTCCACTGAAATGATCTTGAAAGAATGAAGAACTCACTAACAATGTGCATGAAGAAAGCCCAGTTTATGATCTCTAATGATCATTTTCAATTCTAAAATTAGGGTCCCTTAGAGGAAGATTTCAGGTCTGAAGCAAAACGTACACAACTAGGACCTGAAACATTTTGTCATACCAAAAAACAAAAAGCCATCAAAGTCTGTTGGCATAAAGTCTCAGGAGTCACTTTGAAGTGTCACCTGTTGGCCAAGAATAGGTCTGAACTTCAATTAGAAGAATGCCTGCCATCAATTGAAATATAGTCAGCCCTCTGCATCCACGGGTCCTACATCTACAGATTTAACCAAATGTGGTTCATAAATATTCAGAAAAAAAATGCTTCTGTACTAAACACATACAAACTTTTTCCCTTTGCATTATTCTCCATACAATACAGTATAACAACTATTTACACTGCATTTATATTATATTGAGCATCATAAGTAATCTAAAGATGATTTAAAATAGATGAGATAATGTGCATAGGCTATATTAAATTCCACACCATATGACATCAGGTACTTGAGTATCCACAGATTTTGATACCTATAGGAGGTCCTATAACCAATCCCTATGCTTACTGACTGATGACTCTATGTCAAATGTGTTTAAATCCATGAAGTCATAATAATCCTAATTTCTTAAGTGGGTCTTATTTAAAGATGTTAATTTACCAATTCATTGTTTTTAAAATTGGCAGAGAGACATAATCAAGCATTTATTCCATCTTTCCTATATTAATAATGCCTTAGAATAACTAAATAGTTGTTGAGAAAACATGAAAGAAATGGTCCAGCTACCAAACAAATAATAAATGATAAAATCAAAACAGTACTGTTTTGAAAACATTAATGAATTAATAGATCTAGAAAATGATAGTCAATGGCTACTAACAACTCAAAAGAAGAAACAACCATATATCACGTGCTTCCTGCTGGAATGACACAACACATGTAAAGTAGCCTCATCAAAAATAAAATAAAATAGGAGAAGATTCAAGATGGCACTGTAGGAGCAGCTCAGGATTGCAGCTCCCATTGAAAGCACAGAGGGTGAGTGGATGCCACATTTCCAGATGGATCTTTATTGCCCACAGACCAGGAGATTCCCAGGTGGAGAAGCCCCACAGGTCGCCAGTGAGGCTCTTTCAGCCGGTGTGGCTGTTTGGGCTGGTGCCACAGCACAGCAGCTCTCCATACAAAATACACTGGTCTGGTTGCCCTGTTAAACTCACAATTGGAGATCTGGGAAGGCAGATTAGCCCATTCATCTGATTCAATGGGACTGAAAAATAGGGTCAGGACAGGAGATTCCCAGGTAGAGACATTGTTTCAGCCTGCGCAGTGGGTTGCCGCATGGGAAATCACACAGATCCTGGTTCCCTTTTAGCAGGTGACTGGAACACCTGGGAAAGAGTCAACCATTCAACTTAAAAAAAAAAGGGGGCTCTGAGGCAGGGAGCCAGGTGATCAGGCTCAGTGGGTCCCACGCCCATAAAAACAAACAAAAAAACAGCAATTGGAAATGCTCGGGATTGAGAGTTTCATGGCAAGCACAGCTAAATCCGGGACAGTCCACCTCTGTGGAAGAGGGGTGTCCACCATTACTGAGGCACTCCACCCCTACGGAGGTAATCTGCCATTGCTGATGCAGCCTGCCATTGCCGAGGCAACCCACCATAACAGAGAGTCCACCATCACAGAGGTGGGCCACCATTGCCAAGGCAGTTCTAACCACACCCATATAAACAGGACTGCAGGGAAATACATCCGGCAGCAGGGCAGACACCATGGCAGCAGGGTGGACCCCACAGCAGATCAGCAAAGCCTCTGCAGGTAGACAGCAACTAGACTGTCTCCTTGCTGCGCAGGACGGCCCTGAAAAAAAAAAGGCAGCAGCGCAACAGATACTCATAAAGAAAGCCCTAACTCCCCGGGACAGAGCACCTGGGGAAAAAAGAGGGGGGTTATGAGTTCTGCTGCAGGAGACATAAACGTACCTGCCTAGCAGCTCTGAATGAACAATGGAGCTCACAGCTCAGCACTTGAGCTCCTATAAAGTACAGACTGTCTCCTCAAGCATCTTCCTGACCCCCATATATCCAAAGAGTCACCTCACAAAGGACTGATCTGACTGACATTTGGCCGGCATCATTCTGGGACAAAGATAGCAGAAGAAGAAACTGGTAGCAACCCTTACTGTTCGGAAGCTGCTGCAGCTGATCCCCAGGCAAGCAGGGCCTGGAGTTGACCTCAGCAGTCCTAATGCAGAGGGGCCAAACTGTTAGAAGAAAAAGTAAGAAACAGAAATAACTTCATCATTAACAATCTGGATGTCCACTCAGAGACCCAATCTGAAAATCAGCAACTACACAGACAACAGGTGGATAAATCCACAAAGATGGGAAGAAACCAGTGCAAAAAGGAGGAAAACACCCAAAACCAGAACACCTCGCCTCCTACAAGGGATTACAACTCCTCACCAGCAAGGGAACAAAGCTGGATGGAGAATGAGTGTGATGAAATGACAGAATCAGACTTCAGAAGGTGGGTAATGAGAAACTTCCGTGAGCTAAAAGAACATGTTCTAACTCAATGCAAAGAAACTAAGAACCTTGAAAAAAGATTTGATGAAATGATAACAAGAATGGACAACTTAGAGAGGAATATGAGTGAATTGATGGAGCTGAAAAACACAACACAAGAACTTCATGAAGCATGCACAAGTTTCAACAGCAAAATTGACCAACCAGAAGAAAGGATATCAGAGGTCGAAGATCAACTCAATGAAATAAAATGAGAAGGCAAGATTAGAGAAAAAAAGTACAAAAAGGAATGAACAAAGTCTCCAAGAAATGTGGGACTATGTGAAGAGACCTAATCTACGTTTGATGGGTGTACCTGAATGTGATGAAGAGAATGAATCCAAGCTGGAAAATACTCTTTGGGATATTATCCAGGAAAACTTCCCCAACCTAGCAAGGCAGGCCAATATTCAAGTGCAGTAAATACAGAGGACACCACAAAGATATTCCTCAAGAAGAGCAACCCCAAGGCACATAATCATCAGATTCACCAGGGTTGAAATGAAGGAGAAAATGCTAAGGGCAGCCAGAGAGAAAGGTCGGGTTACCCACAAAGGGAAGCCCATCAGACTCACAGCAGATCTCTTGGCAGAAATCATACAAGCCAGAAGAGAGTGGGGACCAATATTCAACATCCATGAAGAAAAGAATTTTCAACCCAGAATTTCATATCCAGCCAAACTAAGCTTCATAAGTGAAGGAAAAATAAAATCCTTTGCGAACAAGCAAGTACTCAGAGACTTTGTCACCACCAGGCCTGCTTTACAAGAGCTCCTGAAAGAGGCACTACACATAGAAAGGAACAACCAGTACCAGCCACTCCAAAAACATACCAAATGCTAAAGAGCATCAACAAAATGAAGAATCTGCATTAACTAACAGGCAAAACAGCCAGCAAGAACCAAAATGGCAGTATCAAATTCACACATAACAATATTAACCCTAAATGTAAGTGGGCTAAATGCACCAATCAAAAGACACAGACTGGAAAATTGGATAAAAAAGCCAAAACCCATTGGTGTGCTGTATCCAGAAAACCCATCTCACATGCAAGGATACACAAAGGCTCAAAATAAAAAGATGAAGGAAGATTTACCAAGCAAATGGAGAGCAAAAAAAAGCAGGAGTTGCAATTCTCATCTCTGATAAAATAGACCTTAAAGCAACAAAGATCAAAAGAGACAAAGAAGGACATTACATAATAATAAAAGGATCACTACAACAAGAAAAGGAAATGATCCTAAATATATATAGACCCAATACAGGAGCACCCAGATATATAAGGCAAGTTCTTAATGACTTACAAAGAGACTTAGACTCCCACACAATAATAGTGGAGACTTTAACACTCCACTGTCAATATTAGACAGATCAACCAGAGAGAAAATTAACAAGGTTATCCAGGGCTTGAACTCAGACCTGGAACAAGCAAACCTGATAGATATTTACAGAACTCTCCACCCCAAATCCACAGAATATACATTATTCTCAGCACCACATCACACCTACTCTAAAATTGACCACATAATTGGAAGTAAAGCACTCCTCAGCAAATGTAAAACAACTGAAATCATAACAAACAGTCTCTCTAACCACAGTGCAATCAAGTTAGAACTCAGAATTTAGAAACTAACTCAGAACCACACAGCTTCATGGAAACTGAACAACTGGCTCTTGAATGTTGAATGAATAAACAATGAGATGAAGGCAGAAATAAAGAAGTTCTTCGAAACCAATGAGAACGAAGACACAACATACCAGAATCTCTGGGACACATTTAAAGCAGTCTCTAGAGGAAAATATATAGCAACAAGTGCCCACATGAGAAGAGTGGAGAAATCCAAAATTAACACCCTATCGTCAAAATTGAAAGGGCTAGAGGAGCAAGATCAGAAAAACTCAAAACCTAGCAGAAGACAAAAAACAACTAAGATCAGAGCAGAACTGAAGGAGATAGAGACACAAAAAACCCTGCAAAAATTCAATAAATCCAAGAGCTGGTTTTTTGAAAAGATCAACAAAATAGACAGACCACTAGCCAGATTGATAAAAAATAAAAAAGAGAGAGAGAGAGAGAATAACCAAATAGATGCAATAAAAAATGATAAAGGGGAAATCACCACAGATTCCACAGAAATTCAAACCATCATCAGAGAATATTACAAACAACTCTATGCACATAAACTAGTAAACCTTGAAGAAATGGATAAGTTCCTTGACACTTGCATCCTCCCAAGCCTAAACCAGTCGAAACAATGAATAGACCAATAACAAGGTCTGAAGTTGAGGCAGCAATTAAGAGCGTACCACACTAAAAAAGCCCAGGTCCAGATGGGTTCACAGCTGAATTCTACCAGACACACAAAGAGGAACTATTACCATTCCTTCTGAAACTATTCCAAATAATCCAAAAAAAGGGAATCCTTCCAAAATCATTTTATGAGACCAACATCATTCTGATACCAAAACTCCACAGAGACTCAACAAGAAAAGAAAACTTCAGGCCAATATCCATGACGAACATAGATGCAAAATCTTCAATAAAATACTGGCAAGCTGCTTGCAACAGCACATCGAAAAGCTTATCCACCATGATCAAGTAGGATTAATCCCAGGAATGCAAGGCTGGTTCAACATATGGAAGTCTATAAACATAATTCACCACATAAACTGAACCAAAACCAAAAACCACATGATTATCTCAATTGCCACAGAGAAGGCATTTGACAAAATTCAACAGCCCTTTATGCTAAAAACCCTCAATAAACTCCGTATTGATGGAACGTATCTCAAAATAATAAAAGCTATTTATGACAAACCAACAGCCAATATACTGAATGGGCAAAAACTGGAAGTGTTCCCTTTGAAATCTGGCACTAGACAAGGATGCCCTCTCTCACCACTCCTATTCAATATAGTACTGGAAGTTGTAGCCAGAGCAATCAGGCAAGAAAAAGAAATAAAGGGTATTCAAATAGGAAAGGAGGAAGCCAAATTGTCTCTATTTGCAAACAACATGATAGTATATCTAGAAGACCCCATCATCTCAGCCCAAAAACTCCTGAAACTGATAAGCAACTTCAGCAAAGTCTCAGGATACAAAATCAATGTGCAAAAATTACAAGCATTCCTATACACCAAAAACAGACTGAAAGAGAGCCAAATCAAGAATGAACTGCCATTCACAATTGCTACAAAGAGAATAAAATACCTAGGAATACAACTAACAAGAAAGTAAAGGACCTCTTCAAGGAGAACTATAAACCACTGCTCAATGAAATAAGAGAGGACACAAACAGATGGAGAAACATTCCATGTTCATGGTTAGGAAGAATCAATATCATGAAAATGGCCATACTGCCCAAAGTAATTTACAGATTCAACGCTAACCCCATCAAGCTACAAATGACCTTCTTCACAGAACTGGAAAAAACCACCTTAAACTTCATATGGAACCAAAAGAGAGCCCACATAGCCAAGTCAATTCTAAGTAAAAAGAACACAGTGGAAGGCATCACACTACTGGACTTCAAACTTTACTACAAGGCTACAGTAATCAAAACAGCATGGTACTGGTACCAAAACAGAGATATAGACCAATGGAACAGAACAAAGGCATCAGAGGCAATACAACATATCTACAACCATGCAATCTTTGATAAACCTGACAAAAACAAGCAATGGGGAAAGGATTCCCTGTTTAATAAATGCTAGACCCCTTCCTGACCCCTTACCCTAAAATTAACTCCAAATGGATTAAAGACTTAAACATAAGACCTGGCACCATAAAAACCCTAGAAGAAAATCTAGGCAAAACCATTCAGGACATAGGAGTAGGCAAGGACTTCATGACCAAAACACCAAAAGCATTGGCAACAAAAGCCAAAATAGACAAATGGGACATAATCCAACTCCACAGCTTCTGCATGGCAAAAGAAACAGTCATTAGAGTGACTCGGCAACCAACAGAATGGGAAAAAGGTTTTGCAGTTTACCCATCTGACAAAGGGCTGATATCCAGAATTTACAAAGAACTAAAACAGATTTACGAGAAAAAAACAAACAAGCCCATTCAAAAATGGGCAAAGTATATGAACAAACACTTTACCAAAGAAGGCATACATGAGGCCAACAAACTTATGTGCATCATCACTGGTCATTAGAGAAATGCAAATCAAAACTACATTGAGATACCATCTCACGCCAGTTAGAATGGTGATCATTAAAAAATCTGGAGACAGCAGATGCTGGAGAGGATGTGAAGAAATAGGAGCACTTTTACACTGCTGGTGGGAGTGTAAATTAGTTCAACCATTGTGGAAGACAGTGTGGCGATTCCTCAAGGACCTAGAAATTGAAATTCCGTTTGACCCAGCAATCCCATTACTGGGTATATATCCAAAGGACTATAAATCGTTCTACTATAAGGACACATGCACACGAATGTTCATTGCAGCACTGTTTACAATAGCAAAGACCTGGAACCAACCCAAATGCCCATCGATGATAGACTGGACTGGGAAAATGTGGCACATATACACCATGGAATATTATGCAGCCATCAAAAACGATGAGTTCGTGTCCTTTGTAGGGACATGGGTGAACCTGGAGAACATCATTCTCAGCAAACTGACACAAGAACAGAAAATGAAATACCACATGTTCTCACTCATAGATGGGTGATGAACAATGGGAACACATGGACACAGGGAGGGGAGCACTACACACTGGGGTCTATTATTCAGGGGAATAGGGGAGGGACAGCTGGGGAGGGCAGTTGGAGAGAGATAGCATGGGGAGAAATGCCAGATATAGGTGAAAGGGAGGAAGGCAGCAACTCACACTGCCACATGTGTACCTATGCAACTATCTTGCATGTTCTTCACATGTACCCCAAAACCTAAAATGCAATAAATAAATAAAATAATAAAGCATACAGAGGATCAAACTTCTAGATCTAACTACCAATTAATAGAAAACAATCAAAACATAGAAACAAATTAAAAGGCAATCAGCAAACTCCAGAATACAGTATACTCTCTTGACCTATTTTATCAATAAACTACAATAGAGAGAGAAAGAGAAGAGTAAGTTACACATTCAGGGAGATTTAAGAAACATGCAATAGACTGAATGTTTTTATCCCTCCAAAATGCATGTGTTGAAATTCTAACCCCTAAGGTTATGGTATTAGGAAGCAGGATCTTTGGAAGGTAATTAGATCATGAGGGTGAAGCTCCTATGAATGAAATCAGTGTCCCGATAAAAGGGGCCTTAAAGAGCTCTCTCACTCTGTCTGTCATGTGAGGATATAACAAGGAGACAATAATAATAGTCTGTAACCTGGAAGAGGGCCTTAACCAGAACCCTCTTCTGGTTATGGTGTCATGCGGACACCATAATCTCAGACTTCCAAACTTCAAAACTGTGAAAAATAAATTTATGTTGTTTATGTCACCCAGTCTTACAGCAGGTTGAACTAACAAAACCAATTGTAATATATGGACAACATTATAATTCTGATTTCAACTGGTAAACTGTGTGGGGAGGAATTAAGAGGCAATGAGAAACATTGGAATGCTAACTGGATATTTAACATAAGGAAATATTTTATGTTGTTTTAGGTGGGATAATGGCATGGTTATGTTTTTATTTCTTTAATCCTTACCTTTTATACAGACATGCTGAAATATTTACAGTTGAAATGATGAAATGTTTGGGATTTTCTTTTTTTTTTTTTCAAAATAATCTGAGTGCAGAAGAAACTGGAAGGGTGGTAGATGAAACATGAAAATTATTTCAAGTGGATGATTCTCTCTACTTTTGGACATGCTTATAATTTTCCATATAAAAAGTTTTGAAAATAATAAAAAATAAAATGCTCACATTGTGAGGCTAAGGCCTAAAGAAATGAGAAATGCATGAGAATTTCCAAATTCAGGGTTATTTAAGAAAGAACAACATATATTAGAGAGAAAAAATTACTTGAGTTACAAAAATTTATTTCCTTTATGCAATTTACTAAAAAAAATTATAATTGAAAAATATAATACTTTACAAGTAAAGAGAAGAAAATAACTCCACCAAAGATGCTACATCATCTAATTCATTTAGAGATCAGTGTCTGCCAGGCACCCACAGGCTCATGGAAAGCTGTGGTTTCTGTACAAATGCTATTTGTCTAATAATTTCATGCTGTTAATGATGGCCCTGTTAGTATCTTCACTACTCTTACTTTCATAGAAAGGAGAAACATGATTTGTAGAGCCCTTTAGTGACAAGAGTGAGGATCCTGTACACTATGTTGCTGGTTTCCTAGTCTTCATTAAGAAAGTGTAGGAGAGAAGCAGAAAAAAAAACATGTCCTGTTCCAACCCCTGCTCCTGGATGTGGTAAGGAAGAAGACTTAGCCAGCTTGGAACGAAATAAATCATACACACGATGCCATGTTTAAATTCCCCTTTCTCCAAATAAAATCAATCTGCTTCCATCTTCCAGAATACTGTGAGACCAAACATCTTTTTGAAATGCTAAGGAAATTCACGTTGATTTGGGAGAGGGATGTTCTGGTCATAGAAAGATGCTGTGTCTCAGAAACACATATTCTTAAGCTAGAAATAGAGGGGAAAATAATGCTTCCCGTATCCCCCCTCCACTGAAGTCCTCCTTTCTTAGCCTGATTTCTACGAAATGTCTTAATGCCTACAGTTATTTGGCCACCCTCAAAAGTGCAACTTATCCTGACGTCTAAAGGGACGGAAAAGTTACGGAAGTCCAAGGAATGAGTCACTTTGCTCAAACTTGATGAGTAATCTCAGGTGTCTTGAAACCAGTTCGGAAGGAAAGGGGAGGGGGTATCAGATCTGCAGACGGAAGCAGGCCGCTCTGGATTGGATGGCGAGACCTCGATTTTCCTAAAATTGCGTCATTTAGAACCCAATTGGGTCCAGATGTTATGGGCATCGACGAGTTACTGTCTCGGAAACTCTCAATCACGCAAGCAAAAGGAGAGGAGGCGGCTAATTAAATATTGAGCAGAAAGTCGCGTGGGGAGAGTGTCACGTGGGTCTGGAGGCTCCAGGAGCCTGGGATAAATACCGCAAGGCACTGAGCAGGCAAAAGAGCGCGCTTGGACCTCCTCCTTTCCCGCCGCAGCCACCGAGAGTGCGGAGCGACCAGCGTGCGCTCGGAGGAACCCGGCGTCCTGCGGGACTGTCCGTTGCAGTAAGTGCCCGCGCCGTTCCGGCCGCAGCTGCCGGGCTCACCCCGCTGCGCATCTGTCCGAGGTGGCCGCTCTGGGTGCGCGCTGCGGCGAGGGGCAGTGGGGAAACTGGCTTCCCAAACGCCAACGCCCCTCTTTGTCTTCCACCTGCAGAGCCTTCCGGTTTGAAGGTGTGGGTTGGTGGGTTTGGGGGCTGGGGGAGTTGGGTTTCAGGGAGAAGAAGGTTGGAGAATCTTTGGGGCACGATTATCTTGCCTAACGGGTACAGGCGAGACTTTAGTCCTTATGTTTTTGATCTTGGCTCGTCCGTTGTGGGGCAGAAAATTCTGCTGCCCTAACTCTCGGATAACCACCCCTAATAGATACATTTTTTCTCTCCTTGGTCTCTTCTCCCTACCCCTTCCCAGATATCCAACATGAAAATCCTCGTGGCCTTGGCAGTCTTTTTTCTCGTCTCCACTCAGCTGTTTGCAGAAGAAATAGGAGCCAATGATGATCTGAATTACTGGTCCGACTGGTCCGAAAGCGACCAGATCAAGGTGAGGCCCCTTCCCAGGACGGCCCACAGCATTCTCCCTGAGCTAGGGAGCTGTCACCTTCCCAGGCAACAGTACCCTAGTTAGCCTGGCAGACCCCGCAACCGCGACGAGAGGCAACGGATGCGTGCGGGAGGATGGAAAGGGGCGCTATTTGTCGGGTTCCTCGTGGGATTTTGAGCCCACGATTCAAGTTTCTTCCCGAGGGCTGCACCGTCCGGCCCAGAAACTCCCTGAAGCAGGGATGCCCTCCCGGATGAGCCCGAGATCCTCACAAGGCGGGAAATCTCATGAGGTTTCATCCCCCGGGAACGGGGATTTCGGGGGCTCCGGTCCAACTGCGCTGCCCGAGCGTCTGGGCAAGGGAAGAGGAGGGCGCCTTGGTCGCGGGCAGCAGCAGGCACACGCGCGAGCTGCAGGGGCATTGGAGGGCCGGAGGCGGGAGGGAAGTTAATTTCCTGCCTTCGCATTTGTTTTGCGAACCTGAGGACGTAGCTTCAAGTGTCGGTTTAGAAACTTGTAGGCTACTGGCGCTGGGGAGCGCGCCTCGGGAAAACGGCGAAAGTCGTCTGTAAAGCGTCATCACCCTTCCCCACCGCAGCCCCAACCCCAGATCACACACACCTGTGTGCACTTAGGGCGGTAAGGACTCTCCAAAGCCGGCACCGAGACAAGACGGAGTCAGGTGGCTGCGCGGCAGATGAGCGCAGGTCCCCAGGCTAGGAGGAAAGAGCGGAAAGCGCTCTAGGCTTGAAGACGCCGCGCCAGCTGCTAATTCGGCCTGGCAGGCTTGGGGGAGCAGGACGCGAGTTCGGAGAGTAGGGGCGCAGAGAGGGAGCGCCTCGGGAGGGACCCCGCTCAGCCCGAGCGTGGGGAAGGCTGCCTCCCCCCGCATTGGGGCCGGAGTACCGCGGGAAGGGCTCGGTTTGCTGGGAGCCTCGCTCCGGTTGCCTTACACGCCCTTTGTCCGTGCTTCTGTCCCCCAGGAGGAACTGCCGGAGCCCTTTGAGCACCTTCTGCAGAGAATCGCCCGGAGACCCAAGCCTCAGCAGTTCTTTGGATTAATGGGCAAACGGGATGCTGGTGAGATGGGCGACCGTCCCTAGGTCTCTTGGGCAGCCCGCCCTGTCTGCTCACTCCTTCCCGGGGTACCCTAGGGTCTCTCTCTCTGAGTAGAGATTTCCACTCCAAGAGAGGTGTAATTCCCCAGGCGCGACACTGGCCCACACCGCGCCAAGGCACGCACTGGCCCGCTGAGGGAGGGAAGGATCTGGTTCGCAAGCCTCACTCTATTCGAGTGAAGCGCTCCCTTGACTAAAGATCCAAACTGACAAAGGGAAGGCACGGGCCTCCGGGAGAAAGTAGTGCGAATGATCCAAGTGCATGTGGAACAGGATTTTATAGCATTCTCTGAGGTGAGGGTAGATTTGTCTTGGGATAGAAATATTGTTTCCTTGAATTCATCGCACCATCGGTGGAACATGTAGTTAATGACAATTCATCTCTTGTCAGATTCCTCAATTGAAAAACAAGTGGCCCTGTTAAAGGCTCTTTATGGTAAACATTCCTATAAATCTTTATTTTACTATTGTGAAAGCACATGTAGGAAAGTGAAATAAAATATTTTGTGGGCTGAAATACAGGATCTGGATCATGCCTGTTTAATAAAGAGATGCATTTGCTTACCCTCTCTCTCTCAGTCTCTCTCCCTCTCTCTCTTCCCCCGCTCCCTCTATCCCTCCCCCTCCCTCTCCCTCTCCCTTTCCCTCTCTCCTTTTCACTCTCTCTCCCTTTCCCTCTCCCCTTTTCTTCCTCCCTCCTTCTCTCTCTCTCTCTCTCTCTCTCTCTCTCTCTCCCTCTCTCTCTCTCTCTCTCTCTCTCTCTTTCTTTGTGTGTGTGTGTGTGTGTGTGTGTGTGTGTCTCTTTCTCTCTCTCCCTCTGAATGGGTGCTCAGCCTTGAAGGTGGGAGATGTTACAGTCTTACAGTTAATAAGAGGCCTCAAAAGTCTCATAGTCCTATGTTGAATCCCATAGAGGGCACTTAATAAAATTCCATTAGTTTGTTTAAATATTTAGTTTTTATGATTAAATAATTTGTTTAGCATTTACGATTCTGCTTTATTCCTCAGGATAATAGAAAATGTTACATATTTTGAGAATCAAATTATCTTATAAGAGATATAATGTAGCATCTTTAGAAACAAATCTATGTGTTTGCTAATTTTATCTTTCTTCTAGGCCATGGCCAGATCTCTCACAAAAGTAAGTTCAAAATTTTTTTGACATTTATCAAATTTAAATGTAAAATTAGATTGAATTCCACTTTATTTATCTTAGCTTATTTTCTATCATAACCTTAGGACTTAATAGGTTTAATGAAGACAATATAAGAATGGGGGAGATTCATATTACATCCAGAACATGATTGTTTAAAGCTGTGTTGTTTAGACATATTGTACTTATCAAAAAGATGTATTATATTAAAAAAGAAAAAAGAAAAAAGTCTTCTAATTCCCTTAAATTGTTAGTTTTAGATAAGAATTTCAACCCTAAGATTAGAAATCCTCCATACATATTTCTTCCCACCCACTAAGCTTACCTTCATTGTTAAACAAACAAACAAATAAAAACCACGAAAACCCCACAAGCATTGGTAGGCATCTTCTAACTCATGTTAGTATGCTTGCTCCAATAATGATGTCATTTAATTAGGGTCATCCAGCAGCCAATTAAATGGAATGAGTGAGTGAATATGAGTAGAGAATCCATACTAAAAATAAAGATGGGTGGAGATGCAGTTTTTTAATCCCATAATTGAATGGGAAAACTCAATCAGTAAAACATTTCTTAGGGCAGAAAAGATGGCAAAATTGTGGTAACTGAAGGTCATTAGATTTGTTTCTCAGTGGAACCAGAGTTGACAAGAAGTCGTAAGGGTCCATCTTCATCATACTGTCCATGCATGTACCCTGTCTTGGATTTGGTTCATTGTGTGGTAGAGCAGGCCACATTAACATAGCAGCTCTATTCTCAACCATTAAAATAAAAACCAAGATAAATTCTCTCCCTAGCATTAAAATAGTAGTCTTTTCCAAAGTGTTCATCTTTGAAAAATAAATAAATAGTATTCATATTTACTTTCTAAGGATTTGACTTTGAAGGGAATTATATATAGAAACTTCTGTGTGATAAAAAAAATGTGTTCTATTCATGTCAAAACTAATGCACTTTTCTGAAAGCAGTATCCTTTAAAACCCAATAAAATAAAAACATTGACCTTTTAGAAGATTATAATCATCAAGGAAAGGAATCTGATTTAATTAAGGTCTACTTGCTGAGAAGTGCAACTTTTCAATAACACAAGAAAATATGCTTGAATATTTCACTCTCACACAAATGTGAAATTGACTTCCTAAAAAATCAAAGCTAGGTCAAATAACAACAATATTTTATATAAAATAGTTTTAAAAACCTTATATCACAGATAAAATATAATATGAATAAAAAGTTCTTGCTAATATTAAATGTAGAATTGAGAAAAGTGCTTTTATTATATTGTTTTAGTGTAATTTATAAAACTTTTAAGGTATCTTTACTAAGTCTCATCAAAACTTGAAGTAGATACATATTTGTTATACAGACATATATTCAGAAGCTTGCTTTGTTCTAGTTATAATAGTTTGTTTACTCAAAGATATACATATTAAAATACCCCTAAATGTATTTTTCCAGGGCATAAAACAGATTCCTTTGTTGGACTAATGGGCAAAAGAGCTTTAAATTCTGGTATGTATGAAATCATGACTGAAAATGAAGAGTATCTCAAATCTACTTCTACTATTTTTTTCTAAGACATAGTTTTTAAAATATTAAAAAGGAGTAGCAGATATAAAAATGGGTATTTATGGTAAAAAAAAATTCTATTATAACCATAAATGGCTTTATAGCTGATTAAGCTAATATCTGTCTATTTCTCTCAAATCACCATCCTTACAAGTGTCTGCCTCATTTAATCATTACCCAACCTGAATTTTTGGGTTAGTCCTATCCTCTTTCCTGTAGATCTGTTAAATAACTCTTGTTTAACCTTACTGAACTACGGTGGAGTGGGGAGTACAGGGAAGAATGAGGCTAATTTTCACTTGTTATCAAAGTAATTTGAAAGTTTTACAAGACATTACATCTGGCACTCTCCAACACAAAAATAAATAAATTCACAAAATAAATTCTTTATACAAATTACTTGCTCTTTATGAAGTTGTAGAAATTCAAAATCTAAACATCCTAATGGATGTTGGAGAGGATGAGAGTGATATGGTTTATTCCACTACTTTCAAAAAGGAACACAAGTAAATATCCTTGAGTGTTCTGGCTATAAACCCCTTACAGAAAGGAAGCCACAATTCTCATTTTAATTCTGACAACTCTTTCATATGATATAAAGACTGCAGGTTTTCTTCTCTATAATTTCCATCTTTTTTGTAAATATCACATATGTATATCTGAAAATCATTATTAATTAACTAATTCATCACACTGATATCAAGATAAATAACCCCTATATCATTTTAATAGAATCTCACTTTTTGCTAAGACCTTATAGCTCTTAGCTCTTGGGCTTCTTGGAAAAGCTATTTAAATTCTATTTTGCCTTCAGTGAAAATAGAATTAAAATACTAAACATGTAATTAATTAGAAAGTAATCACCAGCTGTCTTACCCATTTAGAATATTTCTAGTTTCTAGACAATCTATAAGATTAATTCTTAATTGTCTGGATCCTAGCAAAAATAATTATTTTAGTGTTTTTTAATAGACATTTTTTTCTTTATTGGAAAATATAAGACTTGGGTACATCAAATAAAACTGATTTCTATGGGGCAAAAATCAAAACCCATAATAGAAAAAAAAAGTTAACACAATCTGGGCTACCACAGAAGCCAGAGAATAAATTCATATAATTGAAAAGTTCTAGGTGCTTCATAATTGACCTTTTCATAGAAAATATCCAATAAATTTGGAATTTGTAGTTCTTGGTGTTGAAGTCCACGGGACAAGCTAGCCTAGTGTTTTTATTGGGTCTTCAATTTCTACATAGACACTACCTTTGCATTCTGTCACCAGTCATTTAGGGCTGCTGAAGTGTAAGAAATTATCAATGTGCCTTCACGAAAAACTCGTGATTGTTTTATTAATACATATTATCTTCCCACTTTTGGACATAAATTTAAACCACAATGGCTTTTATTTGTATCAGTACATACCAGTCATCACTTAACTGTAGTTTTCTTGATAATCATATTAGTCATCAAGTTTCCATTTCCAGAATTAGTATAGGTTTCAGAATATGCTTAACTTTACAAATAATATAGATGTTATACAAATTAGAACAGATTAAGTGCTATTAAATGTACTTAAAATAATAAATAATCATAGGTAATGATAAATAGAATCACTGTAATGAATCAGGATCAATTTGTAACTAAATCTTTGTTCCTCCATTTTAGTTAAGAAAATATAAATAGATAAAAAATGAGCAAAAATGTGATCTGATCCGCAGTGAATCAGGGATCTTTTCATATACCTCACTGAGGCGAGGTTATCACAGCCTTAATCTACAGCCATCTGATCCTTACCCACTCATGGTCAGAGACCTCTTTGACAATCTGATAAATCTAGATGCTCTTTCCCAGAGAAACCATCAGCTCGTACACTCAAAAGTTTATATCAGGCTTCAGAGGATTCAAAGACCACGTAAAGGACATTATGTTCCAGCTAAATCACTAGTCTGTCTTTCGTTAGTTGACATTAGCTTTCATCTCATTTCTCTGAGGCACAGAGTCATGTTACCTAAAGCTTGTCAGAGACTGAACTTGGGCTATTCATCCTGTTCCTAATATAATCAAACCAGATTGAGAAATAAACTGTTTCCTTCCTTCGAGCCCGTCCAGTGTGGGGCTCAGACTGTTCTGCCTCAAAAGTGCATACTTAATTGATATAAAATATTCAGCTTATTGTTAACCTAACTTAAAGGATAGTTGGTTGTTTAAGACCAGTATTAAAAGAGGGAAGTGATAACGATGGTGCCTTTACCTGCCTTAAACCTCTTCTCACTAGGGAAAACTTCTTAGAGTAGCACCTATTATTCCTACAGATTCTTCACAGATCTTTCCACTGTTTCTGTTTAAATTCAGTATTTTATACAAGCCATACTAAATTTCAAAAAGCATAGTAGTTCTACTATAACATATGTCTAATTCTGTAAGGTTAAGATGATGAAAAATATCCCTAGATACTTTGATAACAATAGTCTGATTTTTACCACTTTGTGGTTACAGATTCCTTTGAAGTTATATATAATACACAATTTTGGCATTTTTTTTTCCAGATAATATGTTTAAATTACTTGGTAGCTATATGTTAAATACCTTTAGAAACAATAATTAATCCTCACAGGCCTCTCAGGTGCTCGTGAAAAGTTAAACAGTGTAGGATTTACATGGATCAACTGACTCACCTATGGTAAATGAGCTGTTTTTAATCTGGAGGACAATTCGTCACTGGGAGGTATCCACAAGGGACGAAGAGACCCCCACACAATTAGATGCCCCTTGAACAGAGATCAGCAAACTTTTTCTGAAAATAAACAGATCATAAATATTTTAGGCTTTGTGAGCCACGTAATCTCTGTTGCAACTACCCAAATCTGTTATTTTAGGCCAAAGCAGCCATAGAAAATATGTAAGTGAATGAGGGTGTCTGTATTCCTATAAACCTATTTACAAGAGCAAATAGTAGTCTGGATTTGACCCATGGTCTCTGCTAGAATAAAAATCCCACATTTCATTTTTTTCCTACTAATATTCCTGGTGATTTTAGGCATTTTTCCTTTCTATAATTCACTGTATTTGCCACTGCTTGAGAAAGCTGCTGAGAATCAACACTGGAAAATATTGGGGAAATAAGCTTTGGGGGCACCAACTATATGATGAATGACAAAAGAAACTGAGTTCTGGTGGTTAGATCATTTCCAATCAGAATAGAGACCGGGGCAGGATTGGAAGATGTGCAAATAGCATTCCTAGAAATACTTCCATAGAGGGGAAAATGTTATTATGAGTTTAAAATAAATTACTATATGCCCTGACTTTAGTTGTTTAACTCTCTCAGTGAATTCACTTAAAAAACATTTTACCTCCTCTTGTTTTCAGTGGCTTATGAAAGGAGTGCCATGCAGAATTATGAAAGAAGACGTAAATAAACTAACGTTATTTATTCAGCTTCATTTGTGTCAGTGGGCAATGAAAGGTAAAATACGACATGCACAATGAGGAATAATTATTTATTTAACAATTGTTTGGGGTTGAAAATTCAAAAACTGTTTATTTTTCATATTGTGCCAATATGTGTTGTAAATGTGTGCTTTAATTCCAGTATAACTCCCTTAAAAAAGAAATAAGTGGTTATTTCTCAACAAAGCACAGTGTTCAATGAAATTGTAAAACCCTGTCAGTGATACGGTCCCTAAAGAAAGAAATCATTGCTTTGAAGCAGTTGTGTCAGCTACTGTGGAAACGGAAGGAAACTCCTGATAGTTTTGTGCTTTTCCTATTTGTTTTCATGGTGAAAATGTACTGAAATTTTGGTATTACACTATATTTGTATCTCTGAAGCATGTTTCATGTTTTGTGACTATATAGAGATGTTTTTTAAAAGTTTTAATGTGATTCTAAGGTCTTCATTTCATTGTATGATGTGTTGTGATAGCTAACATTTTAAATAAAAGAAAAAATATCTTGAAGATTTTTGTCATATTCTTTTATTAAAATTTATGTCCAATTAGCAATCTTTCCTTTAATAGATATGTTCCAAGCAGTTTTGTCTAAAATGAAATTTCTCTCTCACACACATACTTTTTTTTGCTAAATCATTTGTCATAAGATCATTTATGAAAAACATAATTGCATTTTGAATTCCAAAGAGTAAAGGCTAAGTTCTGGTTATATATGTCTTTGATTCATTTTTACAAATAGGATAATAATCCATTTCAAAGGTGTATTTCACTGATTATTTTCTCGTTGAGTAAAACATTAGCTCACTACCATTTTAGCCCTGCTCAGAGCCCAGGTATAAATGCATCAGTGCATGAGGTTCACTAGAATTAAGATAGCAAATCAAATGCTCAAAACAACTGTCAGAAGATGATACCGAAAGATGAGGTGCTAGTAATAGGACATTGCCCTCACAACAAAAATAAGAACTCCTTTCCAGCATTTCTAAGGAGTGCCTGTGAATTGCTAACAGCCATAACACTCTCTCTGTCTGGCAGAAGCACATGCATTAGGAATAAATACTGAGCGTTGAGAGGGAGGTTCGTGCATTTTTATTGATAAGTGTCCTTGGAATCATTCTCTGATTGCATAGAGCATGTGAAGTATTGACCAGGGGCAAAACAATGCAGACAAGCACTGTTCAGTGAAGTAAAAAAAATGAATTTAGCCTGGATGGGTGACTAGGAGCAACAGAACTATTTGTAGGATAGAAGAGCTAAAGCATATTTTAACATTTATATTTTCAATTAAATAGTTTAAAAAAACTCCAAGTCATATTCCGTATTATACAATATACCTAAATATGAAAAGAATATGTCATGGCAAGCAAAAGGGGGAAAACCAGAGTCATCCCCTGGAGCCCCACTCCCCAACAGCAATATTTAACACTCTATTGAATAATAATTATAATAAATACTCATCATTACTTAAAATTACATATGTACTTAATCGCTCAATGACAGAAATACTATCATCATTATTATCATTTTACAGATGAGGTTATGAAGCTTGAATAAATGCCGGGGTCAGAGATTATAATATAATAGGAGTCAGGACTGGAAATAAACTGGGAAAGAAATAGAGTAAATTACTATCCAACAATGACATTGATTAAACATATATTAAAACAACAGAATATTATACAGTCATTTAAAGTGGCATCATGGTGTATTTAATAATGTGGAACAACATATAAGGTATGTTGTTAGACACAAAGCAGTATTTGTGTTATATACATGTATGCTGCAGTTTTTCTGCATAGCTGGTGTAGCAAGAGGAACACTTTTAGTGGACAAGCACATGGGACTCAATGTCATACTACTCAGGTTTGAATCTTGGCACTATCATGTTATGAATTGCCTTATAAAGATGGGCGAGTCCCTTAAATTTCTTTGCCTTATTTTCCTCATCAGTCAGGTTAGAATAACACTAGTAGTCACTACATGGCATTTAGCTGAGGGTTCGGTCAAATAATGCAAGTAAAGCTTTGAACACAATCTCTCACACACAGTGAGTGTTTAGGGAATGTTACCTGTTCCCATTGTAAGCTACTGTTCAAAATTCCAGTGTGAAAATTAGTTCTATATTTTAGCCATAAAAAATTTTTATAGGTACCAGACACACTGAACAAGCAACAGCATGGGGTGGCATTTAAATCTTTGCCTTGGCCGGGCGCGGTGGCTCACGCCTATAATCCCAGCACTTTGGGAGGCCGAGGCAGGTGGATCACAAAGTCAAGAGATCGAGACCATCCTGGTCAACAAGGTGAAATCCCGTCTCTACTAAAAATACAAAAATTAGCTGGGCATGGTGGTGCCCCCCTGTAGTCCCAACTACTCGGGAGGCTGAGGCAAGAGAATTGTTTGAACCCAGAAGGCGGAGGTTGCGGTGAGCCGAGATCACGCCATTGCACTCCAGTCTGGGTAACAACAGCGAAACTCCATCTCAAAAAATAAATAAATAAATAAATCTTTGCCCCACAAATATATAAACCCAGGCTCTATCACAAATTTGCAGTGCTTTGTGCTGTTCATTGCTGCACTAGATAGTCCCCATGGCCCCTTCCCACTCAGAAATTCCCTAAATCTCCGTGGCATGATCCCACAGTGCTGCATAAAGACATGCATTGGCCAGACTTCACTCCTGCCTGCTTTCCATCTAGGCCCAGAAACCCAGCGGCAATGCAAATAGAAAAAGGGAGAGAAACATCAGTTTAAGTTTCTGCTCAAAAAATTATTATTACTTTCTCTAACTAAAGTAAATTATTTTCACCTATATTCTTTCTTATTTTATTCTGTCATGAAACAGCAAAAAGACCGAACTATATAAAGTTAACCTGTACACATTATTGCTTTGGTTTTTCTATGTTTTGTTTTTGTTTTTGCATTGGTCAGGGCCCAGGTCAAAAATAAATTACTCTCAAGCTAATTTGAGGAGGGGTTAATAAAGGAACTAGTTACAAAGATATGGGCAGCATGAAGAGACGCTAGTAATGGTATACGGTTCTCCATGCTACATCCTTGGGAGCAACAGCTACCCCTAGGCCAGAAGAATTAAGGTGAGGAAGTGAGGGTCCCTGTATTCAAAAGGCTGCCTGATGGCAGTTGTCTTCAGTAAAAGGGTGGAGCTAAAACAAGGTGTTCAGGTATGGGTGGGAGAAGGAGAATGGAATGACCAGGGAATAAATATCCCATCCTCATTGCCACCCAGCTGTCTGATCTCCTGTCAGTACCTCCCACTGGGCAAACCTAACTGGAAAACAGAAGAGTAGAGGCCCTTGAATACTGTCTACACAGGTAAGCAGCATCAGGGCTCTTAAGCAGGTGGAGAAAGCTGACAGGTGCATTGGTGGGTGGGGCAGAGGAGGAGGAAGGACGATATTCAACACAAGTGTACTCTCTTATCTTGAATCAAAGGGAAATTAATGAGCAGAAATTCAAACAAAGGAAAGTACAGAGTAGCAATAAAAGTCCTTCTCTATATCCCCAGGGATACACTCTCACATGGGTCCATCCAAACAGACAAAAATAAAAGTATCTTGTTTCAATTTGAGCACATGCTGAAATCTCTCCTTCTAACCCCAAATCATTACCTGTTCCCATTGTAAGCCACTGTTCATTAAAAAATGATTTTTAAAGGTATATTTTTTGGGGAATTAATAAGCATGCTGGGATTTGTACAAAACATAGGAAAGATTTTTATATAAAGAATTGTTCCAATTAAGAGAAGGTATGGGGGCTGTATTAATAGTGAGACAGGATTCAGGTACTGCAAGACTGAAGCTAAGGTTCTAGCAGCTGTTATGCCATTTGGATGTGGCAGGAAAAGTGAGGAGAAAGAGGTGTGGGCCCAGATCTTACTAGGGTCAGTGAAATAAATTCAGTCATTCACCTTCTTTCACAAATTAAGGGCATATTCACACAGATAAGACCTTAGAAAGTTTACACACACCTTCTTTGAAAAAATTACTAAAGACATATTTCAGCAAGAAGAAAACTAAATCTGGGAGGAAATAATTACAAGAAATATGATGAGCGAAGTAATCACTTAAAAAATATTGCTAAATTGAAGTAGTTATATATGTGTATGTGTGTTAAATAAACAATCTAGAAATAAAATCCAATAAGATGTCAACATGGGAGTTAGCTGGGGGAGAAGGAAGGACAGTATAAAAGGAAATGAATACATGCTAAATTTATTGTGTTATTGAGAAGGCTGAAATATAGTCCAGACTTTTTTTTATTCAAAGAATGTGTAAGTTTCTGTGTGTGAGTTAAAAATATACACAGACTAAAACTAAATAGATGAATATCTATTAAAACAGAATAAGAAAACTGTTGCAAAACACAATCTAATGAACCGAAGGAAAGAAAGCTTTTTAAAACCCTTGGTTTAAAAAAAACTAACTAAACATGTATATTTACATAAATATGAGTAGTTTTATTAGACCTATTAAAAGATAGAGATGTCAGCTTGCTAAAAAGATAAATATGAGTAGTTTTATTAGACCTATTAAAAGAGATGTCAGGTGGCTATTTATTATTTACCAAAAGACAAACCTGAAAAAAATAGAAAAGTGTTAAAAAATAAAAGGATATTTTTTAAATCCCTCAAATACTAACATGATTATATAGCAATTTTACTGTCATACAAGTCAGTAAAGAATTTTCCTGGTAAAAATGCTAGGAAATCAAAAATAATTATTAATACTAAAACAGGAAATAATCTACTAAGAATACATAACAGCATCAAACCTTTATGAATATGAGGCATATTCAAAATATATAAAGCAGGCTGGGCACAGTGGCTCACACCTGTAATCCCAGCATTCTTGGAAGCCAGCAAAGAAGGATTAGCTGAATCCAGGAGTTTAAGATTAGTCCAGGAAAGATAATGAGATCTCACCTCTACCAAAAAGAATTTCAAGATTTTATCTTTATATATATAAATATATATATAATATATTTAATATAACATATATTATAAATAGTATATATAATATATTTAATATAACATATATTATAAATAGTATATATAATATATTTAATATAACATATATTATAAATAGTATATATAATATATTTAATATAACATATATTATAAATAGTATATATAATATAAATAATAAATATATAATATAAATAAATATATTATATATATTCTATATTATAAATAATAAAATAATATATAATATAAATATATATTTTATATATATATATAAAACATATTTTTACTGGTAATTGTGAAGAATGCTGCAATGAACACAGGAATGCAGGTATCTCTTCAAACTACTGATTTTATTTTTTTTAATACATGTATACCCAGAAGTGGGATTGCTGGATCATATTAGTAGTTCTGTTTTTAAATTTTTGAGGAATCTCCATATTGTTTTACATAGTAGTAATACTAATCTACATTCCCACCAGTAGCGTACAACGTTTCCTTTTTCAGGGTGGTGTTTTCTGAGTTCTATAGCAGCAGACATAAACAACCTCCCAACAATGCTGAATGAACAATAGAGCTCACAGCTCAGAACTGGAGCTCCTATAAAGCACAGACTGTCTCCTCAATCAGCTCCCTGACCCCTGTATATCCAAGGAGTCACCCCAGAAAAGGACTAATCAGACTGACATTTGGCTGGCATTATTCTGGAACAACGACAGCAGAAGAAGAAACTGGTATCATCCCTCACTGTTCTGCAGCTGCTGCAGGTATAACCCAGACAAGCAGGGCCTGGAGTGGACCTCAGCACTCATACAGCAGAGGGGATAGACCATTAGAGGGAAAACTAAGTAACAGAAATACTTCATCATCAACAATCTCAGTGTCCACACAGAGACCCAATTGAAAAATCATCAACTACTAAGACGACAGGCGGATAAATCCATAAAGATGGGAAGAAACCAGCACAAAAAGGAGGAAAGCACCTGAAACCAAAACACCACACCTCCAAAAAAGGGCCAAAACTCCTCACCAGCAAGGGAACAAAGCTGGATGGAGAATGAATGTGACGAAATGACGGAATCAGACTTCAGAAAGTGGATAATGAGAAACTTCAGTGAGCTAAAGGAACATGTACTAAACCAGTGCAAAGAAACTAAGAACCTTGAAAAAAGATTTGAAAAAAGATTCGAGGAATTGATAACAAGAATGGACAACTTAGAGAGGAATATGAATGAATTGAAGGAGCTAAAAAACACAACACGAGAACTTCCCGAAGCATGCACAAGTTTCAACAGCCGAATTGACCAAGCAGAAGAAAGAATATCAGAAGTTGAAGATCAACTCAATGAAATAAAATGAGAAACCAAGATTAAAGAAAAAAGTACAAAAAGGAATGAACAAAATCTCCAAGAAATGTGGGGCTATGTGAAGAGACCCAACCTACGTTTGATAGGTGTACCAGAATGTGATGAAGAGAATGAATCCAAGCTGGAAAACACTCTTCAGGATATTATCCAGGAAAATTTCCCCAACCTAGCAAGACAGGTCAATACTCAACTCCAGGAAATACAGAGAACACCACAAAGATACTCCGCAAGAAGAGCAACCCCAAGGCACATAATCATCAGATTCACCAGGGTTGAAATGAAGGAGAAAATACTAAGGGCAGCCAGAGAGAAAGGTCAGGTCACCCACAAAGGGAAGCCCATCAGACTCACAGCAGATCTCTTGGCAGAGACTCTACAAGCCAGAAGAGAGTGGGGGCCAATATTCAACATCCTTAAAGAAAAGAGCTTTCAACCCAGAATTTCATATCCAGCCAAACTGAGCTTCAGAAGTGAAGGAAAAATAAAATCCTTCACAAACAAGCAAGTACTCAGAGATTTTGTCACCACTAGGCCTGCTTTACAAGAGCTCCTGAAAGAGGCACTACACATGGAAAGAAACAACCAGTTTCAGCCATCCTAAAAGCATACCAAATGCTAAAGACCATCAACAAAATGAAGAATGTACATGAACCAACGGGCAAAACAGCCAGCTAGCATCAAAATGGCAGTATCAAATTCACACATAACAATATTAACCCTGAATGTAAATGGGCTAAATGCACCAATCAAAAGACACAGACTGGCAAATTGGATAAAAAAACAAAACCCATCAGTGTGCTGTATCCAGGAAACCCACCTCACACGCAAAGATACACAAAGACTCAAAATAAAAGGATGGAGAAGATTTACCAAGCAAATGGAGAGCAAAAAAAAGCAGGAGTTGCAATTCTCATCTCTGATAAAATAGACTTTAAAGCAACAAAGGTCAAAAGAAACAAAGAAGGTCATTACATAATGGTAAAAGGATCGATACAACAAGAAGAGCTAACGATTCTAAATATATATGGACCCAATGTAGGAGCACCCAGATATATAAGGCAAATTCTTAATGACTTACAAAGAGACTTAGACTCCCACACAATAATAGTGGGAGACTTTAACACTCCACTGGCAATAGCAGACAGATCAACCAGACTGAAAATTAACAAGGATATCCAAGACTTGAACTCAGACCTGGAACAAGCAAACCTGATAGACATTTACAGAACTCTCCACCCCAAATCCACAGAATATACATTCTTCTCAGCACCACATCACACCTACTCCAAAATTGACCACATAATTGGAAGTAAAGCACTCCTCAGCAAATGCAAAACAACGGAAATCATAACAAAGAGTCTCTCAGACCATAGTGCAATCAAGCTGGAACTCAGAATTCAGAAAATAACTCAGAACCGCACAGCTTCATGGAAACTGAACAACTGGCTCTTGAATGTTGATTGGATAAACAATGAAATGAAGGCAGAAATAAAGAAGTTCTTTGAAACCAACAAGAATGAAGACACAACGTACCAGAATCTCTGGGACACATTTAAAGCAGTCTGTAGAGGAAAATATATAGCAATAAGTGCCCACATGAGAAGAGTGGAGAGATCCAAAATTGACACCCTATCATCAAAATTGAAAGAGCTAGAGGAGCAAGATCAAAAAAGCTCAAAACCTAGCCGAAGACAAGAAATAACTAAGATCAGAGCAGAACTGAAGGAGATAGAGACAAGAAAAACCCTTCAAAAAATCGATAAATCGAAGAGCTGGTTTTTTGAAAAGATCAAGAAAATAGACAGACCACTAGCCAGACTGATAAAAAAGAAAAGAGAGAACAACCAAATAGATGCAATAAAAAACGATAATGGGGAAATCACCACAGATTCCACAGAAATTCAATCCATCATCAGAGAATACTACAAACAACTCTATGCACACAAACTAGTAAATCAGGAAGAAATGGATAAATTCCTGGATGCCTGTGTCCTCCCAAGCCTAAACCAGGAGGAAGCCAAAACTATGAATAGACCAATAACAAGGTCAGAAGTTGAGGCAGCAATTAAGAGCCTACCACACAAAAAAAGCCCAGGTCCAGATGGGTTCACAGCTGAATTCTACCAGACACACAAAGAGGATCTGGTACCATTCCTTCTGAAACTATTCCAAATAATCCAAAAAGAAGGAACCCTTCCCAAATCATTTTATGAGACCAACATCATCCTGATACCAAAACCTGACAGAGACTCAACAAGAAAAGAAAACTTCAGGCCAATATCCATGATGAACATAGATGCAAAAATCTTCAATAAAATACTGGCAAATCGATTGCAACAGCACATTAAAAAACTTATCCATCATGATCAAGTAGGATTCATCCTGGGGATGCAAGGCTGGTTCAACATACGCAAGTCTATAAGTGTAATTCACCACATAAACAGAAGCAAAAACAAAACCACATGATTATCTCAATTGACGCAGAGAAGGCATTTGACAAAATTCAACAGCCCTTTATGCTAAAAACCCTCAATAAATTTGGTATTGATGGAACATATCTCAAAGTAATAAAAGCTATTTATGACAAACCAACAGCCAATATCATACTTAATGGGCAAAAACTGGAAGCATTCCCTTTGAAATATGGCACTAGACAAGGATGCCCTCTCTCACCACTCCTATTCAACATAGTACTGGAAGTTCTAGCCAGAGCAATCAGGCAAGAAAAGGAAATAAAGGGTATTCAGATAGGAAAGGTGGAAGCCAAATTGTCTCTATTTGCAGATGACATGATAGTATACCTAGAAGACCCCATCACCTCAGCCCAAAAGCTCCTGCAACTGATAAGCAACTTCAGCAAAGTCTCAGGATATAAAATCAATGTGCAAAAATCACAAGCATTCCTATACACCAATAACAGACTTAAAGAGAACCAAATTAAGAACGAACTTCCATTCACAATTGCTACAAAGAAAATAAAATACCTAGGAATACAACTCACTAGGAATGTAAGGGACCTCTTTAAGGAAAACTACAAACAACTGCTCAATGAAATAAGAGAGGACACAAACAGATGGAGAAACATTCCATGTTCTTGGTTAGGAAGAGTCAATATCGTGAAAATGGCTATACTGCCCAAAGTAATTTACACATTCAATGCTATCCCCATCAAACTACTATTGAATTTCTTCACAGAACTGGAAAAAAACACCATGAATTTCATATGGAACCAAAAAAGAGCCCTCATAGCCAAGTCAATTCTAAGCAAAAAGAACACAGCGGGAGGCATCACGCTACCAGACTTCAAGCTATACTACAAGGCTACAGTAATCAAAACAGCATGGTACTGGTACCAAAACAGAGATATAGACCAATGGGACAGAACAGAAGCATCGGAGGCAACACAACATATCTACAACCATATTATCTTTGATAAACCAGACAAAAACAGGCAATGGGGAAAGGATACCCTATTTAATAAATGGTGTTGGGAAAACTGGCTAGCCATGTGCAGAAAGCAGAAACTGGACCCCTTTCTGACACCTTACACTAAAATTAACTCCAGATGGATTAAAGACTTAAACGTAAGACCTGACACCATAAAAACCCTAGAAGAAAATCTAGGCAAAACCGTTCAGGACATAGGAGTAGGCAAGGACTTCATGAACAAAACACCAAAAGCATTGGCAACAAAAGCCAAAATAGACAAATGGGACCTAATCAAACTCCACAGCTTCTGCACGGCAAAACAAACAGTCACTAGAGTGAATTGGCAACCATCAGAATGGGAAAAAATCTTTGCAGTTTACACATCTGACAAAGGACTGATATCCAGAATTGACAAAGAACTCAAACAGATTTACAGAAAAAAAAAAAACAAGCCCATTCAAAAATGGGCAAAGGATATGAACAGAAACTTTACAAAAGAAGACATACATGAGGCCAACAAACATATGAAAAAGTGCTCATCATCTTTGGTCATTAGAGAGATGCAAATCAAAACCACATTGAGATATCACACCAGTTAGAATGGCGATCATTAAAAAATCTGGAGACAGCAGATGCTGGAGAGGATGTGGAGAAATAGAAACACTCTTACACTGTTGGTGGGAGTGTAAATTAGTTCAATCATTGTGGAAGACAGTGTGGCGATTCCTCAGGGACCTAGAAATAGAAATTCCATTTGACCCAGCAATCCCATTACTGGGTATCTATCCAAAAGACTATAAATCGTTCTACTATAAGGACACATGTACACGAATGTTCACTGCAGCACTGTTTACAATAGCAAAGACCTGGAACCAGCCCAAATGCCCATCGATGATAGACTGGACTGGGAAAATGTGGCACATATACACCATGGAATATTATGCAGCAATCAAAAATGATGAGTTTGTGTCCTTTGTAGGGACATGGATGAATCTGGAGAACATCATTCTCAGCAAACTGACACAAGAACAGAAAAGGAAATACTGCATATACTCACTCATAGGTGGGTGAGAAAAATGAGAACATATGGACACAGAGAGGCAGTCTACTATACACTGGGGAATGTTGGGGGAAATGGGGGAGGGACAGTGGGGGGGGGCTGAGGGGGATAGCCTGGGGATGAATACCAAGTGTGGGTGAAGGGGAGGAAGGCAGCAAAACACACTGCCATGTGTGTACCTATGCAACTATCTTGCACGTTCTGCACATGTACCCCAAAACATATAATGCAATAAAAATTTAAAAAAAAAAAGTTTCCTTTTTCTCCATATGCTTGTAGCACTTGTATAATAGCCATTCTATTATAAAAAGTTTTTATGTAGATATGCCAATGAAAATATTTTAAAGTATTAAAATATATATAAATAACAGCTATGAAAATTTTCACACATTTTCAGTCAAAAAGTAAGCAAGGATAACAGGAATTAAATAACCTAAGAATTTTCATGAAATAGACATATAGATAATTAAGACATTTGCAATCAAGAATCTTCATCCCTAATGAACCCCAAAAATCCTCAAAAAATACTAGCAAGCCAAATTCCACAGCACCTTAAAGGAACCATATGCCACGATTAAGTGGTATTTATCTTTGGGTTGCAAAGATGATTAAATATATGTAAATTAGTAGTGTGATTTCACAGAAGGAAGCATAAAAATTATATTAATATTTCAATAGATACAAAAAAATCATTCAACAAATTCAACTTCCTTTTATGATTAAAACTCTCAACAAATAGCTACAGAAAGAATATACCAATATTCTTTTTGTTATTTTTCTCAACATGATAAAGCCCACAAATAAGTAGTTTACAGTTAACATTATACTCCACAGTAAAAAGTTGAAAGCTTTCCTTCTAAAATTAGTAACAAAGCAAGGATGCCTACTCTTACCACTTCTAGTCAATATAGTACTATAAGTCCTAGCCAAAGCAATTAGGCAGGAAAAAGAAATAAAAAGCATCCAAATTGAAAAGAAAGCAGTAAAATTGTTCTTCTTTGTTAATGACATGACCTTATGCATAGAAAACTGTAAAGATTCCACACACAAAAAAAACCCTTGGAACTGATAAATTCTGTACAGTTGTATGATACAAGATCAGCTATAAAATCAACAGCATTTCTGTACACTAACCACAAACTATCCAAAGAAGAAATCAAGAAAATATTATATATAATATTTTTAAAATACATAAAGTATTTAGAAATAAATTTGACCAAGGAATTTCTACAGTTTTCTACATTGAAAACTATAAAAACTATAAAACATTTATGAAATAAATTGAAGATATAAAGAATAAATGGAAAAATATCTCATTTTCATGGATAGAAAAATTAATATCATAAAAATATCTATACTACTCAAAGTGATCCACAGATTTAATGAAATTCATATTAAAATTGCAATGAGGTTTTTATAGAAAATCTTTTTAATTCTAAAATTTGTATGGTACTACAAAAATCCTGAATAGCCAAAGCAGTCTTGAGCAAAAAGAACAATACTGACGGCATCACACTACCTAACTTCAAAATATATTACAAAGTTGTAATAATCAAAAACAGCACAGTTCTGGCACAAAAACAGATACATACACCAATGGAACAGAATAGAGAGCCCAGAAAGAAATCCACACTTTACAGTCAAATGACCTTCAGCCAAGATGGCAAGAATGCACAATGGGGAATGGAGAATCACTTTAATAAGAGTAAGTGGTGTTGGGAAAACTGAATATATACATGCAAAAGAATGAAATTTAGACTGGTTTCTTGCATCATAGGTAAAACTCAACTAAAAATAGATTATATACTTAATTGTAAGGCCTGAAACTATAGAATTACTAAAAGAAAACATAGAGGAAAAGCTTCTTTACATTGGTCTGGGAAATTACTTTTCAGATATGACCCCCACAGCTCAGGCAACAAAAGCAAAAATGAGCAAATGAGATGGTATCAAACTAAAAAGCTTCTGCACAGCAAAGAAAACAAAAGTAAAGAGACAGCCTACAAAAGGGGAGAAAATATTTGCAAATCATACATCTGTCAAGGGGTTAATATTCAAAATATATAAGGAACTCAAACAACTTTATTGCAAGAAAATGAATTACCCAATTTTAAAATGGGCAACAGATGAGAACAGACATTTCTTAAAAGAAAACATATGAATGGACAACAGACATATGAAAAAATCCTTAACATCCCTAATCATTAGGGAAATGCAAATAAAAATCACAGTGAACTATCACCTCACACTTCTTAGCATGGGTATTATTAAAAAAACAAAATACAACAAATGTTGCAAGGATATGGAGAAAAGAGAAACTTTGCATACTATTGGTTGGAATGTAGATTAGTATAACTATTATAGAAAACAGTATGAAGATTCCTCAAAAATTTAAAAACAGAACTACTGTATGATCCAGCAATCCCACTTCTTGGTACATATATTTTTAAAAATGAAATAAATATGTTGAAGAAATACCTACATTCCTACGTTCATTGCAATATTCTTCACAATTACCAAGATAGGGAATTAAACTAAGCATTCATTGACAGATAAATGGATAAAGAAAATGCAGTGCACACACACACACACACACATAATGGAATACTATTCAACCTTTTCAAAGAAGGAAATCTGATCATTTGTAACCACATGGATAAACCTGGAAGACATCATGCTAAGTAAAATAAGCCAGGCACAGGCAAATACTACATGATCTCATTTAACTGAGGAATTTCAAAAGTCAGTCTCATAGAAGCAGAGAGTACAATGGTGGTTGCCAAGGACTGGGGGAAGGGAACAGAAATATGAAGATGTTGGGCAAAGTGTAAAAATGTTTCAATTAGACAGGATGAATAAGTTCTGAATCATTGAGCTTATACAGCATGGTGGCTGCAGTTAATAATAACATATTACATATTGAAAATCACTAAAAATATAGATCTTAAATTTTCTTATCACACACACACACAAAATATTTTATTTAGCTTGATTTTATGATTTTGCAAGGTATGCATATATCAAAAACATCAAGTTGTATACCATAAATATATCCAATCTTTGTCAATTATACCTTAATAAAACTGAGGGGGAAGAATCTTTACCAAGTAGACATACTTTAAAATATACATGCAGAATTTTCAGATAATTGAACAATAGGACAAAAAATAAATCATTTTAAAGAGATAAACTTTGGAAAGCTATTAAAAAAAAGAAGAGACAAGGTAAAACTTGACATTGACAAAAATAGCTATAGATACACAGGAGCTGGAAAAATGTTTAAGATACTGCTATACAAAATTCTACACCAATGAATGTGTGAAAGTATAATTTTTGGTTATTAGAAAGTATTATTGTTCAAAATTAGAGTATGAAAATAAGCCCAATGATAATAAACATATTTATAGTTGTACTCATTAACTACACCTCCTAACCCATACTGAAATCTAAAAGGCAGTAGCCCAGACCATTTAATAGATAATTTCAACTAAAAACTCTAAGAATGAAAGTAATGACATTTTCCATCTTTAATAACTGTTTCATAAATTGGAAAATAAGGGCAAGTTAACTCCCCAACACATTTAATGAGGTCAGTCTAAACCTAAAAGGAACTACTCAACTCATTTAATAAGACTAGCCTAACCATGGTATAAAACCAAAGGAAGGACTTTAGAACAGAAAATTGTAGGCCATACCCCTTGTGACCATAGAAACAAATAATATAAATAACAAATCTATGTATATGCTATTATATATGCTATATAAACAATGTATAACATATGATTATATTATATGTACATGTTATATATGTTAGAAAGAACAAGTTAGAACTTGTTCTAATCCAATGTAAAGAAACTAAGAACTTTGAAAAAAGGTTTGATGAAACGCTAAAAAGAATGGACAATATAGAGAGGAATATAAATGAACTAACAGAATTGAAAAATACAACATGAGAACTTAGTGAAATATGCACAAGTTTGAATAGCTGAATTGATCAAGCAGAAGAAAGGATATCTGAGGTCGAAGACCAACTTAATGAAATAAAATGAGAAGACAAGAATAGAGAAAAAAGGATAAAAATGAATGAGCAAAGTCTCCAAGAATTATGGGACTATGTGAAAAGACCTAATCTACGTTTGATTGGTATACCTGAATGTGATGGAGAGAATGAATCCAAGCTGGAAAATACTCTTCAGGATATTATCCAGGAGAATTTTCCCAATCTAGCAAAGCAGGACACTATTCAACCCCAGGTAATACAGAGAACACCACAAAGCCATTCCTCAAGAAGAGCAACCCAAGGCACATAATCGTTAGATTCACCAGGGTTAAAACGAAGGAGAAAATACTAAGGGCAGCCAGAGAGTAAAGTCAGGTTACCCACAAAGGGAAGCCTATTAGACTTACAGAAGATCTCTCAGCAGAAACCCTACAAGCCAGAAGAGAGTGGGGGCCAATATTCAACATCCTTAAAGAATAGAACTTTCAGCCCAGAATTTCATATCCTGCCAAACTAAGCTTCACAATTGAAGGAAAAATAAAATCCTTTATGAACAAGCAAGTACTCAGATATTTTACTACCACCAGGCCTGCTTTACAAAAACTTCTGAAAGAAGCATTACACACAGAATAGAAACAACCAGTATTAGCTTTTCTAAAAATATACCAAAAAGTAAAGAGCATCAACATAAAGAAGAATTTACATCAACAAAGGGATAAAATAGCCAGTTAACATCAAATGGCAGTAACCCTAAATTTAAATCGACTAAATCCCCCAATGAAAAGATACAGCCAAAACCTAACAGTATACTACATCCAGACCCATTTTATATCCAAAGATACACAAAGACTCAAAACAAAGGGTTGGAGAAAGATTTACCAACCAAAAGGAGAGCAAAAATAAATAAATAAACAAAAAGCAGGAGTTGCAATTCTCGCATTTGATAAAACAGATTTCAAAGCAACAAAGATACAGTGGTAAAAGGATCAATGCAATAATAAGAGCTAACAATCCTAACACCCAGATACATATGACCCATAAAGAGATTTAGACTCAATGAGACAGAAAATTAATAAGGATATCCAGGACTTGAACTCAGATCCAGAACAAGTTAACTTAATAAGTATTTATAGAGCTCTCCACTTTAAATACATAAAATATACATTCTCTACTTTAAATACACTTTAAATACACAAAATATTGATCAGTCATTATTAATACCCATTTTTAGAATAAAGCAATATTCCTGTTCTCTCTCCCTCTTTTTCTTCCTCTTTCTTCCTCTCCTTCTCTCCTTTTTTTCTAAAAAATAAAAATAAAAATAAAATAAAATATTACACACACACACACACACACACACAATGATTAAATCAGGCTTTTCCAGAGATGCAACATTAGAAAGCTTATCATTGTAATGTACCTCAATAATATATTAAAGGTGAAGATGGGTCTCAAAGGTCTCTCCCAGCTGCCTTTTGAAGACATTGACAAGCTGATCCTGAAATTCTTGTAAAAAAAACAAGTGATCCAAAATAGCCAAAACAATTTTGAAAAAGAACAAACTTTAGGACTCATACTTACCAATGTCAAAACTTACTATAAAGCTGCAAGAATCAAGTTAGTGCAGCTCTGGTATAAAGTTAATCATACAGATTGTTGCAATCAAATTGAGAATCAGTAATAAAACTGCATATTTATGGTTAACTGATTTTTAGCCATTTTTAGCAAGTGTGCACAAGCAATCAGTGGGGAAAAGAATAGTCTTCTTTTTCAATGGTACTGTGAATGATAGAGGATTCCTTTCTCACACCACACATAAAAATTAACTCTAATATATTACAGACCTTTAGTGTAACCTAAAACTATGAAACACGGGAGGAAATCTTTGTAGCTTGGGTTAGCAAAGTCTTCATAGAGATAACACCAAAAACAAAAATTAGATAAACCTTTCTAAACCTCGCCAAAGTTAAAAACTTTTCTGTGTCAAAGGTCACTATCAAGAAGGTGAAAAGATAAGCCATAGAATAGAAGAAAGTATTTGAAAATTACATATTTGATAAGCAGTGAATACAGGCAAATATCTAAACAGATGTTTCTCCAAAGAATGCTCAATATGCACATGAAAAGTTGCTCAACATTATTAACCCTTGGGGAAAGGTAAATGAAACTCAAAATGAGATAAAACTTCACCCACACTAGAGTTGCTAGAATAAAAAAGGCAGGTAATAACAAGTGTTGGTAAAAACATAGAAAAATTTGGAACCTCCTACATTGCATTTGAGAATACATAATTGTGCAGCCACTTTGGAAAACAGTTTGCAGTTCCTCAAAATATTAAATGTAAGAGTTACCACATAACCCAGAAGTTTCCTTTCTAGGTATATCCCAAGAGAAATTAGAACATATGTCTACACAAAAACCTGTACAAGAATATTCATAGCAGTATTATTTATATAGCCAAAAAGTGGAAACAACCCAAATGTCCATAAACTGATGAATGAATAAGCAAAATTCAGTACATCCATATGATAGAACATTATGCTGTAATAAAAATAAATAAAATACTGGTAAATGTTGCATCATTCAGAAACTTTGAAAACGTTTTTCTAGGTGAAAGAATTTAGTCAAGAAAGAGGAGATATTGTGTTATTCCACCTATATAAAATATCCAGAATAAGCAAATCCATAGAGGGAGAAAGTAGATTAGTGGTTGCCAGTGGGAAGGAAATGGGGGGTAACTGCTAAAGCTATGGTGTTTTCTTTTGAGATGATGTTCTAAAATTGTGGAGACGGTGCACAACTCCATAACTGTACTAAAAACCTTTTACACTGTACACTGACATGTCCATGGCATGCCTAAGAAATGTCTTAGTAGAAGTTGTGCACAAGGCAGTGCAGAGTATGATTATCAGTACACAAAGCAGAACCAATTAGGAAGCAATCCAGTGCTACATAACCTTGCAGTGGGGCCATGAGAAGCCAGTTCCCCCATTCGACTTGGGACCATGCAGACTCAGTGGGCATGACTGGGGACTGGGATGTCTGAACATCTGTCTGCTAAGGACCTCCAGATATCTCTGTCTTAAGAAGCAGCTATTTACAGGGCTGCTATGTGTTGTATGTGTAAGGTTGTGTACAATCAGTGTGATTCAATCATTCACTTAATTTTTGTATTAATTTATTGACTCTGTTCATTCATATAACATGCTATTAGGACATTCCTTTTATGTGATAGTCATTGTACTAAGCATTAATTACCCAAAGAAAACAAATGTTAGTCTTTTGCCACAGAACTAACTTGTTATTTTCAACTGTAGTGAATAAAGGGAAGGAACCAAGCATTTATCCTGCCTTTAGTAAATAAGCTGTTAAAATTTTCTCTATATAGAAGTATTCCACCTAACAAATGAAGAAAAAATGTTAGAATTAGAGCATCATTGTTTCACAGCTTCTATAAACTAATAGATCTATGCAATAGTCACCAATCAAAACTAACATCACAAATGAGAAATAAACAGGTTATATATGTTTCTTAATGGAATTACACAATATTATGTATGAAGTCTTGCCAAAATGTTCAAGTTTGATCAAGTTTCTAGATCTAACTACCAATTTAGAGGAAATATAAAAGAGCCACATAATAAATGACTTTATGGGAAAGGCAATAGACATTCTAAAGGAAAATACCCAGCTCCTCAACAAATACATTTTGAGATTAAAGAAAAAGGAAAGGAAATGGAAGAGTAACTTAGAGATGAAGAGACTTAAGAGACATATCAAGCAATTGCAATATATGGACATTCTAAGATTCCTATTTTAACCAATAAAAATGAAGCATGAGATAATCAGAGAACTTTGAACACTGGATATTTGATGACAATAATTAATTATTGTTAACATTTAGATGCAATGATGGTATACAGTTATGGTTGAGCAATATATGAATTGCAGTCACAGATCTTAAGAGGCTCACAGAAAGCAAGGGGAATATACAAGTTGAAAAAGGATTAAAATACAACTTGATAAGGCTATGCCAGTGATAAGTGAAAAGTATTGTGGAAACACAGAGATGAGTACCATCTAGGAGGCTCAAGGAATAATTCCTGTATAAGAGAGAGATGAGTCTTAAAGGATAAGAAGTTTGCCAGGGAAATTATGCAGGAAGGGAGCCCTGAACAAGAGAACAATATGAACAGAGACAAAGAAGGATAAAAAAACAGAATGTGTTCCAAGGAGCACAAATATTTGAGCATGGTTACAGCACAGAGAAAGTGGTGAGAAATGAGGTTGGAGAGACAGACTCACATGAGATCTTACTGGATTTTTCTCAGTTCTATATTAAGGCCAATGTAGTACCTGTTTCATGTTTAAGTATTTTCAGGGATAGAGAAATGTCATTTAAGAGTTATAACAGGTTTCTCTTTCTAGAGATGAAGACTTCACTGTACTTTCATCTTCTAATATAGGTTAAAAACGTGTTATTCAAAATGATGCAGGTTGTCATCACTAAGATCCCTGCTAAAATTCTGCCATCTTTTAAACCCAGGAAGAGAACACTCAGGAGAACTGGCCCATGTGCTAATGAGGTTCTCACTCTCCCTTCTAAGCCTTATGCCTGGATCAGCTGAGGACTCTAATTTTATCCTATAGAAAGGTTCTGCTTCAGTATAGTCCTGAGAGCTGAAGTTAGGCCTCTGTGGGCTGTAAATAGAAAATAGAAAGCAGCCCACTTCCTCTGGCCATGTGTCTTCTTGGTATCTGGCTCCACATCTAACCCACCTTTCTGCTAAATTTCTTTAGGCTTTCTAGGACAAATTAATGGCTTTTTCCAGTTTTCTCAGAAGGGGCATTTGTAAACTCCAAAGGGAGCTGAGACCATCTCATGGCCCAGAAATTCTATTTGGCTTACCTTCTCTGGAACCTTCATCTAATAGTGGCAATATTCTCCTTTCCTTACGCAGCTATGTTTGCATGTTTTACTCAGTTAAAAACAAAAATAAACTAAACAATGTATTGTTTAGAGATACATAAGTGACTCAACCATAAAGAAACCCAAGGACATAATTAACACAAAACACCAGATAGTGGTTTCCTTTGCTAAAGATAAGAAAAGAGGAGTACACAGGGCATTTCTGAAGTACTGGGTAGATTCAATTTCTACAATGTAACATCAGGGATACATTGCTGTTTATTTTATTATCATAACCATTCTTCAAATCATATATATATTTATGATATACTTTTTAGTATGTATTTACATACATACATTTACATTACATACACACAATTTTTTAAAGTTATAAGATTCAAGACAAACATCTTTTAAAGCTCCATGATTTGAAACTTTTCTCTAGACATCAGTCTTGCAAATTGATGATAAGTTGTAGGTGACTGACATTCACTTTCCCCTATGTTAACAATCCTGCCTCTTGAAAGGAAGAGTGAAGCAAGTGTGTATGGACACGTGAGGAGCTGTAGGTCCATTTTACTACTATTGCATAATCCTGCCTCTGAATTTCTGGACAAACCTGTAAATTTGAAATAAATTCTCCTTCCCTTTCCCCAAGCCTTTTGAAACTCAAGAGCATTTTTCAAAGTCAAGTGAAATACCTTGCATTAAAAAAAGTTGTAATTAAGTCTGCTCATGAAACAATAATTTAGGTATATAAAAAAGTAAAGATAAAATGACAACATTGGGACAGGAAGTATAGGAAGAAATTGAAAGCTAAAAAAGAGAGTGGAATAAGCCAAACCCAAATTGGCATCTCAGAAAGGAAGGATGGTGTCTCGGTGAAAGACATTCCCACACACATTTCCTTTCCCCTCTTCCCTAAATTTTGTTCATACTAATCTCAATTTTTAAAAATATTTACCTGTGTAATTTATTACTGATAAATTACACACATGAAAGGAAAGGCTTTTCTAAATAAACCAAACTGCAGAGATAACTTCTAAGCTTTGTTCATTATTATTGTTATGCAAAAAGAAATATTTAGGGAAGCATAAAAAACTTCCCTACTGTAATTTCATAAGATGCTATTCTTTATAATACACACTAATGGCCTCTTCTAAATAGGTGATAAGGTTATTAGGTAAATATATCATTCTACATTTGTAGCCTTTTTTTCCTTCCTCATTTGGTTATGTTAAGTTATAAAAATGCATTCCAAATTTCCAAATAAATTCATTTGGATGACTTTTTAAATGTTATTAAAACAGCTTTTTGGTGTCCCCAAATTTTATATGACTCTAATCCAAAGGTTGAGCTTGTTTCATACTATTTCAGAAGAGTGAAAATTATATTACATTGCTCAGACATGATAGCCCAGAAAGATTGAGTCATTCATCCTTTGTTTAAATAGTCATTTATTCACCTATCATACTTCAATTGTCTTATAGTGGTAAGACCTTGTGTTAAGTGCAATGGGGAAAATATTCATGAAGTAGACCATGAGGCTGACATCAAAACACCTCATATCTAATAGGAGATTAAAATGTGCCCAAATAACAAAACTGTTAATTACCATAAGAGAAATTTTTTAAAGTAAGATTACCTCTGCGATGACATAGATCATTTTCTTCTTTCTCTTTGGTGATCCCTTGCACCTGGAATAGTGTTTGACCCATAGCAGGTGCTCATGCTGATTGAATGGGGGTAAAGGGAAATGAATGAATAAGAAAAGAGATGACACATGACCTGGGCTTGGATAATGGAATAATCTGGTCATCAGAAAATACATAAGGCATTTCAAAAATCAAGATCATGCTTGTGAGTCTTATTTTGACCAAATTCAGTTCTTTTCAGCAATAATTACCTCAGCATGGCCTTAAACCTCCCTCTCCACACTTGACCTGTCACAACAATTAAGAAAACATCCACGAACATAAAAGCAAAGCCAGGCCTAAGAACTAGGGGAAATTTGTTGAACTACGGTTCATTCATCAAAGGGTGCTGTTCATTTCAAATGAGTCACCTTGGGGTGTTATGCACTTAGTTCCATGACACTAACATTATTTAATACACACATAGAACTCTGGAAGTTGCCTTCAGAATTTGCATCATGTCCTCTAAACATCCATAATGGGTACATTTTTATCTTTTAAAACTGGCTTTGATATTTGAGAGTCCTGATATTTTTTCTACTTAAATATACAAATAAATCAGTTTAGTAACATTATTACTGGGTATCTTAAAGAGGTACTCCAATTACATTCTCAGAATATTTGATCTACATGATGGCACAGTATATAAAGTGGAAAGGAGACTTGTTTAGATGGCTTGCTTTACAATTTTATTTAAATAAATCTTCAACTACCCACTAACATGTAATAGAATACTTTTTGAAAGATCAATGGGGCTGAAGTACTAAGAGACCATATACTGGAGCTTCTGAGTTGCCAGCAATTCAATAAAAGCTTGGAATAAAATAAAACCAACAACTTGGAAGTCTGAAATTATCATTTTCAAGAGTCACTTTATAGCAAACAAGAATATAGAGAGGACTAGAGTTATTTAAATTAGTGAAAACATGTAGGTGGTTCTGAAATACAGAAAATAGCCTTGCAAAAGTTCAGAGTGGATAAGCATCTCTAATGTAACACCCTGTAGTGATATATTCCATAGAGCAAACAAAAGAATACTTTATGTTTTTAATAGTGAAAGATCACTCAGAAAGAGTTCTTATCTATACTCCTAGATGGCTAAGATGCTTTATCTCATCACATCATTGTGAAATATTATTGATGGTGTCAATGTTATACACAGTGAAGACATGCCAGTGTACTGTCCTTAATGTCCAGGATAGACTATATTGTTTGTATACTTTCTACATTAACTACATATGTCTTCTATTATTCAGTAATAGTCTAATACCCTATCCTCTTTGCATTTGATCCAGAAAATGAATCAGTCTTGTGGGTCACTTCAAATCCTGGTTTTCAGTGGGGGGAGGGGTGCCGGGGAGGGAATTTCAAAAGTTCTATTAGCCAACAATAGTATAAAGAATATTAAAAAGTGCTTATTGTTGGGCATGGTAGCTCACGCCTGTAATCCCAGCACTTTGGGAGGCCAACATGAGCAGATCACAAAGTCAAGAGATGGAGACCATCCTGGACATCATGTTGAAACCCCGTCCCTACTAAAAATACAAAAATTATCTGGGCATGGTGGCCTGCGCCTGTAGTCCCAGCTACTCGGGAGGCTGAGGCAGGAGAATTGCTTGAACCCAAGAGGCGGAGGTTGCAGTGATCAGAGATCATACCACTGCACTCCAGCTTGGCACCTGGCAACAGAGCAAGACTCTGTCTCAAAAAAAAAAAAAAGAAAGAAAGAAAGAAAGAGAAAAACAATGTACCTATCTCACTTTTCTTTTCACTTTGCTTTTTAGATTGTAAAGGTTTTCCTCAAAATTGCTGTAATAATATAGAAGAGAATATCACATCTCCTTACTCTTCCAAAACTTTATAAAAAATTTCTTAAAAGCTTGTGGATATAATTGTCTTGATTTAAGGAGAAGAAACAGAAAGAAAAATTTCTAAGCAAATAACTGTTTAAATATTTTAGAAGCTATTTAAACTTAAGGAAAATGTTATTTTGAAGAGCAAATCATTTATGTAATAATTTGTAATTATGTAATGTGATTACTAATTACTACTCATGGGGGGGACTTCCAAGATGGCGTCGTAGAGGCGACTCCGGATTGCAGCTCTCAGTGAAGGCTCGGAGGGTGAGTCCTAGCTGCATTCTCGGACAGATCATTTTTGCCCACAGAATGTTGAAAGTCCTAGGTGTGGGAGAGATGCGGGACACTAGCACAGCCAGCTCACGTGGCTGCTTCAGCCGGTTCTGCAGCGCAGCAGCACCAGGAACAAAACTCACTGGTCCGGGTGCCCTGTTAAACCGGCAATCTGAGATTTGGAAGGGCAGATTGGAATGTCCATCTGATTGAATAGGACTTGGACAATGAGCCAGACCAGGAGATTCCTGGGAAACGTGATCTGAGCCAGTGCAGTGGGCAGCGGCATGGGAGATCACACGGATCACAGTGCCCTATCAGCAGGCTACTGGGGCGCCAGTGAGAGAGTGGACCATTCAGCTTGGGGAGAGAAAGAGAGAGAGAGAGAGAGAGAGAGAGAGAGAGAGAGGATGGACTCTGAGGCAGGGAGCTGGGTGATTGGGCTCGGCGGGTCCCACCCTGACAGGGACGGGTGGGGTGGCAATTGGAGGCACTCGGGGCTGAGAGTTTTTGCTGCTGGCATCTAGGACGGTGCAGCCCGGTGCAGAAGGGGCATCTGCCACTACTGATGCAATCCTCCCCTGCTGGGGTGCTGCACAGGGTTGACACAGCCTGCTGTTGCTGAGGCAACCTGCCATAACAGAGAGACTCTGCCAGCAGGGCGGAGCAAGCCACAGCAGGGCGGAGCAAGCCACAGCAGAACGGAGCCCCGCAGCAATAGGGCGGACCCGGGCTAGCAGGGCGGAGCCCCAGCAGGAAAATAGTGAATAGACTGCCACCTAGCTGGGCAGGACAATGCAACAGATACTCATAAAGAAAGCCCCAACTCCCTGAGACAGAGCATCTAAGGGGGAAAAAACGGGGGGTTTATGAGCTCTGTTGCAGTGGACATAAACACATTCTCCCAACAACGCTGAATGAACAACGGAGCTCACAGCTCAGCACTGGAGCTCCTATAAAGCACAGACAGTCTACTCAAGCAGCTCCCTGACCACTGTATATCCAAAGAGTCATCACCCCAAAAAAGGACTAATCAGGCTGACATTTGGAGGGCATCATTCTGAAACAGAGATAGCAGAAGAAGAAATTGGTAGCATCCCTCACTGTTCCGCTGCTGCTACAGGTGTACCCCAGACAAGCAGGGCCTGGAGTGGACCTCAGCACTCATACAGCAGAGGGGCTAGACCATTAGAAGGAAAACTAAGTAACAGAAATACCTCATCATCAACAATCTGGGTGTCCACACAGAGACTCAATTGAAAAATCAGCAACTACTAAGACGACAGGTGGATAAATCCATAAAGATAAGAAGAAACCAGTGCAAAAAGGAGGAAAACATGCAAAACGAAAAGACTTCACCCCCTACAAAGGACCAAAAATCCTCACCAGCAAGGGAACAAAGCTGGATGGAGAATGAGTGCGACAAAATGATGGAATCAGACTTCAGAAAGTGGATAATGAGAAATTTCAGTGAGCTAAAAAAAACCTGTTCTAAATCAGTGCAAACTAAGAACCTTGAAAAAAGATTTGAAAAAAGATTCAAGGAAATGATAACAAGAATGGACAACTTAGAGAGGAATATGAAATGAATTGAAGGAGCTGAAAAACACAACACGAGAAGTTCACAAAGCATGCACAAGTTTCAACAGCCGAATTGACCAAGCAGAAGAAAGAATATCAGAAGTCGAAGATCAACTCAATGAAATAAAATGAGAAACCAAGATCAAAGAAAAAAGTGCAAAAAGGAATGAACAAAATCTCCAAGAAATGTGGGACTATGTGAAGAGACCCAACCTACGTTTGATAGGTGTATCAGAATGTGACGAAGAGAATGAATCCAAGCTGGAAAACACTCTTCAAGATATTATCCAGGAAAATTTCCACAACCTAGCAAGACAGGTCAATACTCAACTCCAGGAAACACAGAGAACACCACAAAGATATTCCTTAAGAAGAGCAACCCCAAGGCACATAATCATCAGATTCACCAGGGTTGAAATGAAGGAGAAAATACTAAGGGCAGCCAGAGAGAAAGGTCGGGTCACCCACAAAGGGAAGCCCATCAGACTCACAACAGATCTCTCGGCAGAGACTCTACAAGCCAGAAGAGAGTGGGGGCCAATATTCAACATCCTTAAAGAAAAGAACTTTCAACCCAGAATTTCATATCCAGCCAAACTGAGCTTCAGAAGTGAAGGAAAAATAAAATCCTTCATGAACAAGCAAGTACTCAGAGATTTTGTCACCACTAGGCCTGCTTTACAAGAGCTCCTGAAAGAGGCACTACACATAGAAAGAAACAATGAGTACCAGCCATCCTAAAAGCATACCAAATGCTAAAGACCATCAACAAAATGAAGAATCTACATGAACCAATGGGCAAAACAGCCAGTTAGCATCAAAATGGCAGTATCAAATTCACACACAACAATAGTAATCCTAAATGTAAATGGGCTAAATGCACCAATCAAAAGACACAGACTGGCAAATTGGATAAAAAACCAAAACCCATCGCTGTGCTGTATCCAGGAAACCCATGCCACACGCAAGGATACACAAAGGCTCAAAATAAAGGGATGGAGGAAGATTTACCAAGCAAATGGAGAGCAAAAAAAAAAAAAGCAGGAGTTGCAATTCTCATCTCTGATAAAATAGACTTTAAAGCAACAAAGATCAAAAGGGACAAAGAAGGTCATTACATAATGGTAAAAGGATTGATACAACAAGAAGAGCTAACAATCCTAAATATATATGGACCCAATGCAGGAGCACCCAGATATATAAGGCAAGTTCTTAATAACCTACAAAGAGACTTAGACTCCCACACAACAATAGTGGGAGACTTTAACACTCCACTGTCAATATCAGACAGATCAACTAGACAGAAAATTAACAAGGATACCCAGGACTTGAACTCAGACCTGGAACAAGCAAACCTGATAGATATTTACAGAACTCTCCACCCCAAATCCACAGAATATACATTCTTCTCAGCACCACATCACACCTACTCCAAAATTGACCACATAATTGGAAGTAAAGCACTCCTCAGCAAATGCAAAACAACTGAAATCATAACAAACAGTCTCTCAGACCATAGTGCAATCAAGTTGGAACTCAGAATTCAGAAAATAACTCAGAACCGCAAAGCTTCATGGAAACTGAACAACTGGATCTTGAATGTTGATTGGATAAACAATGAAATGAAGGCAGAAACAAAGAAGTTCTTCGAAACCAATGAGAATGAAGACACAACATACCAGAATCTCTGGGACACATTTAAAGCAGTCTGTAGAGGAAAATATATAGCAATAAGTGCCCACATGAGAAGAGTGGAGAGATCCAAAATTGACACCCTATCATCAAAATTGAAAGAGCTAGAGGAGCAAGATCAAAAAAGCTCAAAACCTAGCCAAAGACAAGAAATAACTAAGATCAGAGCAGAACTGAAGGAGATAGAGACAAGAAAAACCCTTCAAAAAAATCAATAAATCCAAGAGCTGGTTTTTCAAAAAGATCAACAAAATAGACAGACCACTAGCCAGACTGATAAAAAAGAAAAGAGAGAACAACCAAATAGATGCAATAAAAAATGATAATGGGGAAATCACCACAGATTCCACAGAAATTTAAACCATCATCAGAGAATACTACAAACAACTCTATGCACATAAACTAGTAAACCAGGAAGAAATGGATAAATTCCTGGACACCTGCGTCCTCCCAAGCCTAAACCAGGAGGAAGCAGAAAATATGAATAGACCAATAACAAGGTCTGAAGTTGAGGCAGCAATTAAGAGCCTACCACACAAAAAAAAGCCCAGGTCCAGATGGGTTCACAGCTGAATTCTACCAGACACACAAAGAGGATCTAGTACCATTCCTTCTGAAACTTTTCCAAATAATTCAAAAAGAGGGAACCCTTCCCAAATCATTTTATGAGACCAACATCATCCTGATACCAAAACCCGGCAGAGACTCAAAAAGAAAGGAAAACTTCAGGCCAATATCCATGATGAACATAGATGCAAATATCTTCAATAAAATACTGGCAAACCAATTGCAACAGCACATTAAAATACTTATCATCATGATCAAGTAGGATTCATCCCGGGGATGCAAGGCTGGTTCAACATACTCAAGTCTAAAAATGTAATTCACCACATAAACAGAACCAAAAACAAAAACCATATGATTATCTCAATCGATGCAGAGAAGGCATTTGACAAAATTCAACAGCTCTTTATGCTAAAAGCCCTCAATAAACTTGGTATTGATGGAACATATCTCAAAGTAATAAAAGCTATTTATGACAAACCAACAGCCAATAGCATACTGAATGGACAAAAACTGGAAGCATTCCCTTTGAAATCTGGCACTAGACAAGAATGCCCTCTCTCACCACTCCTATTCAACATAGTACTGGAAGTTCTAGCCAGAGCAATCAGGCAAGAAAAAGAAATAAAGGGTATTCAAATAGGAAAGGTGGAAGCCAAATTGTCTCTATCTGCAGACGACCTGATAGTATACCTAGAAGACCCCATCACATCAGCCCAAAAGCTCCTGAAACTGATAAGCCACTTCAGTAAACTCTCAGGATATAAAATCAATGTGCAAAAATCACAAGCATTCCTATACACCAATAACAGACTAAAAGAGAACCAAATCAAGAACAAACTGCCATTCACAATTGCTACAAAGAAAATAAAATACCTAGGAATACAACTCACAAGGAATGTAAGGGACCTCTTTAAGGAAAACTACAAACCACTGGTCAACGAAATCAGAGAGGACACAAACAGATGGAGAAACATTCCATGTTCGTGGTTAGAAAGAATCAATATCATGAAAACGGCTATACTGCCCAAAGTAACTTACACAATCAATGCTATCCCCATCAAACTACCATTGAATTTCTTCACAGAACTGGAAAAAACCACCATGAACTTCATATGGAACCAAAAGAGAGCCCGCATAGCCAAGTCAATTCTAAGCAAAAAGAACACAGTGGGAGGCATCACATTACCAGACTTCAAACTATACTACAAGGCTACAGTAATCAAAACAGCATGGTACTGGTACCAAAACAGAGATATAGACCAATGGAACAGAACAGAGGCATCAGAGGCAACACAACATATCTACAATCATATAATCTTTGATAAACCAGACAAAAACAAGCAATGGGGAAAGGATTCCCTGTTTAATAAATGGTGTTGGGAAAACTGGCTAGCCATGTGCAGAAAGCAGAAACTGGACCCCTTCCTGACACCTTACACTAAAATTAACTCCAGATGGATTAAAGACTTAGACATAAGACCGGGCACCATAAAAACCCTAGAAGAAAATCTAGGCAAAACCATTCAGGACATAGGAGTAGGCAAGGACTTCATGAACAAAACACCAAAAGCATTGGCAACAAAAGCCAAAATAGACAAATGGGACCTAATCAAACTCCACAGCTTCTGCACAGCAAAAGAAACAGTCACTAGAGTGAATTGGCAACCATCAGAATGAGAAAAAATCTTTGCAGTTTACACATCTGACAAAGGGCTGATATCCAGAATTGACAAAGAACTCAAACAGATTTACAGGAAAAAAACAAACAAACAAACAAGCCCATTCAAAAATGGGCAAAGGATATGAACAGACACTTTACAAAAGAAGACATACATGAGGCCAACAAACACATGAAAAAATGCCCATCATCATTGGTCATTACAGAGATGCAAATCAAAACCACATTGAGATACCATCTCATGCCAGTTAGAATGGCGATCATTAAAAAATCTAAAGACAGCAGATGCTGGAGAGGATGTGGAGAAATAGGAACACTCTTACACAGTTGGTGGGAGTGTAAATTAGTTCAATGATTGTGGAAGACAGTGTGGTGATTCCTCAAGGACCTAGAAATAGAAATTCCATTTGACCCAGCAATCCTATTACTGGGTATATATCCAAAAGACTATAAATCGTTCTACTATAAGGACACATGCACACGAATGTTCATTGCGGCACTGTTTACAATAGCAAGGACCTGGAACCAACCCAAATGCCCTTCGATGATAGACTGGACTGGGAAAATGTGGCACATATACACCATGGAATATTATGCAGTAATCAAAAATGATGAGTTTGTGTCCTTTGTAAGGACATGGATGAATTTGGAGAACATCATTCTCAGCAAACTGACACAAGAACAGAAAAACAAATACCGCATATTCTCACTCGTAGGCGGGTGAGAAAAATGAGAACACATGGACACAGGGAGGGGGTCTACTACACACTGGGGTATATTGGGGGGAAGGGGGGAGGGACAGTGGGGGGGCTGGGGAGGGATAGCCTGGGGATAAATGCCAAGTGTGGGTGAAGGGGAGGAAGGCAGCAAAGCACACTGACATGTGTGTACCTATGCAACTATCTTGCACGTTCTGCACATGTACCCCAAAACCTATAATGCAATAAAAATTTTAAAAATTTAAAAAAAGAGGAAAAATAATAATAATAATAATAATAACTACTCATGTTTAAATAAACTGTAGCTGTTTTCCTGTGTGGTTTATATAAATTATTAGGTAAAAAATAATGTTTAATATAAATACAATTTTATTTAATGCCATAAGCCTTAAGTATAATTAGATAAAGTTATCTGATTTAAAATTATTAAATATGTTATTTGGATGATATATTTCAGTGGTTCTCAAAAAGGACTTCACGATGAAACCACAATGTATGATATTCACAAAACAGGTGTAATGCAATCCAAAGATAGATATGTATCTAGATGGAGGGCTGCAGAAGAGACTGAAGATTATGAACAATTCCTAATGGGGTGACCCTCAAAAACCTTACACTTGCAAAAACGTAAGAGAATGTAAGTGAATTAAAATTCTGTTTTTAACCTTAACTTTTACTTTTATTCTTTTCTAATTTCAAAATCTTTTAATTTTTACTATTAACAAATTTGTTGTGATCTACCTCATGTGTGATTCAGATACACCAATATTTTATTCCAGTTGCTACTGCTGCTCTATTCTGTGTCATTCATTAGCTCATTCATCCCAACATTATCCATTTGCTACACATTTATTGAGCATGTGTGAGTTATCAGGCTCTGTGGTAGGTGCTGCATTACAGAGATGAACGAGGAAACTTTGAACTCAGTTTCATCTCCTAAAGTTCAACACATTGAATGCCTGAGAATGATCAATGTACCGAATTGTTGTTTCATGTTAGAGTTTCATAATTGATGAGTTATAAAATATTCTTTATCTTAAGAATCTCTGCAATTTTAAAAATTACTGAACACCTTCCCTATTTTACTTAATGCGCATTTACTGATTACTATCTATTTGACAGAGAAGCTAACAAAAATTTAGTTTTCAGGAAGACCAACAGAAATTAAGACATGAAATTCTGATAAAGATGACAGTGTAGGAGAGAAAAAAGCATCACCTTTTTCTTTTTTTTTTTTAATTTTAAATTTTTATTGCATTTTAGGTTTTGGGGTACATGTGCAGAACGTGCAAGATAGTTGCATAGGTACACACATGGCAGTGTGTTTTGCTGCTTTCCTCCCCTTCACCCACACTTGGAATTTCTCCGCAGGCTATCCCTCCCCAGATCACCCCATGCTGTCCCTCCCCCATTCCCCCCAATAGACCCCAGTGTGTAGTAGACCCCCTCCCTGTGTCCATGTGTTTGCATTTTTCTCACCCGCCTATAAGTGAGAATATGCGGTATTTCCTTTTCTGTTCTTGTGTCAGTTTGCTGAGAATGATGTTCTCCAGATTCATCCATGTCCTTACAAAGGACAAAAACTCATCATTTTTGATTGCTGCATAATATTCCATGGTGTATATGTGCCACATTTTCCCAGTCCAGTCTATCATCGAAGGGCATTTGGGTTGGTTCCAGGTCTTTGCTATTGAAAACAGTGCTGCAATGAACATTCGTGTGCATGTCTTCTTATAGTAGAACGATTTACAGTCCTTTGGATATATACCCAGTAATGGGATTGCTGGGTCAAATGGAATTTCTATTTCTAGGTCCTTGAGGAATCACCACACTGTCTTCCACAATCATTGAACTAATTTACACTCCCACCAACAGTGTAAGAGTGTTCCTATTTCTCCACATCCTCTCCAGCATCTGCTGTCTTTAGATTTTTTAATGATCGCCATTCTAACTGGCGTGAAATGGTATCTCAATGTGGTTTTGATTTGCATCTCTCTAATGACCAATGATGATGGGCATTTTTTCATGTGTTTGTTGGCCTCATGTATGTCTTCTTTTGTAAAGTGTCTGTTCATATCCTTTGCCCATTTTTGAATGGGCTTGTTTTTTTCCTGTACATCTGTTTGAGTTCTTTGTAAATTCTGGATATCAGCCCTTTGTCAGGTGGGTAAACTGCAAAGATTTTTTCTCACTCTGATGGTTGCCGGTTCACTCTAGTGACTGTTTCTTTTGCCGTGCAAAAGCTGTGGAGTTTGATTAGGTCCCATTTGTCTGTTTTGGCTTTTGTTGCCAATGCTTTTGGTGTTTTAGTCATGAAATCCTTGCCTACTCCTATGTCCTGAATGGTTTTGCCTAGATTTTCTTCTAGGGTTTTTATGGTGCCAGGTCTCATGTTTAAGTCTTTAATCCATCTGGAGTTAATTTTAGTGTAAGGCATCAGGAAGGGGTCCAGTTTCTGCTTTCTGCACATGGCTATCCAGTTTTCCCAACACCATTTATTAAACAGGGAATCCTTTCCCCATTGCTTGTTTTTGTCTGGTTTATCAAAGATTATATGGTTGTAGATATGTTGTGTTGCCTCCAATGCCTCTGTTCTGTTCCATTGGTCTATATCTCTGTTTTGGTACCAGTACCATGCTGTTTTGATTACTGTAGCCTTGTAGTATAGTTTGAAGTCTTGTAGTGTGATGCCTCCCTCTGTGTTCTTTTTGCTTAGAATTGACTTGGCTATGCGGGCTCTCTTTTGGTTCCATATGAAGTTCATGGTGGTTTTTTCCAGTTCTGTGAAGAAATTCAATGGTAGCTTAATGGGGATAGCATTAATTCTGTAAATCACTTTGGGCAGTATAGCCATTTTCACAATATTGATTCTTCCTAACCATGAACATGGAATGTTCCTCCATCTGTTTGTGTCCTCTCTTATTTCGTTGAGCAGTGTTTTGTAGTTTTCCTTAAAGAGATCCCTTACTTTCCTTGTGAGTTGTATTCCTAGGTATTTTATTTTCTTTGTAGCAATTGTGAATGGCAGTTCGTTCTTGATTTGGTTCTCTTTAAGTCTGTTATTGGTGTATTGGAATGCTTGTGATTTTTGCACATTGATTTTATATCCTGAGACTTTGCTGAAGTTGCTTATCAGTTTCAGGAATTTTGGGGCTGAGATGATGGGGTCTTCTAGGTATACTATCAGGTCGTCTGCAGATAGAGACAATTTGGCTTCCACCTTTCCTATTTGAATACCCTTTATTTCTTTTTCTTGCCTGATTGTTCTGGCTAGAACTTCCAGTACTATGTTGAATAGGAGTGGTGAGAGAGGGCATCCTTGTCTAGTGCTGGATTTCAAAGGGAATGCTTCCAGTTTTTGCCCATTCAGTGTGATATTGGCTGTTGGTTTGTCGTAAATAGCTTTTATTACTTTGAGATATGTTCCATCAATACCGAGTTTATTGAGGGTTTTTAGCATAAAGGGCTGTTGAAATTTGTCAAATGCCTTCTCTGTGTCAATTGAGATAATCATGTGGTTTTTGTTTTTGGTTCTGTTTATGTGGTGAATTACATTTTTAGACTTGAGTATGTTGAACCAGCCTTGCATCCCCGGGATGAATCCTACTTGATCATGATGGATAAGTTTTTTAATGTGCTGTTGCAATTGGTTTGCCAGTATTTTATTGAAGATTTTTGCATCTATGTTCATCATGGATATTGGCCTGAAGTTTTCTTTCCTTATTGAGTCTCTGCCAGGTTTTGGTATCAGGATGATGTTGGTCTCATAAAATGATTTGGGAAGGGTTCCCTCTCTTTGGATTATTTGAAATAGTTTCAGAAGGAAAGGTACCAGATCCTCTTTGTGTATCTGGTAGAATTCAGCTGTGAACCCATCTGGACCTGGGCTTTTTTTGTGTGGTAAGCTCTTAATTGCTGCCTCAACTTCAGACCTTGTTATTGGTCTATTCATAGTTTTGGCTTTCTCCTGGTTTAGGCTTGGGAGGACACAGGTGTCCAGGAATTTATCCATTTCTTCCTGGTTTACTAGTTTATGTGCATAGAGTTGTTTGTAGTATTCTCTGATGATGATTTGACTTTCTGTGGAATCTGTGGTGATTTCCCCATTATCGTTTTTTATTGCATCTATTTGGTTGTTCTCTCTTTTCTTTTTTATCAGTCTGGCTAGTGGTCTGTCTATTTTGTTGATCTTTTTGAAAAACCAGCTTTTGGACTTACTGATTTTTTGAAGGGCTTTTCATGTATCTATCTCCTTCAGTTCTGCTCTGATCTTAGTTATTTCTTGTCTTTGGCTAGGTTTTGAGCTTTTTTGATCTTGCTCCTCTAGCTCTCTCAGTTTTGATGATAGGGTGTCAATTTTGGATCTCTCCACTCTTCTCATGTGGGCACTTATTGCTATATATTTTCCTCTACAGACTGCTTTAAATGTGTCCCAGAGATTCTGGTATGTTGTGTCTTCATTCTCATTGGTTTCGAAGAACTTCTTTATTTCTGCCTTCATTTCATTGTTGATCCAATCAACATTCAAGAGCCAGTTGTTCAGTTTCCATGAAGCTGTGTGGTTCTGAGTTAGTTTCTGAATTCTGAGTTCTAACTTGATTGCACTATGGTCTGAGAGACTGTTTGTTATGATTTCCATTGTTTTGCATTTGCTGAGGAGTGCTTTACTTCCAATTATGTGGTCAATTTTGGAGTAGGTGTGATGTGGTGCTGAGAAGAATGTATATTCTGTGGATTTGGGGTGGAGAGTTCTGTAAATGTCTATCAGGTTTGCTTGTTCCAGGTCTGAGTTCAAGTCCTGGATATCCTTGTTAATTTTCTGTCTAGTTGATCTGTCTGCTATTGACAGTGGAGTGTTAAAGTCTCCCACTATTATTGTGTGGGAGTCTAAGTCTCTTTGTAAGTCATTAAGAATTTGCCTTATATATCTGGGTGCTCCTGCATTGGGTCCATATATATTTAGGATCGTTAGCTCTTCTTGTTGTATCAATCCTTTTACCATTATGTAATGACCTTCTTTGTCTCCTTCGATCTTTGTTGCTTTAAAGTCTATTTTATCAGAGATGAGAATTGCAACTCCTGTTTTCTGTTTGTTTGTTTGTCTGTTTGTTTTGTTTGATTTTTTGTTTTTTGCTCTCCATTTGCTTGGTAAATCTTCCTCCATCCCTTTATTTTGAGCCTTTGTGTATCCTTGCATGTGAGGTGGGTTTCCTGGATACAGCACAGCGATGGGTTTTGGTTTTTTATCCAATTTGCCAGTCTGTGTCTTTTGATTGGTGCATTTAGCCCATTTACATTTAGGATTACTATTGTTGTGTGTGAATCTGATACTGCCATTTTGATGCTAGCTGGCTGTTTTGCCCATTGGTTCATGTAGATTCTTCATTTTGTTGATGCTCTTTAGCATTTGGTATGCTTTTAGAATGGCTGGTACTCATTGTTTCTTTCTATGTGTAGTGCCTCTTTCAGGAGCTCCTGTAAAGCAGGCCTAGTGGTGACAAAAATCTCTGAGTACTTGCTTATTTACGAAGGATTTTATTTTTCCTTCACTTATGAAGCTCAGTTTGGCTGGATATGAAATTCTGGATTGAAAGTTCTTTTCCTTAAGGATGTTGAATATTGGCCCCCACTCTCTTCTGGCTTGTAGAGTCTCTGCCAAGAGATCTGCTGTGAGTCTGATGGGCTTCCCTTTGTGGGTAACCCAACCTTTCTCTCTGACTGCCCTTAGTATTTTCTCCTTCATTTCAACCCTGGTGGATCTGATGATTATGTGCCTTGGGGTTGCTCTTCTTGCAGAGTATCTTTGTGGTGTTCTCTGTATTTCCTGGAGTTGAGTATTGGCCTGCCTTGCTAGGTTGGGGAAATTTTCCTGGATAATATCCTGAAGAGTATTTTCCAGCTTGGATTCATTCTCTTCATCACATTCTGGTACACCTATCAAACGTAGGTTGGGTCTCTTCACATAGTCCCACATTTCTTGGAGATTTTGTTCATTCCTTTTTGTGCTTTTTTCTCTAATCTTGGTTTCTCCTTTATTTCATTGAGTTGATCTTTGACTTCTGATATTCTTTCTTCTGCTTGGTCAATTTGGCTGTTGAAACTTGTGCATGCTTCATGAAGTTCTCGTGTTGTGTTTTTCAGCTCCTTCAATTCATTCATATTCCTCTCGAAGTTGTCCATTCTTGTTATCATTTCCTCAAATCTTTTTTCAAATCTTTTTTCTAGGTTCTTAGTTTCTTTGCATTGATTTAGAACATGTTCTTTTAGCTCACTGAAGTTTCTCATTAACCACCTTCTGAAGTCTGATTCCATCATTTTGTCACACTCATTCTCCGTCCAGCTTTGTTCCCTTGCTGGTGAGGAGTTTTGGTCCTTTGTAGGAGGTGAGGTGTTTTGGTTTCAGGTGTTTTCCTCCTTTTTGCACTGGTTTCTTCCCATCTTTGTGGATTTATCCACCTGTCATCTTAGTAGTTGCTGATTTTTCTATTGAGTCTCTGAGTGTATGTTCAGATTGTTGATGATGAAGTATTTCTGTTACTTAGTTTTCCTTCTAATGGTCTAGTCCCTCTGCTGTATGAGTGCTGATGTCCACTCCAGGCCCTGCTTGTCTGGGGTACACCTGTAGCAGCTGCGGAACAGTGAGGGATGCTACCAGTTTCTTCTTCTGCTATCTTTGTCCCAGAATGATGCCTGCCAAATGTCAGTCTGATTAGTCCTTTTTTGAGGTGACTCTTTGGATATACAGGGGTCAGGGAGTGGCTTGAGGAGATGGTCTGTACTTTATAGGAGCTCCAGTGCTGAGCTGTGAGCTCCGTTATTCATTCAGGGTTGTTGGGCACCTGTGTTTCTGTCTGCTGCAGAACTTATAAAAACCCCTTTTTTTCCCCTCAGATGCTCTGTCTCAGGGTGTTGGGGCTTTCTTTATGAGGATCCGTTGTACTGTCCTGCCAGGCTAGGAGGTAGTCTATTCACTTTTTGCCTGCCGAGTCTCCGCCTTGCTAGCACAGGCCTGCCCTGCTGCCATGGGGCTCTGTTCTACTGTGGTGCACTCTGCCCTGCTGGTGGAGTCTCTCTGTTATGGCGGGTTTCCTCGGCAATGGCAGGCTGCATCATCACTGGGCGTGTACCTCAGTAGGGGCAGATTGCATCCATAGTGGTGGATGTCCCTCCCCCACCGGGCTGCACCATCCTGGATTCAGCTGTGCCTGCAGCAAAACTCTCAATCCTGAGTGCCTCCGATTGCCACCCTGCTTGTCCCTGTGAGGGTGGGACCCGCCAAGCCTGATCACCTGGCTCCCTGCCTCAAAGTCCGTCCTCTTTTTCTCCCCAATTTGAACAGTTGACTCTCTCACTGGTGCCCCAGTAGCCTGCTGATAGGACACTGGGATCCGTGTGATCTCCCGTGCCGCTGCCCACTGCACCAGCTCAAATCACACTTCCCAGGAATCTCTTGGTCTGGCTCATTGTCCAAGTCCCATTTAATCAGATGGACATGTCAATCTGCCCTTCCAAATCTCAGATTGCCGGTTTAACAGGGCACCCAGATCAGTGAGTTTTGTGCCGGGTGATGCGCTGCGGCACCGGCCGAACCAGCTGCGCGAGCCAAAACACTGGCTGCACTGGCATCCCATGTCTCTCCTACACCTGGGAATTTCCCCATTCTGTGGGCAACAAAGTCCATCTGAGAATGCAGCTAGGACTCACCCTCTGCACCTTCACTGACAGCTGCAATCCTGAGTTGTTTCTATGGCGCCATCTTGGAAACCCCCGCCCCGCCCCACATCAGCTTTTTCTTAACCAACTCAAGGTTCATGGCTGAGACCCCTATAACAACAATAGATTAATCAAATCATACAAATTGATTTAACATAAATTGTATGTGACACAGAAGCCTCATAAATGAAGATCAAAAAAAAAACAGGAATATCTTTGTATATTTTATGCTAAGTCTGATAAAAAAATAAATGGTTGTAAAGAAACATGATTGGGCAAAAAGAAAGATGATGTAATGGTAATAAACTGGGGGGAACTCAGCAAGGACTGTTTGTTCAGATTCTTTTCTGTGTCTGTGTCTTCAGCGATAAGGATGGTCCTTTCATCCAGGTAGAGGGAGGACATTGTGGAATAAGGGTCTTTTGGAATGAGGGTCTTATAACCTGCTAAGGGGAAGGTCAGCTTCATTTTAGGGCCCATTTCAAGGAAGAAAAGGAATAAAAGTATTCTAGTTTCTATGGCTTGCTTGAGGAGAGAGGGGGTCATCAGAAGGTCAAAGAGATCTTCCTGCTGCTGCTGTTGTCTTAAGTTTTCAGCTTAAGACACTCAGTATTCCAAGATACCATATTTTGGGCTATCATCTTCTGTGTTCTGTCTGCAGTTTACACCTGTTATATTTTACCCTCCCTGAAACTTACTGAATTTGAGGGAAGAGAAGACATTCTGTGTACAGCAAAAATAAACAACTTAGCTTTCTAACCAAGAAAAATTTTAAATGAACCCTGCAGCTCCTCAATAAGATGAATTAAGACAAACGCTGAACCATCAAGTCAAAGCAATGCGAATTTTGTTCAATTTTACCAATATGGAATACCAGAGAGCCCAAAAGTCATATAGCCTCAAATCATTTAAACTATTTTAAAAGGAGGAATATTTTTAAATATGCTTTTAAATCAGTGAAAGAAACTGTTGAGAAATTGCAATAAGCCATGTGAAGCTGATAGCAATGCAGGAACTCCAGCCTGATAACTTTGGAGCCCAGAGGTCCAGAGAAGTATAGTGGTTCTCAAAGTGTGTTCCCTGGACCAGTAGCTGCAGCATCACCTAGGAAGCTGTATTTCTAACAACTTCCTAAGTCTCTTCCTAAACCTACTATATCAATAACTTGGAAGCTGGGCCCAGAAATTAGTGTTTTAAGAGAACTAAAGTGGTTCTGAAATTACAGCATATATCAGAATTATTTAGAGGGCTTGTTAATTTCCTCAGTGTATATTCTAGGAATCAGCAGCATTGTTAGAAATGCAGAATCTTAGGCCCTATCCCAGACCTACCACATCAGAATCTGCAGATTAACAAGATTCTGGGGTGACTTATGCAGAACCACTGGCCTAGAGTAATGTCTTCCAAACTTTTTGACTCAAAGAAAATGTTCTTGGTGACACAATACACACACACACACACACACACACACACACACACACACACACACACTGCAGTGGGATCAGGAATAAGTGAGGTGAGTAAGATACCCAGGATTTGAAATTTAAAGAGGAACTCACTTTCAGAGTCCTACAAGTGCACTTACATAAGTGAGTGCCTCTTTTAATTTTGTACTCTAATTGACTCACTTCATCTCATTCTCATCCCTTGCTGGCTTTGAAGGCAGAGAAAAGGAGCCATGAGCCATGAGCCAAGGATTGTGGGTGGGCTCTGAATGCTAGAATATCCTGAGCTGACAGCCAGCAAGGAAATGAGGACCTCAGTAGAACAACCACATGGAACTGAATTCTACAAACAATCAGAGTGATCTTGGAAGTGGAGTCATTCTTAGAACTCCCAGAAAGGAATATAGCCTGCCTGGCACTTCTATTTCAGTACTGTGGCATTCTAAGCAGAGGACTCCACTGAACAACACTGTACCCACAAACAGGAAGTCTTTTATGCAGCTGGTGTTTATGGGAATTGGAAATTTTGGCCTACACAGCTGTAGGATAATAAGTGGGTGTTATTTTAAGCCACCAAGTTTTTTTTAATTTATTTTTATTTTTATTTCCATAGGTTTTGGGGGAACAGGTAGTATTTGGTTACAGTAGTAAGTTCTTTAGAGGTGATTTGTGAGATATTGGTATACCCATCACTCAAGCAGTATACACTGGACCCAATTTGTAGTCTTTTATCCCTCACTCCCCTCCCACACTTTCTCCTGAGTCTCCAAAGTCCACTGTGTCATTCTTATGCCTTTGCATTCTCATAGCTTAGCTCCCAGTTATGAATGAGAACATGCAATGCTTGATTTCCATTCCTGAGTTAGTTCACTTAGATAATAGTCCAGTTCCATCCAGGTTGCTGCGAATGCCATTAATTCATTACTTTTTATGTTAAGCCACTAATTTGTAGTAATTTGTTACATACACATGTACTGCATGTGTATATCTAATTGGTGTCAAAAATACCCTTACTATAAGAATACACTATGTGTGACAAACTTCTGTTTATGTTCTCCTATACCATTTTATTTTTAATGCTGGTCATGCTAAACTAAATTAACTTTAAAAACCATTAATCAATTGTTTTGATCAAAAAAATTTTTAGCTTAGATACTTTGTACATTGTGGAGGGTAGAAAGTGGTGGAGTAAACATTGGGCTTCCTTGGTAGGGCAGGAAGATGGGCCAGATACAATCCTAATTAAAACCAAGAATTGAGTCATATTTATATGTTTATATACATATACTACATATACATATATGTATATGGAAAAGAAAGGAAGAGAAAACCTCTTCTGTAGAGGAAAAATACCAAGAAGGAAAAGTATAGTTGTCTAAGTATAGGTGTATTGAACGAGTTTTGTAAGGTAAAATGAAGCAGAGGCCATCTTTCTTCTCTCATTATTGCTTGCAAGCCAGGCCATAGAAGTGTGAGCATTTAGAGACAGGATTGCAATGTGCAACAATAGTAGTTTCTGCCCCTTGCATTTCAGCTATGGTACTGTGCTCTTGGATTCACTATCCCAGTGGCAGGCTTAACTTTTGTTTCCCCAGTTATTCCTGTGATTTTATGAGCACAAGTACCTGCATTTATTCTCTGCTTGAATGATGTTTGCTCCTGCCCTGAATCTGGACCTATCAATAGGAATCCTTTTATGCAGCTGGTATTATATGGAAATTGGATAAACACTTTGGAAAATAATTTTGCATTGCCTGGTAAAGTGAAACATGTACATAAAATACAACTCAGGAATCCTACTCCAAAATAGTATATCCTAGAGAAAATTTTATATAAATAAATCAGGAAGCATGTATAAAAATGCATATAAAAACACTGTTCATAATGACAAGAAATTAATACAACTCAAAAGAGAGAGTTCCCTATAAAAAAATCAGTAAGGAACCATAAAGACCAAGAAGTTACAGAAACTAAAAGATAAAAAGCAATTCCACAGGCTTTCTGATAGAAAAACAAAAACACCTTCCAGGTGGTAGTTGTAGAGCGGAATTAATTAATTAGCAATTAATTCTGCTAATTGGAGAACTGTCCACTAAGTGTTGTGGAGAAAAAGTTTTTATCCAAAATGTGGTATACCTAGGTCATTCATATATCAAGAAAAAAAAAAGCCAATTAAAAAATGAAACAAAATTTAAAGCCCAAAATTGGAAAGGCATAACATAAAAAGACTCTTGATGACCAATCAATTCAGTCTAAATCACTATGCTAACAAGAGTTACAGAACAATATGTGATTGCTATGTTTCTTGAAAAAATCACTACATTATGTAAAAATAAAAACCATTTGAGGATAATGCACTAGGCCAAAAATTTCAAAAAAAGTCAACACAATGAAGGTAAAGGCAGGGGTGATAATATAAAAGTATTTATTATTTGTCTTGGGTACTGACAGAAGTTATAATTTTATTTCAAAAGTTGACATATGGGGAAACACAGACTTATAAATTTATTTGAAAGATATATAGAAAATTTCAAGGAGAATAAAAAGCAGCTGCTTTTATCTTCCAACTGGAAAAGGAAGAGAAGGGAAGTGGGTAAAAACATGAAGAAATCAGAGACTACATATCAAAAGAGAAGGAATAGTAAAACTCAAAATACAAGATAGAAGACAACAAAGATACCTGGAAACAAAGAGAAAAGACACAAAATCAAACACATGTATTTTAACAATAAATGCAAGTAGGATAAACTTGCCTATAAAAAGTGAAATCACTAAAGCTATATGTTATATGTGGAGATTTATCTAAGACAAAGGAAATGAAACAAATTAAAACAACGTAAAAATCCGGGAGGTCAAAATATTTAAGATAAAAAAAGAAGAAACATGGTTTAAAACTATCAATATTAAAAACACAAAGCAATTAAATGGGACAAGGAATATATAATCCACAATAGAAATTACTTATAAATATTTACTTTAAAAATCACATGGAGTTGAAATACACAAAGTGAAAACTTCTAAAAGGTAAAGATAAAATTAACTATAATATAATAGTGATTTTAAAATATGTGTTTCTAAATCTTTAATAGATTTGGTAGGAAAAAGGGAATATGAAAGAATCTGCATAATAGAAGTAAGATAAAGTAACAGATGTCTTTGCACTCAGCTTGTTGGAAAAAAGAACATGACTAGCTATTCCAATGCTGGTCAAGGTGGTAAAGATTCACTTTGAATCAGTATTGGCTCACCATAGCCAACAATACCACAAAAAGAATTAGAGCTCTGCCTTACGTCTAACAAAATTCCAAAACATTTCAAATAAATTCACCATCTAAATACTTTTTAAAACTTATTTTGAAAAAGAAGAATTCGGGGTTTTGTAATCCTGGGGTACAAAAAGTCTGTTAAAGGTAGAGATAAATATAAATGGTCCTTGATGTACAAATGATTTGGCTTAATTTTTTTTTACTTTACCATGGTGTGAAAGTGACATACATTTAGGATGCTCCTCTATTTATGATGGAGTATCACAACATAGTCCCATCGTTAAGACTAGCAGCATCTATACATAAAGCAAAAAATTTACAATAAAGTAAAAGAGTGTTCATCAGTTCAGCAAAACATTAAAATATTTTAAAATATTCTATTTTAAGGAAGGAGTGAAAGGACAGTTTAATACATTGTTGCTAGAAATATAAAGTGACACATTTTGGAAAGACAGCTTGATGATTTACATTGTAAAATCTTAAAATTTCAGTTTCCTTTGTTTCTATTAGGGTTGTAATTAACAGACACTATCTTTGACTAACTTATGTGAAAAATAAATTCTTTGGAAGGACGTTGGATAGTTCACAGAATCAACGGGAAAGATGGAAAACCAAGTCCAGAAAAAAAAATGAAACTGGACAGATCATCCTCATGAAACAAAAGAACCCCCAACATTTTTAATTTCTTACATCACTGCCCTCAAGAACTACTACCAAGAAAATATAGATAATCCGATTGGCCTAGCTTGACTGGCAAGAGCAGGACAGAAACTTTACAAAAGAAGACATACATGAGGCCAACAAACATATGAAAAAGTGCTCATCATCATTGGTCATTAGAGAGATGCAAATCAAAACCACATTGAGATATCATCTCACACCAGTTAGAATGGCGATCATTAAAAAAATCTGGAGACAGCAGATGCTGGAGAGGATGTGGAGAAATAGGAACACTCTTACACTGTTGGTGGGAGTGTAAATTAGTTCAATCATTGTGGAAGACAGTGTGGCGATTCCTCAGGGACCTAGAAATAGAAATTCCATTTGACCCAGCAATCCCATTACTGGGTATCTATCCAAAAGACTATAAATCGTTCTACTATAAGGACACATGCACACGAATGTTCATTGCAGCACTGTTTACAATAGCAAAGACCTGGAACCAACCCAAATGCCCATCAATGATAGACTGAACTGAGAAAATGTGGCACATATACACCATGGAATATTATGCAGCAATCAAAAATGATGAGTTTGTGTCCTTTGTAAGGACATGGATGAATCTGAAGAACATCATTCTCAGCAAACTGACACAAGAACAGAAAAAGAAATACTGCATATACTCACTCATAGGTGGGTGAGAAAAATGAGAACACATGGACACAGAGAGGCGGTCTACTATACACTGGGGACTGTTGGGGGAAATGGGGGAGGGACAGCGGGGGGGGGCTGGGGGGGATAGCCTGGGGATGAATACCAAGTGTGGGTGAAGGGGAGGAAGGCAGCAAAACACACTGCCATGTGTGTACCTATGCAACTATCTTGCACGTTCTGCACATGTACCCCAAAACCTATAATGCAATAAAAATTTAAAAAAAAAAAAATTTATGTTATAATTCTACCAATACTACACACAAGGGGATGGTGGCACCCCTGAAAAATCAGAGTGCTTAGTTTTGTTTCCAAACAAGAAAGTGAGTAGATGCTGAATGATCAAAAAAGGACAAACACCCATCACAGCAGTTTACTCAGTAATTCCATAAGTATGCTATCCCAAGAAAATACCTGGACAAAGATGAAAGTACAGCCAGGTGCAGTGGCCTGTGCCAGTAGTCCCTGTGTGACCCACACAAGGGGAGGGTTCAGCAAGTGACAGTCAAATGACCACAACCAAGAAGGATTTAATTCACAAGATTTTACCATTTGCAACAAGTAAGGACACCAGGGATAAATTCCTGAAGGAATTCCTCCCTGAAGAGAGGTGAAAACAGGATTTTTAGCAGGCTGTTTAGCTGAGTCATTGCATGTAGCGCTGGCACAATCCCATGAATAGAACGTGGCAAATGAGCTCCTCCCTGGGAGGGGTTTTTACTATGGTGAAAAGGAGAATTTGCCAAATTCATCTTAGATTCAGGCCACTCTGCGTCCAGGTGTTTTTTTGTTTTTGTTTTTTTGCAGAGCCTGAGCTTCTTCCTCGAACTTTCTAAAACAAGAACTCCAGGTGCAACCATTATAAGGAAGTAGTTTTTCACAGTGGTACCCAAAAAATCAGGGACTCTGTGTTACATCAGCTACTGCAGAGGCTAAGGCAGGAGGATGTTTGGGCCTAGGAGTTCAAGGCCAGCCTGGTCAACATAGCAAGCCCCTATCTCAAAAAAAAAAAAGGCAAATATTTGCAAAGAAAACATTTATCACAGTGGTTTTTGTTACAGTGAAAACTAAAAATTGTTTTACAATATAGGATTACCTCAAAGAATTGCATTACAGGCATCTGAAGAATCAATATGCAACCACTTAAAATAATGATGCAAGTCAATGTTTACAGACATGCTGATGTTCTTAATATACAGTGAATAGAGAAAAACCCTGGGAGGGGAGAACAGGAAAAGGCTTTGAGGGACTGAAAGGAGGGAGGAAGGACCAGGTAAGAAGGTCAGCTCTTGGCTTAAGAGAAAAGTGATTAGGGTGGGACACGGCTGAATAAATGTGGGGTGGGAAAGGTGAATGAACTTATTTTGAGTTCTGGGCCAGAAACTGCTGGAAATAGCCGAGGGAAAGTGGAAGGTGGAACAGTGGCAATTTAGAACCATGGCACAGACAGGCCCTGCATGTGCTCAACCTTACAACATTCAGATAAATGTCAATTTCCTAAATACAGAAGGGGGCATAACCAGAATTTAACAATAATTTTTTTCTGATTAGGACCATAGAATTTTTTGGCTTGTCTGCATGATTAGTATCTCTATGATGAACCTTAATTAGTTCTATAGTTTAAAAAAAAGAAAAATATACTTAGTTTTCAAATACAACAAGAAGAATAAACAAAACAAATCCTAAGACTCTTGTTCAGATTGCTGTGTTAATAGGAGTCCCAAATCATAGTGAGGCAGGTATAGAGATTTTACAATGTAGAATATCAGCTAGGCTTTATAGGAAAACTTGAATCACTGAACATATTTAATCAATACCACCTATTAAGTTGCAGCACAAAACCAGTTTATTGAAGATCAGGATGCCTGGCTCTAGAAATGGCACAATGATCATCTCATCATTCTTCTTTCTCAGCACTGAGTTGGTGTGTGAAGCATGCCACATGCTTTTATGCCCACAGTGACAGAGAAAGAGTCTTACGCTAGAAATAAATTGCATACTCCGTCTGCCAATGAAGCAGAGACAACGTATCTTTATTGGATCAAATGACATGTTTTTATTTTCTTATTTTGTGCAGTTCGGCTTTGTTTTGTTTTAAATAAAGTGATGTAAAGATGAAACTGCTTGAGATAACAGACCCATAACATGACACATTTACCTTTCAAAATATTTATATTCATAAATCTCTCAAGAAAGACCAAGCTTTCTGTACAGGTTTTAATGTTTGCTCAGAGTATTGACCCTATAGGTTTCAATGTCTATCTCATGAGTGTGGCACAGGTGAGTGAACTAGGAAGTAGGATTAGAAAAATAAAACCATTATCTTCAGCAAGCCCTGCAGAATTATTTCCAAGTGCACTTCCTCCTCCCCACTCAATGTTGCAAGCAGAATAGCTTTCTTTTTGTCAGTTATAGGTAAAGTGGCCAGAAAAGGATCATAGAATATTGGGGCTAGAGAAACTAGATATCATCTTACCTAGTTCCTTCATTTATGACCCAGGAAGCTGACATCCAGAGAAGTCATGCTGCCCCTCCGTGACATTGGAACAGCAAGGACAAGGCTGTCTTCTTAGTTTCCAAGACAATTATTTGGTTGTAGTTCTGGGAATATCATTTACTTGCTTTTCTTAAACCCGGGCAAATTTCAGGTTTAGAATTTGATTTCATTTCCACTGCAGCATAATCAATTACCACCAACTTAGCTGCTGAAAATAATTCTCATTTCTTAGCTCACAATTCTATAGGTTGGAAGCCCAAGCATACCATGGAGGGGTTCTCAGCTCAGTTTCTCTCTAGGCTGCAATCAAGGTCTTGGTCAGCTGTACTTGCACCTGAGGCCCAGGGCTGCTTCCAAGCTCATGTGGTTGTGGCAGCATTCAGTTCCTTGTGGTTTTAGGACTGAAGTCTGTGTTTCCTTGCTAGCTGTCATCTGGGGGATGCTCTAAGCTCCGAAAGGCTGCTTACTCCTAGTCACGTGGTCCACAGCCATCAACAGAGTCAAATCTGTCTCAAACTCAATCTTCTCATGCTTCAAATTTCCCAGACTTCCAATCTCTCTCCAGGTAGAGCCCGTCCTCTTTTAAGGCTCAACTTGATTAGTTAGGTCTGGTTTACCCAGAGTAATTGCCCTCTTTTAAGGCCTCTTTTTAGGTAATTACATTACCTAATCATGGGAGTGATAACCTGTCATATTTACAGGTTCCTTCCATACTCAAGGGTTGGAGATCATCTTAGAATTTTGCCTACCATAGAAACCAGGCAATTCAGCAGCTTGCCACAGCACTGGCCCAGCTGTGAGCTCCACTGAGCTGAAACAAAAGGCATATCAGGATTCAGCACATTTCTGAGGCTGTGTTATGAAGATTATGGGCATGGAGATTAATGAGCTACAGAAGTTCTTGCTCACTCACCAAATTTTAAACAAAACTTAGAGGCTTACAGAGCCTTATGTAAGGGAGAGATACCAAAACTAAATTTCATAAGATTATTGAAGGAAACAGGATCACTTTATAATTTCTAGTTTGAGATTACACATACACACACACACACACACACACACACACACATAAACTATTCAAAATTATGTTCTTCCTATAAAAGAGCTGTGTTCTGATTCTTCCCTTCATCATGAAAATAAAAGAAATGGCAAATAATGGCTTTGCATCCTACAAAGACAATGCTCCATCTATGATGATCTTAAGCCTCTTTTTTAAACTCAGTAAAAAAATGCATTTATTATACAGACCAAAACATGGAATCTGCTGCTAGCAGCTGTCCAATCTGTCCATTTCCACAGCTACAACTCTATTTCAGTTATTCTCTTTCTCCTGGACTCTGCAGTAGCCTCTCACCAGGGATTTAGGGTCCCTTTTTTCTTTTTTACTCAATTTGCACAGTCACCAAATTTGGTTCCTGTTAGTCTGCTCCTCAGCCTTCTCTGAGCTTATAAAAATCCCAGCTGTTTTTCCCAGTCCAGCAACCTCCAGCCTCTTGGAAGTACCGAGCCTCTCCTCTCTCTACAGTTACCCTTTGTTCCTCACCTCACTACCTGTTCTTTGTGCTGTGGATACACTAGGTACCAAGTTCCTTAAAAGCAGGAATCGTGTCTTTCTTACTCACAGAGCTTTCTAAAGAATGAGTTATCTATGTATACACTTGTTGATTAAAGGGATAAATTTTTCATTCTTCTGTTTTGATACCATTCTCATTAACAATGGGAAAAAATAAGTTCTGAAATCCACTCATACAAAAAGACTTTATTATAGCTGGCCAACTGAGAATTGACTTATCCATACAGTCAAGTGCCTTAATCATCTCTTTGGTAGTAAGTCAGCATTTAGGAAGATGAGTTAATATTCTGGTTACTGAGGGGTCACTTAGAATTCTGCAACAGTAAGTAAATTACATATTAAATGATGATGCATTTAAGAAAGCACACATAAGACAGAACAATAATTCATCCAATGACTTGAAAGAGTTCACAAATATGCCTACACACAAAATTTATAAGCAGGACTGTAATTACATTGGTTTACATAGGCACTGAGGGAAATAATCTATTGGGCACCCAGTAGTATTATGGTATTGTGATAATCTAAGCAGTAATTGATCATAATCCTAAGCTCTGCAGGAGATGGCAACTATAGGTATCGCTATCTACCAGAGATACATGACTAATATGTCATCTACCTCCCAGGAATCTCCACTGACCCAATTTTTTTTTTTTTTTTTTTTTTTTTTTTTTTTTTTTTTTTGAGACAGAGTCTTTCTCTGTTGCCAGGCTAGAGTGCAGTGGCACAATCTCGGCTCACTGCAACATCCGCCTCCCAGGTCCAAGTGATTCTTCAGCCTCAGCCTCCCAAGTAGCTGGGACTCCAGGTGCATACCGCCATGCCCAGCTAATTTTTGTATTTTTAGTAGAGACGGGGTTTCACCATGTTGGCCAGGATGGTCTCGATCTTTTGACCTCGTGATCCGGCCACCTCCACCTCCTAAAGTGCTGGGATTACAGGCATGAGCCACAGCGCCTGGCCCACTGACACATTCTTAACCCATTGAAACAAATAATTTTTCAACCTGCCTTTAAAGAACCTTCCATAATTTGGGCCTACTTTTCCTGTGTAACTGGGTCTCCCTCACTTACCAAGACATGCTCTCAATTCTAGTCATCATTGTCTTCCTGCTATCTTCAAGAATCGCGCTCCACAACTTTGGCAATGATCTCTTCTCTTCCTTAGAAAGACTCCTTACTCTTCTCCAACCCTGTCCAATGCCCATCATCAGGGTGTTCCCAAATCCCAGCTCCTTCAGGAACCTTTACTAACAATGCTTGAGAAACCTGACAATTGCATTTCTGCTTGAAAATATGTTGGCTGGGTATAATATCCTTGAGCTACATCTTATTTCCCTCAGAATAGAGATTTCTCCAATGCCTCTCAAATTTGCAATATGCAGTTGAGAAATCTGATAATCAACTTCTTTTCTTTTCTCTTTGTAGATAATTTAATTGTTATGCCTGGATGCTTAGAGTATTCTTCGTCCTTAAGGAACAACATTATAACTAGAATATGCTAATGTTCTTATGGATGAAATTTACTTATAATTCATTATGTACTTTCAATCAGAATTTTTATTCTTTACTATAGGGACATTTTCTCATATTTTTAATACCTATTTTACTTTCATGTGTTCTCTACTTAAAAGATGTCTGCCATTCTTACGTTGGATCTTTTCTGTCCTTAATACCTATTAGTTTCTCTGATTATTTTAATCCTTTTGTCTTTTTCATTAACATTATCTGTGATTATTCATTTCTCCTTGTCATTAATTTCACTATCAGCTATATTAATTCTGTATCTTGACATTTCTGTACATCTGTTCTGTTATTATGAGATTTTGATCCTCATTATATCCTTGGGTTTGGAAATTTTCTTTTAATCTCATCTTGTTGTATTAGCATCTTTGAGCTCTATATCAGATTTGAATTTGTATTGGTTATTCTATAGAATAAAGCAAATGCTCCTTGACTGATATTTTCTTTTAGAATGTATTGCCTATCTTTTGCATACTTGTTTATTTCCTTTTTTATTTTGCTATATAGTTTCCATTCCATTTCATTCCATTTATTTAGATACTTCGCACTTAGTGCACTGATTACATTCCTTCTTCTAAATATGCCCAGATTTATTTATACCCTCCTCTGACATGCTCTGTGCCCAAGGAGGCTGACTTATATTGATTCGTTTACCACAGCAGCCTCCCTCGCCCTCTGGCTTTTTATTGAGTTCTATCAACAGGAAGAACTGGCAGGGGATAGGAAGATGGAAAGAGGGAAAAGTCAAGGCACCACTCCTTTCCTGCCTTGTCATGTCTTACAACAACCACATTCCTCCACTGACACAGCTTCTGCCTGGTGGCCTCTCTTCCATGGCTCCATCACTGACTCTGCAAGCACAGTGACTCCACAAGCACAATTCCTCTTCTCTTTAGGAAATATCATTTTGGCACTGTTAGTTCCCAGTGCTTCTCTATCTCCTGTTGGTTTCCTTAACATCATTCACATTTGGGTCAATAGTTTCTTCCTTAAATGCTTTTCAATTAAAACCTTTGAGTTTGCGATCATTTTTGCTGGGACCCTAGTTGATGCACTTGGACAGCTTTGGCCACGCATTGTATGTGCTTTGGTATAATATGAATGACTTCTTGAATCTTAATTTGGGTAATCAGGAGCATATCCTAAGGCAAATATGCCATAGTAAGTAATTTATTGGGAAGTGTAGAAGTCCAGTAGGAGAGAATTAAGCTGAAAGGGAAGTTACTGAACAAAGGGTATGTCTATAAAGCTAGCCACTACTGGAGGCAACTGGAGCTTAATTCCTTGGGTAGATTCAGGAAATAATTCAGAATATGCTCCTCAAAGTTATCCAACCCAAGGAGCAAGGTTGCTTGTGTACTCATATATCAACTGCTATCAGTCATTTGGTAAAGACCAGCTCACAGAGGAGTGCTGACTCTCCCCTGCCCTGCCCCAACCCCACAGTCAGGAAGCCTTCTGATAATTTAGGGGAAGCCTTAAGTTAAAGAGTTAAAGACACTAACAGATGGTAGATTGGTAGTGCTCTGAAGGATGTGGACAAATTAGCATCACTAGAAAAGCTATGATCATCTGCTACAATTTTTTCCAAACTATGTGAGGCCAGTTTTTCTTCACTCTTAGGGATCCAGTCTAAGAGCTGAGTATTTTAAGTCTATCCACTTTTCTGTGATTTGGAGGGATGGCAGTGATTAAATGGTAAGTAGGAAGGAGAAGAATATGACTAAGGCAATATTCTTTATTGGTAGCAATATCCTGGCTCTATTCTCTCTTCTGAGTTTTTATAAGTGCTTTTTACCTGGTTTCACTCCACTTACTTCCAGATGTAAAGGTTGACAGCAGGCAGTGGGATGGGGCTGGGAGGAATTAGAGGTGGGAAAGGAGGATTGCAGAGGTGGCTCCGGCATGTTCCCTGTTCAACATGTGACCTTAGAGCATTTATTTTTATCATCAAGAATCAATTCCATAGTACACTTTACATATTGCATCTATTTCTTCCCAGATGTTTTCACTACTCACCAGAGGAAGAAAAGCATAAAGATGTTCAGTCAGTTTGATTTTTTTAGACCTAAAATATTCCTAATATTAAGGGATACTTATTAAAAGAGGGTATAGTCATGACACATAGATATAAAATAAATGGATGTCAAATATTTCATTTAACTCATTAATTAAGGAACCTATAAGGTGTTAAAACCTATTCAAACTAGATTCAAAATATAGCATGCATATAGGCAGATAAGAAATGCTAAAATAAATTTATACATAGATACAAAACCTAGTAAAACTAGTTACTAGTCAGAATCCACAGGGCAATAATCTATTGCATTGCACTAGGTGTAATTTATATTTTTTTAGAAAAAGTATTTGCATTACTATCACTTCCCTACAAATTATAAACTTGTAAAATAATTCAAAAACAGTGAAAGGCAGAGATAACCTGGAAGAGAGCACTGGAGAGGTCAGTAAAATCTTTTAATCTTACCGTTCTTTTTTAAATTTATTTCAAAGAACTTCACAATTTTTTCTGACATTTCAGTTTTGTCAGAGTTTAGCAGACTCAGCTGTATGCTCTCTGGAGCATGGAGGTTAAGAACTTACCTTGCTCTGCTGTTCTGCCTGCATAAGAATATAAGAGCCTTCTCTTTCTTCTTCAGGTGCCAAGCTTGTTGACAGTGGTGGTTGTGGTTGATTCCATTACCTTATGCCTCTTTTTGTTTGATAATTGTGGGTTATTTTTTCCTGCTATTTATTTTTGCTAATTTTGTGAATTATTAGAGATGGATGATTTTGTAACTCATTTTCAGTCTATTATCCTAACCAGAAACTTCTCTTAAAAACACTAACCCACAGCCAGGTGCAGTGCCTTATGCCTGTAATCCCAGCACTTTGGGAGGCTGAGTCAGGCGGATTTATGAGATCAAGACCATCCTGGCCAACATGGTGAAACCCTGTCTCTACTAAAAATACAAAAATTAGCTGGGCATGGTGGCACGTGCCTGTAGTCCCACCTACTCAGGAGGCTGAGGCAGGAGAATCACTCAAACCCGGAAGACAGAGGTTGCAGTGAGCTGAATTTGAGCCACTGCACTCCAGCCTGGAGACAGAGTGAGACTCCATCTCAAAAACAAACAAACAAACAACAAATAAAAAACACTAACCCACATTGACCTCTCCATTTACTTGCTTCTAAAACAAAAATTGTATTACCCATTTTGATAACTATATTATCTTGGAGAGTGGTATGACTGTGTGTCCTTTTAACCAGTACATTCAGGACAGAAGTCCTCTGAATAATTCCACGTCCTGCAGCTGCCCCAGATTTAGCCCAGCTTCAAGGATCACTGAAGCACTAAGGGGATGCTCCCAGGTCATTCTCTTACTCACTGCTTTCATTCAACTATTTTAATCTGAGTCCTCAGGATATTTTGACACATGCATGTTCTGCAAATCCTAATTCTGAGGATGTCACTACTATCCAACTGTAATTCTCCTCTGCAGAAAATTTAATACTATTTCCTTTTATCCCTGTAGCCAAACCTTTGCTTATGTCATATTGAGAAATTTCTCTCAAATCCTAAAGTAAATAACTGAGGAAAATATCTGTTCATGACATATAGTTAAACTGCACTTGACCCAACCAGTGGATTTTGTCTGGAATATATATTCTCAGACTGGCTTTCCAGAAGCTTAATAAAGCTTAGGTTGTTTCTCTGTCTTGCACAAAAAGTTCAAGTATTCTTTTCAAATTTCCCAATGCTTTTCCAGTATTAAGGAAGATTCTTATACCAACTGTGCTCATTATCCAACTGATATGAAATAATTTCTCATTAGCATCCATTTATTTTATCATACATCAATTATGCAAGAAATATACTAAAGAGATAGAAATTATGTAATACTAATTCCTATATTTATCCACAGTTATTATGAAATTGGTATTGCCAATGCTGAGTTGCTCCCCAACAGAGCTTCCAAGAGAGAAAAAGTAGTTTTCCATTGATTTCTATCACCGTCCAATGGCACAGGCATGCAGAAAAGGGAGCTGATATTCTGTCTTTTTTAAAGGGTTTCTATTAAACACTTTTATGGTGTCCAGCATGATTGTCAGGATTGGAGTGTGATAAGAAACTCAATGGCAATAGAGGACTGGAGATCAGCCAACATCAGGAGCAAAGTTACCTTTCCTAAATACTTTAGGCATGATATTTCACAAACACACACACACACACACACACACACATACACACCTTAAAAACTTTTTTTTTTTTTTTTGAGACAGAGTCTTGCTCTGTCACCCAGGCTGGAGTGCAGTGGTGTGATTTCAGCTCACTGCAACCTCTGCCTTCCAGGTTCAAGCAATTCTGCTACCTCTGCAATCCCCCACACTGCCACCAAGTAGCTGGGACTACAGGCGCACCCCACCCCACACAGCTAATTTTTGTATTTTTCGTAGAAACAGGGTTTCACCACGTTGGCCAGGCTGGTTTTGAACTCCTGACTTCAGGTGATCCTCCAGCCCTGAACTCCAAAAGTGCTGGGATTACAGGCATGAGCCACCACACCAGCCCTAAAATTTTTATTTGTGGCATTGACATTTTAGAAGAGAAGTAGCTGTAAACTGAATTTTTAGTTTGGATTTCTCAGGCTTAGTATGATCCTTTCTATGCTCTCCTTCCTTGCTCATCTACTAAAACCTGTTCTAATTAAGAATCTTGTTAACAGTAATGGAATCTTAGTTTGATAGTAAATTACTGTGCTGCATTCTCCCAGTAAAACTTCACTTTAAACCTTAAATCTAATAGTAGAATGAATGAGTTGCCTACTGTTATAGACATTTACAGCATCAATCAGCAGATTGGGCATGGTTTTGGAAAGCATGAGACAGTTCCAGATATACCTGAAAACACAAGACTTAGGAATATGAGACTAGTCCTTTTAAACTGAAAAATGTTCTTAAAATGCAGAGAAACCTAATGTTATTATCTGGTGTAGGTAGATCAAGTTTTCAAGTAAGTTGTTTTACTTAGTTGCCACTTCTCCTTTGATTCTAAAATACATGTCTTTCCCAGATCTAAATCTTCCATCAAAAAATCAGAAACATGGTATAATATAGTTAAGCTATACTATAATCAACTGTTTTCTCTGGTTCATTTCTATTATCTCCTATTTACATGTTTCTGTCTAAAGGAATGTTACTAATGCAGAGAGAGATGATGTTTGTTCTGTAGTATACAAACACCTAACAACTTCTAGCAATAAAATGAAGAATATATATTTAAAGTGACAACCTGTATTTGAAATATGCTATAAAGCACTTACCCTAAATTATACTATGTAGGTGGAATGCTATAAAAAGAAGTACAGTGCTACATTATTTTGAATTTTTAAGAGGGCTTCTTTATGGAAGAAACAATTCAATTATTAAGCATCTGTAATTTTTGCCACACAGTAATAAGTTTATCATTGGTTTACAAGTTAGAATCAGAATCTAAGGCTATTTTATTTCCAAGAAATATTAGCCACTCCCCTTAGAAAAATAAATCAACAAGGAAGAAATTTGACTCACTGAGAACCATTATATCTAAATGGTACTTAATATTTTGTTCAGTCCGGGCACTAAAATCATGTTAGACAAATCAGTCAATAAATACTATTAAATGTATAATATACAAGCTTATCATTAATTTCCACATGAGATATAAATGCAAGCTCTCTTTCTCATACAAAGCTAATATTTGAGTTGAACAGATGAAGCAAAGGCATTAAAGACAAAAGGGTTCATGACTAATGCCAAATAACTGGTAAACACAAACCGTACCACAGATGCTCACAGGAAAGAGATTTCATAGCAAGCGTTTATTGAGGAAACTTTTTCTTCCTCTGTTTGATATTGAGGTGTGTTTTATTTTTAACATACATATGTATGTTAATACATTCAGATATTCTTTCTAGAATGACTCTTGTCCTCTTCACCTTTCTTTTATGTGCTTGGACTTTAGATCTAGGATAGCAAATCTATTACACAGATGTTGCCTCTTCCCCTACGGAAGACAGAAAAATCCTTCCCAAAATAGTACTACCAGCAGCAGCCACCTCAAATTCATCAGTATCGGCAAGCCAGGGCAAACGTGCCTTACAGATTATAATAGGCTGTGGGTCTCCTGCTGGGGATAAGGTCGTATCCTCATACTTAGCAAACAGCTTGGCACACAAAAGGTCTCTAAGAAAAATGAGCTTAAGAAATTAATTAACTTACTAGATTATGTAATTCTCTTCTTGCCTATGGAGAAAACACTTCTTTTCTTATGGAGCACTGCATTTTACTGCTCTTCAGGCCCACAGAGGGACATTAGAGGGATAGGATCACAGGTTTGTGGCATGTGAGCAGAGTACTAAGGAGTCAGGGAGACAGTGAACTACTGAAAACTGAAATGAAATAAAGAAGCCTGCAGAGTAGGAAGGGAAGGCTTAAAAGAAAGAGCAAAGTTAATGGCATCAAGATCAATTTAAGCTGATCTTAAATCTGTGGGAGGTTACTGCCCTATCTATAGGTACTTTATGCTAGAATTATAAAATATAACTTATATACAAAGCATCTGTACAGTTTAAAGAGCAAAAATAGGCCAGATGCAGCAGCTTATGCCTGTAATCTGAGCACTTTGGGAGGCCAAGGTGAGAGGATCACTTGAGGTCAGGGGTTTGAAACCAACCTAGGAAACATAGAAAGGCACTGGTTCTACAAAAAACCTTTAAAAACTAGCCAGGCATGGTGACATGCACCACTAGTCCCAGCTACTTGGGAGGCTGAAACAGGAGGATTGATTGAGCTCAGCAGTTCGAGCTTACAGTAAATTACAATTGCACCACTGTACTCCAGCTTGGACAACAGAGCAAGACCCTATCTCTCAAAACTTGTTCAATTAATTAAAAAAAAATAAAGAGCAACAATAAAATAAACACCCATATGCCCACAACCTAATACAAGAAAAAAATAGAACATTACCATCCCCAGAATCCATTCTGTGATTGGACACCCTACCCCAACGACCTTCTTAGAGCTAACCACTATCCTGAAATTGTAACCATTCTCTGGTTTCCTTTTAGTTTTTGTGACCTATATGACCCTATGTTTGAACATCTGCAATGAAATAACACTATATCTTCTTCTGTAACTTGCTTCTTTTGTTCAAGTTCAAACCTTTGAGATTGTCCATGCTGATGTATCTGCTGGAGCCGATTCCTTTGCACTGCAGCATAATTTTGCTGTCTATTCCACATTCATATATGCATCTTGCTGTTTATAAACACCTGGGTGTTTCTAGTTTTTTGCCTATTACAAACAATGCTGCTTTAAACATTTGGGTAGCCATCTCATAGTACAGGCATGGCGAAGTTTTCCAATACTTGGTAGTAGAATGGCTGGGCTGTGCAGTATAGTCATGTTCAGCTCTCCCAGGTAATGCAAAGTGTTTCTTTTCTTTTTTTTTTTAGTATGAAGTCTAAATTTATATTATTTTAATTATTCTTATATAGTTGCCCTTTATTCTACTGATTTTCTTTTTTTTATTGCATTTTAGGTTTTGGGGTACATGTGCAGAACATGCAAGATAGTTGCATAGGTACACACATGGCAGTGTGAGTTGCTGTCTTCCTCCCCTTCACCCACATCTGGCATTTCTCCCCATGCTATCCCTCCCCAGCTCCCCCGCCCCGCTATCCCTTCCCTATTCCCCACAACAGACCCTAGTGTGTAGTGCTCCCCTCCCTGTGTCCATGTGTTCTCATTGTTCATCACCTGCCTATGAGTGAGAACATGCGGTATTTCATTTTCTGTTCTTGTGTCAGTTTGCTGAGAATGATGTTCTCCAGATTCATCCATGTCCCTACAAAGGACACAAACTCATCATTTTTGATGGCTGCATAATATTCCATGGTGTATATGTGCCACATTTTCCCAGTCCAGTCTATCATCGATGGGCATTTGGGTTGGTTCCAGGTCTTTGCTATTGTAAACAGTGCTGCAATGAACATTCGTGTGCATGCGTCCTTATAGTAGAACGATTTATAGTCCTTTGGATATATACCCAGTAATGGGATTGCTGGGTCAAACGGAATTTCAATTTCTAGGTCCTTGAGGAATCGCCACACTGTCTTCCACAATGGTTGAACTAATTTACACTCCCACCAGCAGTGTAAAAGTGTTCCTATTTCTCCACATCCTCTCCAGCATCTGTTGTCTCCAAAGTGTTTCTTAAAAGTGGTTGTAGCAATCTGCATGCTCACCAGCACTGAACGAGAGTTGCCGCAGCTCTACATCTTTGGCAGCACTTGGTGTTAGTTTTTCTAGCTTCTGCTAATTCAGTTAACTTATTTGGCAGTATTCAGTAGCACTTCCATTCTTTCTTTTGCCCATTTTCCTTATTGGATTGACTTCCTTTTTCTTATTTATTCATAAGGGTTATTTATCTCTTCTGGACACCAACCCCTTATTAGTTAACCAGGGTTCCAAAAATAGTTTTTTCCCAGTTAATGGCATTTCTTGTCCCCTTCTTGATGGCTTCTTTGATGTCTATAAGTAAGATAATGCTGGTTGGCTGGTTGGTTGGTTGTGGGGTAAAGGAGATTTACAGTGAATACTAAAAAGCTTGGGGCAGAAGGAGCTAGAATAAGAAGTCATAGTAGCAAATAGAGTCAGTGTCTGATATGAGATTAGAATAAGCTGGGCTGGGCAACATTTAAATCTAAGTGAAGAGGACACCAAATTACACCCAAGTGTTTTCCTGTAGATAACTGATCTACATTATTTTTCTTTGAATGTAATATTTACTAACATTTTTAAATTAGCTATATTAGGGGTATTTTTTTAAGGAAGAAAAGCATGCTTGCCTCTAAGAAGGCACTGTCACAAACTTATGTCAGCATCCTCTACTTGCAGACTTATCTCTATGGAAGCAAATGAATTCAAAGAAAGTGAAATCTTCACATCTAAGCATAAAATGTGACAGTGGGAAATAAAGTGAGATTTAAGGTTTGGTTTTATTGTTTCATTTTTATTCCATTTGTTTATGACAAATGAGCATTCATTCATTTATGTATTTTTTCCTTGTAGTCTTCCTCCCATCTCCTTTATAAATTCTTATTATATTACCTCATCACAGCTTTACGTTAATTCACAAATGTTTTGTGCACCAATCAACTGCTGGGTTGTCTACTACCACTGGTAATAAAACAATAAATAAAACTGGTCACTCCCCTCAAGAAGCTCACCCCCTAATTATAGGAATGAGATAAATTTCATATTCTGGATGAAAACAAGGTGCTATGAAAGCAAAGAATAGGGATATCCAACTCAATCTAGTTCAATCTCATTGCCTCCTCAAAGTTAGTTCTCCAATAACATTGTTTTTAATTTATTTCTCCAAACCTCCCCCAAAATCCTGACAAACACTAATCTTCTTTATTATCTCCACATTTTTTCCTTTTCCAGAATATCATACAGTTGAAATTACACAGTAGGTAGGCTTTCCAGATTGACTTCTTTCATGTAGCCATATGCTCTAAGTTCTTCTATGACTTGTGTGGCTTGATAGCTCATTTTTTTAAAACCAATGAATAGTATTTCATTGTCTGGATATACAATTTGTTTATCCATTCACCTTGTGAAGGACATCTTGGTTGCTTCCATGTTTTGGCAAGTATGAATAAAGTTTCTATAAATGCCTGTGTGCAGTCATTGTATGAAAATAAGTTTTTAACACACTGTGAAAATTCTGAGGAGTACAATTGCTGGATTGTGTGGTAAAGTATACTGTACTTATTTTTGTAAGAAACTGCAAATTGTCTTCCAAAGTGGCTATACTATTTTGCATTCCCATTAGCAATGAATCAGAATTTCTTTTCTCCACATCTTCACCAGCATTCAGTGTTGTCAGTATTTTGGATTTGAGCCATTCTAATAGGTATATAATGGTATCTTGTTGATTTAAGCCACAAAACATTTTTGTTTCTGAAGAAGTAATTGACTTCTCTAACTACAAACTTTGCCAGACTCCTCATCAGAGTTTTTGAAGAAATTTTAAAACCCTCTTATAAGTTAATATGCAAAAGCAGTGGCAAATATTAATAATCAAGATAAATACATAAAATAAGAATAAACTCTCAGAGGAAAATATCTACATATGATTTGGTGCCTTTTTTACTCATGTTTATTTAAATGCTGTCCAACCCAGCTTTATCTAACAATATCCCTGAGTCTGAAAGATTTAACTCCAATTTTGAAGGAATTTCTGTGGTAAGTAAAATGCTATCCAACAATATTGCATGCTATAGAAAAACCTTTTGTGAAAGAAGTCAGTTGATATGGCAAACGTCATTGTTGTCTTATTTTAAGAAATTGCCACAGCCATCCCATTCTTCAGCAACCACCACTCTGATCAATCAGCAGCCATCAGCATTGCGGCAAGACCCTCCGCCAGCTTAACAATTATGATTTGCTCAAGGCTCAGATGAATGTTAGAATATTTTAGCAATAATGTTTTAAAACTTAAAGACCCCTAATATCAAGATTTATTATAAAAGCTATATAGTAAATTATACTTAGTAGTACTGGCATTAGAGTAGACAAATAAACAAATAGTGCAGAATCTGGATGCTGTTAACATACCTACTGATATATAGAAACAGGCCGCCTTCATAGCTCAGTGAGAAAAGGATGAATTTTTCAACAATTGTGTTAAAACAATGGGTCATCCATATTTAAAATATTACTTAGTACTTCACATTTTATATACAAGAACAAATTTCAAATGGATTGGGGACTAAATTTAAAAATCAAAACTTTAAAACTTAAGAAAATCTGGAAGAACATCTTTATAACCCTAAGGTAAAAAAGCACAATCTAAAAGAAAATATTGGTAAATTCAACTAAATTAAACAATGTCTATTTGTAGAGACACCACAAAATAAAAGAGAAGACACTGGTTGTTATGTATATAACTGAAAAAGGACTGGAGTCTAGAATAAATAAATAATTCCTATGAGTTAATAACTGCCCCTTGCAATTATCTGGATAAGTTTTAGATGCACAAATTCTAAAGTCTAGAATTTCCACTCTTAGGCATTTACCCTAGAAAAACTCATGCACATCTATCAGTAGGAAGATAAATACTGAATTGTAGAATATTTATTCAATGGAATACTATACAACAATTAAAATGAGTAAATCTCAAAAACATAATGTTGAGCAAAAATAAGAGCTTTGCAGAAAATATATATCCTTAATTAAAAAAAATTTTTTGAGATGGAGTCTCACTCTGTCACCCAGGCTGGAGTGCACTGGCATGATCTTGGCTTACTGCAACCTCCACCTCCTAGGTTCAATCAAATCTCCAGCCTCAGCCTCCCGAGTAGCTGGGATTACAGGTGCACACTGCCATGCCTGGCTAATTTTTGTATTTTTAGTAGAGACAGGTCTTTACTATATTGGCCAGGCTGGTCTCCAACTCCTGACCTCAGGTGATCCACACACCTTGGCCTCCCAAAGTGCTGAGATTACAGGCATAAGCCACCACACTTGGCCTAAAAATTTTTAATATGTAAAACAATACTATATACATTGACACCTGCATATGTTGTAGAACTCTCACAACACTAGTAGCGATGGTAAAAATGAAATTCAGGATAGTGCTTACCCCTGGACAGGGGTCTCAACAGTATGTGTACTATGTTATTTCCTCAGCATAGTGATGCGTATACAGGAGTTTATTAGGCTCTAAATCCTTTTTTCTATGCCTGAAGTAGTTCATATTTAATTAAAGGTTGAAAATCTATATTTTACAACAAAAAAAGAGAGCCTAAAATGGATGCTGTGAACATGGCAGTCCATCTGAAAGACTCCTCTGTGAAGACCTGGACAACACTCCACCCTCCTCCAGATGAATAGTCTATACCCAGTTACACTGACTCCATCAGATGTGACCATGCTCCTGACTTCAATTGCAGGATCACTCCCTTGACCTAGAGCCTGACTCCTCCTTCCTTGTATTTGCCTTCAGGCAACACTTCTCATATGCCATGCCCTCTGCCCCCTACTCAGCTTATTCCTACCCCGCAGCATCTTCTTGTCCCAGGAGGTCACTGTCAAAAGAAACCCCAGACAACCTACTCTAGCTATTCCTACTTTTTTCAGGTACATCTCAAGTTCATGAAACTCAACTTCAAGAACCATATTTTACACACATTTCTGAAACTACTAATGATAGGATATTAATAAAACATCCCTCCCAGCATGAGAATTTACTGAATGTTCTCATTATTGAACTTCCGATGGCATCTGTAATTACTTATTTTCTTGACTAGTCCTTGTTCATGTACACAGCTAGCTTTCCCATTTGATATTCTGCTTAAATATCTATAACTCTAATAGTTAAGTATAAAAATGCTCCAACTCTTTATTGCTACCACTGGAACAATTTCCCATACTCTGCACAAAATACTCAAAGCCAAACTAGCATTTGGTGAAATGCTGCTGTAATAGATCTTTAAGAGTGCTTTGCTGCACAACACTCCTGCATTACTACCAAAGGACATTGTGAGCTTTGTAAATGTTTGAATTCCCTAAAATTGGCAAGGACGTATTACAGGGAAATTTTTGGTCTGAGTTACTCAAACTAAGTGATGTTGCCACCCTCAATATGCACAGAGAAAGAAAGACAGGTTAACATAAGACAACAAAGAAAAATTTTACATACTAAGAAAAATGATTAGTAGGGGAAAATATCCAAAATGAAGCTCAACAATGGAAAAGACACTAATCAAAGGGTTGGGACCCTCACAAGTCGAGTCCTGATGTATCGCCAATCCTCCCTCTGTGACCATACATTCACCACCCTTTTCTGTTCCTCTTCTCATTCCCAGTAACTCCCCATCTCACTGTGTCCCTGTGTCCTCATTCTGTCCTCCACTGAAATGAGTTACCGTGGCTGTGCTTACCTGGCCTTGCTCTTAATACCCAGAATCTGTCCGTCCCTTCTACGCCACCCTCTAAACTTACCTGCTCTGTGTACCTTCCACAAGGGCTCATGGTATTAGTCCATTTTCACACTGCTATAAAGACATACCTGAGACTGGGAAATTTATTAAGAAAAGAGGTTTAATCATCTTACAGTTCTGCTGGCTGTACAGCCTTCTGCTTCTGGGGAGACCTTGGGAAATGTACAATCATGGCAGAAGGGGAAACATGCATGGTCTTCAAGTGGCCAGAGTCGGGGTGGGGATGTGCTACACACACTTTTAAACAACCAGATCTTAGGAGAACTCTATCACAACAAGAGCAAGGAGGAAGTCTTCCCCAAGATTCAATCAGCTCATACCAGGCCCCTCTTCCAACACTGGGAATTACAATTTGACATGAGATTTGGGTGAGGACACAGAGCCAAACCATATCACTCATTCGCTTTTCACAATGGGAACCCACCCTCTCTTGAGGAACCAATGGGAGATGAAGTCTTGCCATCTTACCTTCCATAGATATTTACATAGGCTCTAAATAAATGAATCTATGGTGCTGAAATTTCACATGTCATAAAAGGCAGCTAGGAGAGAGATTTTTGAGGCTAAAAGTGGTTTTTTGATGCTTCATTTTCTCTAAGTCATACCTGCTGAGTAACTGATACCTCCATCTGCTCCTGAAGCCGTGCAGTAAGTTGATCTTGCAGGAGTGGGTAAAGTCCTGTTTCTAGGTTTATTTTGGGGGTTACCACCCCAGGAATATCTGGATTATGCCATACTTCCATGGGACACAATGGACTATGCCCAATTCTCTGCCTTTAACTCAGGTCCAACCTCCCAGGACAGGCAGCTCCCAGGAAAGGCAGCCCCCAGGAAAGCCAGCTCCCAGGACAGCCAGCTCCCAGGACATCCAGCTCTCAGGAAAGCCAGCCCCCAGGACAGGCAGCTGAAAACACTTGGGCATCTTGGTTGCTGAGTCCTCATCTTAGGCCACACTGCATCTCCTTTCCACATCTGCCTCCACATCCACCAGCTCCAGGCTTGCTTTGCTTCCTATTTAAGACTTTAATATTTTGGTTTTGGCATTCTTCTCTCCAGCTCAAATTTGATCTGGCCTCATAATTCCCCCTTATACAATGCCTAGCTGACCCCAGGTATCCATCTCTACTGAGTCAAACCTGACTACAAAGAGCCATCCTATCTGGCTGGTGCTTCTCACTGCCCTTCTTGAGTCCTCACCCTAATCCCTGAAGGTAGAGCAGAGTTATTCAGTTCTTCTGCCTGTTTTACAGTGGTCAGGAATTGATAAGGCCAGATTTGTATATGAATGCAAGTTACCTCCACAGTGATTATTTGTGTGGTCTAATTTGAGAGGCCACTTTACAGAAAAGTGGTTAGGAGCCCCAATCCTAGAGTTGGACCATCTGGGTTTAATTTCCACATCTGTTACCTATTAGCTGTTTAACACTGGGAAACTTCCCTGCTTTGTGAGAATGACAATTGAACTTGCCTCAGAAATAGTAGTTAAGATTAAGTGAGACATCCAAATACTGCATCTAGCAAAGTAACTGACATGTAGTAGTGGTCAACATATTAGCTAATACCATTATTATTCTTATGATCATCAAGTGTTCTAGGGCCTGTGCTTCCATTGTGAGAGATTCAGTCTTTTATCAGCCCCTCCTCAGACCCATGACAGTAACTCAGTGGACTCTGTCCTTGAAAAGACCACAGGGAACCAACCCAAATGCCCATCGATGATAGACTGGACTGGGAAAATGTGGCACATATACACCATGGAATATTATGCAGCAATCAAAAATGATGAGTTTGTGTCCTTTGTAAGGACATGGATGAATCTGGAGAACATCATTCTCAGCAAACTGACACAAGAACAGAAAAAGAAATACTGCATATACTCACTCATAGGTGGGTGAGAAAAATGAGAACACATGGACACAGAGAGGCGGTCTACTATACACTGGGGACTGTTGGGCGAAATGGGGGAGGGACAGCGGGGGGGTTGGGGGGGATAGCCTGGGGATGAATACCAAGTGTGGGTGAAGGGGAGGAAGGCAGCAAAACACACTGCCATGTGTGTACCTATGCAACTATCTTGCACGTTCTGCACATGTACCCCAAAACCTATAATGCAATAAAAATTTTAAAAAAAAATGCAATAAAAATTAAAAAAAAGAAAAGAAAAGACCACAGTGAGTGCCAGGCAACCTGAGGATGGAAGTGGGTGGGAAAAGTTGAATAAAGCAAAGAAGAGCAGACAGAGAAGGCTAAGAATACTAGATATAAACTTTATCTAATTCACAGTGTGTTGGGGCTGACACTTCTGACAGGTTGAGGCCTGAATATGCTCCTGAGAATGAAAGAGGAGATTGTATATGGGGTAGGTAACTATTATGGTACTTCTGTGTTGAACTACTTCAGGAACACGATTCATGAGAGATAAGTGTGCTATGAGTGCCATTACATAAAATACAAGGCGAAGGGTGCCCTCTGGAGTTGTGTGAAAGGTTGGCCCTGAACTAGAAAATATTCACAACACTCCTTGATGTCCATCCCACAGTCACCTCTCTTGCAACACACCATTGTCAAAACCCCACTCCAAAGTGAAGAATGAATAATCTAAGCCAGTGCTTAGATTAATCAACTGGGAGTGATTTTGGTTTTTTTATTTTTTATTTTTTTGATGAACATCTGATTTTTTAATTTTTTTTATTGCATTTTAGGTTTTGGGGTACATGTGAAGAACATGCAAGATAGTTGCATAGGTACACACATGGCAGTGTGATTTGCTGCCTTCCTCCCCTTCACCTATATCTGGCATTTCTCCCCATGCTATCTCTCCCCAACTCCCCACCTCCGGCTGTCCCTCCCCTATTCCCCCAACAGACCCCAGTGTTTAGTGCTCCCCTCCCTGTGTCCTTGTGTTCTCATTGTTCAACACCCATCTATGAGTGAGAACATGCAGTATTTGATTTTCTGTTCTTGTGTCAGTTTGCTGAGAATGATGTTCTCCAGATTCACCCATGTCCCTACAAAGGACACGAACTCGTCGTTTTTGATGGCTGCATAATATTCCATGGTGTATATGTGCCACATTTTCCCCATCCAGTCTATCATCGATGGGCATTTGGGTTGGTTCCAGGTCTTTGCTATTGTAAACAGTGCTGCAATGAACATTTGTATGCATATGTCCTTATAGTAGAATGACTTATAATCCTCTGGCTATATACCCAGTAATGGGATTGCTGGGTCAAATGGAATTTCTATTTCTAGGTCCCTGAGGAATCGCCACACTGTCTTCCACAATGGTTGAATTAATTTACACTCCCACCAGCAGTGTAAAAGTGTTCCTATTTCTCCACATCCCCTCCAGCATCTGTTATCTCCAGATTTTTTAATGATTGCCATTCTAACTGGCATGAGATGGTATCTCAATGTAGTTTTGATTTGCATTTCTCTAGCTATGTGCAGAAAGCAGAAACTGGACCCCTTCCTGACACCTTACTCTAAAATTAACTCCAGATGGATTAAAGACTTAAACATAAGACCTAACACCATAAAAACCCTAGAAGAAAATCTAGGCAAAAGCATTCAGGACATAGGAGTAGGCAAGGACTTCATGACCAAAACACCAAAAGCATTGGCAACAAAAGCCAAAATAGACAAATGGGACCTAATCAAACTCCACAGCTTCTGCACGGCAAAAGAAACAGTCACTAGAGTGAATCAGCAACCAACAGAATGGGAAAAAAATTTTGCAGTTTACCCATCTGACAAAGGGCCAATATCCAGAATTTACAAAGAACTAAAACAGATTTACAAGAACAAAACAAACAAGCCCATTCAAAAGTGGGCAAAGGATATGAACTGGGAGTGATTTTAACACCAGGGAACATTTGTTGGTCACAAGTTGAGAGGAGGTTGCTATTATCATGCAAATGTCATTTTAGGAATAGAGGCCAGAAGTGTCCTTGAACATTGTCCTGGCAATGCAAAGAATAACACCCCCAACAAAAAATTATCCAGCCTTAAATGCCAATAGGGCTGGTTCTGAGAAACCCTGCTCTAAGGCCATCCAGTCATGGTGATCTTTCTCCTTGTCAGTGAATAGTTTAGGGACTCAGATCTTCCTCTATAACGAAAGCTTGGTATTGCAGGAGCAGAAACTGAAGAAAAGGCAACGTTTGTGCAAGGGTTGCAATGGTGGCAATCCATAACTCCACAGGTAAAGTGAACCTTAAGATGATCAATTATCCCCATTCACAATCCTGTCTTAAGGAATTCACAGAAAACTAAAGTTCTACATCGGTTTCGCCTAAGTCTTGAGGGGTAGAGAAGCCCCTAACTGACATTTAAGTTGCATTTCTATATTTTTAAGCATATGTTATTCTAGAAATCACATCTATGGTCAGCTCCCTATCTATCAAAAAATAATATATCTTCTGTTCCTAAAGCCTTGGGAGGTATAAATGTGGGATATGGGGGATATGCTTAGTTTTGTTCTCTACCTCCTGACTTTCCTGGGACTTGCCCCTACTCAAGACTTCACCCTCCATTTTTCCAGGCACTAAATAAGACCACAAACTTCTTGAAAATAAATTTTTCATCTTCCCTACATTTTTATTCCCATATCAGAGCCTGGTACATAAAAAGCACTTGAAAAGATTTGTTGATGACTGAATGAGGGAACACATAAATGAATATAATCTGGAATTTAGATCCCAAATTATTTTGCTGTTTTTCCCCTAAGAGTAGCCATCATCTCTACCTTTATACATCTACTGGTATCTGATATCAAACATGACTCCAATGTACCAATTTCTTATTTCTTCATAGGAAGTTTTCACCCATCTCCTTAAATTTCTACTTAGCATACTTGTTTGTCTCTTGTCCATCATTCTCTTTCCAAGCCTTGTGAAATTCACGAAAGCCTGGGCCAGTTTTCTGTCATCTTTGTGTTGAAGCCCTGGTCCAGAGAAGCCTCTCATTCTCTACCGCCACTGTTGGAGCTGCTCTACATTTTTCCCAGGCAGAAGAGCCTCTCCAAGTTTGGTCTAGGCCCAGGGCAGACCTTTGCCTGAAGTGAGTCTGGGTGTTTTACCATGTCTGGGAGAACTTGCCGTTCACCAACTTTTCGTCCACGGTAGTCACAAATCTCCAAAATACTTTTCTCTCTGGCTTTCTTCTTGGATGATTTTATCCATGCTATCTAAAAACGCTTCATCTTCTTTAGCAAGAGGAAGAGAGAAAGCTGTGCTTCTCGACACGTCTAATTATCTAGTTGTTTTTCCGATCTTGGATTCTCTTGTATAGCTATGGAAGAATGCCCTGTGTCCTCTCTACTTTCTTCCTATTAATGCCACCTTCTACCTCAAGCATTATTTGAATACCATTGTTTGAAACAAGACTTATCACTTAGCCTAAAATTGAGAGCATATATTTATACTGCATAATCAGATTAGGTTAATAAATACGTATTTTTAAACTGTACTTGAACACACTAAGTACCAAGGAGTTTAAGCAAGCAAAAATATGTAAATAAATCTTAAATTTAGAGAAAGTTTAATACAATGCATGATGTTACAAATAAGCAGAGAGAATAAGCCCAAATTAAAGAAGTAATGATGTAACATACTTTGTGCATTAAAAGTGAATGAAATTTCTAAATGTCAGTGTCTTGGTAAAAACAGCAATTTTTTCCTTATCCCCACCCCCCAATCTGAGGAGTGGGAGATTTGCTTGATAGAAGCAGAGGATACACATGACATAATAAAGTCTTACACTATTTGTTGATGAGAACTTTTATGCCTCACCTTCTGCCCCATATGTGGGCAAACGGATAAGAAACCCTGGGTACTTCCACCTTTGGCTCCAGCAGGAAATTCAAATTACACAAGTGTATTAGTCTGTTCTCATGCTACTAAGAAGAAATACTCAAGACTGGGTAATTTGTAAAGGAAGAGGTTTAACTGACTCACAGTATGGCTGAGGAGGCCTCAGGAAACTTACAATCATGGTGGAAGGGGAAGGAACATAGCCTTCTTCACATGGAGGCAGTAAGAAGAATGAGAGCCAAGCAAAGGGGGAAGCCCCTTATAAAACCATCGGATCTTGTGAAAACTTAACTATCATGAGAATAACATGGGGGAAACCACCCCCATGATTCAATTACCTCCCACCAGGTCCCTCCCATGACAAGTGGGGATTATGGGAACTACAATTCAAGATGAGATTTGGGTCAGGACATAGCCAAACCATATAGACAAGCCTCTGCCTATGTGCAGTCCAATCTAATCCCAACCCCACCCATTAACGACCATAAAAACTCCAAGCTATTCTCCTTTCTTTGCTCTCTGAAGCCTTGCTCTCCCCAGAAAGCCTCCTTATATAAGTAAGGAGTAGCCTTACTTATATAAGTAAGACAATTCATACCTTGTTTGTATGTAGCATCATTGATCTTGATATCAAAACTAAATTATAGGTAGGGGCCAATTCTGCTTCCGTGGGGTGATAACAACATATCGTATATTGGAACAGAAGAGACACATTCTTATCCCAGGACCCCAGGGAGTAGAACTCTTCAATAGCAATAAAGCAAAGGAGGTCATGGTGGGTAGCAGAAATTCTCCCAAAGTGTTTGAGTAGGAGTAGTGAAGGAGTAGTTGATTCAGAGTTTATCTACCCTCTCTGCCATGCACTGTTACTATGAAATTAACACATTTTTGCTGTGGATGCTAATGACCATCTCCTGAGACTGACCAGTTTCCTTGGAGGAAAACCACAGAGAAACAAAATGTATCTCTGCTCTTCATTGCTTCCACACAAAGCAGGAAAAATTCAGCTGAACATGCATAATTGGGACATGCATGCTACAAGCAGAGATTATTTTGTCACAAGAGAGAGACTTCTTCAGGTTGCCTATAATCTTAGAATACTTTTCCCAAAACTTCACACAAAATGATTAATAATTATTCATTTCTTGGCTACAATATTTCCATTCTACTGGCAGGTTTGATGAGATTACACTGCAGACTCTGAAAGCAAGCTTATTAGATTAAAATCCGATGTGACAACTGAGAGGGAAGTACTCACCAATTTGATGAATATGTGGAATAGAAAAAGTGGTTTGTCTCAAATATATAGAATATTGTATTTGATAAAGAACATTCTCTAAAGAAAACCTTTTAAAAACGCATTCCATTTTCACTTTGAAATGCTTTAGGAGAAATGCATTGGAAAGTATACTAAGAGTGTACTTTCTCTTATAAGGAAAGAAGTGCTTTATCTTCTTTCTTTTTCATATTTTATTATTCTTATTTTTTTCTGCATCTTAGAAACTGAGCATGGAACAGCTCTGAAAGATGGAACTTTAGAAAATTATTCTTGTCTGTGTTTTGTAGTTTCACAAGCCATTCTGTATCCGTTTATTCACTTCCTGCTAGTGACTAAATGAATGCCTTTAATGTCTCTTTACAGATGAGAGCCCAGGAGATAAGCAGACAAGAACTTTATCACTAATCACCACCAACCAGTGATTACTGAGCATCCTCCATAGTCATGACAAGATATAGATGACAGGAAATAAGAGTGGGTTAATCCAGAGAATATTACACTTCCTGTAAAGCAGGAACTTGTCTTCTGGGATAGAGATGTTTATAAGAACAGAGATAGAAATATTTAAGTAATTTTTTTAAACTGAAAAGTAACAGCCAGTAGTTACTATGCCTTATTACTCCACTATCTAACACAACATCTAGTATATAGTAGGCACATAATAAATGCAAAAGAAAATAAACATGTCTCTAGGATATATTTTCAGTAGTGGAGGTACTGTGTCAGGGGTATTCTTATCTTTAACTTTTCTAGATACTGCCAATTTACTCTCCAAAATTCTTGTACCAATTTAAACTTCCTCAAGCCAAATAAAAAGGATATTCATCAATCCACATCTTTGCCAACACCTGGGCTCATTATGTTTTTCAAATTTTTATAGCATGATGGGCATAGTTATTGTAGTTTTATTTTCATTTTTTATTTCTAGTGAGATAGAACATCTTTTAATATTTCATTAGTCACTCAAGTTTACTCTTCCATTCTTCTTAAATTGTCTCACAACTTTTTCCTCATTTTTATACTGAGGCTTTTAAAAATCTTCCTATTGATTTGTTGGAATTCTTTATGCATCCTGAATACCGACCTTCTGTTGGTTATATGTACTGAAAATAAATTCAGTAGATTATCTTTTCTACTTCCTTAAGGTATTTTTGATACAGTATCTATTTTAATATAATTGAATTCATTGATCTTTTCATTCATAATCACAGCAGTATTGTTTGTAAAAATGAAAGCATTCTAATAATATATCATGAGGAAAATGGAAAAATAAATGATTTTGGATATAGTCAAACAATGTAATTTTATGCAACAGTAAATTAGAGCTATAAATATAAGCATAGATAAATATCATAAACAAAACATTGAAAAATACAAGTCGTAGAGGACAAAAATCCATATAAACATACACAAACTTTAAAAAATCTTTAAAATGATTTAACAGGCCAGGCATGGTGGCTCATACCTATAATCTAAGCACTTTGGGAAACTGAGGTAGACAGATAGCTTGAGTCAAGGCATTTGAGACCATCCTGGGCAAAATATCAAAACCCTGTCTCTACAAAAAATACAAAAATTAGCCAGGTGTGGTGGCACATGCCTGCAGTCCCAGCTAACTTGGAGTCTGAGGTGGGAGGATAACCTGAGCCTGGGGAGGTCAAGGCTACAGTGAGCCATGATTGTGCCACTGCACTCCAGCCTGGGTAATAGAGTGAGACCTTGTCTCTAAAAAATAAAATGAAAAATAAAATGATTTAACATGATATATAAACATATGAGAAAACAAACTTCATAGTTTGTTTATCATACAGTTCCTTGAATGTCTTCATATTTTCATATGTTGAAATATTAAAGTTACTGAAACGCAGCAGCAGTTCTCGTGTCACTTTCTCTAGTGAGCTAGATCAGACTTCCCCTGCAGCCATGTTGAAGAAACTTGCAATTGGCACTGATCCTATACCATTCATTTCTAAAAGGGTGTCTTTCAGGATAAGAAGAGTGAGATCATTGCCAATACTCAGCCATACTATGTCATCTTTACAGATATGACATGATTGATCACCAATACTGCAAATAGTTAAGTTACAGTGAACCCCACAATATGATTCTTAGGGTCAAATGTATGCTTGGACAATGATTTGATTATTCAACTCTCCAGTAAGACAGGCAGTCTAGGTAGAGTATAAGGAGGACATTAAACAGGCCAGGCATGGTGGCTCATACCTACCTGGGGCCGGGTGCTGTGGCTCACACCTGTAATCCCAGCACCCTGGGAGGCTGAGGTGGGAGGACCACTAGAGGTCAAGAGTTTGAGACCAGCCTGGCCAACATGTTGAAACTGTGGCTCCACTAAAAATACAAAAATTAGCCAAGTGTGGTGCTATGCACCTGTAATCTCAGCTACTCAGGAGGCTGAGGCACAGGAATAATTTGAACCTGGGAGGTGGAGACTGCAGTGAGCTGAGATTGCACCATGGCATGCCAGGCTGGGTAACAGAGCAAGACTGAAAGGAAAGGAGGGGGGGGAGGGGAGGGGAGGGGAGGGGAGGAGAGAGGAGGGGAGGGGATGGGAGGGGAGGAAAAGGGAAAGGAAAAAGGAAAGGAAATGAATTATTTATTTATTTACTTCTGGCCAGGAGTGATGACTCATGCCTGTAATCCCAGCATTTTGGTGGGCAGATCACTTGAGATCAGGGGTTTGAGACCAGCCTGGCCAACAAGGTAAAACCCCATCTCTATTAAAAATACAAAATTAGCTTGGTAGGGTGGTGCAGGCCTGTAATCCCAACTACTTGGGAGGCTGAGGCAGGAGACTTTCTTGAACCTGAGAGGTGGAGGTTGCAGTGAGCTGAGATCACACCACTGCACACCAGCCTGGGCAAAAAGAGCAAAACTTTATCTCAAAAAGATTATATCTAAATTTTGTTTCGAAGAAGATGAGCAAAATTATAGAATTGCAGTTTGGCAAACTGGGACATCACCACAGTACCAGAGCTTTAATGATTCTCAGTGCCAACATTTATAACAATGCTATAAATGTTACTGGTCTCCATATTGCCAGTGACCCAAATGTTACTGCTACTGCTTAAGGCTTGATCAGGATGGTTGCTGTCAAACAAAATGTGTTGATCTTTAACATAGGAGGCAGCACTTTTGATGTATCCATCCTCACTTGTGAAGATGGTATCCTTCATGTCTAGTTTTCAATTAAGGACCTTTGTTAGGGTGGATAAAACTTCCTTAACATAGCTGGGCATGATAGGTCATACCCGTAATCTTAACACTTTGGGAGGCTGAGGCAGGCAGATCACTTGAGGTTAGGGGTTTGAGACAAATGTGGCCAACATGGTGAAACCCTGTCTCTTCTAAAAATACAAAATTTAGCCAAGCATGGTGGTGGGCGGCTGTAATCCCAGCTACTCATAACTGCCAGATTCATCAAGGTTAAAATGAAGGAAAAAATGTTAAGGATAGCCAGAGAGAAAGATCGTGTTACCCATAAAGGAAAGCCATCAGACTAACTGTGGATCTCTCTACATAAACCCTATAAACAAGAAGAGAGTGGGGGCCAATATTCAACATTCTTAAAGAATTTTCAACCAGAATTTTATCTCCAGCCAAACTAAGCTTCAGAAGTGAAGGAGAAATAAAATCCTTTACAAATGAGCAAATGCTGAGAGATTTTGTCACCACCAGGCCTGCTTTACAAGAGCTCCTGAAAGAAGTACTAAACATGAAAAGGAACAACTGGTACCAGCCACTGCCAAAATATACCAAGTGTACAGACCATCAATGCTATGAAGAAACTGCAACAACTAAAGGGCAAAATAACCAGCTAGCATCATAATGACAGGATCGAATTCATACATAACAATGTTAACCTTAAATGTAAATGGGCTAAATGCTGCAATTAAAAAACACAGACTGGCATACTGGATAAAGAGTCAAAACTCATCAGTGTGCTATATTCAGGAGATGAATCTCACATGCAAAGACATACATAGGCTCAAAATAAAGGGATGGAGGAAGATTTACCAAGCAAATAGAAAGCAATAAAAAAGCAGGGATTGCAGTCCTAGTCTCTAATAAAACAAACTTTACCAACAAAGATCAAAAAGCACAAATAAGGGCATTACATCACGATAAAGGGATCAATGCAACTAGAAGAGCTAACTGTCTTAAATATATGTGCACCCAGTAGAGAAGCACCCATATTCATAAAGCAAGTTCTTAGAGACCTACAAAGAGACTTAGACTCCCACACAATAATAGTGGGAGACTTTAATGCCCTACTGTCAGTATTAGACAGATCAATGAAACAGAAAATTAACAAGGATATCCAGAACCTGAACTCAGCTCTGGACCAAGCAGACCTAATAGACATCTACAAAACTCTCCACCCAAAATCCAAAGAATATACATTCTTCTCAGTACCACACTGCACTTATTCTAAGGTTGACTAGATAATTGGAAGTAAAACACTCCTCAGCAAAGGCCAAAGAATGAAGATCATAGCAAACAGTCTCTCAAACTATGGTACAATCAAATTAGAACTTGGGATTAAGAAACTGAATAAAACTGCACAAATACATGAAAACTGAACAACCTGCTCCTGAATTCCTACTGGGTAAATAACAAACTAGAAATACCGTTTGACCCAGCAATCTCATTACTGGGTATATACCCAAAGGTATATAAAACATTCAACTGTAAAGACACATGCACATGTATGTTTACTGTGGCACTGTTCACAATAGCAAAGACTTGGAACCAACCCAAATGCCCATCAAAGACAGAGTACAATGGATAAATAAAATGTGGCACATATATACAGTGGAATACCCATGCAGCCATCAAAAAGGATGAGTTCATGTCCTTTGCAGGGACATGAATGAAGCTGGAAACCATCATTCTCAGCAAACTGACACAAAAACAGAAAACCAAACAGCACATGCTCTCACTCATAAGTTGGTGTTGAACAATGAGAACACATGGACACCAGGAGGGGAACATCACACACTGGGGCCTGTCAGGGCTGGGGGCACTAGGTGAGGGATAGAAGGAAGTGAGGAGATTGGGGAGGGCTAACATTAGGAGAAATACCTAATGTAGATGATGGCGGGATGGATGCAGCAAACCACCATGGCACATGTATACTTATGTAACAAACCTGCATGTTCTACACATGTACCCCACAACTTAAAGTATAATTTTTAAAAAGAAATTATAAAGGCCAGGAAAAAAAATAAGTTCTGAAATTGTAGCAGGAATTCATAGGCTACCAACCAAAAGAAGCCCAGGACCAGATGGATTCACAGCTGATTTCTACCAGAGTTACAAAGAGAAGCTGGTACCATTCCTTCTGAAACTATTTCAAACAATAGAAAAAGAGAGACCCCTCCCTAACTCGTTTTATTAGGCCAGCACCATCCTGTTACCAAAACCTGGCAGAGACACAACAAAAAAAGAAAATTTCAAGCCAATATCCATAATGAACACTGATGCAAATATCCTCAATAAATACTGGCAAACCATATCCAGCAGCACATCAAAAAGCTTATCCAGAATGATCAAGTTGGCTTCATCTCTGGGAGGATGCAAGGCTAGTTTAATACATGCAAATCAATCAATGTAATCCATCACATAAATATTACCAAAGACAAAAACCATGTGATTATCTCAATAGATGCAGAAAAGGCCTATGATAAAATTTAATACGTCTTCATGCTAAAAACTCTCAATAAACTAGGTATTGATGGAATGTACCTTAAAATAATGAGAGCTATTTATGGCAAACCTACAGCCAATATCATACTGAATGGGCAAAACCTGAAAGCATTCCCTTTGAAAACTGGCACATGCACAGGTTAAATGAAATATTGGTTGGCTGCTTGTTTGTTATTTTCCTCCCTTATTCCTTACTCTCTCCATTGTTAAGTACATTTATTGGCATAAAAGAGATTTTTAATACCCATTTTTAAACTGCATTCTAGCCTGGGCAATAGAGCAAGATTCCCATTCTCTCTCCCTCTTTCTCTTCCTCTTTCTCTCCCTCTTTCTCCCTTTTATTCTTTATTTTCTTTCTTTCTCTTTTTCTTTCTTCTTTTCTTTTTCTTCCTTTCTTTTTTTCCTCTTTAAAAAAAAAAAGAAAACTGGCACATGACAAGGATGCCCTCTCTCACACTCTTATTCAACATAGTATTGGAGATTCTGGCCAGGGCAATCAGGGAAGAGAAACAAATAAAGGGTATTCAAATAGAAAAAGAAGTCAAATTGTCTTTGTTTATAGATGACATGATTTTATACTTAGAAAACTCCATTGTCTTAGCCCAAAATCTCTTTAAGCTGATAAGCAACATTAGCAAAGTCTTAGGATACAAAGCAATGTGCAAAAATCACAAGCATTCCTGCACATCAATAATAGACAAACAGAAAGCCAAATAATGAGTCAACTCCCATTCACAACTACTATAAAGAGAATAAAATACCTAGGAATACAACTTATAAGGCATGTGAAGGACCTCTTCAAGGAGAACTACAAACAAATGTTCAAGGAAATAAGAGAGGACACAAACAAATGGAAAAACATTCCATGCTCATGGATAGGAAGAATCAATATTGTGAAAATGGCCATACTGCCCAAAATAATTTATAGATTCAATGTTATTCCCATCACAATTCTGTGACTTTCTTTACAGAATTAGAAAAAACTACTTTAAATTTCATATGGAATAAAAAAGAGCACATATAGCCAAGACAATCCTAAGCAAAAAGAACAAAGCTACAGGTATTATGCTACCTATCTTCAAACTATACTACAAGGCTACAGTAACCAACAGCATAGTACTGGTACCAAAAAAGTATAGAGACCAATGGAACACAACAGAGGCCTCAGAAATAACACTACACGTCTACAACCATCTGGTCTTTGACGAACCTGACAAAGACAAGCAATGGGGAAAGGATTCCCTATTTAATAAATTCTGTTGGGAAAACTGGCTAACCATATGCAGAAAACTGAATCTGGACCCCTTCCTTACATCTTATACAAAAATTAACTCCAGATGAATTAAAGTTTTAAATAGAAGACCTAAAACCATAAAAACCCTAGAAGAAAACATAGGCAATACCATTCAGGACAAAGGCATGGGCAAAGACTTCATGACTAAAACACCAAAAGCAATGTCAACAAAAGCCAAAATTGACAAGTGGAATCTAATTAAATTAAAGAGCTTCTGCACAGCAAAATAAACTATCATCAGAGCGAACAGGTAACCTAGAGAATGGGAGAAAAATTTTGCAATCTATCCATCTGACAAAGGGCTAATAACCAGAATCTACAAAGAACTTAAGTAAATTTACAAGAAAAAAACCACCCCATCAAAAAGTGGGTAAAGGATATAAACAGACACTTCTCAAAATAAGACATTTATGTGGCCCACAAACATAAGAAAAAAAGCTCATCATCACTGGTGATTAGAGAAATCCAAATCAAAACCACAATGAGATGCCACCTCACTCAGTTAGAATGGCAGTCATTAAAAAGTCAGGAGACAACAGATGCTGGAGAGGATGTGGAGAAATAGGAATGTTTTTACATTGTTGGTGGGAGTGTAAATTATTTTAACCATTGTGGAAGATACTGTGGTGATTCCTCAAGGATATACAACCAGAAATATCAGTAATGGGATTGCTGAGTATATACTCAAAGACATATAAATCATTCTACTATAAAGACACATGTATATTTATTGCAGCACTGTTCACAATGGCAAAGACTTGGAACCAACCCAAATGCCCATCAAAGATAGACTGGATAAAGAAAATGTGGTACATATATACCATGGAATACTATGCAGCCATGAAAAAGGATGAGTTCATGTCCTTTGCAGGGACATGGATAAAGCTGGAAACCATCATTCTCAGCAAACTAACACAGGAACAGAAAACCAAACACTGCATGGTCTCACTCATAAGTGGGAGTTGAACAATGAGAAACACATGGACACAGGGCTGGGGGGGAAACATCACACACCAGGGCCTGTTGGAGGGTTAGGGGCTGGGGAGGGATAGTATTAGGAGAAATATCTAATGTAGATGATGGGTTGATGGGTGCAGCAAACCACTATGGCATGTGTATATCTAGGTAACAAACCTGCACATTCTGCACATGTATCCCAGAACTTAAAGTATATTTAAAAAAGATATAGACTGAATAAATAATTTTTTTAAATAACCCAACTGAGGCCAGGCACGGTGGCTCATGTCTGGAATCCCAGCACTTTGGGATGCCAAGATGGGCAAGCCTGGGTAGCTGAGTAAGACTCCACCACAAAAATATAAAAATAAAATAAACCAACTATATGCTGCTGCCTACAAGAAAGTTCCTTCACCTGTAAAGATACATGTAGACTGAAGGTGAAGGGATGGAACAAGATATCCCATGCAAATGGAAACCAAAATTATGCAGGAATATCTAATGTGTATGATGTAAAACAGGTTTTTTAGTCAAAAACAGTAAGAAGAGACAAATAAGGTTATTATATAATGACAAAGGGGTTGGTTCAGCAAGAAGATATAATAATTCTAAATATATATTACACCCAACACCAGAGAACCAGATATATAAAGCAAATGGCATTAGATCTAACAGAAACTCATTACAGCCAACTGATTTTTGGCAAAGGTATCAAAAACATATATTGAGTGAAGGACACTCTCATCAATAAATGGTGCTGGGTAAACTGGATATTTATATGCAGAAGAATAAAACTGAATCCCTGTCTCTTCCCATATATAAAATACAAAAGTCAAGTCCAATAAATTAAAGACTTAAACAAAGACCCAAGACAATAAAACTTCTAGAAGAAACCATAGGGGAATGTGGTACTCACCACTGCGAGAGGCTAACAATGTGGCCTCCGCCATTAGGTGAGCTTGATTCCTTACACACTCTCCCTGACTGGGGGCTGTCGAGCTATGGGAAAGAAGGAATTGAGAGGATCATGACTAAGCAGGACACTATTTTCAGCCTTCTTGGTCAATGAGATAATGGCTGGGTGAATGCCAAAGTGGTTTAACTGGGTATTGTGTCCCCCTTTCTGGCTCCTGATCTAAGCCTGTTTTATGACTTTGTTTACCAGGCATTGTTTCAGCCTGGTGACCTCCCCTGCAACCTTTATCTTTTGCAGATGCATGATTTACTGAGCTTGTGACTTCTAGATAATTGTTTAAGGAATTTACTGCTGAACTCATGATTCTTGAAGATTGCTATCCAAGTTACTGGTTGTTCTGATAATATTGGTAATCAGCATCACCTGCTTCCCCCATGACCTTTTAAACCAATATCTGTTCCTTTTACTAGTTCCCCAGAATTGTTTTCTGTTTCTTTTGTTATTTGAGAAATGCTTTGATCTGACGTAAACAACATTAAGTAGAAAAGTATATAATGGAACCTAGTGCACAAATAAAATTGCTGTTTGGGTACTGCCTATTCAGTCCTCCAGACCCTGCTTCTCTGTCTTCTTTTTTCTGTGCACGCTCTCCTCCAGGTTTGGGACCCTCTTGCTGGACGAGATTCCCGGGCTCGCGTTCAGTTTCCAACAGGGGAAACAATTCAGGACATTCATCTAGGCAAAAATTTTATGGTAAGACCTCAAAAGCACAGGCAACCAAAACAAAAATAATGCTAATGAAATGATACTAAACTAAAAAGCTTCTGCACAGCAAAGGAAACAATCAACAGAGTAACAAGGTTTTTTCCAAAGAAGACACAAAAATCCAACTGGTAAATGAAAAAGTGCTTCACAGCACTAATACAAATCAAAATCACAGTGAGATATTTTCTTATCCCAGTTAGAACAGCTATTATCAAAAAGGCAAAAACAAATGCTGTGAAGGATGCAGAGAAAAGGAAACTCTTATACATTGCTGGCAGAGATGTAAGTTACTATAGCCATTACGAAAAATAGTATAGAGGTTCCTAAAAAGTTAAAAATAGAATTACCATATAATCCAGCAATTTCACTACTGATTATTTATCCAAAGGAAAAGAAATTAATATATCAAAGGGATATCTGCAATTCTACGTTTACTGCAACACTATTCACAACAGCCAAGATATGAACTCAACTTAAATGTCTATCAATGAATGAATGGATAAAGAAAATGTAGCATACTTACACAATAGAATGCTATTTAGTCACAAAAAAAAATAATAAAATCCTGTCATTTGCAGTAGCATGGACGGAACTGGAGGTCATCACGTTAAGTGAAGTAAGCCAGGCACAGAAAGACAAAAATATCACATGTTCTCAATGACATATGGAAACTAAAAACAGTTTATCTCATGAAGGTAATGAGTAGAATGATAGCTACCAGGAGCTGGGAAGGGTGGATGGGGGAGAAAAATAGGGATAGAAGTTAGTTAATGGATACGAATATAAAATTAGATTGAAGGAATAAGTACTAGCATTCAATAGCATCGTAGGGTGACTATAGTTAACAATAATATATTGTATATTTCAAAATAGCTAGAAGAGAATATTTGAAATGTTCCCAACACAAAGAAATGATAAATGTTTAAGGTGGTGAATATCCTAAATTTGCTCATTATGCATTGTATGAATCAAAATATCACATATACCCATAAATATGTGCATGTATTATTTATCAAAAAGAAATAAAGTAAAAAATTATATTGTGGGCAAAAATAGGTGTGGAATGAGATAGTAGTGATGGTTGCACATTATGAATATAATAAATGCCACTGAATTGTAAACTTAAAACAATGATTACAGGAGACTAGGTCACATAGCAGTTAGTGCTGCAGGTGCCTGACCCACTCTGCCTGGGTTCAAATCCCAGTTCTGCCATTTGTGATCTATGTGAGGCTGGGCACAGTGGCTCATGCCTGTAATCTCAGCACTTTGGGAAGCAAAAATGGGAGGATTACTTGAGACTAGGAGTTCAAGATCAGCCTGGGCAACACAGCAAGACTTTGCCTCTAAAAAAAAAAAAATTAAAAATTTAACTGGGCATGGTGGTGTGCATCTGCAGTCCCAGCTAAGGAGGAGGATCCCTCCAGCCCAGGAGTTAGAGATTTTAGTGATTTATCATCATACCACTGTATTCTCAGTCCACATTACAGAACAAGACTCTATCTCTAAAATAAATTTTTTAAATACATGAGCTGTGTGACCTTGATCAAGTTATTTAACCTCTCTGTGCTTTACGTTCTTCAACCATAAGGGAGCACTGATAATCAAAGTATCAACTTCCTATGCCAGTTATTTTGAGCTAAATAATGGCACCAACTTCACTTTGAAATAGTTCCAGTTCAGAGAACAAATTACATGGTCATTCAACCCATGTTAACCCACCCTTGAAGAGGTTGCCAGACCAGAAAGTAGAGAGTATATCCTACATAATCACAAAATGTAAGGCACTCAAAATTTTTATGAGAAATCTAATGACAGTTCTTAAAAAAAAAGTGAACTTCTCTCTTCACATATATGAGTGGTTATTCTGAAAACTTGAAAGTGGGAGCACATAAAAATGAAATTCATGTACTGAAGAATAATGCTCCTTTCAAAAGAGGCAACAAATAAAATAGAAATATTTTATAACCAATGTTTTATAAAGAAGAAAAAAACACCTAAATGAAATACAACGTAATGCTAACAGTTGTCCTTGGAGTAGAAGGTTAGAAGTGCTGGGTTTTTTCTTTTTTATATCTCTGCAGTTCTCAGTGTATTTTTACAGTAGGCACATATTACTTTTATAATCAAAAAGAGACTTTTTTAAATGTTCAGACTGACTCACAAAAAAATCAAAACATATTTGCAGAATACAAGACATACTTAAAATGATTCAGAAAGGCTGAACATAAAGAGACAGCAAAGGTACTAGGAAAATGTAAATAAAAATTGGAGATTGGGATATCTGGTAATACAGAATTTAGACCAGAAAACATTAAACAAGACAAAAAGGACTAGTTTTAATGCTAACGGCTATAATTTACAAAAAGCTGTAATATGTTATGCACCCAAATGGCATAAAACAACCTTCAAAACTCAGAAGCTACAGGAGAAGCAAGAATAGACAAAAACCTAGATAATATCATTTTGTTTTCCAAGTGAACATGGCACATTAAAAAAATTAACCATGTATTAATTCATAAAGAAAATCTTAGGGAGGGCGTGGTCGCTCACACCTGTAATACCAGCACTTTGGGAGGCCAAGGTGGGTGGATCACCTGAGGTCAAGATCTCTAGACAAGCCTGGCCAACATGGTGAAACCCTGTCTCTACTAAAAATATGAAAAAAAAATTAGCCAGGCATGGTGGTGTGTGTCTAATCCCAGCTACTGCAGAGGCTGAGGCACAAGAATCACTTGAACCCAGGAGCAGAGGTTGCAGTAAGCCAAGATGGCGCACTGCACTCCAGGCTGGGGGACAGAGCGAGACGCCATCTCAAAACAAACAAACTAACAAAAGCTTCATAAGTCTCAACGTAAGGATAACCAAAATGTTATCTAATCATAATATAATAAACCAGAAGTTCATAATAAAATTTTAAAACACCCTTCTACCTCGAGATTTTAAAACTTAATGTTACATAATTCTTGGGTCAAAGTAGAAACAAACTAAAATTTCAGAATTTCTAAAAAATATTTATACAAATACTACATTTCAGAATCTACAGACTATAATTAAAACAGTAATCAGAGGAAAATTAATAACATTAAACATCAATTAAGTCAACTAAATGAAATAAAAATTAACTAATTAGATATCCAACTCAAAAAGTTAGAAAAAGAACAAGAAAACAACTACCTCAAAAAAAGCAGAAGGAATAAATTGGTAAAATCATAATAATATTAGTATAAATAATTCTAAATGAGAAAAGATCATGTATAAGGATCAAAAAATAGAAAAAGTACTAGCTCATCTCTCAAAAAAAAAAGACTCCAAGCACATATATTCAAAATAAAAAGTTTCATTGGGGAAGAAACCATCGAATGCAGAATATTAAAAATTATAACAGATTACTTGCATATATGCCAAAAAACTAACAAACATATTGAAAACCTCAATATAATAAGTAATTTTCCAGGAAAACTTAATATACCAAAATTAACCCAACAAAGATTATGTTCAAGTTGTTTAAATATATCACATTTTACAGAAGACACAGCAATCTATTCCTGCCCCCTATGAAAGCACCAGGCCTACAAGCCATCCCAAAGGAAATACACCAGACTTCAAAGAATAGATAATACCAATCTATTTTAAATGTTCTAAAGCACAAAGAAGAAAAAGAAAACTTCAAGAGTTTAAAGTCAGCATGGCATTCACAACAAAACGTAATAAACATTGCTTATTTACACACAAACACAAGAAATTCATGGACCCCAGCACTTATAGCAATGCCAAAATCTTAAATAGAATATTAGCAAGCAAAATCCAACAGCAGCATTCTAAAAATATATCATGACCAAGTGGGGCTTATTAAAGAAATTAAAGAGAAAAATTAATATTGAAATATTCATTAATATAAAATTCATCATATTAAGAGGCCGGGGGGGAAAAAAATCACTTGATCTTCCCCATAGATGCTAAAATTTATTCAACAAAAGTATAAAACTCTTCTAATAAAACTTAAACTATAAAGTGAAGCATATTTCCTTAACACGAATTCGTGTTTACATATATATTTCAAATGAAGTACATGTATCCTGGTTGGATATGCCTTGAAAAAAGAAATTTATAAATTCATTCTAGAAATTATGGGGAAATTTAAATATTTATGAAATATTAGAAGATGTTAGGAAAATATTGCTCATTTTCTTAGTTTTGGTAATAGTGTTGTAGTTATTCAGGAGAATGTCCTTATTCTTAGTAAATGCATACTGAAGTATTTAGGAATCGAAGTGTGATGATATCTGAAACTTAGTCTAAATTATCCTACAGAATAAAAGTATATGTGAAAAATATTAATAATTGTCACATTTGGATGGTGGATATAGAGATGATCATTGCACTAGTCTTTCAACTTTTCTATGGGTTTGAAAATTTTCATAATAAAATATCAGAGATTAAATGAAATTTATAAAAATAGTAATGACCAAAGCTTTTCAATATAGTTTCACTGACTATTCTAGTCAGACTCTCATTTCCAAAGATCAGAATCCCACTTAAGTTACCTTAAGAAAATATATTTTTTTGAGATACAGGTGAATCAGACCTAAAATTGGAATCTGACACCCAAAGGACATTCAGGCGGCTCTAGGAATGGCCTGCTCTCCCAGTGGCCAGCTAAGGGACCACCTCATTGCTCTCCCTGGATCTCCACTTTCCTCGGTGCTTCTACTGCCTTCTCACCTCTCCCACTAGATTTCCTTTGCTATCTTCAATTTCAGCTGCCCTCACCTAGCAAAGTTACACATGGGCCCTTTCACCCATCAACCTCACTCATGGAAATCTAGCTCTGACATGTTGGCAAAAAACACCAAATGATATCTACACAAAGCTATTCATTGTAACATCATTTGCATAAACATAAAGCTGAAAACAATCTAACTTCCATCAAAAGGGGACTGATTGAGGAGTAGACTATCATACATTCATATGATGAAAGACTGTGTAACTATAAAAAGTAATGAGAACAACATATACTGATATGAAATGATCTTTAGGTTACATTGTAAAGGGGAAAAAGCCATGTATAGTATCCTACTTCCAGTATTTTACTTTTTGTGTAAAAAAGGGATAATAAAAATATATAAATATACATATTTATTTATATTTTCCTAAAGAAATAATGAACAGACAAACCAAATACTAATTTTCAAAAAATGATTCACTATAGTGGGAGGGAGAAAATAGGATGGAGGAGCCAGGGACAGAAGCTTCCCTAGATGTAGATTTGGCCAGCTTTCCTGCAGTCTGGGCCTGTAACTGGCTGTGAGCATTCTGTTGGCCAAGCAGGGCACAAGATTTAGCTCAGATGGGAGGGAAGAGAAAGACTCCAACTCTCCATGGAAAGTGTGACAATAGATAGCCAGGTTTTCTAAAAGCAGGACTAGACATAATGTGCTTCATAACAGGGTATACTAAAAAGTATACAACAGTAGCTACAATGCAATCTTGCCTTAAAAATTATACTTGAATACCTAATCAAGCCTCTAACTCTGTTTCTAGGCAATATAAGGGATAGAAAGAAACATTAACCTTGACCCAGCAATCCCATTACTGGGTATATATCCAAAGGATTATAGATCGTTCTGTTATAAGGACACATGCACACGAATGTTCATTGCACCACTGTTTACAATAGCAAAGACCTGGAACCAACCCAAATGCCCATCAATGATAGACTGAATGGGAAAACGTGGAACATACACACCATGGAATACTATGCAGCCATAAAAATTGGTGAGTTCATGTCCTTTGTAGGGACATGGATGAACCTGGAAACCATCATTCTCAGCAAACTGACACAAGAACAGAAAATCAACCACCACATGTTCTCACTCACAGGCAGGTGTTGAACAATGAGAACATATGGACACAGGGAGGGAAGCATCACACACTGGGGTCTGCAGGGGGGAACAAGGGACGGGACAGTGGGGGAGTGGGGAGTTGGGGAGGGATAACATGGGGAGAAATGTCAGATATAGGTGATGGGGAAGAAGGCAGCAAACCACATTGCAGTGTATGTACCTATGCAATAATCTTGCATGTTCTTCACATGTACCCCAAAACCTAAAATACAGGTATATATATAATAAAAAAAAAAAGAAGCAATCAGCCCAATTCAGAATGTGAGAAATTCCAGAGGACCAAACAACTGAAGGGAGCTGTCACAGAATAACCGAATGTAATATGAAGGTTTGGTTTGGATTCTAACTCAAACTAACTGTAAAAAGACATAACTGAGACAACTGGAGAAATGTGAATGTGGACTAGGTATCAGATAATATTTAAAAATTACTTTTAGTTCTCTAAGAACATTTAAAAAAAAAAACTTCATCTGTTCTAAGTCCATAACAAAGTATTTAGAGATGAAATAACATGGTATCTGAGATTTGCTTTTAAAACATCAGAGAAGAAAGTGGAGGTGGTGAATGAAATAAAATAAGCAAAATGTTGATGAAATTGCTCTTAAAAATATTATATATTTTTGGCATCCTTCAGCTACCATCATTAACTTCCCAAGCCTCTTGATGTTACTTAGTTCAAACTCCCTGATGAGTAAACGTAATTGAGTGAGCTAAGCCATAGGCCACTGGCTTGGGTCTGTGGTTGAGCTATCTTTGGGTGTACTATCAGCTATGGACTGAATGTTTGCATCCCCTCAAATTCATATGTTGAAATCCATCCTTAATGTAACGGTATTAGGAGGTAGGGCCTTTGGTAGGTAATTAGGTCATGAGGGTGGAACCCTGAAGAAAAATGGGATTAGTACCCTTATTAGGGGCTACGGAGACCACAGTTGTCCTCTTCAACCATGTGAGGACACAGCTAGGTCTACAAACCAGGAAGCAGACCCTCTCTAGATGCTGAATCTACCAGCACCTTGACCTTGAACTTCCAGCCTCCAGAACTGTGAGAAATAAGTTTCTGCTGTTTGTAAGCTACTCATTCTATGGTATTTTGTTATAACAATCCAAACAGACAATGCCCACTGGCCCTGGGTCCAATAAACTGGGAAAGTAGGTTACAAAGTAAATAACTTGATCCCTTGAGCCTGTTTCTTCATGAGAGGTTGAAGACTAGGGCGATTCCATAGAGTAGAAGAAGCAGAGGAGACCATAGTAATCAGCATCTCTAGTGCTATCTTCCTGAGGATGAGAGGAGCGAAGTCATTAATGGATCAGCTTTGCATCCATTTCAAAACCAACAATAACATCTTTTTGACTCATAAACTTCTCATGAGTCCCACATCTATTTGCCTACCGTCTCCTTCAATTACTCATTATTACAAGAAATAAATGGGGATCAGGAGTTACTATCATTTCTTTATCATCAAGGCAAGTCGCTAAGTGATTTACCCAAGGCACACAGCAATTGGTTCTAGGGGAAATAAATAAATTATATTTTGTACATCAACTAGACTGCATCTTCAGGGAATTGTACTGCATTGAAAACAATTTTCAAGCTACCTGATAATTATCTGTAAGCATCATCTTCCCTTTAAAATTTTTTTAAAAGACTTTCCTATGGAGAATCTACATTATCAGCCCAGATGGGTGTTGAAATAGCAGGAAATAGGTTGGAGACTCAGAGGAAAAAAATATGCTTATGACAGACCCTAAGAAGCAGGATAAGGGATTTAGAATTTGTGGCTTTCCTAAAATGGATAACCATGAAGCAAAATTCATAAAAAAGCAGGATTAATTCAAAAGAGAGAGACTGATGAGGGCTGGGAGACCAGCTAGGAAGTTCGGTAATAAAACACCATTCTCCAAAGTGGCAGCTGAAATGTAGAGAATACACAAAATCTAAAAGCTATTTCGAAGGGAGAAATAATTTATTTTAATGGCCCTTTCGGGTTTGGAGTTTGAGAATGGAGCAGAATAAAAAGTCAAGGATGACTTGAAAGTTTCTGATTTGGAGCACTAAAATGTATTGATATCCCAGACAAATACAGAATAATAAGAATGGGAACAACAGAAGGAAGACGGCCATTTAATCAGTCCCTGATAAGCAGGAGCTGAAAGTACTTTTAGGGTAAGGAAGATATCTTGTAGCCAAGCCATGGTGGCACTTGCCTGTGGTCCCAGCTAGTAAGGAGCCCAAACAGACACTAAAGGGGGTGAATTGCTTCAACCTAGGAGTTGGAGGCTGTAGCGCCTGGGCAACAGAGTGAGGCCCCATTAAAAAAAAAATAAAATAAAATCTTGAAAGCAATACATATAATATATACATACAAAATTATCTAATTCCTTTGTGATATGGTTTGTCTGTGTCCCCACCCAAATCTTGAACTATAGCTCCTGTAATCCCCACAAGTTGTAGAAGGGACCCAGTGGGAGGTAACTGAATCATGGGCACAGGTTTTCCCATACTGTTTTGGTGTTTATGAATAAATCTCACGAGGTCTGGTGGTTTTACGAAGGGCAGTTCCCCTGCACACACTCTCTTGCCTGATGCCATGTAAGATGTGCCCTTGTTCTTCCTTCACCTGCCGCCATGATTGTGAGGCCTCCCAAGCCATGTGGAACTGTGAGTCCATTAAACTTCTTTTTCTTTATAAATTACCCAGTGTTGGGTATTTCTTCATAGCAGTATGAAAATGGACTAGTATACTTTGTAAACACCTACTAATTATAGAAAAGGTGGAATTCAGACAATTTTCATTATTTTGGGAAGATAATCCTGGGCACAGAAAATTAAAGTCAATTTATTAATACCACACAGAGCTCTGTACTAGGTGGGCTAAGAGTTTAGAATATCTGTAAAGTTAATTAATCATTCTTGCATTTCCTTCATGTCACTGCTTCTAAAAGCTTTACTATCTAATAATCTTAGCCATGGGAAATTTAATATAATTTCCTTTACTTTAAATTATACTTATTGTGAAATGTTCTAATTACCCCTACATGATAAAACTTAACTGATAATGGGAATCATTCCCAGGTTTGAAATGTGTATACTTGACAGCCAACTTATTATCATGGTTGATGCTATTTATTGCAGAAAAAGCAGAAATCTAAATCCACATGGAAGCCAATACATCGTATCCTAGTGTCAGTATCTTCAAACAGTGATAATACAAGGGAATTGTAGGCTATTTGCCAAGATAAATTACTCTAAAGGTATACCTAGCTCTCTGTTTTTGAAAACACATATATTTTGTTGTAATTTAACCATCAGCTAAAAGTTAACTCCTTTAAATTGAGGCTGGGTCTCTCTTAACGAATAGTTTTCAATCTTGGCTGCACATTGAATCTCATGAAGAATTTTCAAAAGTATACTAATATCTAGCTCTCATCTCCTCCCTCTTTCTAATCTAATGGTTCTGGAGTGTGGTTTGAGGGTCAAAATTTTTTAGAAGCTCCCCTAGTGATTCTAATGTGCAGACAAGGTTAAGAATGTCTGCATCATTTTCCTAATGATGCTTTGAAAGTTCAGATTTCCTTTTGCTTTTTAAACATTTCCTAAATTTATAAAAGGCTTATTAGAATATGCCACTGGTATAAGGAGAAATAATGTCAGAGGGAATCAAACAAACAAACAAAAAAAAAACAAAGCAAAGGGATATGAGGCATCCTTTTTCTAGCAAGTAGGAGAGCACTTGAGGGAGAAAAGTCTTATTCGGGGAAATTTTTTAAAGGCCTTTTATGTCAGGGCATGGTGCTCATGCCTGTAATCCAAGCACTTTGGGAGGCTGAGACGGGCAGATCACCTGAGGTCAGGAGCTGATAATCATTATTACCTATTGTCTAGCTTGTGTTGGTGTGGTCTTGGTGTGATCTTAGAGAATGAAGAAAGGAAGCTATGCTCATGTTTATAGCAAATTGGGTCAGCCTGCAGTAGCAGAGATGAAACATCAAAAGCCAGAAACAGCTATTAAATGAGAGGTGACAAGCAGCCATCCTATAAGGACTTCATTGAAACTTTCTGCAGTTTTACAGGAAGAAAGCTTAAGATGTTCTGTTTAGAGATGAAAGTAATCAATAACTTCAGAAAATATATACATTCAAGGAATATATGCCTTTATCTAATAACCTAGTTCATAATTCTAAACTTATTATGGCTAAGAACACCAGCACTCCTCATTATCCATGCTGTTTCTCTTCTTCCTGAGAACTCCCCTAAACATCTTCTGCCCACCTTACTACTATGTTGGGCCATGTGACTGGAATCCAATTAATGGAAAATAAGCAGAGGTATTGTAAAACACTTTTAAAATGGACTCCTAGAACTTCTCATATAATCTTACGTGATCTTTCTCTTTGCTCATTAGTCAGCTGTATGCAGAGGTTCCAGTGCAGAAATTTGAAAAATTTGAAAACAGAGGATGATAAAGTCACTAAACAAAGGAGACTGAGTACCTCAATCATTAAAGAAACAGTTGCCTCTCACTATTTAGGCTATGAAAAATAGGAAAACACTATTACGTTAAGCACTGAGATCTGTGAGTTGTTTGTCACAGCAGCATTAGCAGCCAGTTTTATTTAACCTGGCAATATACTAAGAGACTGCCCAAATCCAAAAGTCCCATTCTGTACAGTCACTCAAAAGTAAAGAAAAAACTATTTTAAAATTCATATGGAACCAAAAAAGTGCCTGAATAGCCAAGGCAATTCTATGCAAAAGGATAAAACTGAAGGCATCATGCTACCTAACTTTAAACTATACTATAGGGCTACCAAAACAGCATGGTACTGGTGCAAGAACAGACACAAAGACAAATGGATCAAAGTAGCCCAGAAACAAGGCTGCACACCTCCAACTATCTGATCTTTGACAAAGCTGACAATAACAAACAATAGAGAAAGAGCTTACTATTCAATAAGTGATGCTGGGATAACTAGCTAGCCATAGGCAGAAGATTAAAGCTGGACCCCTTCCTTAAACCATATACAAAAATCAACTCAAGATAGATTAAAGACTTAAATGTAAAACCCGAAGCTATAAAAACCCTTAAAGACGACCTAGACAGTATTATTCCAGACATAGGAATGGGTAAAGATTTCATGACAAAAATGCCAAAAGTAATTGTAACAAAAGCAAAAATTGACAAATAGGATATAATTAAACTAACAAGCTTCAGCACAGCAAAAGAAACTGTCAATAAACAGAAAACCTATAAAATAGGAGAACATTTTTGCAAATTATTTATCTAATAAAAGTCTAATATCCACAATCTATATGAAACTTAAAAATTCAACAGCCAAAAACAAATAATCCCATTAAAAAGTGGGCAAAGGACATGAATAGACACTTTTCAAAAGAAGACACATATGTGACCATCAAGCATAAGAAAAAGAGTTCAACATCACTGATTATTAGAGAAATACAAATCAAAACCACAATGAGGTGTCATCTCACACCAGTAACAGTGGTTCTTACTCAAATGCCAAAAACAACCAATGCTGGTGAGGCTACACATAAAAGAAATTGCATAGTTCAGCCACTGTGAAAAGCAGTTTGGCAAATCCTCAAAGAGCTAAAAACAAAACTCTCATTTGACCTGGCAATCCCATTGCTTGGTATATACCCAAAGGAATGTAAACCCTTCTATCATAAAGATACATGCACATGCATGTTCACTGCAGCACTATTCACAATAGCAAAGACATGGAATCAACCTAAATGCCCATCAGTGGTAGAATGGATAAAGAAAATGTGGTACATATACAACATTGAATACTATGCAGCCATAAAAAAGAATGAGATCATGTTCTTTGCAGCAATATAGATGGAGCTGGAGGCCATTATCCTTAGGAAACTAATGCAAGAACAGAAAATTAAACACCACATGTTCTCACTTATAAGTGAGAGCTAAATGATCAGAACACATGGACACATAGAGGGGAGCAAGACACTGCAGCCTACCAGAAGGTGCAGGGTGGGAGGAAGGAGAAGATCAGAAAAAATAACTATTGAGTACTAGGCTTAATACCTTGATGGCAAAATAACCCTCAGGACCTGGGTTTACCTATATAACAAACATGCACATGTACCCCTGAACTTAAAAACAATAAATTTTTAATAATTCAAATCAAACAAACAACGCTTTCTTTAAAAACAAAATAGGAAATCAACAAATAAAGAAATTCCCCAGATACTTGAAAACTAAATTACATACTTCTAAGAAACCCATAGGTCAAAGAAGAAATCAATAGGGAAATTGGAAGGTTTTTTTTTGTTTTGTTTTTTGTTTTTTTTTTTGAGACGGAGTTTCGCTCTTGTTACCCAGGCTGGAGTGCAATGGCACAATCTCGGCTCACCGCAACCTCCGCCTCCTGGGTTCAGGCAATTCTCCTGCCTCAGCCTCCTGAGTAGCTGGGATTACAGGCACGCACCACCATGCCCAGCTAATTTTTTGTATCTTTAGTAGAGACAGAGTTTCACCATGTTGACCAGGATGGTCTCGAACTCCTGACCTCGTGATCCACCCGCCTCGGCCTCCCAAAGTGCTGGGATTACAGGCTTGAGCCACCGCGCCTGGCCTAATTGGAAGTATTTTTAACAGTTGACAATAAAAATATTTCAAAATTTATGGGATAATTCTAAGTTAAAGAATTACTTAGGGAAACGTCTGACACTTCGCATTATAGTTATTTCCTTAGTAGATCTATAGCCCATTTCTTCAATTCTGTTTCTTTCTTCCTCATTATTTTCTTTCTGCCCACATACGAGGGAAACTATGGTTTGATCTTCTTTGTTCTCCTATTAGTTATAATTTGTCCACTAAATTAACAAGTATTAAGAAACTACTGTTGGCCTATAGTGCTGGCTCAGATTAGGAGCTACTGAATAAATAAATGAATAAATTTCAATTTGGAGACAGGGAAATAAAGAGAACTTGCAGCTCCATTATCTATTGCTAATTGAAAATATTTTATATTTAGGTTCATACTACTTGTAAGATTTGTCTTCATTTTCCTTTCTTAAGAGCCCTTTCAAAAGAGTAAATCATAGAATCACAAATCGAATCTAGTCACATCAAATGTGTAAGTCTCCTCTAGCATCTCCAATAAGATCTGTCCAGTTTCCTCTGAACACCTCCAATAAGATTATTCAATACGTGATTGAATAGTCAATTCAATCTATGAATTTTCTAGACTCATGGTAGTACAATGCTTTGCATTTACCTTTCCAAACTGAATTGTAATTCTGATAAAAATAGAAACATAATCTCTAGTTCAAGTGACCTGTCTTCATAACCCACAGTCATTTGTAGAAAGGCAGAGCTGTCTTCACTCAGTTACTTCAACCTCAGAAGACGGGATGTACCTCTAAGACTTTCATTTTCTCCCTTTTGAAGCTTATTAGAAAACACCTTATTTAGATGCATCACCTCCAACATGTTTGTATTTTTATCTTCTACACACTCTTGATATGCAAATTCCATGAATGTGCACATCTGAAAGCATATATTAATCCCTTACAAGGTAAGGCAATGCCCAATGACCATGGAAAAAATAATTCTGATCACATTCCCATTTCCTTTTTATTGCTTGATAAAGACCCATCTTTTCAATTCACCTTAACACAGTTCCTGATCATTTCTTTTGACTATTTTAGTGGACTCTTCCTAGACTTCTGCAGCTCCACTATATCTTTCTCAGATTTGTATACACTATCCAAGAACTTACATTATAGGAAGGTGGTGTTTGTACTTTGATTTCCATTACCTTTCTAATGATTCTTTCCATTTGGACTGCATCATTTGTTGTCTGTATTCCAGAATGTATCTCGCCAGTGTCTGTAAAGAACAATCAACAATTACTGAACATCCTGTCCTGGAGCTGAAACTTAAAGGACAGAGTTTATCATATTTTAAGCATATTTTAGAATCTAATTTTCCAATGTTACTTGATTTGGTCACAATAATCAAATTTTGTTCTTAAATCCTCATCACTATTCAATATTTTGCATATTCAGGTGAAGTTGATTTCATAGCTCTTTTTTGTTCCACATCTAGCTAACTAATATTTTAAATGACATTATATCAAGCATATAAATTCAGTCCTCTCCCCCAAAGGCAGTGTGTGACTCTTTCTAATTTTTATTAGGACACAATAAAAAACAAAAAGCAAAAAAAAAAGACCAAATCTCACAAACTTGGCCTTAAGTTCTCACCTATAATCATCAATTTTAAGAACATAGTACAAGTTTCAAAAAGGAAAAGAAGGTCTCCTGAAGAGAAAAATGCATATGATGAGAAGCAAAATAGAAATATAGGTTAGGGAATGACTGTGGAAATAAAACTTTGGGGGAAGGGTGGTTTATCATATTCTGAAAAGTATATTAATATCAAAGACATAAGTAGAAAAAAAAAAAAAAAAACAAGATAAAAATGCTGGATCCTTTACTAAGGGCCAAAGACTCAGATGGCACAATTCTAACTTCTTTTGATCCCATTCAAACTTCTTTTGACATCATTTGCTGTAACTGCCTTACAAACTTTAATATAATTTCCTGAGCCAGCTCCATGTAATTCTACTGAAAACAAAGATAACAACTTACCCAAGATTCTTCCTCACAATCAAATACTGTCCATAATTTTGTAATTGAATACAAGACCAAAGGCAATGCCATTCCAAACCATAAAAGAGAGATAACAAATTAATTAAAACTCCCTCCTTGCCATTCTACCTACATTCTAGCTCCAAGGACCTAATAATACACCCCTTGACAAAAAAAAAAAAAAAAAAAAAAAAAAAAAGAACACAATAAACCCTGCCATTAATATAGCACCTTAGACTCCTGGATAAAACCAACACCTTGTATTTAAAATAACAAGTTAACAATCACTGCCATCTGCAGGTGACCAAAAAACTTCTGGTTTATACCAACTTGTTGATCAAAGGCAATTTCAAGTGAACAAAATAATTATATTTCCAAGTAACAACACACTCACAGATAAAAACGCACTTGTTTATTTCTTGACCTCTACATTTTTTATTGGTGCAAACAGGACCCAGAGCAATCAGAATATAATAATATTGAGCAAAAGCAGTTGCGTTGGCAACCATGAGGTCATAATCTTTACCAAAGAATACAGAATCAGGGTAAATGGAAGTGTCTATCATCTCAAGCATGTATCTTTTCTTTGTGTTACAAACAATCAAATTATACTTTTAGTTACTTTGAAATGCACAATAAATTATTATTTACTATACTCACCCTGTTGTACTATCAAATACTAGATCTTATTCATTCTGACCACATTTTCATAGCCATGAATCATTATTTTTTGTAGTAAAAGAGTGGATACATGTATATTTTCAAGAATAGGAAAATTTAATGATTAAACTATGGTATACCTAGAAAACAAAATATGAATTTAAAATAATGCCTTTGAAAATTATTTAATGACACGAAAAACTGTTCTTAGTATATCATTAATGGGAAAAAGCAAGGCTCCACATCCATGGAGAATTGTCCCAGGATCCCAGTAGACATGAAAATTCAAGGATGCTCAAGTCCCTGATATAAACTAGCATAGCATTTTCTTCTAACTTACACACAATCATTCAGATACATTAAATCATTCTCTAAATTACTTATAATACCTAATACATTTCAATTGCTATGTAAGTAGTTCTTATACTATATTGGTTTTTATTTGTATTATTTTCTATTGTACTGTAAAAAAATTTTTCCAAATATTTTTGATCTGTGGTTGGTTGAACTCATAAATGCAGAACTGAGGAACCTGTTTGTAAAATATGATACTCTTTTTATAAAATTTATATATGCATGTATATATATAATCAGAGACAGAGGGCTGTATCTGTCTTACAGAGAAAGACTGTCTATTTGTTCTTCTTTGCAAACTCAAAACCTGGCATGGTGCCTGGAACAGAGTATGTACTAAGAGTAGACCAAGTTAATCACATGTATAAATAAATTGGTAATAAAGAACATTCCCTAAAATGTGATTGGTTATTGAGGTTAAGATTAATTATGTTTTTCTTTCTTGTCTTTGTTTATACTTATTTTGGGGGTTTTATGCAATTAGTACAAATTACTTTTGTGGTTTTAAAAAAAGTTTAAGTCCTATGGAAAGCTTTAATTTGGTTGGAAAGAAATTTATGGATCTTAAAGGGAAGGATTTCAGTTATGCTGCAGCAAGAGTGCCTCTATTGGTCATGATCAACTCTTTCTTAGCCATAATTTGAGCTAATTTAAAAGCCTGCTCACCTGCTGGGGTTTTTCTCCCATAGAAAAGTGTTTCCAGGCCAGGCATGTTGACTCATGCCTGTAATCCCAGCATTTTGGGAGGCCGAAGCAGGAGGACAGCTTGAGCCCAGGAGTTCAAGACAAGCCTGGGCTATATAGGGGAACCCTGTCTCTATAAAAACTAAAATAATTAGCTGGGCATGTTGGTGTATGCCTGTAGTTTCAGCTACTCAGGAGGCTAAGGTGGGAGAATTGCTTCAGCCCTGGATGGAGCTCAAGGCTGCAGTGAGCTGTGATCGCACCATTGCACTCCAGCCTGGATGACAGAGGGAGGTACTGTCTCAAAAACAAACAAAAAGAAGTAGGGGCAGGGGCAGGAGCAGGGGTCGAGGAAGAAAAGTGAGTCCCCATAGACTTCAGAAGTAAGATAAGACAATAAACTTCTGAATCATCCCACCTTACACAGGAAGCAGAGACAGAGTTAACTGAGGGGAAGAGCCCCTGGGAATACCTCAGAGAACAAGATTCTACTGCCGGTTGTCCATTAACTCAGATGGTGACATTATAGACAACTCACTCAGATGGTGACATTATAGACAACGATGTTAGGCTCTGATTTTCTTTCACTTTTGCGTTTGCTTTAATTCTTGTTTGAAGCAATGTGTGTATCTGATGTCAACTAATGACAATGTTATAATTTGAGGGACAGTTTAGTTGCTCTTAGATGAACATCTCTGATTCCATCACATCCCTTGTCTGGAAGGCAGTGGCCTACCACAACAAATAAGCAAGAGTGCCACCTCGTGGCAGCTCACTAAATATACACATGGTTCCTGAGGGCTGGAAGAACCTTAAAAACTTGAAAAGAGATAATGATATTGCAGAGACTGGCCTTAACATGCCTCGACAGCTTCAGTGCCCTGATTTGTAAAGGTTTCCTTCTACCTAGGATTTTAGCTTTCAGAAATGTGACAGTTTTGATCAAAGTAGAAAAAATATCAACCCGAATTGCAGTTATCTCTATCATAAATTACTGAATGCAAGGCTTTCTGGAGATTATTGATCTCTCATAACATCATTTATAACATAACCGAAATCATCTGGTTTCGGGCAGCTTTTTTCCTCTCCTTATTACTTATTCTGTTATTTAATGAACATGTTTTGAAAACCTTTATTTTGCAGGAACTGCACTAGACTCTGGGAACATAAACATGAAAAAAGATACATTCTCCAACTGGTGGAAAGCTCAAACTCTATGTTAAGTAACATTTCTAGAAGGCCATTGGTTTGAACTGAGCTCCTGCACTAGGCCCCAGACCAAGCTAAAGCCCGTGCTGAAGTTCCACATCACCAAACTGAAACTAAGTTTTTTATCTGACCTTCTGAGAAATTAAGAGAGAAAAAGAATAGCCAAATCCCCAAGGAGGCCAGTTTTAGCCAATACGATAAGGAAGTCCCCTCTGCTTTAACCCTTACAAGAAAAGCAACCGTCTGTTAACTGATCTGCTTTTTGTATGATGTTGTTTCTTATTCCTGCTCAAGCTTTTAAAAACCGACTCTTCACCATGCCCAACAGACACCACTCTATTTTCATTTGGTTGGAAAAAAATTGTGGATCTTAAAGGAAAGGATTTCAGTCATGCTACAGCAAGTTTGCCTCTATTGGTCATGATCAACTCTTGCTTAGCCATAATTTGAGCTAATTTAAAAACTTACTCAGCTGCTGGAGTTTTTCTCCCATAGAAAACTGATTCCAGGCCAGGTGTCGTGACTCATGTCTGTAATCCCAGCATTTTGGGAAGCCGAAGCAGGAGAACAGCTTGAGCCCAGGAGTTCAAGACAAGCCTGGGCAACATAGAGTAACCCTGCCTCAATAAAAAATAAAATAATTAGCCAGGCATAGTGGTGCATGCCTGTGGTTCCAGCTAAAAAGAAATAATAGCCTAGTTCCTGCTCAAGCTTTTAAAAACGGACTCTCCCATCATGCCCAACAGAGCACCACTTTGTTTTTTAGATGAGATGCTACCTGACTCATGAATCACAAATAAAAGTCAATTTGATAGTTTAAACTTGTTGCAATTTTGTCTCGACGTTTATCATGAGATACTATGAGATACTATGCGGAATTATCTGTTGTCAACTGGGCACCACTATCACTCCTTCTAAGGTCTTCTCCCACCATCTATTTACCTAGGACATAGAGCTGCCCATAGAAGTCACTCAAGATTTGCAAGACAGAAGAAAAAGAGAAGTTTTATTCTCTAGAAGCAACTGCATCCTGACTGAAGCAAATGGGAGATTCAGATTGGTTCCCTGGTGAGCTCTGGAGACCCATCTGTGTCCCTACTGCACTGTGAGACAGTGAGGGACCTCTTAGAGATTTCCAAGACTTGCAGCAGCTTGCTGGTAAATTCCTGAGAAGCCCCCACCCTATTGCTTCAGGATGAGATCTCCAGTGTTCGCTTCCCTCCCCCTGGATTCCATGGCCTTCAGTACTCCCCAGCTTTTCCAATAGTCAAGCAAGCCCCTAATTCCTAATAACAAACCCCTTCTGCCCCCTAACTATGGAGAATTTTCTGTTTTCCTGATCAATCCTGAGTGACTCAGACACATAGCTGGATTACTCACATAGCTAGATAATTCTACAACATTGCTATGGTGTCATGAAAACCAGACTCAATTCAGATTTTCTGAGAACTGAGTAGCAGGAAAGTATCCCAGCTTTAGGGGATTGAGAGAGGCTTCTCAGAAACGGGCATCTACAGTAAGTTCCAAAGATGAAAAGAAATTATCTAGGTGCAAAGAATTAGTCAGAAACTAAGGTGTGTAGAAAAAAGTTAGGTTTTAGAAGGACTGGGTAACAAAAAATAAAACTATATTTAAAAAGGAAAACACACAAGACTAAAAAAGTTACCAAACTTACAATTAGCATGTTGATGGGGAATAAAACAACAGTTTTCTTGCACAATTACCATTCCTGCAAAGCTCATTACACATTTGTAGAAACCAGTGTGGCAAAATGCAGCAATGCTATTGGTGCTTCATCCGCCCCAAAGCCTTACCAGATTGGTACACCAACTTCCCCAGCTGCTGTGAATGATAGTCACCAGTGGCTTACACTGCAGCCTCCTCCAAAGAATTGCTATTCACCTGGAAGTTTCTGAAAGACTTTGCCTTCCTTCAAAGGCATTCACAGCTGAGGGCTGACACGCAGGCCCACAATCACCTGATCTCCTCACCTTAAGGTGATGCCAGCTTTGTGATGCCATTCAAATTCTCTGTGGCAGCAGGCTAAGGCTACAGCAGAAACTTTATCTTTACTTAACTTATCCCCTGTCCTATTTTCCGGTTTCCTCACTTCTTTTTTGTTTGTCTTTCGTTTTGAGACTGAGTCTCCTTCTGTTGCCCAGGCTGGAGCGCAGTGGCACAATCTCGGCTCACTACAACTTCCACCTCCCAGGTTCAAGTGATTCTCGTGCCTCAGCCTTCCCAAGTAGCTGGGCCTACAGGTGCGTGCCACCACACTCGGCTAATTTTTTTTTCTATTTTCAGTAGAGACAGGGTTTCACCATGTTGGCCAGGCTGGTCCTGGACTGACCTCAGGTGATCCGCCTTGCCTCGGCCTCTCAAAGTGCTGGGATTACAGGCTGAGCCACCGTGCCCAACCTGCTTTCCTCACTTCTTGATGTGTGAACAAACTGCAGACAGTTTGGAGTTGCCTGAGCATGCAAACAGAGCATGGTAAGTTATGAGCTGGAGAGACTGGCATTTAGCCTAATCATGCGAGGACTTCTCGCAAGCTGTGTGAAAGGAGTGTGAACTTTATCTATGAGTACTATGATCTTACATTTGTCCATCAGTAAAAAATTTGGAGCATGATATATATTTAATTATTAATGTACTGACACGTCATACATTTTGTAAATGATGTACAAAAATAGAAATTTTAAAGGAAAAAAATGAAAAATAAAAGTTCAGCTTTCCCTGTATTTCAGAAGATCAACTTGCACCCTGCCTTAGGTGACATGTTCCACTGTGGGGACCATAGCGGCAGAGAGGAAGGTTGGTCAGCTCTTTATTTCAGACCTGTGATCCCATTAGGCTTCTTGTCTTTAATCCAAAAATATGGATCTGTCATGCTTTGCTGGGATGGGTCTCTAATCCCTGCTTTTGTGTAGAGACAGAGTAGAGATTTCAGGTAATCTATTTCTTTTATTGATGGATATCTTGCCTAAGAAACACACACACACACACACACGCACACATGCACACACATGCACACAGACTTAAAGCAGCTTTTACCAGGGTTTTTAGTGATAAAATCTAAATAATACAGATGTAAGAGATGGGATTGAATAACAGGTGCCCCTGCCCCCAATAATAAATCAGTATCTCTGCCTCACTGGCTTTTTCATTTCCTCTACCTCAAGAAGGCATTGATTTCACCACACCTTCTGGATGCACAATAGAACGTTTCCAAGACCACTGAAAACTTTCCTCTACCTCAAGAAGGCATTGATTTCACCACACCTTCTGGATGCACAATAGAACGTTTCCAAGACCACTGAAAACCATCCTGTTTGCACCCGTCTTCTCTGCTTCATGTTACTCCGTTCTCCCCACTGTCTCCAAGTCTTTCTTGTCCAGTTTTCATTTCCAATTCCCCCATTTTGCTAGACTCCAACTGTTCTCTTAGAAGTAAGCAAGTCCCAAAATATCTCTTGGGTCACACACATTTTCAGTCTCCTGTTCCATTTGTGAATCCATGCCAGCCATCCTCACTCATCTGCTCATTTCTGCCACTAGGCAGAGGCGTGTGAAAAGCCTTTGAACCTCAGGGGGAGCAGAGGATGGCCGACAGGTAACTCTACTCCCATTGTGGTCTTCTTTTTTCTCTGCATATCTCTTAGAATCTGACAAAGCCTCAAACATCTCTCACAACAAGCAGAAATCTCCCATCCACAGTGCCACAGTGTCCAGGTAGGAAATTGCCACTTCCACCACCAGCATCATTTTGACCTCACTAATAGTTGTGGATAATGGTACGAGAGTACAAATGGAATCCCATGTATCACGTATCTAAATGAGCAAAAGTTATAAATCAACACAACTGCTCAATAAAATATATTCTATCCTCTCACCTTGAAAAATACGTCATCCTAATGTCAAAATTGAAAATTATGAGTGATTTGTATGTGACTGGAAGTCAGTGTGGTCCAAGGCTGCACTGTTGGTGCAGACCCTGGGTTGCATTGCAAAGCCAGCTTTCTTCCATGCTCCTGACATTAAAGTACGCCATGCCCAGTGCTTCTTCCTGATCTGTGACTCCTCTGGTTGGTTGTCGGGGAAGGTAGTCTTCCAGCAGAGATAGGGAATAGAAGAGAAATTGGGGTGTGGGAATGTAAGGTCTGAGCTGAGCAGCAAAATTTGTGATAACAGCAGAGAACATGTGCGGGTGCCCAGCAGGAAATCAGATATGAGTCTGAAGTGCTGACATTTTTGTCACATTTAATTAACACCAAACCATCTGATGAGGTTTTAGTTCTAGGGGCAAATAAGAACGGATGGAGAATGAGATTGATTCTATTTATATTGCTCTATCAGTTTTTCCACAGGATAAAAACACCTTCGTGTCTCTTTCTGCAAAATAGAGACATAGTGGATGCCTTCTGAATAAGCACAAGTGGTACATAAATCAATTAACATCGTTATTCGGAACTTTTACTCTCATGATTCCAAATTAAGCTCCATACTAAATTTAAAACTAAAGCACTATGGTTCGTGACCACTGGGAATTACAAAGTTAGCCAGAGACAAGAGAATCAAGACACCTATATATGACAGGACATATACCTAGGATGGGGTTCAGGACACGCTATCCCAAAATGTAACACCTTGGCACACTGAAAACTGGCAGAAACAGGGAAGCAACTGAGTTCCCCCTGCCCCCTGCCATCTTCCCTGAAGCAGATGATAAAATCTAGGAAGATTTTTTTTAACCTTTCCCTGAGTAGGACATAAGACCCTTATGGAAGAGGTGTCCTCGACACCCAGAGAAAAAGGAGCATCCTTATCTCTAAAGATGAAGGATCACAGGGGAATCTGAGCAAACGGCCTTTTAACTTTACCCCAGATTGTTGCCATCAGATCATACCTTCTTTGTCCTATCACATTTCTCAACTGTCCACTGTTCATCAACCCTAACATAAAAACATACTGGCTTAACCGTTTCTTTGCATCTCCATTTCTTATGAAGTTTCTCACGTTGCATAAAATTTAAATAAATTTGGCTGGGCATAGTGGCTCACACCTGTAACCCTAACACTTTGGGAGGCCAAGGCAGGCAGATTGCCTGAGCTCAGGAGTTCAAGACCAGCCTGGGAAACATGGTGAAACCCCATCTCTACCAAAATACAAAAAAAAAAAAAAAATTGCTGGACAAGGTGATGCATGCCTGCAGTCTCAGCTACCTGGGAGGCTGGGGCAGGAGAATCTCTTGAACCCGGGAAGTTAAGGTTCCAGTGAGCCAAGATTGCGCCACTGCACTCCAGCCTGGGTGACAAAGGAAGACTCAGTCTCCTAAATAAGTAAGTAAATGTGTATGCCTTTTTCTTGTTAATCTGTGTTTTATCATAGAAACCTTGGCCACGAACCTAGGATAGGTGGGGAAAAGATGTATTCCTTCCCTACACGTACAGCCCTTATTCTCCACTGAGTAGAGTAATGCCTGATGAGAAGGCACTCGACGCAGGCTGGTTGAAGGAATGCCTCCGTAAAACTGCACAAAATTCCTTCTGGTGTTTAACAATGTTCTGGTCTTTATATTAAGAAGAGTCAAGGGAGGGCTTCTGCTGGTGTGACTCATACAGAGCATGTGTAGATTATTCTAGTTAATGTTAACACACAGAACATCGTTTATTTGACCTGAAAATTCTTAAACATCGTAATCGATATTTTAAAATCAGGAAATGTTTTCACAAAAATCTGGATTTCCAGATTCTCTCACAATAAAAGACCACCAGTGTTGCCACGTGTCATTGAAAGGCTGGATCTGAGGAGCAGACTGTGCCTGGGCTTTGTTTGCCAGTGGCCGCAGCTCCTACCCCTGCCCAGGAGGCTTCATGTCCATCTGCCTGGCCCCCTGCAGCATGTCAGTAATTTCTGGTTGGGTGATAACGTATGACATTACATATCACATGATCCATATGGTCCACTGCTGTCATCACAAACTTTGCTGCCTGTTCTAGTCCTTTCGAATTGCTACAAAGGAATACCTGACACTGGATAATTTATAAAGAAAAGAGGTTTATTTGGCTGACAGTTCTGCAGGCTATACAAGCATGGCACCAGCAGCTAGATTTCTGGGGAGACCTCAGGTAGCTTTTGCCCATAGCAGAAGACAAAGGAAGAGCAGGCAGGTCACATGGCCAGGGAGCAAACAAACAGTGGGGGTGAGGGGAGAGCCTAGATTATTTTAAACAACCAGATCTCATGTGAACTAACTGAGCAAGAACTCACTCATCAATAAGGGGATGGCACTAAGCCATTCATAAGAGATCTGTCCCCATGACCAAAATATATCCCACTAGGCCCACCTCCAACATTGCAGGTCACATTTCAACATAATTTTGGAGGGAACAAACATCTAAACCATATTACTGCCCCAAGAAGAATTCACATTTTTCCCCGCATCTCCACTGGCCCTCCCCAGCCCTTGCTTTCTCTTGTATGTCCTATCTCAGCTGGGGAGGCCACCTCCCCACCACTAGCCAAGGTGAATCAGAGTCAGGGTGGAGCACAGGGCATAGTATATTTCAAAGTCAGGAAGATGGAAGAAAGCTGGCTTTGCAATGCACTTCAAGGTCTGTGACATTACATACCACATGGCACAATATGACAAAGATGTGTACAAGGTCAATAACTGGGGTTTCGGTTTTAACCTATGATCACAAAAAGTGCTAAACTACAAATTAACAGATGCACAGGATTCAGATGTCAATACCAACAGAAAAATTCCCGTTTGTGAAGTCAGTTGCGTAACATCTAGCCCCACCTTGTGGTCATTTAGGAGCATACACCCTAGACAACTCGAGCCAAGTACAATAGATAATATCTTACATTATCCTTGGTCACAGGATAATGTAATAGGATTGCTATGATGTTGCCTTTGGTGTGTTTAGCTAAGCTCCCAAGCTAGTAGTTCATTGAATTTGATCTGGTCAGTTGGTACAGAGCCCCAGAAACTCAGCCACTTTCTCCAATAATATGAATCATTCTTTTTAACTGTTTTCTTCTCACTCCCTAAAGTGGACCAACACACATGCTGGGTTCTCCCCTGCCCCTGCACTTTCAAACCTGCTGCTCTGTAACTTCCAACATTGCCACTAAAACCACTACCTGTGAGTTCAATTCTGTGAAGTATAAAGTTAATGGATAGAGGATATAGGTTTTCTGACAGGAACTAAAGGCACTTCTTGCACAGAAAGGTCATCGTAATGGGGACTCACCACGTTCTATGAGTCATCTATCTGCATATGAAAATTGCCTTGTAATATAGAACTCTTTTCTGTGGTATCCATTATAATTGACAGACGATTCCATTGGCCACAAATTGACCACAAATTGGCTGCTAGTACATGGTTTCTTCTACCATAAAATGGGGATGGTACCAATAGCGGGTATCAGAATTGTCATACAGATTGAGTATGGTCTTACACCACTGTTAGGTGCACAGTAAGTCATCAGGACACATTAGATGGTATTATGCGTAAACTAAGTGCTCAATACACATTTTGTCTTTTAGCTACATTTGCATAAACTGAGACAAACTAGGGTTCGGTAAAGTGGGTAATGATGAAAATGAGTTTATGTAGATTTTTGCTACATTCAAAAAGCAAATAACAGCTTTGAGGTTGTTCACATCTTTTCTTACCTTCCAGAACATAAAGGATCTCACTTATGTAAGAACGCACATTGTGCAGGTATATTTAGGCTAGTGGATCAAGAAGAGAAAGATAAAAGTTTCACAAAAACAATACATAAACAAGTTCACAGTGGCCTGTACAACAGTCATATGATGTCTACAAGTTAAAACTGCTCACTAGTAAGTTTTGTGCTTGGATGATTTTATGAAATAAAGATGTCATCTCTTCAGTTCAGCATAAAATAGTTTCCCCATACCACTACCTTTCGGGAAAGACAGAAAATTGCCTCTAGAGAAAAACGTGTTGTTGCTGCCACCCTGTGGTTTTGTCTTATACTGTAGTCCTCAGATATTCAATATATATTTTATATGGCCACAAGCAATTTCTGAAATATATTGGCAATTTCTAGGTATGGCTTTCTTCCTAGTATTATTAAAAATTCACCAAGTTGCAAAGAGGACTGTAAATTGATTTATTGGTATCAATTTATTGACTACGTAGGGCCTGAAATCGGGTAAAAACTCACAGATCGAAATCACATCTAAGTCACAGATCTAAATTGCACTAATGATCCGTACATATACATGCTCATGACAAATTTTAAAAATTAAAATAGTATCTTATGCTTAAATTTATAATTGTGCTAAATAACTTATGAGCTACCCATAAAATAGACCATATACTCCATATACTTAAGACAGAATTTGAGAAAAAACATGGAATTAAAGTTTTTCCATGTACATAATTATACTCTATAGTCTATCCCTTTGAAAGATTAACACAGAGTAGGGGTTAAGCATAAGGTCTCTAAAACCCTGAAGGCTGGGATCCAGTATTCCACTTCTATTATGTGTTAGCTATGTGACCTCAGGCATGCAACATAACACCTCTGTATGTTGCTTTTCTCATCCACAAAATATGGTTGAGCTCCAAGGAACAAACTTCACAAGCTGTTGTGAAGACTGATTATAGCTTTTAGAGCAGTCCTTGGCACTCAGGAAGGGTAACCAATTAATGTTAATACTGTATAACCAAAATTATAATGGTATGAACCAAAGTGGCTTTATTGCTAGAAATCAGCCCTTCCCCTCCAAACTGTTCCGTTTCTCGCCTGTGCTCAGATACTGATTCCCCCACTTCTTTCAATTTGCTTCCTTCTGCCAACACACTGATAACTTGGCTGACCCCTGAAGAGCAATTTTCTGCTGGACTTGGAGGCTGACTGCAGGATGTCAAAATTGCTCGAGTAGGGTTTATGACATTCCTTCTGTTTTATCCTTTTTTAATGTATTTTGTTGTTGCTGCAGTTATTCTATTCCTGATGGATTATACGTTAGGCGGATGGGGAGTAGATCACTTTCTTCTTAGTTCATTAAGTGCTCATCTCCAGCCCCGAAACAGACTTCCACACAAGTACGTCACCCAGAGATCCTAAACTCTGGGCTTGCGGTCCTTGCACAATGGAATTCCCCAGTTGTAACCCTCAAAAGGTGGCGAATGTATTTCTTGCATAGGAGAGTGAATTCAGTATTTTGTTCCCAAAGAGGATATCTGGGGAGTTACTAGCGCTGTTCATTTTCCCTTCATCCTTTCATGCTCCCTTGCAGTTAGGTGTGGCCACATGTCTCATAGGTAATGTGAACCAAAGTGATGTGTCATTTCAGAGTGGAAGATTTAAGTTTCAGTAAATAATTCACTACTTTCTCCATCCCCTGCCTTGCTGATGGTGGAATTATGTCAAGGTTGTGCCTCCATCAGCCTGGGTTCCAGAGTGCTTATAACTCCTCAACAATGTGCAGAGCCTCCCATAGGCCAACGTGGACATATAGTTTGAGCAAAAAAACCTTCCTGTGGTAATGCACTGAAATTTGGGGATTGTTTTCTCAGTATCACCTAGCCTGTGCCATTACAGAAAATGATTAGCCTCACTGCAATCCCTGGGAGATTCTCTGCACTCCCAGTTCTTGTTCCCAATAAAAGCCCTTTCCCTTAGTCTCCTGATTCACACCAGAGACCCAGGCAACAGTTTCAGGCTGACATTGCAAGACAATATTTAGAAATGAACAACTCATAGGCCCTGCAGTCAACCTACCTGGCTACTTTGAAGTTCCACCACTTACTAATTAGCCAAATGACTGAGCAATGTATTTAGTATGTGTAAAATGGGGGTAACAGTGTTTACTTGTTCCAGTTACTATACCTGTATAAGAAACGACAAAACTTAATGGTGTCAAACAAGCTTTTATTATGCTCACAGATTTGTCAATGAAGAACTTGGACAGAGCACACAGCAGGGATGGCTCATCTCTCCTTCCCCTGCGTGGGCTCCAGATAGAAGACTGAAAGATTAGTGCAGCTGGAATGATCTGGAGGCTCACTCCCTGACACAGCTGGCAGTTGTTGGTGGCTGTCGACTGAGCCCTTTGCTAAGGGCAGTCAGCCCAAACTCACATGCAGCCTCTCCCATGGTCTGGGCTTCCTTATCAAGAGAAAGAGAGAGCAGAAGCCACATCATCTTTTGTGACCTACTTTCAGAAGTCACACAGCATCATTTCCACTGTACTCTACTACAAGGCAATTGCAAAATCTTGCCTGGGCTCAAGGAGAGGGAAGATAGGCTGCTTCTTCAGAGGGGCAGCCAGGCTCTGGAAGAGGACATGGGACCAGGAACACTGCTATGGCCACTTTTAGAAAATAAAATCTGCCACACCTCCTAAGATTGGAATGAGCTAACAATAAAATTACTTAGAACAGCTGCTAAGATATGCTTGATACTGATTTTTCCACTGCACAGTCTAGAACTACACGTAAAAGCCTCCCTGCTCAGCTTCCACTCTGCTTCTTCGTGGCCAGACCTTCCCTTCCTAGGGATCTACTCCAAGGATCCTTTATCACAGACTCTAGACCAAACTAAGGGCAATTCCAAAACAGGAGGCATTCAGGAGCATGCTCTGACTCTGTGCTCAAGATATTCATACCACAGTCTAATACAAATTTCCCACAAAGTATTATCCCTTGGATGCTGAGCTATCATAGGCTTAGGATTCGTTCATTTTTATGTTTTCCTTATAAAGGACTTCAGAAGCTTTCAGGCCTTATGTTAACCAAAATCGACCTACACATGTCCCTTTATAGCAAGAGATCTTCAAAAAAAATGTCAAAACTTTACAAGTAGATTTCAGGTGGATTTTACTTATTTTTTAAAATAGAAGTGTATCATTCTGTCAAACTATATGGTACCTGTTAGCAGATTTTAAGAGAAAGTGAAATAAACCTCTAAAGGGTAGGTCATTCATGACGGTCCTCACATCAGACTGAAATGGCAGAACGATATCAGCTAATATTCTCAGTGTATGCTTAAAACTACTGGACTATTTGTTGTTAGAGATGGTGTGTAGATTAGGGCCTCCTTAGCACTAAATTACCAAAATCCAGGAAAACAGGCTTGGCCACTAAGTGAGCTATGAAGTCATGCGTACAGCAGCCCAAGGGCACCATTTCTTCAAACCTTCTACAATTTAAATTGCAAAAGAGAAAAAGCTAGCTTTATTCTCGATGCCAAGAACCTTCTGTAAATCTTGTGTGTAGTTTGAAATCCAGAAAGTTGCTGCCATTATAATTAACCTGTAGTTTGCTGCTATGAAATTGGCTTAGCTAAGTATCTTCACTATCAAACTTCTGGGTGGCAACTAAATACGCCAGACCTCAGTCACTAAAGTGAAAAATCCAGAACCAAATCCCACTCCCTGGAAAACTGGCAGTTTGGGGTTTGTCATACCTTAACCTTGTAGTGTTCACTGTAATGATTATGAACCGAGTTTCCCACGTATTTTTTATGTCACTTAGCTTGGTTGTCACGGCTTTACAGGAATGAATATGCCTAGAATCAAATCATTCTAGGTTTAAGCAATTTAAGCACCTACAAACACAAGAAAATCATTAAAAGTCATCTACTAGGGTCGGGTGCAGTGACTTTGGAAGGCCAAGGTGGGTGGATCACTTGAGGCCAGGAGTTCAAGACCAACCTGGTCAACATGGTGAAACCCCATCTCTACTAAATATACAAAAATTGGCCAGGCACAGTGGCACCCGCCTATAATCACAGCTACTTGGAAGGCTGAGGCACAAGAATTGTTTGAACCCAAAAGGCAGAGGTTACAGTGAGCCAAGATCATGCCACTGCACTCCAGCCTAGGTGACAGAGCAAGACTATCTAAAACAAACAAAACAAAGTCATCTAAGTTAATGACATTTTCTGTTTCTTAAGAGATACTCTGTGGATACAGCCCTACAGCCACCCTAAAATACACCCCTCTTCCAACTCAACAGCTAATTTTCTGCCCACTCATTCCTCCACCAAGCATCCTTGTATTTATCTGTACACCAGCGGTTCCCTTTTCAAAAGTTTTTAAGAGCTAAATTCACCTTTATAAAGTATTTCAAAATGTTGTCCCTAAACAACCAATGAGCATTCACTGAAAACCTTCTACCTGCTCTTTGAATGTGTGTGTTTTTTGTTTGTTTGTTTTGAGATTAAGTTTTGCTCCTGTTGCCCAGTCTGGAGTACAATGGCATCTCAGCTCACCGCAACCTCCGACTCCCAGGTTTAAGCGATTCTCCTGCCTCAGCCTCCCAAGTAGCTGGGATTATGAGTATGTGCCACCATACCCAGCTAATTTTGTATTTTTAGTAGACATGGGGTTTCTCCCTGTCGGTCAGGCTGGTCTCGCTCCCAACTTCAGGTGATCCGCCCACCTCAGCCTCCCAAAGTGCTGGGATTACAGGTGTGTGCCACCATACCCAGCTGAATATGTTACTATACTTTCTCTTTCAAGTAGGTTTGGACTTTCATCGGAAATGCTTAGTTAGCTTGGTTGTTCCTCTAGAACAGCGATCAAAAAACTATGGCCCATGGACCATATCTGGTCCACCATCTGCTTTTATAAATAACTGTTAACAGAACACAGCCATGCTCATTCGTTGACATATTGTCTATGTAACTGCTTTTGCACTATAATGGCAGACCTGCACACTTCCAAAAGAGGTCCACAAAGCCTAAAATATTTGTGTGAATCTTAAAAAAAAAAAAAGCCTGATCCCTGCTTTAGGACACGTCTCTAGAGGTGACTTTGGCTCAACATAAAAGAGAAAAAAATGAACTACTATCTTGCAAAATAGAGCTGTCAGGAACTCCTACAGAAGACTCAAGTCTCAAGTCTTACCTAGGCAGCTGTTAGGAATGCAGGCAGAACAAAAATACTGTAGTTCATTGATGACTTCCCTAAGATGAGGCAGGAACTGGAAAGACACCACGTGAGCATAAGAAGCAGATGACATCTAAACCAGTTCTGTCAGAAGAGTGCTGTGAGTTCTTGGAGACATCAGACCATTTCCTTTTCCTAGCTTACCCTCCACTACTGTGATACAGCAAAAAATTTCTAGTTACCTCTTATGAAGAGACTGTATGAACATAAATGACTATAGCAGTGTTTAAGATTTAGGACTTTCATTTTTTTCAAGTTAGCCTGAGTTGACTCTCATTGTTCGCCCATCTACTCATAGTACTCACACAACAAGAAATATCTGCATAGTACCCATACAACAAGAACAACAATTACAGCACGAAGAGCACCTAAGCTTTGGCAGCTGACTTGTAGTGGGTCAGCGTGCGGGCGGAAGGGTCAGTGGCATTGATCCACTTGGGCATCCAGTAATGGTTCAGCCAGTAAGCCCGGCCTGGGTAATGGCGTTCAAAGATTTGACGATAGTAATATCCTTCTTTGGTTTTGGGAGTATTGAAGGGAAATTTCTGTGCTGCATTTGCCATCACTGCATCATCAACCTGTAAGAAAAGTGTGTAAGAGCAAAACAGTTTTTAAAATGGCATGGAAATACTTGTATTTACTCTGGTTCCACAAAACAGAAAACGTTAAGACATGACTGTAAATTATGAGACCCTTTGAATCACCCATCGCTTAGAAAATGCCAAAGTATTCATAATACACATAGCTACAGGACTTTTAAAGAATTCATAGGCATATTTTTAATGCTTGGTGGCTCTGTTTTAGTCATTTGTGCCTAACAGTATCTGGCACCCAGCAGGTGCCCAATAATGTGTTACATGAAGGTAAGTGATGATTGTAGTAAGTCTCCTCTCTCTTTCAATTCTAGATGCTATTTTGTAATCCTTCATGATACTTAATTCTTATAAAAGAGATAACTCTTTACAGAGACTATGACTGTCTCTTACAGGGACAAAGCATTCAAACTAAACATGAAATGAACAGCAATGACAGCTCAGCATCCAAATTGTCCCATTCCTGAAAATATTTTTAAAGATATTATACCTGATGTTCAACGTATTCCTGTAAAATCTTGAACCAGGAATTCTTAACTGAAGTTATGCCATCACTGAAGGCTTCTTTTGGTCGCCAGAGAATCTCTTTGGGTATCAGATTGGAGTCCTCAAATGTCTCTCTCAGGAGATGTTTTTCTATCCCATTCTGACATCAAAAAAAGGAGCATCAGTGAAAGTTACAAACATAATCTGGTGGCACTGGACAGTTTCTATCTTGAGTTGATTTACCTACCTTTGGAATTCTCAATTCTGGTGGCAGAGACAAGTAATAGGAAGAAAATCGATGATCTAGAAATGGGACTCTCAGTTCAAGGCTTAAAGGAGAAAAGAAGAAAATCTAAATTAAAATAGGTATTTAGTGCCCATCAGTTTAGGTTCTGATTCAGTTTCCCATCAATTCAACCAGATTCTAAGAAATGTTAAAATCATACAGCCACATACAAGTACAAGTCTCCTAATGACTGCCCTACACTACTGAATGAATACAAAAAAATATATATTCATTTAAAGTAACAAACATATCATGTCATCTAGGGAGTAAAACTATTTGAGACTATTACTTTTAGTTTCCTTTCTAGGAATAGTTAATAGCATATTTCAAAAAGCAGAAAAAGTTACAAATCATGAGCGACCCAATTATTAAGAAAATACCTTGCCTGGAGCTTTCTAACTCAGTGTTTTCAACATGCAATATAAACTAGCATTCCACTGTATTTCATCAAATGCCATATCACTGGTTTCCTGAAGCCTAGAGACTCTAGTTAAGACAAGCAGACAGGATAATAACCAGATTCAGTTCATTCCCCAAACCCATAATTAATTATACCCTAATTTACATGTGATTCAGTAGAGGCAACTAAAACATTTAATGTCAGTTGTTTATCCCATACAGTAAAAGTCTTCAGTTCCTCAACATAACTTTAGACAACTAGAAACGATACCCAAAAAACCCAGTTCTTTATAACGTAATCAAACGCCTTGCATCTTCACTGCCCTATCCCCCTCAGTGTCACTACAGCACCAAACAGGCATGGTGGGCACTCAATATTGTCACATGTTTACAATACTTCTCTCTTTTGGCATGCACCACCACGCCTGGCTGATTTTTTTGTATTTTTAGTAGAGACAAGGTTTCTCCATGCTGGTCAGCTGGTCTCCAACTCCTGACCTCAGGTCATCCACTGCACCCGGCCTATTTCTCTTTAAAACACTTAACAATAGCTGTAGCAGCCTTCCCTCTTCCCTCTTGGTTGTTCAGATGTGAGCAGAATGTTGTTACCCTTTAAAGGTGAAAATTCCACCTCAAACGACCCATGGAAGAAGACTTCTCCCCATAGACCACAACACTTTGAAATGTGGCCTCTTCTGGGACTAAGTTAAGAAACAGCTTCATTTTCTCCATAGAAGGCACACTTTGTAACATATGGCCAACTGTGTGTGATATATAGTCAGTCAGCTATTGATCTTTTACTTTTTTCAGGGTATTGGGCTTTTTTTTAATTTTTGGTGTTTTTTGGGTTTTGTTTTACAATAGCTTCTTAAAATGTTACCCGTGGGCAGCAGTAGTTCGATCTGCACGAAGAACATCAAACAAATAGAGTTCCCTCAGGAGCCTCTCACTCTCTTCCTCGGCTTTTTCCGGAGAAGGAGCCTATCAAGCAAAAATACCAAGAGTTTTGCTTTTGGCACACAAAGCAGTTTGTCTTTCTCCCTCTCCAATCCCAAAGGTGGATAAGACAAAAAGCTAAATAAATGTAGGGAAGGGACTAAATAACTGAGCAGAGCTAAGCAATGCTTCACAAAACATACCTCGAAACTGCTAGTATTAGAATAAAATGAACACACTGAGAAACAGTCGTAATTCCGTAGGGGGCTAAGAAATGGCAGAAAGGTGATTCTCAAGCTTAACTAGTTTTATTTATTTATTTTTAACTTTTGCTTTTTTTTTTTTTTTTTTAAGAGACAGGTTCTTGCTCTGTCAACCAGGCAGGAGTGCAGTGGCTCACTGTAGCCTCGGACCTCTTGGGTTCAGGTGATCCTCCCACCTCAGCCTCCTGAGTAGCTGAGAATATAAGCATGAGCCACCATACCTGTCTGTTACTAGTTTTAAAGAATAAAAATTATCTAACACTATTAAAATTTCTTTCTTCCCCACGAGATAGAATGCAAACACTATCAGATTCCCTTTTGTAACCTCACAGGGCACTCGAAACTAGTACTGTCATACTGAAAGATGATCGAAAATAGTCAAATAATTCATAGTTTTCTTAATAGAGCATGAACATCCCTCCACTTTAGAGTGCTTACCTTGTGAAAATATATGTAACCCTGTGTAAGTTCGTCCGACCCCTCTCCAGAGAAGATCACCACGCTATCTGTGTTCTTCCGAATATACTTGGAAATTAAGTACATACCTTAAATGAGAGAGAAAAATTAACTTTAATGTCAACTTAACCTTCCACCAAAAATGCCTTAGGTTTTTGGAAATAATTGAAAGCTTTACTACTATACTGGGCTTCAAATTAATATAAAATAGTTTCCACAACAATGACCTTATATTTATAAGCCATTTACAGGTACTTAATCCAAAAGTACTACTGTAAAATAAAATAACCCAGAACCACTCTGTCATTTTATAAACAGGTTTTAAAATTCTAATGTTCTAATGTTTTTAGACCAAGAATGTCCACCTTAAAACTCTGCTAAGCTGAACAATGACTCAAATATCTAAAAATCGTGCCTTTCATAGTGGTATAACAACACAAAAATAAGAGTATATGTTTGGGTGGTTTAGTGTCAGTTTTGCTAGGTATTTTCCCCCTGCCACTCTCCATTTACCAGATTTTTCATAAAGCCAGGAAGACTATATAAGTTATTAAACCTGCCTCCTTGGTTCTGCACCACCCTCTAAACCAGTGTTTCTTCTCAACCTTGTTTTTACCATCACCTCAGCTAGAGAGCCTTTTTAGACATTTATTTTCCTAACCCGAGCCCCATGAAATTCTAGTACCAGAGCTACCCTATTTATTGCGATGCTTTGGAGGGTCATAAACCATTGTAATATCTAAGATACTTTTGCCCTCCATGGCAACTCTCTCAAGAGAAACAGCAGCATAAAAAGGCTCAGTAACACTGGATCCATCTGATTTGGTGTATACGTCCAATCTCAGTGGATATATTATCTACAAGATAAAATTAGTATTGTTTGCAGAGCAATGATTGCTAGTGACTGGTAAGTTGTGTGATGGAATATTTACCAAAACATATCTAAAATGAGTATTTCTTATCAAAAATACACTACCAAATAGACCTATTTCTTCACTGTATACAGACTATAACCCAAGAAACTATAAGAGAAATGGGAGATAGAGGGCAGAAAATATGTATCTACTCCCTGGGAAAACACCAACAGTGATACCAAAAATGTAGAGGTTGAACTATGTATTTATTGTGCCCTTCACTCCAAAAGAGATTTGGAGAATTGTTAAGTGGTCTTAAATAATTAGTAACATAGGGATTTAGTTTGCATTCATCCTTAAATAATATGTTTCTTTTTTTTTTATTGAGACAGAGTCTTGCTCTGTCGCCAGGCTGGAGTGCAGTGGCATGATCTCAGCTCATTGCACCTCCTACTCTTTGGTTCAAAAGATTCTCCTGCCTCAGCCTCCCAAGTAACTGGGACTATAAGCACGTGCCACTATGCCCAGCTAATTTTTGTATTTTAAGTAGAGAAAGGGTTTCACCATGTTGGCCAGGATGGTCTGGATCTCTTGACCTCATAATCAGCTCACCTCAGCCTCCCAAAGTGCTGGGATTACAGGCATGAGCCACCACACCCAGCCCTTAAATAACATTTTTAAACTATTGCGTGAAATAATTTTTGTTAAACCTTACATTGTTTTTCAGTATTAAAAAAACCTGTTTATTTAATAATATAGTAATATCTCACCTACTGAGGCACGAACTGTTGTAATGTCATAAGTTTCCAAAGAAAATATGACTTCATCCAAAGCCTGAATGCCTTCCTCTGAGTTGAAGAGGACTTCATGATGCTCACTTCCAATATGATTTGCTACCTTATTATATAAAGAAATACCCCTTTATTTATTAAAGAAAATAACTTCCCTTGAAAATCAAACATGATGCAAGTTCACAAAGCTTTATGAATTAACAACGGTGAAAACTAAACAAGGGAAAACAGAAAACATGATTTTACAGGCCACCACATACAAGCCCCATCCAGCCCTGTTCCCTCGCCTGCTTCAACTCCACCACCAGAAAGTAGGTCTCCCCTCAGCTCCTCCGGTGCCAAGGCTTCAACCATTCTCCCAGTCGGTACTCCCTGCTCACCCATTTTACCTAACCCACCTCATTGATCCCTAGTCCAACATGATCCCACACTCAGCTTGGTCTTTTTTGGTCCTTCTGAAATGCATAACTTTATAACCCAGATGTTATTCCTACATAGAATGGCCCCTCCCCTCATTCTACTTTTCTTGGCTATTTTGGATTCTCTCAGCATTGATCACTTTGCATTGAGACTGCTCTCTAGCTCTTTCTCACCCACGTTACAAAAATTCTCCAGAGTGGGAACTAGATCTCCTGCTCACTGAATACAGACAAGCTGCCCTCTGCCCACAGTATTCTAAATATAGCACTTTTTAAAATAATAACAGCTAACACCCACTAAGTACTCACTATCTCCCAAGTTCTACCCTACTGACTTTACATGAATTATATTATTTCACCTTAAAACTACCCCATAGAAGACACTATTATTTTTGTTACATAAACAAGTAGAGCTAGGATGTCAAACCACAAGTCAGACTCCAAAGCCTGCAGTCTTTACCACAATACCATGCCTTTATGTTCTTTTTTAAAAAACAAACAAACAAAAGCCTCTCTTTTGAATTTTTCAAGATGGGGTCTTGCTATGTCACCCAGCCTGGACTCGAACTCTTGAGCTCAGAACTCCTCCCACCAGTCTCCCAAGTATCTGGGACTGTAAGTGTGTGCCACTGTACCTGACTTACGCCTTTACTTCCTTTCTTTTTCTTTTTGAAACACGGTCTCACTCTGTCACCCAGGTTCTCACAAGGCTAACACCACAGGCATGCACCACCAAGCCTGGCTAATTTTTATATTTTTTTTCTGTAGAGATGGGAGTTTCACTATGTTGCTCAGGCTGGTTTCAAACTCCTGACCTCAAGTAATCCACTCTCTCGGCCTCCTAAAGTGCTGGGATTACAGGTGTAGGTCATCACACCCAGACACCTTTACTTTCAAAAGAACATAATTATCATCATAAGGTCTTTGTGAGAATTGTATGGGTCATAATAGATAAAAGTACAGAGGACAGTGTACAACACAGTGCATATTCAACAGCCATTTCATTCTATTTCAATACATTTGAAACGATTTCCCCAGTCAATACAGCAGCACAAGTGGAATTATCCATTATTGACTCCATTTTCATTCTAATAACAAGTCTACTCTAGCTATACAAGAGGCAGAGACAGCATCTTACCTTTCTAGCAGCCAGTAAATCGGGGCTGTCTTCCATGCCAATTGCAAATGTCTGGAGAGGATACTGTACTTGGGCCTCTTTCAGCTGCTTCAACAGGGTGGCAGCAACCAAGCTGGAGTCCAAGCCCCCTACATGCAAAAGAGGAAGTGGAAGTGTCCTAGTTATATGCCTTGCATAAGACAGGGACAGAGGATGTACATTCCTGATAAGCACCAAGATCACAGTTTTACCATTTAAAATCTTCAAGTTTTATAAACTGAAATCAACTTCCACAAGATAAAAATAAACTGTGATAATATTAATATTTGGGTAAAAATCACTACACAGAATTCTAAAGAACATTCACTGGCTCACTCTTTACACCAATAACATAGCTACACTGTCACTCAAGTTAGAGTGTTACTATGAGTATTCAATGTAGCTTATACAAAATTGTTTCCATCCCATAATGAAGGAAAGATTCAATCATATAGTAAATATTTTATAGTAAAAACTAAAGGGATGGCTACAAATCACCTAAATTAAACACACATGAAATATAATTAAGTTTTTTTAATTGACTTTACCTGATAAAAGGCAGCCAATCCTCCTGTCTGTCATCAAACGCTTCTTTACAGCATTATTAAAAAGGATCCGGATGTTGTTCTTCACTGTTTCTAACTCAAAACCTATAAACACAGCAAGTAAATGAAACGGTTCCAGAAAATCTTGAGCTGGATTAGTTACTGAAATGAAATACATAATCATCAACATCTATCATGATGGCATTTACTCAATGGTGGAGTCTGCCAAATCTTACTGTGTTCCCTTCAAAGAAAGCAGGAAGTAGTTCGTGACACTAAAATCATTCAAATGATGTACAACTTATAACTATTTTCCCTTGGAAAAGGATGGGGAATAGGTGGGTGGGTGTCCACTACCTGGAAAGAGTTTCTCCACATTGTCATAGAGGGCGTGCAGGGGTTCATCCCGACAGTGATGATATTTAACAATTTCCACGGATGCAACTTTGCCATTTGGCTTTAAATCCAAAACTTCATAGTGTCCAGGAAGAAAAGGCTCCACTTTTAAAAAGGGAGTTGAAGAGTGCTTCAACGTAACAAGACCTATAAATTCAAAATCATACCTTTGTTCAAATTAGGTAAACTTTCACAATTAGTTAACATCCTCTACATTCCCATTGATTTTCCCTCTTTAATGCAAACGTATGCCCATTAAATAAGCAAAATACGAAAAAAAAAATTTTAATCACCCAAAGCCCTACCATCCACTTACTGGAGAGATAATAATGGCACAGTGATATACTGCCAAATTACACTAACTTTTGGTAATTCAAAGCAATAGAAAAATGTCCAGTGTTCAATTTCTTCTTCTTAGATTTCTAACCAAGAAAACCTATTTTCTATACTAAAGCAAATACATACAAAAGGAAAAGACACACTTATGAAGCAAAGGGATGCAATCGAGTCCTAATGTTATGATAGGATGGTAGTAATCTGTCATCACTGAGGTATTTTCAGAAAAGAGCCGTGGTTCCCAGACCTTTAACAAGTTCAATGATCCACTCTTAGCTACATTAAAGTCAGATAAGACATCTACTCCTTAACTAGTTGTTACGCACTATATGTGAATAAAACCATCTAACTTAAATTTCCTCAAAAAATTCCCACAGAAAGTACCCTCACATCACCATGATCTTTGACACAAACATCAGTGTTTTTTTGTACATCGTAACAGACTATCTATAGGGAATACCCATGATTTCCAATTTGAGATGGTCAACCCAGCCAGCAACCCGTGTAGCACTGAATTCAAATACCAGAAAAAGGACCCATATTCCCTCACCAGCTATCAGAGCTCGTGAGCTCCACAGCCTGGGAAGGGAATGGGGAGTAATTTAAAGGTTTTAAGCAGGCAGTACTATCATCAGATGAGTTTTTGACAGGTTATTCTAAAAGCACTGAGAAAGGAAAACTGTTGCAGTCTTCCAGATGAGATCATTTGGTCTGGAAAAGGACAGTGTCAAGGATATAGAAAAGAACTATCAAGGAATTTCAGAGGGTAAACTGGATGTGATTAGAGCTCCATGTCAAGTGATCATCAGGCTCAAAGAAGGCACAGGGGAGCAGGAGGCTGCTTTTCTGGGGTGTTCTCTTTGCCAGGCTTGCCCAGCAGTCCTGGCAACTGACTTATATACTTGTTCTTTGCCATCTGATCACACTAGAAATGCCTGAAAATAAAACAGTTCCGGTATTAATACAAACACTGTGGCTAGTGTCCTAAGGACCCATTTGATTGATCTCATTATCCCTGTTTCAGCCAATATTAAATCTGAAAATTAAGTGAGAAAGAATTTAAAGAATGGCAAAAAGAGGCAGGGAGAGAGATTTTAGGATGTTACTGCTGTGTAGGTAAGGAATAAAAAAATAAATGTCTTCCTCCACTTCTTCATCAAAAAGTGCTATACATGATTCACAATTATTTTCTTCCATCTCGTGGGTTGGCTTTTTGCTTTCTTGATGGCATCCTTTGAAGTACAAAAACGTTTAACTTTGATGAAGTCCAATTCATCAATTTGTATTATTGTTGCTGGTGTCATATTTAATAAAGCTTTGCCGAATCCAAGGTCATGACAATTTTACTCCTATGTTTGCTTCTCAGGATTTTATAGTTTTAGTCCTTACATTTATGTGGATTAGCTCAAAATGGATCCATTTGATCCATTTTTTTTGTATCCAGAGCCTTTGTATTTGGTGTTGGGTAAAGGTCCAACACTTCAGGTTTTGCATATGTTTACATTATCTAGTTGTTCCTGTGCCAGTTTTCAAACTTCTTTCCCCACTGAATAATCTTGGCACCCTTGTCAAAAATCAGTTGATTATATATATGGGTTCACCTCTCTCAATTCTATCTCATTGGTCTATACATCTATCTTTCTGCCAGTATTATACAGTCTTTATTATCATTGTCTTGCAGCAAGTTTTAAAGTCAGTAAATATGAGTTCTCTTACGTTGTTCCTCGTTTTCAAAAGATTGTTTTGGCTATTCTTAAGTCCCTTGCAATTCCATATGAATTTGACAGTCAGCTTGTCAATTTTACAAAGAACTCATCTGGGATGCTAACAGGAATCATGTTAAATCTGTAGATCAGTTTAGGGAGAACTGCCATCTAACAATGTTAAGCCTTCAATCCATAATCATGGGATACTTTTCCATTTATTTAAATCTTCTTCCATTTCTTTCAACAATGTTTTATAGCTAACAGAGTACAAGTTTTATACTTCTGAAATTTATTTCTAAGTATTTTATTCTTTTTGATACTATACATGAAGTTGCTTTCTTAATTTCATTTTCAGATTCCTCATTGGAAATATGTAGTATTCAGTTAAAAGTGTGTTGGATACTGTTGATTTTTGTATATTGATCTTGTATCCTGTAACCCTGATGAGCACAAGGGATTTGTATCTAGAATACATAAGGAACTGTTACAATTCAGCAATAAAAAAAACAAAATAGCCCAATTAGAGATGGATAATTCAAGAATGGATAAACAAAATGCAGTACATGCAAACAAATGGAATATTATTCAACAATTTAAAAAATGAGCTATCAAGCCATGAAAAAACACAGAAAACCCTAAGTATATTCTGGTAGGTGAAAGAAGCCAGTCTGAAAAGGCTACATACTATATGATCACAACTATTTATATGACATTCTGGGAAAGGCAAAATTAGAGAGAAAGTAAAAAGATCAGCAATGACTGGGGGATTAGGAGGAAGGGGAGGAATGAATAAGTGGAGCACATTTGTCAAATCCAAAAAACACAAAGAGTGAACCCTAATGTAAACTATGAACTTCAGTTAACACATAAGAAGCATCAGTTCATCAAATCTAACAAACACAGCACAGTAATGCAAGATGTTAAGAGTTGGGAAAACTGGGTAGGGGCACTGAAGGGGGAGCATATGTGAACTCTCTGCACTTTCCTCTCAATTTTTTCTAAAACTGCTCTAAAAAGAAAAATAAAGTCTACTATGTTTTAAAATAAAATAATGCCTAGCAGGAAAAAAAAATGGCAAAGAATCTGCACAAATTTTCTCCAAAGAAGATATACAAATGGCTAATAAGCATGAGATAAAACTCTGGACATTACTGTCAACAGGAAAATACAAATCAAAACAAGAACGAGATACCACTTAACATATACTAGAATGGCTAGAATTAAAAAGTCACACAGTAAGTGTGAAGATGTGGAGAAACTGAAATTTTAATACACTGCTGAAGGGAACAAAAAACAATGCCGCCATTTCAAAAAATAGACTGGCAGTTCCTCAATTAAACATAGTTACCATGTGTCCCAGCAATTCTACTCTTAGACATGCACCCAAGATAAATGTCTACACAAAAACTTGTACACCAGTGTTTATAGCAGCATTATTCCTAATAGCTAAAAGGGGTAAACAACGTCCTAAGTGTCTACCAACTGACAAGTGGATAAACAAAATGCACTGTATCCATGTAATGCAGTATCACTTGGCCATAAAAAGTAAGTACTGACACAGGTTACAGCATAGACAAATCTTGAAAGCATTGTGCCAAGTGAAAGAATCCAGTCACAAAAGCCATATGATATAATCCTATTCATATGAAACATACAGAATAAGGAATCCATAGGCAGAAAGATAAGTGATTGTCGGGGCTACGACTGCAGGGGTGTGGATGATGGATATGGAGAGATGGAACTGAAAGCTAAAGGGCACAGGAGGCAAGATGTTGTGGTGTGTGCCTGTACTCCTAGCTACTAGGGAGGCAGAGGTGGAAGGACTGCTTGAACCCAGGAGTTCAAGGCTGCACTAAGCTATGATCACACCACTGGGCTAGACGACTGAGCAAGACCCCATCTCTTAAAAACAAACAAAAACAAAAACCTGGTTGATCCTGCCAGTAAAAAATAAGGTAAAGGACATAGGTTTGATTTGTTTTTTTGAAGTGGAAAAACAATTCTAAAATTGACTGGAGTACTGGTTACCAACATCTGTGAATATACTAAAAACCACTGAATGGTATACTTCAAATGGGTGAGTTATGTGGTATGTGAATGATCAGTAAAGCTATTTTAGAAATCCTAATGTTTGCTGTGCTATAACTGCGGCAAAGTACCGCAGTGCAATAATTGCAGAGCCAACCCTACCATTATGGTATGACACAGGAAAACTTAAAACTGCACTTAGGATCAAGCTAAATGCAGGGCATATTAGCACAGCAAAAAATAAATGACTGCAGTAAAGACTCATCCGTCAAGGATTACACAATTTAAGAGCTGAAAAGGAGAGTACAACTCCTCTGTTTTTTTAAGAAAAGGTAAGGACTCAAAACTTAGTCACTTGTAAAATTCTAGATTGCTCTCTAAGAGATTTTCAAATATAACTTAAAAGAAAACACACAACCAAGACAATAATGAAAATCTATAGAAAAATTTATTATTACCTTTAGCTTCTGAACATACAGCCAAAAATCCATCTTCTGTCATTGTTTTAAACAAAGGTCTGACTCCGTATGTATCTCTGCCCAGAAACACTTTCTTATTGGCAGTATCCAGTAGAATAAATGCAAACACACCATCCAACATAGAAACTGTTTGCTCAATTCCGCCTTTGTCATAAAGATGAAGGATTATCTCACCATCCACATTGGTCTGGTATTCAAATCCAAAATCCTGCTGCATCTTAGAAAGCAATAGCAAAACCAAAATGTTAGACTCCTTGTGCATTCACTAATAATTTTTTATTGCAAAGTTGCTTCAGTATTCGAGCTCTACAATTATTTCATGCACTTTGGTGATTTAGGAGAATCAAAGCACTATCAAATTAGGGTTTGTTTCAGCTCATAATTCTGCAAATTCTTTATCAGACTGCAACTAAAATTTTCATTACATAAAGCTGAACCCATGAAAATTTTGGTTGCAGTCTGATAAACAGAATGTAATGGGAATGTATCAGAATTGTAACCTGTGGAGGGATGGAAATGCATTATTATACACACACCATGTATGTAATACATATATATTTTTATATATGCAGATTGAGTATTCCTTATCTGAAATGTTTAGAACCAGAAGTGTTTTGGGTCTTGTTTTGTTTTGTTTGATTTTGGAACATCTGCATATATGTGAGATATCTCGGGGATGAGACCCAAGTCCAAACATGAAATTCATTTGTTTCATACATCTTATACACATCGTCTAAAAGTAATTTTATATAACATTTCAAATAATCTTGTGCATGAAGCAGAGTTTGTGTACATGGAACCACCAGAAAGCAAAGGTGTCACTATCTCAGCTACCTAATGTGGAGAATCTGTGGCTGTTTGATATCACTGACCAACATTCCTGATTCTGAATTTATATGCTACTGATGATTCATCATTTTTATATACTTATTCACACATAAGTAAAAAATATGACATAAAATTAATACAGTAAGAAAATAAGCAGCATAGTAGCATCACCAGAATACCTGCATCCGCTGTTAAACAGCTATATAAACAACGGCAGGCTTTCAGACTCCACCTACAATGCTGTGTTTTGATTCAAAGGTTATTTTCCACTGTATTTTTTTTTCTCTTTTTAGGTGAGAATATCAGAAGCAGTTGAGCAACTAGAAGTGGGTCCTCTGAGGCTGAGGAGGCATTCTGCCAGATGGCTTTTTAAAATGTTTCTCCAGAGTCATCTGCCTCATTAACAACGGCTTTCATCTTGGAAGTGTCTCTTTGTTTTTATAAACTGACATAACCTCTTGTTCCGTTATGAATGCAGGTAGCATTAGTCCTTCAGTATCTCTATCACACATTTTTCACCATGTCATCTATGCCTTTACACTACAGTCCAATTTCTCCAACAGCTTGACTTTCTGGGTTATAAACACACGTTTCTACTTTTTCTTATCATTGCTGCTCACGGGGACTTCTACAGGCCTTTTTGTCATTTTCAGTATCTTCACATCACAGAGCAGAGAATAAGCAACAAAATACAACAGGTAATGTACACTGATCCCATCTGTGGGGATCTTGCTACTGGGGTGTCCAGCTTGTACACGTGCCATTCTATTACCCTTTGTGGGCATACTTGCATGGGGAAATCTGGGCATGAGTAGAAAAGTTACACTGCAGCTAAAGGGGGCTGAAAGGGTCTTTCTTCCCTAGAGAATGCCAAATAAACTGTGCTGTACACCTGCATTTTGACAGTGACATCAAAATGTACATGTAGTGTCATGTCAGTGCTCAAAAAGTTTCAGATTTTGGAGCATTTCAAATTTCAGATTTTCAGTTTAAGGACGCTCACCCTCTAAATTCAAGATCATAGGCTGCCTGGTTGCCATGATACTAAAAAATGTGTCTTGTACAACTGTAAACTTTTGGTTTGAGAAGATAGTACTGGCTAAGAAGTTCCTCAGGTTCAGTTTCAAAGACCTATCTATAAAAATGTAAAGCACAGGGACAAACATCATTTGGTATCATTCCCTGAAAAATGACTCCATCACAATAACAGATATATGATCCAAAACAAAGCTGCTGGTCCCCAAGGGCGGATGACAATACCCAGTGCTTCCACTACTACAGTAGCATTAAAGCCACTCCTCACTGATAAATTGACTACATTGCTTTATTAGTCTGCATGCCCCAAAGGAACAGCAAAGGGACTGTCTGCCACTGCACACAGAGTAACAAGGTTTGATTAGGCTACTCCCCAGTTCTGACACCCTCCGTCATCACTGGCAAACTATGAGGATAAAAAGTCCTTGATGTATTCCTCTTCATACCTTTCACTCACATTTTTGGTGGACATTAGAGAAAGAGGTTTAAATCAGGTGGAAATCCTAGATTAAGTTTAAAACATGTTTTCAAATTTCAAAAACTAAATCTATTATGTATGTGCATGACCCAAAAATATGCTTCACACTCCATTCAGCTCACTCTGATTTGTAAAACTTTTGTCTATAAGCCCTCACTATCCAAAAATGGCCTTTGCCCTCTATTTGGTCCCGCTCTCTGCTCCATCAGAGATAATCCTGTAACTAGCAGGTGGGGTCAGGAAACAGTCTTCAGCTGACTGTTCTGGGCTGAACTGCCTGAAAGGTTAGTGACCATAAAGCATTCGGTGATAGCAAGCAACAGCTTCCCAAACCTACCTTGCCTACCTCTTTGGCCTAAACTTTGCAGGTTATTATTTAAAAAGGAGAAGGGACCTTCAGGTAACGGATGCATCACTTCCTACTTTCCTAAAACGAAACTCCAATGCTGCATCTTAGATAAAAGCCCTCAAAAATTGCCTCCTGAAGTCACGCTGGCATTTGACTTGGCTGCAGGCCTCTGACACTCCCCTGCAGGGACAGGGACTGCTCTTTGCCCCAGCCTTTATCCCCTTCCTCCTCTCTTTCATTTGGTCTCCCTCCACTCCCAGCACACCTCTGGCTGTATTTTATTAGTAGTACACTTTATTTTTATCAAAAAAGGGAATGGGGGGATTTTTGAGTTTATGTTGCAGAATACTTCATATAAACCTAAAATTTACATTCTGCTCATTAGACGAATTTCTAGCTGCCCCAACTGCATAAGCTTAGATGTTTGGTAAAAGCAATGGAACAAACTTCTCTACTTTTACAAATATAACATTTGGCTAATTAAGAATAGAAATTAATTACGTTTGAAATGTTTAACTTCTTGTAACTTTTTAACAAAAGCAACAACACTGTTCAAGTTAAAGGGGCACTTCCCATCTCATTTATCGGAAAGCCAAGCTGATAATGCCATAATACCACCTAGCATTCTCATGCATATGACGCTGATTTGACTTAGAAAGAAAAAGTTTCAATACTCTCTTTTTCTACCTCCCACTAGCAGGAAATTCCATTCTTGCCTCTCCTTTTCCCTATTTCCTCTCCAATCACCTAGAAAAATGGTCTGGTGCATAGTAGGCCCTTAACAAAGGAACAAAGAAATGTGTGAAAGGAATTTCCTGAATAACTATTTTAAAACTTTTTAAACGAGAACACTAACACTAAAAGTGTTCCTATGAGCAGGCAACAAACAATGACAAAGCTATCATTCAGAGATAAAAATGTTCAAAAGGTGGTTAGGATATACATCTCTATCAATGCGTGACAGGTATCTATCAAGAAATCTCAAAAAATATCAAGAAACATCACAACCAAATACACGAACCTTGAATGAAATCTAGCTCAAAACAAAAAGAAAAAATCAGCTATATTCTTGGTAGCATTCTGAGGGGCCGAGGTGGGCAGTCACACTGAGCTCAGGAGTTCCAGACCACCCTGGGCAACATGGCAAAACCCCATCTTTACTAAAATATAAAAAATTAGCCGAGTATGGTGGCAGGTGCCTATAGTCCCAGCTCTCAGGAGGCTGAGTCTGAATTGCTTGAACCCAGGAGGCAGAGGCTGCAGTGAGCCGAGGCTGAGTCAGAATTGCTTGAACCCAGGAGGCAGAGGCTGCAGTGAGCCGAGATCGTATCACTGCACTCCAGCCTAGGTGACAAGAGTGAGACTCTGTCTCAAAAAAAGAAGATATTTTCAGGACACTTAGGGAAATTTAATTTCAGTATAAACTGGGCATTAGGTATTATGGAGTCTTAGATTTAATAATGGTATTGGTGTTACAAAGAAGAATGTCCTTATTCTGAGGTGATAAATGCTTACATATTTGGAAATGTCATAATATCTGCAACATACTCTTAAATGAATGATACAGCAAAAAAAGTGTGAGTGTGTCTGTGTCTGTATAGAAAGAAAACTCAAGCAAATATGGCAAAACATTAATGACTATTCAATCTAGGTGCTGGCTAATATTTAAAACTAGAAAAACTATTCCTAATCAACATGGAGTGGAGAGTTTATTCACTGTCTTATCTGCAGAAATTTGCTGTCAATATATAACCCGCCTGCAGTGGAAAGTGTATAGTGTTTTGTAATAAATGGCCTGATGCTAATGTGTAAATGGAAAAAAAAAAAAAAAAAAAAATGCCACTGTTCCATTATTTTCTGTATGTTATCAAATGAAAAGTTGGGGAAAGGGAGAAAATAATCTAACAGTCAAAGAAATTGAACTGTAATCTCCATTTTTATCACTTTTTTGGTGACCAAGTCATTTCAGTCACCTTTTTATTCGTCAGTTCCCTATCTACATACCTAGAGAAAATGAGATAACAAAGAGTGTTTTGCAAAGTAAAAAGCATGATACAAAATATATAATATCATTGTAACCAACAAGCTCTGAAGTTTAATCACATCCAGACATCTGGCTTCTTTTTCCTTACCTTCCTATGGTTGTAGATCTCACCATTGTAACAGAGCCACAAATACGGATATTTCTTCACTCGAATTGGCTGCATTCCAAACAGAGGGTCCACTACTGCCAATCGATGAAATCCAAAGCAGCAGTTGGTGTATCCACTGACATTCTCAAAACGAAATGCATCTGGACCCCTGTGTGCAATCTTCATAGCACTCAGACACTGAACAGAAAGGCAGTCATCACTGCCAAATAGGGCCCAAATGCCACACATGATGCAATGAAACTATAAGCTCTCTATGGAGAGAAAAGTAGACAAATCAAAAATATTCAATATCCAATCCAAGTCTGCATTAAATCTTGATTCCAGAAACCTGGATAAACCACTTCAAAGAAAATGTAAACCACTTTTTCTATAGTTATTTCCCATTAGGTTGACAGGCCCATGGGAGTAGAGAATGATTTAATTTACTTACAAGTATTCAGAAAAGATAGTGACCTCTATATCCAACCAGCTACAGCAGCTTAGGACCCAGCCAAAGCCTGCATCTCTCCCACCTTAGTAGTTGGCTAGAGCTAGCAGCATCCAGGACACATCTATTTCTGCAATCTAAGTTTGCTTCCAAGACACAGAAACAAATGCAGGCTGGCTCCAACCTAGCCAGAGATCCCAGCCCCACTCTCTCCATCCCAAAATCCCTCAAAGATCCAAGAGACTTTCCAGATTACTAGAGTCTCCTCTCAGGTTCCCTTGACAGTTAAATACCCTCTCTTTACTTGAACCAGCTGCAGGTAGAATACAATGAGTAGAACAGAAAATCATACTGCTGTAATACTAGGATTACTATCTGTAATATTAAGATGCACAGCTCTTTTAAGCATTTCACTATATTACACCTAGCTTACCTCCAAATGATGTATCCAGATGTTATTGAAGAAAGTCTAAAGGGAAAAAAAAAGCAATTTAATTTGATATCAGGTATCCTGGCTTTATAACAAGTAAAACATTTTAGGTTGAAAGAAGATACAAAATGTTTGCTATCAAAATATCCTAACTGAAAAAAATGTCCTCAAATATTTCTGTCTCAAAGCTTAATGCTCAGTAAGGAAACAAAGTAGATGGGACATATACAGCCCTAAAAAAACAACTTGGCTCCTTCCTATAAGCCAGGAAGCAAATAAATCACCCTTACATACATTAATTATTTTCCAATTTCGAATTCTCAACTGTGAAATAAAGGGCTGTTTTATTTGACTACTACCAGCTCAAAATGGCCATTTTTATTAAAACATCTCTAACTTAAAAAATAACAATTTTGGTATTTTCTTTAAAAAACTGCAAATTGCAGTAAATGCCCAGATAATTTGGGATACACACCCTAAGGAAAAAATACATATTCAAATTACATAAGTCACTTTGAGGATATTTCATTTTTATCTAAATGAACCAAAGGTTTGGCGGGCTTTTCCAGAAAACCAGAACCAAATAATACATGGTTATAATGAAAATCATCTCAAGCAATTTGGAAATGAAATGCCACACATTCCACACTGTCTCTCCCATGCACTTGACCAAATAGCCTATAACAAATTCTTTACTTTCAGATTTAGTGGGAAAACTCCACGAGATTTAAATGAGATGACTACTAATAAGTCATCCGCCTTTGATTCTATACCAATTAAAAATGGGTTAGGAAAGTGCTTTGAAAATCAAAAGTGGTCATCACAGAATGCGCTGCTTGTGAATATTAAGCCTGCTATAGTAAATACACGCTAACCACTAATTGGAGGGGAAAGTGGGAGAACAAAGAGGCATGTAAAGTACACTTATTTTTTTCTAGTAGGAAAAAGCCAATTAAAACTATAACTTATTTTTTATTGGAATCAGTCTTATAGGAGGGCAAAGTTCCTACTGCTGCTACCTGTTCTCAATATTTTTCTTTTTTCTTCGTAAACTTCTAGAGCAGTGCTGTCCAATAATTATGTGAGCCACATATGTAATTTTAAATATACTAGTAGCCCCATTAAAAGAAAAAGGTGAAATTAATTTTAAATACACTTAATATATCCCAAATAGTATCACTTTAACATGTAATCAATATAAAAACTTATCGAGCAGATATTTTACACTGTTCTTCCTACTCCAACGACAAAATCCAGAGTATTTAACACAACACATCTCAGTTCGGACCAGCCAGCATTTCACGTGCTCAACAGTTACAGGTGGCTAGCGCCTACCGAATTGGACACTGCAGTTTCAGTACATTTCATTTCTATTCCACTTAGTGCTACTTAAAACTTCACCCTCTCACCTTACTTTTATGTTAAGATCTCAGTAAGTAACCAACTATAAGAAAGGTTCAAGTCCTACTTTACCTCTAATTACTCTTACAGCAATGCGATGAATCACGATTTACAAAAAACGAAAAAAGAAAAAAAAAAAACACTGCTGTTAAATTATCAGCCAAGAGCCCAGAGTAATGGACAGTAAAGAAATAATGTAGGCCACAGGCCGAGATGAAAACTGTCCTTTTACTTAAAGCTTTAACAATAACCTGAAGTCAGCCCTGTAAAATAGACACCCACTGAAACAGGCATGCTAGTCCTTTTGCCTTTTTCTGTACTTGGCCTTCTTTGTCCCTAAACAGACTGCCTCTCGGCCGGGTTTGCTCAGCAAGTCACTTGTCGAGTCTTGCAGTCTACAGAGGCGTGGTGACTGGCGGGGAGATGGGGTGAGAGGGGAGGAGGCATGGTGAGGGAAGCCAGGTGAGGAGCGGGGCCAGTTGAAAAGGAAAGCACAGACACCCAGGTCTCTCCTTCCTAGAACAGAACCACGCGACACGCGACGGCGCCCCGGCCACATGGAGGCTCCAACCCGTCTTCCGCAGCGGTCTTGGACCGCGAAAATGTCCACGGGCTTCAATGCCACATAGTAAAAAAAAAAAAAAGTACACATATAACATCTACAGGGGCTCAGGTCGCCGCTGCCTTCTCTCCGGAGCGGCCCAGTCTTCCGGCCACGGTTCCCTTGATGCCTCCGGAATCATGACACAGAGGTCCTTCTGCACCGGCTTGCTGCTAGGTGCGCAACAATCGCTAGGCGTCCACCCCGCCCTCTCTACTGCCGGAGACGCAGCATCAGCCGACCCGAAGCGCGTCCATCCGCCGGGTGCCAGGCGACAGAGCGCATCCTCCTCCCCCATCCCCAGAGCCCGCGAGGAGGGTGCTACGCGGGGCGCGGGGCCCCGTCTTACCTGGGCGGAAGCGGGTCAGGGCGATGTGGGCCGCGGACGCCAGGTCTGCGGACGGCGTGCCGAGAGGCGGTTGGCTTGCCGAGCGGGGGACGGCGTGTCGGTCGGGGGACGGCGTGCGGGTCGGGGGATGGCGTGCCGAGCAGAGGAGCTACCGGCGCTTATACTGGTCTGGCTCCTGTAATGCGTACGGGAAATTTCATCAGCCGGCGAGAACCAACCAGCGCGCGCAGGGGCGGGGCCCACGGGGCTGCCGGGCGGGTGGGGACTGAGCCGGGACGGCGGGAATGCTCCAGGCGGAGTTCTTTTGTTTCTGATGCGTCAGTTTAAGGATAGCCTCAGAGATCTGCCCAGGTTACCTGCTGTTCTAACCACCAGGGATTTTTCTGCACACGGTTTGTTCTTAGGGAAACCATCTCCGTTTTCCGTTGCACTACCGTCTGATTTATTATGAAGTGCAGAGAAAAGCTTGCCCTAAGAAACTGATGGGTAAGGCCTAAAATGTCCTTATAAAATCTATTAATAAATCGGAGGGCCAGGCGCAATGGCTCACGCCTGTAACCCCAACACTTTGGGAGGCCAAGACAAGAGGATCACTTGAAACCAGGAGTTCAAAGCCAGCCTAGAAAACACAGTGAGATCACATCTCTACAAAAAATGGTGGCACACCCTTGTAGTCCCAGCAACTCAGGAGGCTGAGGCAGACGGATAGCTTGAGGCCAGGAGCTTGAGGCTGTGGTGAGCTGTACTCCAGCCTGGGCAACAAAGTGAGACCCCTATCTCTAAAACAAAATAAAATCTAAATCTAATTGATACGTGAAGCCAAAATACATCAGTGGTTCTTAAACATTTTAAGTACAAAGATTCCTTTTAGAATCTCAAAAAAGAATTTTGTCAACGTGCCTCCACAAGATGATGATGTGCTTTTAAGTATCACTTTGATGAAAAGACGTCATGATTAAAAATATATATAACACTCTTAAATCGCATTTTACTAATTACGTCAGCACCAAAATAAATTGAGAAATAGTAAAATTATATGTGCACCACCTACTAAGATCAGACTACAGTCAATGTGTGGAGAGTATGCAGGTTTGATATTCCCATACAATGCATTCCTGACTAAATCAAAAATTCCAACAATATAAAATCCTTAAGCACTGAAGATGGAGTAGATGCTTAGTAGTTACAGGCAAGAGCAAAGATGAGAGATGACTTGTTCTCAGGTTCATTCTTGCTGGAAAGTTTTCAGCATCAAACAGACTTTGCTGTATCCTAATTGATGCATTTTTAACCTGAGAGCAATGAGGGAAAGTAGGTCTTCTGTCTACATTTTACAAATGAAAAAATAAGACTCAGAGAAGCTGAGGGATTTATCCAAACACAACTTCACAACAGCAAAGAACTGAGTCATAATCTGTGTAAACCCAGAGCCCATGTCCCATAGCACCTAGCCTGTGTAGTGGAAGACAGGTTCCCCTACTTGATGTGCTATCTAGTGTGTTTGGTTGTGCTGCGTATCTCCTGCTTGTCCCTCCAGAGCACCACTCTTCTCCACCTCACTTTCTGTCCTCGCTCCCTTGCCCTCCTCTTTCAGGGAGCGTGGCCAAAAAAAGACATTTCAAGGAGATACAAAAGGGATGGAGTAGTCTCATTTACCCACCTGGCTCCCTGACCTCAAAGCTTTTCTCCTGAAGGCCACAGCTTCTGTGGAATGACCCTTTCCACACCTCCTTTTGTTCACATTCTGGAACTGCTCCCTATCTAGCTACTCTATCACAATGCTACTTCCTTTCTAACTGTAGGATCTGCTAAAACAAAAAGTGAGGCTGGGTGCAGTGGTTCATGCCTGTAAATCCAGCACTTTGGGAGGCTAAGGCAAGAGGGTGGCTTGAGGCTAGCAGTTCAAGACCAGCCTGGGAAACATAGTGAGACCCACCCCCCAATCTCTGGTCTCACACACATACACACACACAAATTAAATTTTAAAAGTGTTTTAATTTTAAAACAATTTTAGTAGTGAAATATTGTTTCACTACTAAATTTCACAATTTTTGTAGTAAAATTATTGTAATGAAATATTGTTTCACTACTATTTCACAATTTTAGTAGTGAAATTATTGTTGTGAAATATTTACATGGATTATGTATATATTCATTTTGTAGAACTGTAGATCCCATGGAACTGGGAACTCTTTACTCTTCCAACAAAATATTTATTTAGCCACAAATAGAAGACCACTGATTCAGCCTACACACACACACACACACACACACGCACGCACGCACGCAACAAGAAAACACTGGTAAGGCTGGGGGCAGGGTGGGGGGAAGAAATCTAAAAAATTAAAAATTTACTGAGAAGGACCACTAATTAGAATCAGAATAATTACTGCTTTAAAGCAGTTAAGAATAGAGCACAACGAACCCAGAGAAGAACTAGATACAATTCAGAGTGGAGCTAACAGAGCAGACGGTATCTGAGCCAAGACTGATAGAATAACATTAATAAGGGCATTCACTGCTGATTATTATCTCCTAACTGCAATGCATTTCGTATAAGTTATGTATATTTTTCACACCAACCATGGAAAATAATTATTATTATTCTCTTTTGGAGTTAAGGAAGTGGTGTAAGAAGATAAATTAACATACCAACACCAAACAGCTCACATTCAGTGACTCAGGAGTGCCCATGTTTCCCTAACAGAGGTCTGTCTGCTCAGCAGGCAGACCCAGTAGAGAGTACCCTTCCAAGAAGTGATAGTGAGACATGAAAGGTCTCAGTGTGTCTCTGAGAAAAGCGGAAACCAGTATGTAGACCAAGTAGAAAAAGCCAAGGAAAAGGCACGGATTTCCTCTTAAGAGAACAAGAATAAACAGAGCAGGACTGAGGGAAGCCATGGGAAATGGGCAGAATACCACACTTAGAACAGGAAAGAGAGAAGGAATGCTGGTGGTCTAGGTAAGCGTAGAAGCAGAGGAAAGGGAAGCGGAGGAAAAAACAGGATGTATTAGTCAGGGTTCTCCAGAGGGACAGAACCAATAGGATATACGTATATGTAAAAGGGAGTTTATTAGAGAGAATTGGCTCACACGATTGCAAGGCAAAGGCCCACAGTAGGCTTTCTGCAAGCTAGGGAAAGAGAGAAGCTGGCTCAGACCAAGTCCAAAAGCCTCAAAACCAGGGAAGTCTGAGCTAGAGGGCCTGAGAGTCCCAGGGAAGCCGCTGGTAAGTGTCAGAGTCCAAAGGCGGAAGAACCTGGAGTCTGATGTCCAAGGGCAGGAGGAATGGAAGCAAGTGTCCTACACAGGAAGAAGAAATAGAGAGAGCCAGAAGCCTCGGCTAGCAAGGTTATCACATCTTCCTCTGCCTGCTTTGTTCTAGCTGCTCTGGCAGCTGATTGGCTGGTGACCACCCACCTTGATGATGTGTCTTTCTTCCCAGTCCACCAACTCACAGGTCAGTCTCCTCTGGCAACACCCTTACAAACATACTCAGGAACAATACTCTAGGCGGTTCTCAATCCAATCAAGTTGACACCTAATGTTAACCATCACTCAAGATTTATAAGCTAAGTATGTCAATGATGCTAAATAAGTGCTGTGGAATAAAAAACAGCAGAGAGGACAAAAGGAATGCAGAGGAGGGTTTACAAGGTTTAGAAGAATTCATACTTATAGGCCCCTGTTTTCCATAAAAAAACAGGAGGCTCATCTTCTGCAGGTACTGAAGGGTTTGGGATGTTCTGAGGGTGAGCTTAAAAATAACAGACATGTGTCAGAGTTAATAATGGAAAAAAGAAAAGATGAGTGAGCATCATGTTGGTCCAGCAAAGGAGGAAAACCCAACTATGAATGTGGACTGGTGCCGTCAGGAAGGGCAGAGCCTCCAACAACATGGGGCAGTCCGAGAGGCGGAGTCAAGACATGGAGAGGATGGATCCAGGCTCTGTGTTTGGCACAGTGTGTGTATAAGAAGGATAAGAGGGCTCAGGAGCACAGGTGCAGTGAGTGTGCCTCCGCAGAGACACGCTTTTGGTATGTTCTGTTATTGCTCAAAAATATGCAGTGCCCCTCCCTGGAGGAGGATTATACTATATCTAGCCCATTGATATCTGTGTAGCCAGGTGACTTGCTATTGCCAGTGAAACGTGAGCAGAAGTGACAGGTGTCACTTGTGAGCAGAAATTTTAAGAACCATGATGTAACTCAATACTACCTCTTTTTCCTCTGCCAGTATTCTAGGTAGGAGCAACTCCACCAACCAAGGACCCAGAATGAGAATTCTATAGAGAAGGGTCACAGCCTACCCATGATCAATATGTAGCTGGAGTGAGCAAACAAACTTTTCTGGTTGTAAGTGTCTGAGACTTGGGAGTCATTTGTAACTGCAGAATAACCCAATCTAAACTGGCTAACAGAGGTTGAATATTTCAAGTTGTAAGGGAAACAAGTAAAACCAGAAGTGACCTAATTTGTTGAAAGCGTAACAGAGGCTGATGATTAGAGGCATGGTTGCAGGCTAGAGAAGTATGGGAGTGAAGGGGACAGATGAACTGGACATTTTCATGAGCGATGAATGTATAATTTTACAGTGTTAAATAAAACAGTGAATGTAAGATTATCTAGCCCAGGTCCCTGAACACAACGTGTATTAAATCAACAAAAGCCTTCCTCACACAGGATTCCCGTAAGCATTTCCAGGTTGTGCCCTGTCTAGCCATAGATACGCCCTGTCCAGTCATAGATACTGTTTATAGATTCTGAACTAGGAATCAGGAGCCCTGGAGTAACAAGCCCCCAGAAAATCACAGTAAAATTGTGAGTCCAGAAGCTTGACAAACATCCACCTTCATCGTCTTCCAAATGTATCTCTTACTTCCCTGTCCCTAGTTCATTACATCCCAGGCATATTGATCTCTGCTGTTCTTGAACACAAGCAGAGGTGAACAGGGTTTTTAGCAGCTGAAAGTTAGGCTTCTTGTATCTGGAGACCAGACTAATCCCTTTTCCTTCGTGTGAAGCTTATGATTGGATTGTCAGAGGAAAAAGGGTTTAATTGTTTCATTAAACTAGCAATATGTTTTGAGCATCTCGTGTTCTGGGGCATGGAACTTTTTACATTCATGGTGCAGAGGAACAGGGGAAGTCAACAAGACACATAAATTACATATATAAATGAAGAGAAGTGCTATGGAGAAAAACAGAGTAGAGGAGAAAATATCATGATGGGGTCTGGGCATTGCATTACGTAATATCATCCTGTATAGTCTGCTGTAGTCCAAGTAATCTGCTATTATTCTCATTGAACAAAATGTTACGAACATCTCTCTGGGATGAAACAAAAACATTCTGCATTGCTATAGTGAAAGCTACTCAGAAGAGAATCATCTAGTCATTCCTGGGGCTTGTTAGATATGACCAACCCATCCACTGCATCTCAGTCATAACTACTCTAAATAGCACCCACAAAAGGGGGAAAAGGCTTGCTGGAATCCAGCCATCAGTACATCCTTGCAGCAGCGGAAGACTCAATTCTTTTACCCTAACTTTGCCATTATGACAGCACCCAGCCCAATACTCCAAAGCTAGGTTCGTAATCCCATAATGGGGACCAGTGTTTCCTAGGAGGTACCAAAGGGTTTCAGTGACTGCAGATATAAATGATGCTCACTGCTATATCTGCAGTGCAGAAAGCCGACAGCAAAAGTGATTAGATATCAAGGCTGCCTCTATGGCCTGGATGCTTCCTTTAAGAAACGGGCACCTGGTATAGGCTGTATGCAGACTGTCCAGATCACTGTGGCAGACTTTAAAATAACAATGCTAGCTACTGTTTATTGAGGGCATTTTGGGTCACCTTTTCAAGGTGATTTATATTTGTCTACTGCTAAGTAACTGTCTGGCTTAGAGGCCAAACTCACAGTGTATGGCAGGGTTAGCCCCGCTCTCGGGAAATCCTTCAGAACAAGCATGTCTCAGCCATCAGGCCCCAGTATAGACAGAAAAACACATCTCCCACTGCATCTGGCTGTGATACAGAACATCTGATGACAGGACAAAGGTGAGGAGGACTGAGAGGAAATTATCAGAGCAAGCAAATAACAGTCTGAAATTCTGAACAATAATACATACATAATATGTAGAGGAGTTGGTGTAGTAGTTGAATGTGGCCCCTATAAATATATACATAGGTCCCAGAATCTGTGAATGTGACTTCATTTGGAAAAAAAGCACTTTTGCAGATGTAATTAAGTGAAGAACTTTAGGATGAGACCACCCTGGATTATCCAGGTAGGCCTTAAATCCAAGGACAAGTGTTCTTAAAGAGACACACAGAAGGGAAACAGAAAAGGCCCAGTGAAGGCAGAGATTGCAGTTGTGCAGTCACAAGTCGAGGAACATTTGGAGCCAGCAGAAGATGGAAAAGGCAAGGAAGGGATCTTCCCTAGAGGCTTCTTAGGAAGTGTGGTTCTGCTGACACCCTGAGGAGTGACTTCTGGTCTCCAGAACTTCAAGAAAATAAATTTCTGTTGTTTTAAGCTACTCAGTTTGTGGTTATTTATTACAGCAGTCCCAGGAAACTAATACACTTGATGACTATCTTTAGCTTGACCCTACCTTTGATGCCTCCCACCAAGACACAAAGCCCAGGCAGCAGCACCATTGCCAATCCTAAATGCCTCTGCAATTGTCATGGCCTCCATTTCAGGTGTGCTCCCTGCCGTATTTAAACTAGGGGATCTCTTGCACCTCCATCTGCCCAACAACCACCCAGGCTGGAGCAAAATACATAATCATTAAAGAGATTCTTTAAATCTTTCTAAAGAGATTCTTCATGGACTGTTCAGCCAATTAGCCTCCAACCTTCCATTCTAATGGATGCCCGCACTTTGCAAGACACCATTTAAAACTGTCCATGCAATTACCAGATGCCCTTCTGAAACTTCCCTCCAGACACATTGGCTCTTTTACCAGCTCAGACTCCATGGAAATGGGCTACAGTGAATCAGTAAATCACTGCTTTTCTCTTACAGAATAGCCATTTCCCTGAAAGTTATAATTTCCTCCTCAACCTTTTTCTCAGGTTTCTGCTGCTCTTGACACAGTTCAGAGCCAAGCACAATGCCTGGCACATAGAAGGCACCCAATAAATGCTGGCCAACTTAATAACTAGAGGCCAGGCAGCTTAGGAACACCTCGGAGAATAACCTAGAACCCACAAAACATCAGGGGGTGCTCTAAACACTTTCCCACTGGCACTGCTACTACTGGCCTCCTAATACATTTCACCACTCTCCTTAGCTTGACCCTATTTTTAATGCCTGTCACCTAGTGATGGTTGAAGCCTATTCTGGCCTCCCCGCAATGGGCACATGGAGCTTGCTTTGGGCAAACTCTTCCTGCCAAGGAGAGAGAATTTTACCAGGTGAACAAGCAAAACTTCAGGCTAGCTTCTACCCTGGCTAGCATTCTGTCTCCTGTCTCTTTTCTGTTTTGGCCTCCCTGGCACCATGCATTGGGTTCACACACCCAGAACTCTTGTCTCTTAGTGTTTAGATCAGCTTCTCCACTTAATGTTAGGCTCATAAGCTCTCATGCTGTGTTTTGGGAGTGCGATAGTAAGAAATATATACTTGGTCTTTGTCTTTGGTTTCCAACACAGAGCTTTTAAAAAATAATAATTTTGAAGAGACAGGGTCTCACCAGTGGCATGATCATAGTTCACTGCAGCCTTGAACTCCTGGGCTCAAGTGATCCTCCCGCTACTCCAAGTATCCAGAGTAGCTGCAATGACAGATGCTTGCTAGCATGCTGACTTCTGACAGAGTTCTAAGGCCCTTGGAATTTCCTGAGTGCCAGGGGTGATAGGAGCATTTTTGTTGTTCACAGAAAGCTCCTTTCAACCATATCTCAGTTTATGTTAACAACATGATTCTTGGAGGATAAGTGCTGGTTGTCCTAGGAACCAACGAAGTGATTAGAGGGTGGGAACTTTCTGCCCCACCTCTCGACCTTCTGGGAAGGGACAAGGGCTGAAGATTGAGTTAATCAACAATGGCCAATGATTTAATCAAACATGCCTATGTAATGAAACCTTCAAAAAATGACTAAATGATGGGACTCAGAAAGCTTCTGGATTGGTGAACACAGCCAGGGGCTTGGAGGGTGGTGCACCCTGAGAGGGCATGGAAACTCTGTGTACCCCATACCTTACACTATGCATTTTTTCCATTTGCCTGTTCCTGAGTCATAGCCTTTAAAATAAATTGGTAATAGTAGGTAAAGTGACTTCCTGAGTTCTGTGAGCTGTTCTAGCAAATTATCAAATATGAAGAGGAAATCCTGGGATTCCCCAACTTATAACCAATCAGTCAGAAGTATGGGAGGCCTGGGACTTAGGATTCATTTTTGAAGTGAGGGCAGTCTTGTGGGACTGAGCCCTTAACCTGTGGGGTTCATGCTTACTCCAGGTAGACGATTAGAACTGAATTGAATTCTTGAACACCAAGTTGGAGTCCGGAGAGTTCAGGGAGAGAGGATCTGGGCTGTGGTATCATACAGATCAAACATGGGAACCTCAGCTACATTACCTTTAAGCTGTAGGACCTTGAGCAAGGCCCCTCAGATTCTCAATTTCTTCACTTGCCAAGTGGAAAAAGATAAGAACTATGCAGGCTTGTTGGGAGGTTTGGGAATAATGTGAGGATTAGCAAAATGGTAGGGTAGTTGGAACACAATAAACTTTCAAAATGTATCAGCTCTTGTTATCATTAGACTATATTCATATTTGGCCTCCAAATTCATAGCATTGAATGCAGAAAGGAGTTCTTGCAGAACCTTGGGCAGCCTCACTCACCCTTTCAGACCTGAAGAGGTGAACAGAATACCAACTATTCCCAGATGTTTCTACAATTCTGTCTTACTGAACTGGGGATAGAAATAACAAAAACCATTAGAAATACTAGTTTGAAAAAATTAACTTTCTTAGCATTAAACTTTATCTCTTGCAAATGTAACTTTCTAGTTTTACACAATATCAATAGACGTAACTCAAAATGCCTGCAAGACTACATCAGTCACACAATGTTGTGATGTACTAAATATCACTGAATTGTACGCTTTAAAATGGTGAGTTTTCCCTCAATTTAAAAAATGTGTTTAAATGTGGTTGATACAGGAGTTAAGAAGAAATTACTTGAGCAGACAACAAGTCCCTGGTAAGGTTTTCTTTTTAATGAAAAGCAGCCTGAAATTATTTTCCTTTCTAATAAAGAGAAGCCTGTAAAATCAAGCTGCAGACAATGCTGGCAGCTGTGCCAATCATGTTCAAGATGGTGGCTCCATCTTCCCTTCTCTTTGTCAGCCAAGTGTACATACAATAAGGAACAGACAAGATGGTGCCATCAATAGGAAAGTTCATTTGCATAATAAGATTAGGGTGGATGGGTCAGCCAGTCCCCCTTCGATGCCCCTCCCCCCCATATCATACCTGATCAAACCAATCTGTGAACCCTATGTAAATTAGACACCACCTCCTCAAGCCTGACTATAAAATCCAGCACATCTGCCACAGACCAGCCTTTTCCTCTCATAAGTCACCTCTCTCTCACTAGAGAGAGAGCTGTCTTCCTTTCTCTTTCTTTCTTTTTCTTTTGCCTATTAAACCTCCACTCCTAGTGTGTCCGCATCCTAAATTTTCTTGGCATGAGATGACGAGCCCTGGGTATTTACCTCACACAATGTAGCTGCTGCACAGTGACTGATGTTGTCCCCATCATCAGAATCTCATTGACCTTGGGCTCATTTTAAAAACAGTTTCTTGAGATTCTGATTCTCTAGGTCAAGGTAGAGCATGGTCATTCACACCTTGTAAAAATTCCCTTTTCAGTTGAGCCAGAGTTGAGAACCATTGATTCACAATGTAAAATATCTCAAAATTGGGTAAAGGATATGAATAGAGTAGAAATTGCACTTAAAAAAAAAAGGCTGTTGTTATCTGGCTAAGATGGTTAGATTCTGAGGGCATTCTTTTCTCTATCATTTCTATTATTTGAGTTTTGATAAAATTTGGGTTTTCTTGTTGTTGTTGTTTGTGGGGTTTTTTTGAGACAGGGTCTCACTCCCATTTCCCAGGCTTGAGTGCAGTGGTGTAATCCTGGCTCACAGCAGCCTCAACCTCTTGGGCTCAGGTAATTCTCTCACTTCAGCCTGCCAAGTAGCTGGGACTATAGCAACACACCACCACGCCTGGGTGTTTTCTTTTTTCTTTTTTTTTAAATTTTTAGTAGAGATGGGGTTTTGACATGTTGCTCAGGCTAGGCTCATTAATCTGGGGAGGATTACTCATGGGCTTAAGCAATCCATCGACCTCAGCCTCCCAAAGTGCTGGGATTATAGGCATGAGCCATTGTGCCCAGTCTACGATAAAGTTTGAGCGATGCATTTAACTATGTAAATTATACTTTTCTGTGGGTTTTTATCCATTTTATTTTTAGGAAGAGGTGTCTGTTTATTGGCAGGTGCAAGCTTGGGAGCTGTGAGGTGGGAAAACAAAACAAGGCCCCTATAACACCCCCTGGATTCTCCTCATCCAGGAGACAATGAGACCAGCTGGGGCAACATAGCAAGACCCCATATCTACATTGAACCTCCTCCATGCAAAAGGGTCCCAACACCAAAAGCAATTTCAACAAAAGCAAGATTTGATAAATAGGAACTAATTAAACCAAAGAGCTTCTGCACAGCAGAAGAAACCATCAACAGAGTAAATAGACAAGCTACAGAATGGGAGAAAATATCTGCAAACTACACATCCAACAAAGGTCTAATATCCAGAAATTATAAGGAGCTCAAACAAATCAATGAGCAAAAAACAGTCCCATTAAGAAACAGGTAAATAACATGATACTTTTCAAAAGAAGATATTCATGTGGCCAATAAGCATATAAAAAATGCTCAACATCATTAATCATTAGAGAAATGCAAATCAAAACTACAATGAGATATCATCTCATACCAGTCACAATGGCTACTATTATTATTATTAATAATAAAATAATAATAATAATAATAATTTTTTTTAGACAGAGTCTCACTCTGTCACCAACACAGGAGTGCAGTAGTGTTCTCTTGGCTCACTGCAACCTCCACCTCCCGGGTTCAAGCAGTTCTCATCCCTCAGCCTCCTAAGTAGCTGGGACTACAGGTGTGCACCACCACACCCGACTAATTTTTGTATTTTTAGTAGAGACGGGGTTTTTGCCATGTTGGCCAGGCTGGTCTTGACCTCCTGGCCACAAGTGATCTGCCCATCTTTGCCTCCCAAAGTGAGAACTACCATGCCCAGATGCAATGGCTATTACTAAAGTGCCAAAAAACAACAGATGCTGGTGTGGCTACATGGAAAAGGGAATGCTGATACGTTGTTTGTGAGAAGGTAAATTAGTTCAGCCACTATGGAAAGCAGTTTGGTGATTTCTAAAAGAACTTAAGTCAGAATTACCATCTGACCCAGCAATGTCATTATTGTGTGTATACTCAAAGGGATATAAATCATTCCACCATAAAGACATATGCACACCTATGTTCACTGCAGCACTACTCACAATAGCAAAGACATGGAATCAACCTAAATGTCCATCAACTGTATAAAGATAATGTGGTACATATACACCGTGGAATACTATGCAGCCATAAAAATGAGATACGTACTTTGTAGCAACAGTGATCAACATGGATGCAGCTGGAGGCCATTATCCTAAGCAAACTAACAGAGACAGGAACAGAAAACCAAATGTCCCATGTTCTCACTTATAAGTGGAAGTTAAACACTGACTACATATGGATACAAAAAGGGGAACAACAGACACCAGGGCCTACTTGAGGGTGGAGGGTGGGAGGAGGGTGAGCATTGAAAAACTACCTATCAAGTACTATGCTCATTTCCTGGGTGATGAAATAATTTGTACAACAACCACCCCTCCATTGCAACATGCAATTTACCTATTTAACAAACCTGTATGTGTGTACCCTCAAACCTGAAATAAAAGTTTAAAAAATAAAATAAACTAGTTGTGAAACTCTTAAAAAAGGGAGGGTCCCCAAGCACAGCTCAGCATCCCTTTGTGTCCAATGGGAGGTGAGCAGTGGGGATATGAACTTTCCGGGATGACTGAGGCTCTTCAGTGAAGCAGACTGCTGTGAGACCCGGAGGAGAGAGGCTACAGAGGAACAGCCAGGGTGCAGCAGACAATGCTCCAATACTCAGCTGCCTCCAGATTTCCCTCTGACCTCCTCTCATCGAACCACCCACCACCCACCCCTCTTCCCCCTCACCCATCTTCCTCCTCACCTCCAAGTCTGCTTGTTTGGCATATGAATGTAGACCGAGCAGTACCTCATTTCTGAAAGGGCTTGCTGCTTCCAGGAAGATTTCACCTAAGGCAAAATCTTACTAGATTTGCAAGCAAGAACAAACAACCCATTAAAAAGTGGGTGAAGAACATGAACAGACACTTGATAAAAGACATTCATGTAGCCAACAAGCATGTGAAAAAATGTTCAACAACACGAATCATCAGAGAAATGCAAATCAAAACCACAATGAGATAATATCTCACACTGGTCAGAAGAGGTGGGGGAAAAGGAGAATCGGGTGGCAGAAAGAAAGGGAAGTATGAAAGCTACATCTGTGAGCCAGACAGAAAAAAATGACTCTGAATTTTAATAAAAGAAAAAAAATGTTCTTACTAGGTTCCTTATTTCATAGGATAAGAGAAGGAACCTCATCTCTGGCTATTAGGAGTTTGCCCAGTTTGCTATTATATAAGAGAAGATGCTTCTGGATTTGTTTATATTTCTTTTAGGGATATAATCACTACTAGTTATTATTCTCCTCTATATTTCATTTCACCCTCCTCCTTTGATTGTAAACCCTGATTTTTCAGATCAGCTCAAACACTACCTGGCCGAGTTGTTACCACATAAATATCTGTTGAATTACTAAGTGATGAGTTGAAGTGGACAATGTGAGAAACATAGAATGTTCTTTTACTATAGAAGATTAGATGAAGCTTTTCTTATGGTTCCCAGGAAAATGCATTCTTTTTTTCTGAAGCTTCCATCTCTCTCACAGCTGATGTTCCAGCTTATAAGATTAGAGGTATGATTTGAGGTATATTAGAGATACTGAGTTGAGGTATGATTCCCCTACCAGGCTGTGAGCTCCTACTGGCCCCTTCAAGCCATGTTAACAATGCCGAGTTAGGAGACTAGAATACTGAGGTCTAGGCCCAGTTGCATATAGTAATATGTTACTATACTGTATATTCAGGCTTCACCTAAATGCCTCTTTTGGAAGTTAATAAAAGACCACAGGGAATTTTTAATTATTTTAATTGAGCTTTTTAGAATGTGGAATTTATTCCATTCCAGTTTTGAAAAGACTCTAATGTCAGTATCCCCATCTTCCCCAACACCAATTACCTATTTCCACTCTGTCACTCATACATTACCAAAGTTTATTATGCAGAATTAACATGACCTAGTCACAAGGTCCACAGTAAGAGAACAGATATGATGGAGAGTATTAGTTAAAATGAGAGCTTTTACATAAAAATAATCAAATCAGTATGTAGTTATGAATAAGAGTATCTTTTTTAATGTCAAAAAATTGAGCAGACTCACATGACAATTGTGCATTTAGTTCCCCATTGAGAAAAAATGAATGATAATTTTTTTTCCCTTTTTTTTGAGACAGGGTCGTGCTCTGTCACCCAGAATGGAGTGCAGTGACACAATCTCAGCTTACTGCAGCCTTGACCTCCCAGGCTCAGGCGATCATCCCACCTCAGTTTTCCTAGTAACTGGGACTACAGGCCTGTGCCACCATGCCCAGCTAATGTTTTGTAAAGATGGGTTTTCGCCACATTGTCCAGGCTGGTTTCAAACTGCTGGGCTCAAGCAATCTTTCTGCTTCAGCCTTTCAAAGTGCCAGGATTCCAGGTATGAGCCACCATACCACGTGGGTAATTTATTTTTAATTTAATGAATTTATTTAAAATTTAGTAAAGATTTTGAAACTCATTTTGTTTTCTTCAGCGTAAGAAGTATCTACATATATCTTAAAATATAATTCTTCACATATATTCATTATGTGTCTGATAGGTAAAGAAGGCAAGGCCATTTATAGAGAAATCCTCTAAAAACACAAATGGTTCTGTAGGTGACAAGGGCCATGGGAGATTTTTAGGTGGAGTGGAATTACGAGATTGATTTTTTGAAAAGCTAACTTTGACAGCTGTAGGGAGAACCAGCTGGAATTGGGAGCCCAGCAGCCAGAGGTCAATTAGGAAGCAGAGGGGAATGTCAGCTGCACTGGGATGTAGAGATGCCTCTGTGAGACCAACGGAGATGAGGATGAGGGAGAGAAAAAATCCGAAGTGTTCGTAGGGGATGGTCTAAAAGAGAAATCATGAGAAGAAATAAGAAATATTAGAGAAGAAGGTGTTGAAATAGGGACAATTGGAGGGTATAAAAGGGGTTGAAATGAGGAACAAGTAATATGAATTTAGTTTAGTATCTACAAAGGCAGAAGTGCCTGAGCTACATCCAGTAGGTAGTTGGATGTCACAGCCTAACACTAAGGAGATCTGAGTTAGAGGTTTAGAAGATAATAAAATATAGTAGCTATAACAACAGCTTCAGAATCAAATAGACAATGAGTTGAATCAAAGCTCTGTCACGGGATTAGGAAAGATTTGGAGCCTTACTGAACATATACTTCTTCATCTTAAAATGAAGACAGTAATCCTCAGAAGAGTATTTGGTATGGATTGGGAGAGACAGGCAGGGACAGCAGTTAGCAAAGTGCCTGGCACAAGTACTACAGTAAATGTTCAGTAGATGCCATTACTATTACATAGGTTATTGAGTCATGAATAGAGTTAGAATTGAAGCCAGGATGGAAGCTGATAACCCTGAAGGATGCGAGACAGAGAATCAAAGGCAGGGCCTTGGGTTTTCCACCCCAGAAGGGGCAGGCAGAGCTGGAGCAGGCAAAAGAGACTAAGAACACATAGAGACAGAGGGAAGGAGAATCAGGATTGGGTGGTAACCTGGAAGCCAATGAAAGAGTTCCAACAAGTAGGAGGACAGTCAGAATCATAGTAAGTAGATAAGCAGAAGAAAATTAACCAGTAGATCTGTCAATGAGGATGTCTTTGTTGACCTGAACAAACACTAATTTGAAGAAAGATAGGGTAGAGGCAGTGTACAGGGACAGTATTCAGCTTTCCTATCAGTCTGTAAGCTTAATTATTTAAAATAGCCATAGAATTCTAAAAGAGTGAATATAATCTAGCTAAAAACCAGTAAGGGACTAATTACTAATATTAACAAAGCTGAAGTGGATCTCTTTAGGAATCTTCCCCTCAGTGTGTGACCATGCTAGTATTTCTCCCATCTTAAAAAAAGTAAAAAACAAAAACAACACAACAACAACAAAAACTTGACTTTACAACTCTACAGCTCTACTTCTTTCTCCATTCTACTTCTGCTCCATTTGTCTCTTTACCTTCACAGCAAAACTCTTCCAATGCTTGGTCTAAATTCCCCATTTCCATTTTTTTGCATTCTCTCTTATACCTACTCCAAACTGGTTTCTCCCTGGCATTCCACCAAACTCTTGTCAGAGTCACCAGGGACCTCCACACTGCAAAATACAATGGTCAATTCTCAGTCTTCATCTTAGACGCACGATTAGCAACATTTGATACAGCTAATCACCCTTTTTCTTTAAATATTTGATTCATTCAGTTTTCAGAGTGCACGTTCTCTTGACTTTCCTTTTTTCATCATCCAATCTCTGAGTCTCCTTCCTTGTTCCCTCTTATCATCTTGACCTCTTAATATTGAAGAGCACTAAGCTTAGTCCTTAGACTTCCCCAATATATATTTTTAAATCTACACTCCTCATTCAATAATCTAATCCAGTCTTGTGACTTAAAATAAATTATATGCTGGTAACTCCTAAATTTGTATTTTAAGCCTAGAACTTTCCAGAAACTCCAAACTACTATATCCATCTTTGTTTTAACATTTTTATTTGAAACTCTTTTTCTAACTGTGCATTTAAAAAATAAATAACAAAAACAATACATCATCTCTTTTAATTTTTATTTTAGGTTTGAAAGAACGTGTGAAGTTTTATTACATGGATAAACACATGTCATGGGGTTTTGTTTTACCTATTATTACATCGTCCTGGTATTAAACTCAGAATCCAATAGTTATCTTTTCTGCTCCTCTCCCTCGTCCCACCCTCCCACTTCAAGTAAACCCAAGTGTCTGTTTTTTCCTTCTTTGTGTTCATAAGTTCTTATCATTTAGCTCCCTCTTAGAAGTGAGAACTTGCAGTATTTGGTTTTCTGTTCCTTCATTAGTTTGCTAAAGATGATAGCCTCCAGCTCCATCCATACTCCTGCAAGAGACGTGATCTTGTTCTTTGTTATGGCTGCATAACATTCCATGGTGTATCTATACCACATTTTCTTTATCCAGTCTGTTATTGATGGGTATTTAGGTTGATTCCATGTCTTTGTTATTGTGAATAGTGCTGCGATGAACATTCTCATGCATGCTTTGGTAGAATTTTTTATATCACTCTGGGTATATACCCAGTAATAGGATTGGTGGGTCGAATGCTAATTTTGCTTTTAGCTCTCTGAGGAATAACCATACTGCTTTCCACAATGGTTGAACTAATTTACTCTCCCACCAATAGTATGTAACGATTCCCTTTTCTCTGCAACCTTGTCAGCATCTGTTATTTTTTGACTTTGTAGTAATAATCATTCTAACTGGTGTGAGAAAGTATATCTCACTGTGGTTTTGATTTGCATTTCTCTAATGATCAGTGATATTGAGCTTTTTTTCATAAGTTCGTTGGCTACATGTATGTCTTCTTTTGAAAAGTGTCTGTTCATGCCCTTGGCCCACTTTTTAAGGGGGTTGCTTGTTTTTCTCTTATAAATGTCATTTCCTTATAGATGCTGGATATTAGACATTTGTTTGATGCATAGTTTGCAAATATTTTCTCCCATTCTGTAGGTTATTTGCTTACTCTGTTGATCGTTTCTTTTGCTGTGCAGAATCTCTTACATTTAATTAGATCTCATTTGTCAATTTTTACTTTTGTTGTGTTTGCTTTTAGTGTCTTTGTCATGAAATTTTTGCCCATTCCTAGGTCCAGGATGGTATTGCCTAGGTTGCCTTCCAGGGTTTTTATAGTTTTGGGTTTTACATTTAAGTCTTTAATCCATCTTTTAAATTTTTTATTTAATTATTTATTCTTCAACTTTTCTTTTAAGTCCAAGGGTACATGTATAGAATGTGCAGGTTTGTTATACAGGTAAATGTGTGCCATATGGTTTGCTGTACAGATCATCCCATTACCCAGGTATTAAGCCCAGTATCCATAAGCAATTATTCCTGATGTTCTACCTGCCCCTGCACTCCCAACAGTCCCTACTGTGTGTTCTTCCCTGCAATGTGTTTGTGCGTTCTCATCATTCAGCTTCCACTTATAAGTGAGAACGTGCAGTGTTTGGTTTTCTGTTCCTGTGTTAGTTTGCTGAGGCTAATGGCTTCCAACTTCATCCATGTCCCTGCAAAGAACATGATCTCATTCCTTTTTATGACTGCATAGAATTCCATGGTGTATATGTACCACGTTTTCTTTATCCAGTCTGTCATTGATAAGCATTTAGATTGATTCCATGTGAATTCTGCAATGAACATACATGTACATGTATCTTTAGAAAAGAATGATTTATATTCCTTTGGGTATATATCCAGTAATGGGATTGCTGGGTCAAATAATATCTCTGCCACTAGGTCTTTGAGGAATCAATACACTGTTTTCCACAATGGTTAAACTAATTGACACTCCAACAGGTTAAAATGTTCTTTTTTCTCTGCAACCTTGCCAGCATCTTTTGGTTTTTGACTTTTTAATAAAAGCCATTCTGACTGTTGTGAGATAGTATCTCATTGTGGTTTTGATGTACATTTTTTAATATCAGTGATGTTGAGCTTTTTTTTGTATGTTCATTTGCCACATGTATGTCTTCTTTTGAGAAGTGTCTGTTCATGTTCTGTGCACACTTTTTAATGGGGTTGTTTTTCTCTTGTAAATTTGTTTAAGTTCTTTGTAGATTCTGATTTAAACCTTTGTCAGATGGATAGATTGCAAAAATTTTCTTCCATTCTGTAGGTTGTCTGTTCACTCTGTTGATGGTTTCTTTTGCTATGCAGAAGCTCCTTAGTTTAATTAGATCCCATTTGCCAGTTTTTGCTTTTGTTGCAATTGCTTTTGGCATTTTCATCATAAAATCTTTGCCCATGCCTATGTCCTGAATGGTATTGCCTAGATTCTCTTCCAGAGTTTTTATAGTTTTTGGTTTTATGTTTAGGTCTTTAATTCATTTTGAGTAGATTTTTGTATATGGTGGAAGGAAGGGATCCAGCTTCAATCTTCTGCATATCACTAGCTACTTATGCTAGCATCATTTATTGAATAGGGAGTCTTTTCGTCAGAAAAGCAATGCATCTTAACCTTTTCAGGTATGTGAGGTCCTTTTCCAACATCAAAATAGTAAACAAACTGCTTACATGAGAATAGTTGTAATTGGGTATCCACTGATAGAAAAACTCATAATGAAACAATCTACTATGACTTTTGTTACGCTTTTAAGTTTGTATTTCATTTGCCATTCTATACATCTGAAAAATCATTTTCATAGATGTATCAGTTACCTTATTTTCCATTTATAGACAATGAGACAGCAACATTCAGATTCACCAACTCCTTGCTATATAATTCCTATTCAGGATCCATGCCTCACAAGTTGAAAAACACAACTAGATTACCAACTAATGTATATGTATCCTCAAATCTTTATGTTTTTGAAGTGAGGCCCACTATTTAAAATTTATTTTTAAATTAACACTTGGTCTATATGACTGATTCTTTGTTTCTCTTCATTTCAGAATATTACTCTAGGAATTCTATTTTTAAGCATTAAAATTCAAAATGGGGAAAAAGAGAAATCATCTTATTTAGCCCACCAGTCCCCTATCCATGTTTTCTGATTTCCTGAAGTATCACCTGCATCTACTCACATCTGAACTACAGTTCAGAAGGTTAAATAGCAGAGGTAAAATTCAAGAATGGCCAATGTGCCATTAAACTGCCATGATGCTTTCACTTTATAATATTTTGACCAGATATTCAATCTCTTTCTGCCTCATTTTCCTTATGCAAAACAATAAAAGAATTATTAACATGGTCACACAAAGACACTTCTTAGAAAAACTAAAATGACCTTAGCAGCAAGATGATTTAAACCTGAATTAGAATATGGAGAAACTAGAAATAAGGAGACTAGTTAGGAGGTGACAGATGATGGCAGTACAAGTGGATATGTCCAGACATCTCTGGGGTAAAATTTAAAGGATTTGGAGCCAAAAGGATAAGAAGAGTGAGAGAGGATAAGGACTCTTGGATGACTCCTAAATGTCTACCTTTGTGTGAAGGATGATACATTAATAATATAAGAAATACAAGGGAGATTTGGGAGAATGTGGATTCAGTTTTATTCAGGCTAAAATCAAAGTTCTTGGGAAGCATCCTGGTGATGTTCTAATAGAAAGTTGAACATAAAAATTCATGCATCAGACCATCTGCCAAGATTTTAGTCCTCTAAGAATCAGGAAAGACAAAAACATCTATATTTAAAAACATTTTAACCAATGTCTTTAATGTGTTCCAAAGGTGTGAAGTCGTGGTCTCAGGTTCAAGATGGAAATCTGTAGGCAGTATGTTGGGTGGCATATGGTAAGTTTAAGGCAACTGTTTTGTAATCACATCTAGGATAAAATCCCAGCTTCTCCAAGCTGTGGCTTGAACAAGGCATGCAATGTTTTTGAGCCTCATGCAAAACAGGGATGCTAAAAATAATAATTAGGTTGTAGTAAAATTTTAAAGAAATAAAATGTATAAAGAGATAAACAGTTCCCGTGACATAATAATTGCTCAGAAATGGCAAATTTTCAAGGTCATCAGTATATTTAAAGAGTGGAAATGATTATCCTGCAAGAGCAAAAGTCGAAATTTAACGGCAGACCTTAGAAATGACAGTATTTTAGGAGTGAGGAGAGAATTATAAGGAGAGAATAATAAACCAAACATATCAGCAAAGTGTAAGTAAGCACAAGGGACAGAGAAGATTCCTATGAAGTGGTGAACTAGAAGCAATGGAGGAAAATGATTCAATAGTTTTAGGATAGTTTAATAGCATCAAACTGGGACCAAGAAAGACTAAAACTAAAATTTTATCATTGGACTAGAAAATGAGGAATTTATTGGAGACCGAACAAAAACTATTCAATAGAACTGTGAATCTTGTGAGCTCTCCAGCTTGTACCCATGGGGATAGCACCTAACTTTGATCTCTAAACAGTCCTGGGATCAGTCATTGGTTTCAGTTTCTGATTGACTGATGTTTTGTCTAGGGTGCACCATATCATGACTCTGAAATATTGTTACATTGATCCTGAAAGAACCTTTTGTGCAAGGTGGTGTTGAGAGCACCTTCAAGAACAGAGAACTCGGGCTTCATCAAGCTAACAGCAAATGACAAATACACTATGTTATGCATTCTTATATACATGGCAGAACATGGTCCAAGGGCAGCTTTCATTATAACTCAGCTCAAGCTTTTCCCGCAACTATAATTTTCTCTCAATTAGCCAAAAAAGGTTCATTAGGATGATCCCCAGTCTCTGACTAATGTGTACACCTCCTTCCTTTCTGTGGTCCAATTTTGATAAGCAACAGAGTCTTATGGTAAATCCTGAGTCTGAGTCTCGATTTACACAACAGTTTGGTGCAGGTTTTGGTAGAATGTGAAACAATAAAAACCTTGAGAATGGCAGAAGTGAACTACAGGGCAGGGACTTTGTGAGCTCGGGTAGAATCCTTTGATGCCTTACTTTAGGTGCTTCCTTAAATCCCCTCTGCTGCACAGGGATGCTATGGATAAGCTTTATCCTCAAGCTGGTTTCTGTTCAGAAAGACTTTGGTTTCTGGAGAAATTATAAAGCTGAATCTGTCTGCCTAGTTACCCTTCCCTCTTGTTACAATCTTTCTATATAACCCTTTGAGATTGCAGGTCTTGTTAAATGATGCCTCATCGTAGTAAATTTTCATGAGTCTTCCTCAGACCGAAATTTAAGAGAATGTCCTATTCCTGCTAGGTGCATGTCAAACTATTTTTATTTTTGGTCTGCGGTAGCAATTAAAGTTCTCAAAGAGATCTTTCAAAAAGTCCATGATGTCAAAGCTATTTTCATAATATAAGATAGCATCTGAATTTTTCACTTTCATACACTCAAATGTACAGAGTACAAAAAGTTCATTGATACCATTTCTGTTTCCACATTATAACAAACCTTTAGTAAACTAGTACTTAAACAGTTTGGTGTCGTATCAAAAAATATTCACAATTATCTTTAAAAAGCCATTAAAATGTTCCTCCCTTTTCCAGCTATACATCTGCACAAGGCCAGATTCTCTTCAAGTGCTTATCTAACACAGTATATCACAGCATATTAGAAACAGAAGCAGACATGAGAATGACCTGCTATCTTCTGGGTCAAACATAAAAGAGATTACAAAATTGGTAGACAGTATCACTCATAATTAATATTTATGTTGGGAAAACATAATTATTTCTTGTAAAAATTATTATTTACATTAAAATGTAAATGGTTTATTATTGTTCTTACTTTTTTCCAGCTTTATTGAAGTATAACTAACAAATAAAAATTGTATGTATTTATGGTGCACTATATGATGTTTTGATATATATTCACATTGTGAAATAATTACTACAGTCAAGCTAGTTAGCATATCCATCCCCTCACATAGTTAGCATTTTGTGTATGTTGTGTGTGTAGTAAGAACATTTAAAATCTATTCTTTTAGCAAATTTCAAGTATACAATGCAGTATTATTAACAATAGTCCTCATGCTGTCCATTAGATCTCCACAACTTTCATTCTGCCTAACTAAACTTTGGACGTGCTGACCAACATCTCTCCCTTTGCCTCATCCCCTACCCTCTAGTAGCATAATGCTACTCTCCGCTTCTATGAGGTTGACTTTTACATATTCCACATATAAGTGAGATCATGTTACTATTTATGTTTCTGTGCCTGGCTTATTTCACTTAGCATGATGTTCTCTACATTCATCTATATTGTTGTAAATGACAGGATCACCTTTGTTTTTATGGCTGAATAATATTCTACTTTGTATATCCATTGACACTTTGATTGATTCTACATCTTGACTAACATGAATAATGCTGTAGTGAACATGGGAATGCAGATGACTCTTTGACATGCTGATATTCTTTCAATACATACCCAGAAGTTGGATTGCTTGATCATATAGTAGTTCCATTTTTAATTTTTTGAGGAACCCCCATACCGTTTTCCATAATGGTTGTATTACATTAGTACTCACCAACAGTGTGACAGGGTTTTCTCTTTTGTCTTCGTCCTCACCAACAATTTGTTATCTTTCATTTTTTTGATAATAACTATTCTAACAGATATGAGGTAATATCTCACTGTGGTGTTGATCTCATTTCCTTGATAATTAGTGATTTTTAGCACATTTAAATACCCCTGCTGACTACTGGTATGTCCTCTTTTTAGAAATGTCTATCAAGCCTTTTGTCCTTTTGAAAATTGGTTTTTTTTTCTTGTTATTAGTTAAGTTTCTATATATTTTGGATATCAACACCTCATCAAATGTATGGTTTGCAAATAATTTCTCCTAATCTGTAGGTTGGCTTTTCACTCTGTTCACTGTTTTCTTTTCTGTGCAGAAACTTTTTAGTTTGATGCAGTCCCATTTGTCTATCTTTCCTGTTGTTGCTCGTGCTTTTGGGGTCATATCCAAAAAATCATTTCCCAGGCCAATGTCAAAACACTTTTCCCTATATTTTGTCTAGTAGTTTTATAGGTTCAGATCATACATTTAAATTTCTAATCCATTTTTAGATTATTTTTGTATATAGTATGTGTGATAAGAGTCTAATTTCATTTTTTGAATGTGGAATCCTGTTTTCTCAACACTATTGAAGAGACTATCCTCTACCCATAATGTATTCTTGGCATCATTGTCAAAAATCAAATAATCATAAGTGGATTTGTTTAGAATAGGGCTCCCTATTCTATTCCACTGGTCTATGCATCTCTTTTCATCTCTTTTTATGTCAGTACCATGCTGTTTTGATACTGTATCTTCATAGTATATTTTGAAGTTATGCCATGTGATGCCTCCAGCTTTGTTTTCTTTCTTTCATCTTTCAAAAGTTTTTTTTCTAATTTTAATTTTTATTTCAATAGTTTTGCAGGAACAGATGGTGTTTGGCTCAACAAAAAAGTCCTTTTCTGGTGATTTCTGAGATTTTGGTGCACACATCACCCGAGCAGTGTACAGTGTACCCAATGTATAGTCTTTTATCCCTCATCCCCTCCCATCCTTCCAAGTCCCCAAAGTCCATTATATCATTTTTATGCCTACACATCCTCATAGCTTAGCTGTCACTTATAAGAGAAGATCCAATGTTTGGTTTTCCATTCCTGAGTTACTTCACTTAGAATAATGGTCTACAACTCCATCTAGGTTACTGCAAATGTTATTATTTCATTCCTTTTTACGGCTGAGTAGTATTCTGTGGTGTGTGTATACCATATTTTCTTTATTCACTTGTTGGTTGATGGGCATTTAGGCTGGTTTCATAATTTTGCAATTGTGAACTGTGTTATTAAAAACGTGTGTGCATCTTTTTCTTATAATAATTTCTTTTTTTCTGGGAGATACTCAGCAGTGGGATTCCTGGATCAAACTAGTTCTACTTTTAGTTCTTTAAGGAATCTCCACACTGTTTTCCATAGTGGTTTTAATACTTTGCATTCTAACCCGCAGTATAAAAGTGTTCCCTTTTCACCACATCCACACCAACATCTGTTGTTGTTTTTTTTTAATGGCTATTTTTGCAGGAGTAAGGTGGTGTCTCGTGATTTTGATTTGCATTTCCCTGATAATTAGTGATGTTGAGCATTTTTTCATATGTTTTGTGGTCATTTATATATCTTCTTTTGAGAATTGTATATTTAGGTCTTTTGCCTACTTTTTAATGGGATTATTTGCTTTCTTCCTGTTGATTTGTTTGAGTTACTTATCGATTCTGAATACGAGTCCTTTCTCAAATGCATAGTTTGTGAATAATTTTTCCCACTCTGTGGGTCGTCTGTTTACTCTGCCAATTATTTCTTTAGCTGTGCAGAAGCGTTTCAGTTTAATTAAGTTCCATCTATTTATCTTTGTTTTCATTGCATTTGCTTTTGGGTTCTTGGCAATGAACTCTTTGCCGAAGCCAATGTCTAGAAGAGTTTTTCTGTGGTTATCTTCTGTAATTTTTATGGTTTCAGGTCTTAAATTTAAGTCTTTCATCCATCTTAAGTTGATTTTTGTATAAGGTGAGAGATGAGGATCCAGCTTCATTCTTCTAAATGTGGCTTGCCAATTATCCCAGCACCATTTGTCAAATAAAATATCCTTTCCCCACTTTATGTTTTTATTCACCTTGTTGAAGATTAGTTGGCTTTTTTTTCTGGATTCTCTATTCTGTCCCATTGGTCTATGTGCCTATTTTTATGCCAGTACCATACTGTTTCGGTAATTATAGGTTTGAAGGATGGTTTGAAGTTGGATAATGTGATGCCTCCAGATTTGTTATTTTTTATTAGTCTTGCTTTGGTTATGCCGGCTTTTTTCTTTTTCTGGTTTCATATGAATTTAGAATTTTTTTTCTAGTTCTATGAAGAATGAAGAAGGTATTTTGATGGGAATTGCATTAAATTTGTAGATTGCTTTTGGCAGTATGGTCATTTCACAATATTGACTCTGCTTAACCATGACCACAGGATGTGTTTCCATTTGTTTATGTCATCCATGATTTCTTTCAGCAAAGTTTTGTAGCTTTCCTTGTAGAGATCTTTCATGTCTTTGGTTAGGTATATGCCTAAGTATTTTTTTTTCAGCGTTGTAAAAGGGGTTCAGTTCTTAATTTGATTCTCAGCTTGGTCACTGTTGGTATATAGCAGTGCTACTGATTTGTGTACATTGATTTTGTATCCTGAAACTTAATGGATTCATTTATCAAATCTAGGAGCTTTTTGGATGAATCTTTAGGATTTTCTAGATATACAATCATAGTGAAAAATGACAGTTTGACATTCTCTTTACCAATTTGGACGACCTTTCTTTCTTTCTCTTGTCTGATTTCTCTGGCAAGGACTTCCAGTACTGTGCTGAGTAGCAGTGGTGAAAGTGGGCATCCTTGTCTTGTTCTCACAGCTCCACTAGGCAGGGCCCCAGTAGGGACTCTGTGTGTGGGCTCTGATCCCACATTTCCCTTCTGCACTGCCCTGGCAGAGGTTCTTCATGAGGACCCTACCTTTGCAGAAAACTTTTGCCTGGGCATCCAGGTGTTTCCGTACATCTTCTGAAATCTAGGCAAAAGTTCCCAAACCTCAATTCTAGACTTTTGTGCACCTGCAGGCTCAACACCACATGGAAGCTGCCTAGGCTTGAGGCTTCCACTCTCTGAAACCACAGCCTGAGCTCTATGTTGGCCCCTTTCAGCCACAGCTAGAGCAGCTGGGATACAGGGCACAAAGTCCCTAGGCTGCACAGAGCATGGGTACCCTTGGCTCAGCCCACAAAACCACTTTTTCCTCCTAGGCCTCCAGGCCTGTGATGGGAGTGGCTGCCATGAAGGTCTCTGACATGGCCTGGAGACATTTTCCTGTTGGTCTTAGGGCTTAACATTAGACTTCTTGCTAGTTATGCAAATTTCTGCAGCTGGCTTGAATTTCTCTTGAAAAAATGGGTTTTTCTTTTCTACTGCATCTTCAGGCTGCAAATTTTTTGAACTTTTATGCTCTGTATCCCTTTTAAAATGGAATGCTTTTAACAGCAGCCAAGTCACCTCTTGAATGCTTTATTGCTTAGAAATTTCTTTCACCGGATACCCTAAATTATCTCTCTCAAGTTTAAAGTTCCACAAATACCTAGGACCTAGGAATTGCAGTCCTTGTGTTCTAGACAGCCTCAGCTCATGGTTGTGAAGCTTGCCAAGAAACTTGAGTTCTGATCTATAAGATGGGTGATCCCCCTTTGGCTAGGTCTGGTCCAAATGCTCCCTTTATACATGGCACTGGTTGAGCCCAGTATGGCTTTATTCTCTGCCGTGACAGGGTAGCACCAAGTTCCATGTCACTGCATTCTCCCTCCTCAAAGTGCACAGACTCTCTGCACTGCATGGCCACTGCCAGTGGAAGGAGGAAGTGTGGCCTTGGTGACTCAAGACTGTCTCTCTCACCTGTCTCAATGCCTGTTTTCATGATATGTAGTTAAAACCAGATAATGTGATTGCTTACCTGATTTTTGGTCCTTGTGATGGTGCTTTTCTTTGTACAGATAGTTGCTCAATTTTGGTGGTCCTGTGGGGGATACAAATGCTGTAGGCTTCTATTCTGCCACCTTGCACCGTCTATGTTTTAATTTTATTTTAGACGCAGGGGGGTGCATGTCTATGTTTCTTACCTGGGTATATTGTATGGTGTTGAAGTTTTGGGTACAAATAATCCTGTCACCCAGATAACGAGCATGGTACCCATTAGGTACTTTTTCAACCTCTCACTGCCCCCACTAGTAGTCCCCAGTTTCTATCGTTGCCATCGTCTTCAATGTGACCAATGTTTAGCTTCCACTTATAAGTGAGTGGAAGTATTTGCAGTATTTGCATACCAATACATGCAGTATTTGGTTTTCTGCTTCTACATCAATTCACTTAGGATAATGGCCTCTAGCTGCATTCATGCTGCTGCAAAGGACAAGGTTTTGGTCTTTATCATGGCTGCATAATATTCCATGGTGTATATGATGTACCATATTTTCTTTTCATTAATATATATTTTATTGCATTTTAGGTTTTGGGGTACATGTGAGGAACATGCAAGATTGTTGCATAGGTACATACATGGCAATATGGTTTGCTGCCTTCCTCCCCATCTGCCTTCCTCTCCTATATCTGACATTTCTCCCCATGTTATACCTCCCCAACTCCCCACCCCCGACTGTCCCTTCCCTAGCCCCTTCCCTCACAGACCCCAGCGTGTGATGCTCCCCTCCCTGTGTCCATGTGTTCTCATTGTTCAACACCCGCCTATGAGTGAGAACATGTGGTGTTTGATTTTCTGTTCTTGTTTCAGTTTGCTGAGAATGATGGTTTCCAGGTTCATCCATGTCCCTACAAAGGACACGAACTCATTGTTTTTTATGGCTGCATAGTATTCCATGGTGTATATGTGCCACATTTTCCCTGTCCAGTCTATCATCGATGGGCATTTGGGTTGGTTCCAAGTCTTTGCTATCGTAAACAGTGCTGCAATGAACATTTGTGTGCATGTGTCCTTATAACAGAATGATTTATAATCCTTTGGATATATACCCAGTAATGGGATTGCTGGGTCAATGTGCCATATTTTCTTATCCAATATACCACTCATGGGCACCTAGGTTGATTTCATGTCTTTGCTATTGTGAATAATGCTGCAATGAACTTGTGAATGCATGTCTTTTTGGTAGAAAGATTTGATTTCTTTTGGATATATATCCAGCAATGGAATTACTGGGTCAAATGGTAGTTCGTTTAAGTTCTTTGAAAATCAAATTGCTTTCCACAGTGGCTAATTTACATTCTGACCAACAGCATAGAAGTGTTCCCTTTAATAATAGCCATTCTGACTGTTGTGAGATTGTATCTCATTGTGGGTTTGATTTGCATTTCTCTATTACTAGTGATGTGGAACATTTTTTCATGTTTATTGGCCACTTGTATGTCTTCTTTTGGGAAGTATCTATTCACATCTATTGCCCACTTTTTAATGGGATTAGTTGGTTTTTGAATGTTGAATTATTCCCTGTGAATTCAGGATATTAGACCTTTGTGAGATGCATAATGTGTGAATATTTTCTCCCATTCTGTAGGTTGTCTGTTAACTCTGTTGACAGTTCCTTTTGCTGTGTAGAAGCTCTTTCATTTAATTAGGTCTCACTTGTCAATTTTTGTTTTTATTGCAATTTCTTTAGGGAACTTAGTCATCTTTCCCAAGACCCATGTCCAGAATTGCTTTTCCAAGGTTTTCATCTAGGATTTTTTTTTTTTTTGCCAATCAATGAGAGCTTGTAAGGTTGCTGAGGTTGGTTGGCCTTGAACTCTTGGCCTCGCCTTCGCAAGCGCCACGACATCCGGCCGGAGCCACTTTGGGCCCCTCATCTAGGATTTTTATAGTTTGCAGTCTTTCTTACATTTAAATCTTTTCTCCATCTTGAATTAATTACATGGTAAAACACTGAGGTCCAGTTTCATTCTTCTGCAAATGGCTTGCCAGCTATCCCGGCACCATTTATTGAAGAGGGAGAGCTTTTCTCACCGCTTATTTTTGTTGACCTTGTCAAAGATCAGATGGCTATATATGTGTGGCTTTATTTCTGGATTCTTATGTGTCTGTTTTTGTACGAATATCATGCTGTTTTGGTTACTGTAGCCTTATAGTATAGTTTGAAGTTGGGTAACATGATGCCTCCAGAGTTGTTTTTTTTGTTTTTTGTTTGTTTGTTTTTGTTTTTTAGGGTTGCTTTGGATGTTTGGGCTCTGTTTTGGTTCTATACCAATTTTAGAATAGTTTTTTTCTAGTTGTGTGAAAAATAACATCAGGAGTTTGACAAAAATATCATCAACACTGTAGAGTTCTTTGGGTGTTATGGCCATTTTAAAAATATTGATTCTTCCAATCCGTGAGCAAGGAATATTTTTCAATTTGTGTTATCTATGATTTCTGTTAGTGGTATTTTGTAGTTCTCCATGTAGAAATCTTTCACCTCCTTACTGATACATATTCCTAGGTATTTTGCGTGTGTGTGTGTGTGTGTGTGTGTGTGTGTGTGTGTGTGTCTAGTAAATGGGATTGCATTTTTTATTTGGCTCTCAGCTTGAATGCTATTCGTGTATAGAAATGCTACCGGTTTTTGTACATTGGTTTTGTATTCTGAAACTTCACTGAAGTTGTTTTTCAGTTCAAGAAGCATTTTTGGTGACATCTTTAGGATTTTCTAGGTCTAGAATTATATCATCCATGAAGAGAGATATTTTAATTTCTTCTTTTTCTATTTAGATGCCTCTCATTCTCTTGTCTGATTGCTCTAACTAGCAGTTCCTAGTCCTACTTTGAATAGAAGTGGTGAGAGTGTACATCCTTATTGTGTTTCACTTTTCACTATCCACCCAAGATGATGTTTCTTGTGGGTTTGTCATAGATGGCTCTTACTCATTATTTTGAGGTATGTTCCTTTGAAGCCCAGTTTTCTGAAGCTTTTTTTTTATCACGAAAGGATGTCAGATTTCATCAAAAGTTTTCCACATCTATTGAAATGATTAAGTAGTTTTTCTCTTTAATTATGTTTATATGGTGAATCACATTTGTTGATTTATGTATGTTGAACCATTGTTGTATCCCAAAAAATAAAGCCTACTGGATCATAGTGAATTCACTGTAATATGCTGTTTAATTTGGTTTGCTAGTATTTTGTTGAAGAGTTTTGTATCTATGTTCATCAGGGATATTGACCTGCAGTTTTCTTTTCTTGTGTCTTTGCCAGGTTTTTGTATTAGGGTGATTCTGGCTTTATAAGGATGAATTAGGAAGGAGTCCCTCCTCCTCAATTTTTTGAATAATTCCAGTAGAATTGGTACCAGCTCTTCTTTGTATATGTCTGGTAGAATTTGGCTGTAAATCCATCTGGTCTGGGGCTTTTTTTAGTTGGTGAGTTTTTCTGTTACTGATATAATTTCAGAACTCAATATTGGTCTGTTCAGTGTTCCAATTCCTTTCTGGTTCAATTTTAGTAGATTGTGTATTTCCAGGAATTTACCCATTTTCTCTAGATTTTCTAGTTTGTGTGTGTAGAAGTGTTTATAACAGTCTCTGGGGATCTTCTGTATTTCTGTGACATCAGGTATAATGTCACTTTTGTCATTTTTGATTGTGCTTACTTGAATCTTCCCTTTTTTCTTTGTCAATTTAGCTAGCAGTCTTGATCTTGTTTATCCTTTCAAAAATCGATTTTAGTTTCACTATTTTTCTTTTGATATAGATTTTTGGATCTCAATTTTGTTCAGTTCCACTTTAATTTTAGTTATTTGAATTTGTTCTGCTAGCTTTGTTGTTGGTTTGTTCTTGTTTTTCTAGTTCCACTAGGTGTGATATTAAATCATTAATTTGAGATTGCTCTAGCATTTTGAAGTAGGCATTTAATTTTATAAAGTTTTCTTTTAATACTGCTTTTGCTGCATCCCAGAGATTTTGGTATGTTGTGTCTGGTTTTTTTTTTTTTTTTTCAAAACTGTTTTTATTTCTGGCTTAATTTATTGTTAACCCAAAAGCCATTCAGGAGCAAGTTGTTTAATTTCCATGTAATTGTATAGTTGAGACCTTCATTGTATTGATTTATATTTTTATTTCACTTTGGTATGAGAGTATAATTTGAATTTTTTTTATTTTTTTTAAAGTTCTGGAAAACATGTGCAGAACATGCAGGTTTGTTACATAGGTATACAAGTGCCATGGTGATTTGCTACACCTATCAACCCGTCATCTAGGTTTTAAGCTCTGCATGCGCTAGATATTTGTCCTACTGCTCTTCCTATCCTTGTCCCTCAAACCCCAATAGACCTCAGTATGTGATGTTCCCCTCCCTGTGTCCATGTGTTCTAATTGTTCAACTCCCCCATTTATGAATGAGAACATGTAATGTTTAGTTTTCTGTTCCTGTGTTAGTTTGCTGAGAATGATGTCTTCTAACTTCATTCATGTCCCAGCAAAAGACATGAACTCATTCTTTTTTATGGCTGCATAGTATTCCATGGTGTAGATGTGCCATATGTTCTTTTTTTTTTTTTAACTCTTTTATGACCAGCTTTATTGAAGTATAATTTATTTATTTTTTTTATTGCATTTTAGGTTTTGGGGTACATGTGCAGAACATGCAAGATAGTTGCATAGGTACACATGTGGCAGTGTGATTTGCTGTATTCCTCCCCTTCACCCACATCTGGCATTTCTCCCCATGCCATCCCTCCCCAGCTCCACCCCCCCCCACTGTCCCTCCCCTATTTCCCCCAATAGACCCCAGTGTGTAGTGCTCCCCTCCCTGTGTCCATGTGTTCTCATTGTTCATCACCCACCTATGAGTGAGAATATGCGGTATTTCATTTTCTGTTCTTGTGTCAGTTTGCTGAGAATGATGTTCTCCAGATTCATCCATGTCCCTACAAAGGACACGAACTCATCATTTTTGATTGCTGCATAATATTCCATGGTGTATATGTGCCACATTTTCCCAGTCCAGTCTATCATCGATGGGCATTGGGTTGGTTCCGGGTCTTTGCTATTGTAAACAGTGCTGCAATGAACATTCGTGTGCATGTATCCTTATAGTAGAACGATTTATAGTCCTTTGGATATATACCCAGTAATGGGATTGCTGGGTCAAGATGTGCCATATTTTCTTTATCCAGTTTATCATTAACGGGCATTTAGGTTGGTTTCAAATCTTTGCTATAGTAAATAGTGCCGCAATAAACACGTGTGCATGTGTCTTTATAGTAGAATGATTTATAAACCTTTGGGTATATACCCAGCAATGGCATGACTGGGTTAAATGGTATTTCTGGTTCTAGATCCTTGAGGAATCACCACACTGTCTTCTACAATGGTTGAACTAATTTACACTCTCACCAACAACGTAAAAGTGCTTCTATTTCACCACAGCCTTACCAGCACCTGTTGTTTCCTGACTTTTGAATAATCGTCATTTTAATGCATGAGATGATATCTCATTTGTGGTTTTGATTTGCATTTCTCGCAGGTATAATGTTGATGATGAGCTTTTTTTTAATATGTTTGTTGGCCACATAAATGTCTTTATATATATATATATATATATATATATATATATATATATATACACACATACACACACACACACACATCTATATATTACTTTAAGTTATGGGATACATGTGCAGAACGTGCAGGTTGGTTACATAGTGCAGGTTTCTACATGTGCTATGGTGGTTTGCTGTATCCATTAACCTATCTTCTAGTTTTAAGCCCTGCATGCATTAGGTATTTGTCCTAATGCTCTCCCTACCTTTCTCTCCAACCCCTGATAGGCCCGGGTATGTGTGTTCCCCTCCTTGTGTAAATGTGTTTGAGACTTGCTTTATGGTCAAGCTTGGGGTCAATCTTGGAGTATGTTCTGTGTGTAGATGAGAAAAATATACATTCTGTGACTGGTAGGTGGAGTGTTCCATAGACGTATATTAGGTCCAATTGCTCAAGTGCTGAGTTTAAGTCCAGACTTTCTTTGTTTTTTTTTTTTATCTCAGTAATCTGTTTAATGCTGTCTATGGGATATTGAACTCTCCCACTATTGTTGTGTGGCTGTCTAAATCTTTTTGTAGGTCTAGATGTACTTGTTTTATTAATCTGGATGTTCCAATGTTGAGTATATATATATATTTAGGATAGTTAAGTCTTATTGTAGAATTGAACACTTTATCATTATGTAATGTCCTCCTTTGTCCTATTTTATTGTAGTTTGTTTAAAGTCTGTTTTATCTGGTTAAGAATAGCAAGCCCTCCTCTTTTGTGGTTTTCTGTTTGTGTGGTAGATCTTTCTCCAACCCTTTACTTTGAGCCCATGTGTGTTGTTGTTATATGTGAGATGGGTCTCTTGAAGACAGCAGATGGATGGGTCTGGAATTTTTTTAATCCAAATTGCCACTCTGTGCTTTTTAAGTGAGGCATTAGAAACCATTTACTTCTAAGGCTAATATTGCTATGTAAGGTTTAAATGCTATCATGAAGTTGTTAGCTTGTTGCTTTGTAATTTCTATAGTCCGGTCGCTTTATAGGGTGTGGAGGCTGCGTACTTAAGTGGGCTTTTGTGGTAGCAGGTATAATTCTTTCGTTTCGGTATTTAGAACTCCTTTAAAGATCTCCTGTAAGGCTTGTCTGATAGCAATAAATTCTCTTAGTGCTCACTTATCTGGAAAGATGTTTATTTCTCCTTCACTTATGAAGCTTAGTTTGATGGGATCTGAAATTGTTGGTTGGAATTTATTTTCTTTAAGAATGCTAAATATAGGCCCACAATCTCTCCTGGCTTGTAAGGTTTCTGCTGAGAAGTCCACTGTTAGCCTGATGGGGGTCTCTTTGTATGTGATCTGATCTTTTTCACCAGCTGCCAGGGGTCACAGTGCTTCAGGGGAGACTCTGTGCAATTGTAGATTATGATTTTTTTTTTAGCATTGACCTTGGTCAGCCTGGTGACTCTATGCCTTGGTAATGTTCATTTTGTTTAGTGTCTCACAGGTGTTCTCCAGATTTCTTGTATCTAGATGTCTACCTCTAGCAAGATGAGGGAAGATTTTTGGATTATTCCCTCAAATATGGTTTCCAGGTGGTTTGCTTTTTCTCTCAGTAATGCCAATCATTGATAGGCCTGGCCACTTTACATAATTCCATATTTCTCAAAGACTCTGTTCATTTTGAAATTCTTTTTTCTTTATTTTTGTCTGAAAAGGCAGGGTTTCATCAAGTTGGGTTAGTTCAAAAGACTGGTCTGCAAGCTCTGAAATTATTTTTTCTAGTTGGTCATCTACCAATAAAAGTTTCAATTGTATGTCTAATTTCCCTAAGTTAGTTTTTCAATTTCAGAAGTTCTGATTGATTTTTTAAAGTTGTTTATCTTCATTTCCTGGATTACTTTAGAATTTCTTTTCTGCTTTTGAGATGTAGTCCCACTGTCACTCGGGCTAGAATGCAGTGGAGCAATCTCAGTTCCCTGCAACCTCTGCCTCCCAGGCTCAAGCAATTCTCCTGCCTCAGCCTCCCAAGTAGCTGTGATTAGAGGTGTGCACTACCACATCTGGCTAATTTTTGCATTTTTAGTAGCGACAGGGTTTCACCAAGTTGGCCAGGCTGGTCTTAAACTCCTGACCTTCAGTGATCTCCCTGCTTCAGCCTCCCAATGTGCTGTGATTATAAGTGTGAGTCACTGTGCCCATCCTAGAAGTTTCTTTGTGTTGATTTCTAGCTCATCTTGGATCTCATTGAGCTTCCTTGCTATCCAGGCCTTGAATTCCTTATCTGTCATTTTTAAATTTCCATTTTGAACCATTGGTGGAGAACTAGTGCAATACTCTGGTGGTATCACTACATTCAGATTTCATGGATCCAGAATTCTTGCATTGGTTCCTTTTCATCTGGAGACACGAGCACTTCTTATTTTTATAATTATTTTTATTAGAGCAGGATTTTTTATTTTTCTTTCTTTATGTGTAATTTTTTTTTTTCCTTTCCTCCTGCTTTGTAGAGGTTGCGACTGTGGGGAGTGTCAGGTAGGGTCTTTTGGCTTTGTTTCTACAGTCTATTCACTTCTGTTTTATATTGGGTTGTGCAATTCCAACTATATGCCACCAGATGGCGGTGATAGATAAGAACCAGCTGTGGCCAATGCTGTTCCGTATACACTTGATTACTGGCAGAAGCTCTCGGTTGTCTCAGGCACGGGGCTGATTAGTGGATTGCACTGTGGTTCAAGCTCCCTGCTCAACCCAAGAGTGGAGCGAGGTGGGTGGCGGGGGTGCGGGTGGGGGTGGGGGGTGGGGGTGGGGGTGGGGGTAGGAGTGGGTGCAATGGGCAGGGCTGGACCAGGCATGTCTGCCTAAACGTTACCCAATAGCAAGCACGAGCACCAGCACTGAGGGAGAATTCAGCAGGCAGCCACCAAGCACCCAGGGGAGCTGGGAAAACACCTCAGCTCCAAATTCTCTGCCTGAGGATGAGGGGCAGCTGAAACTCCTAATCCAGGGAAGTGGGTGCTCCAGATGCCCAGAAATCTGCCCAGGCATGGAGCAGAGAGGGACCCCTGTACCAAGATCTCTCCCCACAGGAGGGGTGGGGTAGCACAGGCTGCTAAACCAGACAGTTAGTTACTTTGAATGCCTGGAGATCTGCCTGAGCATGTAGCAGAGAGCTCCCTCCCGACTCTTTGCCCTGCACCGGGATCTCTATACAGGAAGGTTGGGGTACTTAGCTATGGGACATGCAGATCAGTTCCAGGTAGCCAAGCTGGCCTACCTGCAAGTCTAGCCACCCAGAAGAATCTGTAGCTGTAACAGCTTTCCTCCTGCCCCAGGCTTGTGACAGGAGACAGCACAATTCCAGCACCTACTGTTGAGGTGCTTTCCACAGTTCTGGCTGTGGAGGCCCCTACTCTGCTCCAGAGCAGACACTCCAATCTCTGGCCTGAGACTAAAATGCCCGTATGACCACACTGCTGAATCGCCTAAGAATGGCTGATTTTATAGGCACCCAGATTTCAAATGGCATCCTGCTCTAGGTCCCAGGTCTGGGAAAATGTCTGCAGCTTTCCCTGGTGTTTTTCCCTTATAGTGTCTGTAAGCCTTTCCCCAAGTTAGCTCCAGGGCTTGGGAGAAACAAAGTGCTCTACCTTGGCCTGTGTTGCTCAGATCTCCAGGAAAAAAGATGAGTCACAGAGGGAGCCCTCTGCCTCTCTCAAGTACTAGGGCTTCAGTCACTTTTATCAGCTGGATGCCATCATGGGGGCTGTTAGCTCACATTCTCCTCCATGGGATCTGGGGTGTCCTTCATAATTCTGGTGGATCCCATTTTCCTTGAAATAAAGCTCAGAGGGTCAGGTGCCGTGGCTCATGCCTGTAATCCCTGCACTTCGGGAGGCCAAGGCGGGTGTATCATGAGGTCAAGAGTTCAAGACCAACCTAGTCAATATGGTGAAACCCTGTCCCTACTAAAAATAGAAAAATAAGCTGGGCGTGGTGGCACGTTCCTGTAGTCCCAGGTACTCGGGGGGCTGGGGCAGGAGACTTGCTTGAACCCAGGAGGCAGAGATTGCAATCAGCCAAGATCACCCCACTGCACTCCAGCCTGGGCAAAAGAGCAAGACTGTCAAAAAAAAAAGCTCAAAGAGTTAATCTTTATATACTTTCTGTTGTGGCTGAGGCATGCTAAAAGCCTCTAATCCTCCATCTTGGAAAAAAAAAAAAGTATGGCACTCTTAATAGGAAACATTCTATTAATTAATCTTCAAGAGTCAAATTTATTTAAACCTGGTAATATCTTTTTTTTTTTTTTTTTTTTTTTGAGGCAGAGTCTCACTCTGTTGCTCAGGCTGAAGTGCAATGGCACGATCCCAGCTCACTGCAACCTCTGCTGCCCAGGTTCAAGCAATTCTCCTGCCTCACCCTCCTGAGTAACTGGGATTATAGCCCACCCCCTCACCACCACACATACCAGGCCTGGCTAATTTTTTTGCATTTTTAGTAGAGACAGGTTTCACCAAGTTGGACAGGCTGGTCTCGAACTCCTGACCTCAGGTAACCTGCCCACTTCAGCCTCCCAAAGTGCTGGGATTACAGGCATGAGCCACTGCGCCCAGCCAATACCTTTTTTTAAAAGTATTGTACTTCTTCTATTTTGTGGGGGACTTGATACAACTTCTCTAAGGTCAAAGGGTTGGTCAGTGCTTACCCAGCATTTCAACCCAAATCTATTTAATTCTAACCCCAATGTACTGTCCATGTGGTATGAAGCTGATTTATATAGGTGACTTCACTAGGATAGAAACCAGATTCATCCTCTCTTTTTTATTACAGGTCACAACAGAAGATTAAATTGCAAGGCATTAACAGTATAAAATTATATCACTAAATATGTTTTTCTTGACTTCTGCCCCCATTTACTTATTATAACTTGCCATAAGTGCTAAAGACATTTGAAAATTCTTTAAATGACGCTATTAAGAACGAAATCTGTTTCTACTAAACCAAGGTACTTGAGCTAATGTTACCTCCTTCCCTACTTCATGTCCCCATATATTCCCACACAAACACAAAAAATATGTCTGGCTTCATGATTGATAGCTCTGGAACAACAGTGGTTAAAGAAGTTCTCTAGCTCTGAAAAAAAGTTTTTTTGAAAAGTTTTGATTTGGTTGATAAATTTCAAGTGTGAAAATCCTGTTTATAACATCAAAAGATTTTAAGCATTATGAATTGCACTTTCAGTATGTCACTGATTGAGGAAATAGATAATGAAAAGCCCCTGTGATTTAAGTACATCTCTGAATAAACTTAAATTTCCTCTATGACAATAGTATTTACATGTACCTAGATACATGTAGAAAATAATCATATGTATGTGGGCAAAACATCTTTCTAGGAACCAACAAAAACAGTTATAAAGAGACTTCAGTGACTTGCTCAAACCCCATCTATACTAAAAATACAGAAAGAAAGAAGAGAGAGAGAAAGAAAGAAAGAAAAGTTTTTAAGCAGAATGGCAGGATTTTTTTTTTTTCCCAAAAAAATATAGCCCTGAGAGGAAGACCAAGTGGTTCGAGGACAGACCAGAAGCAAGAGATGAGTTAGGAGTTAAAAAATGACTCAATTATGGAGAATCAAAGACAGAACTGAAGTAAACACTCAAGGTAGTCCTTAGGAAATAAGGGAATGCGACAGATGGGGTGAGGGAAAGGAATGGACATGGATATTTATAATGTCAAAGACTGTATATAAAGCAAAATCCAAAGTAGCATATCCCTTTTTGTTGTTGGATCAGGTTGGGGAGATCATTATGACTTCATCTTGAAGTGCCTGCACACATGCATCCATTAGGTCACAGGTCTGGTATGTATAGATGTATTGTGGACTGGTCTGGGAATGTATCGGCATATTAGGGGCATTGCACAGGTGTATTAGGGAAGGTCTAGGATGTAGTATATTAGGAACATGTCTGGGATGTGCAGGTGTATTAGGGACAGGTCTGGGATGTACAGGTGCATGGGAAAACAGGTCTGGGATAAATAAGTGAATTGGAGGACAGGTCTGAGATGTACAGGTGTATTAGGGAAACAGATCTGGGATGTACATGTATATTGGGGAACAGGTCTGGGATATCCAAGTGTATGAGGCAACAGGTCTAGGCTGTACAGGTCTACAAATGTGGCCATCAGAGCTGGACCTCAGAGGTAAACCAGAGTGGTTACAACAATAGCTTATGAGGCACTCAGGCTTGAGTTTAAACCCCATCTTCAACACATTCTAGCTATGAGGGCCTGGAAAAGATCTTCAACCTTACTGAGTCAAGGTTTCCTCATTTGAAAATGGTAACATATTCTTCATAAGGTTTGAGGAATGGATTAAGTAAGTTAATGTGTACCACAATTTTTAGCAAAGGGTCAGGCAGCAATAATGACAGGTACCATTATTATCATATAGATGCGTAAGTAATTGCAATCTAGACAGGGGTGTTGCCAAGGGCATGGTGCTAGAAAGCTAAAGAGCATCCAAAGCAAGAGTTGAGGCTGTTGAATACAGACAAGCAGGCAGAGGAGGGACAGGCAAAGAGACCAAGACAGGGTGGACAGAAGAGCCAGAAAGGAGAGTCTGGGGAGGGCAGGGAGCTGAATGCAGGTAGGGAAAGCAGTTCAACAAGCAAGAGAATAGGTCAGCTGTGTCCCACTTTTCAGAAATTGAAGAGGAAAGGGGAAAATATTTAAACCTTAGATTTGGCCAGAGAAAATCCACAGTTTGAAGAGCTCTATGAGGAAGGAGGAAGTACGCAGTGTTATCATTCAGCAATCGTAAGACTCAGAAAGCTTAATCAGGAAAATGGATGCACACTCAGAAGAAAGAATGTAATCTGGATTAAAACCAGTGAGAGCCTAATTCACAGTATCACATCTCAATACATCTTGGCTCAAGTTAGAAACCTTAGAGTCTTCTTAAGTTTTTTCACATATCTTCAAATTAAGTCCATTACAAACTTCTTTTGACTCTGTTTCAAAATTAAAGCCCCCAGTTCACCCACCTCTCTCTGTCTCTGTGGATACCACCCAAAAAGAAGGCACCACCATCTCTCCTCTGTGCTCCATGTACCTCAGCAGTCTTCTGCCTCCCTTCTTGCTCCTGCTGAATCCATTCACCTTACAGTTGCCACCGTGCTACTTTTAAAACATGAATCATATTATATCAATCCATTGTTTAAAGACCTCCAGAAATTCCCCATTTCACTAAGGACTTTGTATGGTGTCAGCAGGGTCCAAAGTACCCAGCCCCAGACTACCTCTCTGACCCAACTTGAGCCCACAAGTTCCTTACTTTTTACACATGTGCCACAGATTTTTGTTTCTCATACATGTCAAGTAATTACGTATTTTTAAAGGCCTCCCCCAAAACAATATAAGCTTCAGGATTCATTAAGCTTAGATCCACGTCCTGTCCCTATCACATCAGCCTGTTCTTTAATTGAGCTCTTTGTATGTGCCAAACACTGTTCTAAGAATTTACCACATAATTTTTTCACTTAATTCTCACCATAACTCCATGTAGTCAATTATCTCAGGACCCTGATTTTGCACATTAGGGAAAAACGTCATGGAGAAGTTAAGCAATTTAACCAATTTCACACAGCTAGAAAAGAGAAGCTGGGATATTCATCCCTAGGCAGCTTGGGGTAGAAGAGGAAGAAAAAGGAGAGAGAGAGACAAAGGAAGAGAAGAAAGGAGGGAAAAAATGAGAGAGAGGGATAAAAATGCTGGCTCGGGGAGAGAAAGAAAAGAAAGGAAAGAAGAAGAAAGAAAGGAAGAGAAGAAGAGAGAGAAGGAACTTGAGGACTCTTACGCATTATGCCAATCCTCTGCATCTACGTTAGAGTGCCTGGAAAGTACAGATGCTCAATAAATACTGATTGAATGAACTTATTGCAGCAACAGGAACTCTTCGTAAAAGGTGGAATTTCGCCATTTGCTCTCTGCGAGTTAAACCTACTGGGAAGATATTTTAACTCTAAGGCTAGAACTTGAAGAAAGAGCAGGAGCTTACACATCCCCAGAAAATGTCACAGATGTCTGGTTTCGTGTATGTAGCAGAAGAAAAAAAAGAAGACTACTTCTCAGAAGCAAGTGACTGGGATGCAGAAGTTCTGGAGTAGCACCAGGATGAGGAAGGCTGAGAGGATGTTATCAGGAAAAGCAATGTACAACCTGCAATAATATGGGACTTCATATTTGTGGAAGATGTAATTTCCAAAGATGGCGGCACCAACACATATGCCACCCCACATGCTCTTCTAACCATGTGATTGAGGGGTGGAATCTGGTCCCATCTTTTTGATCCTTTGTAGCTGCCTCAAACAATAGCATGTGGCAGAAGTGATTCTGTGTAGCTTCTGAGTCTAAGTCATAAAAGGTGATATGGCTTCCACCTGGCTCTCGTTCTGAGGATAGCATCTTGGGAGCCCTAAGCTGGCCCCAGCTGCTTGAATCTTCCCAGTATCAACTCAGAGAGCTTCATATAATTCCAACCCCTAGACTTCCAGCTGCCCCAACTGATGCCAATTGGAAAACAGATAAGCTGTTCACACCACGTTCTGTCCAAACCACAGATTTGTGAGCAGAATAAACATTGTTGTTGTAGTTTTAGCCTCTAAGATTTAGGTGGTTTGTTACAAAGCCATGGTAACTGGAACAGATTTTGATCCATGAAAGAGGGGATGATACTATAACCAAACCTAAAACCCATGGTGTTGGGATTGGGTGGTCAGGAAAAGCTGCAAAGACCTTAAGGAAAGAGTTACTGAAAGTGAAAGCCTACACCGCTTTGAAGAAACTGTTGGTAGAAACCTGATGGCCCCTGTAGAGGCTGCTGGTGAGGGCTTAAAGAAAAGTGAGGAAAATGTTGCTGGAAGTTAGAGAAAAGGAGACCCTTATGTAGTAGCAGAATGTTTCTCATTTGCAGCTCTCCAAATGGCATATAATTCTAGAATTTTCAAATGTCAGAGATCAAGTCTAAGGCTCTTAATATGAAATCAAAAGAATGACTGTAAAATCCTTTCATAAGGCCTAAGAAAGATTTAAGATGGCATCTCAAACAGACAAAAGTCCCACTAACAATTGTAGTGTGTCTCACAGACCCTCTTCTTTAAATAATATTGTGCTGCTACATATTTTAAGGGCATTGTCATACAAGTCTTACAGGAAGGCCAAAGTAGAGAAAGGCTGATCTCAATGAGATTTACGTGTGTGGCTTTTATCTAATGGAGCAAACTCAATAGGATTCAGAGACTTGCAAACTATTTAATAGAATTATATTACCATAAACAGCTTAAACTAAAAGAGACAAAGACAGTAAAAAATTTCAAAAGGACTTTCACCTCCCAAACAACTATTATGGGTTGAAAGTAGGCTGAGAAAATCACTCTTCTGCAGACACAGTTTATTATGAAAAAAAAAATGACTCAGATGGCAAAACCAAGAGCTTAGAGGGCAGAGCCAAGAGCTGCAGTAAATCATTTCCAGGCTGTAGAGTACAATCCTAATAAAGAAACTGGTAGCATAGCATGTGCCTGGCTGGATTTCAAAGTTGCTTTGGAACAGCAACTCTTGTGTGCTTTCTATGTTCCCCTTCTTTGAAGGGGAGAATTTTTAGCAGTTCTTCCAAATCTATTTTGCTGATGCATGTCAGGTGTATGGGAAACATAGAACTTGTCTTTTTCACAGGTCTTTCAGTTCAAGAAAAATTGTACTCAAGGAACTGCATACAAGGAATTGTACCCAATGAGCTTCATCTTCACCACGACCAGATTTACATGGCAAGATCTTGGACTTTGATCTGACGCCATAAAAGGGCTGAGTTGACAGTCTACAGGGAGAGGAAGAGTATTTTGCATGAGGGGGAGATATAATTGTGGCCAGAGGATAGGCTGTGACAGAGTATATTTTTATCTTATTTATTTATTAGAGACAGGGTCTCACTCTGTCACCCAGGCTGGAGTTCAGCAGTATGAACACAGCTCATTGCAGCCTCATCTCCTGGGCTCAAATCATTCTCCCACCTCAGCCTCCCAAATAGCTAGGACTACAGACCATGTGCCATCACATCTGGCTAATTTAAAAAAAAAAAAAACTGTAGAGACAGAGTCTCACTACTTTGTCCAGGCTTGAAATGAATTCCTGGCCTCAAGTAATCCTTCTGCCTTGGGCTTCTAAAGTACTGGGATTACAGGTGTAAGCCACTATGTCCAACTGTGAGTGTACTTTTAAAAGATGGTCACATCTGTCATATATGTTCTTCTTACATTGCAACATTGATATTCCTCTAGATCTTTATAACTTCCTCAACAAAGAACATGAGGCAGAGTGACACTGCATGAATTTTTAGGTTAAATTTAAAAAAAGTAATTGATTCCCATCTGGCTCTCTTTCTTGGGATATATGCCTTAGAAACTGGCATATAAGAAGCCTACCTACTCTGAAACTGCCCTCCTAGAGAGATTTCATGTAAAGAGCACATACAGAGAGCTGTTCAAGGATCCCCAGATATGTTAGCCCCCAGGTGTCTGAATCTTCTGAGGATTACCTGTCAGAAATATGACTGAGAGAACCTTCAGAAGATTTCAGTCCCCAGTCTTCATGCTGCCCAAGTAGAGCAGGGACAAGCACTGTACAAACTGCACATTTGTGAGCAAAACATATGTTAAACCAGTAAGTTTTGAGGTGGTTTGCTGTGCAGCCGTAGTTATGGGAACAATACTCCTACCTCCAAATTGCCCCTGCTGTACTACATCTAACTAAAATTTTTCCTGAATATAAATACCTGGGGTGCCTACATTGCAGATAAGAATATTCCCAGACATCTAAAGTTCTGCTGCACTAATCTTGACTCCTGAATATCACCGGAACTCAATGACCCTCACTTCAGCAATCATTCAGCCACACTCAATCCAGAATTTCTCTATGTGTTCTTTAGAACTAGTGACCACAACCCTGTCCATAAAAGACATTTTCTCTCTGTAAAATCTAACCAACCACTTAGTCTTTGCTACTTTCCATCAGTGTTTATTCTAGTTTTGGAGAACAGTTCAAATATGCTCTTATCATCCTCCTTTTTCCAACATACACGATAGTCTAGACAGACTATTATATCTGTAGGTTCTCTACTGTTATGCCTCCAAAATCAAGTATCACGGGTTCAGCTACTCAGTCTCCATTGACTATTTAGAGGAAAACATTTCTCTCCCCCACTGCTATAAATTAAATGTATGTTTCTCTCCAAAATACATATGTTGCAACTTAAACTCCAAGGTGATGGTATTAAGAGGTGGGTCCTTTGAGAAGTGATTAGGCCATGAGGGTCTGCCCTCATGAATAGGATTAATGCCCTTATAAAAGAGGCATTGGAGACCTTCTTGAACCTTCTGGCTCTTTTGCCATGTGAGGACACAGCAACAAGGTGCCACCTTGGAAGCAGAGAGATGCTCATGCCAGATACCAAATCTTCTGGCACCTTGATCTGGGGATTTACAGCCTCCAGAACGCTGAGAAATAAATTTCTGTTCTTCATAAATTACAAAATCTCAGGTATTTTGTTATAGTTGCATGCACAGATTAAAACATCTACCCAGACCACTCTCTTCCATTAATGCTGGTAACTAATCCATCCTCTACCAATCCTCCAGGTTCCCATTCCTCCTGAATCCCTTGTCAACTAGGCAATTCGGGGACAAAACCACTTATGTTTCTACCTGCCTCCACTTATGTTTCTACCTGCCTTCACCTACAGGCTCACGCCTGTAATCCCAGATTGTGAGAGGCTGAAGCAGGCAGATCATGAGGTCAGGAGTTTGAGACCAGCCTGAGATATTATAAAGAGTGGTGTATAGTGTCCACGTATTGTTCCCTCTTTATCTCTCAAATTGAATGACAATTAAAGAGCACAGACATGTAACAAGGGTACAGGTATCGGGGTAAATACACCAGTTCCAAATGGGAGAAACTGGCCAAAATGTGTGGGCCTCCCAAACTTTCATAGTCTGCTTCCTTTTGAACACTTTGCCACTTAGAAATTTCTTCCAGCAGATACCCGAAGTCATCTCTTTCAAGTTCAAAGTTCCACAGCTCTCTGGGACAGAGGCAAAGTGCCACCAGTCTCTGCATAGCAAGAGTGACTTTTACTCCAGTTCCCAACAAGTTCCTCATCTCCATCTGAGACTACCTAAGCCTGGAACTTATTGTGTGAATCATTATTAGCATTTTGATCAAAGCCATTCCACAAGTCTCTAGGAAGTTCCAAACTTTTCTATTTTTTTCTGAGCCCTCCAAACCATTCCAGCCTCTGTCTGTTACCCAGTTCCAAAGTGACTTCCACATTTTCAGGTATCTTTACAGCAGCCCCGGGCCCCTTTGCTGTAACAATTTGCTGTATTGGTCTGTTCTCATGCTGCTAATAAAGGCATCCCTGAGACTGGGTAATTTATGAACAAAGAGAATGAAGAGGTTTAACTGACTCACAGTTCCACATGGCTGGGAAAGCCTCACAATCATGACAGAAGAACAAAGGATGTCTTACATGGTGGCAGGCAAGAGACAGCATTTATGGGGAAACTCCCCTTTATAAAACAATCAGGTCTTGTGAGACCTATTCACTATCACAAGAACAGCACAGGAAAGACCCACCCCCATGATTTAATTATCTCCCACTGGGTTCCTCTGATGACGCATGGGTATTATCACAATTCGAGGTGAGATTTGCGTGGGGACACAGAGCCAAACCTCATCAGTGGCCTACAAATTAAGAATGGCTTTTACATTTTTAAGTGGTTGAACAATAACAAAAGAACAGTAAGATTTTGTGACAAATGGAAACTATACAAAATTTAAATTTTGATGTCTATATATAAAGTTTTATTGGAACACAGCCATGCCTATTTTGTGTAACAATGGCAGAGCTGAATAGTTACAGTAGAGATCACATGGTCCACAAAGCCTAAAATAATACATGGCTCTTTGCAAAATGTTTTCCCCCCCACCAGTCTAAAATACTAATATTATAGAAGGCACTGGATAGCTGATCTTGCTAATTAGAACACCCAGGGTGCAGAGCAGTACAGCTCCAGTACTTCTTGCATCTTTTCCAGGTTTGTATTTCCCTCATGACAATTTCCACTTTCTTTAAACACATTAGCCTAATTAATTGGGCTACAGTAACATTTTTCTTTCCTGTTCAATTAAGATTATATAGTATCTGTTCACTGTATTTTTACAATCTTTTCCCTCAGGACTGGGGCAGCAGACACAGTCTTCCTCCCATATTTTTCAGACCTTTTGTTGGGCTCCAGATGATTTTCAATGGCCAGTATCTACCTCTGATTGCCTGGAGACTTTTTGCCAGAAATACAATAGGTCTTTCCATCTAAACTAAGCAGGTGAAAAGTGCAGGGTAATTAACGCCCCAAGGAATAACCCTTAATCAATAAGTCTAGAGAATTGGTATATGAGTATCGGAGCTGCCCTATCCCTGTGGCATGTACTTTGCATCATTTTCCAGAAAATCCTTATGGCATTAAGTTCTAGTCTCCCACTATGGTAGCTTGCTTGATATTACTCTTTATTAGTTGCCTTCTCTTCCCTATTTGACTTCTCCAATTTATATCAATATTTTCTGCAATTCCCAAATAAACTGTTTGTCCTAGAATTTTTGTCTCAATCTCTGTCTCTAGGAGAACCCAAACTAAAACACTGAAACACACTTCCTTTAGATCTTCAGGTTTTATCACCCAGGGTGAAGATGTGCTTGAAATAATATATAGAATCCCCAGAAATTTCACCTTTTCAACAAGGGTCAAAAGAAAACACACTAGAAATAAGTGTGCTCTGAACCTAAGAGAGATCAAGACTATACCTTTGTGGCTGAGTACAGTGGCTCACACTTATAACTCCAGTACTTTGGGAGGCCAAGGCAGGAGGATCCCTTGAGGCCAGGAGTTCAAGACAAGCCTGGGAAACATCATGAGACTCTGTCTCTACTACAAAATAATAAAATAAAAAGAAGTTTTTTTAAAGAATAAACATTTGCACTGGGATTAAAACCAAGCTTTCCCTAAATCTCTACTAATGTCATTGGGGGAAGATAGTTTACTAATACCTGAAGTCTTTACTCATACTGCCTCAGTTTTAGACCCAAATGCTTAATAGGCATCACCTGATTGTAGATCACACTTCAATATAAAGATATATATATATATGATGTGTGTGTGTGTATATATATATAAAATATATATTTTATTATACATAATGAATACATAAAATGCCGCTTCCTCTGATACTTCTTATTCTCCTCAAGGCCTCATCCTCCAACATATTTTCCAAATATAGAAATGCCCTCTCTGGCATGCCCACATCCAGCTGGGGTTACAGGTAACTCTGTATTGCTGTGGCTCCTGACATTAGCATCTATTTCTCAACTGACCTTCTGCTACTGGTCTTTCCATATGTCATTTGGTTTTCCACACTGCTGCCAAAATTATCTTTCAGAAAATACAATAAATCAAATTCTGTCACTTTGCTTTGAAACCTTTTTTGACTTGATTTTGCCTACAGAATAAATTTCAGTCTTCTTGGTATGTCCCCCAAGGCTCTTAACAACTGGTTCAGCCATTCTTATAGTTAGAAATTTCTTATACATACAGTAATTATTTTTCAGATTGATATAGGTGATGTGGTGATGAAAAAAATAAACTTATTTCAAGTTTTACTGAATTTATACAGATTTTGTGTATTTTCCAAGCAATGGAATAAATACAAAAAGAATAGTTATTATCATGTATACTTGTAATTTTTGATGTTAAAAAGATATTCTTGAGCAAAGTCACTGTAGCCAGACTGCCTCTAGATTCCCCCTCTCTGGGCAGAGCATCTCTGAAAAAATGGCAGCAGCCCCAGTCAGGGGCTTATAGATATAACTGCCATCTCCCTGGGACAGAGCTGAGGCCTGGCAGGGGATGGGGGTGGGGTAGGGGAGGGATAGCATTAGGAGAAATACCTAGTGTAGATGATGGGTTGATGGGTGCAGCAAAACACTACAGTACATGTATACCTATGTAACAAACCTGCACATTCTGTACATGTATCCCAGAACTTAAAGTATAATAAAAAAAAGGGATTCTTATATTTTAAAAATTGAGAGCCAACTATATTTATATAGTATGATACTGGAGCAGTCTTCCTGCTCTTTAGATCAGCTAGGTCCAAGTTCTTGTCTCACTACTAGGAAGAATTAGGTATGCAGAAACCCGATAGTGAGTGGAGTAGAATTTATTAAGAAAAAGAAAAGGTTCTGAGTGGAGAGGGGATACAGGGATAGGGGTAGTTCCCCTACCTGAAGGCAGGAAGGTGCCCTGTGTGGCTGAGTCTGAAGCCTTTTATGGACTCAGAATGGGGAGTGCATGCTGATTGGTTTATGAGTATCCAAAAAAGGTTAAAGCAAAGACACCACTCAAAGGTGGGCACAACAGTATGGAAAACCAATTAGGAAAGGCTAGGTATATGTAAAATAGTTGAATGTTGGGGATCAATCAGAGGAAACTATGCCAAACAGGAAGACAAATTCTCAATCTGGTCTGGGGATTTAACTTGTAGCTTGGTTTTCAGGCTTTAAACTGTCTTCAGCCTGGTGGTGGTTTTTCACTGGGGACCTGCCCCTATATGCCTAGGCATTTGGCTGCCTCTTGTCACTATCGATACCATTCTTTTTTTATTATTGTAGAAATGTAACATGAGGTCTACTCTCTTGACAAATTTTAAAGTGTACAATACAGTATTGTTATCTATAAAGACAATGTTGTACAGCAGATCTCTAGAATTTATTCATCAGGTATAACTTTAATTTCATGCCTCCTGACTAGTGGCTACTCATTCCCCCCACCCCCAGCCAGTCCCTGGAAACTACCATTATCTTCTTCACTTCTATGAGTTGGACTATTATAGATACTTTATATAAGTGGAATTATGCATATTTGTTCTTCTGTGACTGGTTTAGATCGCTTAGCATAATGTCCTTACAAAGATTCATATTTTTAAAGGCCTCTTCCAACTTTCAGAACTTAGTCATGCTAAGTAAAATTTTTAGGCATGGCCATTCTAAGGATATAGACTTTAATAACAATAGTAATATTTTGGCTAAAAAATGATTTTGGTTTTGTGAGCATGTGTGTATATAGTGTGCATGAGGTGGGTGGCAAAAAGGAGATGAGCCCAGGGCTTGCATAAATAGGGTAAGATGTTACATTTTTTCTCAATAATTCACTTCAAAAAACTCCAGCTTCTTTAATAGGCTTCAGTAAGGAAATGGAGTAAAATGTCCTCAATTGTAGTAAAACATATTTACAATACAATTTAGGTTTTCCATACATTTTATAATAAAAAGGGAGGATGGAAAGAGTTTTCTACCCTCATGAAGCCACCAGTTCTTCAGGTAGCATCACCAGAAAGCCATCTTGCACTGGACAGCCCCTCATCATAGAATCAAAATGTGGTGATTGAAGAGGGTAGACTGGACTCATACAGATTTGGATTCAAACCCTAGGAGCATTCTTGGTAACTGTGTGACATTGAGTAAATCGCTTCTCTGAGACTCAGTTTTTTTCATCAATAACCTAAATAACAGATACATTTTGCAATATTCTGATGACTTTAAGTGAAATTAAGTTGCTCTTGTAGGTAATAACATATTCTTTTTCTGTATGTATTACTACTACTAAAAATACCATGCTCCCAAATACTTCATATATAGTTAAGGCTTCAAACTCTGTATCTGGAAGGATCCTTTGAGCTTATTTAGACCACCTTACTTAGTTTACAGCCATAAAAACAAAAGAGGTCTTGTCATTATATCATGAAGTGGTACTGGTACTCTTTGGAATAACTACAACAGCAAATAAAACAAGATTGATGAGGAGTCAGGAAAATCATTAAGTTCAGCAAACGTTAAAAAAAAAACAACAAACACACGAATGTGCATCAGAAAAGGGATTTTCTACAAAACTAATTGGCAGTCAGAACCAGAAATGAAGAAAGAAGATGGCTGGTTGATCCAAGGTTGGAGGTTCCACATGTCGGAAAAGATGAAAGGAAAGAAAAATAAAACTTTGGGGAGGAGAGTTATTGACGTTATGAGTCAGAAGGTTTAAACTGGAAAAGCATGGGAAATAAAACCACAAGTAGGTTAATAGGCAGAGAATATGGAGGATGAGACAAAATACAAGTCTAAATAGGTTGGACAAATTGGGCTGGATAAGGCAGTGGAAGGTCAGAGATGAAATAAAGATTTGGAGGAAGACAGTATTTATTATTTTAAGGGCATTAAATTAGATAACAGTGAGTTGCAATGAACTAAAAACTTTTATTAATCTTAAATATTAAGAATCAGTGATGATAATTATTTAGGCCTGCCATTCTCTGGGAAATTATGGGTTAAGATGTTCACAGATGCCAGCAAAGTATCAGCAGCATCCTAATGAATGACCCCAGGATACACAGATATGCAGTGAATCCTGAGGTTTGTTAGAAATGACCAATTCATCTCTTACTTCTCCACCCTAGTGATTCTAATAACAAATTCCACATGAAGGATAAGAGGAGCATCACCTAGTAGTCTTACAGCAGCTGAAGACCCTATTTATCTCTTTCTCAATCCTAGCCAACCCTGGCACAGCCCAGCCTTCCACATGAAAACCAAGGTCCCTGATATTATTGTAGAGGTTACAATCACCAAGGCTAGTTTAGCTACCATAGATCCTTCTGACCATGTACCTACTTGCTCTTGGAAGACAATTCTCCATAGGTTTCTCATGTTTCTGTATGTCTCGCAAGCAGAGGCATTAACTGCCTTTGTACCAAACTACCTCTTCAAGAATAGGTTGTATTGGGAGCAAAGAGAAGTTTTGCTTGCTGCTCATTGTAAAAGATTCAGATTCTCTTAGCCCAGTGTTCCTCTTTATAATCCAGTCTGCTCACTGCATGAGCAAGTACCACCTAGTACTCTTCCTATTGCCCTGTGGGAATTAGGGTTCTGGGCCATCGCAAGAAAATGTTGAATCTCTAGCTACTACTATTAACATAATTAAATCCTTTGACTGTGACCCAGGGGTCTCACATTTTCTGACAGCATCCATAAAATTGTCAGTCTAACTTGCTGGTTTGTGACTGGGGGAAAATCTCACTCCCTTTACAGTTCTTGGTATTTGCCAAGTATTATTAGCAATAAATACTGCCTGCAGGTCCTTGAAGCACAAAGTTTAGGTAACAGGCTTCACTAATGGCTTCACACAGACCACTAGCACTAAGCCAGACCTCAAAACAGCTATAATAACCACTTATTTAGTGCATAGACACCCTGAGCTTCTCATTAAAATTTCTGTTAGATTCCTTCTAGCATCTCTGTGTGCTAATGTCTCAGCTTTGGAAGGCTTTGCTGTTAATTTCTCTACCTGTGACCTTCTTCAGAGAAGAGACCTTGGGCACTGGAGCCTCCTCACCTAGACAGAGTACAGGAAGGGGCTGGGAGTTTTTCTTTCTCCCAATGACTGACTAAAGTAGAATAGAAGAGCTCTGTTCTTTTTTTTCAAGTCAGGACAAACTTGGTATAATTTATGCTCCAGAACATCCTGTGAGATCAGGCTAACGCTGGGACTTCCTTTGAAGTGATGTCCTTCCCTGGCCTCTTTCCCTTCCCTTTCCTGCTTCTTCTGCTCCTTCATTGGTCTCTCTTTGGAACACGTCCTTAATAAATAACTTGGCCTGTGTCTGTTTCTAGGAGAACCTAACCTAAGATAGCCAGTGATTCTCAACCCTGGCTGTTTATTAGAATCTCTGAAAAAGAGTTTTAAAAAATTATGATAGTGCCCTACCTTTGACCAATTAAATTAGAATATCAAGCAGTGAGATACATATGTTTAAAAGCTTCCCCAGTGATTCTAATTTTCAGCATAGATTTAGGCCATTCGGGGGCCACCTTCTTCAGGTAACGGAATTTCACCACTTGCTATGTTCCCAGCATTCCAGTAGGTGCAGCAGAAATCCTCTCTAGGAAATTGCTCAGCCCAGAAAATCCTCCAGTCTGAAAATTTAGCAGCAACATGACCTAGCTCAGGCAGCAGTATGCTTTTTCTTGGGAGTCATGGCAGAGATCTTGGCCATCTGGGGCAGTCCTATAGATAAGAAAGGCCTAGAGGGCTTCTCTAGGGAAAGTTGACTATAGATGGCAAGTAAGGGCAGGGTACTAGTTCTCTTCACTACTCTGAACAGATCAGGGAAGCTGCCCACGTATGCCTCCAAATCCAGTTTACAGGATTATTCGGTGGCACTACATCCATAATAATTCTATTCTCAACAGCACCCTCCTAACCCCTACTTCCAGTTAGTTTAAGAGTTTTGTGATTATTACATTTTATATGTCAACTTGGCTAAGCTATGGTGCCAAGTTGTTTGGCCAAACACTAGTCTAAATATTTCTGTAAAGATACTTTGTAGATGAGACTAACATTAACACTGAATCTCCTATTTAATATAGTATTGGAAGTCTCAGAGCAATCAGGCAAGAAAAAGAAATAAAAGATACTTGAATAGGAAAAGAAAAGTCAAACTATCTCTCTTTGAGGATGATATGATTTGACACCTAGAAAACCCTAAAGATGCCACCAAAAGGTTCCCAGAATCAATAAACAACTTCATTAAAGTTTCAGGATACAAAATCAATGTATATAAACCAGTAGCATTTCTAGACACCAATAGCATTCAAGCCAAGAGCCAAATCAAGAATGTAATCACATTTACAATAGCCACACAAAAATAAAATACCTAGGAATACATCTAACCAAGGAAGTGAAAGAGCTCTATAAGGATTACTACAAAATACTGCTGAAAGAAATCACAGACGACGAAAACAAATGGAAAAACGTTCCGTGCTCATGGCTTGGAAGAATTAATATTATTAAAATGAACATACTGCCCAAAACAATCTATAGACTTAATGCCATTCCTATCAAACTATCAATGTCATTTTTCACCTAATTCAAAAAAACTATTCTAAAATCCATATGGAACCCAAACAGGGCCAAAATAACCAAAGCAATCCTATGCAAAAAGAACAAAAGCAAAGGCATTATATTACGTGACCTCAAACTACACTATAAAGTACAGTAATCAAAACAGCATGATATTGGTACAAAGACCAATAGAAGAGAATAGAGAATCCAGAAGTAGAGCGGAACACCTACAACCATCTGATCTTTGAAAGATCAATAAAAATAAGCAAGGGGGAAGAGATTCCCAATTCACTAAATGGTGCTGGGATAGCTGGCTGACCATATGCCGAAGAATTAAACTGTACTCCCATCTTTCACCATATATAATATTAACTCTAGGACTGAAGAGTTTGAAGATCATGGTGGACAGGAAGCAGACTAGATTGCAGCTCTTACTCAGACAGACAGAGCAGCGTGTGGAGTCTCACACTGAACTTTTGCTTTGGAACTACTACAGGAGTAAATCATGAAAGCTGAGAGAACTCACAGACCTCTGAAGGAAGCAGATTACTCCTGCAGGACCCAGGAAACACCCCAAACACTACTAGTACTTAAATGGTGGAAGTGGGAAAGAAGAATTGTCCACCCCAAACACACACCTGCACTGGGGAAACTAAAGATCTGGATCATGGGAGAAGCTTCTGACCTTACCTAGAGCTGAGTCAGTTTAGAGAGCCTAGTGAAATACAGAGGTAGAGAAGGCAGTGGGAAAAGATTTGTGGGCTCTCTAGGTCCCCTAAGAAGTCATTTCTGCCTTGCCTCACAGGGATTCTCGGGAAGGACTGCCAGAGGTACTTGGAGAAAACCACAGGGAGAAGGAAACCTTCTGAACATTTTTTTTTTTTTTTGAGATGGAGTCTTGTACTATTGCCCAGGCTGGAGTGCAATGGCCAGATCTCGGCTCACTGCAACCTCTGTCTCCCAGGTTCAAGCAATTCTACCACCTCAGCCTCCTGAGTAGCTGGGATTACAGGTGTCTACCACCACGCCCAACTAATTTTTTGTACTTTTGGTAGAGACAGTTTCAGTATGTTAGCCAGGCTGGTCTCGAACTCCTGACCTCGTGATCCGCCCACCTTGGCCTCCCAAAGTGCTGGGATTACAGGCATGAGTCCCCACGCTGGGCAGTCCTCAGATGAACTTTTAAACAATTCCTACTGAGTGAAAAGTCTCCTGGCCAGAATGTGGGGCTGTGAATCCAGTGTGCAAACTCCACAGGTAGGGAAGCATGAAAGCCCTACTTGCTTTTGCAGCTGGGAGTCTGGTAGCCTGGGGCAAGTTCTCAGCCACGTTCACCCACTGCCTGGAAACAGAATCATGCCGTTGGTAGTTGGTGGGGCACAATATGAGTGACACTGGCCTTTTAGTTTGCATGGGAGCTGGGTGAGGTCTGTGACTGCCGGCTTTCCCTGACAACCTGCATGACACAGCAGAGGCATCCATAATCCTCCTAGGAACATAACTCCATTGACCTGAGAACCATACCCCCATGCCCCACAGCAGCCGCAGCAAGACCCGCCCAAGGAGAGTCTGAGCTCAGAAACCACTGTCCCTGCTCCCACTTGATGGTCCTTCCCTACTCACCCTGGAGGCTGAGGACAAAGGGCATATACTCTTGGGAGTTCTAGGTCCCACTCACTGCCTAATCTAATCCTCCCCATAGTACCACAGTTGATGTTCTTTTGAAAGTGCTGCCTCCTGGCAGGAGGCCAACAACCATAAAAATAGTGCATTAAACAGTCAAAACTAAGGACCCTCATAGAATGCATTTCACCTCCCTATCACCTCCACAAGAGCAGGTGCCAGCATTCATCACTGAGAGACCCACAGACAGTTCACATCACAGGACTCTGTGCAGACAACCCCCAGTACCAGCCCAGAGCATGGTACACCTGCTGGGTAGGTAGATCCAAAGGGGCAAGTTCTACATCACAGAAACACCTGTGGGACAAAAGAATCTGTACCACAGCCTTGAGCCCTAGACCTTCCCTCTGACAGAGTATACCCAATGAGAAGGAACAAGAAAACCAGCTCTGGTAATATGACAAAACAAGGTTATTTAACAGTCCCCCAAAATCACACTAGCTCACCAGCAATCAATTCAAACCAAAAAGAAATCCCTAATTTACCTGAAAAAGAATTCAGAAGGTCAGTTATTAAGCTAATCAAGGAGGCACCAGAGAAAGACGAAGCCCAATTTAAGGAAATGTTTTAAAATCATACAAGAAATGAGGGGAGAAAACTTCAGTGAAATAGATAGCATAAATAAAAAACAATCAAAATGGTCAGGAAACAATGGATGCACTTATAGAAATGCGAAATGCCCCAGGAAGTCTCAGTGAAAGAATCAAACAAGCAGAAGAAAGAGCTTCAGAGCTCTAAGATAAGATTTTCGAATTAACCCAACCCAAAAAAGGCAAAGAAAAATGATTTAGAAAATATGAACAAAGCCTTCAGAAAGTTTGGGATTATGTTAAACAACCAAACCTAAGAATAACTGGCATTCCTGAGGTAGGAGAGATATCTAAATATTTGGAAAACATGCTTGGGGGAATAATCGAGAAAATCTTCCCCAGCCTTGCTGGAGACCTAGACATCCAAATTCAAGAAGATCAAAGAACACCTGGAAAATTTATTGCAAAAGATAATCACCTAGCAACATTATCATCAGGTTATCTAAAGTTAAGATGTATGAAAGCATATTAAGAGGTATGAGGCAAAAGCACTAGGTAACATAGAAAGAAAAACCCCACTTAAAAGATACACAACTGCAGAATGAATAAGAACTCACCAACCAACTATCTGCTGCCTTCAGGAGACTCCCCTAATACATAAGACTCACATAAACTTAAGGTAAAGGGGTGGAAAAGACATTCCATGCAAATGGATACCAAAAGTGAGCAGGAGTAGACAAAACAAACTTTAAAGCAACAGCAGGCTGGATGCAGTGGCTCATGCCTGTAATCCCAGCACTTTGGGAGGCCGAGGTGGGTAGATCACCTGAGGTCAGAAGTTTTAGACCAGTCTGGCCAACACGGTGAAACCCTATCTCCACTAAAAATACAAAAATTAGCTGGGTGTGGTGGTGGGTGCCTGTAATCCCAGCTACACAGGAGGCTAAGACACAAGAATCGCTTGAGCCTGGGAGATGGAGTTTGCAGTGAGCTGAGATTGTGTCACTGCACTCCAGCTCAGGTGACAGAGCAAGACTCCATCTCAAAAAACAAATAAAGCAACAGCATTTTAAGAAGACAAAGAGGGACATTATATGATAAAAAGCATTGTCCAAGAGGAAAATATCACAATCCTAAACATATATGCACTTACACTGGAGCTCCCAAATTTATAAAATAATTACTAATATACCTAAGAAATGAGATAGCAACACAATAATAGTGCAGGACTTCAATACTCCATTGACAGCACTAGACAGGTCATCAACAAAGAAGCAATGAATTTAAACTATACCCTAGAACAAATGAACTTAACAGATATTTACAGAACATTCTACCCAACAACAGCAGAATATACATTCCATTCAATTAGCACATGAAACTTTCTCCAAGACAGACCATATGATATGCCACAAAACAAGTCTTCATAAACTTAAGAAAATTGAAATTATATCAAGCACTCTCTCAGACCACAGTGGAATAAAACGGGAAACTAACTCCAAAATGAACCTTCAATACCATGCAAATACACAGAAATTAAACAACCTGCTCCTGAAAGATCACTTGGTCAAAATGAAATCAAGATGGAAATTTAAAAATTCTCTTAACTGAATGATAACAGTGACACAGCCTATCAAAACCTCTGGCATACATCAAAGAGAAATGTTTATAGCTCTAAATACCTACATCAAAAAGTCTGAAAGGGCACAGACAACCTAAGGTCACACCTCAAGGAGCTAGAGAAACAAGAAAAAACCAGACCCAAACCCAGCAGAAGAAAGGAAATAACCAAGATCCGAGCAGAGCTAAATGAAATCGAAACAAACAAAGCAATACAAAAGACAAATGGAAAAAAATCCTGGTTCTTTTAAAAGATAAAATTGATAGACCATTAGCAAGGTTAACGAAGAAGAGAGAAAATCCAAATAAACTCAATTAGAAATGAAACGGGAGATATTACAACTGACACCAAAGAAATACAAAAGATCATTCAAGGCTACTATGAACACCTTTATGAACATAAACTAGAAAACCTAGGGAAGATGGATAAATTCCTGGAAATATACCACCTTCCTAGCCTAAATCAGGAAGAATTAGATACACTGAACAGACCAATAACAAGCAGTGAGGTTGAAATGATAATTCAAAAATTACCGCCCAGAGGAGCATGGAGTCCTAGGGAGGAGGGCGTCCGCGGGAGGCCAGTGTTGAGTTCCGGGCAGGGCCTGGGGATTGGGGGCGCACCAGGGCCGAGGCCGGAGCTGACCAGCCGGTCGCTGCCGCTAGCTCTCAGCAGCTCGGGCAGGCCTGGGCCAGGGGCCACGGGGAGAAGAGACGCAGCACCGCGGGTGGCACGCTAGGCCTGCTCCCTCCCGCACTCAACAGGCGCGATGCTCTTCTAGCTACGGAAGCTGGTGCAGTGGCTGGGCTTTGCCACCTTCGAGATCTTCGTGCACCTGCTGGCACTGCGTGTGGATGGCCTGGTGCCAGGCCTCTCCTGATGGAACACGTTCGTGCCTTTCTTCGCCGCTGACGGGCTCAGCACCTACTTCACCACCATCGTGTCCCTGCGCCTCTTCTAGGACAGAGAGAAGCGGCAGGCGGTGCTCCGCCTTTTCTGAGTCCTCAGGGTCTTGAGTCTCAAGCTCGTCTTCTAGATACTGTTACGCCAGAAGCTGGCGGAGTAAACGTAGGAGCTCTGGTTCAGTTTCATCACGTTCCAGGTCTTCATTCTCCTGCCGCTGCTCGTGACCCGGGACTGTCAAGTCAACAGTCCTCTCCGAGGTGCCAGAGAGGGAGCGCTGGACAGCTAGAATGCTGACCTCAAGCCGAGGCCCCACTTGCACCGCACAGGAGGAGAGGTTCTCTGGTCTGAAGGCGACGCCTGCTTGCACCGAGCTGAGTGCTTGGTTTCTCCATTCCAATTCTGTCTGAAATGGTTTCTTCAGCAGGGCCTAAAAGAGCAGGCTTCATCCTTAAAATCTATTTCCTTTTATTTCATGCCTTGAGTAGGTAATGCTGAATCGAGGTGCTGAGGAGGGCCCCATGCCAGACAGTCCTGAACTCCTCTGACACTTGGAAACTGAAATGAAATGGAAACCGACAGTGAAATGTCCAGGTGAACTCTGAGCATTTCCTGTGGGTCCTGGGAGAAAACTGCTGCACAAAGGCTGCAAAGCCGGACTTAGGGATGTCCTCCAACCAGCAGCACTGACATAAGAGCTCCCTGCACGTCCATCCAGACCAGACTTCGGTAGATGTCTTTGTCAGATCTGTCAAATGTAAGCAAGCTTGTATCTTCCCCTGTGCCACGAGAGAGATTGGCTCTTTATTCCAGTCTAGGCAGAGACAGAAGAATGTTGAATAAGAGCACGATTAGGGTCCTGTCTGGTTATCTGTTGCCCAAGAAAAGAACTCTGCCGTTCAGGCACTGTTTGGCTTTCTATCCCAGCAAAGACTGCAATTTCAGGGATTTTTCACCACCTTGTGGCTGGCACTTTAAGCACACCTGAGACAGATTTAAGCCACCTTAAAAGACTGAAGAGAGGAACAGGTATCAGATACTCATAGGCTTTAAGACCTACAAATGGGAAGCTTGTGAGTGGCCCAGCTTTATTGGCCTATGAACTTTGGTTTGATGCCAGTCAGATGCCAAAGAGAACCTTTGCTGAGATGCAAATAAAGAGAATATTTTCCTGAAAAAAAAAATACCAACAAAAAAAGTCCAGGACCAGATGGATTCACAGCTGAATTCTATCAGACATTCAAAGAATAATTGGTACTAATCTTATAGAAACTATTACACACAAGATAAAGAAAGAGGGAATCCTCCCTAAATGATTCCTTGAAGCCAATATCACCCTAATACCAAAACCAGGAAAGGACATAACCAAAAAAGAAAACTACAGACAAATATCCCTGATGAACATAGATGCAAAAATCCTTAACAAAATACTAGCTAACTGAATCCAACAGCACATATTTTTTTTTAAAATCCACTATGATCAAGTGGGTTTCATACCAGGAATGCAAAGATGGTTTAACATACACAAGTCAACAAATATGATACACCACATAAACAGAATTAAAAATAAAAATCACATGATCATCTCAATAGATGCAGAAAAAGTGTTTGACAAATTACAGCATCTCTTTATGATTAAAACTCTCAGCAAAACCAGCATACAAGAGACATACCTTCATGTAATAAAAGTCATTTATGACAGAACCACAGCCAACATAATATTGAATAGGGAAAAGTTTAAAGCATTCCCTCTTATAACTGGAACAAGACAAGGATGTCCACTCTCATCACTTCTCTACAATGTAGTACTGGAAGGCCTACCCAGAGCAATCAGACAAGAGAAAGAAATAAAGAGCATCTACATTAGTAAGAGAAAGTTAAACTGTCGCTGTTTGCTGATGATATGATTGTATACCCAGAAAACCCTAAAAACTCCACTAAAAAGCTCCTAGAACTGATAAATGAATTCAGCAAAGTTTTTGGATACAAAATTAATGTATACAAATCAGTAGCTCTTCTATACACCAACAGTGATCATGATGAATATCAAATCAAGAACTCAACTCATTTTACAATAACTGCGAAAATAAATAAATAAAATACCTAGGAATTTACCCAACCAAGGAGGTTAAACACCTCTCCAAGGAAAACTACAAAACACTGCTGAAAGAAATCATAGATGACAAGAGCAAACAGAAACGCATCCCATGCTCATGGATGGGTGGAATCAATATTATGTAAATGACCATACTGCTAAAAGCAATCTATAAATTCAGTGCAATCCCCTTCAAAATATTATCATCATCCTTCATAGAACTAGAAAATATAATCCTAAAATTCATGTAGTACCACAAAAGAGCCCTCATAGCCAAAGCAAGACTAAGTGAAAAGAACAAATTTGGAGGCATAGAGGCATCACATTACCTGATTTCAAACTATACTATAAGGCCATAGTCACCAAAACAGTATGGTACTGGTATAAAAATCAGCACATAGACCAATGGAACAGAATAGAGAGCCCAGAATTAAACCCAAATACTTATAGCTAATTGATCTTTGACAAAACAAACAAATACGTGAAGTGGGGAAAGGACACCCTATTCAACAAATGGTGCTGGGATAATTGGCAAGCCACATGTAGGAGAATAAAACTGGTTCCTCATCTCTCACCTTATATGAAAATCAACCGAAGATAGATCAATGACTTAAATCTAAGACCTGAAACTACAAAAATTCTGGAAGATAACATTGGAAAACCCCTTCTAGACATTGGCTTAGGCAAGGACTTCATGACCAAGAATCCAAAAGCAAATGTAATAAAAACAAAGATAAATAGCTGGGACTTAATTAAGGAGCTTCTGCACAGCAAAAGGAACAATTATCAGAGGAAATAGACAACACACAGAGTGGGAAAAAAATCTTCACAATCTTTACATCTGACAAAGGACTAATATCCAGAATCTACATTGAACTCAAACAAATTAGCAAGAAAAAAACAAACAATCCCAACAAAAAGTGGGCTAAGGACTTGAATAGACAATTCTCAAAAGAAGTTATACAAATGGCCAAGAAACATATGAAAACATGCTCAACATCACTAATGATCAGGGAAATGCAAATCAAAACCACAAGGTGATATCGCCCTACTCCTGCAAGAATGGCCATAATAAAATAAAACTAAACAGGTGTTGGTGGCATGGATGTGGTGAACAAAGAATGTTTCTACACTGCTGGTGGGAATGTAAACTAGTACAACCACTATGGAAAACAGTGTGGAGATTCCTTAAAGAATTAAAAGTAGAACTACCATTTGATCCAGCAATCCCACTACTGGCTCTCTACCCAGAGGAAAATAAGTCATTATACAAAAATGATACCTGAACATACATGTTTATAACAGCACAATTCACAATTGCAAAAATGTGGATCCAACCCAATGCCAGTCAATCAATGAGTGGATAAAGAAACTGTGGTGTGTGTATACATATATATGTGTGTGTGTGTGTGTGTGTGTGTGTGTGTGTGTGTGTGTGTATACATATATATAAATGTTTGTATATATATGTGTGTGTGTATATATATATGATGGAATACAACTCAGCCATAAAAAAGAAAGAATTAATGGCATTTGCAGTGACCTGGATGAGATTAGAGACTATTATTCTAAGCAAAGTAACTCAGGAATGGAAACAAACATTGTATGTTCTTACTCATATGTGCGAGCTAAGCTATAAGGATGCAAAGGGATAAGAATGACACAAGGGACTTTGGGGACTCAGAGGAAAAGGGTGGGAAGGGGGTGAGGGATAAAAGACTACAAATTGAGTACAGTGTATACTACTTGGGTGATGAGTGTACCAAAATCTCACAAATCACCACCAAAGAGCTTACTCATGTAAACAAACACCACCTGTTCCCCAATAACCTATGGAAATAAAATATTTTTAAATGAAAATAAAAACCAATAAAATATAAGATGCTGTTTTTAAAAAATTAACTCAAGATGAATTAAATGTTTAAATATAAGACCTCAAACTATAAGAATCCTAAAAGAAAATGTAAGAAACATCATCCTGAACATCATCTTTAAGAAAGAATTTATGACTATGCCCTCAAAAGCAGTTACAAAAACAAAAATTGACAATTGGGACCAAATTAAACTTCTGCACAGCAAAATCAACTGTCAACCTACAAAACAGGAGAAAATATTTGCAGACTATGCATCTGACAAAGGTCTAATGTCCAGAAACTGTAAGAATCTTAATTCAACAAGCAAAATCAAATAACCTCATTGAAAAAACAGCTAAAAGACATAAAGAGGCACTTCTCAAAAGAAGGCATACAAGTAGCCAACAAACATATGAAAAAATGCTCTATACCACATCACTAATCAGAGAAATGCAAATCAAAACCACAATGAGATACCATCTCACACCAGTCAGAATTGCTACTATTAAAAAGAAAAAACAACCGATGCTGGCAAGGCTACAAAGAAAAGAGAATGTTTATACGTTGTTGATAAGGATGTAAATTAGTTCACCCACTGTGGAAAGCAGTTTGGAGAGTTCTTTAAAACAGAACTGCCATTCAACCCAGCAAACCCATTACTGGGTATATTTAGAAAGGAGTATAAATCATTCGACCAAAAAGACACTATGCAGACATATGTTCATCACAGCAGTATTCACAATAGCAAAGACATGGAATCAACTTAGATGCCCATCAATGGTGGGTTAGATATAAAAAAAAAAGTGATACATGTACACCAAGGCATATTATACATCCATTAAAAAAAAAAGAATGAAATCATGTCCTTTACAGCTACTTCAATGCAGCTGGAGGCTATTATCTTAAGTGAATTAACTCAGGAACAGAAAACCAAACACTATATTCCAACTTATAAATGGAAGCTTAATGTTGGGTACTCAGGGACATAAAGATGGGGACAATAGACACTGGAGATTATAAGAGGGGTGGGGGATAAGGATTGAAAAACTATCTGTTGGGTACTATGCTCACCACCTGGGTGAGGAGATCATTCATATTCAAATCTCAGTGTCATGGAATGTAACAAACCTGCACAGGCACCCCCTGAATCTAAAACAAAAGTTGGGGTGGGAGAGAAAAACATCTTACAAAAAAATTTATGATCTGTTGGCTTTAAGTAGAGGAGATTACTTTTAACAATATGGGTGAGCCTCATCCAATCATTTGAAGGCCTTAAGTGCAAAAACACGTTTCCTGGAGAAGAGTTTTTGAAAACATGACTATTACCTTTATTTTAGCCAATTCCTCTGCCTCATTCAGCCTAACTGAATTCAACCTAACCAGCCCCCTACCTTTCTACTTCCAGCTGCCCTGTCTATCCCCATGATGATCTGTCTGCCCAATGCCCAGCTGTAGCCAGGGGCTCTTTTCCAACACCCTCTTTAGGGAAGTAGCTGACTGTATGGCCCAGCCACCTGTCCAGCCCCTGTGGAGTAGGCCTAGAGCCTGTCATCATCTTCCTCCACACTAAATATCCTCTACCATTCTCAGAACCTCATTTCTCCCAGATCCATGGACACAATCCAGTGCTTAGCAAACTTCCTGGCATGTGAAGAGGCTGAAGAAAAATCTGATAAAGGAAAGCTGGTTTTCAGGAAGCTGAAGAGCTCCAAGAGGACTTTTGAGAAATCTTGTGGTGGAACAAGAAAACTTGGAAAATCTACCTATCCCCTCCCACAACTGTAGACTACTGGCATCTCAGTGGAACACCAAAGTCAACCAACTACCCTCACCCAAGTGTACTCATTGGAGCACAGGTTAAGGCTCACCTCCAGGCAAACCATCTCCGCCAAAAAGAGAGGGGTCTTAAATGTGAGCAGGCAAACAGCCAAATATAACCATACTTTGTCTTGGCAGTCATCCTGTACACCCCAATGTTCCATCTTCCTTGGTGCCAGCCATCTCTTCAGTCCACATACTCAAGCATCCTAGCTTTTACCTCATGTTCAGCCAGCTCTCCCCACACAATTCATGCTCTCCCAAGCTCTCATGTTGACAATCTGGAATCAGAGATATCTGCTTTGAATCCTCACTTTATCATCTACAACCTGTGTGGCATTAAGCCATGGTTCCTTCACCTGTCAAGTAGAAGCCATAAAGCAGTCATTCAGAACTGTTGTGGGGTTTAGAGGTAATCAGAGGACTAGTGAGATCTAGTAGAGCACCTGGCATGTAGTAAGAATTTTTAAATGTCAGCCATTATTATTGTCATTTTGGACATAAGTCAACATTTGACTAGACACCACCAAAATTACAAAAAAACAGAACTTACATCTGGGTCAGGATACCCTGCCCACCCCTCCAGACCTGAAAACCTGAGCAGGACCCTTCTCAACGATTCCCATAAGTTTCTCACAAACTTAAAATCTATTTGGAAATTTTTGTATTTTGAAATAATTTTCTCAGCCTTTACGATCTTTAAACTTAACTCTTCTGTATGTGAAAGGAGTTTGCTTATAGGCTTTCTTTAACAGTAGTTCACAAAATTAACTTTTCTATGAAAACTCTACAAAATTGAATTCTCTCTGATAATTTCCAGCTCTGCCTGCATATCAGAAGCATCTGTGCAACTTTATAAGACATTCCCAGACTTGATCTTCTACCAAGAGTTCCATGGCAGTGGGCCTCTCTGTGGCCTGGATGATCCCATCTCTTAAAAGCCCCCTTGAAGATTCTGATGACCAACTACAGTTGAGCACCACTGACCTGCTGTCTGATTACAAATAATTCAAAATTGTACAGAGGAAGTGATGCAGAAATAGATACTGACTGCATCAAGAAGGCTGCAGGCAGCCCTCAGCTATTCTCAGATTTCTCTCTGCCCACCAACCACTATGTTCTGCTGTCTGGAGAGTTAGTGCAGACTGGAAGTGACCTCATCCCTGCAGAGTCCCAGCAGGGCTTCAAAGGGGTGCAGCCTCTGCTGTTGCTAGGTTAATGCTACATCAGACCAGAAGTTGGGAGAAAAAAAAAATGGGAGATGGTTAGGAAGGGTGTATAGAGTGGAAGAAAGGGAAGAGAAGGAGGGAGAATGCTAGGAGTAAAGCTATGTCTGTGAGTCTGGATGTCAGAAAATGAATGTGACTGAATGACAGAGACGTTTCCGGAGAGAGCAATAAGACCAATTCCAGCTGTTCAGAGCCCTCCTCGTTTGCCTCCTCATTTGTTTTTGCTTATACTTTCTGTAAAGAAAACCATTGCCTAAAGTTGTATTCATTTGTCTCTGTGTCATATTTCTGTTCCCACTCTGTGACTGTACATTATTTGTATGTTATTTTTCTTGTCATTATCAGAGCTAGCAGGACATGGTACTTGACACGGACCTCTTTTGCTCCACAGATTAGTGTTGAATTAATAGATGGTGAGCTGGTAGACTGCCCTCTACACACATTCCAGCCTAATCTCCCCCAGATCTTGGGTTAAGTCTATGCCTCCCACCAGACTGTGAGTCCCTCAGGTAAAGAACCTCATATATCTACCATCTCCTGGAATGGCACTGGCATTGAGCAAAGGCTTGACTATTTGCTACATCCCAAGTGAATTTTCTATCTTAATATTATTTGGCTGGTGACTGATTTCCTTATCACCAGGAATGAAATAAATGCTAGAAAGGAAAGGAAAAAAAACAGCATAGGGTCCTCGCTATACAATTCCTTTTTGATGTAACTATAGATAAGCTATAAGATTTATTTGAGTTTCCATTCAGTAAACTTACTGTACTAAATCAGCTCTAAGGACATTTCCAGTCAGAAAAATGGAAGCACTAGCCATATCATATAAGAGGTATCTGAAGCACAGCACTGTAGAGAAACTAATGGACCTGTATAAATTCCTTGCAGATCAACCTGAATTCAGATAACCCTCACCCAAACTTTGAAATGTGTATTTTGTTCCAATTTGAAGACCAAAAAAATAGAGTCCCAGAGCTTTGATTTAAGGTTGGATAGTTACCAAGAATATGCCTAGTATATAAGCCCAAACCTGTTTGAACCCATAGCCCACTCTCGCTCACCTCCACACACTGCTTCTGCCATGGGAAACTGATCAGTTGGCTTCTTGGTGATGCTGCCTAAAGAACAGGTGGCTTCTTTAGGAAAAATAAAATCTTTCCCTGCCTTGTACAGGCCTTGGGGCCAGTGTCTTTCCATCATCCCACCATCCAGCCCTCCCTCCTTCCTTCCCCAGACATCAAATTTAAACAATTTGGCCTGGTATGGTGGCTCACGCCTGTAATCCCATCACTTTGGGAGGCCAAGGCAGGTGGATCACCTGAGTTCAGGAGTTAGACAGCAGCCTGGCCAACATGGTGAAACCCCATTTCTATTAAAAATACAAAAATTAGCCAAGTGTGGTGGATGCCTGCAACCCCAGCTACTCGGGACGCTGAGGCTGGAGAATCACTTGAACCCAGGAGGCGAGAAGGTTGCAGTGAGTGGAGATGATGCCATTGCACTCCAGCCTGGGCAATAAGAGTGAAACTCCATCTCAAAAAAAAAAAAAAAATTCATTAGTCCAGGTACACCCTTGAACTTAGAAGCTATACTCTTCTAACAGCTTCTGCTAAGAAAGTTATTTTAAATAAACTCTGAAACTTGGAAAAAATACTTCATAGAAATCTGATCTAGTTGGTTCCAGTATTTATATTATGAGACTCTCTTTTCTATGAAGCATAAGATTACAACTGCACATGATAATAATAATGCTTTTAAGTATTCCTCGATTGAGAAAATATGTGATAAAAAGTTATAATGAATTGACAAGTTTTGAAATAAGTTTGTATTTTCTGCATGTCAACATCTATATCCATCTGAAAAATAATCAATTGGATATGTGTGAAAAATACCTAACTGCAAGATAGGCCAGGCCAATGGTCAAGGGCTTTTGGTGGCATACCAAAGAGATTCAAATTTATTCTCTGGGTAACATGGAGTAAAGAAAGGTTTTAAAGCAAACTGGAAAGATCAGGTTGATTTTTCTTTTCTGAAGATAATCTTGGCAGTAGTGTAGAGAGCCAAATGTGATATGGAATAAACAGAGGCAAGAGGTCAGGAGAAGGGGGAATAGAATGCCAGGAGCCAAAGTGATACAGAGGTACGTTGGACCCCAAAACTGGAGGACTTGGTGAAAAACTAGATATGAGCAATGCAGGAAATGGAGCATCCAGAGATCCTTCTAGATTTCAAAATATTTGAAGGATGTTACCCTGAAAAGAATAAGAAACACCATAGGATATACATTTGTTTAGTTATATACTTTGGGTGGGGCTGGCAGTTGGAGTGGTGGAATGGTTGATGAGAGTGATAATACTAATATGGACTGTGACGGTTACTACTGTCAACTTGATTGGATTGAAGGATGCAAAATATTGTTCCTGGGTGTATCTGTGAGGGTGTTGCCAAAGGAGATTAACATTTGAGTCAGTGGACTGGGAGAGACAGACTCACCCTCACTCTGGGTGGACACCATCTAATCAGCTGCCACCGAGGCTAGGATAAAAGCAGGCAAAGGAATGTGGAGGACTAGCCTGGCCAAATCTTCTGGCCTTCATCCTTCTCCAATTCTGGATGCTGTCTGCCCTCAAACATCAGACTCCAAGTTCTTCAGTTTTTGGACTCTTGAACTTATGCAAGTGGTTTGCTAGGGACCCTCAGGTCTTCAGCCACTGACTGAAGGCTGCACTGCAGGCTTCCCTACTTTTGAGGTTTTGGGACTCAGACTGGCTTCCTTGCTGCTCAACTTGCAGAGGGCCTATTTTGGGACTTTATCTTGTGATCATGTGAGTCAATTGTACGTAATAAACTCCCTTTCATATATACATCTCTCGTATTAGTCCTGTCCCTCTAGAGAACCCTGACTAACACATGGACTTATATGTATTAAGCTTGAAATAATAAGGATACATCAGGTGATATCCTTTCAGCATGTTATTGGATATTTAACTCTGATAATGAGATCTGAGCTGAATCTTTGGTCAGCAGGAAACCACAGTTATATGGCAATAGCTTACAAGTTAGAAAGTCCCCACTTGAAATCTATTTACTAATTAGCTACAGGACAATCTTGAACTTTATAGAGCCTTAATTTCCTCATTTGAAAACTGGGATAATCAATACTAACCTCAGGAATTTCTTTCAAAAGATTCTAGGTTTTCAAAAATTTAGAGATGATATATCTTGGCATTGTGATGGCAAGTGGTAGTTGCTCACTGAGAAGCAGGTGCTATTATTATGTAGATTGCAAGACACTAGAGTGTTGGTAACATCCACTGAGGCAGCGAAATTGATCATCATCATCCTTGGAGAACAAAATAGAGAAAAATAAAAGGCAGGCCTCTGGGGATTCAATACTAGAGAAACAACTGAAAGAGTGGCAGGCGAAAGAGGCTGAGAAGGTAAGAAGGGAATAGGGAAAAGACAGTGACCTGGCAGTCATTAGAGAAAAGAGTTTCAATAAGCAGGAGGTAGATCTGATTTCTGAAGATGGGGACTAAACATTAATGTTGAATTAATAAGGGAGTTACAATGCCCTGAAGAGTAATGTGAGGATAATGACAACATGCTGGGACAGTATGCAGGTACTTCTAGAGCTAAAAAAGGTTAATTATCAAAATCATTACATAATTGTAAGAGATGGAAATTAACCTGGATTCAAAATGAGAGCATAATAAACCGTATTGACATGGCCAAAAAAAAAAATGGATTCACCTATTTGACATACCTGGAGCACTTAATATCTGCTATGGCTTCCACTACTGATGAAAAAAAAATGTGTCCTTGCCCTTTCTGTCTGTCTGATTGTGGTGACCAAGATTAAATGGGGAAATACAGGCATTACAAACACATCAGGGGAGGGTAGATAATTTTTACAAATGAGAAATAATCTTGTCAAAAGAGAAGAGTCTGTTTTACTCTATAGATATGAATCAAAAAATTGAACTTAAAAATACGTTCAAACAAAAAAACGTGTAAGTAAGTTTCTTTCTCTCCCTACCAAATCCAATTCATCAACAAATACTTTATTTCCCAAATCAATTGCAAATCCAACCCCATTTATGGTGGCCTTCTACAGTGTTAAATTAACTGAATTGAACTACATCTTGCAGAATTCTTTTCCCTGTGTGGTTGTAGGTTACATTTGGATATAAAAAAATTTGTATGTGATTTCAACTTGAGACGTGAAGGTGTTGCCAATAAGGTGAAGCAGTCAGTGCAGGGCGCCTTGCTGGAGCTCATGCATCTGCTGGCTTACCTTGTTGGAGTAGGGCAGCAGCTGGGCCCAAAGCTCCTCTAGCTCCCTCTTTGTTTCCTCTTCCAGCCTCCCCACGTCCTAGGCCAGGTGCTTGTATAACTCTGGGAGAAGGTCACCAGCATCTGCGAGTCACTGAGACACATATAAGAAGCCCATCTGTCAACACTCACCCTGCGTCACATTCAGCTTTTCTTCCCAACTGTTGGGCCTACTGACTTCAGTGACCTTAGGGTTACCGTTAGATATGGGCAGCTTTCCATAGACTTCATCACACAGTGGGTAAGGTCTAAACCCTGTAATAAATCCTTTTTTATGTCACTTATAGCAGCTGGTTCCCTGACTAATACAGAAATTGATACCAAAGTGGTTCCACAGGAAAATAACCTTAAGGGTGGTTCTCTAAATTAGTTCTATGCCACCTAGAACTTTTTTTCTATGATTAGAGAGACATTGATAGTTCATGGTGTAAACAAAAAGTGTCTGAGACAGAACTCAGATGATTTAGAGTTTTATTTTGCCAAGGTTGAAGATGTGACTGAGAAAAAGAAATACAAGTTACAGTAGGACCTGTGACCTGTGCTTTTTCCAAAGAGGGCTTTGTTGACTTAAATATTTAAAGGGGGAGAAGTGGGCAAGAGGGGAAGGAGGAAAAGAAAAAAAAAAGGAAAGTAGGCAAAAAATGAGACAAATGGTTACATTCTTGAGACGCTTTGACTAATGTTTCCTGAATCCACATTTCATATGTGAAAACAGAGGAGTGAGGGGAAAGTCAATTATGCATTCATATCCTGCTCAGTATATCTACATTTCACATAAGATAATGCAAGCATGGCTAGCTTTGGTGTCTCATGCCTGTAATCCCAGCACTTTGGGAGGCCAAGGTGGGCAGGTCACTTGAGCCTAGGAATTTGAGAACAGCCAAGGCAACACAGTAAAACCCCATCGCTACAAAAAAATCACAAAAATTAGCCAGGTGTGGTGGTGTACACTTGTGGTCCAAGCTACTCAGGAAGCTGAGGTGGGAGAATTGCTTGAGGCTGGGAGGCAGAGGTTGCAGTGAACTGAAATCGCACCATTCCACTTTAGCCTGGGCAGCAGAGTGAGATGCTGTTTCAAACACAAAACAAAAACAACAACAAAAAAGATAAAGTAAGCATGTGAAAATATGGCTGTTTGGGAACAAATGGAAGGCAATTGTTTTTTGTTTCCATTTGGGTTTTTTTGGTTGTTTCTGCAAGACTCAGTTCCCAAGCCTAACTTTTCTTTTCAACATCATGAGTTTGGGGTTCTGAGATTTTCTTTTCCTTTCACAATGGTATGCAAAAGAGTTGCTTGAATGATAACCTGTACACATCTTGGAATCAACTGTCTATAAATGGTGGGAATGGGTGAACTAATTGCAACTAATGAAGACTTTAGTGAAAATAACGTAGTATGCTATTGAATGGTTACTCCTAAGTACATTAGAATGTAAGGAAAGAAAAGGATGAACTTAAGGATTTATGGCTGCCCTACAAAATAAGGATATCCCGTAGGGCCAAGATGATTGAAAACCAAACGTGAAATTCAATGTTGTGGGTGGCTGAATTACAACACAAATTAAATACTTAACTTCTCAGGGTCTCTTGCTTTAAGATTGGATATGGATTGAGAAAGAATAGTGCACAAAAGTCAGGATGGAAATATGCGAGCAGATTCCAATGAAGCTGGCAACCTTAAACCCCCAAACTCTACTAAGCCTCTCCTGAGTCAATAGAAGAAGCCCTTCCACTCCTGTCTAAGGAGAGTAGTCTTCTCCGGCCTGAAGAACCTGTAATGTCTTCCTTGAAGTAGTTTCCCTACGTGGGACAGCTGATCATCTGCAGGAGGTACTCCCAACTCTATCATTACTTCTAGATCTGTACCTAGGCCCAAGTCCCAGCAGACCCCAGGAGGTAACCTATAAAGGATGACTCATAAGAGGGCCAATACATACCAAAGGCATTGCAATATTTTGTCAATTTATATTGACAGAACCCCAATAAGATGTATGGGAATGGATCCTTAGATGCACTGAATTAAGGAAAAAGAAACATAATTAGGGATTCACTGGAATAGTGGACTTCATTGCACTAAGCAGAGATTTTGGAATCAGTGTGTTAGCTCAAGGGGCTGAGAATCGTTCTAAAAGTGGTTGGTTGGTTACTGAAACCTTGAAGTTGAAGGTACTTCACATTAAATGTGCTTTCACTAAATTAATTTGATGTTTCTTACCTTCTTGGTATACTAATAACGGGAACCAAAGGCTGAGGGAGATTGATAAGATGAAGTGAATAAGTACCTGTTCGGATAGTGGCTAAGTTCTTCAGAATGGCTCAGAGGATACATCTTTCATTAAGGCTTTCCAAAATATATTGGGAAAGGAAGATCTTTGTGGTAGCTGTGAGATGAAATTGGAATCTTTTTTCTGCCTCAAAGGAAACTCTAAAAGTATGAGTAAAGAAAACACTAGCCAAGCATGGTGACTCACACCTGTAATCCCAGCACTTTGGGAGGCCAAGGTAGGTGGATCACCTGAGGTCAGATGTTCAAGACCAGCCTGGCCAACATGGTAAAACCCCATCTCTACTAAAAATACAAGACCAGTCTGGCCAACGTGGTAAAACCTGTCTCTACTAAAAATACAAAAATTAGCCAGGCACGGTGGTGCACGCCCAGCTACTTTGGAGGCTGAGGCAAGAGAATCACTTGGACCCAGGAGGTGGAGGTTGCAGTGAGCTGAGATCATGCCACTGCACTCCAGCCTGGGCAACAGAGTGAGACTCTGTCTCAAGGAAAAAAAAAGAAAAGAAAGAGAAAAAGAAAATTGATGCAGTTTTGCTCTGCCTAATAGAGCACATATGGAAGGTCTCTCTGGTCTCCTTGTTTTCATTTCTGGCCCTGCCCACCTTCCACACACACTCACAGATTATCCTCTGTAGCAGAGGGATCTATGCAAACCAAAAATTAGGTCACTCAGTATAAAACCAAAACTGCCTTCCTGAGCCAGTGACTGATCTACATTGTCCCAAGTGGGGCCTGGGAATCTTACATTGCCTAATATGTCCAGTAGATTCTAACATAGCCAAGGCTAAACCCCTGGCCTAGAGCTGTGCTTCTCAAAATTTAACCTAACAGTTCTCTGAACTATACTTACTGACCCAGTAGGGCTGGGTGGATCCTGAAACGCTGCATTTCTAGCAAGCTTCCAGGTGGTGCTGGTGCTGCCTCCTGAGGACTACACTCTGAGTAGCCAGAGCCTCAAAGGGGAAACCATTGCTCCCCTCTACCTAAACCACCCTTGCTCATAATTACTTGCAACTATATTTTTCCCCCTCTACCCAACCTTCTGGACCTGCTAGTAACTCTGCAGCCAGCCGGCTCAAGCTTGCCTGACAGGACCTTCAGGGCAGAATTTTATAGATAAAAGAATGACATAATGATGGTGTCCACTAGGGACAGATCAGAATATATTAGTGAGAAACACTGTATTTTTATCCCAGTGTACAGCAGACTTTCTTCTGGTACAATTAAGCAAACCTCAGCCCTGCCATGCCCAATTACAGACTAGTTTTTCAAGGGGGCAGATTGAAATGTAACCACAGTACCCTCCTCTCCCTGATATACATCTAAAAAGCAGTGATTCTCAACCTTTTAACTATCATGACCTCCCTAAGCAGCCTTTTTAGACAAATTTTTCCTAATCACTTCCTCCATATAAAATGTCAATACCACAGATACACAATATAAATACAGATATATATGGTTATGAACTCTTGCCCTTTGTAAGACTGCAAACCATTAAATGAGACTTAAGAATCTTTTGCTGCCCCCTTGTGGGCAATAGAACCCTCATTGAGAATGCATGATTGAGATCCATTCACTCATTCCAATCAGCTAGATTCCAGGCCTGCTGTGTAGACCACATGCTGGGACACATTTCTCCACCTGTCCCTACCAGGCCAAGTTGTAGAGAGAACACTATCTTTAGAATCACACAAATCAAGTTAAAACCCAGCCTCAGCCACTTACAAGTTGTGGAACTCTAAGCAAGAATCTTTACCTCTCTTATCCTAAGTGTCCCAACTGTTAAATGGAATTAAAATACTCACACTGAAAATTTGCTGTAAGGTGTAGAAGTGAAGTAAGGTTCCTGTAAAGCATCAACTGTAGTGTCTAGGGCAGGGCAGGTGTTCAAAAAACAGTAGCAAATTGCCATAATTTAGTGATAGCCCTCCACAGCTTTGTATTTCCTTTGAGATTAGATTCATTACACCTAGGCTCAGTAGCACCTTGATGACCCAGTACACCAGCCCAGTAAAAGTGCAGAGTTAGATATCTCTCTTGTCAAGCTCCAGTGCAGAAAAAAGAAAGGCATATCTTCCTTAAGCATCTACCTGAAAACCAGGGCATCTTGAAGCAGCCCTGGGAGGAGTATTAAAGTAGAGTGGGGAACTGAGAATTTTTCAGCATGAACAAAGGTATATAGTCTGCATCCAAGGCCACTGCTATCAGTTTATAGCCCTGACCCAGTCTCTTCAACTCAACACTACCATTGATACCCATCTTCAGGATAAGAATAAGGCTGGTCAGCCCAGCTCTGCCACACTACACTTTTTCTCAAATGCCCCTGGACAATCTGACAACACTTTCATTTCAAGAATCATCTTCAACCTCATTTGCCACATTGATCCTAACTTGTCTTTTGAAATACCCTTCCTGCCAAACAGTACTAGCTATCACTATCCTAGTCATCAAAAAGATTCTCCATTTTCTCAGACTACCTAGTCCATAACCTTCAACCTCAGTGTGTATCCCTATTTTGCAGAGTACCATTGATATGGTTAGGCCACCCAAATATCATCCTGAATTGTAATCCCCAAAATCCCTACATGTCAAGGGAGAAACCAGATGGAGGTAATTGAATCATGGGGGTAAGTTCCCTGATGCTGTTTTCATGATAGTGTGTGAGTTATCACGAAATCTGATGGGCTCTTCCACCTTCACTCAGCAGTTCTTGCTGACACCTTATGAAGAAGGTGCCTTGCTTCCCCTCCACTTTCTGCCATGATTGTAAGTTTCCTGAGGCTTCCCCAGCAATGCTGAACTATGAGTAAATTACACCACTTTCCTTTATAAATTACATAGTCTTGGAGAGTTCTTTATAGCAATATGAAAATGGACTAATGCAACTATTCAAAGCTGTCTTTGAATATATTCTCCTGTCTAGTGCCCAACCACAATCAGAAAGAGTGAATCAGCTCTTGCCCTTTTTTCTTATATTCTAAAGACATCATGGCTGCCATCCTCAAAAAATAGCCTCTTTTCTCAAAATGAAAATCTTGACTTATACCAACTCCTCGGTTTCCACTCCTCTTGGGCCCCCTTGTCATAAGCCAATGCTTAGCCCAGTGCCCAGCAGATAGAAAGCCCTAAATAAACATCTATTGCCTGTTCCTCTATTGTCAGCACCAGAAATACCTATCTCCTAGGGAGTATCTGGCTCTATTACCTGCAGGCTGTGTGACCTCCCTACAGGTGGCCTTGCCTCCCTGAGCCCCAACTCTTTTACCTATCAAATGGAAGTAAAAGAACCACCTCCCAGGGCCATTTCAAGGGTTGGAACAATTAAAGAATTAGACACCTAGCAGACAGACTGAATCCCACTCAAGGCCTCGCTAGTGAGAAACTAACCCATCTGCTTCTGATGACCTGGTAATGCTGCCTGAAACAGATGGCTTCACTGGGAGGGGAAATCATTATCAGCCTTTTTAAAAATTTCGGAATGTAGCTGAGGACCAAGTTGTATTGTACTGTTGTACAGATTTATTACTAAGAAATTATTATTACTTTTTCCTGTCTGTAACCTCTTCCCATATTAGGTCCTATCATCAAAGCCAAAGACTTCTTAAGATTCTACCACATAAAAAAATAGAAATGATCTTGAAAACATTTAGTATTTCAACAAATAACAAAAAAAATCTTAGTATTTTATAAATAAATAAATTTTAGCCATACTATTATTTAGGCTTTATCTCTTACAAAGGAGAAAGGTAAAAGCTTATAATTTCCTTATTAGGTCAGCACATAAAAGGCAATTTTAACTTAAAACTCTGTCAAAAGTATATTTATTGTCAGAGTTTCCATCCCCGATTGGTCCTGAGAATCATCAGTAGAGCATCTTGAACATAAAGATGGCTGTTTGGGGCTATTACAAATGTACTACTAAGAACATCTTATATAGTACCAATCTTTTGGGGCACATATGTATGCATCTCTGTGAAGTGTATATCTGAGAATAGAATTGCTAAACCAGGATATGCATGTGATTAGCTTTCATAGATACCACTAAAGAGTTTTCCAAAATGGTTGTACAAATTAACACTCACACCAATGCAATATGAGAATCCCTATTGTTCCATATTCAATAACATTGCTTGGTATTTTATATTTTTTATTTTAACCACTCCAGTGGGTATTTTAATATGTATTTCCTGAACCATAAATGAAGTTGAGCATATATTTATTGGACATTTGCATATTTTATCTGAGATGTGCCAAGTATTTTTTAAATTGAGCTGTGTTTTACTGGTTAATACATAGGATTCCTGTCTATATATTCATTCTCTCTCACCAGGGTACAAGTCTTTTATTTTTTATATGTGTATTGAGAATATTTTTTCTTCACATATCATTCTGTTTAATGGTGACTTTTTTTCAACTTTTGTTCCCTAACTTTAACATGCCCCAATTTATCAATTGTTAACTATCTAGGTGCCCATCAATAGTAAAATGGATAAATAAGTTGTGGTTTACTCAATCAATGAAATACTATAAAACAATGAAAATGAACAAATCACAACTACCTGCAACAAATATGAGTGAATCTCATGTAACATTGAGGGAAGGAAGCTAACATAGGAGTATGTATTTTTAATTTTTTTTTTTTTTAGTTTCAAAAACAAAACTAACCCATGATGTTAGAAGTTAGGATGTTGACAACTTTCACTGGGCTTGTAGTAGTTAGGGGACCTAATGGCTCTCTTGAGCTGCTGGTGAGAATCTGTTTCTGGTTTCAAGACTGGTGGTTACTCAGTCTTGCTCAGTTTGAGAAAATTTATCTAGCTTCACATTTATGATACATGTTTACCTCAATAAAAAGTTAACCAAAATAGAGGTACATATACCTGAGCCTCAACAGCTGGACATCCATGTTTCTTAGTTAGTCAAATGGGCAGCCAGGGCAAGGACCTTTGAGCAATATTCTGATCACAAATATGTTTGCAAATATAAGGAATGGAAACCCATTTCTTGAAAAATGTCTGTGGTTTATGGGAAACATTAAAATGGTGGTATTCTGGAGTTGGTTTCTTCTTTGACATTGCAATTTGGACTCTTACAATGTTGTTTTGTGCAATTATGAAAATCCTGTGAATTACACTTCTCTGTGCTCTCATTTATCAGTATTGTCCATTTTCTACAAAGAAACATTTGCTTGCACGTCTAGAAGTGTGGCAAGAGGGAGGAGGGACAGAAGCTATGAGGAAGTGAGAAAATAAGTGCTGGCTTTCCTCCATCTTGTGCTACTCTGATTTGTTCCAGCCCATAGCCAAGCATCCTCCTCTGACCAGATGTAGGGACACAGTGGTGATGTACATTTGCCAGGAAGGCAGAGTCCACTGTTTATGAGCTCTGCAAATTACTGTAGCAGAGTATGATCTCGAAGAACAGGAGAGACAGAGGAAGTTTCCAGCCACAGCTTTCTCCTCCACTTTCTCTGCCCTCTCATGCCCTCCTTGTCTGGCAATTTGAATACAGACTAGACATTTCATCATTTGTTACAAGGACTTATGAACAGGGATATGGAATCCAATGTTGTTGAGCAGATTCTAGTTTAGACTAGATGTTGGAGAGTAGGGGAGAAGACATAAGAAAGGAGGATGAGGTGTTAATGCTGTATGTACTTTTGAGCCAGAAAGAAATGTGACTCTGGATGATGAAGGTCTCGGCTAAAGGGGTCTGTTTTTCAGACAGACAAAGAGCCTCTGTGATATTGTGAAATATATATTTGGTATCTGTCCCCTGTCTTGGCATACAACCTTTAAAATGCTTGGAATCTCCAAAGAGTTTTTTTTTTTGTATGCAAATGTTGACTGCTAGATTCAGGATGGGACTGGTCACCAAAAAGACAGAGGCATGATCAGAGGGTTGGGACTTTCAGCCCCATCCCCCAGCCTTCTAGGGAGGGAAGAGGGGCTGAAGGTCAAGTTGATCGCCAATGGCCAATAGTTTAATCAATCATGCCTATGTAATGAAGATTCCATAAAAACTCAAAAGGGCAGAGTTCAGAGAGCTGAACATGATGGAGGCTGATAGGGAGGTGAACAAGAATTTATTCATATGCCAGGAAGATGGAACATCCCAACTCCACAGGGGTAGAAACTCCTGTGCTTGGGACCCTTGCAGACCTCATTCTATGTACCTCTTCTCTGGCTGCTTGTTTGTATCTTTTAAAATAGGCCAGGTATTGTGGCTCACACTTATAATCCCAGTAACATTTTGGGAGGCCGAGGTGGGAGGGTCATATGAGCCCAAAAGTTCGAGACCAGCCCAGCCAACGTAGTAAGACTCCATCTCTACGAAAAATAGAAGAAATTATCCAGACATGGTGGCATGAGCCTGTAGTCTTAGCTACTGGAAAGGCTGAGGCAAGAGGATCACTTGAGCCCAGGAGTTCAAGGTTACAGTGAACTCTGATCATACTGCTACACTCAGCCTGGACACATGCTCAAGACCTCATCTTTAAAACAAACAAACAAACAAAAATTTTTTGTTTTAAAATCAACCAGTAAGCATAAGTATACTTACCTTCCTGAGTCTGGTGAGCCGCTTTAGCACATTAATTAAAACCAAAGAGGGGACTGTAAGAACTCCAACTTGAAGGTATACACCCTTTGTGAAATTATTTGTAATATCCAAGGGGCAAGATTATATTACTTCCAATGTCACAGTGGGTGTACACCCTCCATGATATTATTCATAATACCCAAGGGGGGAGATGATATTACTCATAGTATGGTAAATACCCTGTGTATACACCCTCTTTGATATTCTTCATAGTACCCAAGGCAGGAGATGGTATTACTCCTAATATCATAAACACACTGTGTGTACACCCTCTGTGATATTCTTCATAATACCCAAGGGAAGAGGTGATATTACATTGAATACCCTAAACACCCTGTGTGTACGACCTCTGTAATCTTCTTTGTAATATCCAAGGTGGGAGATGATGTTATTCCTAATATTGCAAGGGGTATACACCTCCTGTGATATTCTTTATAATATCAAAAGTGGAGGTTATGTTACTTCTAATATCTCAGGGGGGTTACACCCTCTGTGATATTCTTCCTAATATCCAAGGGGGGAGATGATGTTACTGCTAATATTGTAGTGGGTGTACATCCTCAGTGAGATTCTTTGTAATGTTTAATGCTAATACCTTTTCTACATTCATCACATTCAGAGGGTTTTTCCCTGATGCTGAGTTATGACAGAAGGCTTTACCACATGCAGTACGTACATGATTTCTCCCTGGTATGAACTCTCAGATGTTGAATGAAGCCTGAATTTGATTAAATGTCTTCCCACCTTCATTACACTCACAAGTTCTCTTTGGTATGAATGCTCTGATGTTGAACCAAGTGTGCTCTCTGACTGGAGTTCTTTTCCTATATACATCACAATCAAAGACTTTCTGTCTGGTGAGAACTTCTTGTTGCAGGATAAGATCTGAGTTATGACCAAAACTCCCCATACTCATTACATTCATATGATGTATCTTTCCTATGCATTTTTTGATGCTGAATAGGGCATGAAGTTTGACTGAAAGCTTTTCTACATTCATTACATTCATGTAGTTTCTCTCCTGTGTAAATTATTCAATGCTGAATAAGATGCGAATTCAATCTGAAATCTTTTCCTCATTCATTTTATGCATAGGGCTTTTCTCTGAAATGAAGTCCTTGTTTAATATAAGCCAACCCATATTCATCATATGCGTAGGATTTCTTTTCATGGTGGACCCTCTGATGTTCAAGTAAGTATGAAATATGGCAGAAGTCACTGCCACATATAGTACACTTAAAGGGCATTTCTTTGTGAATTTTCTGATGTTAAGTAGGATGGACACTATGACTGAAGACCCTTTTACAACTGCTGCATCTGTAAGCTTTGGCTCTGATGTGAATTTTCTTGTGCTGAATTATGCCTGAGCTTGGACTACAGGATTTTTCAGATGCTTCACAGGATTTATCAGATGCTTCACATTTGTAAAGTTTTTCTCTAGTGTGTATTATTTTATATTGACTAAGACTTGAGCTCTGACTGCAAGACTTTTCACATTCTTTATATTTGTAGGGCTTCTCTCTGGTATGAATTCTCTGGTGTCTAGTAAGGGCTGAGCTCTAATGGAAAATTTTCCCATATACATCACATTTATAGGATTTCTCAATGTTAGGGATGCTGTCCCATTTATTAAGGTGGAAGACATCCATTAAGCTTTCCTTACATTCACTACTCTGAAAATCCTGTGTTAGATTTATGTGTTCGTGTTTACCAGAGGCTGAATTCTGGTTGAAGCTCATGTCATGCTTGTCATTATCATCAGTATTCTGTATTCTAAGAACTCTCTGATCTGCATCAATAGTAGAGTCCAGACCGAAGCTTCTTTAAGATTCATTGCATTCATTGTTCTCATTGGTGAAGATTTCCTTGTTGATTGCTATTTGCCTAAACTCTCTCTCCAGGTACGAAAATTTTCTTAGAATTTCCTGAAGCCTTTCTAATCTGTCCTCAGACTTACACACTTCTCTAGTCTCAAGAACTTGGGTAATATCCTGTTTGAGTCTTCCCACTCTCACTTTGTATGAATGTACTTCTTCCAAAATTTTCTGCTTAGGAATCAACAGCTTGTTCTCTTCTCTGGTCTCTCCATCTGATACAATATATAAATAGAAATTGCAAATGTAATCTGTACCTTGTGCTTAGGAAAAGAAAACTCAGATGAGAAAACTAAACAGTTTAGTAGCTACAAGGACAAGAAAAGTTTATTTACTCTGAAAAACAGGCACAAAAATCTCAACAGCGGAATTAAGGCATGAACAGGAGCAGTGAGGTAAAACAGTGGACATGTTCAGCAGAATAAGAAGACAACAGTTACTACTATTGATGTAGATCAGAGAGTTCTTAGAATACAGAATACTGGTGATAATGAGAAGTACAACATGAGCTTCCACCAGAATTCAGCCTGACAACAGTTAAGGAGATAATAGGGAAACAGTTTAAAAGAATTTTAGATAAGCAACTTGATTAGGGTTCTAGCACAATATGTGCAAGGGTACTAAACAAATGGAAAGGGTCAACCTAACTGAAGGGAAAAGGAAAGAACCATCCATGCTGGGACACACATAGAGCTCTTCATTCTGAGTGCCAAAGCAGCTACAACTTGACTCAGCGATTGAACTTTACTTCCCTACTAATTACATCGGATTGATCTGCCTTACTCACCTGAACAGTCATCTCTTAAGACTTCTCTAGTCTTAGTTTCCAGATCAAAGACCTGGAGATCCTATTCCAGGTGGGAGACCCCATCAGGCTTGGAAATTGGAAATCCTGCTGATAGAGAAGGAAATGGGATGTGGCAATGTATCCCCAGAAGCTAGACCAGCCACTTTTTCTTTTAACTAATGATTAAGAGAGATAGAAGGTAAATTCTGAGAAGACATTAATTAGGAAGGCCTGGAGAGTGAAGAGGGCAAAGATCTTCTACAAGGAGCTCAGATTTGTGCTCTAGAAAGATGTGTGTTAAGGGGCAAGTTGATAACTTGGGAGCAGAAGGATTCATTTAAACATTATTCCGACAACAGAATGTGTGCATGCGTTTGTCTTCACAAAAGTTATCATTGTCACTCTCCATCTGTTACCTAAAGATCAATCTTTGGATTAGGTCTGGTCTACAAGTATGAAAATGGAGGTCATCAAAATACAATTCTGCAGAACTGGAGAAAAGTGAAACTCAAGCACCTGCTGCACGGTTAGCTAACCTGCAGCAAGAGAATCAGTAAAAACTGAATAAATATTCTAAGGACCAATCTCAAGAAACAATTTGTTTCAGTGCACATAAAATAATAATAATGATGAAGAAAACAAAGAATAATATACACATTATTACCCATTAGGAGTATAGCATTTACTCAAGAAATATTTATGGAGTGCCTCCTTTACGCAAAGTATGCAGGGGATAAAGAGGGCAAGCAAGGTCCCGTCCCTCAAGGACCTCAAAGAAAGACCTCACGCTCTACACAGAGACAGCTCTAAACAACTAACTACAATACAATATAGAGAGGAAAGTGCAATTAAAGTGCATCTTCACATAAAACGGTCTTTCTATGGCTTGCATAATGAAATGCTTGGATCTAAATCTCTTTTGAAGCTAAAGCAATAGGCTCTCTGCTTCCAAGGAGACAGAATTTTAATACTGTTAGTATCAAAGGGCAGTTTTTAACCCAGAAAACTAATAGCACACATACAAGATCTAGCTCAAGCCCCTCATCTCTAAAAATCTTTCTCTCCATTTACTGAATGTCTACAAAATTTATTAGTTGTTCTTCTTATCCTGACATGTCACATATAGTGGTGTTTACATAGATTTTTTAAAAGTGGTTTCAGGTATTATCATTCATACTTGATTTTTAACTCTTTGATAGAAGAGACCACATATCTTGTATCTTGCACTTCTTTTGATTCATTTACTTAACAGCTACTTATTTAGTGCCAACTCTGTGCCCAAGTATCAATGTATTAACAGCTACCCAATTTTATAAAAAGGGCATTAGGGCTGGAAAACATGAAGAACTGACAGCTACCCCGAAGATTCCATGTGAGAGCCTATGAGCAAGGAGATCAGAACAGATAGAAGAAAGGTATGTACACCCTCTGCAATATCAGGAGTAATATCATCCTCCCCCCATAAATATTATTAACAATATCAGAGGGGAGTGTAGAATCCTTGTGATATTGGGAGTAATATCATCATCTCCTGCCTGGATATTTGATCCTTATAACTCCCTCTGAGACGTGTGCTAAAGAATTCCCACTTGGCAGGGTGCAGTGACTTATGCCTGTAATCCCAGCACTTTGAGAGACTGAGGTGGGCAGATCATCTGAGATCAGGAGTTTCAGACCAGCCTGGACAACATGGTGAAACCCCATCTCTACTAAAATACCAAAATTAGCTTAGCATGGTGGTGCATGCCTGTGATCAATCCCAGCTACTTGGGAGGCTGAGGCAGGAGAATCACTTGAACCTGGAGGCTGAGGTTGCAGTGTGCCAAGATCACATCACTGCACTCCACTTGGGTGACAGAGTGAGAGTTCATCTCAAAAAAAAAAAAGGAAATATTCACACTTTACATAGGTGATTAAACTGAAAGGCAAAGAGGTCCAAGTAACTTATCCAAGCCCAATGGAGGAGTGAGAATTTGAATCCTGCCATTCAGAACCCAGAGCCAGAGCTCTTGGCCATATTGTCATACTGCCTTCCTTTTTACTACAGAGGTGCACATAGTAGCCATTCCATTAAAAATGTAGTAAATGAATGTTTATGGCAGTGCTCTGATAGCTCCTCATTCCTTCCAAAGTTGCAAAGCAGGCATAAAAAGTAAGATGAGCTACATAACAGAAACATTTACATAAATATCTACATATTAGAAATTTAACACACAAAATGATACACATTATGCAAGAACACAAACAAAAAGATGTTAAACATTTGAGAATGGTTACATATAGAGGGTTGTGGATAAACAGGAACAGACGAAACAAGAGAGGCCTCACAACATCGCATAGACATATAATGATAATGTGCTATGAACTGAAAAATATAATTATTTGGCACTCTGCACCTGAGGTCTTAGCACCTGAGCCCCTGTCTCCAGAGCTGAGAAGAGTCAGATGCCACGCTTCTCCCCCACAGAGGTCTCCCATCATTCTAAACTCACAGGGTTCGAGATGGGATGAGATTTAAATTTATACGAAAATACTTAGAAATATTTTCAAATTATTTCTTACTATTGCTATATTTATCACACAAAAATATGAATACTTGACCATTTTTAGGTGAGGCTAGTGCAAAAGAATGGACCTTCTAATCAAAACTCCATAAATAAAAATGTTAAATGCTTTCTTGGTTCTCTCCTTGGCAATGATTTTTAAATATACCTTCATATGTTAGGAATCTGCAGCTCTGCAGTGTAGCCCACGCATCTAGATAGTGTGTGTATGTATACGTGTGTGTGTATGTGTGTGTGTGTGTGTGTGTATTTCTGCCCTTGCTTTTTTAAAAACAATTGATTTTTTTTTTAGAGAGAGAGATAGAGTCTCACTGTGTTGTTCAAGTTTGTCTTGAACTCCTGAACTCAAATGATTATTTTCCCTCTGTCTCTGGAGTAGCTGGGACCATGGGTATGCACCATCAGGCTGAGCTTGCCATTGTTTTTTGTTTGTTTGTTTGTTGTTGTTTCTTTTTTCTCCTTTTTTTTTTCCTTTGGAGAAGACACTTATTCTGTTACCCAGACTGGAGTGCAGTGTCTTCTGCTGCCTTTTGAATTTGTTTGCTCTTGCTTCTCTAGTTCTTTTAATTGTGATGTTAGGGTGTCAATTTTAAATATTTCCTGCTTTCTCCTATGGGCATTTAGTGATATAAATTTCCCTCTAAACACTGCTTTAGCTGTGTGTCCCAGAGATTCTGTCATGCTGTGTCTTTGTTCTCATTGGTTTTAAAGAACTTTTTTATTTCTGCCTTAATTTCATTATTTACCCAGTAGTCATTCAGGAGCAGGTTTGTTCAGTTTCCATAGAGTCATGCAGTTTTGAGTGACTTTCTTAATCATGAGTTCTAATTTGATGCCCCGTGGTCTGAGAGACTGTTTGTTATGATTTCCATTCTTTTGCATTTGCTGATGAGTGTTTTACTTCTAATTATGTGGTCAATTTTAGAATAAGTGTGATATGGTTGCTGAGAAGAATGTATATTCTGATGGAGAGTTCCTTAGATGTCTATTAGGTCTGCTGGTCCAGAGCTGAGTTCAAGTCCTGAATATTGTTGTTAATTTTCTGTCTCATTAATCTGTCTAATATTGACAGTGAGATAGAAAAGTCTCCTATTATTATCATGTGGGAGTCTAAGTCTCTTTGTAGGTCTCTAAGAACTTGCTTTATGAATCTGGGTGCTCCTGTATTGGGTGCATATATATTTAAGATAGTTAGCTCTTCTTGTTGCATTGATCCCTTTACCATTATGTAATGCCCTTCTTTGTCTTTTTTGATCTTTGTTGGTTTGAAGTCCAGTTTATCAGAGACTAGGATTGCAACCTCTGCTTTTTTTTGCTTTCCATTTGCTTGGCAAATATTCCTCTATCCCTTTATTTTGAGCCTATATGAATCTTTGCACATGAGATAGGTCTCCTGAATACAGCAAACCAGTGGGTCTTGACTCCAATTTTCCAGTCTGTGTCTTTTACTTAGGGCATTTAACCCATTTATATTTAAAGTTAATATTGTTGTGTATGAATTTGATCCTGTCATTATGATGGTTATTTTGCCTGTTATTTGATGCAGTTTCTTCATTGTGTCGATGGTCTTTACAATTTGGTGTGTTTTTGCAGTGGTTGGTACCAGTTGTTCCTTTCCATGCTTAGTGCTTCCTTCAGGAGGTCTTGTAAGGCAGGCCTAGTGGTGACAGAATCTCTCAGCATTTGCTTGTCTCTAAAGGATTTTATTTCTCCTTCACTTGTAAAGCTTAGTTTGGCTGGATATGAAATTCTGGGTTGGAAATTTTTTCTGTAAGAATGTTGAATATCAGCCCCCACTCTCTTCTGGTTTGTAGGGTTTCTGCAGAGACATCCACTGTTAGTCTGATGGACTTCCCTTTGTGAGTAACCTGACCTTTCTCTCTGGCTGCCCTTCATATTTTTTCTTTCATTTCAACCTTGGTGAATCTGATGATTACGTGTCTTGGGGTTGCTTTTCTTGAGGAGTGTCTTTGTGTTGTTCTCTGTATTTCCTGAATTTGAATGTTGGCCTGTCTTGCAAGGTTGGGGAATTTCTCCTAGATAATATCCTGAAGAGTGTTTTTCAACTTGGTTCCATTCTCCATCACTTTCAGGTACACCAGTTAAATGTAAGTTTGGTCTTTTCACCATAGTGCCATAATTCTTGGAGGCTTTGTTCATTCCTTATTCTTTTTTCTCTAATATTGTCTTCATGCTTTATTTCATTGTTTATCTTCAATTTCTGATAGCTTTTCTTCCACTGATCAATTCAGCTAGTGATATTTGTGTATGCTTCACAAAGTTCATCACTGTGTTTTTCAGCTCCATCAGGTCATTGATGTTCTTCTCTAAACTAGTTATTCTAGTTAGCAATTCATCTAACCTTTTTTCAAAGTTCTTAGCTTCCTTGCATTGGGTTAGAACATGGTCCTTTAGCTCAGAGAAGTCTGTCATTACTCACCTTCTGAAGCCTAATTCTGTCAATTCATCAACCTCATTTTCTGTCCCATTTACTTCCCTTGCTGATGAGGAGTTGTGATTCTTTGGAGGAGAAAAAGCATTCTGGTTTTTGGAATATTCAGACTTTTTACACTGGTTTTTTTTCTCACCTTCGTGGAGTTATCTACCTTTGGTCTTTGATGCTAGTCACCTTCAGATGGGGATTTTGTGTGGATGTTCTTTTTGTTTATATTGATGCTATTCCTTTCTGTTTATTAGTTTTCCTTCAAATAGTCAGGCTCCTTTGCTGCAGGTCTGCTGGAATTTGCTAGAGGTCCCCTCCAGACACTGTTTGCCTTGGTATCACCAGCAGAAGCTGCAGAACAGCAAAAATTGCTGCCTGTTCCTTCCTCTGGCAGCTTCATCCCAGAGGGGCACTCACCAAATGCCAGCTGGAGCTCTCCTGTATGAGGTGTCTGTTGACCCCTGCTGGGAGGTGTCTCTCAGTGAGAAGGCACAGGGGTCAGAGACTCACTTGAGGAGGCAGTCTGTCCCTTAGCAGACCTCGAGTGTTGTGCTGGGAGATCTGCTGCTCTCTTCAGAGCTGGCAGGCAGGAATATTTAAGTCTGCTGAAGCTGTGCCCACAGCTGCCCCTTCACCCAGGTATTCTGTCCCAGGGAGATGGGAATTTCATCTATAAGCCTTTGGCTGGGGCTGCTGCCTTTCTTTTAGAGATCCCCTGCCCAGAGAGAAGGAATCTTACAAGGCAGTCTGGCTACAGTGGCTTTGCTGAGCTGTGGTGGACCCTACCCATTTTGAACTTCCCACCAGTTTTGTTTACACTGTGAGAGGAAAACCACCTACTCAAGCCTTAGTAATGGTGGATGCCCCTCCCCCCACCAAGCTGGGGTATCCCAGGTTGACTTCAGACTACTGTGCTGGCAGCAAGAATTTCAAGCCAGTGGATCTTAGCTTGCTGGTCTCTGTAGGGGTGGGATCCACTGAGCTAGCCTACTTGGCTCCCTGGCTCCTTGGCTCACTGGCTTTCCAGGGAAATGAATAGTTCTGTCTTGCTGGTGTTCCAGGCACCATTGGGGTATGAAAAAAAAAACTCCTGCAGCTAGCTTGGTGTCTGCCCAAAGGGCCACCCAGTTTTGAGATTGAAACCCAGGGCCCTGGTGGTGTAGGCACCTGAGGGAATTTCCTGGTCTGTGGTTTGCAAAGACCATGGAGAAAGCATAGTATCTGGACCAGAATGCACCATTCCTCATGGCACAGTCCTTCACAGCTACCTTGGCTAGGGGAGGGAGTTCCCCAACCCTTTGTGCTTCCCAGATGAGATGACAGCCCACCCTGCTTCTGCTCACCCTCCATGGGCTGCCCCCACTGTCTAACCAGTCCCAGTTAGATAAGCTGGGTACGTCAGTTGGAAATGCAGAAATCACCTCCCTTCAGTGTTTATCTCGCTGAGAGCTGCAGACTGGAGCTGTTCCTATTCAACCACCTTGCCAGCCACCTCATTCCTTTTTAAGACTAAATGATATTTCACTGTATGTAGATGCCAATTTTGTTTATCCATTTATCTATTGACAGACATGTGCTAGTTTTTGATGATTATGAATAATACTACTATGGACATTTATGTATAAGTTTTGTGTGAATGCATATTTTTGTTTCTCTTGGATACATACCTAGGAGAGTAATTTCTGGGTCATGTGGGAAATCCACATTTAACTTTTTGAGGAGTTTAAGTATCTGAATACTTTAAAGCTCCCTGAAAGGAAAAGATGTGGCTCTCTGACTCCCCAGGCTGTCTCTTGAAAAGGTCACACTCCAGGTCAGGTTTTTGAGAAGTTTCTTAAATGTTTTATGAAAAGAAAGGCGTCTTCACTTTGACTTTTTAATGAAAAGATTCATCATAATGATTATTATTTCTTTTTTATCACACCTCTCTCCTTAACTGTATATACTTTTAGAATGACATGATTTACCTCTTTAAGTAAGTAGGCCACATAGCATAGTTATGAGTGCACACTATAGAGGCAGGCTTCCTAGTTCACATACTGCTTTCCCTACTTACCAGCTGTATAATATTGGAGGCTGGGTGTGGTGGCTCACACCTGCAATCCCAGCACTTTGGGAGGTTGAAGCAGGTGGATCATGAGGTCAAGAGATTGAGACGATCCTGGCCAACACAGTGAAGCCCTGTCTCTACTAAAAATACAAAAACTACCTGGACATGGTGGCACATGCCTGTAGTCCCAGCTACTGGGGAGGCTGAGGCAGGAGAATCAACTCTGGGAGGCAGAGGTTACATTGAGCCAAGATCATGCCACTGCATTCCAGCCTGGCAACAGACCAAGACTCCATCTCAATAATAATAATAATAACAGTAATAATATTGGGCATGTTACTTAACAGTTCCTCACCTATAAAAATGACATGATGACAATAATGATACTACTTCCTCAGAGTTATTGGAAATTAATACCTGTGAAGTCCATAGTATGGTACCTGGCATAGTCTAAGTATTCTATAAATATTCATTTTTATTATCCCACTGCCAACATTCCATAATGTTTGACACAGAGTTGGTGCTCCATGACTGTCTGCTGAATGAGATGCATGATAGGAGGAATTAGCTAGAGCCAGATTCATCACAGGTAAAGTGTTAATAGAATGAACCACTCCTTCCTATTTGTTCCTGGGGAAATTAATCACTCCTTCCTGGTTGCACCTATAGCACTTAGAACATTCAATAGAGCTGACATCTTGGTCTTGGAATTTTGTGGCTGTGCTCAGATCTGTGGCTCACAAACAGCTCAAGCTCTTCTTCACCTTTTTATAACTGAGACCCAGAACAGGAGCCAAGCACTAAGCAGGTTTGCAAATATTCAATGCAACATCTTGTTGGCACTTGATTGCCAATAAGACAAGTCTTATCTTATCCAGAAAATAAAATCTATATGTATATTATCCAGAAACCAAGACCACCAAGTTTTATGTACAGTTTTATAATTAGCTAGTGGTATGACATCTGACCATACATCTACCCCCTTTTGTGTTTTCCTAAGGTATAATACTGGCCCAGACGAAAATGGGATTTGTTTGGTTCAAAAGTGGTCACAAATTAGCTATTTCATATGATTTGAGCTAATACTTCCAGCCCTCAAGTTCAATGCCCTAAGCAAGTAGTTCTCAAAAGGCTCCTGTGGTTGAAGAAGACAAAACACTCCTCATGACAGGCTCATACAACATAATGTACACCCAAGCATGAGTGTACTTAACAAGCGTGGGCAACTTTGAAGCACAGCACTAAAGGAAGGGAAATAAGCATTAATTAACAGTCAGGACCACAATCCCATTTAAATTTCAAACAACTTTCAAAAATAGGTAACTCCCCACATTACAAATGAAAGAAACAGATGCTAAATGAATCACTTGTAAATGATACAGAAGTATTAACTGTGGATCCAGGACTTCCACCTACCCCCAAGTCTATCTGAATATAGAGTCTATGTTCTCCCCACCATGACCCTCTGCTTTTGCTGAGGAAGCCTAACCTACACAGATGGCCCTGGAAGAATGACTGAAGGATAAGCAGCCAAGAAAAGAATGGAAAATAATTCATATACTCTAATTTTACTGCAGGAAGCAGCTGCAATTTTATTTCAGTTGTACCATTTATTATAAAATATCTCTTCTTGATATCATCCCCACCCCTGACACTGAAGTCTCAAGGGTGACATTAAAAAATCTCTTAGCTGGCTGGTCCGAGTGCAGTGGTGTTTACAACTAATTGATCACAACCAGTTACAGATTTCTTTGTTCCTTCTCCACTCCCACTGCTTCACTTGACTAGCCTTAAAAAATAAATAAATAAATAAATAATAAAAAATAAAAAAATAAAAAAATAAAAAAAACTCTTAGCTGTATCCTTAAGGGTTCAGAATAAAATCCTCCTGTACATGATAAGAGGCAGCATAGGTTAACAGCCTACGCTGATTTCTGCTTCTTGGTGACCATACAACTTTGTACAAGTTACTCAGCCTCCTCCTGCCTCAGCTTCTCACTTCTGGAAAAAATAAGAAAATATCAGTAACTACTCTGGAAATTTAAAACATACCTTCCTTTACTTACAGAAAAGAAAAAGAGGAACTAAAAAATTAAATTTCTGGGTTTTTTGTTTTGTTTTGTTTTTCATTTGTTTTTTGTCCATTCTTGGTTAAAAACGAATCAGCTAAGGAAACTTGAAGGCAAAAGAGTGATGTAGAAACTACAGATATTTTATTGATAAACACTTGATGTCTTATTTTGAGTAGACAATGAAATGAAAATGGTGCTAAAACTTGGTCAAGTAAGGGCAAAACTGGCCAGGTGTGGTGGCTCATGCCTTGTAATTCAAGCATTTCAGGAGGCCTAGGTGGGTAAATCACTTGAGCCCAGGAGTTTTGGACCAGCCTGGGCTACATGGCAAAACCCACCTATACAAAAAACACAAAAATTAGCCAGGTGTGATGGTGTGCACCTGTGGTCCCAGCTACTCGGGATGCTGAAGTGGGAAAATTGTGCATGCTGGGAGGTTGAGGCTGCAGTGAGCTGAGATTGCACCATTGCACTCCAGCATGGGCGACAGAATGAGTCCCTGTCTCAAAAAACAAAATCCCCTAATATGATATGAATAAATTCAACTATGTAACTCCTCTGTATGAGTCATGCAATTTTCCTCTTGTGTCATTTTCTTCTTTTCACTATAAAAAAATGAGGACTCTTATGTTGCCGAACTTTGCTAAATCATATTAATAAAATGTATGCCAGTTAAGGTGTGACTGTTTTTCTTTTTCTCTTCTTTCTTTGTTCTCCAAAAAGTCATCACAGAAGAACAATTTTGCTTTTGAGATAACAACTAAGATTAATGTGGTCTCTTTTATATAAGCTAATACGACAAATTATTTATAATTTTTAAACAAAATTATTAGTTTTTAGAGACAGGGACTCACTCTGTCACCCATAGTGCTCACTCCAGCGTTGACTTTCCAGGCTCAAGGGATCCTCCTGCCTCAGCTTCCCAAGTAGCTGGGACTATAGGCACACATCAACATACCTTGCCAATTTCTGTATTTTCTGCAGAGACGGAGTCTTACCATGTTACCCAGGTTAATCTGGAATTCCTGGGCTCAAGTGATCTGCCCACCTCAGCCTCCCAAAGCGCTAGGATTACAGGTGTGAGCCACCGTGCCCAACCTATAATATTTTAAATTGTAAAATTAAGGATTAGTAACAGTTTCTAAACCTGAATCTAACATGCAGCTTTATGTCCTGACAACTCCACATGATGTTATGATGATTAAAGGAGAAAATTCATGAAAAAAACTTAGGACAGTGTCTGGCACAAGCTAAGTGTTGAGGAAATTATTATTATTATTGCATCTTAATGGTCTCAAGCTGTTATTTTTCACCCATCATATTTATTGTAAAATAGAATTTGGCCCTGGGAACCAATGACCACATACTTGGTATAACTAATCTCAAATATTTAAATTGACTAAGATTTCTGTGCTTCATTAAGGTAATGTAGGCCTGCAGAGTCTAACTGGATCAACGGTTTACAATCATTAAAAAAAAAATGAAGCCCATAATGCAAAAACATTTCACAGGACTCCATGTGATATAAATTATATAAATTGTATTTTGATTTATCCCCTAGCTGAAGAAAATACATAAGGATTAAAAGCTACCATAAATCCCCTAATGCTTTGAAATTAATTTGTATTTTGTTTATGACAATGTATATTTGAAAATTCATATGTGAGTCATATTCATTCACAAGAGAGTTATGCTTGTAGAATATACTGACTCACTGCCATCTTTAATAGCTTAATGGGCTCCTGGGAGTCCATGGCTAGCCATCAGCAATAATGAGTTAGAAGGGTGAGCAAAACCTTTTCTGCAAAGAGCCAGAGAGTAAATATATTAGACTCTGCTGGCCATGTATGTTTCTGTTGAAACAACTCAACTTTACCATTGTAGCAGCAGGCAACATGTAAACTAATGAGTGTAGCTGTGTTCCAATAAGACTTCACTTTCAAAAGCAGATTTGGCCCTAGGGCTGTAATGGAAGACCCCAGAATTTATTTCTAATTAGTTATAATTTCTAAAATTGTAAACTACTTGTTGCTATGGTTTAGACATGGTTTGTTTGGCTGCTCCAAGTCTCATGCTGAAATTTGATCCCCAGGATGAGAGGTGGGGCCTGGTAGGAGGTGCTTAGGTCATGGGGGCAGATCCCTCCTGAATGGCTTGGTGCCATTCTCAAGTAATGGAGTGAGTTCTCATTCTTAGCTCTGAGAAGAACTAATTGTTGAAGAAAGCCTCGCACCTCCTTTCCACTCTCTCTTGCTTCCACTCTTGCCATGTGACCTCTGCACATGCTGGTTCCCTTTCACCTTCACCTTCAGCCACAAATAGAGGCTGCAGTCAACTGCAGATTCTGGCCTAGACACAAGAGAGCCAGAAAAGAACAATGGCAGGTTTATAGAAGCAGTTTCTGGGTGCTGGGGGAGAAGGGTAGGAGTACCACTAAAATGTGAATTACTCTCTGGCCAATCCTAGGGATTCTGCACTGAATTGGGAGGATTTTGCATGTAGTCCACATCTCTTTAATCAGGGGCCAAGATCCTGCCCATAACTGAAAGTTATGCTAGTTTTCCAGGGTGCTGCCAAGATGGTTTTGGGAGAGGTGGCTCTGGGGAAACCACAAGTGTTAAAGCAGTCAGGTCAGGGGAATTACACACCAGTCAGGAGAAACCAAGTATTTGAGGCAACCTAGAAATAAATCAATCTCTGCCTCTTTTGAGTCACATAAACCAGAATGTTTATTTTTAAGCTGTCACAGTCATTTCATCCAGACTAGCTCCTAGGGTAAAAGTCTGGGAGGAATAACTATTGCTCCTTATTGATTCCAAATACCAACACTGTGCACAAGCAGCTCCACTTACTCGGGTCTCATGCTTGGTAATCTGATTTAGACTTCTGGCTCCTTGGGCCTGTCTGGCCTCAGTATAATTGCTCACCAAATTAGCTACTCCTTTAAGCTGTATATCAGCCTAGTAAATATCACTGGCCTCCCATACTACATTGGTTGTCATGCTGATTTTAGGCCTCTATATCCCTGTATTGTCTAGTAGCTTTTCTCTTCTACCGAGGTCATTCCCTTCTCAACTGCCTTGTCAGACTCTTTATCACTCTGCTACGGTCTTCCTGGATGACTATAAAAGCAACAGCTACATTTTTTATAAAGTACTGTTATAATAAGCACTTTTACAGTTCAGCTCAGAATCCTCATCAGCAGTGCCAAGGAAGTCCTGCTGAGAGGCTGTGCAGTCATCCCGGAAAGAGACAATGAGGAAGTGGACAAGGAGGTGTCAGGGAAATGAGAAAAAGGGAGGATGCCAAAGAATTCACATGGAGACTGCACACATATTATCAGAGGAGACAAAAGATATTTAAAAGATTAGGGATCTTTGTTCAAGGAAGAAAAAAGTGTGGAAGTGTGGCAAAACAAAAGGTTAAAAAATAATGACTAAAAGATACAGACAAGACAAATATTGTTACCCAATTCTAGTGTGGTAGAAATAGGCAGTGTCTCTGAAAACTTAAAGAAAAAAAAAAGGAAAAGAAACAACCTCTTAGAGGATCAATTTGGCCTATATTAATTTCTTTAAAGAATTTCCTCTGGTGTATTGATACACACTAGACTATATATTCTATAATCCCTGCTCTTATGTTTAGGATACCAAACCACCTGGCTTCCCTTGCTAAGACCTCTAACTCTTTCTGGTTTTCTTGCATCCCCTATGGCTTCCAAACACTGCCCATCTTTCATTCACATTCCCAAATTTGTTCACGACTGAATTTCTTGTACACCTTTCAGAATACTATATCATAACTAATTTTGTAGAGTTTGCCATGCACTGAACAAAACCTTTGGTAGAACTTTTCTCATTTAATAATAACAAGGGAATTATTATCCCTTCTTAACACAATATTTAAAGACTGCTAAAATAGATTGCTTTTGTTGTCTCCTTGTCTGCAAATTATTATGATTGAGTCTGTGGGTTACACTCCTCCTGGCTTAACCATGTTTCTAAGAACCATTTCATGTATGGCATCCCAAATAACAAATTACCCCAAAACTTTGTGGCTTAAAACAAAAAATATTTAGTATCTTAAAGTTTCTGAGTACAGCTTAATCAGATGCCTCTGCCTTAGGGTCTCTCATGAAGCTACAATCAAGGTGTTTCCCAGGGCTGTGGTATCATCTGAAGGCTCATTTGAGAGAGGACCTGCTTCTGAGCTCACTGATGTGGTTGCTGGCAGGATTCAGTTCCTTTCTAGCTGTCAGCAAAAATGGCTCTCTCAGTTCCATGCCACATGGGCCTCTGCACACAGCAGCTCACAATGTGACATCTGGCTTCCTTCAGACCAAGTGAGCAAGAGAGCCAAAGGGAATCCCCAAGAATAAGGCCCAAATCTTTGTAATCTAATCTCAGAAGTAATATCCCTTCCCTTTTGCCATAATCTGTTCATTAGAAATGAGTCACTAGACTCAGCCCTCACTGAAGGTGGGGAGGTTATGCAAAGCTATACATGTCAGGCAGCAGGGATCACTGGGAGACCTCGTAGAGGCTGCCGGCCGCATAGCCCAAGCTCACAATCCCCAAAGTGTATTTGGAGGAACATGAATTGTTGATGTGTTTTGGGATTATTTTTAAAGCTGCATTTTGTGTTTAAATTATATTTTTAAAATTTTACAGAGGCACTTTAGTACAGCTGTGTAATAAGTATATGGGTGACCTTTATATTATTGTCTATAATTTATTTTTTTTTAATAAATAAAAACAAAAATGCCTTTAAAAATACAGTAAAAGAATCAAACACATTCCTAGAGTTGCTTTGATGAAATAATCTGTTTATATAGTTTGTCTGTGTGCTGGTTTATGTTTTATATTTTGTCATAATTTTAACATATGTTTAAGATACAAATGTTTATGTCATAGTAAGTTTCTCCCATAGACCATCTCCCTTCTGCTTACCACATTTCCTTTAATACCCTAATTGTAACGACTCTGAGAGTCTACCTGAAAAATTAGCAGGATGCCCCCCATCCTAGCTTTTCTCTCCACAAATATTGAGGAAAGCCCCAGCTTTGTATATACATGTCCTTGAGTCAGATCTCATTGCCACCTACTGATGTGATATAATTTGGGTATGTGTCTCCTCCAAATCTCATGTTCAAATGTGACCTCCAATGTTGGCGATGAGCCTAGTGGGAGGTGTTTGGGTCATGGGGATGGATCTTTCATCAATGGCTTGGTGCTATCCCAGTGGTAATGAGTGAGCTCTCATTCTGGCAGTTTACATGAGAGCTAGTTGTTGAAAGGATACTAGGACCTCCTCCTCCCTCTCTTGCTCCCTCTTTCCTGCCATGTGATATGTCCACTTCCTCCTTTGCCTTCCACTATGAATGGAAGTTTCCTGAGGCCCTCTAGAAGCAGAAGCTGGTGTCATGCTTCTTATACAGCCTGCAGAACTATGAGCCAAATAAACCTCTTTTCTTTATAAATTACCCAGCCTTAGGCATTCCTTTATAGCAATGCCAAGTGGACTAACACATGATGCTCATTTTTTTTTTAATCTTGCAAAGAGTAAGATTTCCCTCTCTTTCTCAGTGGTTGTAAAGTAGGGATTGTGCATAAATGTATCAGCCCTATAGCTCAACTCCTTCTGAGTAGACTTCCTCTAGACCTGGAGAGCAAGTCCTACCTAGTCTACATGGCCTGAAGTTCAAGATCTGTTTCAATTCAGGTAACATTTTGCTTTCTGTATGCCTGATCCCTACATATATCTTATAATGATTTTTAATTCAAAAGAGGAAACAGGATATTATTAATTACAATCTCCTAAAACTCCAATAGCTGTTATAAAACTTCTAAATATAAACAGGCAAACAACAAAAACGTATGTGGACACAAAAGGTAAATTTGAGTGAGAAAAACAGGAGCTAAAAAATGAAAGTGTCACTTTGAAACAAAACAGGACTGAAGAGTCTACAAAGAGAGAGTGACTGGAGAGAGACTGATGTGGGTGAGGGGAGTGGGGTATTGTAGTGAGTATCTTTCCCACACGAAGGAGTTTGGAGGTGTTTTGATAAGGAATAGTTACATAAACAGCTATATTTAAATTGTTTATAGGTGATGGAACTATAGGTAATTCTTTATTTTTTCCTTTTTGTATTTTAAATTTTCTTTTTTTTTTCTTTTTCTTTCTGTTTTGTTTTGTTTTTTTTTTGAGACAGAGTCTCGCTCTGTTGCCAGGCTGCAGTGCAATGGCATGATCTCAGCTCACTGCAAACTCTGCCATCTGGGTTCAAGCAATTCTTCTGCCTTTGCCTCCTGAATAGCTGGGATTATAGGTGCACACCACCATGCCCAGCTAATTTTTTTACTTTCAGTAGAGACAGGGTTTCGGCACATTGGCCAGGCTGAACTCGAACTCCTGACCTCGTGATCCACCCACCTCAGCTTCCCAAAGTGCTGTAATTACACACATGAGCTACCACACCCAGCCTTAATTTTTCTTTATTGGAAAAGAAAGAAAATACATATTTTTAAGGCAACCAGCCAGAGTACTTAGTAAAGAAGGAGGATGTATATCCTTTTTTTTAAATTAAATTTTAGGTTCTGGGGTACATGTGCAGATCATGCAGGATTGATGCATAGGTACATACATGGCAAGGTGGTTTGCTGCCTCCATTCCCCCTTCACCTATATCTGGCATTCCTCCCCATGTTATCCCTCCCCAACCTCCCCACCCCCACTGTCCCCCTCTAGCCATCCCCAACAGACCCCAGTGTGTGATGCTCCCCTCCCTGTGTCCATGTGTTCTCATTGTTCAACACCCACCTATGGATGAGAACATGTGGTGTTTGATTTTCTGTTCTTGGGTCAGTTTGCTGAGAATGATATTTTCTAGATTCATCCATGGCCCTACAAAGGACATGAACTCATTGTTTTATATGGCTGCATAGTGTATATGTCCCACATTTTCCTTGTCCAGTCTATCATTAATGGGCATTTGGGATGGTTCCAGGTCTTTGCTACTGTAAAGTGTGCTGCAATGAACATATGTCTGCATGTGTCTTTACAATAGAACAATTTATAATCCTTTGGGTGTATACCCAATAATGGGATTGCTGGGTCAAATGAAATTTCTGTTTCTAGATCCTTGAGGAATTGCCACACTGTCTTCCACAATGGTTGAACTAATTTACACTCCCACCAACAGTGTAAAAGTGTTCCTATTTCTCTACATCCTGTCCAGCATCTGTTGTCCAGATTTTTTAATGATCGCCATTCTAACTGGCGTGAGATGGTATCTAGATGTGGTTTTGGTTTGTATTTCTCTAATGATCAGTGATGATGAGCATTTTTTCATATGTTTTTTGGCCTTGTATATGTCTTCTTTTGAAAAGTGCCTGTTCATATCCTTCACCCACTTTTGAATGGGTTTGGTTTTTTTTCTTGTAAATCTGTTTTAGTTCTTTGTACTCTGGATATTAACTCTTTGTCAGATGGGTAGATTGCAAAAATTTTTTCCCATTCTGTTGGTTGCCAGTTCACTCTCATGATTATTTCTTTTGCTGTGCAGAAGCTCTGGAGTTTAATTAGATCCCATTTGTCTATTTTGGCTTTTGTTGCCAATGCTTTTGGTGTTTTAGTTATGAAGTCCTTGCCTATGCCTATGTCCTGAATAATTTTGCCTAAGTTTTCTTCTAGGGTTTTTATGGTGTTAGATCTTAAGTTAAAGTCTTTAATCCATCTGGAGTTAATTTTAGTGTAAGTTATCAGGAAGGGGTCCAGTTTCTGCTTTCTGCACATGGCTAGCCAGTTTTCCCAACACCATTTATTAAACAGGGAATCCTTTCCCCATTGCTTATTTTTGTGAGGTTTGTCAAAGATCAGATGGTTGTAAATGTGTGGCATTGCCTCTGAGGCCTCTTGTTTTGTTTCATTGGTCTATATCTTTGTTTTGGTACCAGTACCATGCTGTTTTGATTACTGTTGCCTTGTAGTATAGTTTCAAGTTGCTGTTTCCTATTAGCCTGACCTTTGCAATTATATTGACTCTGCTGAGGTCACTTTCTCTAATTTGTGCATGTCTTCTTTTCTTTCTCAACTGCGTGAAAGATATGTATGGATCCATGACTCTGAATCACCACATAGGGTTGTGAAGATTATACTTTCTAAGAGTGCCCAGCCAAGGAAAAGGAGTTGCTGAATTCAGCCTGTGCTCTGCCTGAAAGCCTATGCTCTGTGCCGGCCTTAGTTCATCTAGAGGATGGGTTACCTTTAAAAGTACACACAAAGGAGGATGGGTTACCTTTAAAAGTACATACAAAGGCACATCATGGGCTGGCAGCAGCCCTGCCTGACCGCAAGTGAGCTAGCAGTGCCAGATGCCTCCAGAATAGACTGGAAGGCCTTCTGTCCCTCTATTATATCAAAACTGCAACTGGAACTACTTTGTCCAAGGAAAGAAGAGAGAGACCATAGGAAAAACCCATAGAGGAATTGTGTCTGGAAAAAAAAATCTGCAGAGAATATAAGAGATATGAATGAAGAAGATACAATAAAACAGCAGGTTTAATTTCAGGCTTAAGTTTGTTTTAGTGAATGAAATAGAATCCCCTTTGAGTAAACACAAATACAAAGGGTTTATTGAGAAGATACAGAGGAATTGCACAGAGCCAAAAGCCCAGCCTGGCTTCACAAGACCTGAAAAACTAGAGTGAGGTACAAGGAGGTTTCCCCCTTTCTTTATCCGGAGTCACACAGCCTCTCCTCTCCTCATCTCTGTATTGTCTACTCTACTCTTCAGTCTCTCCCTAAAGACAAGCTTTTCTTACTCATTAGAAAGCTCTTGGCAAAAAAAATGGCTCCTCAATCTCAACTTTATGGGACAATTCTGTTCATGCATTCACTGTTCTCTGACCATAATGTCTATAGATTTGGATCAAATTCCCAAGAGATGAGAGAGCAAATTTCTATTTTACCCTTTTGCAGATTCAAAATTAACACATATATAATTTGTAATGCTTTCTACAAACCTTGACCAGGACAGTAGATTTTTTATATTGAGTTCTATAGATCAACCCATAGCTATGTTGAAGTCAAATAAAATACAGAGATGAATCTCTAAATTTAAAACATTTTATTTGAGAAGCAAAGATTGCGATTCAGCACATACCCACAGACTGGGTGACCTTTAGTATGTCCGAAGGACAAAGAGAAGGTTGGAGACTTTTATAAAAAGGCCAAATGTTACATATTATTTTGAAAGTAACTTCACTGGCATTAGTAAGGTTTTGGATCACTGGCAAGCTCTAATTGGTGAATGACAGTGGTGGCTAAAACTAGTTGTAGAATTACAGCAGGCTGTTTCTGTAGCTATTAAATTAAAACTCATTCATGTTAAAACAGGCAGTTTCAGCAGCCAGGTTTGCAGAGAATTACATTCTCGGAGCAATATGATATGCCTTGAGTGCATCTCCCCCTTTCTCCTCAACTCTGATTTAGTTGAATATAACAAGAATGACCCAATTTGTGTGATCAGCTTTCACAGCTGGCTCCTAATCATTGAGTCACAAAGAAATAATCAAGATATAAGCAATTTTATGAAAATTTCCCTACAATGTGATGAATTTATTGATGATCATCAACAGTGAAATAAAGATGCTTAAAACTCCCTGCTCTATATAAATTATTAAACTGACAGACCCAGGCATATGATTTATCAAAGAAAAAAGTAAGTATGCTTTCTAGATAGAATACCTGCAGAATTAATGAGTTCACAACTTAGGGAGATGGGTTATTGTTCTCTATTGTTAAACAAAATGAGATCACATTTTTATGGATTAATATTTGGCAAAGGTGTACACCTACCATCAGAGAAATCTTTGAAGAGTCATGGAGTCTGAATGCTTTATTCAGCAAAAATTGTACAAAAACCCTGTTAGAGTACTAAGGCTACAAAATTCAGAGCAGGTGACCTTGATTTATAAGTGTAGGAAAAATAAGTCTTTCAAATGTCAGATCAGGTCTGGATTTTTCTGCAGTGAAGTCACAAACTTTGCTGTTTTTACAGGTCATCAACAAAACTCAAGTTCCTCTTCAGGAACTTAAGTGACTTAAAGATTACATAACAGCTAAGAAGACAAGTCAGCTAAGGATGCTCAAAACGGGCTTTTTGCAACTGCATCAATTGATCATAATGGTGTGAGTTTCAAGCCCCTTCATAGCTTTCCTATAGCTCACTCTGCATCTCCCAAATGACAAAAACAAGGCAAACCCACAGAGTATTAGTTTACATTATATGCAAAAAAAAAAAAAAACCTACAAAGTCCAGAGTATAGAAAATGGAAGAAGAAAAATGAAATCAATGAAAGTTAATGTCATTAAAGTTAACACCAAATACATGGAACTTTATCTGATCTGGCATAGTTTTTTGACACATTTTATTTAAAAGATTTCAATTTATGCATCCCTTTCCACATCTAGGTTACGGATTCTGACGGGTATAAGACTGTCTCTTATTTAATCTCTGTATCCTTAGCAACTAGTGATATACCTAGCACAGAAAAAGCACTCAACACATTTGATAAATGAATGTGGTTGTTTTTTTGACAAAATGATAATGGTCTCTCAACTAGAAAAAAAAATAGTTCTAAAAATCATTACCTCAGGTAGTTAAAGAATTTGGGAATCTGTTTACTGTTGTTCCTATGCATTTAAACATAGCAGGCCCTCTCAAATATCCTATTGCATCTGGCCCATAAGATCTAGTTGCAGAGATAAATTATTCTAGAAATTTTCCCTGGTGTACTCCCCACTTATACCAGAGCCACTACTTTTGCTTCCATCCGCCATTTCTCCGAATTCAGGACTCAGTACCTCTGACTTTGATCAATGCTTTGGGCTTCTTCAGTTTTGGTGACTGATAGAAGTTCCCCTGTTTCATGAAACCTCTGCCTCCCACCTGACTCTTGTCCCAGCTTGCTTCACAATGATTATGATTGTATTAGGCTCCATAAATACCCTCATGATAATCAAATCAACCCTCAGAGGGCTAACTGATAGTGACAGTGAATACACCATGAATTGAATGAAGACACCTGTCATTATTTGGGTAAACTCTACTCTTTAGTGGTTCTCTGCCTTGGCTGTTGATGGGAATTACCTGGAGAAATCTAAAAATATTGATGCCTACCCCCATAGATTTTTCCCCCCATAGATTGTAATGTGGTTGGCTTGGGGGAGGCCTAGCATCAGAACTTTTTGAAAACTTCCAGCTGATTCTTACATAAAGTTTTCACATCACTGCTTTAGGCTGAAAACCTAACGAGTGCAATTTTTCCCATAATGAAGAGAATAGCATTACAAAATGAAATTGAAACAGTTTCTTAGCTTTGTGTTCTATTTTGTCTATGTTTACCACAACACTTAAATAAATATTGCTAGATGAATGTAGGTTGGCTGAGATGACATGTTAAAAATTTCCCTGGAGTAAAATGAGATATGTTGGGTGGATAGGTTTGAGACATGTTAAAACCAAAAAATCCAAAATGTTAATGCCATAAGGATTGATTCTTCTTTCTAAAGTGATAACCAGGAGATAATGTTCTGTTCCACTTCCTATCTTAATTGAAGGCTGAAAGCTGTCCATTCCCACTCCCACCCCATAGGATCAAGAACTGGCATTCTCTGACTGTGCCCTCCCACTTGCAGGTCATTTGCCTAGGCATTGGCTATTTTGAGAGCTGTCTGTCTGGAGAGATAGAGAACTTAACTGTTAATGGAGGAACAAACGCCAGCCCTCGGAGCTGACTCATGCTAAAATATGCAGAGGGAGCCCAAGTGAATGCAGGCTTCCTTTCTCAGCTATTTGTCTTTAAACAAGTGCTGGGGAAGCTTCCTGGCCACATGCAACTGAGAAATACTGCTGACTCAGCTTCTGTTTCCAAGGCTGAAGAGATAAGGGCATAACACAGCCCTGGGTGCTGTCATCTTCAATTTTTTTTTTTTTTTGAGACGGAGTCTTGCTGTGTCGCCAGGCTGGAGTGCAGTGGCACAATCTTGGCTCACTGCAACCTCTGCCTCCTGGGTTCAAGCAATTCCTCCACCTCAGCCTCCAGAGTAGCTGGGACCACAGCTGCATGCCACCACACCTGGCTAATTTTTGTATTTTTAGTAGAGACGGGGTTTCACCATGTTGGCCAGGATGGTCACAATCTCTTGACCTCGTGATCCGCCCACCTCGGCCTCCCAAAGTGCTGGGATTACAGGCGTGAGCCACCGTGGCAGCCGACATCTTCAATTTTAACTCCTGCTTGCCATTTGTCCCTCTCTCTAGATCATAAGTGCCTGCTTATATGTTGTGACAAAAGTAAAGCTTCAACTTCTAGGAGAAAAGGAGGGTTTATTACATTTTTTAAAAATGGCAAACAATACTGTAAAAATTGCATACTATATACAGTTTAAGTAAACTACACATAGTATATTTGGCTTCTTTCATTAGGCCTCATTATTATGGTTCTCTTTGACCACTCCATTGACTCCTCTCCCTGGATAGTCCTGGTTTGAGGACTCAGGACAGAGCTGGGAGGAGAGTGGCCATTAACTGTTGACAGCTGTCACCATCCCTAACATTAGATTCCAAATGGATTTTGCCACAGCCCAGTTCTTACAGACCCTTCAGGTGGTGGCAGTGTCATTTAGGAAGACATCTGGCTCGGGTCATTGACTTCAAAGACCAAAGGTAGATAAATCCATGAAGATGGGATGAAACCAGTGCAAAAAGCCTGAAAATTCCAAAAACCAGAACACCTCTTCTCCTCCAAGGGATCACAACTCCTCTCCAGCAAGAGAACAAAACTAGATGGAGAATGAGTTTGATGAATTGACAGAAGCAGGCTTCAGAAGGTGGGTAATAACAAATGTCTCCAAGCTAAAGGAGCATGTTCTAACCCAATGCAAGGAAGCTAAGAGCCTCGAAAAAAGGTTAGGTGAATTGCTAACTAGAATAACCAACTTAGAGAAGAACATAAAAAACCTGATAGAGCTGAAATATGCAGCATGAAAATGTGAAGCATACACAAGTTTCAATAGCCAAATTGATTAAGTGGAAGAAAGAATATCAGAGATTGAAGATCAACTCAATGAAATAAAGTGAGAAGATAAGATTAGAGAAAAAAGAGTGAAAAAAATGAACGAAGTCTCCAAGAAATATGGGATTACATGAAAAGACCAAATCTATGTTTGATCAGTGTAACTGAAAGTGATGGGGAGAATGAAACCAAGTTGGAAAACACTCTTCAGGATAGTATCTGGGAGAACTTCTACAACCTAGCAAGGCCGGCCAACATTCAAATTCAGAAAATACAAAGAAGACCACAAAGAAACTCCTCGAGAAGAGCAACCCTGAGACACATAATCATCAGATTCACCAAGGTTCAAATGAAGGAAAAGATGCTAAGGGCAGCCAGAGAGAAAGGTTGAGTTACCCAAAAAGGGAAGTCCACTAGACTCACAGCAGATCTCTCAGCAAAAACCCTACAAGCCAGAAAGAATAGGGGCCAATATTGAACATTATTTAAGAAAAGAATTTTCAGATGGGTGAGGTGGCTTACACCTGTAATCCCAGCACTTTGGGAGGATGAGGTGGGTGGATCATGAGGTCAGGAATTCAAGACAAGCCTGGCCAAGGTGGTGAAACCCTGTCTCTACCAAAAATACAAAAATTAGCCAGGTGCAGTGGTAGGTGCCTGTAATCTCAGCTACTCAGAAGGCTGAGGCAAGAGAAGCGCTTGAACTGGGTGGCGGAAGTTTGCAGTTAGCCAAGATCAAGCCACTACACTCCAGCCTGGGTGACCAAGCAAGACTCCACCTCAAAAAAAAATAAAATAAAATAAGAAGAAAAAGTTTCAACCCAGAATTTCATGTCCAAACTAAGCTTCATAAGTGAAGGAGAAACAAAATTCTTTACAAATGAGCAAATGGTGAGAGATTTTGTCACCACCAGGCCTGCCTTTCAAGAGCTCCCAAATGAAGCAATAAACATGGAAAAGAACAACCAGTACAAGTCACTGCAAAAACATACCAAATTGTAAAGACCATCAACACTATGAAGAAACTGCATCAACTAATGGGCAAAATAACCAGCTAGCATCAAAATGGCAGGATCGAATTCACACATAACAATGTTAACCTTAAATGTAAATGGTCTAAATGCCCCAAATAAAAGACACAGACTGGCAAATTGGATAAAGAATCAAGACCCATTAGTGTGCTGTAATCAGAAGACCCATCTCATGGCAAAAACACACATAGGCTCAAAATAAAGGGATGGAGGAATATTTACCAAGCAAATGGAAAGCAAACAAAGTGGGGGCTGCAATCCTAGTCTCCGATAAAACAGACTTTAAAACAACAAAGGTCAAAAGAGACAAAGAAGGGCGCTACATAACGGTAAAGGGATCAATGCAACAAGAAGAGCTACCTATTCTAAATATATATGTACCCAGTACAGGAGCATCTAGATTCATAAAGCAAGTTCTCATTATAGAGACCTATAAAGGACTTAGACTGCCACACAATAATAGTGGGAGACTTTTACAACCCACTGTCAATATTAGACAGATCAACAAGACAGAAATTAACAAGAATATCCAGGACTTGAACTCAGATCTGAACCAAGCAGACCTAATAAACTTCTACAGAACTACTCACCCCAAATCCACAGAATATACCTTCTTCTCAGCACCATATTGCATTTATTCTAAAACTGACCACATAATTGGAAGTAAAACACTCCTCAGCAAATGCTAAAGAATGGAAATCATAACAGTCTCCCAGACCACAGTACAATCAAATTAGAACTCAGGATTTAGAAACTCATTCAAAACTGCACAACTACATGGAAACTGAACAACCTGCTCTTGAATGACTACTGGATAAATAATGAAATGAAGACAGAAATAAAGATGTCCTTTGATACCAATGAGAACAAAGACACAACCTACCAGAATCTCTGGGACACATTTAAAGCAGTGTGTAGTAGCCCACAAGAGAAATGAGACAAGATCTAAAATTGACACTCTGATATCACAATTAAAAGAACTAGAGGAGCAGGAACTAACAAATTCAAAAGCTAGCAGAAGACAAGAAATAACTAAGATCAGAGCAGAACTGAAGGAGATAGAGACATGAAAAAATCCTTTAAAAAATCAATAAATCCAGAAGCTGGTTTTTTGAAAAGATAGATAGACTGCTAGCCAGACTAATAAAGCAAAAAAGAGAGAAGAATCAAATAGATGCAATAAAAAATGATAAAGGGGATATCACCACCAATCCCACAGAAATACAAACTACCATCAGATAATACTATAAACACCTCTATGCAAATAAGCCAGAAAATCTAGAAGAAATGGATAAATTTCTAGACACTTACACCCTCCCAAGACTAAACCAATAGAAAGTCAAATCCCTAAATAGACCAATAACAAGTTCTGAAATTGACGCAGCAATTAATTGCCTACCAACCAGAAAAAGTCCAGGATCAGACAGGTTCACAGCCAATTTCTATCAGAGGTATAAAGAGAAGCTGGTACCATTCTTTCTGAAACTATTCCAAACAATACAAAGGAGGGAATCTTCCCTAATTCATTTTATGAAGCCAGCATCATCTTGATACCAAAACCTAGCAGATATAAAACTAAAAAAGAAAATTTCAGGCCTATATCCCTGAACATCGATGATCCAACAGCACATCAAAAAGCTTATCCACCATGATCAAGTCAGCTTCATCCCTGGGATGCAAGGCTGGTTCAACATACGCAAATCAATAAACATAATCCATCACATAAACAGAACCGAAGACAAAAAACACATGATTATTTCAATAGATGCAGAGAATGTCTTCGACAAAATTCAACAGCACTTTATGCTAAAAACTCTCAATAGACTAGGTATTGATAGAACATGTCTCAAAATAATAAGAGCTATTCATGACAAACCACAGCCAAAATCATATTGAATGAGTGAAAACAGGAAGCATTCCCTTTGAAAACTAGCACAAGACAAGGATGCCTTCTCTCACCACTCCTATTCAACATAGGATTGGAAGTTCTGGCCAGGGCAATCAGGTGAGAAAACGAAATAAAGGGTATTCAATTAGGAAAAGAGGAAGTCAAATTGCTCTATTTGCAGATAACATGACTATATGTTTAGAAGACCCCATCGTCTCAGCCCAAAATGTCCTTAAGCTGATAAGCAACTTCAGCAAAGTCTCAGGATACCCAGTAATGAGATTGCTGGGTCAAATCGTATTTCTGTTTCTAGATCCCTGAGTGAACAGGCAACCTATGAAATGGAAGAAAATTTTTGCAATTTACCCATCTGACAAAGGGCTAATATCCAGAATCTTCAAAGAACAAACTTACAAGAAAAAAAAAAAAAAAAAAACCATTAAAATGTGGGTGAAGCATATGAACAGACACTTTTCAAAAGGAGATAGTTACGCAGCCAACAAACATATGAAAAATGCTTATCATCACTGGTCATTAGAGAAATGCAAATCAAAACCATAATGAAATACCACCTCATGCCAGTTAGAATGGCGATCATTAAAAAGTCAGGAAACAACAGATGCTGGAGACGATGTGGAGAAATAGGAGTGTAAATTAGTTCAACCATTGTGGAAGACAGTGTGGTGATTCCTCAAGGATCTAGATCCAGAAATACCATTTGACCCAGTAATCCCACTGCTGGGTACATACCTGAAGGATTATAAATCATTCTATTATAAAGATGCATGCACACATATGTTTATTGCAGCACTGTTCACAATAGCAAAGACTTGGAACCAACCCAAATGTCCATCAATGTTACACTGGATAAAAAAAATATGGCACATATACACCATGGAATATGATGCAGCCATAAGAAAAGGATGAGTTCATGTCCTTTGTGGGGACATAGATGAAGCGGAAAACCATCATTCTCAGCAAACTAACACAAGAACAGAAAACCAAACACCACATGTTCCCACTCATAAGTGGGAATTTAACAATGAGAACACATGGATACAGGGAGGGAAACATCATACACCAGGGCCTGTTGGGGGTTGGGAGTTAGAGGAGGGATAGCATTAGGAGAAATATCTTATATAGATGACAGGGTGATGGATGTAGCAAACCACCATGGTATGTGCATAACTATGTAACAAACCTGCACGTTCTGCACATGTACCACAGAACTTGAATAATAATGATAAAAAGAGGACACCTGGCTCTTCTCCAGAGACACATTTGGACAGACATTGCAAACACCTTGGTGGCAGAAGAAAGAAAAGATAGGACAGTCCATTAACGGCTAGAGCTGCAACTTGAACAGAGTCAGAGACAGGCAAAAAGAAGCAGGTAGCCCACGGGCAGGCAGAGGAGGCTGACATTCTCTATGGACAGGACTATGTCACAGGAGAGCTCATGGCAGGGCTTGTGTGCATTAAGAGGAGAGTTAGATATAAACTGCAAACTCCCCAGTATCTGGAACAGCAGGCCCCAGCTTGCCTTGTATATGGAGATAGCGATGAATAGGTCTCCTTGGCAACAGAAGCGTACACACTCAGCAGGACTACCAGGCTGTCATCTGTAAACCTGAAATGAGTGTTGGTGTCCCTGTCCTATTCCTGTTAATGCTCATGTCATCTAAATATACCCCCTTTTACTCCTCTTCATTGCTGTCATCTACTGCCTTCAGATCACTGCCCATCATTGCATAGAAATCTTCTCCACCACAAATCCTGAGAGATTTCAACCTCTATTTAGATAGCCATGAGCAATATTGCTTTGTAATTCCTGAATCTCCTTTGCTGCATTGTATTTCAGCTCCCTAATCCAAGGAGCTGATCTTGGACCTTAATATCCTCCAAATGCCCTAATTCAGAAATCCTAACTCCAGTTGTTTATTCTCAGATCATCTCCTTTCCTTTCTGCTGTCTTTCCCTTCCAACCATCTGTTCGCAGAGACCCCTAATTCTTTGACTTATTCTTTCATGAAAATCTAACAGGATTCTCTTAGCCTCTCTTTTTTCTGTTACACTGCCCAGATCCCCTCAATTTAAATTACTACCTCACCAGAAAGATCAAAACTCATGATCAATGTTACAACCGACCTTCTCTGATTCTAAACTCTGGTGCTCCTGCTGCAAGTGCACACTGGCACAAAGTAACTACACAATCCATTTGCGCGTTCCAATTTCAGCTTAACCCTGAGCAATTTATCAACCTTCCTATTTGTCTTTGACCAGCTTCTTCATCCCACTTTTCAATGGCTCTCAGTTAACTACCTCATCTCATACTTTATTCACAAAATTGACAGTGTCAGTACAATGTCCCACATCATCCTCCTCATACACACTACAGATGTGCCTGCCTCCTCTGCCCAAGTCTCAGAGTGCAAGTACTTCCTGTCCTTAGCACCACTGAGGACCTATTCCCTCCCGTTCCCTCTGGAATTGGCTTCATCAATCTTTTTCTAGTTTTCCTTTACCTTCAATCTCACCTTCTCCACTGAGCCCTTCTCTAGTATCTATAGACCTGCTCATGTTCCTCTCAACCTAACATTTTATCCCTTGTCTAGATATACCTCATCTAGGGTTTGGCAAACTATGGCCCACAAGAAACCTATCTTTGTAAATAAAGTTTTACAAATCATACCCTTTTTGAAACTCTACGGAAATAACCCAAATTCAAATCCCAAGAGAGGCCAGGCAAGCTGTGACAATTAATGAAGAAAGCCACATTAAGATAAGAACATTGGCTTAACACGCTAAGGCCTGCAGGGAACTGGAAAGCATGTACCCCATAGCAATAGGGTAACCCCTTGGGCCCTATGAGGGACTGCCCGCCAGGCCTAAAAAACAAAATGTCCAGTGTTTCAAGGGACACTAGAAATGCAGATTTTTTTGAGATACCTCTCAATTCTTAACTGTTGGCAACTATTTTTCAAAAAATATTATAAACACTGGTGACGAAAACATAATGAAACTTTGGGCCAATTTAGTCTAAAGGCTGTGGATGAGTCCCCCTAGATTCCATAGTTGAATTTTCTTGGTTTTCTTTGGGAACCTTTGGTTTTTGCTGCTGGTGGTTCTTTGTGAGCCACCCTCCCTCTACCTACTCAGGTGTTCATCCCCAGCCCATGAGGCTTTTCTTACTACACAGTCTTTCTGAGTGACATCCTAAGTCTATATCTCACACTCTTACATATGCCTTTGTTTCTGACCTCCATTTCCAATTCCTGCTATAGCTGGAAATCTTACAAACACTTCAAAGTCCACACCGGCCCTCCCACTACCCCGACCTCTACCCTTCACTAAGCCAACACCTACACATAATTTAAGACGCAGCTTCCAGGAAACCAAGCTGCCCTCCTCTCCATTTTTCTCTCAGGATTGGGATACCTCTTCCATATCTTCAGAATATTTTTATAACTATACTTTCTACAAAGTATCATAATGATCTATCTTGGTATCTGTTTTACCCACCTACAGTGTGACATGTCAATGAGCAGGGGCTGTGTCTCATTAATCTTTGTATTCCCAGCTTCTAGCATAGTGCTGGCATGTAGTAGGTTCCTATTAAATGCTTGGCAAATTAATAAACAAACAAATAAGAGAAAAATGCACCAAAAAACAAATTTGTCATATGTTTACAGAACACATTTCCTAGTGTTATTTTTACTTATGGTCTCTGTTACATAATTAGTATTATAGTTAACATAAAATTTTGGTATTTTATCAGAAAAAAAGTATTTTAATTGTTATTTTTTAAATTACAAAAAAAAAAAACCTTAGACTAGTGAAGTGCAGTAGCAAGAAGGCAGGGAAGAGCGGAACAAGTTTAATCCATAACTATGAACAATCAGATAAGATAACTCACTACCTTCAGACCAGCCTTAATTGTTATTTTGTAAAGCATTTATCTGCATGGTAAAACAAAATTTTATTACATTCAGCAATAAAAAATATAAAACTGAATGATGGAAGTCAATGAATAAGTTAGGATTTGCCAAATAAATATATAAAACATAATGACACACATTTATTAAGTGAGAGATTTACTAGGACAATTTTCTAGCATAAAAATGGGAAAATTAGGGCTGTTTTTTGAAATTATTTATTTTTATTTTATTTATTTATTTATTTATGAGACAAGGTCTCACTTTGCAGCTCAGGCTGAAGTTCAGTGGCACAATCATGGCTCACCGTATTTCCCAGGTTCAAGCAATCATCCCGCCTCAGCCTCCAAGTGCAGTGGCACAATCATGACTCACTGTATTTCCCAGGTTCAAGCGATCCTCCCGCCTTAGCCTCCTGAGTGGCTGGGACCACAGGCAGCCACGCCCTGCTAGTATTTCTTTTGTATTGTTTATAGAGACAGGGTTTCACTATGTTGCCCAGGCTGGTCTAGGAGTCCTGGGCTTAAGTGATCCACTCACCTCCAGAGTGCTGGGATTACAGGAGTGAGCCACCTTGCCCAGCCAAAAACTTTTTATTTATTTATTTTACTTTAGGTGCATACTACATCTGGCATTTCTCCCCATGTTATCCCTTCCCACCCTCCCCACCCTCCCCACTCCCCGCTGTCTCTCCCCTAGAAAACTCTTAAAATCTTATGTGGGGCCGGGCGTGGTGGCTCACGCCTGTAATCCCAGGTCAAGAGATCGAGCCCATCCTAGCCAACATGGTGAAACCCCGTCTCTACTAAAAATACAAAAAAAAAATTAGCTGGGCGTGGTGGCGCGCGCCTGTAGTCCCAGCTACTTGGGAGGTTGAGGCAGGAGAATTGCTTGAACCCGGGAGGCGGAGGTTGCAGTGAGCCGAGGTCGCGCCACTGCACTGCAGCCTGGCGCCTGATGACGGAGTGAGCCTCTGTCTCAAAAAAAAAAAATCTTATGTGGAATGAAAGCAAACAATGAAACTGGAAGTTTCTCTCAAGGAAATGTAGAAGTCAACCATTCCAGCTTTCTAAAGTACTGGTAATGTTAAGACTCCTGTGAGCTGTGTCTCTGGGATAAGTTTGTGAGGGACAGGCAGGTGTTAATGTTGAATTAACATCCATTTAATTTTCGCCCATGGCTATCTGGGCCTCATTCCAGCATTAGGACTTCCAGAAAAAAACATTGAGATAAAGTTCTCTTTTTATACCAATAGGTGGCAGTATTGCTTTGAAACAAACGACAGCAGCGACGTGGTACAGTGCCATTTTAAGAAACTTCTAGACACCCGTGTTGAATTTCTAAACTCTAGACTTCACTTTTTTTGGAGACGGATTCTCCTCGCTCTGTCTCCGAGGCTGAAGTGCAGTGGCGCGATCTCGGCTCACTGCAACCTCAGCCTCCTGGGTTCAAGCAATTCTCCTGCCTCAGCCTCCAGAGTGCTGGGGTTACAGTCTTGCACCACAACACCTGGCTAATTTTTTGTATTTTAGTAGAGATGCGGTTTCACCGTATTGCCCAGGTTGGTCTAGAACGTATTGTGCCTTGCCTTGGCTTCCCAAAGTGCTACGATTTTAGGCGTGAGCCGGCGCCCAGGCCTTTTGTTTGTTTGTTTGTTTTTGTTACAGTCTGGTGGCTTTGTTGTCCAGGCAGGAGCGCAGTGGTGCTATCACAGCTCACTGCAGCTTCGACCTCCTAGGCTCAAGCGATCCTTCCACCTCAGCCTCCCAAGTGGCTAGGCCCACAGGTACACACCACCACACCTGGCTTCTAGGTTTCAACATGCCTCCAAAAATGACAATGGAATAGCCGCATGCAGTGATGTGAGCCAGTAGTCCCAGCTACTTGGGGGCTGAGGTGAGAGGATTGCTGGAGCCCCAGAAAGTTGAGGCTCCTGTTAGCTGTTAGCTGATTGTGCCACTGGGCGACAGAGCCAGAACCTGTCTCCAAAAAAAGAAAAAAAAAAAGTGGAATAAACAAAGCACGAACATCGTATTTGAAGAAAATTAAAAAGGACTCACCAATATCACCCCTTCATTCAGACCTTTGCCTTTGGAAGAAACACACACTCATTTCTCTTTGCCTAGGAAGGCTTCTTTCCTATCAAGTAAACCTGGAGTGATGATTAATGCAGGAAAATAGGCCCCAAGTTGCAAATGATGAGTTTGCTTCTCTGAGAACCTCCAGACTGGGTTACATTCAATTCACTAATCTACTCTCCAGTCTGGCAAAAATTTATTGTGAAAATGTCTTCACAAAAATTTATTGTGAAAATGTACTTCAAAGTACGTTTCTATTTACATTGATTGTTGGGATAGGACTGGAATCAGGGATCACAATTTGTGATCCTAATTTGTTGATGTTCCCTTAATTTTTAAAAATTTATGCATGTACATGCACTCATGTAACCATCACACTGATTAAAATATAGAATATTTCTAGTACCTAAGAAGGTTCCCTATGCTCTCTTAATTTTTAAAATCAGAAAAAAAAAATATTTCTCAATTTGTGTGTTTAAAACAAAAACAAACAAATAGAAAACATGAAGTAGAAGGGGATGTGAAAAGAAAATAAATGTTGAGGCCCCCAAATCACTATGCTAAAGGGAAAAGTCAAGCTGGGAACTTCTTACAGCCAACTTGCCTTCCATTCTGTTCAAAGTCACTCCTCTGCTCACTGAGATAGATGCATATCTGATTGCCTCCTGTAGAAAGACTAATCAGAAACTCCAAAGAATGCAACCCTCCCTCTCTCACCTATCTGTGACCTGGAAGCCCCCTCCCTGCTTCCAGTCTTCCTGCAGGTTTTCCCACCTTTCCAAGACCCAGCCAACGGAGTACTTCTCACATATATTGATTGAAGTCTCAAATCTCCCTAAAATGTTTAAAACTAAGCTGTGCTGCATCACCTTGGGCACATGTGATGCCCAAAGCTTCCTAAGGCTGTGTCACAGACACATCCTCGACCTAGGTAAAATAAACTTTCTACTCAAATTTTCGGGGTTCACATTTTGGTAACCGTGGAAGGATTCTGAGTGGAGATGCCCCTGACCTTTGACACATCTCCTATCAGTGCTTGGTACCAGCATGAGCTAACTGTATGGCTCAAACCAAGAGAACAATTTGCTAAGATCTGAAAGCACTCCTTCCTGAGAATCCCTAATTTCCCAAAATTTGGTCATGATCTAAAGTTTATTTTGGGGTATAATTCCTTTTTTTTTTTTTTTTTTTTTTTAAGTTTTACTTTTTTCCAACACAAGGAAGCCAAGTTTTCCTGCTTCCATAATGTTGGAAGGCAGGTAACTCCTTTATGGAGTTTGAACTTGCTTACAACAGGGAAAATGAGTTTGGGTTTTTTGGTTGTTTTTTCCTTCTTCTAGGATGGTAGAGAGCAGTCTACAGCCTGAGACTGATCACTAGATAAAAAACTGGTTTGGGATTCTGTCTTGCAAACTCCTTTTAAATGACTAAAGTTAGCATTTAACAACCAGCTGGTGTTAATTTCTGCTTACACTTAGAACGCTCAGAAATCATGTATTTTTGTGTGATCATTGTTAGTTCAGCAGCATTTTGTCTTATATAAAATATGGTAATAAGATTTAAAAAAAAATTTTTAAAGGAGCTCAATGTTAAAAATCAACTTAATTAAAAGGCCATCCAAGATGTGTGTGTGTGTGTGTGTGTGTGTGTGTGTGTGTGTGTGTGCATGTACGTGTCTTTGTATTTGAAAGGCCTTCGTGGTTTTGCTTTTTGTTTGTTTTTCTCTTCTAAGACCTTGTCTTTTTTTTTTTTTTTTTGAGCGCAAGTTTTTTTTCTTTTTCTTCTCAGCTGACTGAATTCTCTTTTCACCTAATTTTTTTTTCTTGTTTATACTATAATAGTTATTGCAACAGAGGCTGCTTTTAAGATTTTAAGAAAGAGTGTAGTTTCATTTGGCTCAAAGAAAAATGAAACGTCTCCCTCTAGCACCACCACACCCTTTCTCTCTGTACCTTATGATGTGAATTTTGCTATTTGATTTTCACCTGAGTTGTTTCCTTTAATGTGCAAATTTAAGGCTATTTAGCTAACAACTGCCTAGGGTTGTGAAACAGGCTATCAAGAATCTGAAAGTGTGAGATAGGAAGAAAAAAGAGCAGGGTCTTTATAAATCTATAAAATGTGCTTCCATCAGCATGCCTATACCTCTTTGTATTTATGTGTTGTGTACAAATGTTTCACTACTAAGAATATATAAAAGAGCTCTAATTAATTGAGTTTAAAAAAAAAGCTCTTAAATACTAAAAAAGATGAATCAAATGCTTTTTCAGGTTGATGTATCTTAAATAAAATCTTTAATAAATAAGCTAGCTTTAAGATTATTAAGTAATATTAGAAATGTCTTAAAAATTGCCACTATACATTTTTTCTTTTGCATTTATTAATCAAGGAATTCCATACTTATCCCTGCCAAATATTATAATGTGTCAAAGTTTGGCATAGGGATTACAAAACTATAAGCCCAGTCCAAAACAGAATGATTTTTGGTTGTATAATTTTTAATAAGACATTGATATCGGTCTAATGAAAATAGCTGCATCTTGAATTTAGTAAGATTACCATAACTTCTAATCCTGTGGCTTTATGCAATCTAGTCCACAGGCAATAAGGAAATTTGGTTTGGGAAAGGACTGTTTTCAAGGTAAGCTATAAACTAAGTTCCTCCCAAAGTTAGTTTGGACTAGGCCCAGGAACGAACAAGGAGAGCTTGAAGATTAAGGGCAAGATGGAGTACATCAGGTCAAATCGTATTTTCACTGTCTCAGTTATATATAATTTTGCAATGTCGGTTTCATAACTTTAAATTCATGACTATCACAGTTTTCATAAATAGTCTAGGCAGACAATTAAAATAAAATAGGTAAATGTAATGGGATAAATACTTGTAGACAAACTGGTCATATCATAATTTAGAATATAAAGTTATATATTAAATTAAATATATTTCATTATTTGGGTATTTTCCAATGAATATATATTGTAGAAAACCATTCTTGTAAAAAAAAAAAAAAAGTGGTTTTTTTTTTTTTAAAAAAAGGTGAAAAATTTTTGTCTAATTAAAAGCTTATCTAAAGATTATATATAAAATCAGGTAAAAGGAACCAGAAAATAAAAAGAGATGTAAAGAAGTTAATAAAATTAAAGAGGTATTTTTGTGTGTGGGTGGTAAGAAAGCTTAAAAAGAAATAATTTTATATGAGAAAGAATCTTATATGGTTTTAGTCCTAAAATAAAATGACTGGTTGTTTAAAAAGGAAGGATGTTCAGGACAAATCAGAAAGTCCAAATACTATTATTAAGTTTCAGTTTGCTTAAGGAAAAAACTGAGATTAAAAAAAAATTTTAATTAAGGTTATTACATTCATGTATCTTCCTATATGTGCTTTTAAAGTCCTTGTGACATTGAGTTACAGGGCTTTGACTCCTGGATCTAAAAAGGACACAAAGTCTGCTAAATCTTAAACACTGGCAACAATTAAAGCCTCATCTTCAGGCCCCAAGAAGATGCCAATCAAAATAAACCACAGTTCTGTGACACAGGGCAAGTAACTAAAGCTATTTCAAATCTCAAGGCCCAGGGACTATCTCCGAAGAGGTGGGCATGCAATATTATAAGGGGCAATTTTGAAAGATAAAGTAAGTTCAGTTTCTTTAAAAATCAATCATTAATGTCAAAAGCACACTGATGAAAGATCAGCACATGGGCCCCTGTGTCAGATTAACAAGGTTTTCTTGAAGCATTAACCAAATCCTTAGTAAAAGTTATAAAGGTTATAAAATGCTATGGAACTTATATCTTATGGTCAAGATTAAAATTTTATAGATTGTATAAAATTTTATAGATTTTATAGATTTTGAAAAACAAATTTAATGGCTTCATGCTGTTTATATTAGGGCTTACTGTTTGGAAAATTAAGTCTTCTGTCTCAAAAACTAAAGATTCTTTCCTTTTTTTAAAAATCCATGAGTTTTCACTTTAGTTAAATGAATGACTTATTTTACGATGACCTGTGATCCTATTTTGTGATATCAAGTGCTTAAAATCTTTGATATTTGACAAACTTTCCAAAATCAAATGATAAAATCATGTCTTTTTCTGACCTAATTAATCCTTTAATATATTAGGTTTCCTAAAGTCCAAAAAATAACATAATTTTGCTTATTTGGTACACAAATTATACAGGAAGCACTGTCAAATATGAAATGGTCTTTATTTTTTGGGGGCCTATATTTGTCATATATGTTATTAGTATGTGTTCCAAAATTATGGAAAACTCCTATAATTCTGATATAACTTAGTGTACATTATCAGTAATAATCATAATTGTTATGTTAAAATTATTTCGTGCCACAGAGGTAACAAATGTCCTTTTTAATTGTGTTTTTGACTATGGCTCTACTAAAACTTTTTGTCATCATGGACAATTGTTGTCATGTTTTGGTTCTCTTTAGAAGGTGGCTTTATAATCAGCTATAAAACTAACAGAAGCTCTTGAAAGCAGGTTTCTGATAACTTTAGAGATTGTGACATCAGAATAGAGGAAAATCTTTCAGAACTTATGGAAAGCTATAAAATATTCATGAATATCAAGAAGAACAGGAATTAACTACATGGAATGAACTAATCTTTTTGACTTTTTGCTTAAAATGTTGCTGATCTTTTGTTTTGTTTTTCAGTCTTAAAACTTTTCTTTTGAGCTATTGGCAGCTTTTAACAATTTAGTATACTCCCATGAACAAAATTTGGAGCATAGTTGTTTCTCTTTACCTAATTTCTCTGGAATTTGGAAAGTATTTGTAAGTATACTTAACTTATGGCAATACAGTTATTTACGTAAGTGCAGTAAGAATCTGTTTTCATTAACAACAGACCACAATTGGAGAAACTGATTATTTTACCAAGGCTTTGACTGGAATGGTGTGCTTTTAAGGAATCAAATTTGATTAATGGAGCCAGTAAAGCCCTTAAAAAAACCGTCCTCATATTTTGTGCACGCAGTCCCTGTACAGGGTTTCTGACCTGTGGAAAGCAAAGAATGTCACTTCTATCAGACACGGAAGCCCCCAGTTTATTTTGAAACCTCAAGAGGAGAGAAAATTCACCCAACTCATAGATATTTGATGGCACAAATCCATGGCTGGGCTCAGCTTTAAAAAAATCTTATCTGGGATTCCTTCTATGGAACAAAGTTCCATCAAGGCCAATTTAAAGCCTATGTAAAAAATATTCTTTCTGCACTGAATACAAGTAATTAGGCCAACTATAATAAAGGAAACCAGTCCTGCCATGATTTGTCTTTAGCAAAAATGGGAAACTGGATAGAGAAAAATTATGTTTCAAAAACAACCGTACACCTGTTTTTAGATTCTAGTCTTGCCTAAAGTTTTTCAGTTTTTATTATTTCTACAGTTTGGGTTAAATTCTAATTTTTTCTTGACTACAAGTCTTCAAAATAATGTTTCTAATTTTTTTCTCTTTTTTTCCTTCTTTTTTTTTTTCTATTTTTCCTACTTGGGAGTCACTGAAAACTAAGCTTTCTTAAAGCCCTGCAAACTGAAACAACACAACTAAAAGTTCAGAAGAAAATAACAGCCACCTATTTGCATACATAAGCCACTTTCATACCTGCCTACTGAGGTATACAGACTTCAGAGAAGTGGGGCCTATATTGATTTTTCCAGGAGTGCCCTTTTGTTTCTTGTTTTTGTGCTTTCCTCCACCACTATTTGCTCTTGACAGGACATGAGACTTCACAACCTGCTAAAAATGAGCTTTCAGGACCTACCATCCTAGGAATAAACTGTCCTGAAAGATCATGAAAGATCAGATGAAACCTGAGACCAGAGACTCATTTTCTTGCTGTCTCCAAAAGATTTTAAAGAAGGAAGTGGGGGAAATGTGAAAGGAAAATAAATCTTGAGGCACCCAGATCACTAAGCTGAAGGGAAAAAGTCAAGCTGGGAACTGTTTAGAGCAAACCTGCCTCCTATTCTATTTAAAGTCACCCCTCTGCTCACTGAGATAGATGCATAGTCTGATTGCCTCTTTTGGAAAGACTAAGCAGAAACTCAAAAGAATGCAACCCTCCTGTCTCACCTATCTTCTTACATATATTGACTGCACTTCTTACATATATTGATTGATGTCTTATGTCTCCCTAACATGTATAAAACTAAGCTGTACCCCAACCACCTTGGACACATGTCAAGACGACTTTCTGAAGCTGTGTCATGTGCACATCCTCAGCCTTAGCAAAATAAACTTTCCAAATTAACTGAGACCTGTCTCAAATTTTGGGGGTTCACAGGAAGAAAGACAACCCTTCTTTATATGTTGCTCTGGGTCTCTGCATTGCCTGGATGGGAACTCTGGAATAGAAGCTTTTAGAAGGGTCTACTAAACCCATGAGCCATTCCCTTCTCTAGGAATGGCTCCCCAGTTATGGCTTGGGCTTCTAGGAATCATATTGGTAGTCTGTAACTCCCTACTCATCTGGATATAGTTAATTGGAAAATTTGACCCAGTATGAGCTAATCATTTTTCCTTTCAGGAATGTGGAATCCAGACCAAAGGAAAGTCAATCATTCTCTTTTCATGGCTGTAGGTGCAATGTGTATGCTTGAGAGCTGTGGAGGTGCTGTATTCTGTCACAAGGGCAGATCAGCAGAGAAATCTAAAGCAAGAGGAAAATAATAATATGCACACAAAGCAGAAATGGAGAGATCAAAGATGGAAAGAGAATATATCCCAGATTCGTAATGGCTTTTCAGACCTTACTGTGTGGTAGTATTTACATATGCATACCCTATGACCCAACAACTCTACTCTTACCTCTGTACACAACAACATGCATACATACTTTCACCAAAAGACATACACCAGACTGTTACAGGTAGCAGGGTCCATTGACAGATGCATAACTAGATTGTGATAGTATTCTCACAGAGGAATATTATACCACCACAGGAATGAATTATTCACAGGTAAATATAACAACATGAATTTCAGAGGCATAATATTAGGAGAAAGAAGCTAGATGCAAAAGAGTGCACATGTTATAATTCCACTTTTATAAAGTTCACAATCTATACCCCAAAGTGTGAATCACAGTTATGCTTAGGTGGGAATAGTAACTGGAGAAAGGGTTTCTGGGGTGCTACTAGTGTTCTACTTCTTGATTATTCCAGTGTGTTCAGTTTGTGAAAATTCTTCAACCTGTATACTTACATTTAGGTAAGTATGTAAGGAAGTACATGTAAATTATACTTAAAGTTTTTACAAATTAAGCTTAGCCAAGTGTAGATAAAAGTCACTTCTACCTGGAATGACAGTACAACTGGATGAAGGACATCAATTTCTTTTCTTTTCTTTTTTTTTTTTTTAGCCTGTTGCCCAGGCTGGAGTGCAGTGGTATATTCATAGCTCACTGGAACATCGAACTCCTGGGCTCCACGGATCCTCCCCAAAGCATAGGGATTAAAGGCATGAGCCACCTCACCCTCAGATCTCACCCAGTCAGAAATCACATTTCAATTAGGCCCTCAAAGATAGGCAAGTCTTCCCAGGTAGAGACAGAGAATAAGCATTCTAGAAAAAAATGAATGATAGAATGGCACAAAAGCAAAAGCATAGAGGTTTGAAAAAATTAGGGAGCATTTGGAAAATGACTAAATTAGCCAAAGAATAAGGTTGGTAGAAGAAAGTAGGAGAAAAGTTTCAAAACATGTCTGAAGAATTTGGTCTTTATTCACTGGGCAACAAGGAGCTGGTGAAGTGTTTTGTTCTATTTTATTTGAAGTGGAAAACAAAATGGTCACACCTTTGGGAAGATCAATATGCAGGAGATAGTGGAGGAAGAAGAGCCTAGAGATTGGGTAGGGTAGTATACAAGGGATATACAGGACGCTTTGTGATCTGCCCCAGACTGTCACTGAGTAATCCCATTTTTCTAAGACACAGTTTAATTATTTTTTCTGTCTCTTCTCTTTTTCCCACTTCCTACTTAGCTCTTTAGAAATGCAATTATAGCCTTTATCTCCTCTTTAGCAAGAGGAACTTACAGGGCAATTTCATCTAACTGTGTGCTTAGAAGTTCCAGAATGAAACTCACACCCACCAGGAGGTTGCCTCCAGAGGTAACAGTCAACTTACAATCCAAAGTATACCCACTAGAGTTTTTGGCCACCTTTACATCTCATTTCTGCCCATGAAGACATACAGCTTGACTGTCTGATAGGTAAGGCACCAAGATAGCACATGAACCCCCCAGCTGTTTGCTTTCTCCTTTGTCTTTTAAAAGTGCCCACTTTGTCTTTTAAAAGTACACTTAAGGCTGGAAGCCTATACTTCTCCTAAGCCAGCTTTGGAATAAAAAGTCACTTTCTTTATACCAGGCCTCGTTCTTGTTAATTGGACTCTGCAAGTGGCAAACAAATAAACCTGAACTTCAGTTACATGACTACCCACCCATCTCTTCAGCCTCATTCCTCACCCAACCCCACCCAGCTGCAAGCCAGTCATCCAATCACTTGCCGTTCCTTGAACAAACCAAGCCCTGCTGGCTTTGCACAGAAGGCTCATCCCTGCAGAAGACCCTTCCTCTGCTCCTTCACCAGGCTTAAGCTGGAAGAGAGACAACTTCCTTCCCTCCAGCACTCCAGAGAGCTTTCTCATAACATAAAGCAAAGCCTGCAGGTGCCACACTTGTCTTCAGGATTCTTAGGACCAAAGAGTGAGTATATAAACCAAATAAGGAAACATAGCTATAATTAGCTTGTATTACCAAATTATGTGAAAACTGTGAAGGAAAACAGATCTATGACTAATTTTTAACATATTAATTCACAAACAACAAAATTTCATTTTGCAGTTACTCCTGAGCCTCTCTTCACTTTGAGTAATCTAACCATGGTCTCTGTATCCACAGAAACAAGTAGCTGTTTCTATAATTAAAAAACACCAGCGGTCACCTCAAAAGATAACCACAGACCCAATTTTGTTTTGGTGTACAACACTAACATGCCTCCTCTTTCCCACACTAACAATCAGAAAGATTCTCCTTGGTTATTGCCAAGAAATCAGAAATGGGGTATTGCATCATGAGTCATTTTTTATAGCTCAAGTTGTTCAGTGCATGAAGAAAATGTATAAGAGCAGAAGAGAATTATCTCAATGTTTCCTAAGGTTCAAAAGGAAACAGGAAACCTCAAGTAATTTACAATCTTTCAAGCCATCTATACAATACACACAATTAAGCATTGTTAAGTGCAGTAATCTACAAAAGCAAATATTGGAACAAGTAATACACATGCATGGCAGCGGTAAAGGAGAATAAATATTTGTAGTGAGGTTTCAATGCCAGAAACTAGCCCGGATAAAGAGGAAGAATGGAAGCCAGCTAATGTCTCTTGCCCTGCTGGGGATACCTCTTCCAAGTCCTCCATCCGGCTTATTACTAGTTGTCTTTCAGAATTTATCTGCCATAGGTCATCTGTTATGAGAAGCCACACTGGACCCTGCCTAGGTTGAGGAGGGCTTTGCTGGAGTTCCAGGGCACTCTGTGTTTTATACTAAGCACAGCTGTTGCTACTGAAGTGAGGAAAGATTTCCTGGTCAGCTCCCACTCCGACTTGGAGTGGGACAGAGACTGTATCTTCAGGACAGAGACTATCTTGTTCCACTCTGCCTCCCATGCCTATCAGGTGCTTCGTACATTAGGGCCCAGCATATTTGAATGTATGCCTGAGGTTCCTTTTAATGCTTTTGATCTCTTAGCTGGTCCTGCAAAGTCTTAAAAGAATATAGGGTGATCAACTATACCAGTCTCCTTATAAGTACTACAGTCAGGACTTGAAGGCATCTTCTATCTCTCTAAAGCCAATGATTCCCTCCCCCCGCCATAATAATATCACTATTTTCTTTACACTGTTTTAAAAATCAGTGACACAATCTAAACTGCATAATAATAAAATATAGGATTACTTTCAAAAACTTAGAAAATACAGATAAACGGAAAGAAAAAAATCACTGAGAATTTCATCTCTAACTACAATCACTGTTAATATTACAGTACATACCCTTGAAGATTTTTCCTCACATTAACTCATTACATACAGACATGTCCAGGCTGGGACCAGGCTTGTGTGGAGAAACTGTTTTTTACAGCGTCAGTGCTATGACTGCAGTATTGCTCAATAAAGACTATTCCTTGTTCTAGCTCAAAAAATTGTGACTTTCTTGTTTCTTTGTTTTACCCTTCTCCAATTGCTTTAAACAGGACATGACTTTTCATTTTGCATCACGTACTCTGTACCTTCCTTCCTTCCTTCTTTCCTTCCTTCCTTTCTTTCTTTCTTCCTCTTTCTTTCTTTCCTTCTTTCTTTCTCTTTCTTTCTTTCCTTCTTTCCTTTCTTCCTTCCTCCTTCTTTTTCTTTCTTTCTTTCGTTTTGAAACAGAATCTCACTCTGTCACTAGGCTGAAGCGCAATGGTACAATATCGGCTCACTGCAACCTCTGCCTCTCAGGTTCAAGCAATTCTCCTGCCTTAGCCTCCCGAATAGCTGGGACTACAGGTGTAAGCCACCATGCCCAGCTAATTTTTGTATTTTTAGTACAGATGGGGTTTCGCCATGTTGGCCAGGATGGTCTCGATTTCTTGACCTTGTGATCCGCCCGCCTCAGCCTCCCAAAGTTCTGGGATTACAGGCGTGAGCCACCGCGCCCGGCCTACTCTGTACCTTTCTTATATCCTCAAGTTTATCAAGCTCTCGATGATAAACCAGGCCAGTCCACTCCAGTCTTTGCCCAAACCGCTCCCATCTGGAGTCCTCAGTCCTCCTGCTCCAACGTAGGCTATTGCTTTTCATGTTCCTGAGACCTCACTGCCCTCTTCCCCTGGGTTAGAGGAACTGCTCCAGCGTCCCCTACCTTTCTCTTTCTTAAATTATTCTGTCATTGCTGAAATCCATCCTCAAGGAAAATTTTTTAAGGGTATATTGGAGATAAAATTTCTAATACTTAAATATTTGAAATGCCTTTTTCCTTCTATTGATTGTTTGGTTAGCCAAACAATAGAATAGCATAGCAACCTATATTTTAAATTACTGTATAAATTACTATTTAAAACAGTAGCGTAGCAACCTGTATTTTAAATTATTTTTCCCAGAACTTTAAAAGCCTTGCTTCATATTTTTCTTAGCATTTCATGATGCTGATAAGAAGTTTGATGCTGGCAATTAAGTCTTCTGTTCTCTCTCTTATCTCAGGTTTTAGGGTATGTGAGTTGTGTTTGTGTAATTGCTAGGTAAAAGGAAATGTGTATATTTCACTGTTGTGGGCAGAATAATGCTCCTCCTCCTGACGCACCTCAAAGATGTCCATGTCCTAATTCCCAGAACCTGTGAATTCACTATTTTACACAGCAAAAGAGATTTGACAGATTATTAAGGTTACCAATTTTGAGATGGGGAGATTAGTCTGGATTGCCTGAGTGCACACAATTTAATCACACAAGTCCTTGAAAGTGGACAACCTTTCTTGTCTGGAGAAAAGCTGAAACAAGGAGGAGATTTGAAGCATGAGAGGACTGGATCTCCCACTTCTGGCTTTGAAGAAAGACGATAACCATGAGCCAAAAACATAGGCAGTTTGTAAATGATAGAACTGCTCTCAGCTAAAAGCCAGCAAGACAACATGCAACTTGGATTTACGTCTATCTGCAAGGAACTGAATTCTGCTTGCAACCAAAATAAGCTGGAAATGGATTCTAGAGCCTAGAAATCCTAGATCCTAGGAACAGATCATAGAGTTTCCAGAATAGAATACAACCCTGATGAACCTTTGATTTTAATCCAGTGAGACTCGTACCAGACTTCTGACCTACAGATCTTAAATTAATAAATTTGTGTGTGTCTTTAAATATGTGTTGTTTTAAGCCACGAAGTTTGTGGTAATTTGTTACAGCAGCAATAGAAAACTATTTTTTTAAATAAATGCTGCCAAAATGTCATCCTCCAAATCTAAATTTATTTATACTTACACCAGCAGGTGATGATAAAACTCTTCCTCAAAACCTGCACTGACAAGGGAAATTTTCAATATCTTAATTTTTCCAAGCTGATCCTGAAAAATATTTCATTTTTGTTTTCATTTGCAGGCCAGGTCAATTTTTTTTAACAAGGGTGAGCATCCTTTATATGTTTTTTAAACATATTCTGTTTTATTTGGAATTAACACCATTTTGTAAAAGTCCCTAGATTTCTAAACTTTCTTTTGTTTTTGATTTCTAAACTTTCAAACTATTAATAGTTATAATACTATGACTATGCATATACAAATATGTCCTGTTCAGTATTTGTTAAACACTTAATTTAATGATTTATATCTCCGGCTCTGGAAATGATTTTGCATAGTAAACCCTGTGGCAGAATCTGCTAGCTGTCTAACTGAATTTCAACACCCCCCTCCTTAATAAGCACATCTTGATCTTTTTATCATCATATTGCTGCCTAGAATAAAGAACTACATTTCCCAACTTTCCTTGCACCTAGGTTTGACCAGTGAGATATAAACAGAATTATTGAAAAGCTGCTTAAAGTTAGTTCCCACAGCTTAGAAGGGCCTTTCTCCACCCGACCCCGACTTCACTTCTTTTTCTCATCTGGATTTAGACTTAAAGGATGCAGTTCCACCAGCCATCTTGGACCATGAGGTTGCCATGCACCTGGAAACCATTTAGAGTGGGGAGTGGTGGCTCAGCCTGTATTCCTAACACTCTGAAAGGCTGAGATGGCAGGATCACTTGAGCCCGGAGTTTGAGATCAGCCTGGGTAACAAAGTGAGACCCCGTTTCTACAAAAAATAAAAACATTACCTGGACATGGTGACTTGTGCCTGTAGTCCCAGTTACTCAGGAGGCTGAGGTGGGAGGATCGCTTGAGCCAAGGAGGTCAGACTACAGTGAGCTATGGTCACACACACCACTGCATTCCAGCATGGGCAGCAAAGCAAAACACTGCCTTAAAAAAAAGAACAAAAGAAACCATTTGGTAGATAACAGAATGGGAAGATAAGAGCTTGTTGATCCTGGTGACTCACTGAAGTCACCAATGCACCTCAAAACTTTATTTTATGTAGGTGAAAAACATGTTTTTTCAATCTTCTATCATTTTGTGATTTTTCTATTGCATGTAGTCAAATCTAACAGAATTCACACAGTAATCTGTTATGTATTTTATCTGTTATCTTTTGATCCCTCTCCCTTTTTATTTTCCAGGTGAATGCCTCGATTTCATCTTTAAAACTTAAAAAAAAAAATCTGCAATTATAATTTCATTTTCTAAGTTATTTCTTTTTCATAGCATATATTTTCTTGTTTTGTGTATGCAATAGCTTTTTTTTTTAAATATATATTTTATTGCATTTTAGGTTCTGGGGTACATGTGCAGAACATGCAGGATTGTTGCATAGGTACATACATGGAAATGTGGTTTGCTGCCTCCATCCCCATCACCTATATCTGGTATTTCTCCCCATGTTATCCCTCCCCAACTCCCTAACACCCACTGTCCCTTCCCTAGTACCCCCCACAGACCTCAGTGTGTCATGCGCCCCTCCCTGTGTCCATGTGTTCTCATTGTTCAACACCCGCCTATGAGTGAGAACATGTGGTGTTTGATTTTCTGTTCTTGTGTCAGTTTGCTGAGAATGACAGTTTCCAGGTTCATCCATGTCCTTACAAAGGACATGAACTCATCGTTTTTTATGGCTGCATAGTATTCCATGGTGTATACGTACCATATTTTCCCTGTTCACTTTATCATCGATGGGCATTTGGGTTGGTTCCAAGTCTGCTATTGTAAACAGTGCTACAATGAACATATGTGTGTATGTGTCCTTATAATAGAATGATTTATGATACTTTGGATATATACCCACTAATGGGATTGCTGGGTCAAATGGCATTTCTATTTCTAGGTCCTTGAGGAATCGCCACACTGTCTTCCACAATGGTTGAACTAATTTACACTCCCACCAACAGTGTAAAAGTGTTCCTATTTCTCCACATCCTGTCCAGCATTTGTTGTCTCCAGAATTTTTAATGATCGCCATTTTAACTGGCGTGAGATGCATTGTGGTTTTGATTTGCATTTCTCTAATGATAGTGATAATGAGCATTTTTTCATGTCTGTTGGCCTCATATATGTCTTCTTTTGAAATGTGTCTGTTCATATCCTTTGCCAACTTTTGAATGGGCTTGTTTTTTTCTTGTAAATCTGTTTTAGTTCTTTGTAGATTTTGGATATATGTCCTTTGTCAGATGGGTAGATTGCAAAAATTCTTTCCCATTCTGTTGGCTGCCAGTTCACTCTAATGATTGTTTTTTTGCTGTGCAGAAGCTCTGGAGTTAAATTAGATCCCATTTGTCTATTTTGGCTTTTGTTGTCAATGCTTTTGGTGTTTTAGTCATGAAGTCCTTGCCTATGCCTATGTCCTAAATGATTCTGCCTAGATTCTCTTCTAGGATGTTTATGGTATTAGGTCTTACGTTTAAGTCTTTAGTCCATCTGGAGTTAATTTTAGTGTAAGGTGTCAGGAAGGGGTCCAGTTTCTGCTTTCTGCACATGGCTAGCCAGTTTTCCCAACACCATGTATTAAACAGGGAATCCTTTCCCCATTGCTTGTTTTTGTCCGATTTGTCAAAGATCAGATGGTTGTAGATGTGTGGCATTGTCTCCGAGGCCTCTGTTCTGTTCCATTGGTCTATATCTCTGTTTTGGTATGAGTACCATGCTGTTTTGATTACCGCAGCCTCATAGTGTAGTTTGAAGTCAGGTAGTGTGATGCCTCCAGCTTTGTTCCTTTTGCTTAGAATTGACTTGGCTAGGTGGTCTCTCTTTTGGTTCCATATGAAGTTTAAGGTGGTTTTTTCCAGTTCTGTGAAGAAGGTTGATGGGGATAGCGTTGAATCTAAATTACTGTGGGAAGTATGGCCATTTTCATGATATTGATTCGTCCTCACCATGAGCATGGAATGTTTTCTCCATCTGTTTGTGTCCTCTCATTTCCTTGAGCAGTGGTTTGTAGTTCTTCTTGAAGAGGTCCTTTACATCCTTTGTCAGCTGTATTCCTAGGTATTTTATTCTCTTTGTAGCAATTGTGAGTGGCATTTTGTTCTTGATTTGGCTCTCTTTAAGTCTGTTATTGGTGTACAGGAATGCTTGTGATTTTTGCACATTGATTTTGTATCCTGAGACTTTGCTGAAGTTGCTTATCAGTTTAAGGAGATTTTGGGTTGAGACAATAGGGTCTTCTAAATATACAATTATGTCATCTGCAAATAGAGACAATTTGACTTCCTCCTTTCCTAATTGAATACTCTTTATTTCTTTTTCTTGCCTGATTGCTCTGGATAGAACTCCCAATATGATATTGAATCGGAGTAGTGAGAGAGGGCATCCTTGTCTAGTGCCAGATTTCAAAGGGAATGCTTCCAGTTTTTGCCCATTCAGTATGATATTGGCTGTGGGTTTGTCATAAATAACTTTTATTATTTTGAGATACATTCAGTCGATACCTAGTTTATTGAGAGTTTTTAGCATGAAGGGCCGTTGAATTTTGTCCAAGGCTTTCTCTGCCTCCTCTATTGAGATAATCATGTGGTTTTTGTCTTTGGTTCTGTTTATGTGGTGAATTAAGTTTATAGATTTGCGTATATTGAAAAAGCCTTGCCTCCCCAGGATGAAGCCTACTCGATCATGATGGATAAGCTTTTTGATGTGCTGTTGCAATCAGTTTGCCAGTATTTTATTGAGGATTTTTGCATCTATGTTCATCATGAATATTGGCCTGAAGTTTTCTATTCTTTTTGAGTCTCTGCCGGGTTTTGGGATCAGGATGATGTTGGTCTCATAAAATGATTTGGGGAGGATACCCTCTTTTTGTATTGTTTGGAATCGTTTCAGAAGGAGTGATACCAGCTTATCTTTGTATGTCTGATAGAATTCGGCTATGAACCCATCTGGACCTGGGGTTTTTTTGGTTGGTAGGCTATTAATTGCTGCCTCAGCTTCAGCCCTTGTTATTGGTCTATTCAGAGTTTCACCTTCTTCCTGGTTTAGGCTTGGGAGAGTGCAAGTGTCCAGGAATTTATCCATTTCTTCCAGGTTTACTGGTTTATGTGCACAGAGTTATCTGTAGTAATCTCTGATGGTGGTTTATATTTCTGTGGAATCTGTGGTGATATCCCCTTTATCATTTTTTATTGCGTCTAACTGATTATTCTCTCTTTTCTTTTTTATTAATCTGGTAGGTGGTCTGTCTATTTTGTTGATCTTTTCAAAAAACCAGCTCTTGGATTTATTGATTTTTTGAAGGGTTTTTTCATGTCTCTATCTCCTTCAGTTCTGCTTTAATCTTGGTTATTTCATGTCTTCTGCTAGCTTTTGAGTTTTTTTTAATCTTGCTCCTCTAGCTCTTTCAATTTTGACAATAGGGTATCAATTTTAGATCTTTCCTTGCTTCTCATGTGGGCATTTATTGCTATAAATTTTCCTCTAGACACTGCTTTAAATGTGTCCCAGAGATTCTGGTACATTGTGTCTTCATTCTCGTTGGTTTTGAAGAACATCTTTATTTTTGCCTTCATTTCATTGTTTATCCAGTCAACATTCAAGAGCCCATTGTTCAGTTTCCATGAAGTTGTGAGGTTCTGAGTTAGTTTCTGAATTCTGAATTCTAATTTGATTGCACTGTAGTCTGAGAGACTGCTTGTTATGATTTCATTTGCTGAGGAGTGATTTACTTCCAATTATGTGGTCAATTTTAGAGTAGGTGTGATGTAGTGCTGAGAAGAATATATATTCTGTGGATTTGGGGTGGAGAGTTCTGTAAATGTCTGTTAGATTTTCTTGGTCCAGGTCTGAATTCAAGTACTGGATATCCTTGTTAATTTTCTTTCTCACGGATCTGTCTAATATTGACAGTGGAGTGTTAAAGTCTCCCACTGTTATTGTGGGGGAGTCTAAGTCTCTTTGTAGGTCATTAAGAACTTGCTTTATGTATCTGGGTGCTCCTCTATTGGGCGCATATATATCTAGGATCATTAGCTCTTCTTGTTGCATTGATCCTTTCATGATTATGTAATGCCTTTCTTTGTATCTTTTGATCTGTGTTCATTTAAAGTCTATTTTATCAGACACTGGGATTGCAACGCCTGCCTTTTTTTTGCTCTCCCTTTGCTTGGTAGATCTTCCTCCTTCCCTTTATTTAAAGCCTATCTGAATCCTTGCATGTGTGATGGGTTTCCTGGATACAGCACACTGAGGGGTTTTGACTTTTTATCCAATTTGCCAGTCTTTGTCTTTTTATTGGGGCATTTAGCCCCCAGGTGTGGTGGCTCAAGCCTGTAATCCCAGCACTTTGGGAGGCCAAGGCGGGTGGATCACGAGGTCAAGAGATCGAGATCATCCTGGTCAACATGGTGAAACCCCGTCTCTACTAAAAATACAAAAAATTAGCTGGGCACAGTGGTGCGTGCCTGTAATCCCAGCTACTCAGGAGGCTGAGGCAGGAGAATTGCCTGAACCCAGGAGGCAGAGGTTGCGATGAGCAGAGATCGCGCCATTGCACTCCAGCCTGGGTAACAAGAGCGAAACTCCATCTCAAAAAAAAAAAAAGGTTAATGTATGTTATGTGTGAATTTGATCCTGCCATTTTGATGCTAGCTGGTTGTTTTGCGCATTAGGTGATGCAGTTTCTTCATTGTGCTGATGCTCTTTACCATTTGGAACATTTTTGGAGTGGCTGGTACTTGTTGTTCCTTTCTATGTTTAGTGCTTCTTTCAGGAACTCTTGTAAAGCAGGCCTGGTGGTGATGAAATCTCTGAGCAATTGCTTGTTCATAAAGGATTTTATTTCTCCTTCACTTACAAAGCTTAGTTTGTCTGGATATGAAATTCTAGTTTGAAAGTTCTTTTCTTTAAAGATGTTAAATATTGGCCCCACTGTCTTCTGGCTTGTAGGGATTCTGCTGAAAGATCTGATGTTAAGTCTGATGGGCTTCCCTTTGTGGATAACCCAACCTTTCTCTCTGGCTGCCTTAGCATTTTTTCCTTCATTTCAACCCTGGTGAATCTGATGATTATGTGCCTTCAGGTTGCTCTTCTTGAGGAATATCTTTGTGGATGTTGGCCTGGCTGGCTAAGGTGGGGACGTTCTCCTGGATAATATCCTGAAGAGTCATTTCCAGCTTGGATTCATTCTCTCCATTGCATTCAGGTACACCTATCAAACATAGATTAGGTCTTTTCACATAATCCCATATTTCTTGGAGGCTTTGTTCATTTCTTTTTACATTATTTTCTCTAATCTTGCCTTCTCATTTTATTTCACTGAGTTGATCTTCAATCTCTGATATCCTTTCTTCCACTTGGTCGATTCGGCTATCGAAACTTGTGTATGCCACACAAAGTTCTCGTGTTGTGGTTTTTGGTTCCATTGATTCATTTATTTCCTCTCTAAGCTGTTTATTCTCATTAGCATTTCATCAAACCTTTTTTCAAGGTTCTTAGTTTCTTTGCATTGGGTTAGAACATGATCTTTTAGCTCTGAGAAGTTTGTTATTACCCACCTTCTGAAGCCTGCTTCTGTCAATGCATCACTATTCTCCATCCAGCCTTGTTCCCTTGCTGGTGAGGAGTTGTGATCCCTTGGAGGAGGAGAGGCATTCTGGTTTTGGGTATTTTCATCCTTTTTGTGCTGGTTTCTTCCCATCCTTATGGATTTACCTACCTGTGGTCTTTGTCGTTGGTTGACTTTCAGATTGCGTTTCTGAGTGGATGTCTTTTTCGTTGCTGATGAAGTTATTTCTCTCTGTTTCTTAGTTTTCCTCCTAATAGTCAGGCTCCCCTGACATATTCAGTACTAGTTAATAACAGGCTTCAATAGTGTGTATGTGCAGGCATGAAGCCAGGTAGGACTGCTGGAGATTTACTACAGACCCTTCTTGCCTGGGGATTACCTGCAGTGGCTGTAGAATAGTAAGTGTTGCTTCCAGTTTCTTCTTCTGTTATCTTTGTCCCAGGAGGATACTCACCAGATGTCAGCCTTAACTCTCCTTTATGAGGTGACTCTTTAGTTATATGGGGGTCAGGGAGCTGCTTGAGGAGACAGTCTGTCCCTTATAGGAGCTCAAGTGCTGAGCTATGAGCTCTGTTTTTCTGTTCAGAGCTGCTGGGCAGGTATGTTTAAGTCTGCTGCAACAGAACTCATACCCTCCTTTCTTTCCCAGGTGCTCTGTCCCAGGAAGGTGGGGCTTTATTTATAAGTTCCTGTCATTCTCCTGCCTTTTTTCAGAGATGCCCTGCCCAGCGAGGAGGTACCCTAGTCACAGTCTGCCAGCAGAGGTGTTGCTGAGCTGCCATGGGCTCTTCCCAGCTGCTGTGTGAACTTCCTTGCAGGTCTGTTTATAGGGGTGTAGTTAGAACTGCCTCAGTAATGGCAGTCTGCCTCAGTAACGGTGGACTGTCTCTGTAATGGTGGACTGCCTCGGTAATGGTAGACTGCCTTGGTAATGGTGGACTGCCTCAGTAATGGTGGACTGCCTCAGTAATGGTGGACTGCCTCCATAGTGGTGGACTGCCTTGGTAATGGTGGATGCCCTTCCCCCCACAAAGCTGGACTGTCCCAGGTCCAGCAGTGCTTGCTGTGAAACTCTCAATCCAGAACATTTCAGATTGCTGGTCTTTGTGGGGGTGGGACCAGCTAAGCCATATCATCTGGCTCCCTGTTTCAGCCCCCTTTTCTTCAGTTGAACAGGCAACTCTGTCTCCCAGGCATTCCAGTCACCAGTTGAAACAGTACCCGGATTTGTGTGTTTTCGTGCAGAGACCTGCTGCACCAGCTGAAACAGCCATGCTGGAGACTCATGGCTCTTTTCCACCCTGGAATCTCCTGGTCTGTGGACAGTAAAAATTCATTTGGAAATGTGATGATCACTCACCCTCTGTGTTTTCACTGGGAACTGCAATCCAGAGCTGTTCCTATTTGGCTATCTTGGCTTGGTCCTGCAATAACTTTTCAAATCTCAGAAGTCACCAGTTGGAAAGTCTGTCCTATTTTGAAGTATACTTCTGTTCTCTGAATTATTTCTTTCCTTGATGTCACTTTTTTCCCATTGGTTTATCCTGGGTTTTCCTTTTCATGGTGGAGACTTTCATCTGGTGTTTATTGATTCTTGATTACTGCCCACATTAAGAATGAGACAATAATGGGGCAACAAATTAACATCACGTGCCTTATGACAAGATATACACTGAGGAAAACATTGACTTCAGTTGTATTCCTGCCAAAAGTGTATGACCTGAATTTAATCATTAGGAAACGTTAGACAAACTCAAACTGAGGGACATTCTACAAAATAATTGACTAGTCATCTCAAATATCAATACTATGAAGCACAAAGACTAGGAGATTCATCCCCATTAAAGGAGATTAAAGAGATAAGACAACTGAATACAACCTGATCTAGAAATTTCTTTTCCCAAAAAGGGCTTTTTAAATAATCAGCAAAATCTGAATAAGGCCTATAATTAGATAATAGTATTCTGTCAATATTAATTTCCTGAATTTGACATTCTTCCTCTAATTATGTAAGAGAATGTTTTTAAGAAACAAGCACTGGAGTATCTAAGTATAAAGGGGCCTAATGTCCACAACTCTGAAATGGTTCCACAAAAACAAATTGCATATCTATCTATTCATCCATCTGTCTCTATGTCTATCTGTGGAGAGAGAGAAAAGGATATAGTACATATGTTAAAATGTCAATATTTCAGAAACTTAGGTATACTGTATATGGGAACTCTTTGTACTTTCCTTCCAACTTTTCTGTACATCTAAAATTATGCCAAAATGAAGTATTTTAAAAAGAATATGGCCCATGTAAAGATTTTCTGAGAGCTTTGTGGACATATTCAGTTCTGGTTAATGACAGGCTTCAATAGCATGTATGTGCAGGCATGAAGCCAGCTGTAACTCTGGGAACCCTTAAATGTCAGACTTAAGAGGTATTTACTCTGAGAGGGTTTTCCCTTACCATCTGCCCTACTTTTTCCTGGATAATTTCTTAAGATTATTTAAACCCTCTAATTTTTTGGTTTTTGTGCAAATGGCTGCCTACAAATCCTTTCAGTCCAATTTCTCAAACCCATTTCCCACTCTATCCACTGTAGTAGATAGACTGGATAGAGACCCCCTTTCTGGGGGTGTCTGCCAGGACAATCAGCTTCATGTTGCTCCCTCGGCTATGGTTGTCTCTACTCAGCTTCATCAATATTGAGAAAACTTCCAGAAATTTATTGCAATCTCTTGTCTACCAATTATCCCTTCAGTCTTTTTATTGTGCTATTTTTGTTTTTATTCTTTATATAATTTTATTTTTTATATTTTATATATTTTATTTTTGTACTTATTCTTTATATAATTTTATTCCTAAGCATATGCTTCATCAGCCATCTTGAATCAGAATTCTTTAGATAATTTAATATTAATTTTTATCTGTAACTGGTTATTCATTATTTATAAACACATACTTTTGTTTTTTCTTTTTTGGCATATCTGATAATCCTGCTTTTCAACATTCCATATTGTCATAATATGGTATAACTACAGATCATATTGGATTCTCACCCTTTGGTACTTTTTGTCATATTATTATTCTTTGGGCCATTTAATAAACTTATATAATTCTTTCATGTGCATTGCCCTCTACAGCTTCACTTCATAGATTTTAGATTTGCTAAGCTCAACCTCAATTACATTACTTATTCCTTTCTTTTACTTGAAGTAAATACATGCCCAGAAGAATAAGCAGTCCAATACATTATATGCTACCTCTTCTTCCCCTAGCCATGGTTGATTAGGTCAGGTATCTGCTCTAAATGGGCAGCCAATCCATTGGCTTATCAGAGACCTCTGATTGCTATGGCTTGACTAGAACGGATGATCTGCACCCAATCAGATTCCCTCCATTATTATTTTAAACTATGAAATACAGAAATTGTTATGAGTCAGGTGGGCATTGGAGTGGCAAAGTCATGTCAACTTGGTGGTGGAAGAAGCCATTTGCAAGATCATGAGTAAGCAAATGACATTGCTTTTTAAAGAGACGAAAGCAAATGACATTGCTTTTTAAAGAGACGAAAGTGGTTGGTATAGTTGTAGAAAAAGAAGCTGAGATTAAGTGAGACTGAATTAATATTGGTTCTAAACAGCCTTTTAGTTTGTTTAAGGCCTGGTTTCACACAGTTCTGTGATACATCTGTAACATTAAAATTAATCTTTTCTAAGCCAGTTTGAGTGAGTTTCTAATTCCTTCCAACCAAAAAAAAAACACCCTTGAACTTTTAATTTTATGATTTTAATTTCCTCATTTTTGTTTTTCAAAAGAGAAACAATTCTTTACTAATAAAACTTTGCATAAAAATTAATATCTATACTAATCATGCCACAATTTTTGTTTGTTTGTTTGTTCTGGGTTTTTTTGTTTTGTTTTGTTTTGAGATGGAGTCTTGCTCTCTCGCCCAAGCTGGAGTGCAATGGTGTGATCTCGGCTCACTACAATCTCCGCCTCCCAGGTTCAAGGGATTCTCCTGCCTCAGCCTCCTGAATAGCTGGGACTACAGGCATGTGCCACCATACCTAGCTAATCCTTGTATTTTTAGTAGAGATGGGGTTTCACCATGTTGGACAGGCTGGTCTTGAACTCCTGACCTCAAGTGATCCACCGGCCTCGGCCTCCCAAAGTGCTAGGATTACAAGTGTGAGCCACTGCACCTGGCCCATTCCACAAATTAAAGTGTCAGAGAATTAGAATTCTTTACCAGTCCTCTGATAGAATATGGAATCTTCCTCACTAATCCTTGACTGTTTTTAAGAATATGGAATCTTCCTCACTAATCCTTGACTGTTTTTAAGAATATGGAATCTTCCTCACTAATCCTTGACTGTTTTTACTGAGTTTAATCCTATCACTAAAGTAAGAATTTCTTTTACGGAAATGTGTTTCAAAAGTCAAGGATCAGGCACAAATTTTCCATTGCAAGCTCTCCTGTCAGAGTTTCTACCAAAAATGCATTAGGGAAATGCCATGCTCCCTCTGTTCGCTTCATTTGTCCTTCTTTATACTTTTCCAGAAGCAGCAGGAGAAAGACCCAATGCCTTCAATGTGTTTCTATAGTTGCTTTTGTGAAATTATGACTTCTATATGTATTTTGACCTTCGAAGCTAGAATCTCTTCTTGTTTTTACATCAGATCAATCAGATATATCATGGGTTTTTAAAAGAATGCATAGAATTATAACAATATTCAACCAGGATAAAATTATTTAAACATACTTAAACAAATCTTAATTTTGAAAGAGGGTTACAAAATAATTTTACAAAAGTCCTCCAAAGTGAGTTCTCAAATGTAGGGACCATGTCTTTTCATTCCTTGATATGTTCCCTCCAAAATGAAAAAATAAAGAAAGATTCAGAGTTATGCAACTTTCAGTGCTCCAACAAGTGTGGTTGAATTGAATCATTTCAATTACCAGAAGAAAATGTTAAACTTCCGTGCCAAGTTTCAATTTGAAAATACTTTTAAAACAACATTTGGAAATGACATTAAAATTTTTGAGTTGCAAAAGTCAGCAATTAAGAAAAGTACTCCAAAATAAGCACGTCTCATCTCCTGTGAATAAGCAGTTTACTTTGGCAACTACAGAAGCTTGTCTCGGGTGGATTTATAATATCTCACTCCATAACTGTTAACTTCCAAACAAGTGAGAGATGAATTTTTTTATTTAACTATCTAACTGATTGTTAAAGCTAAAACAAATGTTTTCATAACATCTTCAGACAACAATTTTTTTCCACTTTAAAATAGTTTATGTTCATAAAAGACATTTTTGAAAAGTATGACAAAGTTGGAAAAAGAAATTATCTAGAGTTTTATTCTCCAGCTACATCCACTTTTAATACATTATTTTTATTATTTCCTTATTACAAGTCAAAGAATACATTAACTGCTTTTTTCATAAGATAAGTAATCCTAATCTCCATGAAATGTTGAGTAATCATTATGTAAAGTACAATATACCACTTCTGAATTCTCCCAGACTTACTTTTGTGCTCTAGGTTAAAGATGCCCTGCTGGGGGGAACACTTTGGCCTCAACCACAGGATGTTCAAGTACATGTATGTTGAGGAAAGAGGGGGAAATATCCAAAAACAGTACTTCTCAAATTTTTCTGCATTAGGAATCTTCTGGTAAACTTGTTAAAATGCAGAGTTGGCATTTAAACTTAGGATATAGGATAATTAATGGAAATGTTTGCCTTCATACATCTATCTACCATTAAGTATTATCCCAACTCTAACCCATTTCTGGGAAGACACAGTAGTATTTCTCATACCTGTAAAGTTTCCCATAGTCCGAGGGTGAAGTAGGATTTATTTATTGCAATGCAAATGAAAGTGTTAAGCAACTATGGTGAGTCCCCTCTGACAGGAAACCTTCCAGGGTTTACAAAATACTTGTTCATTCCTTCTCCCTTGGTGGTAATACCTATCATATCTGGGCACATGGCTCCCTAGAGTAAAGGTTGCATTTCCCAGCCTCTCTTGAAGCTGGAGTGGCCATGTTACCAAGTTCCTGACAATGGGATCTAAGCAGAAGCATGTGTACAAGCCATGCTTTGAGGATGGCAATTAAATTTAATTAAGGTATTTTGTTTGTCCAATTCAGTTTAAGTGGGCAGTCAGCTAAAACTTCAATTAAAAGTTTGCACTCCAGAGGTGGCACTAATGTTCTAATTAAAAAGCCTATATCATAGAAGTGACTGTTTCTGTCATTCATATCTGGGTCTTTGCTAATATTCTCAGTGAATTTCAGAAATGGTTTTTAAGGGTGAATGAAATTAACAGTGTACTAATGAATGCTAGAAAGGAATTGTCATTGTCTAAATTAATTATATTTAAGGTATAAGGTTAGCCAAAATATTTTAGAGACACTCCCCACCTTTGCATGAGTAGAATAAAAGAATCCAGTGTGACCTATGGCCTATGGTCTGTACCTTTAGGAATAATGCCCGTGGTTTAATCTCTAAATGATGCTAGGTTCAGTATTTGGTTTTAAGGGCTTCTTAGCTGCCTGATGCTGACTACACAGATAATAGATTTCTGCTTTTGGAATATTGTCATAACTGCCTTGGTTCAATTTTTCATGTCAGGTGAGACTAGAGATTGGAGGAAGTAAAGCCAAGACTACCTTCAATGGAAAGAAAAGCCTAGATAAACTATTTTTATGCTTGCTTGTAATTAAATGTTTTGTTATATATGAGTGCTTTTGTAGCATAATTTGTTCTGCAACTTACTTTCCATACAGCCTCATAGCAAGGTTGAAGAAGCAGCTGATACTTTTATCTCAAATCTAGTATTCTCTACCAAAAATACCCTTAGAGTCGTATAGGATCAAATGGACTTGTATCAGTCCATGGTACAGAGCAATGGGGTAGAAAAAGACAGGTCTCCTAAAAGCCATGGAGCCACTATAAAGCTCTGGACTGCTCTCCTCCAGACAGGTTTTTGTGTTTATGAAAAATAAATTTCCAATGTGTGCCAGCCTTTATGTTTTCTGTTATTTTCCAATGACAGATATATCAGAAGACAGACATTTAACCCTTAGACTCTGTGTCTTACCACATAAAATTTTTCAAATGATCGGTTTAGGATCAAATATAATCTAAAGCCCATATAACATGATACAGTATTTCTTTTTATTTTCTCAGGTACTTTTTAAAAATCTCATCTTTTTTACTCATTTCACAATTAAGAAAAAGTTTTTCAAGACTACAAATGACTCAATTACATAATATTTTAAGATTACATAACATGGCTTTACCCATTAGAATGTGTTTTAGGCCTATTACCATTCTTTGTCATTCTCTTTATACTTACACCCCACTTCTCCAAAAAATAAATAGAAAAAGAAACTAAATAAACTAAATAAAGGGATTAAGACCGCTCTCATTTTTGGATAGCTCAGTACCATAATTTGAATTCTTCAAGGATTTCTTTGTGTAAAGTTCAGCCCATGACGAAAGCAGGAGGGTCTGATGATTTAGGATATGAACTAGAGGCAGTCTAAGTTCAAATCCTGATACTACCTATGTGCCCTCAGGCAAATAACTTAACCACTCTGTGCCTCAGTTTCTCACATGAAAATAGGAATAACAGGGCCAGGCGTGGTGGTTCACGCCTGTAATCTCAGCACTTTGGGAAGCCGAGGCAGGCAGATCACCTGAGGTTAGGAGTTGAAGACCAGCCTGGCCAACATGGTGAAACCCTGTCTTTAAAAATAAAAATAAAAAAAGAAAATAGAAATAATGATACCTATCTCTCAAGGTTGTTGTAAGGATTAAATAAAATATTAAAAAGCTTGGTACAGTTCTTGGCATGAAGTAGCATTTAATAATATTCAGTTATTCAACAAATAATTATTCAATGTGTGCTATGAGCAAAGTACCACTAAACACTATAAGGAAATGGACACTGAGGCAGACTGGCTTCCTAGTCTTAAGGTATGTACAATCCAGTAGGAGAAATAAGACATGCAAAGTACATAACTAGAATAATAGAAATGGATATATGTGAAGATATTCAGATAAATCATTTATTGCAATATATTAAAGATGGTTGCTATTGAGTTTAATTCTCTTCACCTTGATTCTGGAGCAAGTCTTAGTACTTTGCCTAACTAATACAATGTGACAAGTGCTCCTCTAGGACTTCTACTCGGTCTCTTAGAATGCTTGCTCTAGAAGAAGCTAGCCATTATATAAGAACTTGAGGTATCTGGGATGACCATGTGTAAGGAAGCTCAAGATATCCACCAGGTGAATCTGCATAGACATGACACTAGGCCTAGCTATTCCAGTTATCCCAACCAAGGCATCAAACAAGTGAGAAGAAGTTATTTGGCAGCATCTTGGCCACCTTAGTGAACATGAAGTAGAGAAGAACCAAGGAATCCAACTAACAGCTAGAACCAAGGGTTCAGACCTATGGTCCCAGGTGAACTATCCTAGCCTACTAACCAGATATGACTTTAAACAAGCTAGTCAGCCTGTCTGTGCTACAGATGAGTTATCTCAAATGTCTCTATGCATGCTGGAATGAAGAAAGTATTGTGTGCAGAAGAGTTAACATAGCAGGCTTATGCCTGCTATCCTAAGAAAGGCCTAATTACAAGATCAGCCCTTAGCTAGCATCTGGGAATTTGGCTGGTAAAAAGTTTCATCCTGCACACACATAAAAATATCCCTTTATAACAAAGGTGACTCACTATGGCTATACTGTTTGTGCAAAAATTTGTTTATGCTGAACACCTGCCTGGGAGGGAAGCCTGGAATTTTGGTTTATGGCAGGAAAAAGGTTCCTATTTGATAAGCCTTTGATTAAAAAAACAACCTTGTACACCAACTCTCTCCTGAGCCGGCTTGATAGACAGCACTTTGCATGTGTTGTCACAACTCATTGCTGAAGGAATTAAGCCACTCCACTATGAAAGAACTCTTGGAAGCTTGTGCCTCGTTTTCGCCTGACTTTGTCTCATGTGCCTTTTCCCTTTTTTGATTTGGCTTTGTATCTTTTTATGGCAATAATATTAGCCATGAGTACAAATATATGCTAAATTATTTGAATCCTTTTACCAATCATTGGAAATGAGGGGTGGTCTTGGGAACACCTGAAACACAACATTTTAAAAATTGTGAGAGAAAAGTTGTGAGAAATGAGATTGCTCTTCTACGTCCTTTTCACAAAAGGAGGTCTCCCTCCTAACTTTGCCATTTCTTCCTTTTCGTCTTTCCCAAAATATGTTTGCCGGATTTCCTTATTTATTCCCCACCAAAGCCCACAGTGGCTTGTGGACATAAACATAACTCTCAGAGATAACACTCTTAGTTCCTCAGCCCTGAAAAGCTGTATAACTGATATCTTGCATACAAATATAAGATTAGTTTTGCCTGCATTTTACTTTTTATCTAGTTGTGTTTACTTGGTATGGGTGTAATATGAAGACCTTTATCTTATTGGGCTAAAGATATTGAAATTTCTTTTTAAAGTATTTATCCAAAGACTAAACTGATGATAAAAAGTATTTTCCTTGCAATTACATAGCAGCCTTCTTATATTTATGGCTAATCTATAAAAGAATGGACACTACAGTAGGAATTTATATCTATCGCATAAAATCTATGCAGCATCTCCTGCTATGTAGTATATACCCTCACATCATATAATATGCATGACTTATTTTCAGATGTTTTGCCTGATAAGCTTTGTGATTATATTTTGACAGGTCCGAGTACCATTTCTTTAATCTTGGAAAATGACAAGAGCTTAGGAACAGTGACAAGCAAAGTTCTTGGATTTGACTCTAAGAATTACTAGGCACAGTATATTTTAAGAATTTATTCAAGAAGCCAGTAAACTACTGAGAATTATGTTCAGGAATTCTGCTTAGTACTTTAAATCATGTGGTAGACATAGGGACTGAGAGTTAGGAGGCCAAATTATGACCTGGTCTATGTTTTAAAGATATGGCCTTGGGAAATAATTTATTCTTACAGAACCTCTATTACACCAGCTATAAAATGACAGGTTTGAGTGAATCATTTTTTTCCATCTCAAGCATTCTGTGGTTCAATGATAATAGAAAGTGTGGAGTAAGTGATAAATGAGAGGATACACGTGTATTTCATAGGAGGGAGAAGTCCCCAGAGACTGATATGAGAGACTTTCGTTGGCCAAATAGAGAGAGATAGTCCTCCTGGGGAAAGGAGCTTGGGTGAAGGTAGAGAGACACAATGCACTCTGTGGGATCTTAGTGAAATGTCAATGTGCAGTAATAAGGATATTAATAGCTTACCTTTACTAAGCATTCACTAAGGCAATATATGTTATCTCATTTAATTCCCACAACAATCCTGGGTATATATTATTATTCCCATTTTACAGAAGGGAAAACAGGCACAGAAAGATTCAGAATTTACATGAGGTCAAATAGCAAGTGGTAGAATCCACGTGTGAACCTAGGCAAACTGATACTCGGAGAATAGCTTCTAATTATTGCTGTGGCAGTAATGCATGAAAGTCAGAAATAAAATGCTCCACAGAAACACTATAGTTTTGATGAATCTGACTGGAAAACTAGCATAAACAGAAAATGATAGGCCATCATCAGGAAGAATAATGATACTTATGTAATACCAATTCTGTGCTTTTCATACATTAGTTTTAATCTTCACAGATGTTTTTGTTTTTATTTTAAATGACTATTTTACAGATAAGAAATCTGGGCTCGGCACATGCAGCTTGCACAAGGTCAAAGTTGGTAGGTAGAAAGCTGAAATTCAGCTCTGAGTTTGCCTTATTTCAAAGACTCTACTTAATCCACTATGCCACGCTACATTCTTGGCTAGAGACAAGAAACTATTTTCAAATATTAAAAACAGCTGTATCTTACTGTAGGCTTTCATTTATATGAAATTCTAGACCAGAAAAAACTAGTCAATAGTGACACAAATCAGATCTCTGGTTTCTTGGAGTGGGAGAAATGAGGGGATTGCCTGCAAAGGAACATAAAGTATTTTGGAATGATGGAAAGATTTCACATCTTGATTATGGCAGTGATTACATTTACATCATATCCGTCAAACTCACTGAATTGTACACTTAAAATAGGTGCATTTTATCATATGCATATTATACCTCAATAAAGTTGATTTTTGAAAAGCCCAGCTGAATCCAGTAGTTGGTCTTTGACAGAGGCTTGGGCCACTGGCATAATGTGTCTTTTTATATGCATGAGACCATAGTGATGGATATAAAACCCTAGCTTTTAGCAACCATTCCAAACACCTTCTATAGTACTTTCCTGTATTGCTGAGGCTGAAAAGCTCAAAATTATATTTATCTGATTCCTTCATAGCTAACTTTCTGATTGTAAGTTACACATTTCCAATTAAATAGCTTTGAGTGAGACTAGGTCCACCTGCCTGCTGTGATTTTGTTGCTGCTGCTAAGTAGGACCATTCAGGCATTGGGTTTTTCTGCAACAGCATTCCAATGTCCAATGCCCAGTTTTATGAGCATTAACAGCTGCAAAGATGACAGTGGCTTCACCATCTTCAGATCGCAACTATAGCAGTGCGTTCAAGAATCCAAAAGTTTGCCGGGCGCGGTGGCTCAAGCGTGTAATCCCAGCACTTTGGGAGGCCGAGGCGGGCGGATCACGAGGTCAAGAGATCGAGACCATCCTGGTCAACATGGTGAAACCCCGTCTCTACTAAAAATACAAAATGAGCTGGGCATGGTGGCGCATGCCTGTAATCCCAGCTACTCGGGAGGCTGAGGCAGGAGAATTGCCTGAACCCAGGAGGCGGAGGTTGCAGTGAGCTGAGATCGCGCCATTGCACTCCAGCCTGGGTAACAAGAGCGAAACTCCGTCTCAAAAAAAAAAAAAAAAGAATCCAAAAGTTTCCATGACATACTCCTGATTTCACAAATTTAGGACTGGGACAAAGGATATAGCTCCCCTAGCAAATCAGCTTGATGGCTATTTCCTGGGAGTTATTTCTGGAGGTTCAGTTTAGAGACTGCTCCTCCAGCTCTCCAATGATTTGACAAGCACATAGTTACCCTTTTTAAATCCCTTTATACATGAAATTGCTGGAGTGATTTCTGTTTTTCTGGAACTATACATTGACATCACCATAAACATTGTATGTTTTTCTTCTATCAAAATTATAACTAAAATGATTACTGGCATCATGAGATTAACAGCAACTTTTTCAGAGTACTGACTTTTTGCTAGGATGAATGCAGTAAGATGCAAACAGAGCACACCTTTATTCTTTTTCCCATGCTACTCAAACTGTATGGGTAGATGGTAACCTGCTGCATGAATGAAATGAGGCAAGTCTAGATCATAAAATCAGTCACTTTCAGATCTTAAAACATCCTCCAATTCATGTCAGTCCCTCAAATGATCTCATTTTAGTTATTAAAATGTCCAGTCTGGGGTTAATATTACATAACCCAGTGCTCTTCTTGTCCACTTACATACACCCCTAGCTTGAGATTCCTTGGGGCTGGAGGAGGACATGGTTGCCTTTTGCTCAATTTCTCTATAAGATGCCTCTCCGTTTCCCTTCTCCTTCCTCTTCCTCTTCTCTTTCTCATATCTTTCTCTCCTACTTGGGATCCTCTTGTGTGGGAACACAACTGGGAAGAGTTAAAACTGGGGAAGGGGAGGAGCTTCTAAACAGGTCTGGATGTCATGTGGTATTGAGCCCTCTTAGTATGGCAGATTCTCAATGCTGATTCTTCCTCTGCTGGGGTGCTGACATAGCTTCCTCAGAGAACCTCCACTGCAGCTTTCCCACCACAGCGCCTTAATAGGCTAGCCAATGTTGAATCACTCTCAGTTTCTGTATCCGATGGTATACTCCAACTTCTTTTTGCCAAGATCCAGTTTGGCAGGAAGACTCCCCCTCAGACAAGGCCCTTTGAAATGACTCCAGACTTCCTTCATCCCACCAGCCCACTGGGCACACAGGAAAATTCCCCCACTTCATTGTTCTGCTGTCAGCGGCAGAGCATATGGGCTCCTGCAGTCACCAGGTAGGCAACTCCAGCCACAGCCTTCCACATTTAATGTTCACAAGTGTGAGTCAAATATCAGGTCCCACTTCCCCTCAAGCTCTCTGAAAGGTTCCTGTCACCTGACCTGAGGTGAGCGGGAAGCACTGGGAGCAGGAAGAACAATTCTCTCTAAAAAACAATTTCCTGGCCGGGCGCGGTGGCTCAAGCCTGTAATCCCAGCACTGGGAGACCAAGGCGGGTGGATCACGAGGTCAAGATATGGAGACCATCCTGGTCAACATGGTGAAACCCCGTCTCTACTAAATATACAAAAAATTAGCTGGGCATGGTGGCGCATGCCTGTAATCCCAGCTATTCAGGAGGCTGAGGCAGGAGAATTGCCTGAACCCAGGAGGCGGAGGTTGTGGTGAGCCGAGATCGCGCCATTGTACTCCAGCCTGGGTAACAAGAGCGAAACTCCATCTCAAACAAACAAACAAACAAACAAACAATTTCCCTCTACTGGCCTTGTCAGCCTTGATTCCTTTTTCAGTAGAACTGAACGATACAATATACCAGCTGAAAAAGTTTTATACTTTCTAAGCATGTCTTGTATAGGTAGTCTAGCAACTGACTTTAGAACGTTGATACTTTGCAATTAATTATTTTGTTTTTGGTCTTTGAGGCCATGGCCAAAATTGAGACAGAAGGAGCTCTATCATGTTACACGTGTATTATGTAATGATTTCAACAACCCTATAAAATAAAAATCAATGACTCAATTTTAGAAACATAGGTTCAAATGGCAGCAAATGGGAATTCCAACACGAATGAGTCGCTGCTAAGGCCTTTGCTGTTAACCATTACGTTTATATAATTGACGTCACAAATACTGTTGATTGTTACAGGTTAAATTGCATACCCCAAAATTTATACTTTGAAGTCCTGACCTCTACTACTTCAGAATGTGACCTTACTTGGAAACAAGGTATTGCAGATGTAATTTATTAAGCTACAATGAAGTTGTACTGGAGTAGGGTGGGCCCTAATCCAATGTGACCAGTGTCCTTATAAAAAGAAAAATATCTGGACACAGACACACTGGGAGAAAGCCACATGAAGGCTGAGCTATGCTGCCACAACCAAGGAACAACAAGAAGCTAGGAGAGAGGTTCAGGGTAGTTCCTTTCCTAATGCCTTCAGAGGGAGAATGGCCCTGTGGACACCTTGATCTCAGACTTCAAGGCTCCAGCTTGGGAGACAATACCCTTCTGTTTTATAAGCCACTTCATTTTGGTACTTTGTTAAGGCAGTCTTAGAAAACCAAGAAAACTACTCTATGACAGCCATGGAAATATGACTGAGATTTCACAGTTGAAATCTCGTTTAAGGGAGCACCTGAGCTCTGAGGGAAGAAAAAGTACTGGAACAGCCGAGGTGGGGCCTGCTTTTATGCATGCTCGATGACAACATGGGGTTGGTCACTAAAGACTTTGGACAGGCTGTGAAGTAGAAAGCTTCCAAGTTAATTCTACTTCCCTTATAACAGAGAAAGATTACTTGGAAAAAACTTGAGAAAGGTTGCCTTGAAAAACTTTACAAAAATAAATCTCAAACTCAATTTTTGCCTAATTGTTTCTGGGAAGGCTTAAAGAAATTTGAAACTGGGTCAAACAGGATATTATACCTGTATCTGAATATACAGAACTAGGGGTAAATGAAAGGACAATACAATACAAGCTTATATTTAATATTTAGTGTCTTGCTGGCTTTGAGAACAGGAGTGCTAAAATACTAGAATATGTATAATGGAATTAATTCTCTTATACATCCATGGGACCTCCAAATATATAAATAATTGTAAAGATTTTCAAATCATAATTAATGCAGAGTATGAAGACACATATCTGTGTTCTGATCAAGATAGGCATACACATTACTGTTTTAAAGATTTTAGGTTTAATCAGTTTCCAAAATTACTGGCTCAAGTAACACAGATGTGCAATTAAATATTAATGCAAATATCCAAAACATCTCAATTGCTTATTATAATAAACATTTATTTATTGCTCACATCACAATCAGATGGCACTTCTATAGTTTGTAACTGTGCCATCTAGGACATTTGGCCTCCACTTCAAGGGAAGAAAGGGATAGAAGAAGACACTCTGGCTCTCAATTGCCTCAGTCCAGAAGAGACACAACAATACTATGTTCATAGTTCACTGGCCAGAGCAAGTAACATGGCCCCCAACCTAACTGCAACTGAAGCTAGGTAATATAGAAAAACGGCTGGAAATTTTTGGAAATACTAATTGTCTTTTCCATAAAAACAATACAGGGAATAACTGTGTAAAACACATTAACCCAAAGGAGAAGATGTTGGTTAGATGACAGTAAGTCCAATGAGAATCTGATCTCTTTAATCTTAACAAGGGGGCATTCTGGTGCCTTTCTAACTGTGTGAAAATTATTATAGTAAGGCTTGATTGCTAAAATTAAATTCTGCTCAAGAGACCCCTATTTCTTCTGGAAATTCTCAAAGGAGTGGCTCATATGTGACCTCCCCCACAAAAAGCTGAATTGTTCCACATATAAAACAAAAAGGAACTCAAGAATTTCCAGAGCAGCCTGGAAGCAGGAAGATAGCAGTAAGAGAATGCCAGGACTTGGAAGGGAAGTAAAACGATGGAGGAGAGGGTCTCAATGAGGGCAGGAGGCCCAGGCAGATGGCAGCAGGGAGGAGCCCTGGAAAGAAGGATGGACAGTGATACATCCCCCAGTAATGTCTAATATTCAAGTTTAAATCATTGTCAATTTTTTCTTGAGCTTTCATACTGCCTGTTAGTCTAAACAATAGAAAAAGTCTGCTCCCCCCCGAGTAAGGAACGGTCTGACCTTCAGGGTCAGGGAAGTTTGGAATAGCTGCAGAGACCTTAGTCCTACATTCTCCAGGATAAAGCCATCATCTGGTCCTACATTCTACAAAAAATCCACTTCTCAGACCTTGTATCCCAATTTTGTCTTCAAAAAGTATTGTCGTTGTGAAATCATCCCTGTGGAAAAACTGGACAGAAAGATTTTTCTGTGCTGTAGGGAAGGCCCCATAGAGAGCAGATAACAGAACAGATTTGAAAGTGGAACCAGGAAGCATAGCTTTTGCCAACAGTGTTTAACAGAAAGAAAAAAAATCTATATTTTTATTATATTATATTTGCATAAGTAAACCCTAGAATGATATCAAAGAAGCTAATCAAGTAAGTACTTAAGGTGGGGCAAGGTTGGGGGATAAGGCAGATGAGGGCAGAGGTGGGAGTGAGAATTTTTACTATGCATACTTTTATATTATTTGATTTTTGAACTATGTGAATGTATTACATATTCAAAACTTTGAAAGCAATTTTAAAAGAAAAAACTCTTCCAACCATCACAGCCTTACATTCAAGCTGTTTTGGGAGAACAAAAGAGTAAGACAGAATCCATCAAGAAGGAAGCAACACAGAGGACAGTAGTCAAAAGAAGAATGACAATTTCAGGATAAGCAGGAAATGAGAACCTGAGCAGATCAAGGGAACTAGGAGTCCCTAACTCAACTCCTTCTTCCTTGAAGCTCCAGAATATTTAGGGGGAGAGGGTTAGGAAGAGGAGGAGGATGTTGGGCTTTCCGGAGAATGTGGAATAGGAGCTGGAGACCTTGCAACTTTGAATATTAGAAGAAAAGGTGGCCCTAGAAGGATGGTGTAATTTGAGAACATTAGATCATATCAACATGGCATCTGAGGCCCTTGACAATTTGATCTAACCCTTATTGACCCTCACTTCTTTCCTGCAGCACCTTTCTCATTAAGGACCAGTCTAGGCTAAGTGTTGGGGACACAGAATGAATGCAAGATTAAGGAGAACTCAGTCTGATTAATTAAAAAACTGTTTTAAAAACAACAAGGTGTTACACATGCTCTACTAGCAAAGTGTACATTTTCAGTGGGGACTCAAGTGCAAATTGGACAACTGTGTGTTCCAGGGCTTCACATGCCAGGCACTCTAGCCAGGGTGATGGCAATAGCCAGGGATTGGCTGGGTTTCTCTCTTTCCACCAAATCTCTCATCATCTCATAATCTAGTCTTGGCTTCAGTACATGGAGACTGGAACCCAAGAGTCTAAAGAAATCTGCAAGCTTTCTTAATGTCTAGGCCAGCCAGGTGAATTGCATCATTATCACCACATTCTATTGGTGAAAACAAGTCACAGGGCTAGTCTAAATTCAATGTATGGAAAACAGATACTACCCCTTGATGGGAAGATTGGAAAGGTCGTATCACAAAAGGGCAAATAGTATGACAAGGATTATGGAGGCTGTCTTGAGCAATTAACTATCTTAGTGGGAAAGCATTAATTTGAGATATGTACAACTTGGCTGCAGACACTCACTTAACCACTCATTAAAGATTTGCTCCCTAAATGTAGTAAACTTAGATTGATCACCCAATATCTGGACTGCCATTCTAAGTATGGGTATCTTCCTTATGATACCCATACCCTTAGGGCCCACGACTAGACTTGAACACCCAAAGGGTAAGACTCTGTCTTAATCATTCTCTATATTCAGAATTGAATGTGATACCTGGCACTTAGTGACAATATATTCAGTAATTACATGTGTTGAATTAATAAATAATAAAATTTGGTGTTTATTGGACACTCTTACATACCAGAGACAGTTCTAAAGACTTCAGATGTTGTATTAAGCTGTTCTCATGCTGCTAATATAGACATACCCAAGACTGGGTAATTATAAAGAAAAGAGCTTTAATTGACTCACAATTTCACATGGCTGGGGAAGCCTCAGGAAACTTACAGTCACGACAGAAGGGGAAGCAAACATGTCCTCTTCACATGGTAGCAGAAGAGATAAGTAGAGCAAAAGGGGAAAAGCCCCTTATAAAACCATTGGATCCTGTGAGAACTCACTCACTTTCATGAGAACAGCATGGATATAACCACCCTCATGATTCATTTACCTCCTACCAGGTCCTTCCTACAACACATGGGGATTATGGGAACTATAATTCAAGCTGAGATTTGGGTAGGGACACAGTCAAACCATATCAGATGTTTTGATTTATTTAAGTAGTACAACTCTAGTTAAATAGTTTGCCTAAGATTATATATGTTGTGTGCAGTGGCCCTAATGTAGATCTACTTTATCTGGCTCCAGAGCCTGTGCCCTGAAGGCTTCGCTGCCTTAGTAAAAGTGTAAACAACTGTAGTGAAGACAGGATTGAAAACGTAAGAAATAATAGACTTGGAAAAGGATAATTGTCCAAGGCATGAATCACTTAGAAGCATTTTAGCATAATGGTTAAGAGTGTAGTCTCTTTTAGTTTGAATTTCAGCACTGCCAAATACTATCTTGGGTGGGTTGCTCTCTGAGTCTGTTTTCTCATCTGAAAAATAAATTTAAGAATAGTACTTATAGAGTTGTGGTGAGGCTCAAATGGGACAGGGCAAGTACATGTTTATCTTAGTTCTTCAAACATAATGAATGCTCAGTGAATATTCACCATTAATCACACAGACAAGCAATTAAAAAATGAAATGGCAAAACAATGCTTAAAAATAAAAATGGGAGTCAGATGTAAGTCATTTACACCATGCATGATAAAATTTTCTTCAGATGTTTATTTTTTTAATACAAAGAAACCTAATTGGAAAAAGGAAAACAGTTAAAACTCTTCATTAGAACATTAAGTGGTGGCTCAAGCCTGTAATCCCAGCACTTTGGGAGGCTGAGGCGGGTGGATCACAAGGTCAAGAGATCGAGACCATCCTGGTCAACATGGCGAAACCCTGTCTCTACTAAAATTACAAAAATTAGCTGGGCATGGTGGCGCGTGCCTGTAATCCCAGCTACTCAGGAGGCTGAGGCAGGAGAATTGCCTGAACCCAGGAGGCCGAGGTTGCAGTGAGCCGAGATTGCGCCATTGCACTCCAGCCTGGGTAACAAGAGCGAAACTCCGTCTCAAAAAAAAAAAAAAAAAAAAAAAAAGAACATTAAGAGAATTTTGAACATTAAGGAACTTTCTCTTTATCAAGAATGCTTTGCTGGCTGGACCTGTGATCTCAGCACTTTGGGAGGCCGAGGCAGGCAGATCATGAAGTCAGGAGATCAAGACCATACTGGCCAACATAGTGAAACCTCGTCTCTACTAAAAATATGCAAAAAATTTAGCTGGGCACGGTGGCGTGCACCTGTAGTCCAGCTACTCAGGAAGCTGAGGCAGAAGAATTGCTTGAACCTGGGAGGCAGAGTTTGCAGTGAGCTGAGATCGCACCACTATACTCCAGCCTGGCCACAGAGTGAGACTCTGTCTAAAAAAAAAGAAAAAAAAAAAAAAAAAGAATGCTTTGCTAACCTTTTGAAGAGGAAGATAACATCAAAAAGGTTTTTAAGAGCTACTGCAGGAAGAAAATAAAGGCTAAGTATATAAAATCATTAAGCATTATAAATCTCAAGAGTCAAGAAGACTACCCAAGGAGCAAAACACAGAAAATGATTGAACTCTTTCAGAAAGGAAAAGAAAGAAAATTCCAGCATGATAAAAAGCTAATACCAGTTTTCAAATTAAGTTTCAAGAACACTATGAAGAAATCAATATGTAAACACTAAGTGATGAAAGGCTTAAAACCTATTGACACAAGTTTTATTAAAAGGAGATCATGATAGATAAGTTGAATAAGGCTGTGATTGATATCTGATGAGAGAAAAGTCACAGAACATGATCACTAAGGTTGTCAAATAACTAACATTTTTTGGCACATATATGAAACTTTTAGAGAAATAAAAAATAATGTATCTTAAATTACATTTCAGTCATCATCCCTCAAGCTACTGTGGCTTCCCCTTCTCCTATGATTTTCCCTTCATCCCTCCCTCAAGAGAGTAAAGGAAGTAGGAAGGAGAAGAATTTGAGTGGCAGCAGTGGTAGTGAGGAGGAGATGTATGCAAGATTCTGAGGCTACTGCTTTCTTTATAACAATCACCAAAAAAGCCTTGTTTTCCATGTAGATATTGGACCCTTTGTTTTGACTTTAAATTGCAAATACAAATTGAAGTAGAAGATTATAAAACTATGCAGTTTTTCAAAAAGAGGACTTTCCTAAAAGAACTGGCTTTACAAGGCTCTATAAGACAAAGGACTCTATTAGTTGTTTACAGTGTTCCTTTTTCACTTTGCATGTTCCTTATGCAGCTCTGTAAACGATAAATGACGCAGCACTATAAGCACTTTGTGGAAAAGAGGCAGAAGAAGCAATATTTATTTTAGGTATAGGAAGCATAAGAGCAAGTTTTTAAAGGGAAAATAATATACAAGGCTACTTGACTTTTGTCAACTAAAATGATGGGATTCATTTAATCATGCATTCAGCAAATATTTGTGAAACAGATCCTATGTGCTGGCACTATTCTATCCACTGGGGAGACAGCAATAAACATGACAAAGTTCCCAATATCCTGGGACTTGCATTCTAGTAGAGGGAAACAGACAATAAACAAAAAGACATAAAAAGTGATTGGGTCATATGAAGAAAGATAATTCAGAGTAAAGAAGGGAGGGAGGAAGTTATGAATCTCTTTACGTAAGATATTCAGAGAAGGCCTCCTGGGGAGCTGAGATCTGAATACAGTGAGAGTCTTACAAGTGTCTCAGGAGAGAACATTCCAGGTAGAGGACATGCCAAGTAGAAAGGCCATGAGGCAGGATGAGTGATCTGTACAATCACATGGGTCTCCACTCTCAGAAGGACTCTGTGCTTCCTTCTATGCCCAGCAGTCACTGTCTTAAAAATTTTGGTAATTTTTGAGTAAGAGGCCCCAGGTCATTTTGCTCTGGGCCCCGAAAATTATGTAGCCAGTCATGTCATGAGGTGGGAGTGGCCTTAGCATGTTTGAACAATAGCACAGAAGGAGGAGGGATGAAGATGAGTCATCAGGTGAGGAGTAGGAACATAGGAGATGCAATGAGAGAGGTAGAAGAGGAGGGAGTAAATAAGACACTGCAATAATATTGGTAATTAATGAGCTGTCACAATCTCAGTTGGTCGTACTTGGTAAGATACCCATAAGATATGCTGCCTGATAAATAGATCGCTGATTTCAGATACACAAATTCCTTCTCATTCATCATAAATTGCAGTGCTATTGGCACTATACTGTATAGTTATGTGCTGCATAACAATGTTTCCCTCAAGGATACACTTGAGTGGTCCCAGAAAATTATAATTGATCTGCAACATTCCTATCACCTAGTGACATTGTTAATGTAATGTATTGCAGTATAACATTATGATGGCTGCAACATTTTCTATGTTTACATATGCAAATACTTAAGATTGTGCTATCATGGCATACAGTATTCAGTATAGTAACATGCTATACAGGTCTGAAGCCTAGGAGCAATGGGCTATAGCATACAGCCTAGGTGTGTACTAGGCTATGTCATCTAGATTTGTGTAAGTACATTCCATGATGTTCACACAAGGATGAAATCACCTAACACATTTTTCAGAATGTATCCCATCATTAAGCAATGCATGATTGTATTCAGGATCAAATAATTGAATAAAGCCCAAGGCCTTCATTTCTAGGAAACAACTAATTTGGTTGCTATTACTAGAGAAACTGCTAAATAGCAGTAGTGAGCAAAGGATGTCTTGGGCACTGATGCCCAGTGCCTGGCTCACTTTTTTAATACTCTTCACAGGTGTTAAATAAAAATCACAGCAGGTCATTGTTTTGGCTTAAGCTCCTGCACTAGGGTCCAATAGACCAAACCAAAAATCAAAATGGAGTCAACTGTGCTAAGTTCCACGCTACCAAAACAAAACTAGGTTGTCATGTTACTTTCAGAGAAGTCAGGAGAGATGACAGCCAACTGTCCAAACAGTCCAGTTTTAATCTTAACAGGCATGATACTGATGTTCCCTCTATTTTAATTTTTCACAACAAAGTCACCTGTAGTAATCTGATATCAATCAGTTATATTTCTATTTTTCTGTCTCCCTACTCCTGCCTTATGAGAAAAGTAACTTTGAATTGACTGCATTTTGTTCTTTGATTTCTTCATCCCTTTCTCTCTGTAAAACTAGACACTTCTGCACATCTCAGTGAAACACTTATTCTATTTTATGGAATAAAATATTGTCCTATTCTAGAATCACAAATAAAGCCAGTTAGGCCAATAAATATCTCAGTTAAGATCTTTAACTAAATTAACTGTACTTTTGTCTTTCCACATGAGCTAATTGTTTCCTGCTGAGGTTTGGCGGTTTGCATTTTGGGTCATAAAAGATGCTACCTATTCGAGCCGCTTTACCTCCCTGAATAGTAGGTTCAATGGCAACAAGGACAAATCATACACATTTTTATATTTCTTCATCAAAAGTCTTCCATTTTTCTTCTGCATCCAACTACATTATCAACTCTTATAGAGAATGTTTTAGCTACATCTATGAAAGCAATTAGCGACTCTGAATCTAGGACATTATTACCATTATAAAAAAAAGGCTATTTGCTTTAAAAGTTCCTTTGATTCTTCGATTAAAAATGTCTTATAGCTTCATAACATAAACCCAAATCACCTTAATAAAATACAATTGTTTCTACTGATGCAAGTAGGGTAGCTCAATGACTTTCCTCATTAGCCCTGGCCTGCAGCTAGGTTACAAGCTTATAAATGCTCTTCTAAGATCAACTGAAAGGCTAACCTCATATTTAAGTCCATGCTAATGTCCAATTGTAAGCATCTTCCTCAACCTTATGGTCAAATTTACAAAGCAATCATATTCTTTGCTTCAGTGGGAAACATTTGGAAAGGCCTTTTTAAGGTACATCATGGTGGTTCTTTCCAGTAGGAGGAGGCTGGATTGGCCACATATATCATAGACCACCGCTTCCCTCTTCTTTGGACCTGGAGATTGGCTGTGGCAGTGAGTATTCTGAGAACTGCTCCTCATGGGTTCTACATCGTGGACAATTACTATTCTGGGCAGCAATTCACACCCTCATTCTGGTTCACACGGGGCTCACAGAACCTACTGGATTCTCCATCAAGCCTGCACTAGGATTCTGCACAAACTCCTGTTATCATAGCAAAGAGTTTATCTCCTTTCCTTTAATCATATTCATTATTTTTTAAATCCCCTGGGCATTTGGATCATCCCTGGTGAAAACTGAGAGTCCAATGAGTAGTACGAATGTCATTAAGTATTTCTTATAGGAAGTATTTGAATTTCACTACAGCATTTGAACTGAAGCAGCATTAATGTCAGATGAGTGCCCTCACCCTGTTATCCTCAGTCTGACGTACACCAGTGTGCTCTACTCTACCCCGAAGTCCCATATGTGTGGATTTAATACCACATATGGCTTTAAATACCATCTATTCACTGATGACTCCTTAATTTATGTTTCTAGCATAGGCTTCTCTTGTGAACCCCGTACTTACAAATTCAGCCTCCCACTTGACATCTTCAACTGCATGTCTAATAGGCATCTCAACTTAACATGCCCTAAAACAAATTTGTAATCTTCCCCTAAATATGTTCCTTTCTAAGTTCCCCTATCTCAGTAATAAATAAAATCTCTCCAGTTGTTTAGGTCATAAGCTTGGAATCATCTTTGGTACCTCCTGCTGTCAAACACCCCACATTTGATCTATCAGCAAATGCTGATGACTCTGCCCTCAAAAAATATCTGGAACTCAATGACTTCTCATCCCTTCCTTTGGAGCCAACCTAGTCCCAGTTGTATTACTTTTTGCAATAGTCTCCCAATTGATATCATTGCTTCTGTTTTTACCTCAACACAAAGAGAGTTTGGAGCCAACCTAGTCCAAGTTATATTACCTTTTGCAATAACCTCCCAACTGATATCATTGCTTCTGCTTTTGCCCCACCACAAAGAGAGTTAGATCATGTCACCCCTCAGCCGCAAACCCTCCAATGTCTCCCCATCTCACTCAGTGCAAAGTCAAAGTCCTTTCACAGGCCTACAAGGCCCTACATCATTCTCAGGTACTTCACCTATTTCAAATTTCTTTTTCCTTCATGCATCTTCAGCCTCATTTATCTCACTGTTCTCCCAAAATACAGGCTATAGCCCAGCCTCAGGGACTTTGAATTTGTTACACCCTCTGTTATGAATGCTTGTCCCTGAGATAGTCACAGGTTTTCTCTTTTACCTCTTTTAGGTTTTCCTTCAAATGTTCATTTCTCAGTGACCACCCTACTTAATATTCCAGCTCCTACTTGCAGCACTCTATTCCACCCACCACCCCCACTCCATTGCACGTATCACTATCTGACATTGTGATTGTTTATGGTGTTACTTTCCTCACCCACCAAAATTTAAGCTTTGAAAGGGAAGGAATTGTTGTTCTCCCATTTCAAAAGTCTAACCCCAGATCAAAAGCCTGGCCTATAGAGTCAATCTTCTGTATTTGTGGGTTCTACATTCATGAATTCAACAAACCATGATTAAAAATATTAAGAAAAAAGTTCAAAATAGCAGTACAATAAAAATAATGAAAATACAGGATTATAATTATTTACATAGCATTTACATTGCATTGGATATTACAAGTAATATCAAGATTATTTAAAACTTACGTGAGGATGTACACAGGTCATATGCATATACTATGCCATTTTATATAAGAGTCTTGAGCATCTACAAATTTTGATATCCACCTGAGATACTGAGAAAAGACTGTAGTAAGTACTCAAGAGATCTGCATGGCATGATTACCAAAGCTGTCAGTTGTCTCTGGTGAGCATGAGTCTCCAGCGTGTTTGCTGGTGAGCAGGCTAGGGTGTGACAGGTCCTTGGGACCAGTGGAATTAAAGAACCTAATAAGGAAACATACAACTTCTCAGAATTCTCCCCCTGGAATGCCTGGAAGGTGAGAGAGACCACAGTGGCAGCTGGCATGATGGGGAGACATCTCTCCACTCCCACAAGCAGCCTCAGGAACACAGGGCTGAATAGGCCTCCTTATCTGGCCACTACATGGGGTATAAAGCAATACTCACTCACAAGAGTTCTTTTCATTGTACCCAGATCCTGACACTTCCTGGGCCTCATATTAATAATACCCAGGACCCCACCCCTTCTCCTTTAGACCCTTGAGCACAAAAAGTTCTCCTGTTTCTCTGAAGACAGAATTCCACTACCTTCGAGAAAGCTCCCAGAACTTAGAAAAGCCAGTTTATCATACATGGATGGTAAAAGTTTCCAGAGTTTAGAAACTCCAAAGAACAAAGACCTTCTTTTATCCCTTTCATCCTGTCTCAACCTGTACTCTGTGTGTGTGTGTGTGTGTGTGTGTGTGTGTGTATGCAAATACCTACCATTTGTTTTTTAGAGTCACCAGCCCCTCCCTTCTTTAGCAGGTCACCACCTTGCTAATCCTGTTATTTGAATACTGGTGGAAATTGAAATAGTGCTAGAAGTCAAAATAATATCACTGAATCCAGTTTTTTCATAAATAATACTGAGGGAAGATTTGTTTTTGACCAAGGGCCTATGGGATGATCAGGAAGCCATGTTTAATCAATCAAATTATATAGCTATGTCATAGGAATATATAGAGGTTTATAGTGACAAATCTAGCATGTTGTCCTCTTTTTAAAATATTTTTAATTTTTTCTTAGTAGAGACGAGGCCTTACTTTGTTGCCCAGCCCGGTCTTGAACTCCTGGATTCAAGCAATCCTCCTACCTCAGCCTCCCAACATGCTGGGATTAGTGATGTGAGCCACTGCTCCCAGCCTGCATGTTGGTTTCTTTCTAAACACAAAAGTTAGTTGAAGGCTACAAGATAAATGAGCTTTTTACTAATTAAAGAATCAATAATTTCTACTTTCAAAAATACATACTAATTAAAATGCTAATTTAACCAAAATATATTTTTAATTGGCATTTCTTCTGAGAGAAATCTGGAGACAGAAGTGCCATAAAGGGCAAAATGAATGGACTGAATTGTCTCAATCAGTTAAGGTGAAACTTGGCCCACCAAGAAAATAAGGTCATCTCCATTTACAGGTGCCTAATACAACTAAATTAAAGGTGATACAACAAGCTAATAGTTATGATAATTAATAAAGCCAGAAAGCAAGCCAAAGTTCGAGTACACAGAAACAAATGGTTCCAAGAAAAGCAATTGCCTGAGGAGTGGTAAAAAATAAGATAACAGCCAGGTGTGATGGCTCATGCCTGTAATCCCAGCACTTTGGGAGGCTGAGGTAGATGGATCATGAGGTCAGGAGTTTGAGAACAACCTGGACAAGATGGTGAACCCCCATCTCTACTAAAAATACAAAAAAAAATGTAGCCGGGCACGGTGGTGGGCACCTGTAACCCAGGAGAATCACTTGAACCCGGCAGGCAGAGGTTGCAGTGAGCTGAGATTGCACTAGTGCACTCCAGTCTGGTGATAGACCAAGACTCCATCTCAAAAAAAAAAAAAAACAAAAGATAACAAAGACTCACCTACATAACAGTGATATATTAGCTAGAAAATGATAATCTTTGCTACTCAAATATGGCTGGAAAGGAAATTTAAAATCACTGTCATGCATATCTCTATCGCAACTTTTGAACTGCAATAATTCAAAGAAAGAAAGGAAAGGTGTAACTCTAAACACATACAAATTTAAATATATAAAACATAGGTTAAAACTAACATTGAGGGGTATTTATGCCACACATATCCATTATGCTATTAATATTTCATTGTCTCCAAACCCTATTGAGATGGGCATTTTCTTATCCATCTTCCTAATAATAAAATTGCCTCACAGAAAGGTCATGTAACTGATTCAAGTTACAAAACCAGCAAGCACTAATACTAGAATTTGAACCCAGGTCTATGTAACTCTAAAACCCTTGGTTATTCTACCTCATGACCTAGCCTCTTTTCTGCTCCCCATTAAACAAATCCTGATAAGTAAAATGCAGGCAATAATTGTGGAAGCCAGAATGCAGGGGGGAACAAGACTGAACTTTGGAGTGCAGAGCCAAAAGCCAAGGATATTTCATGACAAAAACAATTTATATATATATAATTTCAGTGGCTGATAGCCACTGAACCAGAATAAGAAGCCAAAAAGACAGTCCAAAAATTTATCAAAAAGATGTTAACCAGTGTTCCAAGAGGAAGTGGGCCCTCATTGGACACTCCTCTTTTCAAAAAAGACCACTGAAAAACGGGTGGAGTTGTTAACACCAAAAAAAATAGAATGGTATAAGAGGAAAAGCCACCATCACCTGTAAGTGGGTGAAATTTGACAGTGATTAAAGCTATTAAACAAATACCCAGGGGAAGTCAGTGTAGGGAATCAATGGCGCATTTTATCTTTATCATGAGATAATAGTAATGATAATAATGTCAACAGCAATAGGAACAACATAGCTAACACTTATTGAAACCTGTCAACAACTATGTTAAGCACTTTGCAAACATTGTATAATTTGATCACAATATCCCTCCAAGATATATATTCTTAAGGAGACTTACAAAGGAATTTGGCTCCAGAACTCTCACCCATTACATTATAGATTCCAGTTTCCTAAAGAAATAACCTATCCTCACTAGGGAAATTTTCTAATTTAATGTAACTTTTGCTCTCTTTCTCTCTCTCTCCTTCCTTCCTTCTTTTTCTTTCTCTCTCCCTTCCTTCTTCCCTCCCTCCCATCCTTTCTTCCTCCCTTCCTTCCTCTCTCTTCCTCTTTCTTTCCATCTGTCTGTCTGTCTTTTTAAAGAGACAGTCTCACTCTGTTTCCCAGGCTGGAGTGCAGTGGTGTGGTCCGGCTAATTTTTTTATTTTTAACATTTTTTTTTATAGATAAAGACCTCACTATGTTACCCAGGCTGGTCTCAAACTCCTGGCCTCAAGCAATCCTCTCACCTTGGCCTCCCAAAAGGATGGGGTTACAGGTATGGGCCACCATACCTAGCTTCTATTTCTTGCTCTGTCAGCCAGGCTGGAGTACAATGGCGTGATCTCAGCTCACTGCAACCTTTGCCTCCCAGGTTCAAGCAATTCTCCTGCCTCAACCTCCCAAGTAGCTGGGATTACAGGTGCCTGCAACCATGCCTGGCTAATTTTTATATTTTTTAGTAGAGACAGGGTTTTACCATATTGATCAGGCTGATCTCAAACTCCTGACCTCAGGTGATCCACCTGCCTGAGGCTCCCAAAGTGTTGGGATTACAGGCATGAGCCACCAGGCCCAGCCCCTTGGCCTCTATTTCTTAATAAGTAACACCCTAGTCTTATGCAAAGATTTATTATTTCAAAACTCTTTTCTTTCCCTCAACTATTTAAAAGTACAAGAACTGGCTAGATGCAGTGGCTCTCTCCTCCTCTCTCATATTCTCCCACTTTTTCCCCCAGAACCCCACCACAAAAGGAAAACTCTATCTTATAACACTGCCTCCCGGTTTTAGCAGGTACCAAGGAGCTATAAGTGGTCTGCTTGGTAAGTTTAAAATTTGTGTCAACCAAATAAAATGGGAAAACATAAATTAAGGACACATAAAAGTTAAACTATTTATAAATGATCGAAATGATTGAATGAAATCATGAAATGCTCAGGAAAATAAAATATAATGTAACATTAAAATTTACAATTTCATTGATATAAAATTTATTTTAAAGTTTGTGTGTATATGTGTGACTTAGTTCTATGTTTATTGAAAATGAAGGATGATTATGATATATTTTGAGGAAAAGACTGCAAAAGAATACGACCGTATAATTGTTTTTGTTTTAAACATGAATGTGCATTTGTTCAAAGAATAACAAAGTCTAAAAAGGTAACAACAAAAATATTTATAGCATAATAGTTTTCTCTGAGTGATAGGATTATAAGTAAAGATTTTTTTTCTAATTTTTCTATAGTAAAATAAATTGTTTTTATAAATTTTAAAACTTAATAAAACAAATCACGGCCTGGCCCTCAAGAAACATTTTATTCTGGGATAGGGAGCAGGATTTATTTATTTGGAGGCAGGGGAAAGGATTGAGTAATAATATTTAACAGTTATACTTTGCCAGTAACCAAGTTTTGTTTTATTTGTTTTTTTGTGTTCTTTTGAAGATGGAGTCTCACTCTGTTGCCCAGGCTGGGGTGCAGTGGTAAGATTTCAGGTCACTGCAACCTCTGCCTTGTAAGTTCAAGGAATTCTTGTGTCTCAGCCTCCCAAGCAGCTGGAATTATAGGTGCATACCACCATGCCTGGCTAATTTTCATATTTTTGGTAGAGATGGAGTTTCACCATATGAGCCAGGCTGCTCTCAAATTCCTGATGTCAAGTGATCCACCCACCTTGGCCTCCCAAGGTGCTGGGATTACAGGTGTGAGCCACTGAGCCCAGTCAGCCAGGACCAAGTTTTTAAAGAGAACTTCACTAAGCGTCAGAAAATTCTGGATCCATTTTCTACCTCTGCCATAGGCCATCTGGGCATGTTGGACAAATCATGCTGAGACACAGTTTACCTATCTAAAAAATGAGGATGTAAATGTACTTAATCTAGAATTTCTTTCCCAGAACTAATACTCATTGACTTTACATTCCCATTTCTGTAATAACCAGTAACATAGTGGTATGGTTTGGCTGTGTCTCAGATGGAGATAAGAAACTTGTGAACCTCTGCCTAGACTTCAGAAGATGTATGGAAATACCTGGATGCTCAGGCAAGTTTTCTGCAAAGGTGGTGCCTCATGGAGAACCTCTGCTAAGGGAAATGTGGGGTCAGAGCCCCCACACAGGGTTCCTACTGGGGAACTGCCTAGTGGAGCTGTAAGAAGAGGGCCACTGTTCTCCAGACCCCAGAATGGCAGAACCATCTAACAGCTTGCACCATGTACCTGGAAAAGCCACGCTCAATGCCAGCCTGTGAAAGCAGCCAGGAGGGAGGCTATACCCTGCAAAGCCACAGAAGCAGAGCTGCCCAAGACCATGGGAACCTACCTCTTGTATCAGCGTAACCCGGATGTGAGACATGAAGAAAAAGGAGATCATTTTGGGGCTTTAAAATTTGACTTCCCCACTGGATTTCAGACTTGCATGGGCCCTGTAACCCCTTGGTTTTGGCCAATTTCTCCCATTTAGAATGGCTGTATTTACCCAATACCTCTACCCTCATTGTATCTATAAAGTAACTAGTTTGCTTTTGATCTTACAGGCTCACAGGTAGAAGGGACTTGCCTTGTCTCAGATGAGACTTTGGACTGTGGACTTTTGGGTTAATGCTGAAATGAGCTAAGACTTTGGGGTACTGTTGGGAAGGCATAATTGGTTTTGAAAAGTGAGGATATGAGATTTGGCGGGACCAGGGGTAGAATGATATAGTTTATGTCCTCACCGAAGTCTCAACTTGAACTATACCTCCCAGAAATCCCACATGTTGTGGGAGGGACCCAAAAGGAGGTAATTGAATCTTGGGGGCCAGTCTTTCTTATGCTATTCTCATGATAGTGAACAAGTCTCACAAGATCTGATGGGCTTATCAGGGGATTCCACTTTTGCTTCTTCCTAATTTTCTCTTGCTGCCACCATGTGACAAGTGCCTTTCACCTACCACCATGATTCTGAGGCCTCCCCGGCTATGTGGAATTGTAAGTCCAATTAAACTTCTTTTTCTTCCCAGTCTCAGGTATGTCTTTATCAGCAGCATGAAAACAGACTAATACACACGGGTAGATCTTTTCTTTTCCTTCCCAGGTACTAATTAATTAATTCTTCCTCCCATGCATTCATACGTCTATTTCTCTGCTCAAATAGTATTTATTGGCAAGGTATTTTGTGTCTAGAACTTAGCTGAAGCATTTCCTGTGATTTTTTTGGTTGAAGCTTGTTTTCTATGTATATTTCTCAGGGAATAATATTCATTCGGTTCCTGCATGATCACAATTGCTTTATTTTTCTGTAGCTTCTACTCTTAAAAGTAAGTTCGGGTATGTGTAAAAATCACTGTTTCATTATTTTTTCTCTTTAATATATTAAATATATTGCTCCATGGACTTACAAAATCTGAAGCAAATATGATTTTATTCTTGACAACTTAGTCTTTATGCCTGAATGTTCAAAGAACTTTTTTATTTTCCAGTTATACTGGAATATGTCTTGGTATTGACAATTCTGGCTTTACTTTTCCAAGGTTACTGGTGTGCTCTTTCAATATAGGTGATCATTTTTTTTCTTACTTTAAGAACATCCTTTTGCATTATGGATTTTTGTGTTAGCTTTCTTCCATTGCTTTCATTTTTCTTCCAACATAAATTACATTTATGTTGGATTTCCTTTTCCTGTCTTCTATAACTATCATTTTTCTCTTGAATCCTTTTTACTGCTTTCTTTCTGCTTTCTTTTCCTCCTTTGTAAATTGTATTTCACAATTCCTATTTCTGAAAATAGCTAACTAGGTTGTTTCATAACAATTTGAAGGTGTTGAAAAACAAGTCAGGTAGTGAGGGCTTATGGGGCCAGGATCCACAAGAAAAGGGAATCCCAGAGAGCTGAACCTGACATGTGCCACTGCTTTTAGTCTTGAGGCATTTATTTGCCCATTTGAGAACAATGGCTGAAAGGATGAGAATCTGAACAAGAAGTTGGGGGGGAAATTGGAGTTCTGAGCTGCACAAGGAGGATGAGATCTAAAAAAACCCAAAAAACAGAAACACTAGACTTTCCATTGGGACCACAAGAGACTACACTTTATTAGTAAGGATAAACTGGAAATGGAAATGGATAAATGACTCAACTCCAGTTCTGAATTATATCAGTCCCCAATTGATGTTTAGCCGTCTTGTCTCTGAGTTTCCTGGTTCTAATATATGCTGTTATTTTATAGTTTCTATTATATTCTTAATTTGCTTCAGTGATTTTGTTAGTTTTTATTTTTTTAATGTCTTTTCTGATACATATTAACTACCCATTTTTTCTTTATTTAGTTCATTTTCTCTATAATGGTATACTTGTTTGGTGTTCAACCACATCCTTTTCTGTTGCTTTTGTATAAATAAAATCAGGTGTTCTGTACTTTTAGGAAATAGTTCCCTTGTGGGAATTGGGATATGCCATGACAGCCTTTATAGTTTCATTGCTTCAAAGATTCCTCCTTTATTATTACCGCACAGTAGATAGATGGAGATACACATGTAGACATAGATGGCCTTTCTCTAGTCACACCTACTTTCAGAGATCTGCCTTCTCTGGAGACCCACCTCACCTTCCAGTGTTTAATTCTTTTCTCTCAACAAACAACAAAGGCATTGTAAGGTTGTCAGAATATTGGCTTTACTCTCAGAGTTTCTATCCTGCTCAATTTGAATTTTCTTCACAGAGGTGTTTTCCTCAGGAAATATATTTTATTGGCTGTTTCAGAGTTCTGTGAGTACCTAAGTCACCCAGTCCCTTCTGATCTTCCCATGTTCTCTTAGTGTGTGGCTGAGACATTTTTATTCTACTCAACCATAAATTGGAGTCAGAAGCCTTCTCCTTTTTCTGTTATTTTCACAATATTTACCTGTTGAGAATCCCACTAAAGGTGAGACCTTCTTTTTTTGAGTATTTGTGGACAATTTCTATATTACAGTGTTCACAGAACCTTCCATACTTTTGTTCTCTCCTGTCCACTGCCTCTGCACCACCGCTGAAACTAGTCATGCTCTGTTTGACTTCTGCTGCTATTGTCTGTGGTTTGGGTGGGGCAAAACCCACTGGTGTTCTGAGACTCGTGGTGATGTTTTTTTCAGTTGGTTTTCTGGAGGTTGTGGTGAATGGAACTTATCTTTTGCTATTCTAGTTGTTCATTATGATTTTAGGAATGGATTTGGGGAAATTGAAAAACTGTACATCATAACCTTGCCCTGAACTGAAGTCAAGATGGGTTTACTTTTAAATCATGAATCGATCAATCAAGGCAACACAGTCACTGATTCTGTGTTGCTCTATTGTCTTGACTGGCTTCTAAGATTATAGTTATTTCGAATAGTTTCTGTTCAACTTAGTTAAGAATTTATTAGCTTCCCTAAAGAAAGGGAAGTATAATCAGCCTCTATCTCAGAGTTGCCAACATTCTTGTATTGCTTTTTCTTTACGAGCATACTTCAAATTTCAGTTCCTTCATTAGCTAGCCTCAGTTAGGGTATGTACGTGTACATTCTGAACAATTCCTTCAATCAGTGAGGTCTCTTCCTTTAAGATCAGACTTTATTTGAGAACTCTCTTTTTGCTAAAATTGCCTTATTTTCCTTCCAGGCATGTTTCAAATTGGCCTTTATATTTCAGGAATCTCATCAAAATGCCTCCTTTAATGTTCAGATAACTTGCTAAATCAAAAGTAATTTCCCCAAGTTGCTGTTGTATTAACTTAGCAGTACATTCCTTTCACATGAAAATTGGTGTATTCAAGCCTGTTACCCTCTCACAGCCATAGCTGATATATTTCCCTGATGAATAAAGTAAAATTACTATATCTCTCTGAAGTTCTGTAGAGTCCTCTCTAGTCTTTAGGACCTGTTAGAATGTCCCTTCCTTTTTACTAAAGGAAAGAAATTAAATGGGAGGTGGGGGTGGGATGGGAAGAGTGGTCTCTAGTCTCCAGTGATCTACTGCAGGGCTCTATATCTGACTCTGTTCCATCTAATTCAATCAGCATTCCAGTATTCCATGAGTACCTCCAATGTGCTGAGTTTTGTGTTGAATAGAAAGGATAAATAAAAAATCATTCTCCAAGAAGGCACTGGTGTTAGATGTGGATTCAAATTCTGATTCTACTGCTCACTAGCAGGTTGACTGAGTAAGCTGTTTGATCTGAGTCTTAATTTTCATATCTGAGTATAATAATTCCTATATAACACAGCTGTTGTAAACATTTTGATATTTTTTCTATTATACTTTACATAGTATATACACATAATATATATATCATATACACATATTTGTATAAATTTATAAGTATATACACATATGTAGCTATGTATACATGTATGTATATATACATATATATTTCATATATAATTTTATAAAAGCTGTATTATGCAGGACTCATATACACATATATAATATGTAATAGGTGGTCAAGTAAGTGTTTGTTCCTTTTAGATAATGTTACAACCTACTTGTAAATTAGATAACATTTCTTCCCTTTTGCCTCCCCAAACACACAAAATGGCTGTTATATGGCCTACTGATTTTCTTAATGGATTAAAATTTACTGTGTTTTAAGACATTCTATCTCAAACTGTGTGACACTTGTGAAATATATTGAGACAAGCAGTGTTCTTGATCTGAGGTCATAAACTACTGAGGAATTCAGGGAGTTCTAGAATCTTCCAAAATTGTATGCAAATAGGGTGTGTCTGTGACCTAAGCATTATTGGAGTGAAGCAATTCATTGCTATCCTCAGATTTTTAATGGGACTGAGAAACAGAAAAAAAAGTCAAGAATTATAAAATCACAGCTGGGACTCAAATGATAGTATGCTTTTGGAGGTCGGAAATTGTCTATATAAATTTCCTTTTTACAGTGCTTGGCACAGAGCCAGAAGTGTTGCTTAATTTTTATTTCTGAATGACTGTAATATTGACCATCTTTTCTCTACTAGGAGGGGGAGATATAAAAAGTAGCACTAAAAAATAAAAAAGAAGAGATTGGAAAGAAGCAGGCCAAATACTAAGAGCAGTAAAGGACTAAGAAGCAAAGAAAAAGAAAGAAAGAAAACACAGGAAGAGAACGGGGAGGAGGAAAAAGAGTGGAAGAGAAATAAAAAGCTAAAGCAGAAGAGAGAGAAAGGAAAGAACGTGTTGGACTGTGCTGATTTATTCCCTCCCTTCCTGTCCCCTCTCCCCAATAATCTCTTCAAGGCAAAGGCTCCCTAGAGACCCAGTAGAAACAAAACTGTTACGAACTGAATGAAGGTGTATGAAATCCTAATTTTAGCTTAATTTTATAGTAATGCCTTTGGAAAGTTCACTATTCTTCCACCTAGCTTTTCTTTATCTGCAATCTTTAGATAGTTAATTTTAGTAAAGTTAAAAGAAATCCCTGTCGCCATCTAAGCTATATTCAAAAAATTCATTTTAATGTGATCCATCAAAGAATGCATTTTCCTATGGAAACAGTGTTACAAACAGTATCACTATAGTCCATAATAACATACTTAACATGTAATGGAAGAAAAGGGAACTTGGCCTTCCAGCCATCAGCTCCGAGCTTGGTAAACTGGAGGACAGCATCTCTTCTCATTTCCTTTCTCACATCCTAGGGAGCTCTGCACCAACCGGTGTTCATAAATTGAGGAATATGTCTGCACTTCAAAGATCAAAGGCAGCAATACCATAAATGGCCATTCATACATAAGTAAAACTAGTTAAATTTCCTGATTCTTATTCTTTCCCTGAGCCCTTTCCTGCCCCACACGTGTATCCTTCTTATCCCTAGTACCTTTCCATATTTTATGTTGGGTACACATTCCAGTAGCCTCACGGAACTAGAGATCTGTTTCTTCTGAACTCAAAAAAATTCTTTCTATTCTGTTTCTGCGTATGACCTTTACCTTCCATCCAGATCTTTTTAGTTTTCAACTGTATAGAGTGTCATCTCTTTCTTGAACCTTCACCTTCTACCTCCAACCCCTAATCCTTGCCATTTTCCTAATCAGATATATCCTTGACAAAAGTCTGACATATAAGGGGACAGATAATGGTATCTTGATTGACAGTGTTCTAATACATATATTAAGTAGTTGATATAGAACAGGAAGGAAGATAAAATGTTACCCTATTTCTCATGAAAAAGGAGGCTACTCTGCTCTTCTTAAACAGGAGGTAGAAAGATGGATAAAGAGACAGATAATTAGAAGGGGAGGAAAATAAAAATGGTCTATGTGTCTGCTAGCCTGAATCCACTCAGTAAAAGAAAAATCAAGTCCAGTTCAATGTAGAAGTAAGGTTCAAGACTGAACTGGTTCCAAAGGATGGACACATACATGCAACTCATTTCTGGGTACAAAAGATGAAATAGAGGGCATGTGTCCAAGTACATGTCCAAAAGTATGAAGTAGCTCCAGGAATTTTATCAGAGAAGCCAGTCCCCAGGACTGTTAACAGATGACAGAGAGAAAGCTGTCTGAATTATTTGCAAGTAAACTACTAGTTAAGAAGACTTAGAACTATAGCTGAAAAAAACACATACACGAACACAGTACTAATCAGCAGAAGTAATGAGTACTGAGAGAAAACAATGAGCCATACTTTACAATCAACTTAAATAGAATTTATGCAACTGAAAAGCTAAGACAGAATAATAGGCAGTAATTTCCAGCTTATAATAATGTGTAGTCGTTGCTACACAATTACTACTTGTGTACTGCCAAGTATTTTGCACAATGATATGATAGTCTAAGACAGACTGAATAGTTTGCAAGTAAACTACTAGTCAAGAGGACTTGGAACCATAACTCTATTGACATGTAGCCATCCTTACCAAAGAGAGACTCAAATTCTCAGCAACATTTTCTTCTATTTTTGGAAGGTCATCCAAATCCATAAACTTGTGAGGCTTTAACAGTGGGGAAAAAAACTTACAACTCACTTAGTCTAACTTCTTTATTTTTTAAGGTAATTGCTCCTTGGATGAAAATCACAAGCATTTTAGTATAAACATATTTATAGTGAATAACTTTACATGTGCTAGCTAAAATTTGTTGCCAAGGGACTAAAAAATGTGGCAATAAATTGAAGTATTTGTTAAAAATATATTTACTTTTAAAATTTATCAGTCCACTTTCATTATGAGAGTTATTGATAAAAATAACTACCATTTACTGAGTACTCATAACATGTTAGACCCTTTGCAAACATCCTCCCCTTTAACCAGAACAACCACTAGAAAAGACAGGCATCATTATCTTCCTTTTACACAGTTGAGGAGCATGAGGCTCAGAAAGCAGCTAGTAAGTAGTAGAGTCAGGATTAAAATACATGTTTTCTAATACTTAATACTCTATCAGGTTGTGTCACAGTGAAATTAAAAAAATAGAAATATAGGAAAACGAATACTTTCTATGGTAGGTGCTATTTCAAGTATCCTCATAATATGTGTACAAGTGCAGAAGATTCTATTGAAGTTTTCCTTAAGGCAAAGACAGTCATAAAGAGGTCATAAAGAGGGCTGACTTACTGAAGGTACTTCAAAATTCTACTCTCTCATTAAATGCAAACAGTTCAAAAACTTTAGTAATTGTCATTGATCAGCATGGTGAAATGATTATGGGCTCATTTGTGGATAGGACTGATACATTGCACTGGATCTATCTTTCTTCATTTCTCATGTGGAACATTGACGTTAATGGATCTATGATGCACAAAGCTAACTCTAAGTAAGCAGAAGTAACTCAAATTCTATCACCTGCTGATCTTAGATACCTAAAAAGGAACTTGAATTTCAGGAGCACTGGGAAACAGCTCTCCTCTTGCTTTATATTTTGCTATAGGCTGGGTTTTCCAGAAAACAGACTCTGAAATGGAGATCAGCATGTAGAAAGTTTATTAGGGAAGACTTTTAAGATCAGCACCTGTGCATAGAAAGATACAGATGCAGGATTGGATAGTGGGAAAAGTTGGGCTGTGTTGTAGTCTCAACAAAGGCCTCAGTCAACCGGATGGGGAACTCTGAAGGTGGAATGGTCCTAAAGAGTATCACAGGTCGGGGAAGGAAAGCTGTATTTTTAATAAACTTGTGTTGATCAGTCATTGGATATGGGTGCCTGAGAGGGTATAATGTTTTCAAGGCTTGTCCATGTAGTAGCATATATCAAAACTTCATTTTTTTCATGGCTGAATAATATCCCACTGTATATATATAAGATATTTTGTTTATCCATTTATTGGTTGATGAACACTTGGGTTGTTTCCACCTTTTGGTTGTTATGAATAAGGTCACTATGAACATTCATGTACAAATATCTCTTAAATCTCTGTTTTCAGTTCTGTGGGATGTGTATCTCAGAGCTGAACTGCTGGGTTTCATGGTAATTCTATGTGTAGCTTTTTGAAAAGCTGCCAAACTGGTTTCCACAGTGGTTGTACCATTCCCACTAGTAATATGCAAATGTTCTAATTTCTCCACATGCTTGTTAATACTTATTTTCTGTTTGGGTTTTACTTTTTTTTTAATCTTATAGCTATTCTAGCAAATGTGAAATGGTACCTCATTGTTGTTTTGATTTGAATTACCCTAATAACTAAGGGTGTTGAACATCTTTTCATGTGCTTATTAGCCATTTGTACTTTTTTTTTGAGAAGTGTTAATTCTAGTCTGTCCATTTTTAAATCACATTGTCTTTTAAGTATGCTGTTGGATTCAGTTTGCTAGTGCTTTGTTGAAGATTTTTGCTTTAATATTCAAAAGGAAAATTGGCGTGCCCTTTTTTTGTGGTCTTTATCTGATTTTGGTATCAGAGTAATGCTGCCTTCATAGAATAAGTTAGAAAATGTTCTTTCCTCTTCAATTTTCTGAAAGAGTTTAAGAATTGATGTTAATTCTTCCTAAAATATTTGGTAAAGTTCACCAGTGAAGCTGTCCAGTCCTGGACTTTTATTTGTTGGGAGGTTTTTGATCAGTGGTTCAATCTCTGTTACAGGTCTAGGGAAATTTTCTATTTCATCTTGAGTAAGTTTAGTTGATTTGTGTGTTTATCTATTTTATCTAGATTATCCAAAGCTGGCAGTAATATCCCTATTTTCATTTTAAATTTTAATCATTTGTGTCTTTTTTTTCTTTGCCAGTTTAGCTAAAGGTTTGTCAATTTGATTATTTTTTGTTTTACAGAGACAAATTATGGTTTTACTGATTCTCTCTATTGTTTATTACCTGTTTTATTGATCTCTGCTCTAATTTTAATTTCCTTCCATTGGCTAGTTTTGGATTTGGTTTGCTTTTCGTTTTCTAGTTTCTCAAAGGATAAAGTTAGGCCATTGATTATCTTTTGTCTTTTTTAATGTAGGAATTTACAGTTATAAGTTTTCCTCTGAACATTGTTTTTGCTGCATCATATGTTTTAATATATGTGTTTTCATTTTCATTATTAAACATCTTATGTTAGGCTGGGCACGGTGGTTCATGACTGTAATCCCAGCACTTTGGGAGGTTGAGGAGGGACGATTACCTGAGGTCAGGAGTTTGAGACCAGCCTGGTCAACATGGTAAAACCCCATCTCTACTAAAAATACAAAAATTAACCAGGGATGGTGGCAGGTGCCTGTAATCCTAGCTACTCAGAAGGCTGAGGCAGGAGAATCACCTGAACCCAGGAGGCAGAGGTTGCAGTGAGCCATGATCGTGCCACTGCACTCCAGCCTGGGCAACAAAGTGGGAGTCTGTCTCAAAACAAACAAAAAATCTTGTTTTAATATGTATGCTTTCATTTTCATTATTTTCTAATTTTTCTTGCAGTTTTTTCTTTGACCAGTGAGTGTTTGGTTGGTGTTTTGTTTAATTTCCATATATTTGTGGATTTTGCAGTTTTCCTTTGATTTTGATTTGTAGCTTCATTCTACTTGGTCAGAAAAGATACTGTGTATGACTTCAACCTTTTAAAATTTATTCACTTGTTTTGTGGATATAATCTTTCCTAAAGAATGTCCCATGTGCCCTTGAGAAAAAAAATACGTATTCTGCTGTTATAGGGTAAAATGTTCTAGGTCTAGTTGGCTTATTCAAGTCTTTTGCGACTTATCTTCTGTCTAGATATTCTGCTAATTTTTGAAAATGAGATATTGGAGTCTCCAACTCTTACTGTATAACCATTTGTCTCCTGTTAATTCTGTCAATACTTGCTTGAAATATTTTGGGTCTCTGTTGTTTGGTGCATGTTTATAATAATTCTTTGATATTTATCAATATATCAATTTATAATGTCCTCCTTTGTCATTATAACAGATTTTTGACTCGAAGTTTTTTGCCTAATATTAGTATAGCCTCCTCTGCTCTCTTCATTACTATTTGCATGTAATATCTTTTCCATTCTTTCACTTTCTACTTATTTGTGTCTTTAAATCTAAAGTGAATCTCTCATAGACAGCATTTATCCATTCTGCCAATTTCTGCCTTTGAGTAAATAGTTTAATCCATTTATACTTAAACTAATTACTCATAATGAAGTATTTTTGCCATTTTGATACTTGTTTTCGGTATGTCTTAGACTTTTTTTCCTCTCATTTTCTCCATTATTGCCTTCTTTTATGTTTAATTTTTCTTGTTGTGAACCATTTTTATTCTTTTCTCATTTCCATTTGTGTATATCTTTTAGTTTTTTTTTTTGTGGTTATCATAGTGATTATATTTAATGCCCTAAATTTAAGGCAACATATTTTGAATTGACACCAACTTCACTTCAAAAACATTTAAGAACTATAATACTATACATCTTTATCTTCCCCCTTTATGTTGTTAATGTCTTTTTACATCTTTAACATGGGGTTGAAGATGTAAAAGATATAAATCTGCCCAATAGCAGATTTATAATTATTTTGTATATGTGTGTGTGTCAAATCTTATTAAAAATAAAAGGTGGAGTTACAAAAATAAAACAGTACTTGTTTTTATATTTCACATGGCTTTGAATTACTCTAGTGTCTTTTCATTTCAATTTGAAAGACTTCCTTTGCAAGTGGTAATTAACTCCCCTGGCGTTTGTTTATCAAAGTATATCCTAACTTTTCCATCATTTTGAAGGACAGTTGTGTTAGATATAAAAAAATCTCACTTAATAGGTTTTTCTTTCACCCACTTAAATATGTCACCCCACTGTCTCCTGGCTTCCATGTTTTCTGGTGAGAAATTGGCCTTTATTCTTAATGAGGATTCCTTGTATATGATGAGTTACCTCTTTCTTGTTTCCTGCTTTCAAGATTTTCACTCTCCCTTGGGCCTCTGGTAGGCTGATTAGAATGTCTTAATATTGGTCTTTTTGAGTTTATCCAACTTGGAGTTCACTAAATTTCTTGGATTTGTAGGTTACTATACTTAATACAATTTTAGAAGTTTCTGGCTATAATTTTTCAAATATAATTTATGCCCCTTTCTCTCTTTGTCATCTAAAACTCCCATAACATGTATGTTGGTCCTCTTGACACACTGGTTCCTTTGTCTCCGAAAACTTTTAAAAAAAATTAACATCTTATTTTTAATACTATTTTAGGTTTACAGTGAAATGCAGCAGAGTTACAGAAAATTCTCATATATTCCCCACCACCACACATACACAGACTTCCCCACTATCAACATCTCACACCAGAGTGGTACATTTGTTACTATCAATGAACCAACAGTGACACATCATTATCAACCGAAGTCCATAACTTACATTAGGGTTCACTCATGGTGTTATGCATTCTGTATATGGTATCATAAAAATAGTTTCCCTGCCATAAAAATCTCCTGTGCTCCATCTATTCATCATTCCTTCCCCTCATCTGATTGGAATCATGCAGTCTGTAACTTTTTCAGATTGGCTTCTTTCCCTTAGCAATACACACTTAGCTTTGATATAGTTCAGATATTTCTTGCTGCCTGAATCTCATGTTGAAATGCCATCCCCAGTGTTGAAGGTGGGGCCTGGTGGGAGCTGCCTGGATCACAGGAGCAGATCCCTCATGGATGGCTATCCCCTTGGTAATAAGTGAGTTCTTGCTCCCTGGTTCACATGAGATCTGGTCATTTAAAAGTGTGTGGCATCACTCCTCCACCTCTCTCTCTCTCTCTCTCTGGCTCCTGCTCTGGCCATATGATGTGCTTGCTCTCCCTTCACCTTCAGCTATAATTGCAAGCTTCCTGAGGATTCCCTGGAAGCCAAGCAGAAGGCAGCATCATGCTTCCCGTGAGGACTGCAGAACCATGAGCCAGTTAAACCTCTTTTCTTTATAAATCACCCAGTCTTGGGTATTTCTCCATAGCAATACAAGAATGGATTAACACGAGGTTCAACCATGTGTTTTTGTGGCTTGACAGCTGATTTCTTTTTAGCATTAAATAGTATTCCATTGTGTGTGTGTGTGTGTACCACAGTTTATTTATCCATTTACCTTGTATTAGTCTGTTTGGGCTGCTATAACAAAATAACACAGACTAGGCTGCACACAGTGGCTCATGCCTGTAATCCCAGTACCTTGGGAGGCTAAGGCGGAAGATTACTTAAGCTCAGGAGTTGAAGATTAGTCTGGGCAACATGGTGAAACCCTATCTCTATAAAAACTACAAAAAGTTAGCCAGGCATGGTGGTGTATGTCTCTGATCACCATTACTTGGGAGGCTGAGACACCAGGATCACTTGAGCCTGGGAGATGGAGGTTGCACTGAGCCAAGATCATGCCACTGCACTCCAGTCTGGGTACCAGAGCAAGACTGTCTCAAATTTTTCAAAAATGGGAAAAAAGTAATATAGACTGGGTGGCTTAAACAATAGAAACTTACTTTCTCATAGTTCTGGAGGCTAGAAATCCATGACAACAGTGCTGGCAAACTCACTTTCTCGTGAGGGCTGTCTTCCTGGCTTATAAGCAGCTGTCTTCTTTTTATGTCCTCACATGGCCTTTCCTAGGTATATGTGTGTGCAGAGAGGAAGAGAGAGTGCTCTGTTATCTCTTCTTGAGAACACTAATCTTATCAGATCAGGGCTCCACACTTAACCTTCACTTCCTTAAAGACCCCTTCTCCAAATACAGCCACCCTAGCCATTAGGGCTTCAGCATAGGAATTCTAAAGGGTATATAAACCTGCAGTACATAATACACCGACTGAAGGACATCTTGGTTACTTTCAAGTTCTGGCAATTATTAATAAAGCTGCTGTAACCATTCAAATTCAGGTTTTTGTGTGGACATAAGTTTCACCTGATTTGGGTAAATAACAAAGAGCCCAATTGCTGGATTGTATAGTAAGAGTATATTTAGTTTTGTAAGAAAACTGCCAAACTGTCTTTCAACATGGCTATACTGAACTGGGCATGGTGGCCCATCCCTGTAATCCTAGCACTTTGGGAGGCCAAAGTGGGAGGATCACAAGCTCAGGAGTTTAAGACCAGCCTGGGCAACATAGTGAGAACTCATCTCTATTTAAAAAAGAAAATGAAAAAAGTGACTATACCATTTGCATTCCAACAACACATGAAAACTTCTTCATTCTTTTTCCTTTCTGCTACTCAGACTCAATAATTTCAATGGTCTTATCTTCAAGGTCACTGACATTTCTGCTTGCTCAATTCTGTTGCTGAAGCCACCTAGATTTTCTTTTTATTTTTTCGCTTCAGAATTTCTGTTTGGTTCCTTTTTATAACTACTATCTTTTTGTTGATATTCTCATCTTGTTAATGCATCATTTTCCTGGCTTCTTTTAGTTCATTGTCCATGTTTTCCTTTCCGTGTTTAGCATTTTGAGTATATTTAAGACAATTGTTTTAAAGTCTTTGTTTAGTAATTCCAGTGTCTGAATTTCCTCAGGGACATTTTCTGTCCATTTATTTTGTTCCTTTGAAGGAACCATACTTTCTTTTTTCTTTGTATGCTTTGTGATTTTTGTGTGTGAGCTTGAAAACTGGACATTTTGCTCCTATAATGTGGTAACTAGAAATTAGATTTTCTTCACTTTCTTAGAGTTTGTTGTTTTCTGGTTCTTGAAGACTGTAACAGTCAGTTTATTTGATGCTTTTCCCAGACTATTATTTCAAAGACTGTATTCCTTGTCAATGTGGTCACTGAAGACTCTTCCTTAGCCTGTGTCTAGCTAGTGTTTTGGCAAATTTCCTCAAATGCCAGAAGCTCTCACAATCTTTGCAAATTTGCTCTAAGCCAGGGCTATACTTCAATTCTTAGTCAGGTTTACACTGTGCTAAGGGATCAGCCCAAAATGAAAGCTTAGGGTTTTCTCAAGTGTTTTTGTTTTTTTTTTTTTGAGATGGAGTTTCACTCTTGTTACCCAGGCTGGAGTGCAATGGTGCAATCTTGGCTCACCACAACCTCCGCCTCCTGGGTTCAAGCAATTCTCCTGCCTCAGCCTCCTGAGTAGCTGGGATTACAGGCATGCGCCACTATGCTCAGCTAATTTTTTGTATTTTCAGTAGAGACAGGGTTTCACCATGTTGACCATCAGGATGGTCTCCATCTCTTGACCTCATGATCCACCCGCCTCAGCCTCCCAAAGTGCTGGGATTACAGGCTTGAGCCACAAGCATGTGTTTTGCCCTGGGCATGTGCATGGCTTTCTAAATTCCCATGTATATATGGTTGCTTTTCAATATTTTAATTTCCCAAAGAAACTCTCTCCAGATATTGCCTTAGGCAGTCTATTGCATGTTTCAACTGTAATCTCTGCCTCCAGGTGTCTGGGATTATTACTTCAGTTTGCTGTGTTTTCTAGCTTTTTCTGCCCTAAATTCTAAGTTAGACAAAACAGAGGAGAATATCTTGCATCAATCCTTTAGGTAGTCCCTTAGTCTGCTTGGGCTACTGTAACAAAATACCACAAACTAAATAGCTTAAACAACATAAATTTATTTTTTCACTGTTCTGGAGGCTAGCAAGTCCAATATCCACAGTCTGGATGACTTGGTTTCTGCTGAGGGATTTTTTTTTTTTCCTGGTTTACAGATGATTAGTTTATCTCTTTGTCCTTACATCATGGGGAGAGAGAGTGCTTCCTCTTCTTATAAGGGCACCAGGTCTATCAGATTGGGCCCTACCTTTTTTTATTTTTTTTTTGTTACCTTATTTTACCTTTATTACCTCCATAAAACACCAAAAGGATAGGGTTTGGGGGGCTTTCCAAACACATGGAGGTGCCTAGAGGTTGGTATGCCTGGAGACAGCATGGAAGCTACACGCCATTTCTCCCGTACCTTACATTATACATCTCTTCTACCTGGCTATTCATCTGTATCCTTTATAAAAAGTGAGTAAACATAAGTAAAGTATTTCCCCAAGGTCTATGAGTCATTTTAGCAAAATGGGAATTTGTGGAAGGGTAAGGAAGGAGATGCTTTTCAATGGAGGATGAACAGAAACCAAAAAAGGTATCTATCACAGGTCCACCTTTAGATTTAGAAATACGACTTGAAATAAGAAAAAAAAATGCCACAATATACAGCTATACAATTTGTAAGTCAATTAGTTCTTTACAATAACAGATGCAACACATACATTTATAAATAATTTACTCCTTTGGAATTTCAAACTAAAGAAACTTCAACTATTCCATTTACAACAAATGTTTTCTGCTTTTATTTCTCATCAGTTGAGAGAACAATTAAGGAATACTCTTGATTCTTATTCCAGGGAACTAGAGGAATCCCTAGGGATTCTAGCCTCATAAGCCGAGAATATTTTTCTAGATGACACAAGTTCCTCAGTGCACACATGGCAGTCTCTGCTTTCAAGCTAATATGCTATGAGTCATACTGGGTCCTCGTCCCTTGAGGTCAAATGTATTTCCTAGACTTTTTTTCTTTATTGCTTCCTCTGCTTTATTCTCCATCTTAACCCTATTCCTCTGTCAGTCAATTCAGAAAACAACACCCGCCTTTCCAATTGTCTCAAAATCTTGGTAAATTTTGTGAAGATGTAGCTGCAAGGAATGAAAACTGTTTAGAAAATGTTCTCTTAGATTATACACGGTGGCACTGTCAGGTATTTTCAATAGGAGATGAGAAGCTATTTTGAAAAGCACAATGTTATCAGAAGGACTTCCCTCATCTTTGTTTCCTGTTGTCCATTTTTCACTTACTCCCTAATTTAACATTGGAAATGAGGCGCATTTAGCTCTGTCCCTCTCTTTCCCCTAAAGTTCTTCTTTTTCTTACTCAGGGATCATCCACAACAAAAAAGTCTGATACCTAATTAGGCCAGTAGTTTCAACTGATTTGGGCTCACAGCTGAATAGCTGAAAGCAAGAAACAACAATACAATTAAACTAGGGACCTTGTATTTAAGGCTGTTCATCCACTACATAATCAGCACTCAAATCTCACACTAAAGCTCTGTCTTACTCATTCTAACATATTTATCTCTCACGTTAGTCATGCCACAAAAATATGCATTGTTAATAATTGCTTCATCTCTGTCTTTGATGTTCCAGTACATAAAGCCTTCCCCTGTGTGCCCTAAGTTCTGTTCTCTGAAAGAGAAAGACATGTTTTCTGCCACTTATTTTCTTGCTGTTAGATGCAATTTTGCTCTAGTATAAACTCATAAATTCAAATAACTGGTTAAGTATGTTTATTATTAAGTATGTTAAGTACCTCTGTTACTATAAAGAGGAGCAGATATACTCATCCACAGTTACAAATTAATTTGTGAAAAGAAATGGAGCCAGTGATAATTATGCATTCTTTTAAAAGAGTAATAAATTTTCAACAGGCTAATAAAATGAGATCTGACATATATGCTACCATTCTACCATACTCTTAAATCCAAATTGCTTGCTATGAATGATGCTACTATTTTATACAGTACACAGTAAAATCAGTAAATAAGCTGTCATTTCCTGAAAGGTCTCCATGATGTTCACAACTAAAATACTTAATGCATAATTGCTTAAAAATAAGTTAGACATCATCACTGTAGTTTAATTAAAAGAATGTTAATGCTTTATATGATCACATACAATCTCACTGACTGCCTTTTGGGGTATATTTTCCCCAGTAGTGGTTAGGGAAATTGAGATTCAAAAGGGTTAGGAGACTTACTACAGGTCATCCAGCTAATCAGTGATCAATCTGGAGTCACTGAAGGATAAATACCTGGATTGGGCTTATCATAGTGGTGGCTACAAAAAAGGCTACAGCTGTGTTTAAAAGTTTATAGGCGAGCCATCCATTTTCAGTTGACTTTTTCAGTAAATGATTCAGTTTGAAAAGGAGCAAGAATCCTGCAAGACAGGGCTTTGAGAGAATTTAGATCTGTAGATTCTGATCTTTAGATGGATTACATCAAAGCAGAATTGAACTGCCTCCTTGGTAGACTTGAGAAATGCAGACAGATGCACTGGCAAGAGCCATCAAATGTTGTGAGGAGAGTCAGCAGAGGCGTTTGTAGCTAAACATGCTATCTATCAGACTGGTCATTTGTGAAGAGGAATAATACAGTCAACTTTGTGAAACAGTATTCCAAGCCCTCTGAGCAAATTTGTATTATGAGTCAATCTGTAATTTGCTTGGAGATGGCAGACAAGATGGATGTCTGGTTTTAAGATATGGTTCTATTTTGTGTTAACTCATTAATTTAAAAAAAAAAATTTTAATTTTGAGAAAAGAAAACTGAGGGCAGAATTCAAACTCCAAGGATTCCATTGTTCCATTAACCAAGTTACTTCCACAACTGGCAAAGTTTAGTTCACAGTAAGAGTCACACTTCAAATCTCTAAGAGAGATAAAAAAACCCTTAGATAATACAGGTGTCTGGTAGCAAAGATAATCATAACATTGTAGGCGACCTACTAAAGTGAAAAAGATATACTTCATTCAATTGTTTATTCATTCAAACAACAAATAAACACCTGTATGTGGGCCAGGCATTGTGCTAGGCTCTATTATATCCAGCTGTATGAGTTACCTATTGTTGCATAACAAACTCACAAAACTTGGTGGCTTAAAACAACAATCATTTAAATATTTAGTTATCCCACAGTTTCTGTGGACTAGGAATTCAGGAGCATCTTAGCTGAATGGTTCTGGCTCAGGGTCTCTTTCTAGGTTACAGTCAAGATGTTGACCATGATGCACACAATCATCTGAAGGCTTGACTGGGGTTGGAGGATCTGCTTCCAATCTCACTCACACGGCTATTATCAGAAGGCCTCAACACCTCACTGGTTGTTGGCTAGAATCCTTAATTACCCACCATGTAAGCTCTTTATAAGTTGCCCGAGTGACCTTATGATTCTGACATGACAGCTACCTGGCCACAACAAGTAATCCCAGAGAAAGAATAAAAAGGCTGGCATGTTTTATGACTTCCCCTCAGAAGTCACACTACGTCATTTCCACTACATTCTATTCATGAGAATAAGTCATTTAATACAGTTCAAACTCAAGGTGAGGGGAATGAAGTTTCATTCTATGAAGAAAGAAATATCAAGTAATTTCTGAACATATTTTAATACTACTACGTGAGTTAATAAAATTTAATTTGGCTGGGCGCGGTAGCTCATCCCTGTAATCCCAGCACTTTGGGAGGCCGATGCAGGTGGGTCACGAGGTCAGGGGTTTGAGATCAGCCTGGCCAAGATGGTGAAACCCCATCTCTACTAAAAATACAAAAAATTAGCTCAGCACAGTGGCAGGCGCCTATAATCTCAGCTACCTGGGAGGCTAACGCAGGAGAATCGCTTGAACCCAGGAGGTGGAGGTTACAATAAGCTGTGATCATGCCACTGCACTACAGCCTGGGTGACAGAGCAAGACCCCAACTCAAAAAAAAAATTTAATTTATGAAATTTAATTATTATAAAGTGGTGTTAATATATTTGTAAAATGTAAGTTTTTTTTGTAAGTATTTTTTTTAAACTAAATCTATTAGAGAAGACAATGTTTTAATGTTGTTGCTAGCTTGTTTGCATTTTGTCACCATTTTCATCTCATTCTATTAAAAAATTCTATAGTGCTAAATAAATGATGACTTGACCTATCTTATGTCAACTAAGAATAACATTTGATACTTATAACAGACAAGCCAAGTAACAAAATCTTATATAGAAGGGATATACTCTTCCTCACCTAACAACAAATCCAGAAGTAGACAGTTCAGAGCTGGTAAGTTGGCAAAGCAACTATGAACCTAGGCACCTCTGGCATCCTACACTACTAATAGTGTCTGTGTGGCTTTTATTTTTATGGGTGAAATATGACTGCTCTATCTCCAGTATCATGTCCCTGTTTCAGGTTCAAAAAAAAGGGATGGATGCAGATCAAATGACTCAAGTGCTATTTCTTCCATAAAGCTTTCCTTGAGCCTCCTCTAGAGAAATTCACTTATTTAACTGATGGTCCCATATCCAACCATGACTTAAGTCTAGGGGCATGAATATTTTTAACTGGACACATTGTCACCATGAAGAAATCAGAGTTCTACTAGTAAAGAAGAAAGGATATTGGTTTAGACAACTAGTAATGTCTACTGACCTACTCCAAGGAGCTCTGACATGCATTGTTAAACACGAGACACTAGATAAACAACAAATACTGAGGTTTACTGTGTTTCAAGTATGTTTCAAATGAGAGAATCTGGTCAGTTTTGAGTCCTACATATAAAGTATATTTTCCAAAGTAACCACTTTTATTCTCTAATTGAAAATGTTGAAGAATTGGTTGACATTAATGCCACTTCTAGGAATGTATCCAAGGAGACAACTGCACAACTGTGCAAAAGTCTATGGATAAGAATGTTCATCAGAGACTTTTTTTATGATAGTAAAAACTTGGAAACATAAATATCAATCAATAGAATATTGGTTGGATAAATGATGATACATCCACTTAACAGACACTGCAACTTTTAAAAATGATGTTATTCATGAAATATTGTTCACTGTGCAGATAAGATCCAATTGATGAAATATTGTATTTATATGTCTATATGTGTTTTTATTCTTAGAAGCCTAGAAGAATGTAACACATAATTTAAGAAATGGTTATCTCTAGATTATGGGATTTGGACAAATTATAACTTCTTTGCATTTTTGTTTAAAAGTTTTTAAATTGTTTACGTAAGCATGTATTGATTTTATAAAACAATAGTTATTAGCTGGGTGCCACAGCCTGTGCCTATAATCCCAACCAGTGGGGAGGCTACTGCAGGAGGACTGCTTCAGCCTTCAGTCCAGTTGTTCAAGGCTATTGTGTGCCATGATCATACCTATGAACAGCCAATGCACCCCAACCTGGGCCACACAGAAATACCCTATCTCTTTAAACAAACAAACAAACAAAAACTATTTTCAAATAAAGGCAGGGAGGTGGCGGGGCTTATTTGTTCCACTATAGTTTCTAGCAAGTAATTTTCCTGGGTAAGGCTGTGGCTAAACTTATCTTTGGAAAGGTTTCTTATCTTTGCTCACTGTATTCTCTACTCCTTATAGCTTTTAATATTAAAACGAGATAAGGAGTTGTGAGTTTTGGTTTCTACTTGGAACACTGACCTCAGGAAGAGTCTCCTAACCCTGTTTTACAATGGGTGGAAAGGTATGGTGGCAAGGGGAAGGGTATGGTTGGAAAGTGAGGGAAGAGAGTGATCAACAACTATATACAATTTGGGGAGCCGCAGAGGATGGAGGTAAGGATGTAAGGGACAGAAGTCTGGACCCATGAGCCAGGGAAACAGCAATAACCTGGACATCAGGATAGCTGCACTTCTCTTCTAACATGGACCTATCAGTTTATTATCTTTCTGGCCTCACTTTTCTGATGTAAAAAATGAAACAACTGTATTAGAATCACTACATGTGCTTTATGTTTTACAATTCTTTTGGATATATTGATGCTATGTCCTGAGAAACCACACTACACCTGAACCTAAGCAAATTAAAGGAAAAATAACAATAACTAATGTATGTTGTTTATTATTTCTCTCAGGCATTCTCAGTAACTTGCCAATACGTGGAGAGACCAAGACGCCAGCCAAGGCAGTCTGATTTCGGAGCCCATACTCTTAACAACCATGCTGTAGAGTACTAAAGAACTGCTTGATTACAGCATTTAAAGGAAGCAGGGTAGCTCTCATTCTGGAGCTTGGTCTCCTAGATAATGGTTAACCGCAGTAAGGCCTATACCTTACCTTCACCTCGTGACTATTGTGAAATTGCCTCAATAGGTGGCAGCCTCCTCCCCCTTTTCCAAAGATAACTTCCTCATTCAGAGCCCTTTGGCTAGCGAAAGGGGAGATAGGTTTAAAGCCCGGAAGAAGCTCTTCCGGCCACTGACCCACAGAACCGAAGCAATGACAGAACCAAAGACCAAGAGTGCCTACAGAAAGCTTTCTGGTACCATTATGTCGGTTTTCAGCTCTTCCTGGTTCACACTTGATGACCATCACCCGTTTGGATACTTCATCTAATCATTATTTCCTTTCATTAAGCCCAGAGAGATACTGAGTAAAGAGTGTACCGGAGAGAACAAAAAAAAAACAAATGAACGGGTTAAGAGCAGGCTAGAAGCCACAAAAGTCCTGCAGGGTTAGAGCCTGTACCTCAGACAAAGGTCCCTCATGCACCTCCTTTCTCATTCCCTGTGGTTTCCTTGCTTTCTTTCCGCTCAAGGTCCGGAAGTTAGTGCCTGACCTTACAGCAGGATCAGAAAGGAGGAGGCCAGCAGAGACAAACCGCAAGGGGGCTACAACGAAATCTAAGGCTCGTGGAAGATCCGACTTCCCAGACCCCTTCGCATTAGGGCGGAGCGTGCGCTCGGCGGCCAATCCCCGCGTCCTCACGTCGCCGTATCCCCGCCCTCCGTGCCCCTCCCGCTCCACCCTTCCCTGAGGCTAGTGCGGCGGAGGAGACGTCAGCGCCAGGAGACTCCGGGTAGCGGCTGCGCCGTAGCCGGGCCGCGGCCTGGACGCGCTGCGGGGAGGGGCGGAGCGAGCGGGCGGAGCGAGCGGGCGGGAGCGAGCACTAGGCCCGCCTCGGCCGCCGCCGCCGCTGCGGCTGCTGCTGGGGAATTGTCTAGGCGGCAGCGGGCGGCCTCGGCTAGCGGCCACGAGCCACTTCTGCGGCTGCCCAGAGAAGCAAAGGTCGCCGTTCCCGTGTCGTCCCTCCTCTCCGCCCCCCAGGAGGGGCGAGAGGGAGCTGCGGCTGATGTCAGGTACGGCCGGCGGAGGCGCCCTCAAGCTGCGGGTCCAAGGTCTCGGTTCCCCTCGCCCTCCCCCATCTCCGGGTTGGTGGGGAAGCGTGAAGTATAGAGCCAACCCCGGGCGCGGCGGAACAGGTGTCTCGGGGTCAGAGCCTGGCTGGGGGCGTCCAGACTCCTGAGGAAGGCGCGGGGACTTCCTGCTCCCGGCGCCTCAGCTGTCTGCTACAAGGGCCGGGTGTGTACTCGGTCGCAATTTTGTAGGCATGCAGCCTTCTGTTCGTCGTGGGTCCTTCCCTTGTGCCCGCTCGCGCCCCTTTTCTGCCCGCGCGCTGCTTGGGGGCGGCGGCGGCAGCAGCAGCGGCAGCGATGGGACACGGACTGCACACGGGCCGGACCACACCACTTAGCGGTCCTGCCCCGCCGGGCCCTCCCCACCCCTCCTCTGGGGTTGTCCCCGCTCCGCCGCCGACCCGTGGGTCCCGCCGGACTCGGCGCCCAGGTGTAGGGCACCCTCGCCGAGGGCCATTCGGCTGTCGCGCCGCCTGAGCCCCCAGCGAGCGGGCTCCTTCCAGAAGTGCCTGGAGTTTGCTTGGGGCTAGCTTGGATCATCAGGTTTGTCTGTAGCTGGTTTATTTCTTTAAGTTTCCCTGCCGCCGGCAGAGTGAACCAGATACGTGTGTGTTGGGGTATTCGCTGCGTGGAGGAAGAGGAAGAAAGACATTTAAAAATTTTTATTAAAAAAAATTTTTTTTGCCTCTCCACCCCATTCCTCTCCCCCCCGACATTTTGTGATGGGATTAGTAGGTGTTGAAAGTTGTCCATATTGCTTTGAATTTGGGTAAGTTATACACTCTTAAAAGATGACTGTAATTTAGCTCTGTGGATTTATTCTTTACTAGCCTTTACCATCTCCCCATCCCCCACTATCCCACATTTAAAACAAACAACATCAGCAACAAAAAATCCACACATCCTGGAAAAATTCTCTAGATTTCTACTATACTTCTCTACATCCATTGTAGATATGACTGTATTTACTTTTAAGATAGAAAACTATTGTGCTTACCTTGGATTGATTTCATCATGAATTTAAAAGTTACAAATTTAGAACCATGATCAATCAGTGAATAATTAGGCCAACATGTAAGGGACAGAAATATGTTAATTTACTGAAAGTTGGGCATAGAATATATCTCTGCCTAAATGGCAGGAAAAAGTGCTGTGCATAATTTCAAGTTGCTTGTTTCTGGTGTGAGTTTGGGAAGTGGGAATCTGAGTTTTTAGACGGTACTTAGATGACAGCTTTTCACCCTCTTAGTTAGATGTCAAATGAGTTTGATGCACATGATACTGTATGTTCTAAGTATTGTATATAGTAAACTATATTTCTACCGGCCTTTATGTATATTGATGTACAGTTTAAGTGAATGTAAAGTTAAAAGTTAGTTAACTCTTCATATGTTAAGTAAAACAATGATTTAGTAAGGAAAGTATGATTCATTTAAACTTTTTCATAGGAAAAGGAAATTTTTCAGTATTAGTGGAAAACTATTAAATGTCTCTCTTAAATTTGCCTGAAATTTATATTTTTTTGTGTCTTTCTACATAGGATTAAGCATTTTAGGAATATTTTGTGTTTCCTCTTAAAGTTTTTCCTTATTATGCTTTTTAAGACTAGTCACCGGGCGCGGTGGCTCACGCCTGTAATCCCAGCACTTTGGGAGGCCGAGGCGGGTGGATCACAGGTCAAGAGATCGAGACCATCCTGGTCAACATGGTGAAACCCCGTCTCTACTAAAAACACAAAAAACTAGCTGGGCATGGTGACACGTGCCTGTAATCCCAGCTACTCAGGAGGCTGAGGCAGGAGAATTGCCTGAACCTAGGAGGCGGAGGTTGCTGTGAGCCGAGATCGCGCCATTGCACTCCAGCCTGGGTAACAAGAGTGAAACTCTGTCTCAAAAAAAAAAAAAAGACTATACTAGTCAACATTTCTGAGTAAATTCAATATCCAGTTATTCTTAGAATTGTATCACAGATTTATTCAGGTACATATAAGTTCATGTTTACCTAATAGAAATATGAAAATGTATGTCACTGGGCATATGCTATTTATATGTTGATTTGTGCTTAAATTAAAATTGCATTATACAGTTTAACTTTATAAGTCATCGTAATTTAAAGTAGAGTCCGTGTATGGTAAAATCATTGATTGGAATTTTTGTGACCCTGCAGCTATAAATAAACCTTAAGTAGAAATGGAAAGCTTGATGCTGAAATTGAATTCAGATAGGCTTAAAAATTTAAGCTTTCCAATACAACCATTTTCTCTTTTAGGAGATTCTTAGGATTTGATTAACGAGTTTGGTGTACGGACTATAGCAAGGCTGAAAGAAAGGCATGACAAAAATGTTTTTACTCCAAATTCAGTGGGATTAAGTCATTCTTTTAAAAGAAGAAAGGGATGTCTAGGGGGAGGGGTAGAAGGAGACTTGTTCCATAAAATGAAAAGTTAGCCTTTTATCTTAAAACCTGGTTAGAGAGTAACTCCAATGTGTACTTAAATTATTTTGCAGCTAATACAAATGTCCAAGCGGAAAATATATGCCAAAATCTGTAATGTATGAAAACAGGAAGTGTCCCTTGGAGAGAAAAAATATATATAAAGAAACTGGTGTTTGTGATCTAGGGAGGCACATTAAGAAGGTGGAAGAAACAAAAGGAAAGTCCATATAAATTATCTAGCACCTGTAGTATGTGCTGCCTTGCTCATTGAAGGGGCATGTTGTGGGCAAGGAGAGGCAATATTAGGGAGATTCTGGAATGGGAAACCTGTATATTAAAGCACATTAAAACTGGTGGATGTTGGATAATAGGCAGAATTTGAAATTAAATACAACTTGGCATAGTTATTTGCATTCTTGGTCATTATATTAGTTTTCTAGGGCTGCGGTAACAAAATACCACAAACTGGGTGATTTAAAACAAGAGATTTATTGTCTCAGTTCTGGAGACAAAATATCTGTCTGAAATCAAGATATAGGTAGGGCCATGCTCTCTCAAGGTTCAAGGGGAGAATCTGTTCCATCTCTCTTAGCTTCTTGTGTTACTGCCAGTCCTTGGCGTTTTTTGGCCTGCAGCTATATCATTCCAGTCTCTGACTCTGTTATCATGGCATGATCCCTGTGTGGCTCTGTCTTCATGTGGTGTGCTCCCCTTCTTAGAAGGATACTAGTCGTACTGGATTAAGATCCACGCTAATCACCTCATCTTAACTTGATTACCTCTGCAAAGACCCTATTTTGAAATAAGGTCACATGCAGGGGTACCAGAATTAGGACTTCAGCCTATCTTTTGGGGAGACACAGTTTAACCTATAATAGTTATGCAGTTTATCTTTTACAGTGTTCAGTAGATGATTAGCATCATAGGCTGAATCAGAGGCTACAATGGAAACAGGATGGGACCCCTATATTTATTTACATATATCAGTATGTCTTAATTCGTTTTCTGTTACCTCTAGCAGAGTATCTGAAACTGGGCATTCTATAAAGAAAAGAAATTTATTCCTTACAGTTATGAAGGCTGAAAAGTACTGGGTCAGGGGCCATATCTGGTGAGGGCCTTGCTGGTAGGGTCTCTGCAGAGTCCTGAGGTAGCACAGGGTACCACATGGTGAGGGGGCCAAGCATGCTAGCCCAGAACCCTTTCTTATAAAACTACCAGTTTCGTTCCCATGGTAACCATTCATGACGGCCAAAGCCTTAGGATCCAGTCATCACTTAAACACTCCAGCTCTCAATAGTGCCATGCTGGTGATAAAGTTTCAACATGAGTTTTGGAGGAGACAAACATTTAGACCACAGCAAGTGCTTACTATGTGCCAAGTCTTAGAGATAAAACAATGGATAGACAAAAATCTCTGTCCTCACATAACTTACATTCTGAAACACATGTTCTAAAAATGTGGTCCCTGGATCTGCAGCATCAGCATCACCTAGGAAGTTGTTAGAAATTGACATTTTCAGTCTCCATTGCAGAACTACTTAACTAGCCTTCCAAATTATTCTGATGCAGACTCGGGTTTCAGAACCACTGATCAAGATGGAAAAGAGACAATAAACAAGATGGAGAAGTAAAATAATATTAGCTATTAAGAGGTGCTGTGGGTAAGAATAGGGTGGCCAGCGAAGACCCTGAAAAGTAAAGACCTGAAGGAGTTTGAGAGTGAGCCATGTGAGCATCTGGGTGCGTGTTCTCAGTAGAGAACAGTAAATGTGAAGACCCTGGCACACTGGAGGAATGGCAAGCAGTCCACCATTAAAACATAGTGAAGGAAACAGTATTAGGTTCAATCTATGAAATTGTTGCTGTTTGTTCATTTTTGACCTACGAAAGCACCAGATACTAGGGAGAAGAGATCAGAAAGAAAGTGGTGGAGTAGGATGCCAATTGTATGAATTGTTGTAAGGTTTTGGGTTTCTCTGATACTAGGAAGACAGTGGAGGGTTTTGAGCAAATGAGTGATATGATCTGATTTCAGTTTTAAAAGGATCACTGTGGCTACTGGTAAAAATGGGCCAAAGAAAAAAAGGCTAAAGGAAGGGAAAAGATGGCTAGAATGTTGTTGCAGTAGTTAGAGGTGGCTCAGACCAGGGTGATAGCAGTGGAGAGGTTAGAAGAGGTACAGGACTAAAAACATACATGGTAAATGTGAAAAGTAAGTTTTTTTCATCCCACTCCAGTTACCCCACTTGCCTAGTTGTTCTCAAAGGCAGTTAGTGTTAAAAATAGTCTTATCTCTTCTTCCTGAGATCTTTTATGTATATATGAGAAACAGTTTTAACAAGTTAGTGGAGAGATGGTTACTTGGGCCTGTTTTCTTCCCAGGAAACATTTAGCAATGTCTAGAGACATTGTCACGACTGGGGGAATGCTACTGCTTTGCATCTAGTTTAGCAGCCAGGGATGCTGCTAAACATCCTACAGTCAACAGGACAACTTCCACAACAGAGAGTTATCCAGCTCTTGATGTCAGTAGCGCCACGGTTAAGAAACCTTAGTTTCATGGGATTTACAGAGGTTGGTAGGAAGCAGGTGTTGTAGTCAGAGAAAACAGTAGGAATGGAGGAGCTGACTGTATTGGGAATCTTTCAGGAACTGTAGATCAGGATTGCTGAAGCAGACATAAATTATAAGGCACAGAATAGGAAAAGATGAGGCTAGAAACTTGAACAGGCTCTATATCATAGCCTTTATATATATCGTGTTAAAAAAAAGTTTAGTTTTTGTCTTTAGGTAGTGAGGTTCCATGAAAGGATCTGTGGAGTGACATGGTCAGCTTTTCATTTTAGAGAGGTCATTCTGGTGACAGAAGGGCTATGAGCTAAAGAGGAATAGCACTTGAGTCAGACAGGTTAGATATTGTAATAGCCTGGGGAAGAGAGGAGAGTCTGACATAGGATAAATAATAGAAATGGAGAGGAGACAATGGATTAGAAAAATATTTAGGGAGTAATGTTGGCAAGACTTGGTAATTGGATTTGGGGTGAAGATAAGGGAAGCATTCAGAATGTCTCTGTACTTTTTAGTTTAGATAATCTTATGGCTTTGAGTGAAATAGGAACCCATTGGTGAGTAATTTAGATAATTACCAGTAATTAAGGTAAAATGAGCAGAGGAAGGTAATGAGTCACTTTGGGTGTGTTGAATTAGACATGCCTTTGTTCCAGGTGGAAGTGTTTAGCAGGCATTTGTGTATGTGAATCTGAAACTTGAACAAATCTGGAAGGAGCAAGAGATCATTTTAACAAGTATGGAGACATTAGTGGACTTTAATTTTTATTATATTTTACTCTGTAGATAAAAGTAGCCTCCCTTTAAGTTTTATCAGAAAAATAATATATGTACCTGTTGCAAAATTAAAACATCGAAAGGTTATAAAATGAAAAAAATTTCTCCTTTCTTGCTTGTGCCACCCAGTACTAGTTCCCAGATAGCTCTTGTTAAATATCATATGTATATATATCTTAACAGATTTTTTAGTATATACAGAAGCATCTAAAAAGTCAAGTGAGATCATAACAAAGATTTTTATATTTTGTTTTAAAAAATAAGCCTTTTATACAGTTAAAATGAATGACACTCTGTTATGGAAAAAATAAGTGAAGGGGAAAAGTGCAGACTAATGGATAAGCATGGTCTCTGATGTAAATTAAAAGCTGAACATACATGTGTGATGATACAGGCATTACCCAACAATACGAAAGCAGTTACTTTTTCGGAGAGATAGTGGTAGAGATGGTAAAGAAAATTTACTCTTTTCTGTATATGGTTTTCTCTCTCATTTGTTTGGGTTCCTTTTGTTTTCTTTACATTTTCTGATGCTTAAAAAAATACCTAGTACACCTTATTAACAATAAGAAGTAACCTTTGTCAAAAGCACAAAGATTTTCCTTCATCAGCACATGTAGATCATTATTTTTAACAGCTACGAGTATTCTATGCTGCAGTATCTTTTTTATTTAAACTAGTTCCTCATCAACAGACAAACGTGGTTATGGCTGTCATGAGCATCTTGGCTGACTTCTATGATTGTATCTGTAAAATAAATTTCTGATCATGAAGTGATGGATCAAGGCATAATTAAAAATTTTTAAAGATGTTGTGAAATGCCCCTCCAAAAGACAGTAAAAGTTTATATTGTGAGAAAGAATACAGGACTATCAGTTTTCTCATATCTGTGTCAATAACAGCTGTTAATAAACTTTAAAAGTTTTGCCAATATGTTAAGTTAAAAATAATATCTCTTCATTTGATTTGCCCTTCTTTGTGAGTGAAATTTGAACATCGTTGACCATTTTTCTCTGTGAATCTTTTATTTTCTTTATCTATTTTTATATTTGGTTAACCATTGATCTTTTTTATTATTTATGATACTTTTTGTTGTACATTAAAAAATATATTTCATAAGGAAATATGCCTTTTAACCAGCGATTTCATTGCCAGAAATTTATCCAGTGAATAAATTCATGGTTTTTTAATAGTCATAGCTTCCGAGTTCAGGAGAGATTTCAATTCGTAATATAAAAATGCAAAACTCTATTTTCTTTCAGTTTTGTTTTAATTCCATTTTCTGAAATACTGAAATCTTAGAAACATTTGGAATTGTTATCAGAAAGTTAAGGATCCAGCTGGTTTTGTTTTTTTCTCAAAAGATTAATTAATTCAATACCATTTCTTCAGTAAGCCATCTTTTTCTTGATTTGAAGTGCTGTCTATTATGTATTAAATTTCCACATGAACCTTTGTTTTTCATAGACTCTTTGTTTCAACCTGATAAAGTCTCTTTATAAAATCCATCTGGTAACGACCACCAGGACACATCTGTAGGCTGACAAAGGTTAATTAGCTTGCTGCAGCAAGGGAGACTTGCACAGCAAAGGAAATACCAGCATTTCACTAAAGAAGGAACCAGGGTTATTATAGGATTTCGGAGAAGGGTGAAATTTGGACAAAGTTTAAATGCAACAATATTTGATAAGCTTAAAGCACAGCAAGACTGTGTTTCAAGGGTTAGTAAACATCAGGCCTAGGCTAAGAAACTGACTTAGGATTCTGATTCCCTGGAGACTACAAAATACATGTGGAATGTTGTGTCTGGAAACCCCTTATCTGAAGCTCTGCATTGCAAATTGAGGCTGCTTCTGTTTCATAATGATCCACCATCAGTGCAAGAGTGGGATGTTCCATTCTCACTTTATATAATTTCAAACAACATAGTTTTTGACAGTCTGATTGCAGAGAACAGTTTCTCAACATATTGTCTTTAGTATTAACAAATGCATTTTTTTAAACAGACTCACAGTCTTTTCAGTCTAAATATCAAATTATTTTCATAACTTTACCTTTTTTTAAGGTAATATATTTTTATATGTAGTAAACTTTGTCTCTTCCCCTCCCCCAAGTTCACCTTTTAAGAATTTTCCAGTTATACTCACCTGTTTTTCCAGATAACATTTAGAATAATTTTTGCCATATTATTTAATTTTTAAAAATCTTTTTATAACTTAAAATGGATCTGATCAGATTAATACACCGTTTCCCACAGTGCCCCTTTTCGGAATTTCCCAGTTACACTCACATGTTTATTGAATACTTTTTGCCAAGTTATATAATTTTTAAAAATCTTCCTGTGTTTTTTTAGCTGGGATTACTTTACATACAGGTTAATTTGGAGCAAATCAACATTGTTACCATTGATACCTTTTTTTCAAGTTTTTAAAATTGTTTAAAATATATATAAAGTTTACCATCATCATCATTTTTAAGTTTGCAGATCAGGGGTATTAAGTACATTTATATTATTGTGCAACCATCACTGCTGTCTATCTCCAGAACTCTTTATTTTGTAAAACTGAGTCTCTACATCCATTTAAACAATAGCTCTCCATTCTCACTTTTCCACAGGCCCTGGAAACCAAAATTCTATTCTGTCTCTGATTTTCACTACTTCAGAATACTTCATATAAGTGGAATTGTGCATTATTTGTGTCTTTGTGATTGGCTTATTTCATTTAGCAAAATGTCCTCAAGATTCATTCATTTTGTAGCATATGTCAGAATATCCTTACTTTTTAAGTCTGAATAATATTCCATTGTATGTAAATGCCAATATTGTTTATTCATTCATCCTTCAGTCAACACTTGGTTTGCTTCACATTTTAGCACTTGTAAATACTGCTGCTGTAAACATGAGTGTACAAATACCTTCTTGAAACTCTGCTCTCAAGGGCTATATATCCAGAAGTAGAATTGCTGGATCATATGATAATTCTATTTTTAATTTTTTGAGGAATTTTCATACTGTTTTCCACAGCAGCATTAACATTTTTCTTTCATATCAGCAGTATACAAGGGTTCCAATTTCTCCACATTCTCTCCAACACTGGGTATTTTCTGATTTTTGATGGTAGCCATCCTTAGGGGTATGAGGCAACATCGCATTGTAGTTTTGATTTGTTTTGCTAATGATTAGAGATGTTGAGTATCTTCATGTGCTTATTGGCCATTCATGTATCTTCTTAGGAGAAATGTTTATTTGAGTCTTTTGCACATTATTGAATCAGGTTGACTTTTTTTTTTTTTTTTTGGTTGAGTTTTAGGAATTTTCTATATATTTTGGATACAAATCTCTTATCAGACACATGATTTACAGGTATTTTCACCCATTCTGTGGTTGTCTTTTTTATTGTTGATAGGGTCTTATGCACAAATTTAAAAATTTTTTATGAAATCTCATTTGCCAATATTTTCTTTCAATGACTCTGCTTTTGTTGTCATATTCAAGAAATCTGCCAAATATAATGTTATGAAGCTCTTTTGTTCAATGTTCTAAGAATTTTATAGTTAGTTTTAAGTCTTATATTTAGGTGTTTGATCCATTTTGAGTTTTTCTTTTTTATTTCAATAGATTTTGGGGGGAACAGGTAGTGTCTGTTTACATGAATAGGTTTTTTGGTAGTGATTTTTGAAATTTGGGTGCACCACTCACCCAAGCAGTGTACACAGTACCCAATGTGTAGTCATTTATCCCTCACCCCCTCCCACTCTTTGCTTCGAGTTCCCGAAGTTCATTGCATCATTCTGTGCCTTTGCATCCTCATAGCTTAGCTCCCACCCATGAGTGACAACATACAATGTTTGGTTTTCCATTCCTGAGTTACTTTACTTACTTAGAATAATGATCTCCAATTCCATCCACGTTGCTGTGAATGCCATTATTTCATCACTTTTTATGGCTGAGTAGTATTCCATGGTGTGTGTGTGTATTATACATACCACATTTTCTTTATCCACTTGTTAATTGATGGGCATTTGGGCTGATTGTATATTTTTGCAGTTACAAATTGTGTTACTATAAATGTGTGTTCAAGCGCCTTTTTCATATAATGACTTCTTTTTCTCTGTAGATAGATACCCAGTAGTGGGATTGCTGGATTAAATGGTAGATCTACTTTTGCTTCCTTAAGGAATCACCACACCATTTTCCATAGTGGTTATACTAATTTACATTCCCAGCAGTAGTGTAAAAGTGTTCCTTTTTTACCACATTGATGCCAACAACTATTATTTTTTGTTTTTTTTTTGTTATGGCCATTCTTGCAGGAGTAAGTTGGTATCTGATCGTGGTTTTGATTTGCATTTCTCTGATAATTAGTTATGTTGAGCATTTTTTCATATGTTTGTTAGACATTTGTGCATATTCTTTTGGGGATTGTCTATTCATGTCCTTAGCCCACTTTTTGATGGAATCGTTTGGTTTTTTTTCTTGCTGATTTGTTTGGGGTTTTTGATAGATTCTGGATATTAGACCTTTGTCAGATGCGTAGTTTATAAACGTTTTCTCCCACTCTGCGGATTGTCTGTTTACTGATTATTTCCTTTGCTGTGCAGAAGCTTTTTAGTTTAATTCTCATCTGTTTCTCTTTGTTTTTGTTGAATTTGCTTTTGAGTTCTTGGTCATGAAGTCTTTGCCTAAGCCAATGTCTAGAAGGGTTTTTCTGAGGTTATCTTCTAGGATGTTTATGATTTCCGGTCTGAAAAGATTTATGTCTTTGATCTAATCTTGAGTTCATTTTTGTATAAGGTGAGAGATGAGGATCTAGTTTCAATCTTGTATATGTGGCTTGCCAATTATCCCAGCACCATTTGTTGAATAGGGTTTCTTCACTTTTTGTTTTTGTTTGCTTTGTCAAAGATCAGTTGGCTGTAGGTATTTGGCTTTATTTCTAGATTCTCTGTTCTGTTTCATTAGTCTGTGTGCCAGTTTTCATACCAGTACCATGCTGTTTAGTTTAGTTTGAATTTGGGTAATATGATACATCCAGATTTTTGGGTTTTGGGGGTTTGTTTGGTTTTGGGTTTTGCTTAGTCTTGGTTTGGCTATGTGTATTCTTTTTTGGTTTCCTGTGAATTTTAGGATTTTTTTTTACTAGCTCTGCAAAGAATGATGGTGATATTTTGATGGGAATTGCATTGAATCTGTAGATTGCTTTTGGCAGTGTGGTCATTTTCTCAGTATTTCCTCTACCCATCCATGAGCATGGGATGTGTTTCCATTTGTTTATGTCATCTGTGATTCTTTCAGCAGTGTTTTGTAGTTTTTCTTGTAGAAGTCTTTTACTTCCTTAGGTATATTCCTATATAGTTAAGTCCAAGGGGTTGCGTTCTTGATCTGATTCTCAGCTTGGTCGCAGTTGGTGTATAGCCATGCTGCCAATTTGTGTGCATTAATTTTGTATCCTGAAACTTTACTGAATTCTTTTGCCAGTTCTAGGAGCTTTTTGGATGAATCTTTAGAGTTTTCTTGGTATATGCAAACAGCAACAGTTTGACTTTGTCTTTACTGATTTGAATGCCCTTTATTTCCTTGTTTTGTCTGATCACTCTGGCCAGGACTTCCAGTACTATGCTGAATAGAAGTAGTGAGACTGGCATCCTTGTCTTGTTCTAGTTCTCAGGGGAAATGCTTTCAACTTTTCCCCATTCAGTATAATGTTGGTTGTGGCTTTGTCATAGATGGCTTTTATTACCTTAAGTCATGTCCCTCTATGCCAGTTTTGCTGAGTGTTTTAATTATAAAGGGATACTGAATTTTGTCACATGACTTTCCTGTGTCTATTGAGATGATCATATGATTTTTGTTTTTAATTGTTTATGTGGACTATCACATTTATTGACTTGTGTATGTTTAACCATCCCTGCATCCCTAGAATGAAATCCACTTCATAATGGTATGTTATCTTTTTGGTAATGCTGTTGGATTTGGTTAGCTAGTATTTTGTTGAGGATTTTTGCATCTGTGTCCATCAGGGATACTGGCCTGTAGTTCTCCTTTTTTGTTATGTATTTTACTGGTTTTGGTATTAGGGTGGTACTAGCTTCATAGAGTGAATTAGTGAGGGTTTCCTCTTTCTCTATATTGCGGGATAGTGTCAATAGGATTAGTACCAATTCTTTTTTTTTTTTTTTTTTTTTGAGACGGAGTTTCGCTCTTGTTACCCAGGCTGGAGTGCAATGGCATGATCTCGGCTCACCGCAACCTCTGCCTCCTGGGTTCAGGCAATTCTCCAGCCTCCTGAGTAGCTGGGATTACAGGCATGCGCCCCGTGCCCAGCTAATTTTTTGTGTTTTTGGTAGAGACGGGGTTTCACCATGTTGACCAGGATGGTCTCGATCTCTTGACCTCGTGATCCACCCGCCTCGGCCTCCCAAAGTGCTGGGATTACAGGCTTGAGCTACCACGCCCAGCACCAATTCTTTTTTGAATGATAGAATTCAGCTCTGAATCCATCTGGTCCAGGACTTTTTTTGTTGGCAGTTTTAATTACCATTTCAGTCTTGCTGCTTGTTGGTCTGTTCAGAGTTTCTGTTTCTTCCTGGTTTAATCTAGGAGGGTTGTATATTTTCAGGAATTTATCTGTCTCCTCTAGGTTTTCTAGTTTGCATAAAGGTTGTTCAGAGTAGCCTTGAATGATCTTTTGTATTTCTGTGGTATCAGTTGTAATAGCTCCCCATTTCCTTTCTAATTGAGGTTATTTGGATCTTCTCTCTTTGCTTGGTTAATCTCACTAATGGTCTTAACAATTTTATCTTTTCAAAGAACCAGCTTTGTCTTTCATTTATCTTTTGTGTTTTTTGTTTGTTTCAGTTTCATTTAGTTATGCTCTGACCTTTGTTGTTTCCTTTCTTCTGCTGGGTTTGGGTTTGGTTTGTTCTTGTTTCTCTAGTTCCTTGAGGTGTAACCCGGTAGATTGTTTATTTGTGCTCTTTCAGACTTTTTGATATAGGCATTCATTGCTGTGAACTTTCCTCATACCACCACTTTTGCTTTATCCCAGAAGTTTTGATAGGTTGTATCACTTATCGTTCAGTTCAGAGGATTTTTAAATTTCCATCTTGATTTCATTGTTGATTGATCATTCAGGAGTAGCTTATTTAATTTCCATATATTTGTGTGGTTTTAAGGGTTCCTTTTGGAATTGATTTCCAATTTTATTCCACTATTACATGAGAGAGTACTTGCTATAATTTTGATTTTCTTTAATTTGTTGAGACTTGTTTTGTGGCCTTTCGTGGTCTATCTCGGAGAAGGTTCCATGTGCTGATGAATAGAATGTATATTCTGTAGTTGTTGGTAGAGTATCCTGTAAGTATCTGTTAAGTCAGTTTCTTCTGGGGTATAGTTTAAGTCCATTGTTTCTCAGTTGACTTTCTGTCTTGATAACTTGTGCTGTCAGTGGAGTATTGAAGTCCCCCACTATTGTGTTGCTGTTTATCTCATTTCTAAAGTCTAGTAGTAACCATTTAATAAATTAGGGAGCTCCAGTGTTAGGTGCATTTACATTTAGGATTGTGATATTTTCCTGTTGGACAAGGCCTTTTGTCATGATACAGTGTCCCTCTTTGTCTTTTATAACCGTTGTTGCTTTAAAGTCTGTTTTGTCTGATACAAAAATATCTACTTCTGGTCACTTTCTGTGTCCATTAGAATGGAATATTTCTTCCCACTGCTTTACCTTAAGTTTGTGTGAATCCTTATATGTCAGATGAGTTTATTGAAGGCAGCAGATACTTCAAGGAAGTATCTGGTGAATTCTTGGTTGGTGAATTCTTATTCATTCTGTTATTCTGTATCTTCTAAGTGGAGTGTTTACACCATTTACATTCAGCCTTAATATTGAGAAGTAATGTATCAGTCTATTCATTGTGTTAGTTGTTTCCTGAATAACTCATTTTTTTTCATTGTGTTATTGTTTTATAGGTCCTGTGAGATTTATACCTTAAGGAGGTTCTATTTTGGTGTATTTAAGGTTTTGTTTCAAGATTTAGAGCTCCTTTTAGCAGTTCTTGCTGGCTTGGTAGTGGTGAATTCTCTCAACATTTGTCTGAAAAAGACTATGTTTCCTTTATTTATGAACCTTAGTATCAATAGATACAAATTCTTGGCTTATAGTTGTTTTGTCTAAGTAGGCTAAACATAACCCCAATTCCAAGTTGTAGGGTTTCTGCTGAGAAATCTGCTGTTACTCTGATAGGTTTTCCTTTGTAGGTTACCTGATTCTTTTGCCTGACAGCGGTTAAGATTGTTTCTTTCATCTTGACTTTAAATAACCTGATGACTGTGTGCCTAGGTGATGGTCTTTTTGCAATGAATTTCCTAGTGTTCTTTGTGCTTGCTTTATTTGTATGTCTAGATCTCTAGCAAGGTCAGGAAAGTTTTCCTCAATGCAAGAGATGGGAAAGTTCTTCTTCAAAGTTTATACCCTAGACTACATTATAAGGAGTTTACAATCTCTTGCTGTATGGCCATTATCCGCTATTAACATAAACCTATACACATGTATATATATTCTCTAAATGAGCCACATCTTAAATCAGCTACCTTGACTTGCTCCGGCATGTCTGAACCGAAGTGGGCAAGCTCCAAACTCTGGTGCATGCTATTCCGTATTTGGAAACCCTCCTAACCTTTTCCTGACTAGCTTCCTCTTTTTCCTGGTCTTCTTCTTTGTCTTCTTTCCCCTTATCTATTCAGGAAATTTCCAAGTTTTTAGCCAGTCAGGTCAAGCATAAAATATGAGGTCCCATTCTGGACAGTGGAAACTGGACACAGCAGTAGGATGATTGTGTCAGGTTATGAAAGTTACAAATGTCCCTGTCTCCTTGTTCAGGTATGCTCTCATGGCAAGACTGCCGGCTAGTGCCACCCTTTCTGCAGGAAGTAAACTAGTCTTGCTCAGTGATCCATTGTCTCTGTGGATTTTTCCAACATTATAAACCTGTTTCCAGCACTCAGTTATTCCCTCAAATATGTTTTCCAAACTTTTAATTTCTCTTCTTCTTTGGGAATACCTAGGTTAGGTCACTTAACATAATCCCAAACTTCTTGTAGTCTTGGTTCTTTTTTTTTTGCTTGATTTTTTTCTTTGTCTTTGTCAAATTGGGTTAATTCAAAAGCTTTGTCTTCAAACTCTGAAGTTCTTTCTTCTACTTTGATTCTGTTTGATTCTGTTGCTGAGACTTTCCAGTGTATTTTGCATTTCTCTGAGTGTATCTTTTATTTCTAGAAATTGTGATTGTTTTTCATTTATGTCAGCTATTTCTCTGGAGTTTTTTCTGTTCATATCCTATAACACTTTTTTTTTTTTAATTTTAAGTTGGTATTCACCTTTCTTTGGTGCCTTCTTGAGTAGCTTAATAATCAACCTTTTGAATTCTTTTTCTGGAAATTTAGAGATTTCTTCTTAGTTTGGATCCATTGCTGGTGAGCTAGTGTGATCTTTTGGAGGTGTTAAGGAACTTTGTTTTGTCATATTACTAGAATTGTTTTTCTGGTTATTTGGGTAGATTATGTCAGGGGGAAGATCTGGGGCTCAAGGGCTGTTATTCAGGTTAGTTTGTCCCACTGGGTGCCCCCGTGATGTGGTACTCTTCCCCCTTTCCCTAGGGATGTGGCTTCCTGAAAGCTGAGCTGTAGTGATTATTTCTCTTCTGGTTCTAGCCATTCAGCAGGCCTGCCAGGCTCAAGGCTGGTACTAGGAAGTGTCTGCAAAGAGTCCTGTGATGTGATCTGTCTTCAGGTGTCTCAGCCATGGATACCATCACCTGCTCTGGTGGAGATAGCAGGGGAGTGAAGTGGACTCTGTGAGGGTCTTTGGTTATAGTTTCATATAGTATAGTACTGTTTTTGTGTTGGTTGGCTTCTAGCCAGGAGGTGGCACTTTCAAGAGAGAATCAACTGTGATAGTATAAAGAGGATACAAGCTTGCCCTAGGGTTGCCAATAGAGGTATTTGGGTTTCTCAGGTGGTGGGTGGGATCATAGAGCTCCCAGGAGATTATATCCTTTGTCTTAGACTACCAGGGTGGGTAGAGAAAGACCATCAGGTTGGGGCTGGGTTAGGCGTGTCTGAGCTGAGACTCCCCTTGGGTGGGGCTTGCTGTGGCTGCTGTAGAAGATGGGGGTGTGGTTCTTAGACCAATTAAGTTATATTTTCCAGGGGATTATGGCTGTCTCTACTGTGTCATACAGGTCATCAGAAGAGTGGAGGAAAGCCCGAGGTAACAGGCCTCACCCAGCTTCCACAAAGCTGGAAAGGCCAGTCCCACTCCCAAGATGCCCCTTCCAGCAGTATAAAGCTTCCAGGAAGCTGTAGAGCAGGTATGAGAAGTTGCCCCAGGCTATACAAGCCTCTCCCCTGAGAAAATAAGCAGGGCTTTAAGGATTCACACTTACCTACCTGCGAAGTTTTCTTTGTTGCTTTCTGCACTGCCGGTTAACCTCCTCCCCGGATTCTGTCCAGGAAACTTTGTGTTTGTTGAAAATTGTTACATAGTTCAGCTGGAAATTTCCTTATTCTTGTAGTCTTTTCCCAGTTCCACTGGCCGCCCTCCCCAAGGACCTCTGTGAGACAGTCAGGAATGGCTTCCCTGATGACCAAGAGTGCCCACAGGGCCTTCCACTTTATCCTTTATCCTTATATTTCTCACAGCTCTCTTAAATTAATCTCAGCTCCAGATGAGGTCATATCCTTCTCTCTCATCAACTGGTCCTTCAGTTTCCCCAGTGAGGATGTGTGTTTTGGGGGTGGACATTCCCTCTCACACATTGGGCACTCACAGTTTCCAGCTGTCTCAGGGGACCAACAGCAGTAAACCGCTTCCTTTGAAAGGTCTATGGTTTCTCTAGGTTTCCCTGGTATGTTCCTGTGGTAGTTCTTGGAGCAAAAATTCACGATGTGAGTCTCCACACACTGCTGCGTCTCTCTGAGTGGGAGCTGCAAGTTCATTCTGTTCACTATCTACCATTTTCCCATTTTGAGTCAGTTTTCCTGTATTGTATTATATAAAAGTCCAACTTCATTCTTTTGCATGTGGATATCCAGTTTTCCCAGTATCACTTGTCAAAAAAAAAAAAACACTGTCCTTTTCCCATTGAATGGTCTTGGCTTGCTTTCCAAAACTCCTTTGACCATAAAGTGAGATGATTTTTTTTCCTGTGAATTCTTTATTTCATTGATCTTTATGTCTGTTTTCATGCCAGTACCACACTGTTTGGACGAATGTAGCTTCATAGTAACTTTTGAAATCAATAAGTATGAGTTCTCTAGTTTTGTTCCTCTTTTTCAAAATTGTTTTGGCTATTCAGGATTCCTCAATTCTGTATGAATTTTAGAATGGATGTTTCTATTTCTGCAGAAAACATTGTTGGGATTTCAGTAGGAACTGCATTGAATCTATAGATCACTTTGGGTAGTATTGACATCTTAACAATATTAAGTTTTCCAATCGATGAACATGTAGTGTCTTTCCATTTATTTATGTGTTCTTTAATTTTTTTCAGTAGTGTTTTGTAGTTTTTGTTGTACAGATTTTTCACTGTCTTGGTTAATTCCTGAGGTTTTTTTTTTTATGCTATTATAAATGGAATTATTACCTTAAAAAATTGTTCTTCTTAGTGTATAAAAGTGTAACTCATTTTTATGTTGACTTTGTATCCTGCTTTTTATGCTGAATTGATTTATTAGTTCTAACAGGATTTTTTGAATCTTTAGGGTTTCCTGCATATTAGATTATATCATCTGTAAGAAAGTAGTTTTACTTTTCCTTTCCAATTTGGATGTCTTTTGTTTCATTTTGTTTCCTAGTTGCTCTAACTTCCAGTACTGTGTTGAATAGAAGTGGTGAAATCAGGCATCCTTGCCTTGTTCCAGATCTTAGAAGAAAAGCTTTTAGTCCTTTACCATTTGATCTAAGAGGAAAAATTTTTAGTCCTTTACCATTGTGTGTGATGTTCACTGTGGGTTTCTCATATGTGGCTTTTATTATGTTGAAGTAGTTTCCTTCATTTCCTAGTTTGTGGAGTGTTTTTATCATGATAGGATATTGAATTTCGTCAGATGCTTTTTCTGCATCAGTCGAGATGACCATGTAGCATTTTTTTTTCCTTCTTAATTCTGTTAATGGGGTGCATTGCCTTGATTGATTTCCATATGTAAAACCATTCCAGGATAAATCCCACTTGGTCATGATATACAATCTTATAATATGCTGCTGAATTCAGTTTGCTAGTATTTTGTTGAGAACTTTTACGTTACTGTTAATAATGGAGATTGGTTTGTAGTGTTTTTCTTCTCTCTCTCTCCAGGTTGCTCTCATTTCTTTTTCTAAAAAAAAATTTTAATTGACAAAATCATTGTACATATTTATGGAGTACATCGCGATGTTGAAGTACATATATCAGGATAATTAGCATATATCCATCATCTCAAAGACTTACCATTTCTTTGTGTTAGGAACATTCAATATCCTCCTGTTTGAAACTATATATTGTTAATTATAGTCATCCTACAGTATTATAAAATACAATAATTCATTTCTCCAACTATTATCATTAGCCGTAATTTTGTGTCCTTTAAAAGAGCTCTCCCTATGCCCCCCTTTCCTTTCCCAGTTTCTAGTATACTCTGTTGGTTTGTAGGTTTTTTTGTAGTTTCTTTGTCTGGCTTTGGTATCAGGGTAATGCTGGCCTCACAGAATGAGTCAGGAAGTGTTCTCTCCTCTTCTATTTTTTTTTGGAAAGGTTTTAGAAGGCTTGGTTTCAGTTCTTTTTTAGATGTTGGGTAGAATTCACCTGTGAAGCCATCTTTTCCAGGGCTTTTCTTTCTTGGGAGATTTTTTATTATTGATACAGTCTCCTTAGTAGTATAGGATTTTCAGATTTTCTGTTTGTGATTGTGTTTCAGTAAGTTTTCGTGTTTCTAACAGTTTTTTCTCGTCTAGAGCATGCAGTTGTTGGCATTCAGTTGTTCATGTATCCTCTTAATAATCCTTTATATTTCTGTAAAACTGGTAGCAGTGCCCTACTTTCATTTCTGATTTCAGTAATTTGAGTCTTTTCTCTTTTTCTTAGTCAGTGTAGCTGGAGATTTATCAGTATTGTTTCTTTTTGAAGAACCAACTTTTAGTTTCATTGATTTTTCCATGTTGCTTTTCTATTTTCTATTTTCTTTCTCTCTGTTCTTTTCTTGATTATTTTATTTCTTCTGCTAACTTTAGGTTTAGTTTGTTCTTTTTCTAGTTTTGAAGTTGTAAAAATAGGTTATTGAATTGAGAAAATTCTTTTTGTTTCATGTGTTAATAACTATAAATTTCTCCCTTAGCACTGCTTTATCTGTGTCTCATAAATTTCCTTATGTTGTGTTTTTCATTTGTCTCTATTTTCTAATTACTCTTGTGATTTATTCTTCTCACCATTAGTTGTTTGATTTCCACACATTTGTGAATTTTCCATTTGCCTTCTTTTCTTGATTTCTCTTGTGCTCAGAGAAGATAACTTTGTATGATATCTGTCTTTTAAAATCTATTAAGACTTTATCTGTGGCCTAACATATGGTCTGTCCTGGGAAATATCCCATGTATACTTGAGAACAATATTTATTTGGTTATTTTTAGGCAGAACGTTCAGTCTATGTTAGACCAAGTTGGTTTATTGTGTTTTTCAGGTTCTCTATTCTCTGTAGTTCTGTTCATTATTGAGAGTGGGGAACTGAAATCTCCAACTATTATTATGTAACTATTTCTCCTTACATTTCTTTCACCTTTGCTTCATATATCTCAATGATCTGTTATTAGGCATGTAAATGTTTGTATAGCTGACTCTTGAACAACACAAGGGTTGGGGTGCTATCCCTCACCCAGTCAGAAATCTGCATATAACTTTTGACTTTTCCAAAATTTAACTATTAATGGACTACCATTGGAAGTCTTACTGATAACATAAGCAGTTGATTAACACATATTTTATATGTATTGTATACTGTGTTCTTAGGATAAAATAAACTACAGAAAATAATGTGTTAAGAAAATTATCAAGGAGAGAAAATTTACAGTTCATTACTTGGAAGTAGATCATCATATACCCCTTCATTCTTGTCCTCTTCACATTGGATTGAGGAAAAGGAAGGACTGGTCTTGATGTCTCCTGGGTTGCAGAGATAAAAGAAGATGCACATATAAATGGACCTACACAGTTCAGACCCATGTTGTTCAAGGGTCAACTATAATTGTTATATCTTTTGCTGTTTTGAATCTTTTATTAATATTATTTTCTTTTTTGTCTTTCGTAAACTTTTTTGACTGAAAGTCAATTTTGTCTGATATTGGTATGGCACTTCTGTTCGCTTGGTTCTTGTATGAATGGAATATCTTTTTTCCATGCCTTCAGCTTTACCCGGATTGTGTATTTGGGTCTAAAGTGAGTCTTTTGTAGAAAGCATGTAGTTAGATGATGTTTATCCATTCTGCCAGTCTCTTTTGATTAGAGTTTAACCATTTACATTTAAAATCATAAGAACTTCTGTCATTTTGCCATTTTTTTCTATGTGCTTTATGGCTTTTTTTTACCTTAATTTCCTGCATTACTGTCACATTTTTTTGTGTACGTATTCTGTAAGCTATTTTCTTTGGTTACCATGATGATTACACTTAATATTTAAAAATTATAATATGCTGTTTATGCCAGCTTAATTTCAGTAACATACAAAAATTGTTTTTTTTACAATTCCATCTCCACTTCCTATTGATACTGCATAATTATATCTTTGTACATCATGTGTCAAAAAATATAAACTAATTTTTAATGTGTTAGTCTCTTATGAAGAAAACAAAATGTGGAGTTACAAACTAAAGTTACAGTAATACTAGATTTTATAAGCCTGTATACTTACTGTCACTGCAATTTTTATTTTTTCATATAGCTTCAAGTTATTATCTAGTATTCTTTTGTTTCATCCTGCAGAATTCTGCTCTACAGAGGAGGTCTATTGGTAATGAACTCTCTCAGCTTTTTACTTGAGAATGTTTTATTTGAGATGTCTTAGCTTTTAAAGGACAGTTTTTCCTTTATATAGGATTCATGGTTGACAATTTTTTTATTTTAGTATCTTAAATATATTGGCTTACTGCCTTCTGTCCTCCAAGGTGTCTGATGAAAAATCTGGTAATTTTATGTGTAATGAATTACTTCTTTCTTTCAGCTTTCAGGATTTTCTCTTTGCCTTTTAGTGGTTTCATTGTAATGTGTTTTGCTATCAGTCTCTTTGATGTCATTCTACTTGAAGTCTTTTTCAGCTTAGATGTTTATATTCATGTCTTTTATTAAATTGGGATTTTTCAACCATTGTTTCTTCAAACATTTTTTTCTCTCTTCATTACTTGAGACTATGACAATGTGTGTGTAGGCCTACTTGATGACCCTTAGGTCACATTTCTTTAATCTTTTTTCTTTCTTTTCCTAAGACTCAATAATTTCTGTTGTTCTCTCTCCAAGTTCATTGATTCTTTATTCTCCCTGTCCCTTAGGACCACATTTCTTTAGTCTTTTTTCTTTCTTTTCCTAAGACTCAGTAATTTCAGTTGTTCTCTCTCCAAGTTCATTGATTCTTTATTCTCCCTGTCCAAATCTGCCTTTCAGTCTCTCTAATGGATTTTTAATTTCATTTGTTGTACTCTTCACCTTCAGAATTTTTGTGTGTATCTTTTTAGGTTCTCATCCTCTTACTCTCTTGCCTTCTGTTTAAAGAGATGAGGTCTTGCTCTATTGCCCAGGCTGGACTCAAACTCCTGGGCTTAAGCAATCCTTCCATCTCAGCTTCCTGAGTATCTGGGACTGTAGTTGTGCACCACTGTGCCTGGCTCAGATTTTCCATGTCTTTATTTATATTTCCATTTTGTTAATACATCATTTTCTAAACTTGGTCCACATTTTCCTTTAGTTCTTTGAGCATTTTTCAGAAAGTTGTTTTATGGTCTTTGTTTAATAAATCTACCATCAGGTTTTTCTCAGGGACAATTTGTTTATTTATTTTCTTTCGGTGGGCCATATTTTTCTGTTTCTTTGTATACCGTTTGATTTTTTTGTTGAAAACTAGATGCTTGAATTTAATGTGGTAACTCTGGAAATCAGGTAGTATCCCTTTCCCAGAGTTTGCTGTCTTTTATTTTTTTAATTGTTTCAGTCTGTCTCTTTGCTAAAGATCAGTCTGAGATGTAAAATTAGGGTATTTTCAGGTTTTTCTGTGTCTGTGCCCTAAGCTAAATATGTGTACAATAGTCCCTCCTTATCCTTGGTTTCATTTACTTAAGTTTCAGTTATGGTCAACAGTGATCCAAAAATATTAAATGGAAAACTTCAGAATAAACTTCAGGAATAAACAATTAATAAGTTTATTTCTGTTCTGAGTAGCATGACGAAATCTTGTTCCAGCCTGCTCAGGAATTACCCCTTTGTCCATCATATGCACATTGTATACAATGCTCACCTGATAGTCACTTAATAGCTGTCTTGATTATTGGGTCGACTGTCATGGTATTGCAGTTTGTGTTCAGTGAACCTTTATTTTATGTGATGACCCTAATGACCCCGGGGCACAAGAATAGTGACACTGACATAGCGTTGTAATTGTTTTTATTATTATTATTATTTGTTAAAATCTTATTGTGCCTAATTTACACATCAAACTTTCTCATAGGTGTGTATATTTAGGAAAAAACAAATATGTGTAAGTTTCAGTACTATCTGTGGATAAAGGGGGACTATATAGTGAATTTCTGTTTTCCCTTATATATGCAGTTGCTGTTGAATGCCTCAGTCTTTAGTGTCTGGCTCCCAAAAAAAGGAAAAGGATAAAAATTAAGAGTGTTGGGGAAAGCACCAGCCTTTTAGTCCCCTATAAGTTGCCTCAGCTAGAGGGAGAGGGGCTTGCATCGGTGGATGGAGGTACAGCCACAATGGCTGTCAGCCCCTGCATCTATATCTTCGTGATCAGAAGTAGCAGTCAACAGTTAGAACACCCATTCCTGATATTTGGAGGATGGTGTCCTTATTGCCCACCCCAACTCTCACAGCTACATATGAGCTACTCCAGGAACACATGCACAGTTGCCTGTCTGAGGGACTGAGGGTGGGGTGGGTAGCTATTGCTGAGTAAGTAACTGAAATTGACTGAAATCAGCTACAATTACCTTACTGTCCAGGACTTTTTCTTGAAGCTTGAAGCTTTCAGTATACTTTGAGAGTTTCAAAATAGTTGTATCAGATAGATTCTACCAGAATAAGTGTTCTCTGGGTATGCAGACTGATTCTTGGTGCTTTCTACTCTACTATCTTCCAGAAATCCTCTAACTTAATCATGGATTCTTCTTATCTCACAACATATCTTGTCTTTCTGTTTACTCAGTTTTATTTTAGATTTTTTATGAATTATAGTTTTTTTATGCAGAGTCTATACATTTCTAGTTTTGTTATTCTTTGTTACTTATAGCTTTTTTGTTATTGCAATGTGGTCTTCCATTATAAGTTGCTTATTATCTGTATATAAAAAGTGATTGACTTGACATATTTTGTAAATGGCAGCCTTAAGTGAATTTACTGTTTTGTTTTTGGACAGCATTTTAGTTTTCTTTCCAAAGATGACCATTGTATCTGTAGTTAATGATGATTTTACCACCTCTTCTGAAATATTTGTACCATTATCTTCTTGTGCAGTTGGATTGGCTAGTGCTTCAAATATTAAATACAGTGTTGATAACCTGCACCCTTGTCTTAAATGGATACTTTCTGCTTATAAGCATAGAAATAGGAGCATGATGCAGAAAGAACAAAAAAGACAAGCTTTTCAAGAATAATCTACTTCCAGGTATGTCTCACAGCCTTCTGAATCTTGTTAATAAATAAGGGTCAGTCTACTCCTGGGAAAGGCAGACAGGATAGTCGTTGAGAAGTTTTCAATGTGATAAAGCAGTATAACTTTCTCCCAACCTTGGGCATTGTAAAACCTATTGAGTATGCAAAAAATATTTGTTAACTCTTGGAACAGTAACAAAAAGCTGTTCTGACTTTTTATTTTCTGAACCTGAAATTGTGGGAATATTTTTAAAAATAGAATTCCAACTTGAGACTTATGCAGCTTGATTTTAACTTGATTGTGAAGCATCTGTATAGCTCATGTTATACGTCTAGTTTATGCTTTGTATTATAAAGTATAAAGCTTCAAATGATGAGACCAGACTTGATTTCATAGTAAGCAAATTTTTTTTTTTTTTTTGAGAGACGTGGTCTTGCTACATCACCCAGGCTGGAGTATAGTGGTCATTCACAAGTGATTCTCCTGCCTCAGCCTCCCAAGTAGCTGAGACTACAGGTACATGCCACCTGCACCTGGCCGTGGGTAAAATCTTAGTGACTATGTGGGCACATGCTTTATTCACTGTTAAATTATTTCATTTTTATTCCTTTTTGTTTAATAAGATAGAAACTTCTTTAAAAGCTTTGAGAAAACTATCGAAAACTTCAGAGTTGCAGGCATGATTTGAAATACAACAGAAGCAATTTTTCTTGTTGTTTTTACTTATTTATTTAAAGAAGAATCTCATTCTGTTGCCCAGGCTGGAGTGCAGTGGTACAGTCATGGTTCATTGCAGCCTTGTACTGAGCTCAAGTTATCCTCCCACCTTAGACTCCCAAAATTCTAGAATTACAAGCATGAGCCACCATGCCTGACCCAGAAGCAATTTTGTTTCATAAATCAGGCAGCATAGGTATTGATTTAGAAAAATCATTTCAACTGTACCTCCCCCTCCACCCTTCAGACAACTAGATGGCTTTTGCAAGCTGAGCAGTATGTTAGGTACTGAGAGAAAGATAAATGAGCCATACCTGCCATTCAAGAGGAGCTTTACTGAGGAGTATATAATAAAGGTATAAAAAAAGAATAAGAAAACACTTGATGGGATAGTATTATAGTTTGGCCATGGGAGTTAGGGAAGGGGAGAAGTAGAAAGTGCTAAAACTAAGATTATCTTTAAAAGTTAGTTACGTGTCTGTGGAGTAGACAAAATCAGGTCAGGGACTGCAGTCAGAAAGACTAGTCAAAGTAATCTATACAAAAGGCCATGGAAGACTTGGAGAAAGGCCCAGTGTAGGCTTAGGAATAGGGAACGTCAGAAATCAAATGTCAGGAAGGTAAACTAGAGCTAGACCCTGTGTACCAAGTTAAGCAGTTGGATTTAATTTTATGGCATTGGAAAGTATTATATTTTTAAAACAAGACTGTTAGCTGAAGTCTCTATGGGGTTGTTGGCAGAGAATAGTAAAAGTTACTGGTCCAAGGAAAAATGATCACATAATGGAGAGAGAAATGTGTCATCAGAGAGTGGTTAAAATAGAGCAGCATAGAGATAATAGATTTGGGGGTGGGGAATGAATAAGGTGAGCTGCTTTGCCTTCTCATTACAAGCTCTAGTTATTGTGTATTACACTAGTGTCTCATAAAAAGAATCATAGCAACTGTGAGAGGTAAGATATTCTGTTTCGCCTTGTGAGAGTTTATAATCAGTACAGTAGAAGATATGCTAATAACGATATCTTTGGCTCCTAATATAATTTTTAACACTTGGAAAGGTCTTCAATTGGTAGCACCTTCCAAAGATTACATAAAACCTTGTAATTGGGTTTAAAATCAAATTGATATAAATCTCAAACCATGTTTCTATTTTTAAAAAATGTTCCCACCAATTTCACATTCAGATATCAAAAGGTAAGAATGATTTTGTGTTTCTATTCTATGAGCCCACAATATTTCCTGTATCCTCAATGTTTTCTATGATACACAAAGTTAGTGTTTTACTACTTGATCATATCAAAATGAAGAGAGGGAGGAAGGAAAAGAATACCAGATTTCCTTTTGTGGATACTCCTTAGTAGCTAACATTCAGACTGGGATTTCCAAACCTGGTTATACTTAAAGAGAATTGAACCTGAATCAAGTGGAAAGAGCACTAACTAAGGAAAAGCTTTGCTTCCCTGCTTTAAACATTGTCTTTCATTGTACAGAGAATGGAGATTGAATATACCATGTTCCCATTTGAGTCTAGTCATCCAGAAATGAGAGAACTCTCAAGCCTCCATCCTGTTTATTTCATAATCCAGCAGGCTACCAGCCACCATTCAATATTTTTGGAGGAAGAAAATTTTTGTCAAAAATAATGCAGCAATTCTCAAAGTACAGCCTCGGGAAACTGAGGTCTCTCAGACCTTTTCAGGAGGTCCATAAAGTCACAACTATACTAATATCAAGATGTTATTTGCATTTCTCTTACATTCTGTCACAAGTGTACAGTCAGGTTTCCTAGAAGTTACATGATATATGACATTGCAACAAATTAAATGCAGAAGGAGATAAGGAATTCCAGATCCAGCTGTTTTCTGTTAAGCCAGTTACTAAGATTTGTAGAAATTTAAAGCAGTGCCACTTTCTCATTTTAAAAAGAAACATAGTTATTTTTCATAAAATATATTATTTGTGTTAACAAGTAGTGAGTTTAACATTACTGTTTTGATTAAATAGTCTATGCACAGGCTTCTGGGGAATGAAAATACTCTGATACTGTAACGACAGATACACATCATTGTATGTTTGTCCAAACCCAGAGAATGTACAACACTAAAAGTGAACCGTCATGTAAACTGTAGACTTTGGGTACTAATGGTGTGTCAGTGTAGGTTTATCTGTTGTAACAAACGTACCCTCTGGTGAAGAATGCTGATAGAGAAAGCTAGGCATATGTTGGGGTAGAGAGTATTAGGAAATCTCTGTTCTCCTTCCTCTCAGTTTTGTTGTGAATCTAAAACTACTCTTAAAAAAATAAAGCCTTAAATAATTTTCAGTTAATTTCTAATAAAAATATAATCAATAGATAAAACCTACATAATAAAAACTATTTGGAGGGCCTTACTAATTAAGAGTTTAAAGGGATTCTAAGATTAATTTTTGAGAGCTGCTCAAGAAATATATATTCATTAAACTCAATTTAGAAAAATCTTAGTTGCCCCTCATCCTATTGAAACTAGAAGCATTTTAAATATTTTGATTTGTTTTCTTCTAGTCTTTTTTTAAGATCAGTTTTTTAAAGCACATAATTGGAATAACATTGTATATAAAATTTTGTGTGGAATTGTATATAAAATCATTATATTCAAAATATTTGTGTTCACTTATGTTCTAATATGTTTTCATAATAAAAGGTGTTCTTCAAAAATTTAAGTTGTATAATCTACTTAGTGGGTATAACTTAGTTTATATAATTTTACCTTGTATTGATTCTGATTTGGGGTTATAAATCTTTCATTTAGCACATACTTGGAAGCTTATTATGTACAGGTACTGTTCACGAATGCTTTTTATTTTTTATTAAGATTGTTTTAGATTAAGAGTGGAGTGGCTGAGTAAAAAGAGGGGAGTATGCTAAAGAGAATCTTAACTTTTCTTTTGAGTTTTTTTTTATGGTAGCAGGCCATATAGCAAGCATTTAAAATTAATAGGAATTTATACAACTCTGTTAGCCAGCGTAGGGTTGTGGAAAGATGATATGGTAAATTAATTTAAAGCAGTTAGAAGAATATTCTTTCCAATGAGTACTTACTCAGTGTTATCTATTTTTATTTGCTATATTATATTTTAGATTTGACTGTTCTTTTTAATTTGTAATTCAAATATACAGGTGACCAATTCTGAATCTTCTCCCAGTCTCCAGACCTGTATTTCCAACAGCTTGTTTAACATTTCTACATCAGTGTCCTACTGGTGCTTTAAAATATGACATATGCTGAGTATTGATATAAACAAAAACTGTCATGTCTTTAAAGCATCTGTATTCTTCCTTCACACTTGTTGGATAGTTTGGGTATAAAATTTTAGGTTGAAAATTATTTTTCCTCAGAATTTCAAAGGAGTTTCTCCACTGCTTTTTAGCTTTCAATGTTGTGCAAAAGTCCAGAACCACTTATTTTCTGGTTTCTTGTATGTGACCTTTCATTCCTCTCTGCAAGTTTGCAGATGGCTTCTTTGACCCACGCATTTTGAGATTTCATGATAATATGTCTTTTTGAGTCTGTTTTTATTTACCATGCTCTGGGTATCATTCGATCCTTTCAGTGTGAAAATGTCTTTGAAATATTAAGTTAATGATTTCCTCTTATCTTATCTGGACCTCTAAACTGATCTTTAGTTATCATAATTTTTTTCTTGTTTTCCATCACCTTATCTTTCTTGTCTTTTAACTTTGCTTACTTTTGGGGAGATTTTTTTTATCTGATTTACATCTGTTCTATTTAAAGCTTTCAATTTTTCTCATATTTTAATTTTTAGGAGTCTTCTGATTTTTAAAAACTGGTATCTTGTTCTTCATGAGTGCAGTGGCATGGTAGCATCTTTTCTCTCTCAGGATATTAATGGTGGTATTTTGTTTGTTTTTAAGTTTTCATCTTGTTGCATAATCTCTACCAAGTTGATTTAAATGTGACTTTGTCTTTTTCTTTCTTATCAGAGCATTCCTTAAAATGTCTGGTGACTCTTGACTGGTGTTAATAATTCAGAATAGCTTAAAAAAAAACTAATTGAAATATCTATACAAGTCGTTGGGACTAATCACCCCTGGTTTTTGTAGCTTGATCCAACTGGAGTGATTTATTGCTCAACCTCTTAGGAGTTGCATAATGCAAATTATGTTCTAATATGTTTTCATAATAAAAGGTGTTCTTCAAAAATTTAAGTTGTATAATCTACTTAGTGGGTATAACTTAGTTTATATAATTATTTAACCTTCCATATTCTAAAATTACTGTAGCAGATGATGCCCAGTGTTCTGTCCATAGGCCTATGTTTCCTTCCTGTTCTCAGACTCCTAGTGTGTGTTCATTCTCAACATCTAGCTCCTAAGGCTTGTTACAAGGCCACCCTCACCATGCCAGAGCCTGTTTTGCCAATGTACACGCTGTGGAAGTGTCTGGAAAATTTGCTTCCTGAGGACAGCTCTTAACAATGACTAATGATATGAGTCAAATCTGAGGTGTGACCTACATTAACACCAGAACTACCCTGAAGGACTGAGCTAAAATTATCCTCTATGGGACCTTCCTTGGTGTCTTACCCTTGCTTAGCTTCCTTCCCTTTCCTGTCCTATTTCCCTACAAGTTTTTCCAAGGAATACTTTCTAATAAATCACTGTCACACAAGTGCATCATCTTAGAGCGTACTGCCAAAAGATCCAACTTAAGATAACTACTAATAATTGTGCATCATTCTCTTTAATTATATAAAGTATAATTATATTACAATAATAGTTTGGAGTGAAATTGGACTGAAGTTTTCTATGCTGTTCTTTGGGTTCTGTTTGTCAGATAATGTCATCAAACTTTTATATTAAAAAATAATTGGTTAATTTGTTTCTTAATTTTCTAGAATGATTTATAGTCCAAAAATTGTTTTATGTCAGATTGAGAGACTTTGTCCAGGAAAGTCTGGACCTTTTTGAAGTCTGGCTCTTTGACAACATATTTTATTTCTTCTGTGGTTATTTGTCTATTAGGTTGTGTATCTTGAGTCAGGTTTGATAATAAGCTTTCTTTTAAATAGAAATGTTTGTTCATTGAGGTTTTTATGTTTAATAGCTATTTGTTATATAAAGTGTTATTTTATTTTTCATTTTATCTGTGAACGTGAATACAATTTGAATTCGGATTTGAACAAACCAACTGTGAAAAGACATTTGTGTGCTAATTGAGACAGTTTGATTACAGAAGACAGTTGGGGAAATTTGATTACAAACTGTGGGTTAGATGATTCCAAATAATTATTGCCAATTTGTTAGGCATTTAGTAATGGCATTGTAGCTTTTAAGAAAATGTTTGTATTTTCAGAAAGGTATACAGAAGTATGTAGAAATGAGATGACTTAATGTTTAAGATTTGCATTAAAATACCATAATCCTTTGAAGAAAGAATAAAGTAAATATGCTAATTTTTTATTATAATTCAATCTTTATGATGGGTATATGAGTTTTATGCATGTGTGAAGATTTTTATAGTTGTCTTTTTTTAAAAAATGACAACTGAGTTACTTACATGATCTAATTAGAACACATACTTCTTAGAAGCACATTTTCTCCTATCTCCCACTTCATTTCAATTGGCAACATATGCCATTTTTGCTTTGCTGATGTTTTGTTTTTTTGTTGTTGTTGTTGTTGAGACAGAGTCTTGCTCTTTGCCCAGGCTGGATGGAGTGCAGTAGTGCGATCTTGGCTCACTGCAACCTCTGCCTTCCAGGTTCAAGAGTTCTCCTGCCTCAGTCTCCCCAGTAGCTGGGATTATAGGCACCCGCCACCGTGCCCAGCTAATTTTTAAAAATAGTTTTAATAGAGATGAGGTTTCTCCATGTTGGCCAGGCTGGTTTGGAACTCCTGACCTCAGGTGATCTGCCCACCTCAGCCTCCCAAAGTGCTGGGATGACAGGCGTGAATCATGGTGCCCAGCCACACACAGATTCTTTAGTTTTATAATGAAAGAGATTACATGTTTTTTGCCAAGCCTTTCATTGTATGATTTTTCCATTTGTGATTTGTGGGGGGTTGGGTTCTTTTTTCTTTCTTTCTTTCTTTCTTTCTTTTTTTTGAGACCAGGTGTCACTCTGTCCACCCAGGTTGGAGTGCAGTGGCTTGATCTTGCTTGGCTCACTGCAACCTCCACCTCCCAGGCTCCAGCAATCCTTCCAAGTAGCTGGGACCACAGGTGCGCACCTCCACACCTGGCTAATTTTTTTGTATTTTTGGTAGAGATGAGATTTCACCATGTTGCCCAGACTGGTGTTCCATTTCTTTTCCATTCTATTCTATTCTTTCCTAGCCTAGACTATCCTACGCTTTTCTTTACTTTTCTTCAATTTAGATTCCTTGTTGAGTTATATCTTTAGGTAGTATATATCAAAGGCGTATGGGTACTGAGTCCTTACATATTTGAAAGTGTCCTCCTATGATTTTGATTCTTGAATGACAGCTTGCTGATTATCTGAGATTGTCAGCATATGTTTTCCCATTTAAAACTTTTGTTTTTACAGCATTTCTTTTGCCATATGATGATACAGAGGAGAAAGCTGCCTGTTTTTCCTTTGTAGTTCTGCCTAATGCTTTTCCTTTGCCTTGCTTGTTTGCTTTTTTCCTGGATACTTAAAAAGTTTAAGAGTAAAGGTCAGGATACTTTTAAATACTGATCTGTGTATATGCTGCGTTTTTCTGGTTCATACATGAGGACTCTAAATATTCAGATACATGGCCTTCATTTCACTGTATTTTCTTTTATTATAGATTAGCCTTTTTTCCTATTCTATTTCATTTTGGAATGTAAGTGATCATTCTTTTGGCTATCCATTGCCTGTATTTCATATCTGTCATCTTCTCTGTAATTTCTTGAATCTCTTCCGTTTCTAAATGTGTACAAAACAGTTCTGTATGGTTTATGACTTTCTTATTTTGTATGGAATAAGTATTCAGAACTGTGTCTTTTACCTCTATTTTGTATCCTATGCTTCATTTTTTTTTCCACTGCAAGATTTTTATGGAGGGTCGATTCATTTTTATTTATTTTTTAAAAAGAATCAGTTCTAGCTAGCCTTGCTTAAGAAATGTGTGGATGGAAATCTTTTTTACTTTTTTCCACATGCAATTGTTTTGTACATCATTTGGATCATTCCCTTTAAATTTTAGCTGGAGTTTTATGCTACTGCTGGTTGTCTTTATAGACATTTAGCTGCCTGAGAAAGTTAAATAGGAGATTTGGAACCTGGGACAACTGCAAGTAAGAGATTTGTCTTGATCTTTCCTGTAATTTTTTAAAAGACTCCAGGAGGTTGGGTGTGTGTGGGGGTGGGAACCTTTACCAGATTGGGGGTATATCATTCAAATTTGTGTAGTATATTTCCCATTTTGTCAAGATGAATAGTATACTCAGTTAACAAATTGGTTTTTTTTTAATGGGTTAGAACATATTTTTCTGTGCATAGTTACCTTTGATCCATGGTAGTTTGGCACTGTTTTATAGTCCAACTAGCAATGTATAGTAAATCAGTTTCTCTACATCCTCACCAACATTTGGTGGTGTCACTATTTTTTAAATTTTAGCTATCTTTATAGGTATGTAGAAGACTCTTACAGTTTTAGTTTGCATTTTCCTAATGATGAATGATGTTGAATATGTTTTCGTGCTCTTATTTGTCATCTATAGATCTTCAGTGAAATGTATTTTGCCCATTTTTTATTGTATTTTTTTCTTATTTTTGATTTTTTGCTTTTGAGTTTTGAGAGTTCTTTATATACTTTAGAAGGGAATTCTTTTTCAGATATGTGTTGCTGTGGTTTGAATGTCCCCTCCAAAACTCATATTGAAATTTGTCATTGTAACAGTATTAAGAGGTAGGACTTTTAATAGGTGATTAGGATATTGACGCTCTGCCCTCATGAATAGATTAATGCCATTATCACAGGAGTAGGCTCTTGATAGGAAGGATGTTTGGCCTCATTTTTCTCTCTATCTCATACACACTTCCTTGCCATGTGATGCCTTCCTCCATGGGATGCCCCTCACCAGGTGCCAGTGCCATGTTCTTGGACTTCCCAGCCTCCAAAGCTGTGAGCCAAAGAAACTTCTGTTCTTCATAAATTACCGTGTTTGTGGTATTCTGTTTTAGCAGCTGACAATGATCTAAGACATGTACTTTGCAAATATTTTCTTCCAATCTGTAGTTTGTCCATTCTGTTAATAGGGTCTTTCACAGAGTGAGAGATTTAATTTTGTTAAGTTTAATATCAGTTTTTCCCATTTATAAATTGTGCTTTTGTTTCCAAGTCTAAGAGCTCTTTTCCTAGCTCTAAATACCAATTGTTCTCTTTTTTTCTTAAAAGTTTCATACTTGCATGTTTTAACATTTAAGTTTATGATCATTTTGAATTAATTTTTGTCTCAGGTGTGAGACTTCTGTCTAGGTTTATTTTTTGTGTAGGAATGTCTACTCTCATTTGTTGAAAAGGCTGTTTGTGCTCCATTACTTGCTTTTGTACCTTTGACAAAAATCAGTCGAGCAGATGTATGTGGGTCTGTTTCTGTGTTTTCTATTCTGCTCCATTGATCCATCCATGTGTCTGTTTATCTACCAGAACTATAGGGTCTTGATTTTTATAGTCAGTTGATGTCTTGAACTCAGGTGACTTATTTCTCCCCTTTTTCTCATTTTTCAAAATTGTAGCTATTCTACTTCTTTTGCCTTAACCTATAGATTTTAGAATAATCTTGTCTGTGTCTACAAAAAAATCTTGCTAGAACTTCAGTAGAAATTGCATTAAACATGCATGTCAATTTGGGGAGAATTGACGTTTTTACTAAGTAGAGTTTTTAATTTTGTGAATGCAGTATGAATCCCCATTTATTCACATCTTATTTTTCTTCATTAGCATTATTTAGCTTTTATCATATAAGTCATATACATGTTTTGTTAGCTTTACACATGAGTAATTCCTGTTTTTTTGAGCAATTGCAAATGGTATTGCATTACTTTAGTGTCCTGGTGTTCATTATTAGTATATAGAAATACAATTTATTTTGGCATGTGTATCTTATATCCGATGACCTTGTGGAATTTACTCATTCTAGGATATTTCTTTTCACAAAATCCTTGATATTATCTTCATAGTCACATTATTTACAAATCTGCAAATAGGGATGGTTTCATTTTTTCCATTACAATCTGTATGCCTTTTCATTCTCTTTTTAATTTTTTTCTTTTATTATATTGGCTAGAATTTCCAGTGCTGTATTGAATAAGAGTGATGAGAATGGACATCCTTCTCTTGTGCATGATCTTAACGTGAAAACATACAGTCTTTTACCATTAAGTGTAGCATTAGCTGTTAGTTTCTGATACATGTTCTTTATCAAGTTAAAGAAATTCCTTCTGTTTTTGTTTTTCTGAGAGTTATTTCTCAAGATTGAGTATTGGATTTTGTCAAGTGTTTTTTTCTGCATCTTTTCATTTGTGTGATTTTCCTTTTTAGTTTGTTAATAGGATGAACCATGTGTTGATTTTTGAATATTGAACCAGCCTTACATACTCAGAATAAACATGCTAATTCATACTTTTAAGTGTATTTTTGTTTCTATATTTCTGAGAAGGGTAGTGGTCTGTAGTGTTTGTTGTTGTTGTTTTTGTACTGCCTGTTGGATTTTGGTATCAGGGTAATATGAACTTGATAAAATGAATTGGGAATTCTGCTCTCCTCTTCTACTTTTTGGAAGAGATTGTACAAAGTTGATGTTAAAACATTAAAAAATAATTTTTAAAACATCTGTTAGAATTTTCCAATAAAACCATCTGGGCCTGGAGATTTTTTGGTGGGGTGAGGGGAGTTTTAAAATTGTGAGTTCAGTTTCTATAAATAATTATATGGCTGTTCAGATCATCTATTTCATATTCAGTGAATTGTGATGGTTTGTGATTTTTCAAGGAATTGGTCCATTTCATGTAAGTTGTCAAATTTATATGTGTAGAATTGTTTGTAGTATTCCCTTATTATCCTTTGATGTCTGCAGGGTCAGTAGAAATATCCTCTGTATTATTCCTACTATTGGTAGTTTGTGTCTCAGTCTTGCTAGAGGCTTTCCATTTTATTAATCTTATCAAAGAACCAGCTCTTCGTTTCATTTTTTTTTTTCAACTTTTATTTTAGGTTCAGGGGTACATTTACAGGTTTGTTATAGAGGTAAATTGTGTGTCATGGGCGTTTGGTGTATTTAAGCATAGTCCCCACCCTCTTCCCTCCCTCCAGTCTCAGGTAGTCTCTGGTGTCTGTTATTCCCTTCTTTGTGTCCATATGTACTCTGTGTTTAGTTCCCACTTACAAGTGAAAACATTTGGTTTTCTGTTCCTCTGTTAGTTCACTTAGGATAATGTCTTCATTGTTTTTCTATTTTAATTTTTATTAATTTCTGCTCTTTATTATTTTCTTCCTTCTTCCTTTGGGTTTATTTTGCTCTTTTTGTTGAGTCTTGAGGTAGGAGCTTAAATAATCAATTTGAGACTCTCTGTCTTTTTTAATGTAAGCAGTTAGTGCTGGAAGTTTTCCTCTTAATACTGCTTTAGCTGTGCCGTTCTATTGTTTCCGATCTTCCTTTGCTATTTTTATTTTCCTGTATCATTAACAAGACTAAACTCAATGAAAGCAGGGAAGGGTACTTGCTTTTTGCCGTTCCCAGTACATAGCATACTGCCATATATTTGTAAATACTTTTTGAACTTTAAAACTTATGTCTCAGCTTGGCATCTTACCCCTACTTATAACCAGGAACTGGAAGAAACACAATTAATATAAATATTCCCTAAAATTAGATGAAAACTATAGAGGATTTATTGCAAGTAAAATTCTACTTAATAAATTTATTTTTGTTTATTGAAAAGTATACTGAAAACAATATATGGATTAAGTCTATAGCAGTGTGTTTGTCTTTTGTGTTTAAGAATTTATATAAAGAAACATTTGAGTTTTTTAATAGCAAGATTATTGTAAAGAGCAGAGGCATGAACGTTTAGTCTGAAACCACTTCCAGTCTCTCAGCAAACATTAACACTTTCCCAGTCCATTCTTAGACCCAGTGGACTTTTCAGTATCTTATTTTCACCTCAAGCTTTATAAATAGAGTAAAAGTGGTTTCTTGTTGGACCTACTGGTGGTATAACCTTTAAAGTATTCCATTTAAAAATCCTTTTAGAGAGAAAGGGAAAGGATATGGAAAGTTAATAGACAACTATAGGTGAGAGAGTGGGGTAGTGGAAAAACTAATGAACTTTAAATGAAATGAGGGTGAAAATTCCAATTTACATTGTTGGCTGGCTGGTTTGGGTCAATCTAATTAACCTTTCTCATACTCAGTTTCTTCATCTGTAATATGTAGGGGGTACTGCTATCAAGTGTTCAGGTTGCTGTGAGGATCAGGAAAAACAAATTTCTAACGTGGTACCTCATATGTACTGTATTTGTAAATGTAAGGTGTGTCACTGTAAGATTTATATCATTTTCATAGGAAAATATTTGGAAAAAAGATGTATCAAAAATTATTTTAATATGTTTAGAAGAGGAAATATATTTTGAATACATTTTTGGATATATTTTTGTGTCTATAAATATGTACATGTGTGTATCCATGCTAATTTCCACATTTCACAGCAAGGTATCAGTAGCTAGCTACTGCCTCAGATTGAGCTATGTAGTTAAATAAGAGGCCTCCAACTGCTTTCTGTTTTTTGTAAACTTTTCATAATTTTTAGAGGGATCCTTTAGAGGATGGGGGTCATATTACAAATGTCTAGGTGACATTCAGATATTTTAGATTCATTTCCTTTCCTTTATTTCCTATTAATTCAAATAAATCTAGTTAATATTTAATCTTTAAAAACGAGATGACTAATTCCCGTTCTGTAAAACTGTAGTGCTACGGTTTGAATATTTATCCTCTCGAAAACTCATGTTGAAATTTAATCCCCAGTTTGGCAATAATAGGTAGGACTTTTAAGGAGGTGATTGGTTTATGAGACCTCTACCCTCATGAATGATTTAATTCATTAATGGGTTAATAGATTAATGGGTTGTCATGGGAAAGGGAACTGTTGGCTTTATAAAGAAAGGGAAGAGAAACAAACCTAAGCTAACACATTAGCATGTGTATCCCTCATGCCATGTGATACCCTTGAGGCTCTTCAGAGAAGGGTCCCCAATAGCAAGAAGGCTTACCAGATGCGCCCCCTTTGGCCTTGGACTTCCTAGCCTCCATAACTGTAAGAAATAAATTCCTTCTTTTTATAAATTACCTAGTTTCAGTTGTTCTGTTATAAATACCAAAAAAACTACTAAGACATAATAGCAAAGTGGTTAAGACTCTGAATTCTTCATTCAGATTGCTAGTGTGACTGGGAAGTTTGCTAATCTCGCTGTGTCTAATGATAATCACCAAATATTAAAATTGTTGTTTCTGGGTAGTAGGGTTTGTGATGATTTCTTCTAAAAGCATTTCTCTCCTGCTTGAATATTTTTTAATAATGGAATAACACAAAGCTGTCCCTTTAAAAGTAAATTTAAAATATAAATTTTAGTTGTGCCAGCAGTTCTTTTGTATCTGAAACCTCAGTTGTGAAGCCTGGAAATCTTTACTTTGAAAATATTACTCAAGTGATTCTGATTACACATCAGGTTTGGAAGCACTTGGCATAAAGAACTTCCCCCACCCAGTTCAAAGAAATATGTATTTAAGCCCTCATAATGTGCAGTGTGGTTAAGCTATGTCTTCTTCCAGTCTAGTCTACCTCAACACTCTTGTGGACATGATGATTTTTGCCAAATATTCTGAGTGAGCTTTGGGGTATATTCCACCCCCCATGAGATGGCTATTTTATCCCAGGAGCAGGAAACAAAAATGGGAGTTTACAGTTATTTAGTCGTAAGGCAGGAAACCTTGAAATTGGAAGGGAATGTAGTAAAAGCAACACAGAGGAGCCAACACATTCTGAGTGTGCTGATACTCTGGGGAGGAAGAAAGAATGAGTATGACGGGCATCAGACAGTATCACAAAACATTTTACAGTTAAAAACAAATTAGGTAACATCAAAAAGTCAATTTTCCCTCCACTCACCCCAGGATAGATGCCTTGCTTAAAAAGTGCCTCTTCGGCCGGGCGCGGTGGCTCAAGCCTGTAATCCCAGCACTTTGGGAGGCCGAGGCGAGTGGATCACGAGGTCAAGAAACTGAAACCATCCTGGTCAACATGGTGAAACCCCGTCTCTACTAAAAATACAAAAAATTAGCTGGGCATGGTGGCGTGTGCCTGTAATCCCAGCTACTCAGGAGGCTGAGGCAGGAGAATTGCCTGAACCCAGGAGGCGGAGGTTGCAGTGAGCCGAGATCGCGCCATTGCACTCCAGCCTGGGTAACAAGAGCGAAACTCAGTCTCAAAAAAAAAAAAAAGTGCCTCTTCACCTAAGAAAACTCTGTCCATAAGTACTTCACTAGCTTTCCACAGTCTCTTTTTTTGTGCTGTAGGAGTAGGTTAGTTCTGAAGCTCAACATCTCCTTGGAAAATGATTGAGTCGCATGTTAGTATTCATAGTTGCTGGAGCTGGGTTAGTACTTCTTGAACTTCAGATATCCACTGTGGTGATAGAAAAAGGGATTTTCTCTGGTCCTGCAGTCCTTCCTCTTCTCAGTCACGGTGCTTTCTGCCTGAGTGGTGCTGAATGGCATTGTGACTACTGCTTTCTTCTCCAGTGCCAGGAGAGGTAGACTCTGCAGCACTGAAGATATCATTTGTCTTTGTTCCTTTCTGAGATGGTGAAGTTGCTATATATGGTATTAAAGCAAAATCATAGCTAGGACAAAAAGCAATGGAAAATCAAGATCAGCATGCTGTAAGGCAAATGGTCAGTGAGAGAATCAGAGAATGTAGAGAGTTGCTTAGAGTATGGCTCCTAGATGACACCTCAGTTTATTAAATTTCTGCTAATGTTACCTTAAAAATCTTCCTGCAGGTTCACTGCTTCAATGGTATTCTGCTAGTCTTTCTCCACAAGAAATTAAGAGTTATAACACCTTTCAGTTGTAACACCTACTTCTCTTAGATTCATGTTTTTGATTCATGGTACTTTCACATTACATACCTCTATTGTAGATTGTCTTCATCACGTATACTGTTAAAGGAAGGACTTACAAATATCAAACAGCTATTTGAATAGTCAGTTCTCTTTGGCTGTGTGAATGAAATTCCAAACCAAGATTTCTGGTTACAGCAAAGTCTAATGAACTGGGCCTCAGACAATGGAGATATTTAGACTTTCAAAACAATCACTTAGGAGGGATATGATATTTTTGATTCTGTCTTTTGGATATAAAGATTTCACTAAAAGCTAATCAGAATGAGGCAATAGGGCAGGAGAATTTGAGACCCCCTCATCAGGGAAAACAGCAGAAAGACATGGTAAACTTGTTTTTGCTTTTCCTGTGGGAAATTTGATTGAGGGTAGAGAGATTGTTGAGTGGGGCCTATATACTCATCATCCATGAAGGCTTACCTTTCTGAACTTGAAGGTACAGTTAAGATAGAGCAAAAGGTGTAAACAAGTATACAATAGTTTCAAATGGGTAATTTACATCTCAAGATACTGAGCAACTTTGCTTAAACTGTGCTGTTCCTCTACCTCCCCTCTCCTCTCCTAGGGTTGTTCTTCCTGAACTGGAATTAACAGTTCAGGAGAGAGCCTGACGTAATATAGCATAAACATGGTGTGTTTTCATGGCAGGTCAATTTTACTTGTAGATTTTGAGACAAATATTTTTATATCAAATATGAATGTATTAAGTATGTGCTTAATGGGATAAAGAGGACACATGAAGGGATTTATGTATACACTTTTTACTAAAATAAATGTTAATACAGAGAAGTATGTAAAATCATAAAGGTGGATCTTAATGAATATCACAGAGAATAGGCCATGTAACTATGAGTTTGTTTTTTTGTGATATCAACATAATAGCTTTCCTTTTATTAGTGTTTGTATGGTATATCTTTTGCTTTCAACAATTGTTTTGCTTTCAACTTTATGAATATATTTAATGTGTGTCTCTTGCAAGCTGAAATTTTTCTCGAGTCTGGCTAGCAATCTTCATCTTTTAATTGGAGTTTTTTGGCTATTTGCTTTTAATATAATCATTCATATGTTTGGGTTTAAATCAGCCACCTTACTATTTATTTTCTATTTGTCCCATCTAATCTATATTCCCGTTCTTTTTTTAACATGCCTTGATTTGGGGTATTTTCCCATTTCATTTTTCCATTTGAATTTAATTATATTCTTTTACTTTATTTTTTAACAATTAGAGATTATATTATGCATCCTTGGTCTTTTAAAGTTTATTGTTAGTTTTTTTTTTTTTTTTTTAACAACTCCTAGACAGTGAAATGACTTTAGAATTCTTAAACTCTATGGATTCAGCTTATGCTTTTTGATGCTAGTTTTATAATTTGTTTTAATGGTGGTAATACTAATGTCTTGTGAGACTTTCAAAAAATGTTTTATATAGCTAATATTTATTTGGACTCATTTACATCATAAATACATACCCTTTTTATTACTCTCTCTTCCTTTCTACATCTCTGAATTTTTATTTGAAATTTTTTTTCTTCTGCCTGAGGAATTCCTCTTAGAATAGACTTGTTAGTGATAAATTTACTTACATTTTGTCTTTCTGAACATCTTTATAAGGTTCATTTTTGAAGGACATTTTTGCTGGGTATAGAATGTTAGGTTGGTAATTCTGTTCTTTTAGGACTTTAAAAATAGTCCACTGTAGTCTTGATTCTGTTGCTGCTAAAAAGTCGGCTGTCAATCTTATTACTGCTTTTAAGCTTTTTTCTCTGTTCTTGGTTTTCAGTAGTTTGATATACTTAGGTAATGTTTTCTTTTTCTTTTAAATCTTCATTGGGATTTGTAGATTTTTTTTAATATGAGGGTTGGTACTCTTGTCAGTTTTGGAAAATATTCAGTCATTATTTTTTTAAATACCACTTCTCCTGAGTTATATGTCTCTTCCCTCAAAGGTTCCAGTTAACACTTACATTAGACCCTTTCATTTTATTATGTTTTGCTCAATTCTTTTTCTCCTTTTGTTTTTCCATGCTTTATTCTGCATATTTTCTTCTGGCTTTTTAGTTTATTAATTTTTTTTTCTTCAGCCGTGCCTATTCTATGCCTAATTTCTTAACCTTGCCATTTAATTTTTAACTTTATTAAGAGCAGTTATTTCAGAGCTAATGACATGAAAATCTTGACTCTTTTGGCCCTGTTTCTATTGTCTACTATTTTGTGTATTTAATCACAATTTTCATCTTGATACCTGGTTATTATTTTGGACATTGTGTGCCAAAATTTTGTCTATGTCCATATAACAAAAAAATAATGTAATGATAATTTGAGGTTCTTTATGATTTTATATTTCTCCAGGAAAATATTTTTGCAAGCAGGCTAGGGTAGATCATCCAGTCAGTGGCTGAGATGATTCCAACAAAGACTTCAGCCCTTGTAAAGATTGGTCTATTTTTGTTTTGTTCTTATTTTCAGATTGTAGCCTTTTAGAGTCCTCTATAAGAGCCAGGTGTTTTCCAGGACCTCTTCTCCTAAGCAGACTTTGGACATTAATTTTTGCTTAGCTTCATTGCCCTTCAGCTATGTTTTCTCTCTGAGAATTGTCTTGAGGACAGTGCTATGCCAGATGTCTGGTCTGCCTCTCTTCTTTCTTCTTTCAGATTTTGGTCCTACTAATTCTTACTGCCTTGATATCTTACCACTGTCTTCAAATTGTGTGTGTGTGTGTGTGTGTGTGTGTGTGTGTGTACGGTTTTGTTTTGTTTTCTTTACATTTTGTTCAGTTTTTCTGATTGTACTTGATTGCTCTAAAAGAACCTAGTCAGCCATTCCAGAAATATAACCATATGAAGTTGTTTTGTTTTTGTTGTTGTAGTGGTGATTGTTGGTTATTATTGATTTGTACCTTTTGCTTTCACAAAATATTTCAAAGCAATTTTGGTTTTTAGTGTTATATTTCCCAGACCTCTGCTGTCACTACACATGCCCATTACCCTCTGCTGTTATGGTGGTTAGGTGAAGAGTTTGAGAAATGTAATGGAAAGCTAAGATCATGGGCTTTTTTTTTTTTTTTTTTTTTTTTGAGACAGAGTCTCCCTCTGTCACCCAGGCTGGAGTGCAGTGGCATGATCTCGGCTCACTGTAGCCTCTGCCTCCAGGTTTCAACAATTGTCCTGCCTCAGCCACCCAGGTAGCTGGGATTACAGGCACATGCCACTATGCCAAGCTAATTTTCTATTTTTAATAGAGATGGGATTTCATCATGTTGGCCAGGCTGGTCTCGAACTGGTGACTTCAGGTGATTCACCTTCCTCTGCCTCCCAAAGTTATAGGATTACAGGTGTGAGTCACTGCGCCCAGCTGGGCATGGGCTTTTTAAGCACACAGAATACATTCAAATTGTGGCTCCTTCTGATTGTGTCAAGCTGTATGAGTTACCTGTTAGTTTTTTTTTTTTTAATTTTTCTTTCTTCATCTGCAAAATGGGCTTAGTGGGAATGAAAAAGGAAATTGAAATTAAATTTTATTTAAAATGAAATAATGTATGGACAGCAGCTTATCTTGAGGACTAGGACACTATAGAGTTAAGACCAATTTTATAAGGAATTTAATAGAAATGTATAACTTCACCATGTAGTCATTGTTAACAAACCCTTAAAAAGGGCCATTAGGTTTGGTTGTGGGGCAGTTCAACAAGCATCTGTGTCCCAGGTATCCTACTTAATCTCATTAATAGATAGATTCCATCCAAGATTTTGCATTGTGTAGAGCAGAGGTCAGCAAACTTTTTCTTTTCCTGAGACAGCGTTTCACTCTTTCACCCAGGCTAGAAACTGCAACTTCGCCTTCTGAATTGAAGCAATTCTCCTACTTCAGCCTCCCAAGTAGCTGGGACTACAGGTGCATGCTACCAAGCCCGGCTAATTTTTGTAGTTTTTGGTAGAGACAGGGTTTCACCATGTTGTCCAGACTGGTCTCAAACTCCTGACTTCCAAGTGATCCACCCACCTTGGCTTCCCAGAGTGCTGGAATTACAGGCATGAACCACTGCCTGGCCAGCAAACTTTTTCTATAAAGGGCTAGGTAAGGTTTTATGAGACATATTGCCTCTATTGTAGCTATTCACTCTGCTGTTTCAGGGCAAAAGTAGCCATAGTCAATACATAAAAGAATGGGCATGGGTGTGTTCAAGTTAAAGTCTATTTACAAAAATAGGTAGCAGGCCAGCTTTGGCCCATGGGTCCCCAAACTGTGCTGAGCCTAGTCTTCCACAAGCTATGAATGTTTTTTACATTTGTAAAGGGTTGTTTAAAAAGAGGATGCAACAGAGACCACATGAGACCCAAAAAGCCTAAAATACTTTATTTCTAGTTCTTTACAGAAAGGTTTTTGCTAACTTCTGGGTTGGAGAATGAGTGGTGGTTGAAAAAGAAGTAGACTTCAGTACTGAAAGTTGACAGCAAAGAAAGAAAAACAACATGACAAGTAGTCTTGGATCCACAGAGGATCCTGGTGGAAAGTATAGGAAATTCTGTGTACAATACTGACGTACTTATCCATACCCCATGCCAACAATAACCAGCCTACTAATGAACTATTCTGTTTTTATGGATTTTCCATAAAGTGCTGTTTTAGCAGCAAACAGGGGTAAACTCATAAATAATAAAAAGCTAAATACTGTTAGAAATCTTCTCTTATATGAAAGATACTAACTTTCCATTATAGCTAAATGTTATCAGACTTTTTACTCCTGGTATGTATATACCTTTGATTTTATAACATCCTGCTAATTTTTGTTGTTACAGAAATACGCTTTCGGGAAATGGCCTCTAAATCCTGGCTGAATATTTTAATCTTCCTCTGTGGATCAGCAATAGGATTTCTTTTGTGTTCTCAGCTATTTAGTATTTTCTTGGGAGAACAGGGTGACACCCAGCCTAATGTTCTTCATAATGATCCTCATGCGAGGCATTCAGATGATAATGGAGAGAATCATCTAGAAGGACAAATGAACTTCAATGCAGATTCTAGCCAACACAAAGGTATGGTTTACTTTATTAAGTAATAAACATAAGCAGTATTTTAGTCTAAATTTCATCATATACCTGTCCATATCTGTTAATTAAAATAAGCTATATATTCCGGATATTAAATAACAATTATTGGTTTGCCTCAAGAGAAGGGAATTGCTAAAACCCAGATTTATTTAGGAAATAAGATATTAATTTTGAATTCGTTTTTAAGTAGAAATGGTTCAGAAACCACGATTTGGGGAGGAGCATAACTATTCAGATTAGATTTGTTCTGAAAATGTTTTTCTAGGTCCAATTCAGTTGAGTTCTTTGTGTCCCTTAAGTGTTGGTTTTCTCCAAGTTTCTGTCCTTTAGCTATGTGTCCATGTGACATCATCAACTCATAATTTTAATTTCCATTTATTTCCTACTGTCTTTAGCCCAGTTCCAGACATTGTGAGAATACATTAACACAGTGCAAAGATTTCTGCAAAATATGGTTTATTTGACAGAAAATAATATAAGTAGCTTGAAAACAATTGGAATTCTGGGATGCAGAGGGTTCACTATTCATTTGTTTCTCTTCTCTTCCCAGTAGTAAGTTCTTCACTACCTCTCAAGCAGAGGCAGAAGGGTGAGGTTTTAAAGCCTGGTTCAGTTTTATCAACTAGCAAGCACATGCATACTATGACAAAGTATGTCATGTTTTATGATTGTATATATAACAATAATTCATCTCTGAGCAGGTGCTCTGTGATATGGAACAGTTTGGTCACTGTGTATTTGCTCTGTAGCATAGCTACATGTCTTCAGATGATCATTTGGAGCCAAGCTTCCGTACTGATAGTAAGCCATACTAGGCCTCACTACAGGCACTTGTATTAGATGCATACTTGTCCAGCTCAGTGGCCTACAAAATGTGGGATATGCTAAAAGTTTGTCTACTCCGTTCAGACTCAACATGTGTAAATTGAGTCTCCTTTTCTTTTCCTTCCTACTCCTAGAAGTTGCTTTTCTTCCTCTATTCTTTATGTACCTCCTTACTGTCCCTCTATGCCAGAAACTATGAAATCATGATAGGTGCTTGCCTTCACATGCTAACCAATCCCATATGTCGGTACATTCTAACAATGCTGCTTTACCATTTTTCATCTCTTTTTCTCTCAGTCCACAGTGCATTTCCCCTGATTCAGGCCTGCAGCTATACCTATGTACCTGCACTCAACCAAACTTCATCATCCCTTTTGGTGAACTTAGAAACTATTTTCTGCATCATCTCTCTATTTTTTCTAGTATCACTTTATCTTTCTGTTCTTTGTTCTACCCAGGTCCCCATATACTGCTCTATAGGGTTTATTAGCCACTACTTTCTTTTCCTTCAGCAACTGAACCCTTCATTCATAATATTAACATCTCTTAGTATTTAGCAATTACTGGTTTGTGTGTCAGGCTCCCTGAATGGACTGAATTCCTCTGCAGCAGGAAATGTGTCTTACTCATTTTTTTCGTCTCTTATGCCAGCCCATGCCCAGTACAAAGTAATTGATGAATGAAAAATTATTTATCAAGTTCAGTAGTGCCTTGCCTGAGTGAAACAGACTGGGGATTCTTGCATTCACCATTCCTATCCATTCAGGGTTTGGTATATATGTGTAGCCAAGAGATTGGGCTCCTCAAGGATGTGAGAGGTCAATGCTTTCTGACTGAAAGTAGGGTGATTTTGTCTGCTTTTGTCCTTCTGGATTGTGAATCTTGATATTCAGAGGGACATGAGAGTACTTTTATATTCTACCCAGCTTTTCCCATTATTCACCTTCAACTGGTTAACTAATTGTTAATTTCTTATGGGCCTAAGCTTCTGTAATTTACTGTTTGACCTTAATTTTAAGCACATGCTTCATCAGGATACTTCCCAGAACATCACTATTCAAAGTTGCTTCATAGACCCGTTCTGATCTATAACTAGAGAATGTTTGCTTAATTGGGAGTAAGCAGAAACTTTTATTGTAATTAATTTTGCCTGAAGCTAAAAATAAAACTTTAGGGCTTGTGTTTTATATTTCTTTTAGTTTTATTTTTCTCATAATTCATTTTTATCATATTTACACAATTGTGGACCTCTATTAGAAATAAAACTTGGCCTTTCACCACAGATAGCTTGAGAAGTACTCATCTAAAATCTCACAATTGAGCTCCTCCTCTACAGCAGTGCTACTCAAAATGTGGTCCTGGCCTGACAGTTTGTAAACTGTTTGTCTAAACAAGATAATGAGCTTACACTAGGATGTAAATTAAGTCCCTAAGCTTACTGCTTAGTTAAGTGGACATTTTGTTTGTTTGGTTGGTTCTGATAGTAGGTCTTTTTCAGAGTAATGTGTTGCTTTATATTCTGGTATAAGCTCCTTATTTCTTTGCAAACTGGTAGTTTAAAGAGCACTGCTCTAGCCAGTCTTGGAATTCTCCAGTCTACCATTGTGTTCTGTTTGTGATTGGCAGATTTGCATATTTGAATAAGGTATGTTACGATTATCAGGAAGGAATCTCAAACTTCTGTGCTTTGAACTGTCACCACTTCAGAGTACTTGTAGAAATTCTTAATAGTGGATTCTTGTGAACTTCAAAAACGAACTGCCACAAATGAAGTGCCACTTCAGCAACATGTCTTTCCTGCTCTTCAGAAATCCATTCAGAACAGTTAGAAATTTCTGTCAATAATCTGTTGAAACCAGCTGAAGCTTTCTTATATGAAATGCCAAGCAGAGACTGTTTAAGGCAGCACTTAACATGCCTATGAAGCACCAGGAGAACTTATTAAAATGCTGATTCCAATTCAGTAGGTCTGGGATGGGGCCTGGGAGTATGTATTTCTAACAAGTTTCCAGGTGATGCTGCTGCTTTCAGTCAGTAAACCACAGTTCAAGAAGTAAGAATTTAAATCATAATGTTGACTCTTAATAGCTCCAGTGATGTTCTGGATAACATTGACATGAAACCAATAAATCAGAGTGTCAGTTCACATTAGGTTGAGTTTTGCTTTCCTTTGGCTAAATCACTAATAGAGGGATATATAGGAGCGCTTTTGAAATTAAGAAAATGCTTTCTTCAGTATAATATTTGGATTTTACGTTTATGTAAATAACTTTTTTTAATGTTTTGTTTAATAGATGAGAACACAGACATCGCTGAAAACCTCTATCAGAAAGTTAAAATTCTTTGCTGGATTATGACAGGCCCTCAAAACCTAGAGAAAAAGGCCAAACATGTCAAAGCTACGTGGGCACAGCGTTGTAACAAAGTGTTGTTTATGAGTTCAGTAGAAAATAAAGACTTCCCTGCTGTGGGATTGAAAACCAAAGAAGGCAGAGATCAACTATATTGGAAAACTATTAAAGCTTTTGAGTATGTTCATGAACATTATTTAGAAGATGCTGATTGGTTTTTGAAGGCAGATGATGACACATATGTCATACTAGACAATTTGAGATGGCTTCTTTCAAAATATGACCCTAAAGAACCCATTTACTTTGGGAGAAGATTTAAGCCCTATGTAAAGCAGGGCTACATGAGTGGAGGAGCAGGATATGTACTAAGCAAAGAAGCCTTGAAAAGATTTGTTGATGCATTTAAAACAGACAAGTGTACACATACTTCCTCTATTGAAGACTTAGCACTGGGGAAATGCATGGAAACTATAAATGTACAAGCAGGAGATTCCAGAGATACCACTGGAAAAGAAACTTTTCATCCCTTTGTGCCAGAACACCATTTAATTAAAGGTTATCTACCTAGAACCTTTTGGTACTGGAATTACAACTATTACCCTCCTGTAGAGGTAAGTTTAAAAATTGTATTACTACGTTAACATTTGGACAGACTAAATTTTATTGATAAAAACTTGTTAATATGTGTATGTTCTTTAGTACCAATAACTAGGACTCTTTCTTAGTCTTTTTAAATAGAGTAGCAGTATAACAAAATAGATGAAAACAGGGACATTCAGCAATAGTCACTTAGCAGATATCTATTGGTGCTATTATATGCCAGGCACTAAAAATGTGGAAGTAAACAGAGCCAAGTTCCGGTTCTCATGAATCTTACATTCTGGATGAAGAGATGCACAGAAAACAGGCAGACTAGTAAAGATATAAAAGGATTTTAGTAGTAAATGCCCTGAAGAAAAATAAGCCAAGTAAGGAGATGGAGAGTGACCCAGAGTGGGGTGGCATCCTCTGGTTTGGGTGATTAAGGAAGGCCTCTCAAAGAGGTAACTTTTGAGCAGAAACTTGAGTGATATTAACGAGTAACCTGTGTGAAGATCTGGGTAAAGAGTTTTCTAGTCATCAGGAGCAAGACATGAAAAGACCTGGAGGTTCAGAAAGATCTAGAGTCAAATCCTGCTCTCCCACTTAATAGCTGAATGACCTTGGATGGACAGGATTTGTCTGACTTCCGAGCCTCAGTTTCCTCATTTGTAAGATGGACATGATGTACCTGTCTTATTTAGTTGTAATTACAATATAGTACAGCCTTTCACACAGTAAGCATTTAATAAGTCTTGGCTCACATTGACACCTTAGCTTACATTCCTGAGAATTTTATCTAAACTACATTACTTTGTGAAATATTCCACTTGTACAAATGTTTCAGAATAATATACCTTGTACTCATCCCCCATCTTTACCAAATTTTAATCTTTTGCCACATTTGTTTCAGTTTTTTAAAGAAAAAATGCTGTAGTTAAGGCCTGTGTACCCTCTTCAATCTCCTTCCCTGGAGTTAACCACTATCGTGAATTTAATATTATTCATTACCATGAATGTTTTGTATTTTTCCTACATGTTTATGTATCCACAAATAATGTATTGTTTTTCAGATTTTTAAATAAGCGTCTTTCTACAATTTGCCCTTTTCACACAACATTGAGGTTGATCAGTGTTAATTACATATCTGCTATGTTCACTATTAAAGCATTGCTTCAGTAAATAACTGAATGAGACCAGGAATCATGAAACCTAGCTTTTAGACACAATTCTGTTTATGATTAATAATGCCTTTAGGCAAGTCACTAGTTCTCTATGCCTACCTCTCTCTGGACCTAACATATAAATAATACACTTCATGCTACTCATAAGGCAGTGCTTTCAAATCATCATCTGTAACAGTGGTTCTCAACCCAGGGCAATTTTGCCCCCAGAGGACATTTTGCAAGGTCTGGAGATGTTTTTGGTTTTTACAACTAGGAGGTTGCTAACTGGCATCTAATGGGTAGAAATCCACTACATTATAAACTTACTAGATGATAAATATCCTAAAATGCACAGGACAGCCTCCTACAACAAAGAATTGCTGTAGCCCAAAACAGCAGCAGTGCCATGGTTCAGAAACCCTGGCCTAGAACTTCTAACCCAAGCTTTAGGTAATCAGCTTTAAAAGGAACTTTTGATAGTCTGTTTTTCTGTTTTAATGAGAGTACTACTTTGGATGCTTTTTTGATGTAAACTTTTCTTAGAATATTCTGACCATTCCAAGATGACTTGACCTTTTCCTTCCTTTCTTCTTAGAGATAGAGTCTTGCACTGTTGCCCAGGCTGGAGTGCAATGGTGTAATCTTGGCTCACTGCAACCTCTGCCTCCCAGGTTAAAGCTAATCACCTGCCTCAGCCTCCTGAGTAGCTGGGATTACAGGTGCCCACCACTACCTTTCCGATATGAAAAATATACCCAAATTCAATAATATAAACATAACAAATACATCCAAATTCATATAAGAATTTACCAAAAGTATCTGATATTGGGTACACATACAATAGTAGCAAAGGGATATCATAATTGTCTTTATTTTGTAAACAGCAAAATAGCCTTCCTTCTTTTGGAGAGTACTGTCCACAATTTCTGTTTACAAATAAAGTGTACCTAACAGTATGCTTTATGTAAACAAAAGAAATATAGTACATCCTTTATTTACATTGTAGTTGTTTATTAAATGGATGGCAAATTTGTTCTTTCTATAAAAATTTATCCCATTATGTTAACAACCATAAAACAGAATGCAGAGTACCAAAATTGACCCATCATTCTGACATTGTCTGTTCTCCATCAGGATATTCTAACATAAACTAAAATTCTGTTTTGTTTTGTTTTTTTGAGATGGGATTTCACTCTTGTTGCCCAGGCTGGAGTGCAATGGCGTTATCTTGGCTCACTGCAACCTCCGCCTCCTAGATTCAAGCGGTTCTCCTGCCTCAGCCTCCTGAGTAGCTGGGATTACAGACATGCACCACCACACCCTGCTAATTTTTTGTATTTTTAGTAGATACAGGGTTTCTTCATGTTGGTCAGGCTGGTCTCAAACTCCCAACCTCAGGTGATCCACCCACCTCGGCCCCGCAAAGTGCTGGGATCACAGGTGTGAGCCACTGCGCCTGGCCCCAAAAATTATATTATTATCCATCTATTATTTAATAAGTTATCTTTCCCCTATTTTTTTTCTATATACTAATTACTAAAAATACAGAAAAGTTTTATCTAGCAAGTCAGGGTATAAGATATTCTAATTCATATTCCTAAATTTCTTATTCAGAACTGATTCTTAAGCAGTTCTCTTCCCACTCCACCTTCTTAGGAATAGACTTTCCACCAGAGACGTTGCAATGAGTAGATTTAAAATACACGTGTAATTGTTTGCATACATATCTCCCTACATGAAAAATTGACTTTTCTGTATGTCAGAAATGGTCAATTATTATTTTATTTTTCAGTTTTATTTATATTATTCTATCTGAAACAGTACATAATTAAGATAGAGAGCTCCTGATTTTTCCAAATTGTTAAAAAATGGTACTAGAATAATTAGTTAATTCATTACTGATTTAAAATATCCCTTTATCATACATTATAGGATTACTTATAGTAGGATCTATATCTGAGATTTCAGTTCTGTGCCATTGTTCTAATTTGATTTTGGCCCAGCACCATATTGTTTTGAATCTTGTAGCTTTACAATAGTTTCAAGTTATTATTCTAAGGGCAAATTAACTTTTTTTTTTCTTTCTTTCTTTCCAAGTGTTTTGGCAACTCTCATGTCTTTATCTTTGCTTATAAATTCATTAATTTAGAGATAATAACATCTTTGCCCAGGATTTTTTTTAAGTTGCCTTTTAGGTCCTTTGGTCAAGTTTTAGAAACTATTTCCATAGGTATGTAATATGTTTGCTACTGTTATACTTGTGCTTATTTAAAACTTACCTTTTTACTGGTATATATGAAAACTTCTTTGTTTGGTTTTCTTTTTAAGCATCTTTAAAATCTGGCTTTGTAACTGAATTCCTCCTTATTTCTGATGATTCTTCATTTGAGATTCTTGAGTTTTTTGGGTAACCATAATTGCCTACAAGCTCTTGTTTTCTAATAATTATAGTTTTTTTCTTTTATTGTCATTTATTGCATAATGTTTAACAGTAATAGAATCCTGGCCATACAGTAAAATATAAATAAATAAGAGTAATGTAATTAATGCAGTAAATCTTATTAAAAATATTTATTAAAAACTATTACTGGTCTAGTCTTTTAAGTTTAATATGCACTGGACAGTATAGTAGCCACATGTGGTTACTCCAAATTGTAAATATAAAATATACATCTGATTTTAAAAATGGTTTTATTAATCACTTTAAAACTACTGCATGTTAAAACAATATGATGAGATTTTTTTAGTTACATAAAATATATTCAAATAAATTTCACCTATTTCTTTTTACATTTTTAGTATCTGTTGAACAGAGCTAGTTTAGATAATCACAAGTTGACTTATCTGGTTATTTTTCCTATTTGCCTTTATTCTGATATTTCCTAAAGGTGCAAGAATAGGTTATCTAAGAATCCACATGTCCAGTGCATGTTTATGTGTTATTTCTGAAGGAAAATTCAGAGATAACAGCAGAGAAAATGCAATGTTGATAATTTTTACTATACTGTAAGCTATATACTTCCAAACATGAATTAGTAGATTTATTAAAAGTTCAATCAATATAAATCTTCTCTTGGAACTTGCCAGACTGTCTCCCTCATTCTTTACAAAGATGTCAGATGGACCCTGAAGTTTTGTTGGTGTCACGTGGATGACTCCAATATTCTCCAGATAGCCAATTCTGACTCCAGGTTTACTGCTTAATTCATCTCTTTTTCTGTCTTCTTAGTTTTCTTGTTCATTGTATTGCTGTTTTATTTTCAACTTTGTTCTCATACCAACTCTATTAGAAATTTATAAGAATTACATAACTGGACAAAGGTTTAAATCTGACCTACCTACCTGAGGGCCACCTGATATGATTTTTCTGTCAATAATAGCTAACATTTATTGAGCATTTCTTTTAAGGAAAGGGTAATGCCAAGCATTTTGCATACATTGTCTCCTTTAAATAACCACCTTTTACAGGTGGGGAAATCGAAGCTTATAGAGCTTAAATAACTTGCTCAAGGTCGTATACTATCCTGCCAAATTTGAGTTCAAACTCAGGTCTAGCTTGAGAGCTTTGCCTCAAATACTGTACTGTTTGGCTTGATATATAGATGAAATGTATTTGGTTGTAGACACCTAATGGGTGAGGTTTTGAAGTCATTGAATGCTCTAGAGGTTCTTTCCAAGTCTGAGTCAAGCAAAAAAATTACAGTGAGAAAATGAGGAAGAGAAAGCAGATGTTGGAGAAAGAGGTTTGTCCTTTGTATAGCTGTTCCTTTGCTTTGAAGAAATCTCAAAAATTTTATCTGCTGAAACACTGAAGAGTGTGAGGGAATATTGTTTCAGTTAGAACCAATTTTACTTGGTTTCACCAATTTCAGTTAGTTTTAAATCATTAAGATGTCTAAATAATCTATTGATTTCTTCTGCAGGTCTAGTAAATGAGATTCCTCTGCTTTACCTTGCCAGCTGTAATGTTTGTATTCTTTTATAATTAGCTTGTCCTTTGTAAGTATGTGAATATTATATGCTAGCAATGTGCTGTTTATTAACAATGCCTGTTTCCACTCCTTTTTTAGGGTCCTGGTTGCTGTTCTGATCTTGCAGTTTCTTTTCACTATGTTGATTCTACAACTATGTATGAGTTAGAATACCTCGTTTATCATCTTCGTCCATATGGTTATTTATACAGATATCAGCCTACCTTACCTGAAAATATACTAAAGGAAATTAGTCAAACAAACAAAAATGAAGATACAAAAGTGAAGTTAGGAAACCCTTGAAAGAAAACCATTAATGAACAAAGGTAAAATGTCTAGCACTGCACTGAAGAAGAACTTCTGCATTTCTGACAAAGAACACTGGAATCCCAGTGAGGCATTCTAAGTGAACATTCCATATAGAAATGGTTCACATGAATGACTATAAACTGAAGCTTTAAATGAGCTGTGAAGTCTGTTAAAATGTTTTGATACAGTAATATATAAGTATATCTATATATATATGAAGAACTTGTGTTTTTAAAATGGTGGCCAGGTAGAAGAACTAGAAAAGAGACTTTGTTGCCTATTTTTGACCATCTGTATTATTGTCGCTGAGAAACTAAAATAGTTAAATTTGCTAACACTACACTGCATTATGTTAGTAATAAACAGATCTGCCTTAAAGAAAATTTTAGAAATATTGTTGCTCAGTGTTGTTAATACAGCTCAAGAATTTAGTTTATATTTGCAGTATGATATAAATGATCCAACCCCCCCACACACACACACATACACATAATTTTTGTCTAATGAAACTTTTGCTGTGATTATTTACAATTGGCAGTATTTCTTCCAGAAGAAGGTAAAGTAGGACTGGCACTTATCCTGAAGTGCATTAATAAAACCACACTTTAAAATTATCATGGGCCTTGACTATATTAAATACTTGATTCTAATTAGTAATCTTTTATGGAATCTCTGTTGTCTCTTTTCTAAATATGTTTAGCCACTCTTGAATACCATTCTCCACTATTAATATTAATTTACTGAAAGCATTCATAGCATTCTGTAAACATGTATTTTATAATATTTGCTCCCAAATTTACCCATTGTTAATTATGGGTAACTAATAATAAATTTAATGCTATTTGAGGATGCTTTTCTTGTATCAGTGCCACTCTCAGGAATTACTAAGTAACATTTTTAATTAATTATTTTAAACTCTTTTCAACTACATCGTTATGATTTCTTTCATTCTCATCCTGTTGAGAGATGAAAACTTGTTTGTGCCTTTCATAACTTGTTTAAAGCAGAATTTTAAATTCATTTTTAGGATCTGAGGTGGCTATTAGTTACCCTGGCAAGATTCTTTTGAATGCAAGATTTTGACGGGAATAAATTAAAAACAATAGAAAATGCAGAGTGCTTAAACAAAAATGTTATATATTGAAAGAGTAGTTACTTAATTTATAAATAACAGTCTGAAGGTTGATGCTGACTTACTATTTTGGGATAATTGTTTTGCCAATGGATAATTCTAACAATGCAGATTACCTAGTCAGGACTATCATCAAAAACATTCACAAATGTTTCATTCTATTTTTAGTGACTCTCTGTTTAAAGAGTTTCTGAAAGGAAAGAAAATTATTTTTATTATCTTTAGCGATACTGAGTATGTCATAATAAGAATATTTTACAGACTTTCTATGAGATTTTTAATGGTACAAAAGATTTACATTTCTCTTATGTTTATCATTATGCCAATTTGACATGGCTGTCATGCCACTGACTCTGCTGTTTAGCTAAGTAATTTCTTTTTTTAAAGAAAGGAATGTGATCTCAGCTCACTGTAACCTCTGCCTCCCGGGTTCAAGTGATTCTCCAGCCTCAGCCTCCAATTAGCTGGGATTACCGGTGCGTGCCACCATGCCCGGCCAATTTTTGTATTGTTACTAAAGATGGGATTTTACCATGTTGGCCAGGCTGGTCTTGAACTCCTGACCTTGGGTGATCCACCCACCTTGGCCTCCCAAAGTGCTAGGATTACAGGCGTGAGCCATAGAGCCCAGCTAGCTAAATAATTTCTATTGTGCCAAAACATGTCAAAATCATGACCTCTTTGAAGGGTATATTTGAGAGGATGTTCATTTCATTGGCTAACCATGGATTACTCTACGTAGTAAAAACATAGACCAGTTTTTTTACCTATTATCATGGCAGTATGGCATTCATTTTATTCTTTGAACAACTCTTTACCATGGTGTGGACATGAATTTTCATATGTTACTTGACTAGAAGTATAAATAGTTTACTATAAATATCCAAAACCTTAAGATTTGCTCATAGGAAATGAATGTTGTGATGAATCCTGGGCGTTAGAGTCAGACTTGCTTGGGTTTAAATTCTTGCTCCAACGCTTACTGTTTTTGTAACCTTGAGCAATTTTACTTAATCTCTCAGTGTCTCAGTTTCCTCATCTCGAAATTAGGGATGATAATACTACCTACCTCACAGGATTTTTATGAGGATTAAATAAATGTAATGTTCTTAGAACACTGTCTGTCCCAGAATAGGTAGCAATAAATAGAAGATTGTATTATTACTATATTACATTGGAGTATAAAGACTGCATTTAAGTGAATGAAAAATTTGCTTTGACCAGATACTGAAGGAAGTATTTCATACATTTCTTAATCAGTAATAGTATTTATCGAGTGCCTACAGTATGCTAGGTACTGTGCTTAGATAATCTGTGTATAATGTTAATCCTCAAAATTTGGGATAAGGAAACTGAGTCTCGGGGAATTAAAGTAATTTTGTCACTGTCACAAAGCCAGTAAGTAACAAGTAGGATTTATATTCAAATCCTGTGTGTTCATTTGAACCATATCAGACTTGGGGTTAGTCATTAGCAATATTTCCATTTTTATTTATATGATATGTGACATCTGATACATTGGCCAGTATAGTCAAATTAACACAGCGAAAATGTCATAATGATTCTTAAACACTTGCCTAGGGCGTTGTTAAAATGCAGATCTGAAGACCCCAATCTGAGAAATTTTAATTTAACCATGGTGTGGTCCCAACAAATAGCATCAACATCACCTGGGAACTTGTTGGAAATGCAGCCTCTCTCAGGGCCCCATCTCAAATCTACTAAATCAGATACTCTAGGAGCAGCGGCAAGAGCTAGCAGTTGTGTTTAAGCAAACTCTGCAGGTGTCTTTCTCATCCTAGTTTGAGAACCACTGCCCAACAACCTACATGATTTTGGTGTAAATAGTGTTTGAAACACACTGAAGATTACTGCCCCATTACTAAGACATTTTTCAAAAAGCATGTTTTAAATCAGTGTAGTCCAGGATCATACTGTATTAAATGTGAAAGAAAGATAATTTAAATGGTCATTGAATCATTCATTTTGATCAAATTTTAACTTCTCCAAAGCGACTAATATCAGGGCTCACAATAAAATCCATAATTCTCCAAATTTAGCAATTTTATATTGAGGCAGGAAGGTTTATTAAGTACTAATAAGTACTTCATAGAGCACATAAAACCAGACTTCATGATGATGGTGTATTCACTGTCTTTTAGATTAAGATCTTCGTTATTTGGATAAATGATTTTAGTATGGTTTCAAAACATAAGGCTTTTGATGTCTTATGTTCTCTAATAATGGTTTGCTTGTATTTTCTAGTGGAAAGTTCATAAAGCAGGTTTTTGTCCCAGTTTGTTTTCAAATACCATAAATTTCAGAGGAGTTTTGCTTACTGTAATGATATATGAAAATAAATCACTGATCAGCTTTTAATATTTTTTGAATGTGGAATTGGGTTTGAGTATTACATTTGCTAACCGTTTTTCACTTTTTTTCTTGAATATTAATTCTTCACTGCTTTGAGACTGTCAAATTATAGTTATTACCAGGTTGATGCACTATTGTACTTGAAAGAATCCCTTGACTGATTAAATTATATGTAGCATCCCATTTGCCATTTAAATTTTCAGTTCATTAGACTATTATTATTTGACAGTTTCTACTTTGTATTTATTGCCTCTTTTATTTGCTTTATTACTAACTTCCATATTCTAGTTACTCTGAAATGCTGCCTTCACAGGGTTAATTTGGCCGTTAATAGTGATTAGAATTTTTATTACTTAGTTGATAATTTTAAACCTACTAACTAGGTTTCCCTATGAGATTGAAAGTAAAAGTCTGCCTAAGAATAATGCCTGCTGGCTCTCAAGATACTTGCCCTACTAAAAAAAAATCCCTAATTTTAAATTAATTCTACATCTATAATTATTAAAGGAAGTAAAGTTATTTGGATTCTTCTCACCCTTTTCCCAAAAGAAAAATGTATTTGCTTTATTTTTCTACTTTATAGTATGCCTGACAGAAACATACTAAAGCAATCTGGGAGACAACCTGTGGTGGATTTTATGCTAAATGTTAATGTTACCTCTGTTGATTTAAAAAAATGTGTTTATATATAATAAAATTTTTAACACAGGCTGAAATAAGGAATCTTACAAATTCTCTGTAGAGAAACCAAGTCTAAAGTTTTAGAGTTGAATTGTGCTCTATTTCATGCCCTTACCGTTCTAGTTTTCAGTTTATATTAGTTAAGTTTTAATAACTTTGCAGGGCCCTGCAAATTAATAATCTACATGAAGTATATTATTAGAGGGAAACTAATCTTACTGCTAAGCAGTGTGCTGTACTAGTGAATGTTTGTGTTTTGGACTTTAAAAATTATTTAAGGTAATTGTGTTATGAATGGTTTAAATATGTCTGGTGACTTGCTTATTTTAAGTGATCACCATTAAGTCAGAAAAATGTATTTTTTAATGTTTCTTAAAGTGCCTTTTGAACATTTTTAAACAGCGGATTTAAATAATGCATAAAATAAATTGCCATGTTCAAAGTTGTTTCATCTGATTATTTTTGACCAATATAAAAGTTGTGAGATAAATGTAATCTTTTATGGGTAGCTGTGGGGTTATTTTTCTAAGTTTTACTGCAATATATATTATTTACTTTAAAGCAGCAAAATATCCCACCTCTGACTGAGAAAAATATACCTTAAAAAAAATTAGAAACACTGTGTAGTCCAGATAAGTGTGTCTGGATGGGTAGGGGTGCGGGCGGGGGAAATCTCATATATATTTAGAGAGAGACTGCTTCTCTGTTCCTTGGTGTATTTTAATCTGTTGAATACACTGATAAATTATTCAACAAATAATTGTGCCAAGCATCTGCTAGTAATACAGTGGTGAGCAAGACATAGAGGATGTCTGTTTTCATAGAGCCTTAACTTTAGAGTTAGAAATAAGCTAGTAGATGGATAAACAAGGTACTTCAGAGAGTGATATTAGGAAAATAAAAATATTATCCGAACAGTTTTCTGGATGACGTATTAAGGAAGACTAGGAAGTAACATTTGAGCAGAGACTTGAATGTTGAATGACAGATATTTTATATACTTCAGAAGTTACTTTTATCTGTGAAATTATTTGTTCCTACTATGTAAAAACAAAAAAAAGTTTCCACCCTTGCTTAATCATGCTGTGGGTATGTGTGAATGCTCACTGAAATGTAATCTATATGCTAAAAAACTGTGGTTTTGAACATACTTCATCCAGAGCTCTGGTCTATTGATACTAGGTTTGTCTGGGAGTTTCAGGGTATGAATAAAAATAGACCTAGTATTTTATTTCTTCCTAGGCAAACAATTACAAATTCCATAAGGCCCTTGAGTCTAGCCTATTTGCCTTGATTTTTCACTAATCTGCTACCCAATATGTTATTTATTCGCATGTGTGTGTGCACGCAAGCATGCATACACAGCTATTTGGATTAGACAGCTTTAGAAAAGCTGGAGAGACAAATACCACTTCATATTACTTTAGTAGTAGAGTTGTATAATTTAATATATTCAGACAGCTAAATATTTTCCAATGAGCTGTACTGATAATTGATAAACCATTGGAAAGTAGATATATTTACCCAAATACATACAATTAAACATTTTAATTTTCCAAAGGTATACTTAATAGTACTAGAAAGGATAGAAGATTCTTGCTGAATTTATCTCCTTGTTAAAGGGAAGGACTATAGAGCTCAAGATATTTTTCATCAAGTCTAATAATGCTGACAATATGGACTGCTCAAGAGAAATTTTTTTAGTGGTTAAGAATGAATGAACATTTAACAACTAAAGTTGAGTAAGTTCAGCAACACTGGCATTCTCCGGATACACCTGTATTAGTAAAACATAGAAGTGAACTTTGTTATGCTATGAGTCTATTACTGATTAACGCTTTTTGTATTGCTGCCTAGAACCTAAAACTGTCTCTGTGTCACATCATTTCTTCTACCAAATATGCTGTTTCTTGTATTGTTACTGATACTGCTTTTCTCCGGGACTAAAAATTTGTCCAGGGTATTATATACTTTCTTATATATTGGCTCTGTATAGTGCAGTTGAATACAGCAGCTTACTTTGAAATAAACACAATACTCATTTAAAAAAAAAATGAGGTTCATTCCTAGAACTTAGACTCTTTGGCTTTTCTAATGAATGCCTAGTGAAAGATTAACAGTACTTCTTCATTTCTAGAACTGCTGACTGATGTGCTGTTATAGAACTAATTTGGGTACAGTGTCTTCTTAAAACTAATCAGGTTTTTACTTTTGTAAGCTTCAATTTTTTTCATAAAACTACCTAAACTGTATTGTCTCCCTTTCAATACCTATGACAGTGGAATCATACTTTTGATAGCATTTAGGTTGAATTTCATTTTTTCATTAATTTTGTTGTCCAATTGTTAGATTGTGGAGAGGTGGTGATAAAATCCAGAACATAGGTTTGGAAGAGAAGTAATATTCAACTTTTCCTTTAGTTCTACACATGACTGTCTTTGTTTTTATACATTTTGGTGGGGTGTGGGTAGATGAGTGTGGGTGTGTATATGTCAGAGGCAGGAAGAAAAGGGGAGGTTATGATTATATTTTAATAACTGGAGTTTCTTTTCCTTTTTTTTTTTTTTTTTTTTTTTTTTTTTTTTTTGAGACTGAGTCTCGCTCTGTTTCCAGGCTGGAATGCAGTGGCATGATCTCGGCTCACTGCAACCTCCGCCTCCCGGATTCAAGCGATTCTCCTGCTCAGCCTCCCGAGTAGGTGGGACTACAGGCCCCTGCCACCATGCCTAGCTAATTTTTGCATTTTTAGTACAGACAGGGTTTCACCATGTTGGCCAGGGTGGTCTCTAACTCCTGACCTCGAGATCTGCCCACCTGGACCTCCCAAAGTGCTGGGATTACAGATGTGAGCCACCACACCCAGCCAATAACTGGATTTTTAATGTAATTGAAGTAGTAAAACCACTGCATTTTCATGTTGATTAGGTTTATATAATAGCAGCTTGTTTGATGAAGTGAAGGTAACTATGTGTTTAGAATAGTTGGCCACAGAGATAATTTCTGATTTTTAAAGTAATATTTACAAACCTATTTGCCTGACTGAATTTCCCCCTTTTTTGGCCTTCAGATTTCTAGTTCTTGGAACCTTCTACTCATCTCTCATTCCATGTTTTTTCTTTCTCCCTTTTCCTTCTCATTAGCAGTAGCAAGCCTTTAGTTTCTTAAGACTTTTATTGGCCCCCATTCTCTTTTTTCTTTTTTTAAATAGAGACAGGGTCTTGCTGTGTTGCCCAGGCTGGTCTTTGAATTGTTTGGCCTCCCAAAGTGTTGGGATTACATGCATGAGCCACCATACCTGGCTGCCTCTGTTTTCTATCAAGAGATGTGTTTAAGACTTTTTAAAATTATGTATCATTTGTGAATCTCAGTTCCCTCTCACCAGCTTGGAAGTTGCTGAAAGAAGGAAGAGAGAGAACTCAGAGAATTGATGCCAGCATTATTCTGCAGTTTCCTCTTTCTTAAGGAAATGTTTCCTTCTAGAACCTACTCAGTGGAAATATAGGTGTTTAAATACTTGAAAATCAGTAAGAATCTGCCCTATTTTTTTTTAACCCCAGTTGATGTTGTCTCTAGCAGAAATGGTGCTTGAGGTTACGAATGGCACTCATTATGGCAGAGGCAACTCTTAGGAACAGAATCACAAGTATTTCTCACTTATTTGAAACAGTGAGGCAAAGGATTCTCTGGTTTGCTGGAGGTGAGGTTCAAACCACAGTGCAATATATAGATCAGAGTAGTATAACAAAGGGATAGTTGGCATAGAAAGGTGGCACCTCTTGTCACTGCCAGCAGCCTTTGGCATCCAAAACTTCAAGTCCTGCTAGTGTAGCAAACAAAGGAAAGCATGGCTTCTTCAGAAAGGGTGCAGGAGGGGGGCAGATATATAGAGGCACTAAGCTCCCTCAGCTAGGTTTACAGACATGCAGGGTTACCTAATTTGATTTCAAATGGGCTTAGGTATATGGAGATAATTCATAAGGGGTAGAAGCCCCAGGGTTGATGCCTTCAAACACTTTATTAATAAAAAGATTCAAAGTCTCATAGCCATGCCCTAAAGATCAATGACCCAAAGGAGATGTCTGTTGATTTCATTGGTTTGTATCTATCCTTTTTAGCTAGATAGCAAACTCTTGCTCTTGTTAAATATGAATCAGTGATCTAGGAACAAAATGACTGGGACCCCTAACATAATAGAGCAGGTTAGGTATTTGTTTTATCTTAAGAAGTGACCAGTGATAACCATAAAAAGGGAGTCTGGAAAGTATGTTTCAAAGAATGAAACATCTCTTATGACAAAAGACAAAAATATTCATAGAATTTAATCTAGTTTAGTTTTGGGAGAAAAACTTACCTTTGTAGATAAAAGATTTCAGTGCTTAGTATTAAGGCAGTCCTCTCTCACATCTTAAAAGTGGTCACCACAACCTGTTGAATAAAATGATTATACCTCAGATTATGTGACCTTCCACAGCCTGATCCTAGCATATATATTCCTTTTTAAAGGAATCACCAAAACTATAAGCCTGATAACTATTAAAATGGAAACGCAAAAGTAAAGATAACACAGGCCATATAAGCTAAAGGGAGAATTTAAAATAGAAAGTAGATGACAGGATTAAGATCAAACATAGATATGATGTCAGGGATAAATGATTAACTTATAAATGTCTGAATATATAAAAACTGTTGGCAGTACCTTTGGGGAAGGGTAATAGGATTGGAAAGAAATTCAGTAATTCACTATTCATTGTTTTCCTTTTTGAACTTTAAAAAAAATCATGTTTATGTTGTCATAGTTTAGCTAACTAAAGTGGGGTTAAAAAAAAAAGCTATTGGTCCTGGGTCCCTAAGGTTTTTACAACCAGTGGTAAAGAATGTCCACAGACATTCTTAAGCAGCAGTTGAGGTAAGCAGGTACATATGAACCGGAAGGATCTACAGCTGATTTGGGTTCTTTTATCTTGCCAAAAGGAATTACTTTCTTCAATCAAGGCTATAAAGACTGCTGAACTAGTTCATAATGAGGGTAGATGAAAAGGTATCCATCTTAAAGAGTGGTATATAAACAGTAGACCCATACAAAGGACCAGCAGCCTCATCTGGACCCATCTTAGCATCCTCCTCATCTACTCCAAGGGTGAAGAGTACTCAGAAGTTACTATTTATTCTCAAAGCCTGTGTCAGATTATTTTCATATATTTCTTAGATCTGTTCTGGCTTAAGTCCTACTCTTTTATTCATGGAAATAGAAGACAGTGAGCCCTTTCCCACATAAAAATATACAACTACTGATTTCTAGAGCTTAAAGATGTTCCAACCGCTTGTTTGAAAGATCCAGAAACAGAGAAAAAGGAAGTGGCTGAGAAATCGAAACTAATGGCGAAGGGGAGGGACCACTGAGAAGCATCCCAGCAACCCGACCACGGCTGGTCTTCCCTGGACACCATGAACCACACCGTCCAAACCTTCTTCACTCCCATCGGCACCGATCGTCCCCCGAACTGAGATGCTGAAGGAGGAACATGAGGTGGCTACGCTGGGGGCGCCCCACAACCCTGCGCCCCCGACATCCACCGTGATCCACATGCGAAGTGAGACCTCCGTGCCTGACCACGTCGTCTGGTCCCTGTTCAACACCCTCTTCATGAACTCCTGCTGCCTGGGCTTCATAGCGTTCGCCTACTCCGTGAAGTCTAGGGACGGGAAGATGGTTGGCAACCTGACCGGGGCCCAGGCCTATGCCTCCACCGCCAAGTGCCTGAACATCTGGGCCCTGATTTTGGGTATCATCATGACCATTCTGCTGATCATCATCCCAATACTGATTCTGCAAGCCTATCAGTAGATCCAGAGGAATCATCCTGTCTCCCACGTCTCCCAGCTTCCATTCCTCGCCCTGCCCCCAGCCGATCCTGTATCAGCCCTTTACCCTCACACACTTTTCCACAGTTGTGTTCAATAAAGTGCACGTGTTCCTGAAAAAAAAAAAAAAAGAAATCCAGAAACATATAGAGATGTTAAAGTTTACAAAACTGACACAATTAATGCCAGATCTGGCAACAGAACTCAATTCTCCTGAGTCCCAGATTAGTAGTCTTTGTGCTAAATGGCAATTTCTTATCTTCCCTGAACAACCTGTGCTATGTACTTTTTTAAACAAAATTTTTCGTTGGTGCATAGTAAGTGTACACATTCATCGGGTACATGGGACACTTTGATACAGCCACGCCATAGGTAATCACTTCATGGAAAATGGGGTAATCATCCCCTTTGTGTTACAAACAATCCAATTATACTTTTAGTTATTTTTTAAATGTACAGTTATTATTGTCTACAGTCACCCTATCGTGCTATCAAATACTAGGTCTTATTCTTTATTTTGTTTTGTTTTTTTTCTTTGACCCATTATGCTGCTAGAGAGGACTCACATATTTGGTCCCTGCCTTTTCCCATCATTTACAAATAGATTCTAGGCACAATCATAATAGTTGTCAGGCACTGGTATTAGGGATCATCTGTCTTGTTTCCAATTGTGCCTAGGACAGAATGGGAATATTTTTTTTTAACAAAGCCACACCCAGTGGTACATTCCTGTAGTCCTAGCTACCCAGCAGGCTGAAGCTCAGGCAAGTCCACCCTGGGCAACTTAGCAAGATTCCATCTCTACAACAAAAAGTTTTAAAAGATTACTATACTTTATATATATCAAAATATTACTCTCTTCCCCATAAATATGTACAATTATGTATCAAATAAAAAGAAATAAATGGTGAGCACCCTCTCACTACGAAGAAAAGTTCTCAGGGTACTGCATGCCCCCTACCTTCTTCTGTTTCATATTTATAGAGACCTCTAAACAAAATGCTTTTGTCATGTGTGAGGGGGGCACTAAACAGGTTTTCTACTTGAGGAAAACGTTGATTTGAACTCCACATATACACCATTAGGCAAAAAGCCCTGCATTTATATTGGAGAATATAGTCCAGAAAAAGAACAAAACCTCAAGTGTGGGCAGAAGATTGTGTTTATCTGGTGTTGGGGAGGAAAGCTCAGGTTCCTTTTCCCTACAGTGACCATTAGACATTCCAAAGCACTGTCACTTGGTACACCTCAATGCTCTTGGTTACTGAAGCAATTAGCGGGCTGTGAGGGCAAAAAAGGTAGGGTCGTTCCTAACACTGGTAAGGAGAAAACTCTAGTCACAAGTTTTCTGTCTTATTGGAAGAGGTTTCTAAAATCCAAAAAAAGCAACAGCGCTTTTTTATTTCCTCCAGTCGTTAATTCACCCATTCCACAAAGTTTTACTGGGCTCATGGTCTGTCAAGTACAGAAGAGAAAGGACTATGAAATCTGTGGTTAAGGCTTGCCTGAGGGATCTCACATTTGGGTTGGAGGCTGACGTGCCAGTGAACAAATAGCCTCCTCAGGACTATGATGCATCCTATGGTACAAATACTCACAAAGAACTATAAGAAGACTGTATATTAAGTGTTTAGGAATCTGGGAAGTTTCAAAGAAATTGTGGCATTTGAACTAGATACTAAAGAATAAGGCTCAGGTACAACTTCATATGAAAGATACGATATATTTACAAATTTGCCAAAGCCAGGTTGACTTCATTCTTCTAGAACTGCAGTTTTTTTCCAAGTGCAATCAGTGTACCACATTTTCTCAGACCCAGAGCCATTTTCGTTCATTGGCATGTTTTTAGATTTATTTTTCAGTAACTCCAGCACCCCTAAGTTTCCTTCCTCAGATCCTAAACAAATACATTCAAGTTGGGCTTTACTACATGGTTTGAAGATAATTTTTTCCTGTTAAAAATCTTTTTAAGTTTTTGTACAAAGGTAATATATGCACTTGATAAAACAATGAATATAAAATGAAAAGCAATAATCTACTACTGCCCCACCCAACAGTCCCTTTGTCCAGCCATAAACAGAAAATAACAGAACTGTACTCCTTTGCAAACTACACACATCATTCTGCTCCTTGTTTTTCCTGCTTACCTGTTTAATAACTTAGAGGTAATCCTTTTTAATGGTTAACTAGATCTCTGTATGGATGTGCCATAATTTTTTAGCCATTCCTCTATTGATAATTGAGCAGAATTGTAGACATTTGCTATTACAATTATTGTTGCACTGAACATCCTTGAAATGATTGTGAGAGTATAGCCATAGGATAAGTTCCTAGCAAGGAATTGCTAAGTTAAAGAACGTATGCATTTAAATATTCATAGGTACTACCAAATTGCCTTCTTAAATGGTACTACCTTATACTACCACTTAACATTTATGAGTATATTTTCCTGCCCCTTTTACCAAAATTTTTGATTATTAAACTTGGTTTTATCTGTCACTTCATTAATATCTGATAATTATGTTGATTTGTACTTAAGGTTTGAGTGACTTTTTTTATACATTGGTAATGTACATTTCGTCTTAGCCAATTGTTTTTTCTATTGAATTACTAGGATTTTTTAAAAAATTTTATAAACTCTTGGAATATTGGATTCTTTTATATGTATTTGAACTATTATGATTATTTTCTACTTAAGTTATTTTCTTTTTTCCCCACACAAGCCAATTAACCAGTACTTTCTTAGGGCTATTGAATTGTGTGTCTTGCTCACACCAAGGTTATAAATAAATGTTTTCCTCTCATAGTTTCATTTTTTTGTTTGTATTTTTGATCCCTCTGGAATTTGTTTTTGTATATGGAGTGAGGTCAGAAAAAAACTGGCTACCCATTTGTCGTAATACACTTTATTATCCTTTCTTTCAAGATTTATTTTAAATCACCATTACGGTATGATATTTCAGTATCAGTTGGTATGTTAACTCTATTCTGGTCTGCTTATCTGCCTGTTTCTTCTGCAGTACTACATTGCTTTAATGATTTCAGATTCATAACACTTAATAACTGACAGAATGAATTACATACTTAAACATTTTGTACAGACGCTATAGTAGATTCTGCTACATATCATGGCATTATGCCATGAATCCTTTCCAGCATTACTGGCAGGAATGGCCATGCTTAAAATATTCCCCTCATGATCCTGAGAGGTTTCCAGGGTACAGTGTCATGTATACCTAGAAATGGGTTGCCCTCTTGCCCATTCCTGGGCTGCCTCCCAGGAACAGCGACTCCAGTTAACCTGCTGCTTCAGTGAACACTACCATTTTCTGCTGGTGACTTCTATCATCTTGTTTGGCCCTGGGGAAAAGACTTGTCTTCCTCTTTGCTGACCGTTCCAGAATAAGGAAAGAAAGGGTCCAGTAACTCTTTATGGGAGCTGCAAAGATCAAGGGAATCCTCTCACCCCTTACCAGGCTAGTGCTCTGCCTTCTTTGCTACCTGTTTCCAGGTCACCAAAGGCAGCTCAGCTACCCAACTAGAAATGTTCAGTTATCAGCACTTTAGAATTGGAGCCAAATTGATAGCTGCACTAAAAGAAATGAAGGTTTCCCCTCACTGGAGTCTAACACTGTCAACATCCTCCTCCCAAAATTCCTGCTGAACGAAGCTCTCCCATGGGAAACTGACAGTGAAAACGTTTACTCTTTTTAGTGGAAATTACATATTTACTCAGAGAAATGTGGTCTGGATTTTGGATTTGTGGCCCCAATAAGAAAATTGTCTAACGATCTGGTATCAGTTAGTAAAATCAGGCACTTCATATCTATGGGTTCCACATCCATGGATTCAGCCAATCATGGATCAAAAATATTCAGTAAAAAAAAAATACAACAAAAACAATACAGTATAACAATTATTTGCATAACATCACATTGTATTAGGTATTTAAGAGATGATTTAAAGTATACAAGAGGATGAGCATAGGTTATATGCAAATACTTTTCCATTTTATATAAGAGATTTAAACATCCATGAGTTGTGGTATCAGAGGGGTTCCTGGAACCAAAACCCCAAGGATACTGAGGGACAACTGTCTATTTCACAGTCTGTATTGCTTTTACAAGTAGGGCAGCAACAACAAAACCCAGATGAGGCGACATCAGGCTCAGCCCTGCTCCTATTTTTTCTCCTTGCATTAAGGGTTTCGGGCATATCTTAGGGCTGTGGTTATACATGAATCAGCCTTGAAACCTAACAGAATGTTACAATTTTCTCATATTATGTTCCTTTTTAAAATTAGCTACTTCCAAATCTTTATCCTCTTTAAAATACCAAATTTTGGAAATGGAAGGGGGAAAGGAGTGGGGGAGATAATAAGTGAAATCGCCTGTATTTTCTTAGCGACTCACATGTGACCAGCTATTTCTGAGATTCTTAAGTAAACAGTAGTTTTTCTTTCTGAAAGTCTGACAGTCTTTGCCATGTTAAGCTCTTTTATTTCATATCTTATTATGCTTAGACCCACTCTGGCTACTTGGACAAATGCTCAAATAAATCAGCCAAATGAAAAACGTGTTCAGAGGTTGAGTGACTCAGATGAGAACAAGTGAAGGAGAACTGAGTGGTGGAACTTAATCTGTGTCTGAAGTTTTGAAACATCAAGTCTAGTATTCTTGTATTTTAATAATATACAGACTTGAGGGTGGAAAGAGATAAAGTGTTATGTGCTCATAAAATCAATTTATAAGTGACCTCATTATAGGGCCAGTCACCTCAAAATAATATAAATTCACGATTTAATATATTAATAGAAACTTTGCTATGTATTAAGCAGTATAAATTTATAATTAAGTAGTCTACAAATCCTAAACTTAGAGAATATTTTCTGAATTTGCTCTTTGATTACTCCAGGTCACTGCATACAATTTTCTGACACTCATCAGGATGTCTTTATAAACAGTTTTCTTTCTTCCTCTTCACATCTAAATGATAGATAATTTCCCTAACTTCCTGTTGCTACTGAAACTGAAGCAAGAGAAGCAAGGGAAATTGAAACTGAAAATGTGAACCAGCAACTTTACCCAACAGCACAATTGTTAGCACCAATGAGATTATTTTTTAATGAAATTAAAGTAGAGGTTTCCTGTCAACTGACAGCTATTTTTCTCCAGACTCTACTATTCGGCAGGATGGTAGTTGTTTTCTCTCAAAGTAGCTAAAAATTAACTTCCTTTTATGGCATGAGTTATTAAAATTAGGAGTGTTTATGGTCACTTTCACCTTGCCAACAGGTAATTAATTCCTCTCAACATCCAACCCAAGCTATTCTATACAAGGTCAGCAAGCATTTGATTCATTTTGTCAGCTTTAATATAAATCAAATTCATACTCAGGAGGCTGGGCTGTGATAAAACAGATATAAAATCCGCCATTGCCCTAATAACCAGTCACCACCATCTTTCATATGGGAATGAACAGCAGAAGCAATTTAACAAGCCACAATCAGGCTTTTAGAGCCACGTACAATTGCTGTTAACTCTTGACTATTCTGACAACATTTTAGAGTCATCTTTTAGGATTATTAGCCTCCCTCATTTAAAAAATGGGGAAAAAAACTCATTCCTCAAGGACCTCACTATTTAGTTCAACAGTTTGGATGGAGAAGGGAGAGATATCTTGAGGGAACCAAGTATATTGATCCCATTTTCTACCTCACTACATTGCTTGCAGGAAGAGGTCAGCAGCTTGGTTCACCCCTTTTTTTCTGCTTTAGTATGTTAGTTGAGTCAAAGTAACTAAAGAGTTAAATTGCATATTGCAATCCACATAATTTCCATTGGATAAAATTTAGCTTTACATTTAAGCTCACTGTAAACATGCAAGTGAGTTGAGAGAAAATATTACCATTAGAGAAGTGGGAAAAGACCAGCCCCCTGCTCCATCACCACCAATCAATCAGTTCTTGAGTGAAATCTCTCACTTACTATGACATATTACTCTCCCAGAGAGTAAACACCCTATCTTTCAGCAAGGATCCTCTGATCTGTCATTATGAAGGGAGGACTAGCCAGACTGAGGGTGTGATGAGGGACTAGGGAAGCATAGACAAAAGAAACTGCTTTGAGAGGAGAAGTAACTTTGAAGTGTTGCTCAGTCCAGGCCTTCACCGAGGGTTTGATTTTTTTAAGTCTGTGTCATTAACCCTTCCCTCCGCATCATTGAAGGAAATGAATTTTACACACTTAGAGCCTCTCTGAAATTTTCACCTTTCAGTTGTTCACGTTTGGAACTGTGTTTTGTGGGAATGAAATTGAGACTTAAAAAAAAAAAAAACAAGTTCGTGATGGGATTCTGAAATCCAAAAAACTTACTTTCCAATCATATTTTAAACTGTTAGATCATTTGCCCTTTTAACTCAAATTAAACATAACAGATGTGTGCCCATGGACACATACACACAGGCACACATGTTGAAGGCCTCTAGCAAACAGTCTAGCCTCAAGGTTGATGAGACTTGTTCAAGTCTATTGCTAGCCAGAGATGAGCATACAGGAAGGTTGTAGGATCCAAGCTTGTCCAACCCACGGTCCATTGGCTGCATGTGGCCCAGAAAGGCTTTGAATGTTACCCAACACAAATTTGTAAACTTTCTTAAAATACTGAGACTTTTGTGGGTTTTTTTGTTTAAGCTCATCAGCTATCGTTAGTGTTAATATTTTATGTGTGGCCCAAGACAATTCTTCTTCCAATGCAGCCTAGGGAAGCCAAAAGACTGGAAACCCCTGTAGTGCCTTTAAGTTTGATGTCTGTGGGGAAATGGAGGGGGCAGAACTGGGTGGAGGGAGAAGTTGGACCATGAAGCAGTCCTAGCAAAGGCCTAAGCCAATTCCTCAGGAAACGAGCCAGGATAGCCCTTCAGTCTTGTTCTACTTGAGCCTGTCCTTGCTACCCCAGTATTTACCAGTCATTGGATGAGGACTGCCCAGGGAGGAGCCATGACCTTGGACAAGACGGATCTCTTCAGCTCCTTGTAATTCCCTGAGAAGAACTCAGCTGAGGGACATCAGTTACCAACACTCCCAGCAGCAGAAGAATGGCTACCTCAAACTTGAAGTGGGGACTGAGCCACATACCACAGTGTTCACTCCAGAATGACTGAAAAAGTGGCCATGAAGCTCATCTACAGCTTCTGTCTTCAAACCTGTAATTTTTTCATTTTGGTTTTTCAAGATGATCCCAGACTCTCCCATATCTGGCAGAATTCTTTGTGCTTTGATTTTTGTTTGGTTGGTTTTCTTTGTTTTGTTTTTATTTTGAGACAGGGTCTCGCTCTGTCACCCAGGCTGCACTGCAGTGGCACAATCACGGCTCACTGCAGTTTCAAACTGCTCAACAGATTCTCCCACCTCAGCCTCCTGGGCAGCTGGGACCATAAGCATGTGCCAGCATGCCCAGCAACTTTTTAAATTTTTGGTAGAGACAAGTTCTCCTATGTTGCCCAGGCTAGTCTCAAACTCCTTGGCTCCAAAAATCCTCCTGCCTCAGCCTCCCAAAGTGCTGGGATTACAGGCATAAACCAGTGTGCCTGGATTTTCAATGTTTAAAGAAAATATTCCAATTTGAAGATTGAAAAGCAGACTAAAATAATATTTCCCTGAGAACTCCCAAAAAATCCTCTGGACAACTACAGGATATGCCTTGCTCCGAAACAGTAATTTCAGATCTGCCTGAACCAAGTGAAAAGAACTGAGTTTAGGAAGCAGGGAAGTGGGTGGCTGACAGTGCCCTGTGATTAGAATGGCCATGGAAAGACTTCCCAGGCCCATCTGCACTGAAATCATCTTTATTCATAACAGCTTCTGAACTCCAGAGGTGCTTACCTGTCAGTGTCACTCACCTGTCTCCTCTTGCCGTTTGTCATTTTGTGTCTAACCGAAATCCTAGGCTTGAATACCTGAGGCTCCCAACCCCTCAAGGTCAGGCCAGCTTGTTGTTCCTCTATGTCCATGGGACCCACAAATGCAGCAAGTGAAATTGCCATCATTCCTGCCTTGGTTTTTGCCCAACATAGGAAATGATTATACCTACGTAGAGCTGCAGTAAAAGACATGATAGGTGCTAACACTTCACCTGAAGATTGCTAAATACCAGCTGATAAGATTGAAGGCGGGATGAGAGCCACTGGGGTAAAGGGGTGCTGAACAGGAGAGAGAACAGACAGCTGTGTCTGCCAGAATTTCTAAAAATGCCCTCAGGGATGTCCCATCCTAATCCTCAGAACCTGTGAAAATTGAGATATCACTTCCATGATTATATCATAAGGTACAGTTAACCTTAAAATAAGGAGATTGCCTCCATGGGCCTAGTATAATCACATAAGCCTGTAAAAATAGCTTTTCCAAAGAGGGACAGAAGAGGAAGTTAAAGAGAGTTGCTGCTTTGAAGACTGAGGGGACCATATGAGAAGGAATGTGGATGGCCTCTAGGAGCAGAGAGAGGATCCCAGCTGACATCCAGCAAGAAAATAGGGGCTTCAGTCTTCCAACCACAATGATGGAATTCTGCCAATATTCTCAATGAGCCTAGAAGTAGATTTTTAACCCAAGCCTCCAGGGAAAAGCCCAGACAACACTTTGATTTTGGCCTCTGAGACTCTTGAGTATAGAACTTGACCTAGCCTGCCTGGAGTTGTAACCTACAAAAGTGTGAGATGACAAATTGCTATAGTTTTAAGCTGCTAAGTTTGTGGTAATTTGTAATAGGGAACTAGTATAGTAGCCAAGACAAACAAGTCTACTTGTCACTATTTGTGAAAAACACTTTCTTTGGAAGAAACTGGAATCTGCCTCAAAAACCATCTGGCATCTGGCATAAGGGGAAGGCAGACTGAGATCCAAAACAATTACATGCTGGTTTGAGCTTCAACTTTATGCATACCAACCCATTTATACCTCACACCTACCCTCTCTAACAAACACTATTATTATCCCAATGTTATCTCCATGGGCTTCTAACTGGTGTTCAGAGAAACTAAATGATTGGTCCAGTTAAGTTCTCAATCCTAGCTGTGTACAGAATCACCAAATCATCTGAGGTGTTTTTTGTTTTTGTTTTTGTTTTTGTTTTTTTTTTTGGTTTGTTGGTTTTTTAAGTTAATGAGCATTTAGAAAGTCAAGATGCTGAGGCCTCAACGCTGACCCACTGAATCAGGGAGGCCCAGGTCTCGTGCACTTATTAAAACTCTTGGATGATTCTGATATAACCCACATGTTTGGCAACCAGTGGTTTAAAGCATGGTTCATGGACACCATCATCAGATACCCTCAGGGTGGTGGTAGCCACTGATGGTTGTGTCCCTAACAGCCATCCTCTCTCTACTACTTCACTTACAACAGGACTTCATGCCTGGCCAGAGGGGATAAACCATGGGTGTCTCGATTTTCAGCTCTAATCATATCATCACATTTCTCTTTCCTAGTACCCTCCTGTGGAGGTTTGTTTCATGGAGCAACTTGACTGGCTATGGAGTTTCCAGATTAAACATTATTTCCAGGCATATCTGTGCAAGTGTTTCCAAATAACAGCATTTGAATCAACAGACTCAGTAGATTGTCCTCCCCAATATGGGTAGGCATCGTCCAATCTATTGAAGGTCTCAATAGAACAAAAGGTAGAGGAAGGAGAAATTTGCCCTGTTTTTCCTGCCTCGCCTCTTGACCTGAGTCATATAATCTCATCTTCTCTAGCCCTTGGACTGGAATTTACACCATCAACTCCCCTGGTTCTCAGGCCTTCAGACTTGGACTGAATTACACTGTCAGAGGCATTTGAACCACAGTGACTCCATCTTGCATGGGGCTAGGTAAAATAAGGCTGAGACCTCGGCTGGGTTGCATTCCCAGGAGGCTAGGCATTCCAAGTTACAGGATAAGACAGGAGGTCAGCACAAGATACAGGTCATAAAGTTCTTGCTAATAAAACAAGTCACAGTAAAACTGGCCAAAACCCACCAAAACCAAGATGGCAACAAGAATGACCTCTGGTTGTCATCACTGCTCATTATACACTAATTATAATACATTAGCATGCGAAAAGACATGCCTACCAGTGATATGACAGTTTACAGATGCCATGGAAATATCAGGAATTTACCCTATATGGTCTAAAAAAGGGAGGAACCCTTAGTTCTGGGAATTGCCCACCCCTTTCCCAGAAAACTCATGAATAATCCACCCCTTGTTTAGCATATAATCAAGAAGTAACAATAAGTATAAGCATTTGAGCAGCCCATGCTGCTGCTTTGCCTATGGAGTAGCCATTCTTTATTCCTTTACTTTTTTAATAAACTTGCTTTCACTTTATGGAGTTGCCCCAAATTCTTCCTTGTGGGAGATTCAAGAACCCTCTCTTGGGGTCTATCAGGACCCCTTTTCTGGTAATACCACCATCAGCTTTCTTGGGTCTCCAGTTTGCAGATGGCAGATTGTGGGACTTACTTCTTCTCAGCCTCCATAACTGCAGGACAAATTTCTCATACTAAATTTTATTTTCAATGTATCCATCCTACTGTTTTCTCTGGAGAACCCTAATACATTTTCCATCTCTTTGCAGCTAGAATGAGCCAAAAACACATAAGGAGACTCCACTAGGAGTGGGGAGTTCTTGGGAAAGCTTTTGCTTCTGAAAAAAGATACAAGTGCCATTCCTTGAGCATGTGAGTGAGAGACTGTGCCACTGGGAGCAGCAGTTATCTGTGGCCATAAGCTGAGATGACTGGATGAAATGCCAAAATGTTAAGAAGGTAGGACAAAAAATCAGAAAAAGCTGGGGGACCCTGACAACATCGTTGACGTATACCAACCCTAGAATCATTATTAAGAGATTATGTGAGGTATTATTTTTTGCTGTTTTACTGCTTGCAGCTAAAAGCATTTCTAACTGTGCACAGGACTACTTTTAAATTCAAGAAAGAACTTCTGGTGTGTAGGACTGTGTTATTTGCATTAACAACTATCCAATTCTAGGTGCACTGAAGTCTAAGTCACCCATGTTCTAAGGTCACCTACACAGAGAGTGATGAAGCTGCTGCTAACTGATCCATGTTTTTTCCACTCTATGGTGATAAAAACAAATAGAAAAACATCTGCATTCCTCCGCTGTTACACACTCCCTGTGGCAATGTTGGTATTAGACATAGCAGAAAATAATAACTAAGAAAATAACCTGAAGAAAATATGTCTACAACTTTTTGTTAAGGAAAAAAAAAATCCAGTCTGTAAAGCCCATATTTATTATACTAATAAATCAGAAATGATAGGTATATGGGGAGAAATGGGAGAAGAGAAAGGAGAGTTGAGATAGTGCTCACTTTTCACATTAATTTCGAAGGACTTGCTGAAGGATGGGATGGGTGCTCTGAGATTTCTGAAAATGCTCACCACAATCAGTTTACACAACTTTTCAGAAATATGTTAACTCTGTGTCAGAACACACTTTAATAAACTAGATATATGTAGAGACACAATCTCTGTCTAAAAAGCTTCTAGATTTCCCATTTAGTGTGTCTTTTACCTTCATCATACCCCTGAGTCATCTCTGCTGGTTCCCATTTTGGAAGTGATTCCATGCGTAGAAAGCTGTGTGTGGGCTCCCTAAAGAGAGTAGCCGCGTCCCTTTTGTTCATTGGCCTACCCATGGCCTGCAGCACAATGCTTTGAACATAGGGAATATTTAACCAATGTCAACTACAAGATCCCAGAAGACCCAGAAGGCCCCTTACACTTTAGGAATGTGTGTCTTATGAGGCACCTGGGACATATCACTAGCTTATTTTCTCAGACAAAACCCGAAACACAGAACAGTGACATACTTTTGTAAAGGTCACAGGGCTAAGCAGCTCTTTCCAAATTTATTCCTGTGCACTTTTCCCCAGGTTTATTCCCAACAATGCTTGATACACTCTTCTTTAAAACAAACCTCTGACACATCTGCTTTATGAAGATTAAATGGAACAGAGAAGTAACTACCCTCAATAAATAACAAGTAAACTTTGTGGGTTCCTCTTGGATAATCAGGATTTAGTTTCCTTCAGATGGAGATGTGTAACTCCAGTACTGTATATTATATACTGCATAATCATTAATGTAGAGAGATTTAATATGCATTTACTATGACAACGCATCAAATCACAAGTTTCTTTTACCCTTTTATCTTCATACCCCAATTTAATGTTTTGCAAAAAGAATCAGCATTTCATTACACGTATAAAGAAATAAAAGACTGTTTTTCCCAGATGCACTAAACAGGTATTGCTTACCTTAAGGCAAAATTTTTAAACTAAAAACCAAAACAAACAAAATAAACAGAATTCAGTTTCTATAACTGTTTCAACATGAAAAGGACTAGTTATTCACCTGAAAGGAAATGTCTTACTATGGACTGAAGACTTTTTATTGAATCTGGATTAGTCCCTTGATAAACACTAATGCTGACATATTTTTCCTGCTAAGTTGCAATTGACAATTCAATTTTGAAGGAATTTATGGGAAAATATAACATTATTCTATTTCCCAACCACAAGTTTTCTTTATTCTTCACACTATATAGACAGTGACTCTCAGAGAACTGGGGACTTCTTTGCTTCTTGATGAGGAAACCCAGCTATGTGCTTCACGCGGGGCTGTTCATAGCCTGCAGCACATGGCTTTGAACAGATGAGGGGGTGTTCAATCAATGTCAACTGCAAGATCCCAGAAGGCTCCTTACGCTTTGGGGGACTGACAGCCTCTTATTCCTCAATAACTCCTATGGTGTTTCCCGCTTCACTCTTCGATCAGGTAGGGATGGAACTTGCCAACTTCAATGTTAATCAACTGTGCACCTTGTTACTTCTAACACTGAAACTCAATGGGAGAAGTTATACTTGTTATCATGAACACACCTGGGAGGGATTTGATCATAGTAAAACCTTGAGGACATGTGAGTTTGTATGACTTGAAAAACTCTGGATACCAACATCTGATCAAGTGGAAAATTCATAGGCCTGGAAAAAGCAGCCCCTGTGATGGGTGAATTTGGTGGCGCTGGAATTGCATTGAAAAGAGATGTATCAAACAAGCTTCAGCATGTTATTTATGAGATCTGTTTTAAAATTTAAGTGAAAAACCAAGATATCTAGAAGGAAGTTCGTGAGAATGCAAAACCTATTCCTCTTTAGGTATTCAGCTTGATGAGCCAAGTGATATTAATGGCTGTAGTCAGCTGTTGTTATTTTTGCAGTATCTAAGGGGGAGAGTGTAGATGAATTCTTCTTTTGTGAACTGCTTCAGTTAACTGTGAAAGGAATCAATGTGTTCAATCTCATCCAAGATTTCTTTTTGAACCATTAGCTAACACTTCATGTGTATGGATCAATTATTACTGATGGTACTCCCTGCTATGCTTGGTAAAACGTCAGGCTTTGCTGCCTAGCATACAAAATAAAATGAAAATAAATAAAAACGAGTAGCTATTTGTATAATGCACTATTGTGCACTTGCTGCAAGAAGTTTGTTTGCAAAAACAAAGAATGTCCCGTCTTCTTGGTATGGTAACAAAAACCCCACCAAGAAAAGATCCAAAACTTTGCCTTTCCTACGATTTTTTTTAATGGAATTGGTAAGCTGGCACATCAATTTCCATATAGAAATGAGGTGGCTTCTCACAGCAACATGTTTATTTTGCAACTAGATGAAGTTTGGAAAATTACTAAATTACTTCCCTCTTTCACCCTTCTGAGAGGGTAGGCTTCCCTTAGTTGTCTTGGGTGTCCATCTAACTGAAGTAAGAAAAAATACAAAAATATATTTTTTTGATTCTGGCATTTAAAAAAATAAGAGTATGTAGGGGAATAAAAAGGCTTTCAAGTCAGGTTATTTTGTTGAGAGAAGATTTCCCAAATACTCTGTCTCCTCTTTAACATACCACAGTCCCAGCCTGGAGGATCCAGCTTACAGAATTCTCCCATGGGCTAGAGGAGAAACCTTTGCTCCCTATGACAGCAAAGCTTCAAGATCTGCTGCTACACGGCAGAAGATGCTGACATCACAAAATAGACAACCCACCCATTCTTTTTCCCCCAGGATGGTGGGAAGAAGGAAGCAGAATGGAAAACGAGAACTAGGAAAGCCAAGTACAGAGATGATGTATGTTACAAGCACCACCCACCTTACGTCACCCCCACCCCACCCAGCTTAGAGGAGTGAGGAAAATGCAGAATCAGGGATGGGTAGGGCTGCTCTTGTCCTAGTTCTCCCCTTGGGACTTGGGGAGATGGCCTCATAGGCGGTTCTGCACCACCCAGAGAGAAGCCATGTCACTTGGCAGTACAGTAGGTCAGGAGAAGATTGTGGTTGCCCCATGTGGCTCTGTGGTATTTATACAGGATCCTGCAGCTGCTGAGTATCTGGTGAGGAGCAGCCAAGTTGGGGTTGTTATAGTGGCAGTGGGGTGCCTGGTGGAGGGTGTTACTGAGAAGTGTCGTTAGCCCCTGAGGAATCATGACAGGGCTGAATCAGTCAAGGAGAGATGAGATGACAGAGTGGCCACAAAGTCCTCCCACCCTGACCCTACCCCAGATGAGCTCACATGGTAACCACATGAAGATCAAAGAACAGATCTCAGGGACTGCGTTAATGATTCCCAACCCTTAGCATTGAAGAAGAGGTCCGGAAGAATGTGATGAATGCTAAGGCTTGTGTAGAGAACGGAAGAGAGCATGTAGACAATGCACAACCTGCAGGCAGGTACTTTATGGACATTCTACATGCTGCAGCAGCCACAGAATTCAGCCACTAGTGCCAGCTGTGCAAGTGCCAACCAGGTGGATTAGGTCCACCACCCAGAAGACACATGAAAAACCACACCTGTCCCCCACAGAGCCACAGAAGCCATCTTAGGGAAGAATCAGTGGGGATAGTCAAGATCAAAAATGTGTAAGACTATTTTTTCTTTTTCCCAAGAGCTGAATATCATCTGAAGGGATTGCTTACTAATAGGAACTAAGATTTCACCCAGATAGGGCTAAAAAGTGGCCTTTTTCCTCCACTACTAGAGGTCAAAGAAGTTCACAACATTTACAGATTAAAAATAAAGGAGCATATCTCAATTGTAATGTAAGTTAAATTTGTAACCGTTATATTTGTTTTTTAAAGCCACAAAAGTCTACTTATTTATAAGCAAATAATACCATAGTTGACAATTTTTAAAAATAGTTTATCTTTTACCTAGCATATGCAGTAGCTATATTCAAACATGAAAATGAACACAATCAATCCATCTAAATATTGATCTAAGAAGAACATGGTGTGACCAGAGAGAAATTATTTGCTTTTATTAGAAAATTTTTGTGGAAATAAAGCAAACTGAACTTTCCTTTTCTTAGAAAAGCTGTTGTAACAAAATGAGGAAATGACCATTGCCGCTGATATGACAACATATTTTGCAACAACTGAGTGACTCATTTTTATGAATTTTTTTCCAGTAGACATTTCATGTAGAAAAAACAAAAACAAGAACCAAGGATACTGAAACTTTTAAAACTTTTCAATTCTATCATCTATAGAAATTATTATTTTTATTTAATTACAACTCAATGAATATATTTTAGCAAGGGAGGCTTGGGAATTTCTGCAGAACTCGACTAGCATTTTCTACATGGCAAAGAGAGCAGTGAAGATTATGTGATTTTAGATTTGTCTCACTTTCATACATCAAAATAAGGACTAGAAATTGATGTTGACATGAATATAGTTATTTACAAGAGAAATGTCCTTATTTCTTGAGTATCTTTGAACAAAAGCTAAAGGAGTATATATATATATTTTAATATGGCAGTAACTTTAATGTGTTATTATTAATTCAGGGTTGTAATAAACTCTAGTTGTGTTTTCACTCTATAGTTATGATTAACTAAAAGATATCTTCTCTCATCATTATGTCTGTGATGCCTACATGCACATAATTTGAGAAACATATGATGCAAGTTACCATACGGTTAAGGACCAGAATTCAAAATTCAAACTCAGCACAGCTTTCCAAAGATCTGGTGCTTTAGTTCCATTTCTATAGGAACAACTCAACACAAACCCTACTGCCCTGATCTAAATGTAACCAAAACCTAATGCAAGCATTCATTTACCTCTCATTGTAAACCATGTCTTGTAGGTTTTGATAGACTATATGTATTAAGTAGCAACCGGAAAAGCTAGGGAATTGTATAATCACCGCTGTTGATATAAAACAAATGTAGTAACTATGTCTAAATTGTAAGAGTATGTGTGCAACATAAAATCATTTCAAGTAGGCATTTTCTCATGAGCTATTGGATCTGAAGGCTCAGTGTGTCAACATCCAATACATTAGCTTAGTGTCATCCCTTCCCTCCAGTGTTCTTCCAGCTGGCAGTCCCTTTACATCCATTTGCCAATGGCAGCTCCTTTTCCTTCCTTGTTGGCAATTAGTCTTGCTCAAAAATGCTGGGGCCTGCACTCAATATCTCAGCCCTCCTCCTTCCTTACTGTCCTTCTTGTTGTCCAGTTATTACATCTTCTCACATTCCAATGGGCACCAGATTCATTTTTATGAAAGAAAGTAGGTAGTGTGAAAAATCCTTACATGTATAGCATTTTGTTAAAGTGTGCATAAATTAGAGTTGGGCAATTAGACTGTGCAGATTCAAAGGTAGTTTTTACTACCAGATGTCTGCTTCTCCCGAGAAGAAAGTCTGCCTCACATAGCTTCATCCCCAGGTCCCAAGGGGTCCACTGGGGTGTGTGAGCTTGCTTTTTGAAAACAAAGATATCTGGAGTTCTCCCACCCTGCCCCTGCTATGTGGGACGTCTGGGAGACTCCTCTGCTGACTTGATGCTTCCATTTCTCACTGTGTCTAGGTCACTCTGGCTGTTCGCTTCAGTATCTCAGCCACCCACCCCTTCTTACTTCCAGCAAGTGCTTACAGTAGATCCAGTGGTAGATGCATATACTCTTTTTATCACAATTTTATCAAGAAATCAACAAAGGACTGCAGCGTGTTTACTAATGCTGCAAAGACAAGTCCCTCATACAACGCTTTTCCAATCTCCACACTGCCTTGGTTCCTGCCAGTCTCAGAGGCCCTACACTTAGACCTTCCTGTTTTCCACAAAGACTTTGCCTCTGTGGCACAGTTGCCTGAGTCGCCTGAACTCATGGCCCTCCATCCATAACCAAAGACCTATCTGAGTGCCACCCCCTTGGGAGGAACTCCTAGCAAACTCGCACAAATTGTATGGATATAAAACTTAATAGATATAAAAACATCTGACTAATGTCTGATATTTGATGAGACTTAGGAGAGGATATACATGAATTTATTTCTGAATATGTTTTTGGTTAACAAAAGAATTTTGGATTAACAAACTCCTATCAGGGGTACTTAGAAAAAAAGGATAAAAAACAGCAAATTAGGCATAGACAAAAGGAGGCAGAAAAAGTTGGCAGGAAAGGAATAGAGATATGTGCAACGGCATACTGGAAAGATAAAAGAAGATAATGGAAAGAAACCTAAGGCCTGAGAACCAAAGCATGTGCAGATATATGAGCAAAGAGAAGTACTAAAGAGCTGGGACACCTACTGGGAAGTAGGTGACAGTTGTCAAGAACCTCAGAGTTACAAATTCAGAAAAATATTTGCAGATATGGCTAGTTAGCTATGGGATTCCATTTTTTCTTATTCTGAAATAACAGAATACTTACTTTTTTAGGGCATAAGTTTCATCAGTGCAAAATACTTTAACTTCCTAGACCCCCCTTCGGCGAAGGGGCAGATATGACACCAATGAGATGCAGGTGAATAGGGATCTAGAGGCCTTCTTTCCACAGTAGGGGACAAAGCCTCAGAAAGAAAAGAATGTTGCTATTCCTCTCTGCTCTGTCTCCTAATTCCTGCCTTGTGAGTGGTCCTGACCCTGACAGATGCAGTCGCGATCTTGCAGCCACGAGGAAGAAAACGGCGTGACAAAGGACAGAAGGAGCTGGAAGGAGGATGACACATGATATCTGATGAAAGCCTTCAGCCATGACATTTTTAAAATTAAACTAAATTAGATACCTCTTACTGAAATGATGCAGGGATTTCCAGTTAAATTTCTAGCAATGAAGAATGAAAAATGGAAATTAACTATAAATCACTCATTATTTATGTAAAATGAGTAAAATAATATGAACATAATTTCTATTTGGGGTACTGTCTTTGTTGTTGTATTTTAGTAAAGCTTAAAATATAAGATTTAAATTTTACTTATAACCTGAGTCTGCCAAGTGTTTTCTATTTCTTTGTATATGGATTTAAGTTCTTCAGCCTCAAATAGTACTTCACTGGCTGTTTTCAGGAACCTACATCTGTTTGGGGAAGAAGAGCTATGTTATAATCCTCTAGGACTTTGGGCCCAAGGATATACACACCCCAGCAATAGTCTTACAGCCACTAATTCAACTCTTCAAACAGCTTTTGGGGTTTGGGTGTAACCCCTTAGAAACCAAGTTATTAGTTGAATAAGGAACTAACATCCCCAACAATGCTGTTCACTCAGCAGATTTCTTCGCAAACCCTTTGTTATCCGAGCAAATCCTAAAAATATACATTCAAGATGAGTTATGGAGAATTAATTACCAACTCCTGAGAATCTAAGAATGGGGCAGCAGCCCAGGTGTTCTGATCCTTGAATCATGCTGTTTCACAGATGCAACTTACCTTAGGTAAACTTAGTGTTTATTTTTGATAGTATAAGTATAGACCTCAGACATGTTTCCAGTGACCTCCTTTAGGAAATCTGAGTACATATGTGTTAACATTAATATGCAACAAGAATAAGCTTTCTAAAATTTGGACAAGTAGAAAAAAGTGGTATTTCTGTTCTTTGAATAAAAAGCAAATTCATTTAAAACATATGCATAAGATACAAGTAGGTAAATTTATCAAAAGGAAAAAATGATCAATCCTATTTAAACTACCTGTTTTAGAATTACAGTAGTTTCCTATTCAGAAATGTATTAGGTCAACTTAAGCACTATTTATTACATCAGAAGTACCAACACCTTTACTACCCAGTTTGGGAGACAGAATATGGATCACATCTTAGTTCCACTTGAGATATAGCACATCTTTTCTTTCCATTTTAATAATTGAAATTTAGAAAGAAAATAGACCCGGGGGGATATACCCACAAGTAGGAGATGAACGTGTTCCAAATATTTCCAAGGAGACTTACAGGCTTTTTATTCCAAGGATTGGCTCAATACTTCCTTACTCGGAAAGTGTGTTTGATCAGGCGAGACCTTCAAATTTGAGCTCCTCTGTGGTCGGGGGAATGCTAATGACTGTCTGACAGTCACAGACATTGGATTTTTTTTCTAGCATCCCTGGCCAGTTTTCCTCTTTTCTGGCAGCTGTGCTGGTGCAAACTGCCAAAAGGCACCATACCCACAATCTTGAGAGGATTCTGTTTCCAGCAAGCCTTCTTTTACTGTCATCTATATATTACATCTCTATTCCAAGTCTCTCTAGAATTTATTATCATACTGGGGGTTTAGTTTCAATTTGCATTTGTTTGTTATGAGGCTTTACATGACTTTTTGGCTACTTCATGAATCTGTCTGATCTTCCCGATAGATCAAAGTACCTAGAGAATCTGATTCTCTTTGACATAGGAAGCTCCCCAGAGACCATGCCTTTGATTTCATTTATAGCCCTTTAGGACAGTGTTTCCCCCTCGAACTCTATTGTAGACTATTAAATGTCCTAAATTATTGAGTGGGAAAGAGAAGGAAGGGAGTAGGAAGTGAAATCCAAGACAAGTCACAATACCTGTCCATAAAAGGGTGAGGCTGCTAGGCAGGAAATCTTTGCCTCTCTAATCTTATGCCTTAGAGAACACTACCTAAGACTGCTCATCAACCATTATCAACTATTTACTTTTACCTTACAGTAAAATCACCTTATATATATGCAAGTAGCAATAATTCTTAGAATAATATATGATGTCTAAAGATATCTGCAGATGGTAATAACAAATTAGAGGTGTGACGGGGCAGTGTCACAAATGTTCCAGCTCAAGGTACAATCTTAAGCTTGTTCCATCTAGTCCATGCCCAAGTATAGGGGTTTGGGGCTTTGTCTTTTACTTCTTCACCATTCCTAAGGTGTTTAAATCCAAGTATCTAATAATTTATTATTATTAAAGAGGGTAGTTGTTCACATGAGAATAATTTCAATAATTTCACGAGAATAATTTCAACATGAGATGTTTTGGAGCATGATGGATGGTCATCACTACTACTGAAGCTTGCAGGCAAAGAGGGAGACATATATTGACATTTCTCAGCACGGGTATGTGTGCTGCACCTATTGGTCAGTTGTGAGAGCAAGTGAAGAACAGTGTACATACAAGTCAACACTGGGAGAGGCATGTATAAGAGCTGAGGGCTTATAGCAAACTTGGGCAAAGCAAGGGGTATGGTTGAGCCAGGAAGTCTATGAAAATGAAAAGGCAGAGGGTAGAACCTCAGGCCTCAGATCTTGGTTAAATCCTAAAAACTTTTCATTGTTGTGCTTCTGTTGCAGACAATGCACAGGAGTAAATGAGACAGAAAGTGAGACCATGAGGATGATGAAGAAAAGAAAGCACAGCATGGCTGAGACTAAGTGTTCAGAGAGTTGAGAATAAGTGGTCTATTGTCATATCCTATATAAGAAGACTATATGGATGGGAGGCCAAGAACACATCACAAGTGAAATGTTGAATACATCAGTCAAGGGTATATTGAGATGGTCAGGATGCTGGGCTTTGGAATGTTTATCCTCCCACCCCACCCCAGAAGAGGAGCTTCTTGTCTTGTTCACCACTGTTTCCCATCTCCTGGAAGAGCCTGGCACATAGCAGGTGCACAATGAATATTCATTAAAATCAATGATTCATTAAACTGGCTGGTATTCCATCTCACTTTCATTATTGGAGAGCTGAAAAGCCAGCTAGCCTACAAAAACTAATTCTGTATTTAGAAGCAATAAGAAACCATGCATTCAAATAAAAGCAGGGAATCCTTCTAATGTTTCTTGATGCGTCTCTCTTTTCCCATTCCCAACATCATTCATTTATTTTCCTTGACATGCAAAGGATTTTTGTCAATGATGAGTCCCAAAAACAGCCCTCAAAGTGATTCTCCCCACTCACCTCACCCCGCCGCTGCTGCTTCACATGGTAGGGTGTTGCCTTGCTCCTCCATGCAGGAAGCTTTTCTCAGCACCACTAAGGTGCCAGGGAAGTGGTAACAGGGAACAATTTTTCCCAATACAGATAGAGCCTAAATGACACGTAGGGTGATACATAGGCATGGGGTAGATGGGGCCTTCCTAGAGGATACTATGTCTTTCTGAATTTCTTCTGTTAGTAATCAACAAACCAGCCCTACTGATTTAATACCTAAGCTTTGCTGCCTGACTATATTCAGTAAAGCAAAACTTTGGAATGGCAGAGTGATTTCCTACAGGAATACTCAGTTTTTTCTATGGACAGATGTAGCCTTGGTACATTGGTTATGCAGGATTTTTTTTCTTTTCTTTTCTTTTTTTTAACTGCACCTGTGCTGTTCTCCTTTTGTCAACTCATAGCTGGAAACCTTTGCTGCTACCTCAAAACCTTTTTGAAATTAAACAGTGATAAATAAGATCTTTCTCTAGAGACAGCTTTACCCAAAGGAAAAAAAGAATTAGGAAATGTGGAGGGTTCATAGTATACCTGCCTTTGGTTTCCTGAGGTCCCTTACGTGATATGGAATTCTTTAAAAATGTAGATAGATTTTCATAACATCATAATCAAGATCCTAATAAATCACTAGCATCCATCATATTGTAAAGTTTCTGAGCAATTCTCTCCCTGACCCCTAAGACCCAAGCCCCATCCTGAGCCTAACATGGTGACCTGCTCTCAGCCTCACTGGATAGTGGTTAGATAAATGAAAGCATTCGTTAATCAATGTGACATAAAGAATTTGGATAAATGATTCCTATTTCTCTCAGTCTAACAAGGGGAAATAGTCCAATAAACATATCTGTAAATTTGATAGAATTTGTAAGTTCTTTTGAATATTTGGAAATCTATGATTTCGTTTTTAAGACATATAGAGTCTATTGTGATCAAGCATTAAATTTTATTCAGTTAGGTGATTTTGTGCCTCTTATTTTTAACCGGTTTTATGTCTTTCTTGTGCTTTTCACTATAGCATTCATGGGTCCTATTAACAAAAACAGTAGAGAAAGTGGCAGATGCCAGGCATGGTAGCTCATGCCTGTAATCCCAGCACTTTGGGAGGCTGAAGCAGAATTGTTTGAGGCCAGGAGTTCAAGACTAGCCTGGGCAACATAGTGAGACCTTTTTTTTTTCCTTTTTTTTTTAAAGAGAAAGTACAGATAATAGGTCACCCCATGGTGAGGCTTGGGATGGTGGTGGGAATGGAGTGGAGGAGGGAGTCTCTTCCCAATGACTAGATATGTCTCAATTTGTAAGAGGACTCTCTCCCATGTGACTTTCTCTCCTGTACCTATGTCAACTTTGTGTTGGGAGTGTTCAGTACAATATGTGGATGGAAAATTCAGAAATGAATGTACCAATAGAAATAAAGATACACATGGGTGTTGCTTTTTCACTTTTTAATGAAGATCTGATCCTTTGGTGCTTTACTTTGTCCCAATCCCACTTTTCCACGAGTTGTGGCTAAGGACTCGTCCTTAATTATAAGATTCTGGCTGTCGAAGCTGTTGTTTATGCATGGAGGACTACTCAGAATATTACTGTAATTACACATCTGCCCCTCTGAGTTCTTCAAAAATAGGAACATGACTGATAGGTTTGAAAAAGGTTAAAAATATGCTTAGTGCTAAAAGGAAAATGAGCTAAAAAAAATTCCTGGTATTTTATTATAGTTCTTCATTTTATGATGATTTTTATTGCAATAGTAATACCTTGACTTTATAAAATTATTCCATGTTTTAACCCTTGGTGTGCATACTTTTGCATTTAGGAATATCATGCAGGCTTGATGTAACTATAAGAAAAGCAAATTTGGCCAGGCACAGTGGCTCATACCTGTACTCCCAGCACTTTGGGAGGCCAGGTGGGGCAGAACACTTGAGTCCAGGAGTTCAAGACCAGCCTGGGCAACATGGTAAAACCTTGTCTCTACTAAAAATACAAACATAAGCCAGGTACAGTGGCACATGCCTGTAATCCCAGCTACTCAGGAGGCTGAGGCATGATCTTTTGTCAGTTTAATTTATAGGGTCCTAGCTACAGAACCTAGAAAGGTAAAAGAAATTTTGTTCTCTCCTGCAATACAATAGGAGAGTTTAAAGGATGTGACTCAAGGTAGGTCAGAGATCCACATTTCTGTTCTCAAAATAAATACAGTGCAAATATGTATGAAAAGTAATAATTTAGAGACTATTAGTAAATGATTCTTTGGTATAAGGTAATTTGTCATATTCTTTGGGGAAGGAACTTAGGTCACCCTCAGCTCTGGGATGCCTACATGGCAGGCAGATTGGTGCTTTTTGCGGCCTCACAGAACATACAAGCAGAGGGCAAAAGATAGAACTCAGAAGGAGAAAGTCTAGTTGACAGAGCAGGAGCATCACCATCTTGGACAAGCACTGTCATTTAAAAGTTCACCTCGATCAAAAACTGCCTAAACCCAAGGACATCAGCCTAATGGCTAAGGTCAGCATGATCCTAAGTAACAAATGACATCTCTGACCAGAAACATTCCAACCATAAGATAAACCCCTCCCTGACCAGAGACATGACAGCCCCAAGATAACCTCCCCTCCAACCAGAGACATTCCAACCCTGCAATAAACTTCTCCCCAAATCAGAAACATTCCAAGCCTGTGGTTAGTTTTCTTTCCCGGAACTCTTAAATACTCTTAGGCTGTATTTCTTTCCTTTCTTTAACTCTTACATTTGGTGCCAAAACCTGGGATGGGTGTTGGGATAGAGGCTCTTTTGCAACCCAGGACACAATGGACAGCAGCGGCTCATCCTGTTGGATCCTGAGTGTCTCTGGCCACCCACCCCATCTTGTCTCTTACTTCATTTTTTGAACAATTTGCGTTGAGGAGGACAACTAACTTGCAGGGGACTTCGAGTGGCGCTACTCTCCAGTGAGCCCTTAAAACCCTCAGGTCTCAGGAATCCACCTCCAACCACCCACAACAAGTATTTCACTCTCTCCCCTCTTCCTCCCTCCCTCCGTCCCTCATGCAGCTGCAGTCCAAGAGTCCCTTTGCTGACTCCAACTGGAACATCCAACATTGGACACTAATCAAGCTGACTGGTAAGAGTGGCCCTCCCCTGGCTTTCTTGTGGTACCGAGGGAAGTCAGGTCTGCTGTCCTGGTCCTGGGAGGACCAATGGGACTAAACTAGAAGAAATTTTGGGGACTCCCAGTTTCTTCTCAGCTTAACTGTCCTCTTTAGAAAGAGAATTCTGGGTTTCTGTCTTTTGTCTGAGATGCCTAGAACCAAAATAGGCATCCTTGGCCTCTTTTCACCAGTCCACATGGGTGCCAAACAATCCCACATTCCTACGTCCTCTCCACTGGGCTGTCTCCTTCACAACCTCGCCAAACTTGGCTTATAGGGAAGCGTAAAGCCAAAGCATTGAGTCTTTTATTGCAACACTGCCTGGCCTCAATACAAATTAGATAACATCAGCCAACAGCCCAAAAATGGAACCTTTGCCTTTCAAATTCTCAGGGACCTTGACAACTTTATAACCAGGAATGGTAATGGTAAGAGGTTCTCTATATGCAGACTTTCTTCTACCTTAGATCCCGACCCTCCCTATGTCAAGCTTGCACCCCTCATGAAATCCTTCTTCTCAATGAAAACCCTCCCCAGGTCTCTCCTTCCTCCGAAACTACTTCTCTGAAACCTCTTCCTCCCAAACTCCATCCTCTGACACACCTTTTGACCCTGCAGATGAATCCCCTCACTATTCTCATCCCCCTGCATCCACTGCTGGCTTGTCTGAACCCTCCGCCCCAGTGGTCCCTCCTGCCCCCAAGCCTTCAGCCCCAAACCCTGCTCCTCCCCTCCTTCTCCTGTTACTCATTCAAATACTACTCCAACAAGTCAAACCACCTCTGCCATTCTCCCTCCCCAGGGAGTGGCTGGGGTTGAAGGCATTGCTCGCATTCATGTCCCTTTCTCCATGTCTGATTTGTCACGGATCAAACAGCGTCTGGGATTTTTCTCTAAAAATCCCTCTCATTATCGCAGGGAATTTCTACACAGAACCCAATCCTTTAATTTAGCTTGGCATGACATTTATATAATTCTAACTCTAACCTTCACCCTCACTCCTGATGAAAAAGAGCACATCAGCATTCAGCTGAAGCCCACAGAGATGAGCTCCATAACCAAGCCCTCATAAAAAATCCAATGGCCGGGGGGATGATGGCGCTGTAGGAGCAACTCAAGATTGCAGCTCTCAGTGAAGGTGCAGAGGGTGAGTGCATGCCGCATTTCCAGATGGATCTTTGTTACCCACAGACCAGGAAATTCCGAGGTGCAGGAGTGGCACAGGACGCCAGCACAGCTGTTTCAGCTGGCGTGGCCATTTCGGCCAGTGCCGCAGCGCAGCGGCACCCCATACAAAATGCACTGGTCTGGGTTCCCTGTTAAACTGGCAATTTGAGATTTGGGAGGGCAGATTAGCATATTCATCTGATTAAATGGGACTTGGACAATGAGCCAGGCCAGGAGATTCCCGGGAAGGGACATTTGAGCTGGCACAGTGGGTCGCTGCACGGGAAATCACACAGATCCCGGTGCCCTTTCAGCAGGTGACTGAAATACCTGGGAGAGAGTCAACTGTTCAACTTAAAAAAAAAAAAGGGGGGTCTGAGGCAGGGAGCCAGGTAATCAGGCTCGGTGGGTCCCACCCCCACAGGGACAAACAAAACAGCAATTGGAAATGCTCAGGGTTGAGAGTTTTATGGTGGGCACAGCTGAACCCAGGACGGTGCAGCTCGGTGGGGGAGGGGCATCCGCCATTACTGAGGCATTCCGCCCCTACTGAGGTAATCTCCCATTGCTGATGCAGCCTGCCATTGCCGAGGCAACCCACCATAACAGAGAGAGTCCGCCAATACAGAGGCAGGCCATCATCACCATGGCAGTCCTAACCACACCCATATAAACAGGACTATAGGGAATTACACTCGGCAGCAGGGCAGAGCCCACGGCAACAGGGTGGACCCCAAGGCACTAGGGCGGAGCCTCGGCAGGCAGATAGTGACTAGACTGCCTCCTAGCTGGGTAGGACAGTGCAATGGATACTCATAGAGAAAGCCTGAACTCCCTGAGACACAGCATCTGAGGGAAAAAAGGGGGGGTTTTATAAGTTCTGCTGCAGCAGACCTAAACACACCTGCCTAACAACCCTGAATGAACAACGGAGCTTGCAGCTCAGCACTTGAGCTCCTATAAGGTACAGACCGACTCCTCAAGCAGCTCCCTGACCCCCGTATATCCAAAGAGTCACATAACAAAGGACTGATCAGACTGACATTTGGCGGGCATCCTTCTGGGACAAAGATAGCAGAAGAAGAAACAGGTAGCATCCCTCACTGTTCTGCAGCTGCTACAGGTGTACCCCAAACAAGCAGGGCCTGGAGTGGACCTCAGCAGTCTTACAGCAGAGGGGCTAGACGGTTCGAAGGAAAACTAAGAAACAGAAATACTTCATCATCAACAATCTAGGCATCTACTCAGAGACACAATCGAAAAGTCAGCAACTACTCAGAGGACAGGTGGATAAATCCACAAAGATGGGAAGAAACCAGCACAAAAAGGAGGAAAACACCCAAAACCAGAACACCTCACCTCCTACAAAGGACCAAAACTCCTCAACAGCAAGGGAACAAAGCTGGATGGAGAATGAGTGTGACGAAATGACAGAATCAGATTTCAGAAGGTGGGTAATGAGAAACTTCTGTGAGCTAAAAGAACATGTTCTAAATCAGTGCAAAGAAACTAAGAACCTTGAAAAAAGATTTGAAAAAATTTCGACGAAATGATAACAAGAATGGACAACTTAGAGAGGAATATGAATGAATTGAAGGAGCTGAAAAAAACAACACGAGAACTTCACAGAGCATGCACAAGTTTCAACAGCCAAATTGACCAAGCAGAAGAAAAGATATCAGAAGTTGAAGATCTACTCAATGAAATAAAACAAGAGGCCAAGATTAGAGAAAAAACCGTAAAAAGGAGTGAACAAAGTCTCCAAGAAATGTGGGACTATGTGAAGAGACCTAATCTATGTTTGACAGGTGTACCTGAATGTGATGAAGAGAATTAATCCAAGCTGGAAAATACTCTTCAGGATATTATCCAGGAAAATTTCCCCAATCTAGCAAGGCAGGCCAATATCCAAGTCCAGGAAATACAGAGAACACCACAAAGATATTCCTCAAGAAGAGAAACCCCAAGGCACATAATCCTCAGATTCACCAAGGTTGAAATGAAGGAGAAAATGCTAAGGGCAGCCAGAGAGAAAGGTCAGCTCACCCACAAAGGGAAGCCCATCAGACTCACAGCAGATCTCTCAGCAGAAGCCCTACAAGCCAGAAGAGAGTGGGGGCCAATATTCAACATCCTTAAAGAACAGAACTTTCAACCCAGAATTTCATATCCAGCCAAACTGAGCTTCATAAGTGAAGGAAAAATAAAATCCTTTGCGAACAAGCAAGTACTCAGAGATTTTGTCACCACCAGGCCTGCTTTACAAGAGCTCCTGAAAGAGGCACTACACATAGAAAGGAAAACCAGTACCAGCCATTGCAAAATCATACCAAATGCTAAAAAGCATCAACAAAATGAAGAAACTGCATCAACTAAAGGTCAAAACACCCAGCTAGCATCAAGGGAAATGGCAGTATCAAATTCACACATAACAATATTAACCCTAAATGTAAATGGGCTCAATGCACCAATCAAAAGATACAGACTAGCAAACTGGATAAAAAGCCAAAACCCATCGGTGTGCTGTATCCAGGAAACCCATCTCACAAGCAAGGATACACAAAGGCTCAAAATCAAGGGATGGAGGAAGATTTACCAAGCAAATGGAGAGCAAAAAAAGCAGGAGTTGCAATTCTCGTCTTTGATAAAATAGACTTTAAAGCAACAAAGTTCAAAAGAGACAAAGAAGGTCATTACATAATGGTAAAAGGATCGCTGCAACAAGAAGAGCTAACGATCCTAAATATATATGGACCCAATACAGGAGCACCCAGATATATAAAGCAAGTTCTTAATGACTTACAAAGAGACTCCCACACAATAATAGAGGGAGACTTTAACACTTCACTGTCAATATCAGAGAGATCAACCAGACAGAAAATTAACAAGGATATCCAGGGCTTGAACTCAGACCTGGAACAAGCAAACCTGATAGACATTTACAGAACTCTCCACCCCAAATCCACAGAATATACATTCTTCTCAGCACCACATCAAACCTACTCTAAAATTGACCACATAATTGGAAGTAAAGCACTTCTCAGCAAATGCAAAACAACCGAAATCATAACAAACAGTCTCTTACACCACAGTGCAATCAACTTAGAACTCAGAATTCAGAAACTAACTCAGAACCGCACAGCTTCAGGGAAACTGAACAACAGGCTCTTGAATGTTGATTGGATAAACAATGAAATAAAGGCAGAAAGAAAGAAGTTCTTTGAAACCAACGAGAATGAAGAAACAACATACCAGAATCTGTGGGACACATTTAAAGCAGTCTCCAGAGGAAAATATATAGCAATAAGTGTCCACATGAGAAGAGTGGAGAGATCCAAAATTGACACCCTACCACCAAAATGTAAAGAGCTAGAGGAGCAAGATCAAAAAAACTCAAAACCTAGCAGAAGACAAGAAATAACTAAGAACAGAGCAGAACTCAATGAGATAGACACACAGAAAACCCTTCAAAAAATCAATAAATCCAAGAGCTAGTTTTTGAAAAGATCAACAAAATAGACAGACCTCTAGCCAGACTGATAAAAAAGAAAAAAGAGAACAACCAAATAGGTGCAATAAAAAACGATAAAGGGGGAATCACCACAGATTCCACAGAAATCCAAACCATCATCAGAGAATATTACAAACAACTCTATGCACATAAACTAGTAAACCAGGAAGAAATGGATAAATTCCTGGACACCGGTGTCCTCCCAAGCCTAACCCAGGAGGAAGCCGAAACTACGAACAGACCAATAACAAGGTCTGAAGTTGAGGCAGCAATTACGAGCCTACCACACAAAAAAAGCCCTGGTCCAGATGGGTTCACAGCCCAATTCTATCGGATACACAAAGAGGAGCTGGTACCATTCCTTCTGAAACTATTCCAAATAATCCAAAAAGAGGGAATCCTTCCAAAATCATTTTATGAGACCAACATCATCCTGATACAAAAACCCGGCAGAGACTCGACAAGAAAAGAAAACTTCGGCCAATATCCATGATGAACATAGATGCAAAAATCTTCAATAAAATACTGGCAAGCCGACTGCAACAGCACATCAAAAAGCTTATCCATCACGATCAAGTAGGATTCATCCCGGGGATGCAAGGCTGGTTCAACATATGCAAGTCTATAAATGTAATTCACCACGTAAACAGAACCAAAAAAAAAACCACATAATTATCTCAATTGACGCAGAGAAGGCATTTGACAAAATTCAACAGCCCTTTATGCTAAAAACTGTCAATAAACTAGGTATTGACGGAACATATCTCAAAATAATTAAAGCTATTTACGACAAACGAACAGCCAGTATCATACTGAATGGGCAAAAACTGGAAGCATTCCCTTTGAAATCTGGCACTAGACAATGATGCCCTCTTTCACCACTCCTATTCAATATAGTACTGGAAGTTCTAGCCAGAGCAATCAGGCAAGAAAAAGAAATAAAGGGTGTTCAAATAGGAAAGGAGGAAGCCAAATTGTCTCGATTTGCAGACGACATGATAGTATATCTAGAAGACCCCATCGTCTCAGCCCAAAAACTCCTGAAACTGATAAGCAACTTCAGCAAAGTCTCAGGATATAAAATCAATGTGCAAAAATCACAAGCATTCCTATACACCAATAACAGACTTAAAGAGAACCAAATCAAGAATGAACTGCCATTCACAATTGCTACAAAGAGAATAAAATACCTAGGAATACAACTTACGAGGAACGTAAGGGACCTCTTCAAGGAAAACTACAAACCACTGCTCAACGAAATAAGAGAGGACACAAACAGATGGAGAAACATTCCATGTTCATGGTTAGGAAGAATCAATATCGTGAAAATGGCCATACTGCCCAAAGTAATTTACAGACTCAATGCTATCCCCATCAAGCTACCATTGACTTTCTTCACAGAACTGGAAAAAAACACCTTGAACTTTATATGGAACCAAAAGAGAGCCCACATATCCAAGTCAATTCTAAGCAAAAAGAACACAGCGGGAGGCATCACACTACCAGACTTCAAACTATACTACAAGGCTACAGTAATCAAAACAGCATAGTACTGGTACCAAAACAGAGATATAGACCAATGGAACAGAACAGAGGCATCGGAGGCAACACAACATATCTACAACCATATAATCTTTGATAACCTGACAAAAACAAGCAATGGGGAAAGGACTCCCTGTTTAATAAATGGTGTTGGGAAAACTGGCTAGCCATGTGCAGAAAGCAGAAACTGGACCCTTACCTGACACCTTACACTAAAATTAACTCCAGATGGATTAAACAGTTAAACATAAGACATGGCACCATAAAAACCCTAGAAGAAAATCTAGGCAAAACCATTCAGGACATAGGAGTAGGCAAAGACCTCATGACCAAAACACCAAAAGCATTGGCAACAAAAGCCAAAATAGACAAATGGGACCTAATCAAACTCCACAGCTTCTGCACGGCAAAAGAAACAGTCACTAGAGTGAATCAGCAACCAACAGAATGGGAAAAAAATCTTTGCAGTTTACCCATCTGACAAAGGGCTGATATCCAGAATTTACAAAGAACCAAAACAGATTAACAAGAAAAAAAAAAAACAAGTCCATTCAAAAATGGGCAAAGGATATGAACAGACACTTTACAAAAGAAGACATACATGAGACCAAGAAACATATGAAAAAATGCTCATCATCACTGGTCATTAGAGAGATGCAAATCAAAACCACATTGAGATACCATCTCACACCAGTTAGAATGGCGATCATTAAAAAATCTGGAGACAGCAGATGCTGGAGAGGATGTGGAGAAATAGGAACACTCTTACACCACTGGTGGGAGTGTAAATTAGTTCAACCATTGTGGAAGACAGTGTGGCGATTCCTCAGGGACCTAGAAATAGAAATTCCATTTGACCCAGCAATCCCATTACTGGGTATATATCCAAAGGACTATAAATCGTTCTACTATAAGGACACATGCACACAAATGTTCATTGCAGCACTGTTTACAATAGCAAAGACATGGAACCAACCCAAATGCCCATCGATGATAGACTGGACTGGGAAAATGTGGCACATATACACCATGGAATATTATGCAGCAATCAAAAATGATGAGTTCGTGTCCTTTGTAGGGACATGGATGAATCTGGAGAACATCATTCTCAGCAAACTGACACAAGAACAGAAAATGAAATACCACATATTCTCACTCATAGGCGGGTGATGAACAATGAGAACACATGGACACAGGGAAGGGAGCACTACACACTGAGGTCTATTGGGGGGAATAGGGGAGGGACAGCGGTGGGGGGAGCTGGGGAGGGATAGCATTGGGAGAAATGCCAGATGTGGGTGAAGGGGAGGAAGGCAGCAAAGCACACTGCTACGTGTGTACCTATGCAACTATCTTGCATGTTCTGCACATGTACCCCAAAACCTAAAATGCAATTAAAAAAAAATCTGGCACTAGACATGGATGCCCTTTCTCACTGTTCCTATTCAATACAGTATTGCAAGTTCGCCAGAGCAATCAGGCAAGAAAAAGAAATAAAGGGTATTCAATTAGGAAAGGAGGAAGTCAAATTGTCTCTATTTGCCAATGACATGATTGTATATGTAAAAAGCACCATCATCTCAGCCCAAAATCTTCTTAAATTCATAAGGAACTTCAGCAAAGTCTCAGGATACAAAATCAATCTGCAGAAATCATAAGCATTCCTTTACATGATTAACAGACTTAAAGAGAGCCAAATCAAGAATAAGATGCCATTCATAATTGCTACAAAGAGAATAAAATTCCTAGTAATACAACTAACAAAGGATGTAAAGGACTTCAAGGAGAACTACAAGCCACTGCTCAAGGAAATAAGAGAGGACAGAAACAGATGGAAAAACATTCCATGCTCATGGTTAGGAAGAATCAATATTGTGAAAATGGCCACAGTGCCCAAAGTAATTTACAGATTCAATGCTATCCCCCTCAAGCTACTTATGACCCTCTTCACAAAACTGGAAAAAGCCACCTTAAACTTCATATGGAACCAAAAGAGAGCCCACATAGCCAAGTCAATTCTAAGCAAAAAGAGCAAAGCTGGAGGCATCAAACTACCTGAATTCAAACTATAGTACAAGGTTACAATAATCAAAACAGCATGGTACTGGTACCAAAACAGAGATACAGACCAATGGAACAGAACAGAGGCCTCAGAGGCAACATCACACATCTAAAACCATCTGATCTTTCACAAACCTGACAAAAACAAGCAATGGGGAAAGGATTCCCTGTTTAATAAATGGTGTTGGGAAAACTGGCTAGCCATGTGCAGAAAGCAGAAACTGGACCCTTTCCTGACACCTTACACTAAAATTAACTCCAGATGGATTAAAGCCTTAAACATAAGACTTAACACCATAAAAACCTTAGAAGAAAACCTACCCAAAACCATTAAGGACCTAGGCATATGCAAAGACTTCATGATTAAAACATCAAAAGCATTGACAACAAAAGTCAAAATAGACAAATGGGATCTAAATAAACTCCACAGCTTCTGTACAGCAAAAGAAACAATCATTAGAGTGAAATGGCAACCAATAGAATGGTAAAAAATTTTTGCAATCTACCCTTCTGACAAAGGGCTAATATCCAGAATCTACAAAGAACTAAAGCAGACTTACAAGAAAAAAAAAAAAAAACCTTCCAAAATAGGCAAAGGATATGAACAGACCCTTTTCAAAAGAAGACATATATGAGGCCAATAAACATATGAAAAAATACTTATCATTACTGGTCATTAGATAAATGCAAATCAAAACCACATTGAGATACCATCTCATGCCAGTTAGAACTGTGATCATTAAAAAATCCAGAGACAACAGATGCTGGAGAGGATGTGGAGAAATAGGCAGCAATCCCATTACTGGGTATCTATCCAAAGGATTATAAATCGTTCTATTATAAAGACACATGTACACGTATGTTCACTGCAGCACTGTTTACAACAGCAAAGACCTGGACCCAACCCAAATGCCCATCACTGATAGACTGAACAAGGAAAATGTGGCACATATACACCATGGAACACTATGCAGCCATAAAAAATGATGAGTTCATGTCCTTTGTAGGGACATGAATGAACCTGGAAATCATCATTCTCAGCAAACTGACACATGATCAGAAAATCAAACATCGCATATTCTCACTCATAGGTGGGTGTTGAACAATGAGAACACATGGACACAGGGAGAGGAGCATCACACACTGGGGTCTGTTGGGGGGGACTAGGGGAGGGACAATGGGGGATAGGGAGTTGGGGAGGGATAACAAGGGGAGTAATGCCAGATATAGGTGATTGGGATGGAGGCAGCGAACCACATTGCCATGTATGTACCTATGCAACAATCCTGCATGTTCTGCACATGTACCCCAGAACCTAAAGTGCAAATATATATATATATATATATATATATATATATATATATATACACACATATACATATATAATGGGACTCAGGAAGATTTGATCACTTCATAAATTTTTATTCAAAGCAGGTCCCATTTTTTTTTTTTTTTAGAAAATATTTATTTAGATTAATCCATATATTTATCACTTTTATTCTTATCATTTTCTTCTGTATAAGATTATTTTATTTTATTTTTTTTTATTGCATTTTAGGTTTTGGGGTATATGTGCAGAACATGCAAGATAGTTGCATAGGTACACACATGGCAGTGTGTTTGCTGCCTTCCTCCCCTTAATCCACGTTTGGCATTTCTCCCCAGGCTATCCCTCCCCAGCTCCCCCTGCCGCTGTCCCTCCCCAATTTCCCCCAATAGACCCCAGTGTGTAGTACCCCCCTCCCTATGTTTATGTGTTCTCATTTTTCTCACCCGCCTATGAGTGAGAATATGTGCTATTTCCTTTTCTGCTCTTGTGTCAGTTTGCTGAGAATGATGTTCTCCAGATTCATCCATGTCCTTACAAAGGACATAAACTCGTCATTTTTGATTGCTGCATAATATTCCATGGTGTATATGAGCAGGTCCCATTTCTTTCCATCCCTTTCAACAATCTCCAGTGCCTTATATAGATTAAATGACCGTTTTCTAATAAATGACAATATTCTAGCTTAGTAGATAATATACAAAATAGAAAGGGAAAGTTTTGAACAGTCTTAAAGTGTTAATAGCTAAATAAAGTATAATCAATTTAAAGATGAGAACTCTGTTGAATTACCACACAATGTGACCACTTTCCATATAATTAACTGTTGTTTAGGCTATACAGTGACTATGATAGCCCTCTGGTTTCCCTGTAGGTAGAAAACATATTGGTTTGGCAGATGTTTTACTTACTATCAATTGCTTTTTTATGCATAGTTTCTCTTCCTTTGCAGTGAATTCAACACAATCCACTTTAAAACAACACATGTTTATTGAGTAATCACTATATATAAGGCAATATGTTAGGCCTGAGAAGAAAAACAAAAATAAGCCTCAATACTTTCTCAAGAAGGTAATAAAAAGGAATGAAATGTATATTATAATATGTGGCAGAAGGTAAGTGAATGAACACATTTCATCTGGGTGGAAAACTTTTGTTTTACATTTGTGATGATACCAGAAGGTAGGCAAGATTTAAAGGACTGAGACAAGGGAAGGAGTGTCCAGGAAAAGGGAACACTACCTATGAAACATGAGGCAGATAATCTTGGAGTGTGTCTAAGATTTTTGAAGTTTCTATAACAAAATATAAACCAGGTGGCTTATAAACAATAGCAGTTTATTTCTCAATGTTTTAGATACTGGTCCAAGATCAAGGCACCAGCAGATACAGTGTCTGCTAAGAGACCATTTTCTGGCTCATAGCTAACACCTTTCTTGCTGTGTCCTTACATGGTAAAAGGGACTAGCTAGCTCTCTGGAGTATCTATTATAAGTGTACTAATACCTGTCATGAGGGTGGAGCCCTCATTATCTAACACCTTCTAAAGGCCACACCTCCTAATACCATTACCTTGGGCATTAGGATTATACCATATAAATTTGGGGGGGGACATAAACACTCAGACTATAGCAGAGTGTTTTCAGGGAATAATGAGAGATGTGGCTGACAGAAATTTAAGAGATCACAATAGAGTAGGACTAGTCTGTACTATAGCCATTAGCCAAATGTAGCTACTCAGCACTTGAAAGATGGTTAGTTTAAATAGAAATTTTCTGTAAATGTAAAATACATACCAGATTTTCGACACTTAATTTTAAAAACTAAAATATCTTATTATGTTTTTATATTGATTACACATTACAAAATATTTTCAATAAAATAGATTACTAGAATTAACTTCATCTGTGTCTTTCTACTTTTTAATGTGCACAACAGAAAATTTTAAGTTACATATGTTGATCATATTCTTTTTCTGCAGAATAACATTGGGCAAATTATGGCAAAATTTGAGTTTCAGACAAAGCTCCCCAATAACACTTGCTGCCACTGCAGATTCCTATAGCCCAGGCCACCAAGGTTTCCCACAGTCTTTACAGATGGTGACCTCAGTTGACAGAGCTACATGGAGACTATACCACTGCGCCCCACCAGCCAGCACCCTCACACACACCTGCAAGTGAAAGTCTTTCCCTACTGAAGCCAGTCCATAAAATCTGGAAATGTATACTGCTCCCTCAAATGTGCAGATATCTATGCAAGGCCACAGAAATATGAAAAAGAAACAAAGAAATACGACACCACCAAAGGAACAAAGTAATTGTCCGGTTACTAACCCACTTCAAAATGGATATCTAGGAACTGTCTGAAAATGGAATCAAAATAATTATTTTAATGTAGCTCACTAAGATACAAGATAACACAAACACCTCAACAAAATCAGAAAAATACATAAAATAGGAAGTTCAAAATAGAAATAATAGATCTCCCAAACAGAAATCCTGTAGCTGAAGAATACAGTAAATAAAATGAAAAAAGAAAAGCAATAGAGAACTTCAACAACAGATGAGATCAATCAGAAGAAAGAATTAGTGAACTCAAAGACAAGGCTTTTGAAATTATTCAATCTGAGGAGAACAAAGAAAAAAGAATGACAAAGAGTAAAGAAACCCTGCAGGACTCATGGGCCACCATTAAATGAACAAGTATACACATTATAGGAGTTTTCAAAGGAGAAAAGAGAGAAAGGGAAAGGCACTTATTCAAAGAATTAATGATTGCCAACTTCCCAAATCTTGGAAGAGAAGTAAACATCCAAAGTCCATAAAGCTCATAAGTTCCCAAATAGTTTTTACCGAAAGAAGACTTCACCATGATACATTATAATCAAAATGTCAAAACTCAGAGAATTCTGAAAGCAGCAAGAAAGAAGTGACTTGTCACATATAATGAAACCTCTAAGGTTATCAGCAGATTTATCTTGCAGATCAGGAGCGAATGGGATGATATATTCAAAATTATGAAAGAAAAAAATTCACCACAGAGAATACTTTAACTGGCAAAGCTGTCCAGAAATAAAGGAGAGATACTTTTTCAGAATAAAAACAAAACAAAACTGAGCAAGTTCTTCATTCCTAGACCTGCTTACAAGAAATGCTATGGAGAATTTTTCAAGCAAATGAAATGAAAGAATGCTAGTTTGTAACATAAAAATATAAAATTCACTGGTAAGGTAAATGTATAGTCAAATTCAGAATTACTTAGTACTATAAATCTTGTGCAAATCACTTTTAAACTCTAGGATATACGTTAAAAAACAAACTATTTAAAAATAATTGTAGCCACAAAATTTTGTTAACAGATACATAATATAAAACAAGTTATCAAAAACAAAATATGGAGTGTAAAGAAGTAAAAGTTGAGACCTTTTGTGTGCTATTTAAAGTTTTATCATCTTTAAATAACTGTTACATTATAAGATGTTTCATGTAAACCCCATGGTAACCACAAGGCAGAATCCTATAGTAGATACACAAGAGATAAAGAGAAAGTAATCAAAGCACACCAATATAAAAACTCATGAAATTGCAAAGAAAGCGAGTAAGAGAGGAACAAAGGAACTACAGCAGAGTCAGAAACATTTAACATAATGGCAATAGTAAATCTCTACCTATAAATAATTACTTTAAATGTAAGTAGATTAAATTCTTCAATCAAAAGAACTAGAACAGCTAAATAGATAAAAAAAAAAAAAAAGAAAAACAATTACATGGTGCTTACAGCAGACTCACTTTAGCTTTAAGGTCACACATAGGCTGAAAGTGGAGGTTATAGCAAAAGATATTCCATGCAAATGTTAACCAAGAAAGCAAAGTACTTGCACTTACATCAGATAAAATAGACTTTTAAGTCAAAAATTGTCATAAGAGACACAAAAAGTCATTGCATAATGATAAAGGTGTCAGTTCATCAAAAGGACATAACTGTAAATATATATGCACATAATATCAGAGCACCTAAATATATAAAACAAATATTAACAGATCCCAAGGGAATAACACATAACAATTCAATAATAGTAGGGGACTTCAATATCCTACTTTCAACAATGGACAGATCATCCTAACAAAAGTTAATATAAAAGTACTGGAGCATTGGACTTAAAGTTCATTTTACACCAGCCAGACTTAACAGATATGTACAAAACATTCTATCCCAAAGCAGCAGTATACACATTCTTTTCAGGCATACATAGAACATTCTCCAGTTCAAATGTTAGGCCACAAAACAAATCCTAAATTTAAGAAGATTGAAATAATATAAAGTGTCTTTTTTCAATCACAGTGCTATGAAATTAGAAAATTATAACAGGAGAAAAACTGGAAGGATCCAAAATATGTGGTAATTAAACACATTCCTGAACAATCAGTGGATCAAAAAAGGAAGTCAAAATGGAAATTTAAATTATCTGAGACAAATGAAAATGGAAATTCAACAAACCAAAACTTATGAAATGCAGCAAAAGCAGTAATAAAAGGGAAATTAGTAGCAATAAATGCCTGCATGAAGAGAAAAAAGATCTTAAATAACCTAACTTTACACCTCGAAGAACTAGAAAAAGGAACAAACTATGTGTAAAGTTTTCAGAAAAAAAGAAATAAAAGAGTAAAACAAAAATAAATAAAATAGGGACTAGATAAGCCATAGAAAAGATCAAAACTAAATATTTGTTTTTTGAGAAGATAAACAAAATTGAGAAAAGGAAAAAATACTCAAAATCAAAAATGAAACAGGATACATTACAACTGATGTCACAGAAATAAAAGCATCATATGCAACTACTATGAACAATTACGTGCCAACAAATTAGACGACCTAGAAAAAAAATGAATAAGTTCCTAGAAACATGCAACCTACCTGAATCATGAATAAGCAGAAAATATGAACAGACTAATAATGAGTAAGGAGATTGTATCAGCAATCAAAAATCTCCCAACAAAAAAGCTCAGGACAGGATGGCTTCACTGGTCAATTCTACTAAACATTAAAAAAAAAAATACCAATCCTCTTCAAACTCTCAAAAATATTAAAGATGAGGGAACACTTTCAAACTTATTTGATGAGGCCAGCATTACCCTATTTCAAAGACAAACAAGGACACTACAAAAAAATAAAACTACAGGCTAATAACCCTAATGAATATAGATGCAGAAATCCTCAACAAAATACTAGCAAGCCAAATTCAACAGAACATTAAAAGAATCATACAGCATGTTCAAGTTGGATTTATCCTGAGGATACAAAGATGTTGTAATATATGCAAATCTATAAATGTGATACATCACATTAACAGAATGAAGAACAAAAACCAAATGATCTCAAGAAATGCAGAAAACGCATTTAACAAAATTTATTATTCTTTTATGATTAAAACTCTCAATGACTTAGGCATAGAATGAATGTACCTCAACATAATAAACACTATATATTACAAGCTTACAGTAAACATTGTATTTAATGGTGAAATGCTGAAAGCTTTTCCTCTATGATCAGAAATAAAACAATGATACTCATTCTCCCTATTTTTATTTAATGTAGTAATGGAAGTCCTGGCCAGAGTAATTAGGCAAGAAAAAGAAATACACACACACACACACACACACACACACTCTCTCTCTCTCTCTCTCTCTCTCTCTCTCTCTCTCTCTCTCTCTCTCTCTCTCTCTCTCTCTCATTGGGTCTTGCTTTATTGCCCAAGCTAGTCTTGAACTTCTGGCCTCAAGTGATCCTCTCATCTTGGCCTCCCAAAGCACTGGGACTACAGTTGCAAGACAATGCACCTGATCAGTAGTGTTTATACACTAACAGTGAATAATCTGGGTGGGAAATGTCAAGAAAATAATCCCATTTAGAATAGTATCAAAAAGCATTAAACACTTAGAAATACATTTAACCAAGGAGGTGAAAGATTTGAACATTGAAAACTATAAAACACTGACAAAAAAAATTGAAGGTGACACAAATAAATGAAAAGATATCCTATGTTCATGGATTAGAAGAATTAATGTTAAAATGTTCATATTACCCAAAGTGATCAATGCAATCCATGTAAGAATTCCAATCACATGTTTCTATAGAAACCCAAAAACAAAATCCTGAAATTTGTGTGTAACTACAAAAGACACCAAAGCAAAAAAAAAAAACAACAAAACAACAAAAACAAAAAGCTATTACCTAATTTCAAATTATATCACAAAACTATAGCAATCAAAACAGTATGGTACTGGCATAAAACCAGTCACATAGAAAAATAGAACAGAACAGGGAGCCCAGAAATAATCCCAAATATATATAGTCATTAATCTTTGACAAAGACATCAAGAATACACAATAGGGTAAGAATAATCTTTTCAGAAGATGTGCCAAGAAAACTGGACATCTATAGGCAAAGGAATGAAACTGTTCCCTTATCTTATATCATATGTGAAAAATCAATTCAAAATGCATTAAAATCTCAAACATAAGACCTGAACTGTAAAGCTACTACAAGAAAACCTAGGGGAAATCTTCCTTGACATTGTACTTGGCAGTGATTTTTCTGAATATCACACCAAAGGCACAGGCAACGAAAACAAAAATAAACAAGTGCGCCTACATCAAAGTAAAATGTTTCTGCACAGTGAAACAATCAATCAACAAAATTCAAAGGCAACCCATGGAATGGGAGAAAATATTTGCAAAGTATGTATCTGGTAGGGGGCTGATATCCAAATTATAAAAGAAACCCATACAATTCAAGAGCAAAAAAAAAAAAAATTAAAAATAGGCAAAGGATCTAAACAGACATTTTTTCAAATAAAACATACAAATGGCCAACAGTTATATGAAAAAGTGGTCAGCATCCACAAATCATCACAACCACAAGGAGATACTACCTCACACGTTAGGCTGGCTATTATCAAAAAGTTAAAAAAAATTGTATAATCCAACTATTTCACTTCTGAGAATATATCCAAAGGAACTGAAATCAGCATCTCAAAGAGATATCTACACTCCCATGTTCATTGTACCATTATTCACAATACCCATTGGAATAGGATATGGAAATAACCTAAGTATTTTTCAATGGATAAATGAGTAAGGAAAATGTGGTATATATACACAGTGGATTATTATTGCACCTTTAAAAAAAAGGAAATCCTGCCTTTTGCAAAATCATTGGTAAATCTAGAGGACATTAAGCTAAGTAAGTTAGACACAAAGACCAAATGCTGTAAGATCTCACTTAAATATCTATAAAATGAAATCTAAAAAAGTTGAACTCATAGAAAGAGAACTGAGGTTGCTGGGGCTGGGAATCTAAAATTCTCAAATCTAAAAAAGCAGAATCTAAAAAAGTCAAACTCATAGAATGTGAAATCTAAAAATGTTGAACTTATAGAGACAGTAGAATAGTGGTTGCCCCCAGGGAGGCAGGGGAGCAATGGGGAAATGTTGGTCTAAGGGTACAAACTCTCAAAAAGTTCTAGAGATCTAATGCCCAACGTGGTGGCTACAGTTAATAATAATGTATTGTGTACTTGAAATTTGCTAAGAGAGTAGATCTTAAGTGTTCTTGTATACCTCCCCCCAAAAAATAAGTTAACTATGTAAAGTAAGGTATACGTTGTTAATTAGATTGATGGGAGAATCATTTAATATATACAAAACATCACACTGTATATATTAAATATATGCAATTTTTGTCAGTTATACCTCAATAAGGATGGGGGAGAAATTTACAGCTATACACTGTTAAAATATTTTACATAGAAATTTCTAAAGGAAAAAATTTTGTTATTACTAATCTGAATTTCTCTAGCCTGTAACTTCCATTTTCCTTTTGAAATGATAATTCTTTAATGGAACTCTTAAAAACTGAAGGTTGGTTGCTTAGAAACCCAGTTACTGAGTTTTTTTAATATGTCTGAAATTTAAAGTACTTCAGCATAGATAATGTGATATGTAGGTGTCTGTTTAAATTAGTTTTAATCTATACTCAAGAAGATGCTTAACACCTGATGTGCTCTAATCAAATTCACACTTGACAGGTGGGTTGCATGTGAAAGATGCTGTACTCTGGATAATTCTGTAAGAGCTTCAAAACTTGCTATCCGAATCTGCACTTAAGGAGTTTCAGAAGAGATAAGACCATTTTCAATAGTGAAATGAATGATAACGCCTCCACTCTTAGATGAACAGAAGTATGAAAAATGAAGAGCCTAGCAGCTTATCACCTTGTGAAAGGACTCCTAAAATTTAGAACCCTGTCTTGCGTTCCTCCCCTTATTGAAGGGTTCTCTTGTCTGACACAATTAAAAAGTTAGCTCATCTTTCAGTCAGAACACTTTGTCATTTTTCCTGGTAATCAGCCTTTCATGCAAAATGGTTACTAGAGTTCCTAAATGATCAGAGTATCAGGACTACGCTGAGCTTACAGAGCAAGAAGTATAGCTGTTTGGGAGTCTGCTTGTAATAGGTATTTGACTTACTTTCATGAGACATTATAAAAAGACTTATACCTCAGTGACTATACACCCTGTTTTGCCCAGAAGGGTCTCAGTTTACACTTGCTGACAGTCCTGGTTATTAACAACACCGATATTCACTTCTAAAAGTGTCCAAGTTTGATAAGTTATAAGGATACTCTTTTGTGGTATTTTGAAAAATATGTCCACAAATTCTTTGCTATTTCTCCCTCAGCAGAAGGAGCCTAATTCCCTACCTCTTGAGTACAGGCTGGACTTAGTGACTGGCTTCTAAGGAATCAAGTAAGGCAGAAGTGATGGTGCATAAATTTGGCCCCTGTCCTAAAAGATCCCCTTGCTTTTTTAAGGGGGGACCACTCCTTGGGGGGAAACCAGTTGCCATGTTGTGAGAACACCCAAGTAACCCTGAGAAGAGACCCACATGGCAAAGACCTGAGGTTTCCTACCAACAGCCAAGGGTAGTAGGCCATTTTGGATGTGGATCCTCCAGCCCCAGTCCAATCGTCAGAAACAACAGCCCCAACTGACAGCTTGACTACAGCTTCATGAGAGACCCTGAGCTAGACCACCTAACTAAGCCACTCTCAGATTCCTAATTTTCAGAAACTGAAAGAATGTAAATATTTGCTCAGCACTGCTAAGTTCTGAAGAATTTATCATGCAGCAAAACAGAATACAACTACCTATAGCTTTCTCCCGGTTCTCATCCTTAGACTTTATTGATATTTACTACAGAGACCTAACAAATGAAAAGGACCAAATTGCCCTAGGTCTGACTGAACCCCAAACCCTCTCAGTATATTCATATTTCAGCATGAAAAGCAAAAATTAACCATTAAATTACACTTAATAGTATTAATAGTTACCACTTCTTGGGCATTTGGAGTTTCCTAGAAACTTTGCTAATGATTTTGTATAGATTTATCTGATATACTTCTCACCATAAGCCCTATAAAAATATTCACAACTTCATTTCATAAGCAACAAATCTGAGACTCAGGTAAGGCAGGCTCCATAAGTTTCCACCGCCACGCATTGGTAGAACCAGCTCTCCACCCAGGTCTATTTGACTCCAAAGCTCACGGTCTTCACAAAACTTAAAAATACACTCTACTGCTTTGCAACAAATAATCCAACAACAACAAAAGAACAGAAATTTTAGTGAAAGACAATGACTGAATGCAGAGAAACTTTCAAAGTGGGAATATGTAGTTTTATATGCTTTTCTTAAACCATTTTTTTCCAAAGTAAATAATACATTCACATGGTTCAAAATATATTTCAACAAGATAGCGCTCACCTTTGCCCCCAGCCACCTGGTGACCCCTTCCGCAAGGCAATGAGCATAGTTTCTTGCACATCTTTCCAAAAACATTCTATGTGTATGTAAGGCCATACCTATATATACTCCCCTCCACTACCATTCTTTCTTACAGCAGTGATAGCATAGACTACATTGTTTGGCACCTTTTTTTTTTAACCTAAGAATGAATTTTGAATGTCATTCAGAATCAATGAATAACAAAGTATCCTCATTATTTTTTACAGCTGCACTATATTCTATCGGCTTGTATAACATAATTTAGGTAACAACTACCTTTTTAATAATGATTTTAGTTATTTGCAATCCTGTTATTTCAAAACAGAATGCTGTGAAGAATCACTTTGCCCACACATCATTTCTAGATGCAAGGTCTCAGCCCCATAGCCTACACTGACTTGCTGAAGGTTCAATCCTAAGGCAGTATGGACTAAACTGTTTACTACCTTAAGGTTAAAACTATGATAAGTACTGTGTTGTGATTTTTACTGTGATAGTTTCTAATTTGGTCTTGAAGTCTCTGTGGAGAGTGGCGATAAGCCAAGATAGCCACTTGCTAGGAGAGCCCTGACGGGAGAAAGCTACGTTCTAGTGTGTTGGTCACGTGAGACACAACGAGGAGGTAAAATCAAATTGCATGAAACAGAAGAAATGTGTGACTTACATATCCCAGAGAGATTAGGGGTGCCGTCGGGAGGTCCACAGGAAGTCAGGAGGCGACAGGAAGCTCAACCAGCAAATGGGGAGTGAGAGAAGAAAGACCTGTGGGACTTTCCGTAGGGCCCATGGGTGTTTTCCATTAGGCTTCCTGAGGCGGGTGTCAATTGTCTTGTTAACTCATGTTAATGAGTCTGGTGTGGGCCATTAGATTTTATCACGGCCAGCAGCTGTGGGATGAGGAACACATGGACTATGTTGTAAACAACCACACAGGAAGGGGAGGTTTTTGCCTGGCCAAATGTGACAGGGTACTACTGGGTTCCAATAACTTGTGTTAGGTCTAAAATGGATGCCCAGGCAGCAACTCCATTAAATAAATTTGTAAGAATACTAAAACTACTGGCTTCCTTTTCTACTGTTCTGAGAGATGGAAGAGGACAAAAGAGCACAATTATTAATATTTCTTTTCCTAAACAAGTTAATAGGCATTTATCTTCTAACTCACTTTATCAGAAAATACTTGATGAAATTATTTGAATTTGGCAGGCTCATCAGTTTAGTTTTCAACACATTCTCATTTGTCAGTGCAACCAAGGAAATGGTGGCTGCTTGTTAATATAAATACTTTTGTGTTTTCCTCAAACTTCCCCCATCGTCCCTTAGAATACCTACCCAGTCTCGTCCTGCTCCTCCCTTAGATACACAATTAGCTAGGCCTGAAAGCTGGAATTCACCTGTTTCCTCTTTTTTTCTCTCCCCCATATTGTGGCGTAGACATCAGAAGAGCAGAAGTGACCTCAAATGCTCATTCTTGGTTGCCAGGACAATGGGCCAGTTGGGATGAGAGGCTCCTTCTCACAGTACGAGAGGCTGCACTCACACGAGCTGCTCAAGTGTCCAGTCCCCTCCCCAACCAGTCCCTCCCCCACACAATCTCCCATAAACTCAAGGTCGCCACATGCTGGATGACTAGCATTCCCAGACAAAGTCTGCAAACTGCAGCCTCCAGCAGAGTGTCTCTCCCTGCAACAGGCTGCTTTCTCACATAGACCCTATAAAAAACAAGATATCAGGGGTTCGTTTCCACTATTAGAATATAAACTCACAGTGCACATCCAGCAGGGCACCCTGCTCCAGCATACTTCTCTGTGGGATGCTGGGGGAATGGAGACCTGCTGTCTCTTCCCTCGATAATTCTTCCAATTACCTTCCCAGTAATTTAGCCCAATAATTTGTCCCTTTTCCCAATAAAGCCTCTTCCTAAACACATGCTGTGGAACTTGTGGCATTGTGGAACTTGTCCTGACCCTGAAATGAGATAAAGAGACGAATCTTGCATAGCATATGACCAGCCAATCTCCAAATACTTCTACTCCTGGAGCAGCTGTTTTATGGAATGATGGACTTTGTAGGTAAAGCACAGTACAGCATTTTTGTTTCTCACCTCTCCTCCTTAAACCTGCCCTGCAGATCCATTCTAGACCAGCCCTGGAAGAATTCTCAGGCAAGGAATGTAACCTTTCTGGTCACTGTCACATAATAAAAAGTCCAGTCTAGCTGACCTGGCTGTAGGGATGAGGAATTACAAGAGCAGTCAATGTCACCAGAGTCAGAGCCACCACTGCCAACCACACTCCTGCGCCATGCATGGGAGAACTTCCACTGCATCTTGGAACAAAGAATAGATGTCCAGCTTACTAGAGGGCAGCATCCACCAGAATCTCAAAGATAACAGAAAGATACAAGATATAAGAAGCAGACTCCTGTATTGGATAAAACCAAGCTTCTCATGCCAGACCATGTCAACATGAGTAACTAATCAAAATAATTAGAAGGTGCTTACAGGCACAGTTGCTCACGTCTGTAATCCCAGAACTTTGGGAGGCCGAGGTGGGAAGATCACCAGGTCAGGAGTTCAAGACCAGCCTGGCCAACATGATGAAACCCCATCTCTACTAAAAATACAAAAATTAGCTGGGCATGGTGGTACGCACCTATAATTCAATTTAGTAGCTGAGTAGCTGAGCCAGCCTCAGCTACTCGGGAGGCTGAGGCAGGAGAATTTCTTGAACTAGGACCTGGGAAGCAGAGGTTAAAAAAAAAATCGTGCTTACAGCTGAATGCTAATCAAGCCTTCTTCCTGTTGTTGAGAAGAAACAGTATGGTGAGCATTTCCACACTGTTTTCCGAGGTATATAAAAGTGAGAAGAATGAAGATGGATTCCTGTAAATGGTATGTGACTCTCTGGAGACATTTGGAATGAAATTTCTATTTAAGACTGGCAAGACACATCTATTCTAGAATTTTTTAAATGCTTAATATGGAAGAAAAGGGATGCTACCAGCTGAGATGGATCAGTTCATCCAATCACAGGTCATCAAAAGAGTAGTGTTTCTACCCAGGAGTTTTAGAAAAGCAGAAACACTGAACTCCAGATGAGTATATTCAGCTTTGGAAAACTATATTACTTAACCTATGCTTTAGAAATTAAAAACAAAATACTTTGCATTTGAAGTTGCCAATAAATGAGACTCAAGTTACTTTGATGTTCTTTTCCCCCAATATGAATTTGCAATTCAAGCAGTAACTTAAAATCATTCAGAGAGACTTTTTCTCTCTAGTTTCACAGAATCTGTCAACTTGTTATAAAATCAGAGAAATCTCCATAAGAGGATATTTAGGCATAAATTGTCAAGAATTACGCCCTAAAACTCATTTGCCATAATAGTTAGTGCAAAGCAGGATACTTAAGAGTATATTTAAAAATAAAAAAAACTGACTCTTAATTTCTGTTCAAGATTTCTGATTCTTTATGGGAAGTGTACCAAAGGTCAACTTTCTTGCAGTGTTAACAAGTTGTTACCTGGTTTGCTTCTTGACCATTACACATAGGGAGAAAACAAAACCAAACCACTGCTCAATAGAACCTTGAATAATTTATAGTTTTGGTCTAGCTTCTAAAACGGTCCCAGAGGGATTTTTTTAAAAGTGGCATTTCTTTTATTTTGGATTTCCTCCGATCTAAGAATTCAAACCAGTTCCTGATTTGGTAAGTAAAGAAGCAGTTGTGATCAGCTTCATTCTCTAGGACAGTGGTAGAAACTATAGAATATAAAAACTGGCGGGGCGCGGTGGCTTATGCCTGTAATCCCAGCACTTTGGGAGGCCGAGGCGGGTGGATCACGAGGTCAAGAGATCAAGACCATCCTGGTCAACATGATGAAACCTGGTCTCTACTAAAAATACAAAAAATTAGCTGGGCATCGTGGCGCTGCCTGTAATCCCAGCTATTCAGGAGGCTGAGGCAGGAGAATTGCCTGAACCCAGGAGGCGGAGCTTTCGGTGAGCCGAGATCGCACCATTGCACTCTAGCCTGGGTAACAAGAAGGGAACTCCATCTCAAAAAAAAAAAAAGAATATAAAAATTAAAAGCATGACAATTCATATGCACTCCTTTCTACCGTTCAGCTTAAAACCATACATAATCCATGTTATATTTAAAGTTTAATACAATATGTTATTAAAATTTTCTCACATTTTCAATAGTACTTCAGTTATCACTGATAGGTGAAACAAGTCATCACAATTTCCCCACTCTAAGTGTATGTCAATTGTGAAGAAAACGTAGCCAAAGGAGACATATGTTCTTTAAAATATCAGGTTGAAAATTGAACATCTTCAAAGTTCAATCTAGAATAAATGACTTGATACTTCCCGCTACTTACCTGGCAGTTGCATGGGGTTTACTCTTCATGATTTCCTGGGAGTATCAGATGGACCACAGTTATGCCACTATAGACTGTAGAGGTAGCAGGCCAAAGTTCATCCTTCTGTATCTGAATGTGTGTGAAATACCTATATCTGTTAGTGAAAGTTATTTGCTGCAATGGAGAGAAAAAGTCAATTTCACTGCATATGGACCCTCAACTGATCATAAAGGGATCCCCAGCTTCTGTCACCTACTCTTCCCACTGGATGCATCTGTTCACAGGGCTAATTTTTAATGTGTATATTTTTACATTATGTAAATTCTTTCAGACTGTCTAGTTGAGATTGTATACGTCATTATATTTGGCATTCTTACCACTCCTGTGTGATCTTTATTCGCTACTGTTTTTAGTTGTCTTTATTCACTACTGTTTTTAGTTGTGTCTTAATCACTTTAGTTCATTAAAAAGGCACTTGCTTTAAAGATTTAAAAGTTTTAAAAACTAAAGTTTTTAGTGAAACTCAAAAGTCTCATTCAATTTAAAACTTTTCCTCTTCCCTAGGTCAGGCCTACTTCAGGCTGAGAAATGTCTGGCAAAAGTATTCTTTAGTTTTAGGGTCATTTTTTTAGTATTGTTCTACCTCCTCCCTTCTATTTGGATACTGCTTTGGGCCCCTGCAAGGATAAAGCACCAGAAGACTGGCAATTAAAGAGAATGGGCATAAAATATTTAACTTTCCTGAAAGGTGTAGCTGTAATCTGTGTTGATGTTCCTGGGGTAAGATGAAAGCAAGAGCCTCCTTGTACTCTGAGACACCTGTGGTGTGATGGTGGTGTGAAAAGAAACTTGGCCCTCTTGACCAAGGGGAAATCTATACCCTGGGCACCATTAAAAATGCCACAAAGCCATCTCTTCCCTTGTTTCTTGGCCTCCAAGTCATTCTGCACATTGTCCCACAGTAGTCTTCTAAAAATCAGATCTGACCTTAATATCACTCTCATTTAAACCCATCTGTGACTTCCTTAAGCCTTCAGAATAGAATCTTCCCAGGTTCTAAACATACAGACTATTATTATAATTTCCCCGAAAATTCAAGATACACTTCTCTGAAGCCCCAACTCTGAGGTAAATTTCTCCTAAAATAAACATAATGCATTTTTTAAATTATACAGTCATTAATTTTCTATTACAGAAAATTAGGAAAATATAGAAATTAGGAAAGCCTCCTCATATCTCCACCATTGTTTCTTGTTTGGGTGTATTTATGTGCAGACTTGAAAAAGCAGTTTTATTTTTGTTTACTTAGGTTTGCTACTTTAAAGAGGACTATAAAACAGAGAGGGTAATATATTTGTAACTGTGCATCTGGCTTTTTTGCCATAATGTTTTAATGTAAACATTTTCCTACATTAATATAAAGTCTTTGTAAACACTTAGTGGTTGATATTTAACTTTTTTGTATTTCAAGCCTGGACCACCTTTTTTTTTTTTTTTTTTTTTTTTTTTTTTAACTTCCTGGTCCCTTCTTTTAAATAATAAAAAGTTCCGAGTGATATATTGATCTCTCAGTGTTTCCTGCTCAACCAGAAATTCAAGTATTAGAAGTCTCCTTAATCTGTCTGGTCCTCTAGTTCCTTATTTGTTAGAGCTATTTTAAATTTTTTTGTACAAATTTATGGGGTACATCTGCAATTTTGTTACACTGTGAATGCCTAGTGGTCAAATCAGGACTTTTAGGGTATCCATCACCCAATTAATGTACATTTCACCTATTAACTAATTTAATCCTCCATCCCTCCATCATTCACCCTGTGTCTCTATTGTCTATCATTCCACTATGTCCATGTGCACATTTTTAGCACCCATGATAATTTGTCTGTCTGTGCCTTGCTTGTTTCACTAAAGATAAAGACCTCCAGTTCATCCATGTTGCAGCTAACAACATGATTTCATTCTTTTTACAGCTGAATAGCACTCCATTGTGTGTATATTCAACATTTTCTTTATCCATTCATTTGTTGATGGACACTTGCGTTGATTCCATATTTTTGCTATTGTGAATAGTGCCATGATAAACATGCATGTACAAGTGTTCCTTTGATATATTGATTTCTTTTTATTTGAGTAGATAGCAATATGATTGCTTAATTGAATAACAGTTCTATTCTTTTCTTTTTTTAAAATTTTTTTTATTGCATTTTAGGTTTTGGGGTACATGTGCAGAACGTGCAAGATAGTTGCATAGGTACACACATGGCAGTGTGTTTTGCTGTCTTCCTCCCCTTCACCCACATTTGGCATTTCTCCCCAGGCTATCCCTCCCCAGCTCCCCCCCCCCACTGTCTCTCCCCTATTCCCCCCAATAGACCCCAATGTGTAGTACCCCCTTCCCTGTGTCCATGTGTTCTCATTTTTCCTCACCCGCCTATGAGTGAGAATATGAGGTATTTCATTTTCTGTTCCTCTGTCAGTTTGCTGAGAATGATGTTCTCCAGATTCATCCACGTCCTTACAAAGGACACAGACTCACCATTTTTGATTGCCGCATAATATTCCATGGTGTATATGTGCCACATTTTCCCAGTCCAGTCTATCATCGATGGGCATTTGGGTTGGTTCCAGGTCTTTGCTATTGTAAACAATGCTGCAATGAACAGTCGTGTGCATGTGTCCTTATAGTAGAACAATTTATAGTCCTTTGGATATATACGCAGTAATGGGATTGCTGGGTCAAATGGAATTTCTATTTCTAGGTCCTTGAGGAATCGCCACACTGTCTTACACAATGGTTGGACTAATTTACACTCCCACCAACAGTGTAAGAGTGTTCCTATTTCTCCACATCTTCTCCAGCATCTGCTGTCTCCAGATTTTTTAATGATCACCATTCTAACTGGCGTGAGATGGTATCTCAATGTGGTTTTGATTTGCATCTCTCTAATGACCAGTGATGATGAGCATTTTTTCATGTGTTTGTTGGCCTCATGTATGTCTTCTTTTGTAAAGTGTCTGTTCATATCCTTTGCCCATTTTTGAATGGGCTTGTTTGTTTTTTTCCTGTAAATCTGTTTGAGTTCTTTGTCAATTCTTGATATCAGCCCTTTGTCAGGTGGGTAAACTGCAAAGATTTTTTCCCATTCTGATGGTTGCCGATTCACTCTAGTGACTGTTTCTTTTGCCGTGCAAAAGCTGTGGAGTTTGATTAGGTCCCATTTGTCTATTTTGGCTTTTGTTGCCAATGCTTTTGGTGTTTTGGTCATGAAGTCCTTGCCTACTCCTATGTCCTGAATGGTTTTGCCTAGATTTTCTTCTACAGTTTTTATGGTGCCAGGACTTATGTCTAAGTCTTTAATCCATCTGGAGTTAATTTTAGTGTAAGGTGTCAGGAAGGGGTCCAGTTTCTGCTTTCTGCACATGGTTAACCAGTTTTTCCAACACCATTTATTAAACAGGGAATCCTTTCCCCATTGCTTGTTTTTGTCTGGTTTATCAAAGATTATATGGTTGTAGATATGCTGTGTTGCCTCCGATGCCTCTGTTCTGTTCCATTGGTCTATATCTCTGTTTTGGTATCAGTACCATGCTGTTTTGATTACTGTAGCCTCGTAGCATAGTTTGAAGTCTGGTAGTGTGATACCTCCTGCTGTGTTCTTTTTGCTTAGAATTGACTTGGCTATGCGGGTTCTCTTTTGGTTCCATATGAAGTTCAAGGTGTTTTTTTCCAGTTCTGTGAAGAAATTCATTGGTAGCTTGATGGGGATAGCATTGATTCTGTAAACTACTTTGGACAGTATAGCCATTTTCACGATATTGATTCTTCCTAACCATGAACATGGAATGTTTCTCCATGTGTTTGTGTCCTCTCTTATTTCATTGAGCAGTGGTTTGTAGTTTTCTTTGAAGAGGTCCCTTGCATTCCTTGTAAGTTGTATTCCTAGGTATTTTATTCTCTTTGTAGCAATTGTGAATGGCAGTTCGTTCTTGATTTGGTTCTCTTTAAGTCTGTTATTGGTGTATAGGAATGCTTGTGATTTTTTCACATTGATTTTATATCCTGAGACTTTGCTGAAGTTGCTTATCAGTTTCAGGAGTTTTGGGGCTGAGGTAATGGGGTCTTCTGGGTATACTATCATGTCATCTGCAAATAGAGACAATTTGGCTTCCACCTTTCCTATTTGAATACCCTTTATTTCTTTTTCTTGCCTGATTGCTCTGGCTAGAACTTCCAGTACTATGTTGAATAGGAGTGGTGAGAGAGGGCATCCTTGTCTAGTGCCGGATTTGAAAGGGAATGCTTCCAGTTTTTGCCCATTCAGTATGATATTGGCTGTTGGTTTGTCATAAATAGCTTTTATTACTTTGAGATATGTTCCATCAATACCGAGTTTATTGAGGGTTTTTAGCATAAAGGGCTGTTGAATTTTGTCAAATGCCTTCTCTGCATCATTTGAGATAATCATGTGATTTTTGGTTTTGGTTCTGTTTATGTGGTGAATTACGTTTATAGACTTGCGTATGTTGAACCAGCCTTGCATCCCCAGGATGAATCCTACTTGATCATGATGGATAAGTTTTTTAATGTGCTGTTGCATTCTGTTTGCCAGTATTTTATTGAAGATTTTTGCATCTATGTGCTGTTGCAATCTGTTTGCCAGTATTTTATTGAAGATTTTTGCATCTATGTTCATCATGGATATTGGCCTGAAGTTTTCTTTTCTTGTTGAGTCTCTACTGGGTTTCTCATAAAATGATTTGGGAAGGGTTCCCTCTTTTTGGATTATTTAAAATAGTTTCAGAAAAAATGGTACCAGCTCCTCTTTGTGTGTCTGGTAGAATTTGGCTGTGAACGCATCTGGATCAGGGCTTTTTTTGGGTGGTAGGCTCTTAATTGCTGCCTCGACTTCAGACCTTGTTATTGGGCTATTCATAGTTTCAGCTTCCTCCTGGTTTAGGCTTGGGAGGACACAGGTGTCCAGGAATTTATCCATTTCTTCCTGGTTTACTAGTTTATGTGCATAGACTTGTTTGTAATATCCTCTGATGATGGTTTGAATTTCTGTGGAATCTGTGGTGACTTCCCCTTTATCATTTTTTATTTCATTTATTTGGTTGTTCCCTCTTTTCTTTTTTATCAGTCTGGCTAGTGGTCTATTTTGTTGATCTTTTTGAAAAACCAGCTCTCGGATTTATTGATTTTTTGAAGGATTTTTCGTGTCTCTATCTCCTTCAGTTCTGCTGTGATCTTAGTTATTTCTTGTCTTCTGCTAGGTTTTGAGTTCTTTTGATCTTGCTCCTCTAGCTCTTTACATTTTGATGATAGGGTGTCAATTTTGGATCTCTCCACTCTTCTCATGTGGACACTTATTGCTATATATTTTCCTCTGGAGACTGCTTTAAATGTGTCCCAGAGATTCTGGTATGTTGTGTCTTCATTCTCGTTGGTTTCGAAGAACTTCTTTCTTTCTGCCTTTATTTCATTGTTTATCCAATCAACATTCAAGAGCCAGTTGTTCAGTTTCCATGAAGCTGTGCAGTTCTGAGTTAGTTTCTGAATTCTGAGTTCTAACTTGATTACACTGTGGCCTGAGAGACTGTTATGATTTCAGTTGTTTTGCATTTGCTGAGGAGTGCTTTACTTCCAATTATGTGGTCAATTTTGGAGTAGGTGTGATGTGGTGCTGAGAAGAATGTATATTCTATGGATTTGGGGTGGAGAGTTCTGTAAATGTCTATCAGGTTTGCTTGTTCCAGGTCTGAGTTCAAGTCCTGGATATCCTTGTTAATTTTCTGTCTGGTTGATCTGTCTGATATTGACAGTGGAGTGTTAAAGTCTCCCACTATTATTGTGTGGGAGTCTAAGTCTCTTTGTAAGTCATTAAGAACTTGCCTTATATATCTGGGTGCTCCTGTATTGGGTCCATATATATTTAGGATCGTTAGCTCTTCTTGTTGTATCAATCCTTTTACCATTATATAATGACCTTCTTTGTCTCTTTTGATCTTTGTTGCTTTAAAGTCTATTTTATCAGAGATGAGAATTGCAACTCCTGCTTTTTTTTTTGCTCACCATTTGCTTGGTAAATCTTCCTCCGTCCCTTTGTTTTGAGCCTTGCATATCCTTACATGTGAGATGGGTTTCCTGGATACAGCACACCGATGGGTTTTGGTTTTTTATCCAATTTGCCAGTCTGTGTGTGTCTTTTGATTGGTGCATTTAGCCCATTTACATTTAGGGTTAATATTGTTATGTGTGATTTTGATACTGCCATTTTGATGCTAGCTGGCTGTTTTGCCCGTTAGTTGATGCAGATTCTTCATTTTGTTGATGCTTTTTAGCATTTGGTATGTTTTTAGAATGGCTGGTACTGGTTGTTCCTTTCTATGTGTAGTGCCTCTTTCAAGAGCTCTTGTAAAGCAGGCCTGGTGGTGACAAAATCTCTGAGTACTTGCTTGTTGGCAAAAGATTTTATTCTTCCTTCACTTATGAAGCTCAGTTTGGCTGGATATGAAATTCTGGGTTGAAAGTTCTTTTCTTTAAGGATGTTGAATATTGGCTCCCACGCTTTTCTGGCCTGTAGAGTTTCTGCCGAGAGATCTGCTGTGAGTCTGATGGGCTTCCCTTTGTGGGTGACCTGACCTTTCTCTCTGGCTGCCCTTAGTATTTTCTCCTTCATTTCAACCCTGGTGAATCTGACGACAATGTGCCTTGGCGTTGCTCTTCTTGTGGAATATCTTTGTGGGGTTCTCTGTATTTCCTGGAGTTGAGTATTGGCCTGCCTTGCTAGGTTGGGGAAATTTTCCTGGATAATATCCTGAAGAGTATTTTCCAGCTTGGATTAATTCTCTTCATCACATTCTGGTACACCTATCAAACTTAAGTTAGGTCTCTTCACATAGTCCCACATTTCTTGGAGACTTTGTTCATTCCTTTCTGTGCTTTTTTCTCTAATCTTGGTTTCTTGTTTTATTTCATTGAGTTGATCTTCGACTTCTGATATTTTTTCTTCTGCTTGGTCAATTCAGCTGTTGAAACTTGTGCATGCTTCGCGAAGTTCTCATGTTGTGTTTTTCAGCTCCTTTGATTCATTCATATTCCTCTCTAAGTTGTCCATTCTTGTTATCATTTCCTCGCATCTTTTTTCAAATTTTTTTTCAAGGTTCTTAGTTTATTTGCATTGATTTAGAACATGTTCTTTTAGCTCACTGAAGTTTCTCATTATCCACCTTCTGAAGTCTGATTCCATCATTTCGTCGCACTCATTCTCCATCCAACTTTGTTCCCTTGCTGGTGAGGAGTTTTGGTCCTTTGTAGGAGGTGAGGTGTTTTGGTTTCGGGTGTTTTCCTCCTTTTTGCGCTGGTTTCTTCCCATCTTTGTGGATTTATCCACCTGTTGTCTTAGTAGTTGCTGACTTTTCGATTGGGTCTCTGAGTGGATGCCCAGATTGTTGATGATGAAGTATTTCTGTTACTTAGTTTTCCTTCTAACAGTCTAGCCCCTCTGCTGTACAACTGCTGAGGTCCACTCCAGGCCCTGCTTGTCTGGGGTACACCTGTAACAGCTGCAGAACAGTGAGGAATGCTACCAGTTTCTTCTTCTGCTATCTTTGTCCCAGAATGATGCCCGCCAAATGTCAGTCTGATTAGTTCTTTTTTGTCTAGGTTTTTCTCTTTTTTTGAGACGGAGTTTCGCTCTTGTTGCCCAGGCTGGAGTGCAATGGCGCAATCTCGGCTCACCGCAACCTCCGCCTCCTGGGTTCAGTCGATTCTCCTTCCTCAGCCTCCCGAGGAGCTGGGATTACAGGCACGCGCCACCATGCCCAGCTAATTTTTTTTGTATTTTTAGTAGAGACGGGGTTTCACCATGTTGACCAGGATGGTCTCGATCTCTTGACCTCGTGATCCACCCGCGTCGGCCTCCCAAAGTGCTGGGATGACAGGCTTGAGCCACCGTGCCCGGCCAATTAGTTCTTTTTTGAGGTGACTCTTTGAATATACAGGAGTCAGGGAGCTGCTTGAGGTGACGGTCTGTACTTTATAGGAGCTCAAGTGCTGAGCTGAGAGCTCCGTTGTTCTTTCAGGGTTGTTGGGCAGGTGTGGTTGGGTCTGCTACAGCAGCACTTATAAAACCCCCCTTTTTTTCTTCCTCAGATGCTCTGTGTCAGGGATTTGGGGCTTTATGAGTATCCATTGCACTGTCCTGCCTAGCTAGGAGGCAGTCTAGTCACTATTTTCCTGACGAGGCTCTGCCCTCCTACCATGGGGTCCGCCCTGCTGCCACGGAGCTTCACCCTACTGTGGTGGGCTCCGCCCTCTTGGCTGAGTCTCTCTGTTATGGTGGGTTGCCTCGGTAATGGCAGGCTGCTTCCACAATGGGCATGTTCCTCAATAGGGGCAGAATGCATCCGTAGTGGCGGACGCCCCTCCCCCACCGAGCTGCACCATCCTGGATTCAGCTGAGCCCTTAGTAAAACTCTCAACCCCCAGTGTTTCAAATCGCCATTTTGTGTGTCCATGTGGGGGTGGGACCCACCGAGCCTGATCACCTGGCTCCCTGCCTCAGAGTTTTTTCTCTCTCTCTCCTTTTTTAAGTTGAATGGTTGACTCTCTCACAGGTATTTCAGTCGCCTGCCGAAAGGGCACCAGGATCTGTGTGATTTCCTGTGCCTCTACCCACTGCACCAGCTCAAATCACACTTCCCAGGAATCTCCTGGTCTGGCTCAGTGTCCAAGTCCCATTTAATCAGATGGATATGTTAATCTGCCATCCCAAATCCCAGATTGCTGGTTTAACAGGGCACCCAGACCAGTGAGTTTTGTGCCGCTGCACTGCGGCGCCAGCCAAAAAGGCCGTGCAAGCCAAAAGGGCTGTGCTGGTGTCCCGTGTCTCTCCTACACCTGGGAATTTCCCCGTTCTGTGGGCAACAAAGGTCCGTCTGAAAATGTGGCTAGGACTCACCCTCTGCACCTTCACTGAGAGCTGCAATCCTGAGTTGTTCCTACCATGCCATCTTGGAAAAATCCCTATTCTTATTTTCTTTGAGAAATTTCTACACTGGTTTCCATAGGGGCTATACTAATTCCCACCATCAGTATTTAAGGGTCCCTTTTCTCCTCATTCTCACCAATCTGGTTTTTTGGGTTTTTTTTGTTGTTGTTCTTTTGTTTTGTTTTGCTTTGCTTTTTGATAGTAGCCATTCTGACTAGTGTAAAATGATTTATCACTGTGGTTTCGATTTGCATTTCTCTGATGACTAGTGATGTTTAGCATTTTGTTCATTTACCTGCTAGTCATTTATATATATATTTTTGAAACAGGTCTATTCATGTCTTTTGCCCACTTTTAAAATGAGATTATTGTTGTTGTTGTTGTTGCTGCTGCTGCTGAGTTGTTTGAGTTCCTTGTGTATTCTGATCATTAGAACTCTGTCAAATGGATAGTTTGAAAATATTTTCTCCCATTCAAAATGTTGTCTCTTCATTCTGTTAATTATTTCTTTTGCTGTGCTACAGCCTATTTGTTTAATTAAGTCCCACGTGTCTATTTTTGTTTTGTTCCCTGTGCTTTTGAGATCTTAGTCATAAATTCTTTGGCTAGACCAATGTCCTGAAGAGTTTGCCTGAGGTTTTCTTCTAGTATTTTTATAGTTGCAGATATTACATTTAAGTCTTTAATTCATCTTGAGTTGATTTTGTATATGGTGAGTGAGAGGGGTCCAATTTCATTCTTCTGTATATGGTACTCTAATATTCCCAGCACCATTTATTGAGGAGGGTGTCTTTTTTCCAATGTATGTTCTTGTTAGCCTTGTCAAAGATCAGTTGACTGTAAATATATCACTCTGTTTCTGATTTCTGTATTCTGTTCCATTGATCAATGTGTCTATTTTTATACCAGTGCCATGTTGTTTTAGTTACTGCAGTCTTGTAATATAACTTGAAGTCAGGTAATGTGAGGACTCCAGCATTCTTCTTTTTGCAGAGGATTGCTTTTGCTATTTGGGTTCTTTTTTGGTTCTGTATAAATTTAAATTATTTTTTCCAATTCTGTGAAAAATGACATTGGTATTTCAATAGGAATTGTATTGAATCCCTATAGAATGCTTGGAGCAGTATGGTCATTTAAAAATATTATTTCCTTCAATCCATGAGCATGGGGATTTTTTTCATTTGTTATGTCATCTACAATTTCATTTCAATCTCAGTGTTTTGTAGTTTTTTTATTGAGATATTTCACCTTTTTTCTTAAATTAATTCTAAGGTTTTTTAAAAAATTATAGCTATTGTAAATGGGATTGCCTTCTTGATTTCTTTCTCAGCTAGATTGTTATTGTATATAGAAATGCTACTGATTTTTGTATGTTGATTTTGTATCCTACAACTTTACTGAATTCATTTATCAAATCTAATAGTTTTTTGGTGGAGTCTTTAGGTTTTTCCAGATTTCAGATCACATCATCTGCAAAGGGGGACAATTTGACTTCTTCTATTCCAATTTGGATGCCTTCTATTTCTTTCTCTTGCCTCATTAATCTGGCTGGGACGTCCAGTACTGTGTTAAATAGGAGCGGTGAATATGGGCGTCCTTGTATTGTTCTAGGTCTTAGAGAAAATGGTTTCTACTTTTCCCCATTCCATATGATATTAGTATTGAGTTTATTGCATATGATCTTTATTATTTTGAGATATGTTCTTTCTATGCCTAGTTTGTTGAGGGTTTTTATTATGAAAGGGTGCTGAAATTTAGCAAATGCTTTTTCTGCATCTATTGAGATGATCATATAGTTTTTGTCCTTAATTCTGTTTATGTGATGTATCACATATTTTGGCTGGTGTATGATGAATCATCCTTGCATCCCTGATATAAAACCTGCTTGACCATGATGTATTATCTTTTTGATGTGCTGTTGGATTCAGTTTGCTAGTATTTTATTGAGGATTTTTGTGTCTATGTCCACCACGGATTGCTGATTTGTAGTTTTCTTTTATTGTTGTGTCCTTATCTGCTTTAACATCAGAATGATACTGGCCTTGTAAAATGAGTTGGGAAGAATGCTCTCCTCCTCAATTTTATGGATCAGTTTCAGGAAGATTGTTATTAGTTTTTCTTTGTAATTTGATTGTGAATCCATGTGGTCCTGAGCTTTTTGATTTTTGTTGAGAGACTTTATATTACTGATTCAATCTTGCTACTTGTTATTGTTCTGTTCAGGATTTCTGTTTCTTCCTGGCTCAACCTTGGAAGGTTGTGTTTCCAGGAATTTATCCATTTTCTCTAGATTTTCTAGTTTGTAAATGGATAGGTGTTGAGAATAGTCTCAGATAAACTTTCTGTATTATCAGTTGTTATGTCTTTTTTAAATTTCTGTTTTTGTTTATTTGGGTCTTCTTTCTTCTAGGTTACTCTAGCTAGCAATTTTTCAGTTTTGTTTATCCTTTCCAATAACAAACTTTTTGTTTTGTTCAACCTTTGTATTTTAAAAAATATCTATTTTACTTAGTTCTGTTCTGGTCTTTGTCATTTCTTCTTTTAATTTTGGGTTTGGTTTGTTCTTGATTTTCTACTTTATTTGAGGTGTATTTTTAGATTGTTAATTTCTACCTTTTTGATGTAGGCATTTAATGTTATAAAATTCCTTCCTAGTGCTGCTTGTGCTACATCCCACAGGTTTTGGTATGTTCTGTTTTCTATTTGTTTTAAAAATGTTAAATTTCTGTCTTAACTTCAATATTGACCTGATAGTCATTCAAGAGTATGTTGTTTAACTTTTATGCATTTGTATAATTTCCAAAGTTTCTTTTGGTATTGAGTTCTCATTTTATTTTACTGTGGTCTAAGAAAATACTTGATATAATTTCAGTTTTTAAAAATTTGGTGAAACTTTTTTGTGGCCTAACATATAGTCTGTCTTGGAAAACGTTTCAGGTGCTGCTGAAAAGAATGTATATTCTGCAGTTGTTTGGTAGAATGTCCTGTGAATGTCTGTTAGGTTCATTTAGTCTAAGGTCCAATTTAAGTCCAATGTTTATCTGTTGATTTTCTGTCTTGATAATCTGAATAGTACTGTGAGTAGGGTGTTGAAGTCCCCCACTATTATTGTATTGCTACATCTCTCAGGTCTGGTAATATTTGTTTTATAAATCTGGTTCTCCAGTGTCAGGTACAAATATTTCAAATTGTTGTAGCCTCTTGATGAACTGATACCTTTATCATTATGTAATGACCTTCTTTTTCCTTTTAAATATTTTTTCCTTAATGTCTGTTATATTTGATATAAGTAGAGATATTCCTGCTCATTTTTTGTTTCCATTTGCATGGAATATCTTCTCTAGGTTTTCTAGTTCATGCACATAAAGGTTTTCATAGTAGCCTTGAATTATCTTTTGTATTTTGTGGTGTTAGTTGTAATATCTTTGGTTTGATTTCTAATTGAACTTATTTGGATTTTCTCTCTTATCTTCTTGATTAATCTTGCTAATGGTCTATCAATTTTAATTATGCTTTCAAAGAACCAGCTTTTTGTTTCATTTATCTTTTGTATTGCTTTGTCTGTTTCAGTTTCATTCGTTCTGCTCCAGTCTTGGTCTATCTCATTTCTTAGTAATTGTTTTATAAATTAGGGAGCTCCAGTGTTAGGTGCATATATATTTAGGATTGTATTATTTTCCTGTATATTTTTATCAATATACAATGTCCCTCTTTGTCTTTTTTAACTGCTGCTGCTCTAAAGTTTGTTTGTCTGATATAAGAATAGCTACTCCTGCTCGCTTTTGGCATGAAAATTTTTTTTCACCCCATTACCTTAAGTTTATGAGAATCCTTATGTGTTAGGTGAATCTCTTGAAGGCAGCAGATGGTTGGTAAATTCTTATCCATTCTGCTATTCTGTGTCTTTTAAGTGGATCATTTAGGCCATACATTTAATGTTAGTATTGAGATGTGAGGTATCATTCCATCCATCATGGTATTTGTTGCCAGTATAACTTTTTTCTTAATGTATTTTTGTTTTATAAGCCCTGTGAAATTTATGCTTTAAAGAGTTTCTGTTTTGATGTGTTTCCAGGATTTATTTCAAGATTTATAGCTCCTTTTGGCAGTTCTTATAGTGCTGGGTTGGTAGTGCCCAATTTTCTCAGCATTTGTTTGTAACTTTCCTTTATTTACAAAGCTTAGTTTCACTGGATAAAAAATTCTTAGCTGATAATTATTTTGTTTAAGGAGGCTGAAGATAGGTCCCCAATTTTTTCTAGCTTGTAGGGGTTTCTACTGAGAAATCTCCTGTTAATCTGACAGGTTTTCCTTTATAGGTTACCTGGTGCTTTTGCCTCACAGCTCTTAAGATTCTTTCCTTCATCTTAACTTTAGTAACCTGATGACATTGTGCCTAGGCGATGATCTTTTTGTGATCATCAGGTAGGTGTTCCTTGAGCTTCTTATATTTTGATATCTAGGTCTCTGGTTAAAGGCAGGGGAAGTTTTTCTAGCTTATTCCCCCAAATATATTTTCCAAACTTTTAGATTTCTCTTCTTCCTCAGGAATAGCGATTATTCTTCGGTTTGGTTGTTTAACATAATCCCAGACTTCTTGGAGGCTTTGTTCATATTTTCTTTTTTTTTTTTTTTGACTTTATTGGATCAGGTTAATTTGAAGACCTTGCCTTTAAGCTCTGAAGTTCTTTCTTCTGCTTGTTTGATAGTATTGCTGAGACTTTCCAGAGCATTTTGCATTTCTGTAACTGCATCCATTGTTTCCTGAGGTTTTGATTGTTTTTCATTTATGTTATCTATTTAATTGAAATTTTTTTCCCTCATTTCTTGTGTCATTTTTTTGACTTCCTTTAATTTGACTTTGTCTTTCTCTGGTACCTCCCTGATTAGTTCAATAACTAACCTTCTGAATTCTTTTTCAGGTAAATCAGGAATTTCTTCTTGGTTTGATTCCATTCCTGGTGAGCTACTGTGATTTTGGGGGGGATGTTAAAGAACCTTGTTTTGTCATATTACCAGAGTCACTTTTCTGGTTCTTTCTCATTTTGGTAGGCTCTGTCAGAGGGAAGATCTGGGGTTCAAGGCTGCCGTTCAGATTTTTTTGTCCCATGGGGTGTTCCTATGATGTAGTACTCTCCTCCTTTTCCTAAGGATTTGGCTTCCTGAGAGCTGAGCTCTACTGATTCTTATGTCTCTTTGGGACCTAGCCACCCAGCAAGTCTACCAGGCTTTGGGCTGGTACTGAAGTTTGTCTTCACAGAATCTTATGATGTGAACCATCTGTAAGTCTCTCAGCCATGGATACCAGCACCTTCTCAAGTGAAAGTGGCAAGGGGTTGAAATAGAGTCTGTGAGAGTCCTTAACTTTGGTCATTTAATGCACTATTTTTATTATGTTTGGCCTCCTGTAGGGAGGTGGCACTTCCAAGAGAGCATCAGCTGTGATAGTATGAGGAGGAACAGGTGGTGAGTGGAGCCCTAGAATTCCCAAGAATATATGCCCTTTGTCTTAAGCTACCAGGGTGTGTAGGGAAGGGCCAATAGGTGGGTGCAGGGCTAAGCATGTCTGAGCTCAGATTCTCCTTGGAGATTCTGTGGAATTCCACTCTTCTGTGATTCCTGGAATTCCAATAGCTACCTTTCTTCTGTGAATTCAAGAATTACAGAAGAAAGGTCTATTGTACCACTCTATGACTCCTAAGCTGCCTCTACGGTGTCATGCAGGTTGTCAGGCAAGTGGTGGAAAGCCAGCAGTCATAGGCCTCACCTAACTCCCACTCAACCCAAAAGGCTAGTCTCATTCCCACCATGTGCCTGCCCTACACCCAATAGCTGGAGTCTGTTTTCAGGCAATGAGCAAGCAGGGTTGATCAAGTAAGGCTTTTGTGCTTTCCCTACCTGTGGATTCTGCACACTGGATTCACACCCTCCCCCAAGGTCTAGCCAGGAGACTTCTCAATCGGTTTAAATTGTTACAAAGTTCAGCTGGAGGTTTCCCTCTCCATGTTCCCTTTTCTAGTGCCTCTGGCAGCCTGCTCCAAGGACTCCTGTGAGGGAAGGCAGAAATGACTTGCTAGGGCACCCAGCAAACCAATAGGGCTTTTCCTGCTGCTTCCTCTACCCCTGTATTTTGCTCAGCTCACTAAATTGACTCAGCTCCAGGTAAGGTCAGAATTTTCTCCCGCGATCTAGATCTTCAGGTTTCCCAGTGAGGGTGTGTGTTCAGGGGCGGATGACCCCCTTTCCTACTTCCACAGTTTAGGCACTCACAGAACTTGAGGTGTCTCCCAGGTCCTGCAGGAGCAATTCGCTTCCTTCAGAGGGTCTGTGGGTTCTCTCGGCTTTCCTGATTTATTCCTGCAGTCATTCAGGAGCAAAAGTTTACGGTGCAAGCCTTCACACACTTCTCTGTCCATCCGAATGGTAGCTGCAATTCCTACTTCCGCCTTCTCATTTATCAGATCAAAACTTTTCTTGGGGATCCATGGTTTACCAGAGCAACAGAACTGGAGACTACTTACTTCTCCGACTTCCAAACTGGATTTCTCCTCTTACTTGGTATTCAAACTTAAAATTAATATTTTAGTCATTCATTCATAGTTAAGCACTTTATGAGAAAGTTCTTAATAAGCATCTACTGTATTATACTTAGAAGGACAAATTATTTTATGCTTACTTTTTTTTAGAGATATAGAGTATAATCCCAGAATACCCCCACCCCACCCCAGCTTCCTTTCAGGAGCTCTGATCATTGTATTTCCACTAGTAGTGGAAAATTATAAAATGATTTTGTTCTATGTTCTATGCCAATTTGGGAAGAGACCAACTCAGGGCAATCCTAGGCTAAAAAGTGAAAAGGGGAGTTCTTGACTAAGTTATTTGGCCTATCCCAGGTTCCATGCCAGCTTCCCTTCTACACATATGTGAGATTGATGGAGTAGGTAAACAGCAATCATCATACCCTAACCTGCATGTCTATTTAGGATTTGTCTTGGGATTCAGGAATCACAAAAGAAAGGTAGCTATTGTATCACTCTATGCCTCCTAGGCAGGCCTGGACATGTGCCTGGTGGCCTGTGGGTAATTATTACTTTTTCATGGAGGTGCTAATGGAAACCGTCTCATTGTGTGGCAGTCATGCTTCCCTTGGAATGCAGTGATCAGGAGGAACTGACACTCGTGGAAAATGGCCACACCCAGAGGTGGAACACTGGATTGGAGTCACTGCATTCCCAGGGACTTCATTTCCTTGCTTCTGAAAAGAGATTCTCCTTGGACTCTTTTATCTTAGCTCATGTAGTTACAGGGAACAAATTTTTAAAGCAGTTATCTTCAGAAGAGGAGGTTTAATATAAAGACAGAAACTGGAGGTAGAAAGTCAGAGAGTGTGGGGCAACTTCAGGAACCATCCTCACCATCTATGGCTCTATCTCCCTCTCTGTCACTGCTTTGGTCTCCTCTCTCTCTCTCTCTTCCAGCTTCCAGGGCTGCCACCTGCATCTTTTCTGTGCTCAAATAACTCCTGCTTGAACATGGCTTTCAGTTGCCATGGGCCTGATGCCAGCATATTGCTTTGTTTTACTTTGAACTCTACTCACCAACTGATTAGTTCTCTGTGTGTTTCTTAGCTCATATTTCCAAGAGAAAAACTTTGATTGACCCAATGCTGGGGGTTGAATTGTATCCTTCAGAAAGATATGTTTAAGTCCTAACCCACAGTACTTGTAAGTATAACCTTATTTGGAAACACAATTTTGGCAGATGTAATTAAGATCAGGTCATACTAGATAGATTAGAGTAGGCCCTAAATCTAATAAAACCGATGTCCTTATGAGAAGAAGTCAAATTTTGACACAGAAAAAAAGATGCACAAGGAAAACGAAATGTGACAGCAGAAACAGAGATTGGAGTGATGCATCTAAAAGCCAAGGAACAAGAAGGATTGTTGGCAACCACCAGACACTGAAAGGGGCAAGGAAAGAATCTTCCCTAGAGTGTTTTGAGAGAGCACAGTCCTGCCAACACCTTGATTTCAGACTTCTGGCTTCCAGAACTGTAAGAGAATAAATTTCCGTTGTTCTAAGCCCCCCAGTTTGTGATCATTTGTTACATCAGTCTTAGGAAATTAATACATCAGTTTATCTTTTGGTGTCAGGCCAGCCTCAGAACTTGGTCATATAGGGTTGGATACTCACTCTTTACACAGTCAGACACGGCCAAGAGAGTTAGGGTAGTGTTGTCCCATTAGAGCCACTTAGGCAGTGAGGCTGTAAACAGAGCAGTTTCCGTAGAAGGAGGCATGAGCGTGGGTAGGTGTTTGTTGGTCTCACCTCTCCATTAGCAACAAGGAGGCTTTTAAGTTAACATTCGTTTCTGCCAGGACCGTATGCCATCTCTGGCTGTTTCCCATCGCAAGAAATATTTTTGTTACTGTTTTTGTTTGCCAAAGCACTATTTTTAATATAAATTATTTTCCCACCTGTGATTCCTCAGAGACAGTTTCTTCGAACAAAAGGCTTGTTGGCTACTGTCCAGACCTATTCTAGTTTACAGGTGAGCCCAGTGGCAGTGCCACCCATGCCAAGCAGCCACATGAGGAAGAACAGTTCTGGGCCAGCCTTGGAGGCCTGTTCATCTGGCACAGCCAGAGACAAATACATCTTAAGGAGAAAAAAATGATCTTACACAGAAAATTAAATAGAGCCAACATTCATGGCAAGTGAGGTAAAGAAATGAAAAGAAGAAGGTCCATGGCCTAAGGGTTTGAGAGCTTGATGGACCCAGGTGCCAAAAATGAGGAAGAAACAGTTTAAAACCAAAGCCATAAATTATGAACGTATGCATTATTTTCTCTTTCTGCCAAAATGGTGTGTAATTCCAGGGTGGATCTGGTGTCTACAGAGTAGACAGCCTAAGACTCTATTGCTATAGATGCTTTTTTGGTGTGGATTTAACTTTTTCTTAATGAATAAATCATTTTGGTATATTAGAACTCTACATTTATGATGATAATCCTGAATGTGTGTATTTTTTTAATTGATAAATAATAATTGTACCTATTTATGGGGAACATGTGATATTTTGATACATGGAAACCATATACAATGATCAAATCAGGGTAATTAGGATATCTATTCCCTCAAACATTTGTGATTTCTTTGTGTCAGGAATATTTCAAATCTATAATTATAATTAATAGTAAATTATTGTTAACTATAGTCATCCTACTCTGTGGTAGAACACCTGACCTTATTCCTCCTAACTATAACTTTGTACCTGTTGACCAACCTGTCCTCATCCTCCCTTCCCCCATCCTCCCCAGCCTCTGAAAGCCACTACTCTATTCTCCACTTCTATGAATCAGCTTTTTTAGATTCCACATATGTGTGAGAACATGTAATATTTATCTTTCTGTACCTGGCTTATTTTACATAATGACCTTCACTTCCATCCTTGCTGCTCCAAATGACTGGATTTTATTCTTTTGTGTGTGTGTGGCTCAATAGTATCTATTGTGTATATATAACCACATTTTCTTTATCTATTCATCTGTTTATAGACCCAAGTTGATTCCATATCTTAGCTATTGTAAATAGTGCTGCAATAAACATGTACTTCTGAATATACATTCAAAAAACTAATTATTAATTTAGGAAAAGAATCATAGCCTGTAAATAATTGGCAAGGTTTCTTAGGGTTTAGTTTTGCCACTTATCTAGATATATGCTTTATTGTGTGTTTAAATAATTTGTTTTCATCAATGTAAAAGTAACCAAATAGTGTAGAGATTTAGAGTGAAATCTTATTTTAAAGAGTTTTTAAGGTCTGATGTCAATAGTGATTTAGAATTGGGGTTTTTTTCAACCAAATATCTGTTAAAGTTCTGTCCCTGTTAGTGCATTTTTTTTTCTCTTTCCCAGAAACTCTAGCCTTGCTAAGATCTTCGAATTGTCACTGCTCAGGAAAGCATTGTTTTTACTCATCCTGGTTCCTGTATTTAAATAACACTGTGAAATCTGTCAAATTGTAGAATATCTTCCATTTCCTGTGCATATACTCATGAGAAAACCTTGGGAAAGATTCCTGCATGAAGCCAGAGACTCTTGGCACTCACTTTCAGTGACAATTCATTTCTCTGGGAAGCAGATGGCATTAACTCAGCTCTAATCATTGTCTGTGTTCACCACAAGATCTGTGTGAACCAGTGTGACCTTGCAGGTTGAGAGGCTGTGTAGCTGATTCAGATGCATGGTGTGGAGAGGTCATGGGGGAGAATTCAGGCTGCATCTCAGTAGAATCTTCCATCTGGAGCCAATGGGCACAATGCCTCAAATTATGCCCAATACCATATTATAATAAAATTCATAAGTTGTAGTAAATTTATACACGTGTGCAATCATCACAATCGAGCTTTTGAATATTTCCATCACCTCCAAAACTTTCTTCATGCTCATTTGCTGTCAATCCCATCTGCTTTCTGTCTTTATAATTTTGCTTTTTTCTAGAAATTTTAGGCAAATGGAACCACTCACAATATGTAGTTTCGTCTGGCTTCTTTTACTTAGCAAAATGTTTTTGAGGTTCATCCATGTCACTACAAGTATCAGTAGTTTGTTCTTTCCTATTGCTCAGTAGTAGTTATTTTATATAATTTATCAATTTTTTTCTTTAATATATCTTACTTTTTATATCCTAAGAAATCTTTGTCTATCCCAAGACCATAAAGAGCTTTCCTATGTTATCTTCTCAAAGCTTTCTAGCTCAAACTCTTACATTAGGTCTTTAGTGCACAGTAAATTAAGTTTTACTATATAGTGTGAGGTAAGAGTCTGAGGTTTCTTTGTTTGCATATGTATATCATATTGTCCTGCACAAAAGGTTGAAAAAAATTTTCACATTGAATTACCTTGGCACCTTTGTCAAGTATCCATTCAACATAAATTTACTTCTAAGCTCTATTCTGTTCCACTTAGTTGTATGTTTATCTTTATAACAGTACCACATTGTCTTCATTGCTGTGGCTTCACAATAAGTTTAAAATTAAAATTTTATTTTGGCTATTTTGCGTCTTTTGCATTTCCATGTACATCTTTGGATCAACTTATCATTTTCTATTTTTTAAAAAAAGCCTACTGAGATTTTGATTGGGATTTTCTTGAATATGTAGATCAATTTGGGGAGAATTACAGCCTTAATAAGACAGAGTCTTCTATTCCATGAACATATATATCTTTTCATTTATATAAGTGTTTTATTTTTTTCCTCAGTATTATACTGTTTTCTTGTATAGATCTTGCAGGGTTTTTTATTAAATTTATTCCAAGTATTTTATTCTTTTGGATGCTATTGTGAATATATTTGTTTTCTTAATTTTATTTTCAGATTGTTGATTGCTAGTTTGTAGAAATACAATTGATTTTTGTACAGTAATCTTGTATTCATTGCTAAGCTCAGTAGTTACAATAGATTTTACAGATTTCTTAGGATTTTCTAGACACCAGATTGTGTCATCTGTGACTACATACAAGTTAACCTCTTCTTTTTCAATTGTATGGCTTTACATTCCAATCAGCTTGCTTTTACATTCTTTTCCCACCTTTTTGCATTAGCCAAAATCTCCAGTACAGTGTTGAATAAAAGGTGTTAGAGTGGATATCTTTGCTTTTTCCCCGATCTTACAGGAAAAGCAGCCTTTCCAATTAAGTATGATGTTAGCTGTAGGCATTTTGTAGATGTCCTGTGTCAGACTGAGGAGGTTTCCTCTATTCCTAGTACGTTAATTGTTCGATGCTTTTTTTCTGCTACTATTGGGATGATCATATTTTTTATCTTCTTTATTCTATTAATATACTATATTCATTGATTTTTTTGAATGTTAGTTTACCTTGTACTCTGGGATACATCTGTTCATTTACAATGTATAATTCTTTTTATATTTTGCTGGGTTCGTTTTGCTAATTTTTTTAATTAAAGAATTTTGTACCTATGTTCCTGAGCCTGGTTTTCTTTTCTTATGATGTCTTTATCTGGCTTTGGGATCAGGCTAATACTAATTTCATAAAAATGAATACAGAGGTGTTCTTTCATCTATTTTCAGAAAGAATTATTTTACTACCGGTATTGTTTCTTCCTTAAATGTCTGATAGAATTCATGAGCATGGGTCTCTGGGCCAACACATTTCTTTGTGGAAAAACATTTAATTGCTAAATATTTTGGTTGTTATAGGTCTATTCAGATTTTCTGTCTCTTCTTGGGTCAGATTGTATAATTTGTATCTTTCTATGCATTTGTTCATTCCATCTAAAAGATGAGATATTAAATTGCTATGCATAATAATTTGGCAGATTCTCTTAAAAAGGACAGAGTTGAACTGTTGAAGATGATTTCATCTTGATGGTGGGGTGTGGCAATAGCCGAGACATGGTGAATGTTCCTTTGCTTGGTGGAAGCTAAAGTTGCTACTTTGACATTGGAGGAAGCTAAGGAGAGAGACTTCATTAGGGACCCACCTCTTGTGGAGGGGTGTGTGGTCTCACACTTAGGATCAGCTGTGGCCAATATAGCTTTAAGTTTTGATTCTTTACTAGTGTTCTCAAGTGTTCAGTAAAGTTTTTGAAAGCCTCCACCTGCTTTTAGCTGTATTTTTAGGAGTTAATAAAGGGAACTCGCAGGGAGGAAAGTGATTTTTTAAAAAATAGCAGTAACCAACAGAAGCCAACTACAAGAGGTAACTTCTAAGCCTTGATGTGCAGCAGCTCAGAGTATGGTGTAGGTGACAAATAACTGCCAGCAAGAATCCATGGACCAGGAAAACATTACTCAATGATTTTCTGAGATTTCTTTGAATAGGTAAACCAGGTAGAAAATGGCTTTTCATTTAAGGAATGAAGATTCTGTATCATTGAATTATGGATACTTTTTTTTAAAAAAAAATGGTCTTATTGGCTAGCCACAAGCACATCAAGCCCATGATTATATTAGTTACACACCATTTTCCCAGTAGTCTCTGTCCACATCCCCCAAGGTTTCAGGAGAGTCGGAGCATTAACAGCTTCTTTCAAATTAAAAGCAATCAGATAAAATCACATTACATAAAAGTAGTCTCTTTCCCAAGGACAATATGTTCATTTTTAAACAGACACATTAGCTATCCCAGAACCATCATACATTACAAGAAAAAAATGTAAACTAGTAGAGTTTCAGATCGCAAGGACAGATAGATAGAGAAGATATTTTGTTCTTTGGGGTAAAACTTTTGAACTTAGTTCACACCAATAGATGATGCTGTAACCTGCCTATTTATAAATAAGTCTCATTCTGAATCACGAATGGCAGCTAGTCAGGCAAGCCAGAAGGAGAATGTAAAAGGAACATTTAAACCCCATTAGCTGTGCACTTAGACAATCTACTCATGTCCAATTATTCTACTATTAAATGACTGCGCATCCAACCAAACAGAAAGCTTTAAAGTAGATAAATAGATTACACAGACCTCAAGGGTAAAGAAGCTGATTTGAAATGGGGTTTTCTTACTTCTCACCATCCTGTTTGGAGTCTTATTCACACTGAGATTGACATATAAGGGAACCATTTATGAAACTGCACACCAGCAGACCGTATGTCCTAGGAAACAGGCCTGGATGTCACATTGTGAAAGGTCTTCCACATGTCTGATGATTTAAGCAGAGAAAACAGAACCCAAGAACAAGATTTGATTGAAATAGTTTGGTGTATTAATTATATAATTCTTATTCTCTCCATGTTTTTATTTATCCTTAACTCCTCCATCCCCTATTCCTGCTCATAGTATGCTCTGTGTGCCATCGTTTCAGAGAAGGTATGTAGAAGGTGGAGACTTGATGGACTTCATATAAGCTGAAGTCAACTGAGTAGATTAGGACTTGAGGGAAAGAGGCATTGTGGGGAGACAGACTGAGAAGACCAAGGTAAGGAAAAGATACCCCTTGGCTTGAAGAGAAGAGAGACCTATGGTCTTAGAGGAGCAGAGCCATGGTTCTGCTTCAGAACATTGCCCTGAAAAGGTGATGAGGTCTCAGGGACTTACCGCTCTTTGCTAAGTCTAGGTAGAACAAGTCACAGTCTAGGATTTCAAGCCACAGCACCAAAAAGATTGCTATGGTCTAAGAGTAGAATGGAAGTAAAAAGAAAAGTCAGGCCTGAAGCTGCCATACCCCCAGGGACAATGGATAGCATTTTCTTGGACATAAAATGGGTAAACCAAAGTTTATGCTGCTCCCTCTGCACTGAGTCAGCACCTAAAACTTGACATTATCCAGGCAGGAGGTCTTGGAGGTGCCTCCAGTATGGTTGAGGTAGAATTTACTGCCAGGTTAGCTTCATGGGAACTCAGAATGAAAGCTAATTTAATGTATTTTAAAAACAGGTGAGATTTCTTGTCTACTTGACTTTGTGAGATAAGGTTTATGTCGGTGGGCAGGTATATTCTTCTCTGGACACAAACTGAAAGCTTGAGGCTTTGAGAGTACAGTGGAGAAAATTTTGATACAGGCAAGGAAAGAAGGCAGTCTATACTTAAAAATATACTTTTAAGGCTACTCTCCAGTCAATTAAAAATGCAGCTTAATCTTAAGGTTTTGCTACCATTGGAGTAGGTAGTGGTTGAGCTGCTGAGATGGGAAGGATGCACAGAGAGCCTTTTCCCCATCACATACTTTCACTACCTTTTGTCCTAGTCCCTCAAAGCTGCTCACACATAGTTCATATATTTGGTTCTTGCTTTTAAGCTTTCTAAAAAGATATTTATAAATCCAGATCCTGCACAATTTTGAAGTTTTTAAGACCTAAGTTTCCAAATATAAATCATTAAAAAGATCTTAACCATAGTGCTTTCTAATCTTCCACCCCACTGCAAGAATGTTCCCTTGGAACGCGAAGGGGATGGAGCAGAGGGAAGCCTCACCAGAAAGGACAGGCGCTGTGGACCTAGCATCACTGAGGCTGACATGGGGATGTCAGGTGAGGGGACAAGGAGGAGGTCAGGCCTTAGCCAGAGCTCCCAGAGCAGTGACTCTGTAGAAGAAGCCCCTGACAGAAACCTCCTTAGAAAAAACAAATGATGAGTGCCCTGGAAAGCTGGTTTTGTCCATCTTCCCTATGGAAACCAAAACTAATCAGTGTTAAAGAGAGAAATGATGACAACCAAGAGAAAGGCACAATCTGCCTGGCCAGAAGCATTCCTCCCTGCTCCTTATCAGTCACAGGGCAGAAAACGGGGTGTGGGCCATTCCCGGTCACCACTCTAGCCTGTATTGGAGGCTGATGGGGGTGAATATGATGTTATGATGTTGAAGTTTCATAAATTGAGGTTTTCATCAAATATGAGATTGAAATTTTATAAATGAGACTGAACTATAAGAACGTGAATAAGATTGTCTTAACAACTAAATACTTGTGGAGCTAGGTTGAGATATTAAGTTATCTGACTGTTAACAGCTATAGACACAGAACAGAGAAGGGGGAGCGTGGGTCGAGAGAGCACAATTAGCAGCAACTTTTAGAAAAATAAAAATTAGATTTTGCATATATACCTGAGAGTTGAGCTTATTGATTCAAAATTATTATGTTTACAAGCAATTTAATTTCTTTTTTGCCCTTGTCTGTTTTTCTCTTAGCATGTTATTTGTATCTACTGATTAATTGAGGCGTTTTTACAGACTAAACAAATTAGTAGTGTGGTCATATATTGGTAAAATATTTTTCCCAGTTTGTCATTGGTATATCCTCTATCCTTACTGAATTTTTTTCCTACAGTATTTTTTGTCATTATTTTAACTGTGGATTGGAAAGTTTGCATCTGATCCATCTAAGAGCTTTCCTTACCCTAAAATAATAGTAAAAACAGTTGTTAATTCTAATGCTTTCTTCCTATATTGGTAAATGCAGAAATCTGAACCAACCTTTAAGACAGAGCAACCTCTGTTGCTTTACCAGCAATGACTCTTTTATAACTTTTTCTTCCAGCACTTTTCCACTTATACATGGCTATTTTTCTCCCTATCACTGATGTCCTGACTTGCTATGGATCACTGATGTTTTAAGGTCTTCTTGAGCTACTGTCATGTGGCTAATTGTTCCTATCTCTCACTTTGCCACTTTAATACACTGGTTCCTACCCTATGCATGAAACCTTCTCGCAATCACCCTAAATTTCTGTTCAAGAAGTGGCTTTGTCAGAAAGTCTATCATATCTTCATTCCACCTACAAGAGTTGGTTTGATGTTAAGAACTCAGTCTGTTCCTAAAATTTGAGATCAGCAGTAGCCTCAGTGAATGTAATGTTTTCTCATGTTTCTTGGGCTTAGACTTGCATTATATTTTCAATGTCATTTTGAAGATGAACCATGCCTTTCCATTCCACTTTCCAGAATTTTCATCTTCTGCTGGAAAGGGATTATATTGTTGAAAGTCAGCAGTACTTATTGTAAGACGTAAGGAATTAGCATTACCATAAATAGGCCATGTTATGTCTTTCATCAGAGGATTTCTATTAGGGTATTGCCACCTTGATCCATCTGTCTCTTGAGATTTCTTTGTGGGCTAAAGAATAATGTTCTAAAGCACTATGTAAGCCTCTCTAAGAAAGACTCAAAAACCATATTTTAATTAATGTCTCTTGAAGGTTTTTTTTCCTCTATTGTGAATTCACTCATTCATTCAACAGATCTTTATTGACCACCAACTAGACATCAGACACTGGAGATAAAGTGTTGTACAAAATGAAATCCTGCTTTCATTGAGTGTACATTCTCATGGAGAAGACATGCAAAAAAACAAATAAATTAACCAGTATGTGCCATAACGTTAGACCGTGATGGGTGCTATGAAAATAAAATCATAGGGCCGGGCGTGGTGGCTCAAGCCTGTAATCCCAGCACTTTGGGAGGCCGAGGCGAGTGGATCACGAGGTCAAGAGATCAAAACCATCCTGGTCAATATGGTGAAACCCCGTCTCTACTAAAAATACAAAAAATTAGCTGGGCATGGTGGCGTGTGCCTGTAATCCCAGCTACTCAGGAGGCTGAGGCAGGAGAATTGCCTGAACCCAGGAAGCAGAGGTTGTGGTGAGCCGAGAATGCACCATTGCACTTCAGCCTGGGTAACAAGAGCGAATCTCCGTCTCAAAAAAAAAAAGAAAAGAAAAATCATGCTGAGTCAGGGAGTGGAGAATAGTAGGCATCAGGCCAGCAGGGAAGACTTTTCTGAAGAGACAACGTTGGAGCTGAGACCTGAATCAACTGTGGAAAAGAGCAATGTGGAGACCATAGAGCAAAGCATTCCAGGAATTGGAAACAGCAGTACAAAGCTCTTAGCAGGAATATTCCTGGTGTATTTAAGAAACAGCACATAGACAAGTGTCACTGGAGAAGTACGAACAAGGGAAAGAATGGAGACACAGAGAGGATAAGGAAGATCCGATAAGCCATGTGCCAGTCTTCAAGAGGACTATTTCCTTTGATTAAATAAAGAGATGATTAAAGTATGACTTTACAAATCATATTTATTGTTATACAGGAAGAATAAATCTCACAGGGAACACTCTCAATAGATGAGGTATATTAACCCCACAATGAGTGAATTCCAATTTCATTTAGAGTCCAATTTTTATAGTCTAGTTGCTCAATTAGGATAGAAGCAGGTCTTTGTGGGTGTAAAGTCTAATCAGTTTTGAGGCATAACTTTCTCTAAGAGGTTCTTGGGAGACACAGCCTGATCAACACGGGAGATCCATGAAACGTGCAAGGTTCCTCATAGAGAGCAATGACAGCGTAGATGGGCAAGGCTTCAGGGAGTGACTCAGAGGTTGACAGAGATTAGCCCTCCCACAGCCTGAGCTGTCAAAGAGCTGTCGAAACCTGGGTATATGTGTTTTAGAGTCCAGTAGTGAAGGCCAATAACTCACATATGTGGTCTGATAAGGTGTGAAACATAACATTCTTGCAGGGAATGGATTTACACTCTATTCCTTTTTCTTGTTTAATTTATTCCTCAGAGATCCTTTTTCTGATTGATCCCCATTTTAGAAGGCTCACTCTGGCTGCAGTGTGAAGAATTGACTATAGAGAGGCAGAAATGGAAACAAGGAGACCAGTTAGGAAGCATAGGCCTGGCAAGAGATGATATGGTAGTGGCCTGGGCCAGGAATGCAGTGCTGGACAGAGTGAGAGGTGGTCAGATTCTGGAGATACTTTAAAGGGCTTGCACTGGGATGAGAGAAAACAAGAGAAGTTGAGGATGACACTGAGGTTTTTAGCATGAACCTGTAAATAGTAGTCACGTTATGGAGATGGAGAACAGTGGGGAAGGAATCCATTTTGGGGCTAAATAAAAAATTTGGCTTTGGACACATTAGTATTGAGAGGCTGATTAAACATCTAAGTGGAGATTTCAGGCAGACAGCAAAAAGACGAAGATAGAGATAAAAACTGAGGCACTTTAGCATATAAGAAACATAAAGCCATGGGGCTGCATGAGCACTCCAGGGATAAAAACATAGATTGAAAAGCCATCTGAGACCTACACTCTAGGTTTCTCTGGTGCTAGAGGTCAGGAACAGAAAGCGGATGTAGCCAGGACTGGGGAGAAATGGCCAGTACTGGAAGAGAAACCAGATAATTTCCTGGAAACCAAGGGAAAAATAGGTGCTTAAGAAGGAGGGAGGGGCCAGGTGTGGTGGCTCATGCACTTTGGGAGAGCAAGTTTGGTGGATCACCTGAGGTCAGGAGTTTGAGACCAGCCTGGTCAAAATGGTGAAACCCGTCTCTACTAAAAATACAAAAATTAGCTGGGTGTGGTGGCACGCACCTGTAATCTCAGCTACTCCAGAATTGCTTGAACCTGGGAGGCAGAGGCTGCAGTGAGTCAAGATCATGCCACTGCTCTCCAGTCTGGAGGCAGAGTGAGACTCTGCCAAGAAAGAAAGAAAAAAAAGAAAGAAAGAAAGAAAGAAAGAAAGAAAGAAAGAAAGAAAGAAGGAAGGAAGGAAGGAAGGAAGGAAGGAAGGAAGGAAGGAGAGAGAGAGAAAGAAAGAAAAAAGAAGGAAGGAGAAAGAGAGAGAAAGAAAGAGGGAGGGATTAACTGTTTCAAAGTCTTCCAAGCAATTAAGTAGAATTAAACCTAAGGATTTTCCACTGCATTTGGCACCTCTCCTCCCTGTTTCTTCCCATTTAATAGAACAGGTTTATCCCTAGTGGCTTCAAGGGCCAGTCTTCCCCAGTTTGGGGAGACTACTATTGCCTAGAGAATATTTTTTTCCCTCTTCCCTACTCACAGAGCCTACTTTTATCCAGAGTGCTCACATATCCACCTACTCTAAAGCTAGAAATAACCATATGGCACAGACCTAGCCTGTGAGAAGTAAACAGAAGGCATAGAGTGCGGAATTTGGAAAGTTCTTTAAAAGGGAGTAACTCAGTGGGCATGAGAGCTTGTTTCCCTTAGCCAATCCTTTCTGTTCTGCCTGGAACATAGATGTGATGGCTGGAAATTCATCCTGACAACAGGAAGACTATGGATACTTCCTAACGAAGGTAAGCAGGGAAGCTGGGTCAAGGGGGCTGGGGGTTTCCACCAGCGTCTCCAGCAGTTATGGCTAAAGTCTCATGCAAACCCACACCTGTGCAAGTTACTCAGAATGTTGAAATCGTTTTTGACTTTGTAACTCAAATTCAGGCCTTTACATGTGTCAACCTAAATTATCCCATCATGCTGTGTAGCCTCTAGGACAGTCCTGAACTATTTACCTTTTAATTCTTTGTCATGGAAAAAATACATATCCCTAATTTGTTTAAAGCACTGCCATGCACTTGTTTTCTGTTATGTGACAACATAACATAATTCCCAGTGACAACACTAGTGTAGCCTTCACCCATGGCTCTCCCTGCCAAAGCACCCTGTCATCCCACACAGTGGAAATAAGCTGGGGTTGGAGGTGGCAGGCCATGATTCCTGGGCCATCTCTTCTAGCCCTACCAGTGGTATGCCTCAGTCATGTTGCTTGAACAATCTTTAAACTTGGCTTTGGCTGTAAAATAGCTGATAGAAGGGCCAACTCTTGACCTTCTTTTATGACTTTACATTTTTTCTTTATAATTTTTTATTGGTTATCAGCAATTGTTCCAGTCATGCTGCTTGAGCCTGGATTAAATCAAGGCTATAAAACAAAAATCCATGAACTATAATAAAAATAAGCTCCTACAAAACTTGATCTCCTAAAATAGAAAGCTTCATGACTTTTAGTGACTGCCTGGTAAAGCAAGAAAACACAAAAGCAAAATTTTTGGTTGTTTAAGTGAAAAGTAGGCTTGACATATGTAAAGGCCTAAATTTGAATTACAAAGTCAAAAACTATTTCAACATTCTGGGTAACTTGCACAAGTGTGGGTTTACATGAGAATTTAGCCATAACTGCTGGAGACACTGGTGGAAACCCCCAACCCCCTAGACCCCTAGAGAGTGGCCAGGCAGAATCATGCAGGTGAACATGGATGAGAACTGACTGCCTGGCTCAAGACTGATGCCTCAGGTCAGTGAGGCTAACTTTGGAACCAAGGCAGAGACTGTTTGTGTGTGTGTGTGTGTGTATATGTGTGTTGTAGAGGGTTAAAGGAAAGCAAAGGAGAAATGAAAAGTCTAAGAGGAGGAAAGAAGGGGAAAGTGTTACCTTTCAAAGAGAATGACATTCAAAGTGTCATCTATAAACACTGATAGTTACAGAATGTGCTAGTTGTAAGAGTAGTGTCCACTCAGGGTCCAGTGATTTTCCTGCTAGAAAGCCTCCAAAGTAATTTGAGATACAGAGGAAGAATAGTCCTGGCCCAGACATAACTGTTTATGTCAATGTCACTGTTCATATTTGTATGACCTAAAACACAGGCAAGACAGGTTAGTCATGCTCAGGGCTATTATCTGATCCAGCCCTGTCATTATTCTCACACTGTGGAAGAGAAGGCCTCCACCACAAGTTCACTGGGGCAAAACACTTAAAGTTGGTTGACAGCTTTAGTGGGGCCACTTGTGTAGGAGCCCAGTCAGTTTGATCCATGTAGCTGAGCTGGCTCTGGGCTCTGTCATAGCCTCAGCTGAGTTCCATTTACCATTTACTTCTGTGGGATATGCCTCCCAGCAATATGAAGAAATGTTGAGCTGAGGGTCATGAACAAGAAATAGATACAGGTACACTCTCTGCCTTTCCTTTTTTTTCCCTAAAAGCAGAACGTAGATTTACAAAGACATGTACATATGAAATATAAATGTTAATAAACTTCTGTTTGTTTTTCTCTTCTTAATTTGTCTTTTATAACAGGGGTCGGTTTCAATAAGAACCTATTGGGGGTTATTATTTTTACCCTATAGTTCAAACATTTTGTTTTTTAAAAAAAATGTTGTACCTTATTGGGCTTGTTCTTATCATTAGGGTAGGAATGGTGGGCTCTTGGGACTTTCTACATCTGGTAAAGGAGAGCCACATGGTTATGGTTCAGTCCCAAGCAATATCATGGAGTCCCTGGGACAGGGCAGCTTGCAGGTATGCTCTGCAGGTTCATGCTTGGGAGCTGGTGACAGATTTTCTTGTCAAACCCTGCCCAGAGCTGTTTACACTTGGAAAAAGAGGCCCCAGGAGGCAGTGTCTTAGCTCAAAGACATAACTGTTCAATGCCAATGGAAGGACTTCAGGTAAGTGGCAAGTAGATGGAAGAGATATTTTAAGGTCTCAGAAGACTTGCCAACTCCTTTATATCAGAGAGCTGATGGGGTTTGGGACATGTTACCTGCCCCCCACCCCCCCTATATGACACCTTGGCATTTGAGGAAACAGTAGAACCAGCAAGGTCCCCTCTCACCTTTCCCTCAATTCTTCTCCCCTGAAGCAGGACATAAAACCTAGGAAGCGTCTTCAGACCTGCCCAGGAAGCAGGTAAAAGACCCTATGCCCAGAGGAAAGGAGCCAAAGACACAGATGCCAAGAAGAATCTTGCTAAGTTTACGCCAGTTCATTGCCATTAGATCATGCCACTCCTTCATCCTATCATGTTTCCTCACCACTATTTACTCCTCCTCAAACCTATTATAAAATATACTTAGATTTAATAAAACTTACACTCAGCTTCAGTAAAACTCATATTAAATAAATGTGTATGCTTTTCTCTTGTTATAGGAGCCTCAGCCATGAACCTAGGGTGAATAGATAAAAAGATTCTTCCCCTATAGAACTTTGAAGCCTACTTCATTTCTATGCCTGAACTTTGTACCAGCTGCTGATGTCTACCCTGGGCTCAGATAAATAGTTAAAGGGACTAGAGACAATAGATGGCCCTACTGGGAGAAGAATGAGGTGGTAATGTTTCAGAATCACTGCCATCCAACAGAGACCTGAAGGTCCTACCTTTCTCCATCCTATCCCCCCAGCTAGCTGACAATTCTTTCATTCACCCATTCAAAGACACAAATTCATTAGAGCACCTGTTATATACAAGACACCATACTAAATTCTGGGATATAGTGAGCAAGCCATACAAGGCACTTGCCCTCAGAAGAGATAGTAAAAAAATAAATAAATAAACAAACATTGTGATAAAGAGTCACTGCAGGGAGTGTGAATCTTCTTTTTTTGAGATAGGGCCTTGCTCTTTTGCCTAGGCTGGAGTGCTGCAGCACAATTAGAGCTCACTGCAGCCTTGACCTCCCAAGCTCAAGCAATCTTCTTCCCACATCCACCTCCCAAGTAGCCAGGACCGCAGGTACCCACCACCATGCCCAGCTAAATTTTGTATTTTTTACTAGAGATTAGTATTTTTTACTGGAGCCTCATTATGTTGCTCAAGCTGATCTCAAACTCCTGGGTGCCACTGTGCCCAACCAGGGGAGCTAATCTAGATAGGGAGGTCAGGAAAGCTCACCACATTTGAGCTGAGACCTGAGAGATGAAGACTAAACCAGCCATGCAAAGAGCTGGGGACAGGCTTTCCTGGGCAAGGGAAGAGCAAATACAAACACTCTGAGGTGGGAAAGAGCCTTGACTGTGGAGGGAGAGAAAAGGTGCCAGTGTGGCTGGAGTTCATGGGATCTGAAGCAGGAGGTGTATGAAAGACTCAGGTAGGCAGGCAGGAACCAGGTCACACTGAGCCTTGTCCTGCAGGTTTTATTAGAGGCCACTGAATGATTCATTGTAGGAGAGGGACTCAATATAATCTAGATAAACAAAGGCCATAGTGGTAACTGTGGGAGAATGTATTGTGTATTGGGACTGGAGGGAGGAGACTGGAGCATAATGTTGGAAACTGAGGAATTCCTCCCTCAGCCTTGCTCTGTGGGGCTTCAACAGCTGAGGAGAAAATCAAAGATTTTCTCAGGGGAAACATACATTTTTTCTTCCCCACCCAGAACTCTCTCCCTCATTCCCAAAGATCTTGAAGGCATTTGATTTTCCTCAGTGGTTACTGTGTCTTTTTTGCTGGGGGAATGTGCCCACATTCTTGTCACTGTCTGTTGACCACCATCTGCTGCCATCTGGACACTCACAACTCCCCTCTTCCCATTGCTGCTACTGTCTGTCTAGGGATGGGAGTGCTGCCAAGACTGTCTAGGGATGGGGGTTCTGGAATAGATCTTACCTCATGATTGGAGAGATTTCCCTTGACAGGACTGTCTCAGACTGAGGCCAGAGGGTGTTTTAAGGTCATTGCCAGTTTCTTATAGAACAACTCTTTCAGCATTTTGCTGTTCGGTTGTCCTACCTCCAGTTCTTTGACTGGCTTCAACCCAAGCCACCTTCTACTTCCTTCTAACAACCAACACCCTGGAGTTACCGCAGCAACTATCATATTCTGCCGACTTATTCCCATCCTGCTGCCAATCTGATCCAGTGTGATGCTGACCTGAGATGCTTGGACTTGACTTTTATCCTTGGAAATGAACATTTATGGAGGGTGTTTCTGCTGTTTGAACATCAACTTTTCACACTGACCCCTGACTTGGTCTGTCCCACCCATCTCTGCCACTAAAAGAGCTTACAGCTGCTCCCTCTATTTGGACCCTGATTCCTTGTGAGAAAGGCTGGACAACTGCCCTGGATGCATCCTCCGCCCGGTGAGTGACCCTACCCTCCTGGAATCTGACCATCTAATCTAAAGTTGCTTTTGCCTTTTCTCCCAGGAGTCTGAGAATGTCCTCATACAAACTGGACTAACTGCTGGCCCTGATATTCTAGAATTTCCAAGGCAGACATAAAAATTAGGTCTAAGCTGAGACCTGCATTTCACACATATAAAAGAATGTGTGAGAACCTATGACTTGTGAAATCAGCCTCATTTCTTCACAATCATTTTCCAAATACCACTCATTGCCCTATGCTTACAATGTGAACATGGAGTATTACTCAAACTGCCACAGAGATGAATGAGTAGAGAGTACCACACCTGGGCCATATCTTGAATGACAATGTTTCTGTTCTGCTCTCTTGACATCCTACCCTTGGAAGTGACAAGATTGGAGTAGACACTGGCTGAGGGATCGTTTCCTCCCTATCTGCCCTCTGCATGGATCCTATCATCTAAATTTCCAGCAGGTTTCTTCCTTGCTACCTGAAAGAATCTAACCAATAATATGAGAAAAAAGAATCAGACTCATAGAGACAAGCATGACTATCTTGCTCTTTACAGGCCAAATGGTTGATAGACTTCCCTGCGTGGGGGAGGAAAAAGGAAATTCTAACCCAAATAAGTTAGACCTTTTCTGTAGGATGCCAGAAGAAGCTAAGATTCCAAGCACATGGTTTTTTGTTTTTTATTTTGGAAGAGTTAAAGAAGACTCAGTTAATAATTGGAGGGAGACATGAGGAAATTGAGAATAGAAAACCACATGGATAAAGTTAAAACAAATCCAAAATCCATCCAAAAATACACAATGCCCCTTTGCCATGAGAAAATGAATTTAACGAGTGTTTCAGTGAATTGCCTATGAATGATGTTGTTGTAAAGATGTTTTAATGTGTTAGGAGGTATTTTACTCTCTTCTCGTTTGGGTCACTGAAGCAACTGTGAATGGCAATGTGGTATATAAAGGCAGTGTGGAAAGGGCACTGGGTCCACAGCAAGAAGACCTGGATTGTGTACCACATGAGGACAAAAGCCCACCTAGGTCTCTAACCAATAATATAGGTTAGATATTATGTAAGAGGAAGACAAAGACCTAGAGACTGTGCAGTGTTCTGAGCAGTGAGCACTTGAAGATGTGCCCCACTCCAGAGATAAACACTAATACGTTTGTGATATTCAGGGGACTAAAACTGGTCTTGTTCCACGGCAATCCTGTCTCTTACAGGATATTCCTTTTCAGAGAACATCCAACCTACTCCCATACAAAGAAGGCTCTGGCCCCTAGCTCTGCATCCAGGTGGAAAGGGCAAAACACTTGGTGGGTCACCCATGCCCACCATCACCAATTACATTAATTCTTACAAAGGCACTTGAGTTCCATTCTGAAGTGCATCAGTTTTTCTTCCTAATATATTGATGTGCTGTCATTCTCTAACTTAATTCTTAAGGGGTCTGAAATTACTGATGAATTAGAAGAAATTACATTGTGAATATAACAGATAAGAATCAGTATTAACATAACAGAGAATTGGCATTTTACAAGTAGTAGTCAATGATAATTGCAAAACAATTCTCACAACCATCATGCATGGAAATGGGTATAAATCCTAATGAAACTTGTCTTGGATACCTCTACAGTTACAGTCTGCAACTTGAGAACCCAGGACTGGGGAGGGCCTATTTGGATCTTAAGATTGTGGAAAAGGAAGCCAGGATTTTGATTAAGTATAGATTTAAAAATCTAAGCCGCTTGGTCTAGGTCGTATTTAAGAGACTCCTTGAACAACTTGAATTTCAACTCTACTTTAAAAGACACTCTGTTAAACACTCTAAAAGCCGTATTGCAAGTACCTACTGCTATCTGACTCATTTCTGAAATATTTCCCATATGAAAATAAGTTGAGTTTCTGTTTCGGTAATTTGGCTGCCTGGAGTCGATCAAACCCATAGGTTTGACTCATAGCTGATCTACCTTTCTGGATACCTGTATCCCAGAAATGAAATGGAGCCCAACAGGCTGGAAGTTATTGTTTCTTCACTATTAGACTCTGAGGATTTAACAAACCACAGAATGGACAGCACCCTAAGGCTGGACCAGAACTGACCAGCCTTTCAGAGTGGGCTCTTTGTGAAGGATCCTAGCTGGTCAGTTACCCCATTCCCAGCCACCCTGACCAATAACCTGGGCAGTTATAACAATAGCAACCTATTTATTGAAGTTAGAACTGGTTTTGAGTAGTAACTTTACTGTATAATTAGCTGTGTGACTAGTTAGATTAACTCACTAAAAAGTGACTAGCTGAAAATGACTATGAGCAAATCATTTCAACTTCAGCAACTAAGTTCTGATATTTTTTAAAATAAAGGCCTTGGACTCAGTAACAATTAGTAAACTATAAACTTCTATTAAGATTTATGGTAAGAAACATAAACTTTATATAATTTAGGATATTAACCATTAGAAGAAAAAGTCTAGGTCTTATTCATCTAAAACTCCCTGTTTCCCAAGTGATTCTATTAAGTCAATCTTAGAGTTCTAAAGATGCCTAACTGATAGAGCAACATATTTGGATTTCCTTAATAATAGGTAATATACATACTTCATGAAAACCCCCAATATTAAGTTAGAAGAAAATTTAAGTATTAGACAAAAGAGTTTAGATTATATGAAGAATTCATTTAGCACCTGACATTCCCTAACAGTGGTTTTATGAAATACTGTAATTGATTTGTCACCTATATGTGAATCTATCCTAAATTGACTCCTTTAGTATACAGGCAATGCCTTTTACTTTGCTTTCAGTCCCCAACAACAGCTGATTCAGTACTCTAAATATAGTCAGCATTCAATACAAATTTAATTATTGACTGAATCTAGACTGTCAAGGGAAAAAAGATTTGCTACTTGTTTGGACATGTCCCTCTGATTAAATGCCACTTTTGCCTTACCAGCTAATCAGTCAGCAGACTAAGTGTGGCGCATTTTTAATATTCCCCCTTAAAGAAGGTCAGTGGCTAAAAATGAGATCCAGCATGATTACATTAGAAGGGTTTTCATGTGTACTCCATCAGGGAGATTAAATGCCCAGGTGCCTCCCACATTTCCTTTTAGGGCTTGTTCTTAGACTTAATACTTCAAGAGCTCAAGAGCAGCACTGACATCCAACATATTCATTGTCAATTCCCAATCACGTTCTCAAAAGGTAACTGTTACCTATCGTATTAGAGTTCCCCAGCTAAACAGAACCAATAGGAGGGAGAGAAAGGGAGAGGGAGAGGGAGGAGAGGGAAGGGGAAAGGGAAGCTGGTAAATCTAAAATTTGTAGGGCAGCCCAGCAGGCTGGAGACTCAGAGAAGAGCTGATATTGCAGTTTGAGTGGGAAGGTAGAGAGGAGGCAGAATTCCTTCTTTCTCAGGTGATTTCAGTTGTTTCTCTTAAGGCCTTCAATTGTTTGGAAGAGGCCCAACCGCATCACAAAAGGTAATCTGCTTTACTCAAAGTCTGCTGATTGAAATATGCATCAGATCTAAAATATATCTTTACAGCAACATCTAGACCAATGTTTGACCAAACATCTGGGCACTGAAACCTAAGCAAGTTGACACAAGGAATTAACCATCATACATATCAAAATGGGAAATTTTCACCATTCCAGTTATCTTCTGAAAGTTCTTGTTTCATCATTTAATCTCTCTCATTATTTAAAACATTCTGCAAATAACAAACATATCACCAATGCTGACAATTTTTCTTTCTTTCTTTTTTTCTCTGTTTTCAGACAGGGTCTCACTTTGTCACCCAGGCTGAAGTGCAGCGATGTGATCATAGTTCACTGCAGCATTGAACTCCTGAGTACAAAGGATCCTCCCACCTCAGCCTCCCGAGTAATTTGGACTATAGGAATGTGCCCCCATGCCCAGATAATTAAAACAAAATTTTTTTTGTTAAGACAAGGTCTCACCATCTTGCTCAGGCTGGTCTCAAACTCCAGAGGTCCAGCAATCCTCCCAAAGTGCTAGGATTATAGGCATGAGCCACTGCACCTGGCTGTAACTTTCTAATTACAGGAAAAAAAAACTTTCTATGGTCTCTCACCACCTCCTCCCACCAAATCCAACTTCAGATTTTGTTCATTTTCTCAATAAGTATTATACATTGGTGCTTAGGAGACATAGAAGAAAAGGCATGGGTTCCAACCCCCAAAGAGCCTGTAGCAGGAGAAGAAGATTGCAGTGGTGGTATAGGGTTGCTGCTCAGGTTTTTCATAGAACATTTGAGGAAGTAAAATTTAATAAGCTTATTAGCATATAGGTGGTGCTTGCATACACAAGCCCTATTTGTTTTCTCCATGGGTTACACATACCTTCATTTTACAATGGTTAGAAATATGATTTCCCCAGGAGCTGAGTCTGAGGGCATGTGACCATAAAGATTTGTAAACAAACTCATCATCTCAACTCCATCGCCCCAATATACACTCAGCTGAATCAGTTTAGTCTCTCAGTAACACTTGTTGCCCAAGGAGATGAAATTCAGCTCAATGGCAACTTCTCTTTACTTCTGCTTGCAACTTAACATTTCTCTTCCAGCATTTTGTTCATAAAACTCCAGATTTTAAAATAGACTCTATTGCTACATCTGTAGTTGATGGAGCTGAGTCTGAGGATGGAGCGGACAAGAGTGCTGACCTGTGTCACTGAGACCAAAGCAAAGCCTCCTTCCTCACAGCAGCATGGGGATGTGATTATACAGCTCTGGCACTAGCTCCTCAGAGCCAGCAAGGTATTAAACAAGCCCAGACTTTTCACTAAGCCTTCATCCCCCAGGCACTGCTGAGAAACCGCTACCAACAGGAATTGAATTCTAGGAACCAGCATGCCAAGAAACACACCTCCTGGAATTGTGAGCATTTGACAGAGGTTCTGGCAAGCCCTCCTTCTTCTTGTTGACATTAGCAGCAGGGAGGGGGCAAAGGGGCTCATGGATAGAGACTGGAAAATTTCAAAGTTGTCCAGTTCTAGACCACAGATAGCACCTTCTGTTCTCTAGACCTGAGATCTAATACCAACAATGGAATAAGAAAAGTTACTGGTTTATTTTCCCCTTCCAGATTTAAGAGGGTCCTATCCTGTTCCAATTCAAAATTGTCTCCCACCACTTCTCTTTCCATGTTTTCTTCTTTGCTCCCAGGTATGAGCCCCATTTATTGTCTCAGAGCAAGATACAAAGGTGGAGAAATCCTGCATTCTGCCCAAGTGTGAAGGGCTCTGGGTTGTGGGTGGTGCTGTTGTCATGGCCTGCTTCATGTTCTTGACCCTTTTGAGAGTGAGTCCAAAGTAAGAGCAGGCACAGACATTTATTGCAAAGCCAAAGGACACTCTGAAAGCTAGATCAGAGTTGGTTGCTTGAGAATGAGATAGTCCCCACTGACACTGGAAAATCCCCTTTATGGGAAGCTTATGTGATTATTATAAGAGGGTGGGAATGAGCCTGGCTCTTGGCTTAAGCATGTTGCATGTGGTCTCCTGGGTGTGTGTGTGCAATTGCTGTTACATGCTATCACATATATGGCATGCCTTATTAGCATCTTAATTCCCTACCCAGGGGTGTGTTTTTTACTATTATAATAAGCACAGGTCAACCCAAGGACACTAATCATGGGTTTCTGTGCTTGTGCAAATTTGGGGATTTTCCCTTCTGCTCTTCATCCTCCTTGTTGCAGGATGTTCTAACCAAAACTGCAGATGCAGTTTGTGGACTCTCAAACAGTTTGTTTTCTCCACTTTTGGCAAGTTTGTTTCCTTTCAAGTGAGGCTATGACCATCTTATCTAACCTACCTCAGTGCCAGATATGTCTGTAATTGCTTTCTGAAGTATTGGAGAAAGCAAACAGAACTAAGTTTCCTGATTACCCATCTCACATGCCTAAAATTCCAGTGCACCAGGGATCCTAGAATGGTTCAGAGTGAGAGTTCCAGGGAAAATGGAATGATTAAGCAGTAAAGCCCAAGCATATACCATTTAATAATGCTACAAAAAAATTTTCAGATTCTGAAAGTTGAAGAAAAATGATTAGCATAAGACTTATTTTCCTGCTTTTTAAAATGATCCTAATATTTGTTATATATTCTGAAATTAAATGTTTCATTCCACTTAAATGACTTCTGCATATTAACCATCAGTTTGACATGTGAGTCCAGGGCAAATTTTGTGCCTCTTTTCCCATGTTTTGTCCTCCCAGCTCCTCAGAGGAATTACATTGGCTCATGTATTTGAAAAATCACCGAAATTAAGAAATTTCAGTCCCTCCTATTCTTCAATAGGCAAATAAGAAATATAGGATCAGATTTGTCTCTCCCCACAGGCATGTCTCATGGGACTCATAATCAGAAGGATGCCTCATGAGTCTTGTTCTCAGCAAGGGGACCTGGTGGGGTGATGCAAATGTTGACTGGCATCAGTCTGTGATAGCCTGATGTCTCTGTCCACAGCAGGAATGAATCTGGACACCAGATGGGGCTGTGACCTGGTATGCCCCATTCTCTTCTGCCAGAACAGGATGGGTGCCACCATATGCAGATTTAAAGTAAACTGAAAACCAGTTCATCTTACAAATATTTGAGAATTGTGAACTGTCTCTTGAATCAACATTATCTTGCAAAGCCATAGTGAATAGCACTGAATTGCTGTACAAGTGCTTCTCACTAGTCCAGAATCAATTTGTGTCCAAAATGCTGCTTTGTGTTGATGCAGGAGACAGCATTTTATTAGGTCAGAAGGAAATGCTGCAGGTGGTATCATGTATATGTAGATTTAAATCATAAGAATTGGAGAAAGATGAAGTGGGAAAAATTGATATGGGAAAAAATAGAATTAGAAAGAGGTGAAAGGCAGGAAAGAGAAGAAAACATGTTTTCTAAGAGGACCTGGTTTTGTTGGAGGTATACATTGCCTTCCAAAACTATGCCTGTGACCACAGGTTCCTGACAACAGGTTAGGCAACACAGGCCTCTGAGTGGAGAAACAAGCCATGCATCCTAAACTGAGATTAACTGAACAGTAATGCCTTGGGCAAGTTGCTTACTTTCTGTGTATTTTTCATCCATAATCCCAAGATAACTAATAGTTGCAACATAGAATGAAAATAAAGGTCTAGACTTTGTGACTTACCATGATGGTATCCAGCCAAAATTACTCATTGTTATTTTCTCAGCTCTATTCTTTCTTCTTTGCCATTAGGGATTGAAAACTACTCATTTACTTTTCTTAAACACAAAAAACTTGATTTCAAATTAGAGTCAACCCCTAAAGCAAGTCAACCAATAACCAACTAAGTACACCAAAATTGTTCAGAATATATTATAAAATTCATTTATAAATTTCTTCAGGTCCAAGCATTTTGGTCAAAGAATTAGGAAGCAAATCATATTAAGTACTATGTCCTAGGTTATATATCCACAGACTGACTTATGAATATATTTTGATTTAAATTCAATATTTTGTGTTGGGCTTTTTATTTATTTTATAGGACTAACATTTTGTTTTACTTTCTTTTTTTGGATTAAATACTTTTATCTTTTATCTTTTTTTTTTTTTTATCTACTAGATTTGAGCTATGTTCTCTGTTTCTATTCTTATATTGATTTTCCTAGAAATTCCACATGCATACTTCACATATCAAAGTCTAAAGTTAACCAATATCTTCATCCTCAGAACAGAACATTAGAATATCTTAACTCCTTTTACTCACTTTGGATTTATACATTACCATTGTTTTGCATTTTAATTATTTTTAAAACGTCATGAAATATTATGATTATTATTATACTCAGGCAATGTTTATTTTTACCTACATATTTATCGATTTATTTGTCTCTTACTCCTTCAGGTTTCCCTCTGAGAATCATTCACCTTCTGCCTAAAGAACTTTTTAAATAATTTATTTAGAGTTTTTTTAGAGTTGACCTCAGTCTTTTTCATCATTAAGTGTCTATTTCAACCTCATACCAGGAAATACAATTCTAGGTTGGCAATTACTTTCTTACAAAAAAACGTGAAAAATATTCCTTCACTACCCGTTAGTTTCCACTGACTTTATTAAGAAGCCAGTTGTACATCTAACTGCTCCTGCATGGAGGTAAGCTCTGTCTGATTTTAAATTTTGGTCTTGTCTTTAATATTATATATCTAAGTGTAGATTTTAAAAATTTATCCTACTTAAGATTCACTGGGATTCTTGAACTTCTAAATTGGCATCTTTTATCAGTTCCAGAAAATTTCACATGGTATCACCTTTTTAAAATTGTCTTTGCCTCATGCCCCCTTTTTTCTTTGTCAATCTAAAATTCCAATTAATCTCAGAATGCTCACTCTAACTTCCATGTCTCTTAACTTTTCCTTTATATTTTTAATCTGTTTGTCTTTTTTCTTGCTGCGTGCTAGAAAAGGTCTTCTGAATGGTCTTCTGTTTTTCTCTCTTCCACTGCACATAATCTGCTGTTAACCTATGTGTTACTTATTTTAAAATCAACTTCATGAGGTATAATGTCAACATAAAGAAATGCACTCATTTCAAATGCATAGCTTTATATAAGTTTTGGCAAATAAAGATGCAGAAAATTATAATATATATGAGTAAGCCATTCCAGCTTTGTTATACTTACTCTTTGCATTGTATAATTTTCTCATCTTTTTACTCTGAATCTATTTCTCTTTCTATATTTAAAGTGCATTTCTGGGCCAACTGCTGTGATTCATGGCTATAATCCCAGCACTTTGGGAAGCTGAGAGAGTGTAGCCTACTCCTGAGAGGCTAGGAGTTTGAAACTAGCCTGGGCAATATAATATAATGAGACTTGATCTCTACAAAAAATTTAAAAATTAGTTGGACCTCGTGGACCATGCCTGTAGTCTCAGTTACTTGGGAGGCTGAGGTGGGAGGATTGCTTGGGCCCAGGAGTTCAGAGGCTGCAATGTGCTATATTGTATTACGGTATTCCAGCTGGGTGATAGAGTGAGACCCTATCAAAAAAAAGAAAGTAAAAATAAAGGTGCAGGTGTAGTTCACTCATGTTTCTTACATTACATATAGTTGAATCTTGCTTTTTAAAATCCAGCCTGACATTCTCTGTCTTATGATTATTTAGTCTACTTGTGTTTAATGTAATTATCTATAGGTTTGATTATATGGCTGTCCTTTTACTATTTATGTTCTCATTATTACTATTTTGTAGAGATAGAGTCTTGCTATGCCACCCAGGTCTTGTCTTAACCTCCTGGCCTCAGCAATCCTCCCACCTTGGCCTCCCAAAGCGCTGGATTATAAGTGGAAGCCACTATACCTGGCCTATTGTCTCATTATTTGTCTTATCTGGTTTTTGTTCATTTTTTTTCTTCTTTTCCTGCCTCCTTTATATTAATGAAATAATTTTTAGTATTCCAGGGTAATTCTCTAATGGTTTTTTAGTTATATTTCTTTGTATTTTTTTAATTATTGGTCTAGTGATTATAATATGCATTTTTAGTTTATCTCAGTCTACTTATAGTTAATATTGAATTACTTCAGGTAGCATATAGAAAATTTGCAACAATATAGTTTCATTGACCTCATCCACCTTCTTTGTGCTATTTTGTCATATATATTACATCTATGTAGATTTAAATTCCAAAATTACAGAGAAATAATTTTTGTGTTGTTTTGCATCATCTGTCTTTTAAATGCATTAAGAAAAGCAATAGGATTTTTTTCTTCTAAAAGGTGAGAAATTAACATCTAGTGGGTAAAAACTAGCGATGATGCTAAAATCCTATAATACACAAGATGTTCCCCCAACAACAAAGAATTATGCAGCCAAAATGTCAACAGTGACAAGGCTAAGAAACCCTGCATTAAATTGTTGCAATCTGCTAGAAGGCTAGATAGTTTTTCCTTACAAATATTTCAATATATCATATAGACGCTGCTTTTCATTTTTAGTCAAGTATAATCAGATTAGGCAAAACTGAGTTATTACAGTGCAAGATCAAATTGCAGGTGCACAACCAAAAGGGAGTGGGCAGGAGAAATGTCTTTGGCCAAGAAACACACACACACACACACACACACACACACACCCCTTTCCCCACAAGAGCTGTATGTGTGTTGGTGGGGGGCAGGGGAGGTGTTCCCTTTTGTGTGATATACTTGCTGAATTTTCAAAAGCAGCACCACATTATGCTATTTTATTAACAATTCCTTAATAAAGTAACTAGAAACAACAAAAAAAAAGTGAGAAATTAGAAAATAGAAAAGCCCTACCTATTAAAAGTTATATGATGTTGTTTGTATTAAGAGAAAAATAAATATTTCTCATGATGGAAGTGGAAACTTTTTAAAAAAGCATACAGAATCCTACTCAACACTTTTAATACGTTCATTATTATCTTCTGTTTGGTGGCTCAGGAAATCAAATGATACAATCCAATATCCTGTACTAATTAATTTATATGTTACTTTACCTACATAGTTGCCATTTCAGTTGTTCTTTCTTCCTTCCAGAAGATCCAAATTACCATCTGGTATAATTTTCCTGTAGATAAAGAAGCTCCTTTACCACTTTTTATAGTATATATCTACTAGAAAAGAATTATCTTCAGTTTTTTTTTTTTTTTTTTTTTTTTTGTGTGTGTGTGTACCTTTTTTAAAATCTTCATTTTAAAAGAATTGTTTCACTGGTATTGGATTCTATCTTGACAGATATATTTGTTTAGCATTTTGAAAATGTGAAAATGTCTTCTGACCTCCATTGTTTTTTATGAGAAGTCAGTTGATAATCACATTTGTTGGTTCCCTGTATGTAATGTGTCCTTTTTCTTTTTGTTGCTTCTCAGATTTTCCTTTCATTCTTGGCTTTTAGCAGTTTGACAATGACATGGCTATGTATGTTTTGGTTTTTGTTTGTTGTTTTGTTTATTTAGCATTCACCCTGCTTGAGATTCTTTAGCTCCTTGTGTGAGTTATTTTTTTTTTCGTCTAACTTGAGATTATCTCCATGTTTTCAAATATAGACTATTTTTTATCCACAAGCTCCTTCATGTCCCTTTGTAGTCATTATTTCCTTGGTACAAGGGTCTCCTAATAAACTCATTTCATGTGATCCTGAGCTTCACATTTTGCCTTTTTTATATTCAGAAGCTACTAAACTAAAGTTTGAGACATTCTGAAGTATTTGATGGCAAAATAAGCTCCAGTGTTTTACTGTTTGCTCTAATTTCCCATTTTTCCTTAGATTTTAGCCTTAGAACCCCTTAATATCTCACTAGCCAGTTTTAAGAATTTTTTTTTTAAGATTTAAGAGCTCTTTTAAGAAATATATTCAACTTTCTTCAAGAAAGTGTTTTCAGCATAAGGATTTGCGCAAATAAAGTAGTCCTGCATTATCACTAAGAATAGAAATCTCTAATTTTAAACAGGTTCACATTTTTTTTTATTAATAAGAACCCACATTTACTAAAGTGCTCATTCTAAACATTCTAAAATGAAGAAAATCTAGAGAATTTAAAAAGTCCTCCCTCTTAAAGGTAATACAATGTTGTTGGAATTGGAATGAAAATAAAGATTTCTCCCATTGTGGAAGCAGAAACTAAAGAAAACATACAGAAAATACCAGAAAATGACTCAAGCCCTTTAATATGTTCATGTCTTTTTTTATATTATATTTGATGGTTCAGGAAATCAAATGATACTATTGAATATTCTATAGTAATTGATTTGTGAGGTCTTTCTCAAAATAAAATAATGAAAAATTTATTCATTTTGGAAACTCATTTAAGCTCTAGGTAAAAGAAAAATAAGCTGAAGGAGGGGCAATATTTATACTGGGAAGAGGGCTTAAGAGAGATAGCCATTAATTTAAAACTAACAGTTCTGGGAAAAGGCAGATAGCAAATACATCATGAGAAAAACTTTCCAAATTGTTATGCCAACATTCCACTTAAAAATTATTTGCCAGAGCCTTTTGATACTGAAAGTATAAGTATTATCTATAGGGTCAAGTTTTAAAGCTTTATTGTCCTAAGATATTTAAAAATTCTTTTCTTTATCAAACAAACCAGATACATCAGTTGCAAGATCATTTTAGCAGACATGAATTAAGAAACCTGACTTTCATTTCTTAATGCCAGAATGCTTTTTTCCATGAAGTGATGGATCTTGATTCAAATGAATCATAATGTCCATACTAGCAAAAGACAATGTACGTGAGTTTTCAATTAGTATTTGGCCACACCAGGCAGTGTAAGGAAATGACTGATCTCCTTCTTGTTCCTGGTACATGAGCCCTGACTTAAAATACCTGTTACAGTCTCCTTTGAATGGCACAGCTCGCTTTGCCATTAAGCAAATCAATTCTTTCCCAGTGGGTGGGTTAATAATTGCAAGCCTCTAAATACCCAGAATATAGCTCTTTCTTCTTATGTCTATTCTAAGAAAATGGCTGTTCATATTTTATTGCTATATTTCTGAAAATGTTCTTAGTCTCTAAGTGGCTCCAAGAAAGGGGAATACTGCAGTGTCCAACCTAAGCAGTTCCTCTCTCTTCTGTCTCCTTTTATACCAGCATTTCAGTCAGTTTTCTCAGTCCAGCTTCACTGCCCCAGCTGGCAGATAGTTAACATCTGATTTGTACTGTTCTCAGTACCACTGGAGCAAAACCATTTGGGAGTCAAACAAAAGAAGGCCATTTTTATGGGAAAGACTTTATCAAAGATATGACATTTTAACTAAATCATATGTAATATGTAGGAGACTGCCATGTGGAAAAGAGATAGCGGAAACAGCACGTAGAACGATACAAAGGCAAAAATACCAAAAAAAAAAAAAAAGCCCAGCCTAATATGTTTGGGATGATTAAACAAAATAGCTAGAGCTGGAACATAAAAGGTGTGGAGGGGATGCTGAAACAGGGTGAAGGCTGGATTGTGAAGGGCATCATAAGCTTAGTAAGGAAATTGAGCCTCATCATGTCAGTAATGTGGGAGGGAGCAGTTAATACTTTAAAGTAATCTGATATGCATCTTAGGAAACATATTTCTAATGATTCTTTAAGGCATTAATTGGCATGGAAACTAATAAAACTAAGGAGAACATTTTACAATAGTGGAAGTCAACATACAGAGGAGGAAATCGATTTGAGAGAGATTTCTGAGGCCTAATTGACAGGACTCAGTGAGTTATGGAAAGGGAGAGGATAATAAGAACTGAAGGTAAGCTTGGGGAATTGAATATACTGTGATGCCATTAATTAAGATGAGGACAATGAGGGTAAAGTTGGGGTTCAGAAGGACTTGGTATTCTTGTTGGAGCGATTCCAGCTGCTCTATGAATTAAGCAGTGTAAGGGAGGTGAAGATCTCCATCCATCTCTCAAAACCCTGGCTTCTCCCCTTAAGATTAGGAGATACTAATAGGATCATCAGATTCAGGCCACCAAAGGAGACACATTTACCTCTAGGTAGGGGCAATGTGAATTAAAATGACAAGCTCATAAGAGATCTCCAGTCTCTGGAGAGTTCTAGCACACTCTCACTCACTCACTCTCTCCTCCTACAAGATACTTTTAAAAACATTTAAAAGCTTCACTGAGATATAAATGATATAAAATAAACTGCATATATTTAAAGTATATATTGTATACTTTAAATTTTTTAAATTATTGAGATAGCATTTTTATCATTGAGATATAAATGATATAAAATAAACTATATATATTTAAAGTATAAATTGTATACTTTAAATATATGCAGTTTATTTTATATCATTTATATCTCAATAAATGGATATACGTGTCAAAACTTTTTGTTTGTTTTTTTATAATCCATTTATTTTCTGCTTTCTATTTCATTAGTTTCTACTCTGTTTTTTATAAGTTATTTGCTCTTCCTTTCTCATTCCTTAGGGAAGATGTTAAGTCATTGATTTGAGGCTTTTCTTCTTTTCTAGTAGACATTTGGTGCTTTATGTTTCCTTCTAAGTAGTTCTTTAGAAGCATCCCACAATACTTTTTAAGAGTAACTTTTAAGAGTGACCCAGGACTTTGGGTGGATCACCTGAGGTCGGGAGTTTGAGACCTGCCTGACCAACATGGAGAAACCCTGTCCCTACTAAAAATGCAAAACTAGGTGGGCATGGTGGCACATGCCTATAATCCCAGCTACTTGGGAAGCTGAGGCAGAAGTATCGCCTGAACCCAGAAGGCAGCGGTTGCGGTGAGCTGAGATCATGCCACTGCACTCCAGCTTGGGCAACAAAAGCAAAACTCCTCAGAAAAAAAAAAAAAAAGAGTGGCACAATCATAGTTCACTGCAGCCTTGAACTCCTGGGCTCAAGTGAGCCTTCTATCTCAGCTTCTCCAGTAGCTAGAACTACAGGCACCTGCCACCACACCCAGATAATTTTTCAAATTATTGTTTTAGAGATAAGACCTCACTATGTTGCCTAGGCTGGTCTTGAGCTCCTGGTCTCAAGCAATCCTCCCTCCTCAGACTCCTAAGTAGCTGAGATTACAGGCATGAGTCACTGTATCCAGCCACTAATTTTGATATGCTGTGTCCTTTGAATTTCCCCTATGGTTTATTTTTCGACATATGGACCTTAAAGTATTCCATAGAGTTTAGAAATATTTGAGAGTTTTCCAAATATATTTTTTATAATTATTTTCTATTTTAAATCCATTGTGATAAGAAAACATACTTCCTAAGATTTGAATTCTTTTAAGTTTATTAACACCTATTTATTACCCAGAATATGTAGTCTGTCCAATACTTCAAGAATCTTGAGGTTTTCCAGTCTGGCTGGTATGACAAACTCTATTTCTAGCCCAGTATTAGCTTCTGCTCCCTCTCATCCTTTCAGTTGGTTCTGTTACTGGTTTTGGGTAGTTTCCTCTCTTGCATTCACCCATCAGTACTTAGCTGAATATTCAAGGTGAACCCTCTGCAAATCTCCTAAGTTTTCTTTCTTAGAAATTTCCTCCTTTACAATACTCTTCCCTCAGAATTCCAGCTGCATTAGTCTCCTGGGACTCCAGAATATTCCCCTCCATCCTAGGAGACTGCTGGGTTCTGTCTTGGTGCTCCTCTCTGTGCTATGGCCTGGAAACTCTCTCAAAGCAGTAAGCTAAGGCCATCATAGGGCTCATCCCACTTTCTTTCCTGCCTGTCAGGGATCACTGCTCTTCCTTGCCTGATTTACTGTGTCTTGCAAGGCATCTTTTCATGTATTTTACCTGTTTTTGGTTTCAGGCATGAAAGTAAATTTGGTCCCTGTTACTTCATCTTAGTAGGTAAGGAAATAAAGGAGAGAAAGGAAAGGGGAGGTAGGGAGAGAGGAAGGGAGAGAGCGAGGAAGGAAAAATTCCAAAGGGAAATGGATAGTGCTCTCAAAAAGTAGTAAATGGTTCAGTATAGCTGACTTGCAGAACATGTTTAAGGAAATGGAGAGAGATAATCTGGAAATATAAGTGACAGAGAGGTCCTGAAAAACCTTGAATATGACGTTAAAAGGTTTGCCCTTTATCTTAAAGAATATGCAGGGCCCCATCATATTCCATAATTCTGCCAGGGCCAGCAGGTGGGCAGTGCCTGGTGCCACAGCACGCATGGACAGTTGCGAAGGGTCTGTGTGAAGACACTTGTCATGAGCTTCAATACTGCCGCCAGCCCAGGAGGGGAAAACTGTGCAGCAGAAAGGGCACTTCTGAAAGCACAGTGAAGAGATCGCTGGATCGGGCATTCTGGGCAGGAGGAAGCACAGACGGCAGGCAGGACGGGACTGGCCAGCAAGCGTGAGGTTGACCTGCCAGCCTCAGGCCACGTCGATGAGCTCAGGACCCCACTGACAACCACAGGTGCTGCCAACAGCCACGGGCCATGCTGAGGGCTGGGGCCGCATCAATAACCAGGGTCCCACCGACCACATAGGTCCCACTGATAGCCACAGGTCCCAGTGACAGCCACAAGTCTGACGGAAAGCCACAGGCCACACCATCAGCCATGGGTCCCACTGATAGCCACAGGTCCCATTGACAGCCACGAGTCCCACCGACAGCCACAGATCCCGATAGCCACGGGCCACACCATTAGCCATGGGTTCCACTGATAGCCATAGGTCACGCCAACACAGCCATGGGTCTCACCGTATTGCATTTGAAGGAGGAAAATAAATGGGTCAGAATTACAGTAACTCCACAGTACTAGGCAGATAAAGATTGGAGGAGAGGAGGCCAATTTGGAAGTCAGATACAATGACAGTCTCAGGGTGGAAAGGAACAGGAAGAAGTAAGATGGACCAGATCCAATGAGCAATTGGATAAGAGAAGTGAGGGAGACAAAAGGTTCAGGGATGTTTCTCAGGGGCCAGCTGCAGTCATTGGCTGGGTGACTGTGCAGAGAGAGATTCACAGAGAGGTGGAACGCGGACTTCTGGTGTACAGTGGAGGTGAAGAGTGAGACAAGACAAAGGTAATAGACTTGGCTTCTAATCTTTAATATAAGGAAAGCTAAGATGATGCTCCAAGATTTCAAGAAGCACAATTTTAGCCAATTTTACTGTGTTTTTCAACCTGTTCTAATAACAAAACATATAATGCCTCAGAGGCAAAGTCTATACCAATTCCAGTATTTCTTTCTTAGAAGATTAAAGATGAGATAATTACTTAAAGGCAGAGTTGTTTTTGTTTTGTTTTATTTTCCAGCAGGGAGATGCTCTGTTTTTTTGTTTTTTGTTTAAAAAAATAAAACAGCTGAAGGCAAGTCTGAGCAGTGATTTATTCATGGAATCGGTTTGAGAAAAGTCCCAAGTTTCAGATACTGGCAAACCATCACACTCCTCATTAAGATGTACAGAAGAAAAATAGCCAAATGATACATTTAACATAATATCAACTGATATGCCAAGAAGGAAATAACTGGAGCATTCCATTAGCACTTACAAATCATGTCAAGAAACTGAGTGTGACGTTTAAGGGCAAATTTGAAGGGTGGTGAAAATAAAATGAAAGCTTCTAGTCATTTCAGAGAAAAATAGAGAAAGTCTTTGATGTCTATGCAATCTGTAAGTCCCAGTATACTTATTAATTTATAATTCTGACTATGTAATTTCTCAGTTTTGTTCTGCTGAGACATTTCAACTAGAGAGATATTTTGTCTTTTATTAATGTGGCAGCCATGTGAGGTGGAATCCATAGGAATATAGAAATTAGAACAATGGAACATGCTGGTTTGTTCCTCTCCCCAACTTTAGTCACAAAGAACATCCTTGCAAGCCAGAGGGCATGCACAGAATTAGAGGATAGGATGGTAAAAGAGCCATGGAAACAGGAGAAGCTGCAGCAGCAGCCAGAATGAGAGAGGATATATTGACTGTCTTAAAATAATCACACAATTATTATGATTGGCTTCACAAGGTCAGAGTAGGAGTTTGAAGGGTCAAAGCCAGAAGCCATGGAAGACATCCAACTCCAATTATAGCAATGGGAGCCAGGATTTTCTAAGAAGGAACTGTTCCTGGAAGAGATAATAACCTTCCAGAAACCCCAAGAATGCCCAGTTGCTTAGGGAGTCTGTCTAAAGGTTACAAGCAATGGAAGGGACATAGTACTGGAAGACTCTAAGATTTCTTGGTAATTCTAGAGCCCATATTTTCTTAACTTGATTAAAACAGGCTTTAAGGATTCTTAATTTTTAGAGTCTGATGTGACTTTAAATGAATTAGTTTATTTAAATGAAATATTTTTGCAAAAATTACTAATTTATGTAAAAAGATAAATGAGTGCATACAGAAATGAAATCAGTCCAATATTTTAAAAATTAAAAACAAAATGTCATACATATATGTGTGAATTATGACTTGGGGCTATAAACCAAAAATAAAATCCCAAGGCCCTCCTCTACCATCTGAATGGACTCCTCTCAGTCAGCGGCATGCCAAACCAGTTCAGGCCATGATGGGAAGGGAGAGCCATACTTGTCTCATTCTACTCTCTTCCCTTTTGGAGTCACTCATAGAACACACTCTTTAAGTCTGATAGGAAATATTTACAATTTATTCACTCTGAGGCCAGCTACCTGCAGACTTCATTTGCATGATAAAACCTTGGACTGGACAATCCCTCACTCACTGATCTAACCCTCCTCTCTTAGTCTGCTTTTAAACTAGTGTGGGCTTGTTTTGTTTTATTTTGTTTTCTGATCTTTTTCTATTCCCTCTTGCAAGTAGCTAATTATTCCTATAATGACTTTTATAAAATTTGTTCAATTTGTTTTTTTAAAAAAATTTATTAAGTTCATCTTACACTTAAGGAACTAGGGACACAAAGATAAACAAGGCATGTCTTTGCTCATAAGTAGCTCAGAGAGCAGGCAGAGGACACAGCTGCTGTGGTAAATGAAATAAAGGCCCCAAAGATGTCTGCTCCCTAATCCCCTCTGAATATATGCTACCCTACATGGCAAAAGGGACTCTGTAGATGTAACTAAACATAAGGACTTTGAGGTGGCAAGATTATTCTGGATTATTCAGGTGGGCCCAATCTAATCACATGAGTCCTTAAAAGCAGAACATCTTGCCCAGCTTTACTCAGAAAACCAGAAGGATGGCAGAAGGTGAAGGACCCAACCTGCCGTTGCTGGCTTTAAAAATAGAGGAACTATGAGCCAAGGAATGTGGGTGGCCTTTAGTTGTTGGAAAAGACAAGGAAATGAATTCTCTCTCAGATCCTCCAGAAGAAACACAGCCCTATGGACACCTTGATTTTAGCCCAGTGAGACGTGCATCACACTTTTGACCTACAGAATTACAACATAACACATTGTCGTTGTTTAAACCATCAAATCTGTAGTAATTTATTATAGCAGCAAAAAGAAATTAATGCAGATGTGCCTCAACTAAGAGCAAAGTAGCTCAGTCTGACATCAGTGTGCAGAATGGAGGCATAAGCCAAGTGCTTTAGGTCCTCAGTGTTGGGAGTGAGTGGACCATGTAAGGTAAAGGAAAAAAAATCTCAGGACCTCTCCAAAATCTTATGCAAAAGGAAAGGTTAAGCCCGGGGGCGGAGTCATTGCACTACTCTCTTCCAAATGAATAGCTGTTACTAACATTGTGCATCAGCCAGATCCCCATGGAAAGGTAAAAGGCATTAGGCATCTGGAAAGGACTGCTCCCGACAGATCAGTCATAGGTAAATTCTTTCCTGGCCTCCCACAAACAAGGACATGTCAATCGTAACTATAGGTCTACAATCCAAGTTTAGCTCCTAAAGCTAAAGTCTGTTCAATTCCACACTGATAATGTTGATTACAAGTTTATCTTCCCAGGTGCAGAATGAAGACAAGAGATCAATATTTCCTCCACCTGCCCAGAGACAGCTACATGATTGGCTCTTGCTTTACTCCCTATTTCTCTTTAGACTTTCACCTTGTCTTGTGTAAAATGTAGATTTACTGGGCACTAATGAAAGACACACGGGAATATAATTATTTGCCTTACTGCCTAGCTGCCCCTCTTCCTACATGCCTTCCCCACTTTACAGATATGTATAAATACTAAACTTTCTGAAAGCCTCTTTGGATGGGGGATTTTCCTGGATTTGCTCTAAAGGTGGCTTAAGAAACCTCGATCATTGAGACCTGTGTCTGAGCTACTTATATTGGTTACTACTCAACTGATAGAGATGAGAAGGTACTGCAAAGGAAGAGGCCTTCAGGTTGTCCTTGCAATATTGATGTGGTCAGTCAGGGAAGGAGCAGAAGGACATTGCAGACAAAGGGACAAACACCAAAGTCAACATTACAACATGTGAAAAGCTTGAACAAGGAATGTAAGTATTTTTACTCCTGTCAAAATAGCAGCCTAGATATTCTAAAGGGTCCTTCTACTTTCCAACAACAATATGGTAACTGATATCTACTTTCTAATGCAATGTGGGCTTCCAGAAAATACCCATAGCTCTCCATCCAACAACAAAAAATACTGTTATAGTGAACCTGAGGTTTCTCTTCAAAGAATCAGTATGTCAGTATGTTCAGCTCTCTTATTCTGTAATTCTTATTCTGTAATTCTCTATTTCAAAGTTTAACTTCCTTGTAATTCTAGGAAACAACTTTCTCCTCTGGTTCCAATCAGTACTTCACATCTACCCCACCCGACCCCCGACACCATCCCATCCTGACTCATCCCCCTGGCTACCTGATCTGCCTGCTCTGACACACCCATCACCATCCATCCTACCAAAACACCCACCCTGCCACTCCAGCCCAGACCCCTACTCTTTAAAAAAAAAAAAAAAATAGCGGGCCGAGCGCAGTGGCTCAAGCCTGTAATCCCAGCACTTTGGGAGGCCGAGGTGGGTGGATCACGAGGTCAAGCGATCGAGACCATCCTGGTCAACATGGTGAAACCCCGTCTCTAATAAAAATACAAAAAATTAGCTGGGCATGGTGGCGCGTGCCTGTAATCCCAGCTACTCAGGAGGCTGAGGCAGAATTGCCTGGACCCAGGAGGTGGAGGTTGCGGTGAGCCGAGATTGCGCCATTGCACTCCAGCCTGGGTAACAAGCGCAAAACTCCATCTCAAAAAAAAAAAAAAAATAGCGAATCAGAATTAGTCTCGCTTGTGCAGTCTAACCCTAGCCAATAGGGGATGACACAGCAATAGGGACTACCTCCGTCAGGTGTAAGTGCCCCTTCCCACCTCGTCCAAGCTATGGTGACCATCATTGCTCTGTCCTTGAGCCCCACACCTTTCTATAGAAGTAAATTGCCTTGCTGAGAGGACATATCTTAGAGTGCTATTTCTTTTGTAGCATCAAAATTTTACTTATAACAATATGGGAAAGTCTATTTCTATATCTCATACTCATTTTCATGCTAAAGACAACTAAAGAAGATAAAGCCAAAAAACTTTTTTTTTTCAGAGATGGGGTCTTGGTCTCACTCTGACTGCAGCCTTGACATCCTGGACTCAAGTGATCTTCCCACCTCAGCCTCCCAAGTAGCTGGGACTACAGGCACCCATCATGATGCCTGGCTAATTTTTTAAATTTTGTTTAGAGATGCAGTTTTGCCATGTTCCCAGGCTGGTCTGAAACTTCTGGCCTCAAGTGATCCGCCCGCCTCGGCCTCCCAAAGTGCTGGGATTACAGCTGTGAGCCACCGCGTCCAGCCCAAAAAAAATTTTTTAAGCACCTAGAAATCACCAATGTTACTAGAAGAGGGGTCTCAACCCAGATCCCCAAGAGCAGGTTCATAGATGGCATGCCACAAAGAATTCAGGGCAAGTATCAAAGCATAGTGAAATTAAGATAGTTTATTGGACACTACTTGTATTACAGAGTAGGGTGTCCTCAAAAAGCAAGATAAGGAATGCCCCTACCTAAAACGTAATATTTGCTTATATAGGGTGTTAGAGCTAAAAATAATGTGCTTTATTATAAAAGCTCATGATCAGCTTGTGACAGACTATTAGCATTGTTTTCTCTTCTGCAACTATTGATTTCAGCAAGAATCTGTGAGTATATTATTATTTTTAAACTGAAACTCTTGAACTAAGATGCTTTAAACTCAAGGATGCTTTTTCTTTATTGGGACACCTCCATAAGTTCTGAGTCTTACTTAATTAGTTAGCACCATTAATTTGTTTCCTTAACCATAAACATCTTGTGACCAAGAGTACTTAACTTCCTGGGAATGTAACCCAGCAGGTTTGGCTTTATGCAGTCTTTATTCAAGGTGGAGTCACTCTGATTTGGATGCCTCTGACACCAAAGAGCTTAAGGGCTCCTAAGAAGTTACCTAGCACAAAGATGATTATGTAGTGAGGTGGAGCCAGCACTCAGAGTCATTTTTTTTTCCTAGGGAAGTTTCTCACCTGAGAAAGATGGCTAAGAGGCTGAGTGGCATTAAGAAGGAACAAAAGTGCCAGCCACAAAAGGAAAGACGGGTACATTGGACTGCATTAAAATTGAGTTTGTTAAAAAGAAACAAGTAAAAAGACAAGCTATGAAGGTATTAGCAACACAGATAATTAGCAAACAATTAGATTTCAGATATATAGGAATTTCAAAAATTCAATAAGGAAAAGACAAAAAATCTAATAAAGAAAATCTTTCCTAACTATAAGCAGGTAATTCACAGAAGCAGCAGCACAGAGGGTAAGTAAACATGGTAAGGTGAATAAGAACAATATACTGGCCAGATGCAATGGCTCACACCTATAATCCTAATACTTCGGGAGGCTGTCATGGATCACTTGAGGCCAGGAGTTCGAGACCAGCCTGAACAACATGGCAAAACTCCATCTCAGTCGGCTGTAGTCCCAGCTACTCAGGAGGCTGAGATGAGAGGATCACTTGAGCCTGGGAGGTCGAGGTTGCAGTGAGCTGAGATAGCACCACTGCACTCTAGCCTGGGCAACAGAGCAAGCCTCCACCTCAAAAATAAATATAAAATAAAACAAGATACCATTTTACACCTTTACTAGCAAAATAAAGAAATCTGATAACCCTAAATGTTGAGGAGAATATCAAGCATGGGAATTTTATAATAAATTGGTTCTGATGGAAATTTACAATAAATTGGTTCAGACACTTCAGGAATAAAATGGATATGATATACTGGTTTTGAATGTTTACATACTCTGCAACCCAGCAATCCTACTTTTGGGGACTATACCCCAGAAAAACACTGGTGTATGTGTGCCCAGAGACATGAATAAGAGCATTCACAGCAACCGTGTTGGAATACTGATGAAAATAAAATAGAAGAACTTAATTGATCATAGATGAGGCAACGATTATATATATATAGTGGTATATTCACACAAATATACAACTGTGGAAGTAAATGAAAATGTATGAATTATAATGTAATAATCTAGTGAGTTCCTGGTGCTGCTTGTGTGCTTGTTTGGTACAGACCTGTTACCTCTTTTGTGAAGCAGCAGCTGAGGAGTCCCTGGCACTTGCCATGGCCAATGCAAAGCCCAAAGAAGGAGTCAAGACTGAGAACAACGATCATATTAATTTGAAAGGGTGGGGCAGGATGGTTCTGTGGTGCAGTTTAAGATTAAGAGGCATGCACCACTTAGTAAACTAATGAAAGCCTAATAAACTAATGAACGACAGGGATTGTCAATGAGACAGATCAGATCCCGATTTGACGGGCAACCAATCAATGAAACAGACACACCTGCACAGTTGGAAATGGAGGATCAAGATACAATTGATGTGTTCCAACAGCAGACGGGAGGTGTCTACTGAAAAGAGAACCTGCTTCTTTACTTCAGAACTCTGTTCTTTAAAGACCAAGATAACATTCTCAATTAGAAAACTGCAATTTGGTTCCACCACATCCTGACTACTACAGTATAGTTTTCCCTATTCTTTCATTTTCCCCTTCCCCATTCCTTTATTGTACATAAATTAACTGGTGTACATGCACAAGCATATTGCTTTTTTTTTTTTAACAGCTAATGATATGTTTTGATTGACATCAAGTGGAGATGGGATGGGGAAAAATACTGATTCTGTGAAAATACCCACTTTCTCCATTAGTGGCATGCTCATTCAGCTCTTATCTTTATATTCCAGTAAGTTATTTTGCTTTCACTGTTTTAACAAAAAAATAAAAATAAAAATCCTTGCATACCTTGTTTGATTGGAGAATTTTAATGTTTTTCATTTATCATTGTAAAACCAAGGACAATTTTATAACTTTTTTGTATGTAGCTGTTATATGTAGGGCAATCTGTCTTTAAGTAGGGATAAATTACTCTAAAACAAAACAAAACAAAAGAATCCTAGTTTTCCCTTCAAGTCAAGCGTCTCGTTGTTTAAATAAAGTTCTTGTTTAAAATGAAAACAAAATCTAGTGAGTTGTAGAAAATTACATATTATGATGCCTATTTTCTAAAGCTCAAAAAACTAAATAATATATTATTTAGAAATATATTTATATATCATAAAATATATGAATTAGTTATAACATTGAATGAAAATAGTAAGTTGCAGAAGACTAGTGTATGACACCACTGACACCATATTTGTAAAACTCTAAAATAAACAAGGTTAAACATTTATTGTTTAGAGACACATAGAGATATGTGGAGTTTTACATGTAAAATTACCTATAAAAGTCAACAGCACATTGACATGGTAAACAAAAAGTTCAAAATGGGATATTCCTGGCATGGAACAGGAGGCTGGGATGGTGGAGGGCCACACAGGAAGCTTGAATGGAATTTGTGATGTTTGTTTCATTCTCTAGGTGATGTGTTCACTGGTGTTCAACTTATCGTGTTTTTAATTTGATGAGTATGTTGCATATCTTCTTTTGTAGTATCAAACATTACATAATACGATTTTAATTAACTAAAAAAAAATTATATTATTTCTGCCAAGATGGCTATTCTTCCATCTCCTTCTTCCTTGAGTGAGTTTTTTTACACTGTTTAATTGAATGAGGGTAAACCCGATAGAAGGAGAAAGTGTTTTGTAAGATGAAATATACAAGTGCTGTCTGAGCTCAGCTCAGAACTAATGGTCTTCCCAGATGGGATGTTGCAAAAGTATTATATAAAAATAGAGAGCCAATTCTTCGTTACTCTCCATTACTCGTGTTTCAATTTGGTGGCTCACCTTTCAGTGTGAGTCCTGTCTTTAATACAGCCTGCTCCAGAGTGGATGTCAACTTCAAGTGGTTGATTTTCAAGGGCCTTACAATTCCACTCCCATAAAATGGAAGGGTAACCCCAGATTTATGTATTTTAATGGAAGAGTGTAAAAAGCTTCTTTGTTTAAACATACATTAAACACTTTGTTAACAAACATGTTGGAAGAATACAAAGTAAGTGACAGTTTGTGAAACATTAATTTTAATTCAGATTGATTTTTCCCTATTACTGCTTTCAGGGCAAATGAGGCAAAAATGTAACTACCCTCACCATCCCTACTCCTATCCCAGCACTCCTTCATAAACATTCCCATCATTTCTAATTTCCACACCAAAGTCCTTCTTATCACCTACCTCTTGCTACTGGGATAGGTGGGACATAAGGAGGTTGGGGAGGTGAGTAGGGATTTGAGCTGACAGTACGTACAGCAGGAACGAAAGGAATCAGAATCACATTGCAGGCTGTGAAGTAGATAGAGCCTGTGTATTGCAGTTACACAGCTCTAAGTCTAAATCCTCAGCTGTGACACTTTTTAGGTGGGTGACAGTTGACAAGTTACTAAACTTCTCAGAGCCTCAGCTTCCTTATCTACGTAAGTGGTTAATAATACCTACATCCTAGGGCTGTAGTGAGAATTCAATTACATTGATAAGTTGAAATACTCAGTATACACTCAACTATAGTGCTGTATTTGTATTGGGTGAATATGCAGAAATTAGGGAGTTCTAGGCTTTTGATAGAGACAGGCCAGTTTACTTGCTCATCCTTGAATGCAGGTTTCTTGACAGTCCTTTTCACTGTTGAATCTGTTTCCTGAGCCATTACAGCCACTGAACCAAAATCGGGCACAAGAGTTGACCTGTTTGTCATAATACCATCGAACCACATATTCACCACAGTTTCCAGGCTTCAAGGCTTCCAAACATCTAGGATCTAGAGTGAGAAAAGGATAATGTATTACAGATTTTTCTTATACTGAAGACATAAAAAATAAAAACCTTATAAAGTTATGTAAATAAACTATTTCTTCTTCATGCACACTAGCAGACCAACCAAGAAAATATGGTTCTAAGTAATTGAAAGAAGGATTTCCTAAAACCCAAAATATTTCCCTCACCATCTGAAACTCTACCACTAGATATTAATTCTTTTGAAAACATGAAAGTTTTTGGTCTTCATGAAATCGTATTAAAAGTGCTTATGTCCCTGAAAGCCTAAGTGAGACTTCACTGGCTAATACTTTTGTGGGGATTAGTTAACAGGAGAAAGACAGGACTTCTTTCATTTACATTAGATTTGATTTACAATCAAATTAATATTTGGAATAAAAATTATTTCCATTTTCTGTTCAGATTTCCTCCCAGTCTGTTCACAGAAAGCACCACCATGTTCACATGCAATTGTCCACTATGAAAGAAAAACTCCTTAAGTTACCAAAAAAGAACCAAAAAGCAAAATGAGGGGCTCTCTTTGTATTACAGTTATCTTTTTAAAAGAGCAGCTCTAAGGCCAGGTGCGGTGGCTCATGCCTGTAATCCCAGCACTTTGGGAGGCCAAGGTGGGCAGATCATGAGGTCAAGAGATTGAGACAATCCGGGTCAACATAATGAAACCCTGTCTCTAATAAAAATACAAAAATTAGCTGGGTGTGGTGGTGCATGCCTGTAGTCTCAGCTACTTGGGAGGCTGAGGCAGGAGAATCCCTTGAACCTAGGAGGTGGAGGCTGCAGTGAGCTGAGATTGCGCCACTGCACTCCAGCCTGGTGACTGAGTGGACTCCATCTCAAAAAAAAAAAAAGAAAAAAACAGCTCTTGCAGGACACTAAAAACATTGTATGATTTTCTAATATTATATAATCTTACTGTAGAAATATATCTACTATAAAAAAAGCATAGGACAGCTATAACAACAAAGACACATTGTCCTAATAAGGTTCCTTTAATTATGGAACTCCTCATTTGCTAAATTCCTTTTTATTGTATGGTACTCTGGAGTGCCTTGATTAGTATTTCCTACTTGAAGAAGTGATTCCAAAGTGGGAGAAGCAAAAAAACAAACAAAAAACCAAATAGATAATTGCTGTCTGGGACTTATATGTCATCAGCTTTATTTGGCAATACCTAAACCAGCCCTCTCTCTATCGTCCTTAAACATTTCCCCAGATTTGGAATATGCCTCTAAAACTTACATCTAAATCTACCTCTATTATGAAGACTCCCTAGACCTAATGGAAATGAACCATAGATTTCTACTACCTCTGCCTTTAAAAAGAAAACAAAATAATGTATATTGTGTAATTCATTTTCAAGCTAATCTAAACTTCCTTTGAGCACAAAAACGTCTCTCATGTTCTACAGAAAATATGTATGTAATACATTTTTAATAGATATTAACTTCATAGAAAATATGTTAATAAATCAGAATCTAGATTTTAGCTTGTTTCTCATTCCTGTGCAATAAAAGCATCAAAAATTCAAATGCCTACATGTGTGAAGGGTACATGTAAGACAGTAGGGAGCAGTAGGGATTATGCCAAACAGGAGAACACAATCCCCTCTAAAGGTATTCAAATTAAAATAATAAATACTATAAGAGTGTTGAAATTCTTTATAAACCAAATTTACTCCACTGCCAGCCAGATTTCAAATTCTACATATAGTCCAATGAAAACTATATTTTGTCCAGCTTGTTTAGAATCATAACATCTTCTCTCTGGGTAACCCTGTGCCTTCCTCACATTGTAGATACAGTGGCAGATTGGCAGATCTCTCTCACCTTTGTGCACCAAATTTTCTGGCTGTAGAATCAAAATGGGACTTGGAGTTCTGGTTTACCTACCCTCTGCCCCAACCACAGGGGAGCTAAGCAGTGGCCTGGGGGTGGTGGTGGCCTCAGATGAGGTAGTGGCAGGCACAGCATCAGTCCAGGTTGGCTCTGGAGCCTCATTCTCTTCATCCTGGTCTCTGGTGACACTCAACTACACACAAAAAAATTCACACTTTGTGTTTCTGATAATACCAAGTAAAAAAAAAAACACTAGTTTGCTTTTGGGAACATTAAGGAAAAGTTCAGCCATGCTGTGTTTCTTCAGCTGTCTGATATTAACTATTTCAAATAAAACTCAGAAAATAATGCCTCTCCTCTGTATCATGCATCCCTGAATATCCAAGCTGTACACACACATGCGCATGCACACACACACACAGAGCTCACCTCCACGTACCGATGCTTTAGTGCTGGGACATCCAAAGCAGGTGTGAAAGATGTGAGGTTGGGAGGAGTTTATTTTCATTCTTTTCTTAGCCACTGATATAAGAAAATAACCACTCATTTCTTTAACATTTTTATGGCCTTTCTCCATTTCCTAACACTAGGCAGCTTAACAATATATTCCAAAATATTTGCCATGAACTCAATCAATTTTGAGATTGGAAATTAGGGTAGCAGAAGACAATAATACAGCTAAAATAAAAACAACACCAATCACTTTTTGATTGCTTACCCAAATCTCAGCTGCAGACACCTTTGCCTGCTCTTCCTATTATCAGACCCCAGCTAATGCGGAATGCTATAGGATATTAACTTCAAATGCTCTAAGAAATGTTTGATATCTAAAGGACAAAGGATTTTCATTTCAAAACAAATTTTCTGCACTAACACTTCCAAGTTTCATCCAAATTTATGATATCTAACAAAACAAGGAAGAAAGGTGTTTTACTTTAAAAAAAAATCATGTCTTTATAGTTGAATGATGTATAATCCTTTGGTTTATACCCAGTAATGGGATTGCTGGGTCAAATGGTATTTCTAGTTCCAGATCCTTGAGGAATTGCCACACTGTCTTCCACAATGGTTGAACTAATTTACATTCTCACTAACAGTGTAAAAGCGTTCCTATTTCTCCACATCCTCTCCAGCATCTGTTGTCTCCCGACTTTTTAATGATCACCGTTCTAACTGGTGTGAGATGGTATCTCATTGTGGTTTTGATTTGCATTTCTCTAATGACCAGTGATGATGAGCATTTTTTTCATATGTTTGTTGGCTGCACAAATGTCTTCTTTTGAGAAGCATCTGTTCATATACTTCACCCACTTTTTGATGGGGTTGTTTTTTTCTTGTAAATTTGTTTAAGTTCTACTATAAAGATACATGCACATGCATGCTTATTGCAGCACTATTCATAATAACAAAGGCTTGGAACCAACCCAAATGCCCATAATGATAGACTGGATAAAGGAAATGTGGCACATATACACTATCTAATACTATGCAGCCATAAAAAAGGATGAGTTCATGTTTTTTGCAGGGACATGGATGAAGCTGGAAACCATCATTCTCAGCAAACTAACACAGGAACAGAAAACCAAACATCATTCTCAGCAAACTAACACAGGAACAGAAAACCAAACACCACATGTTCTCACTCATAAGTGGGAGTTAAACAATGAGAACACATGGACACAAGGAAGGGAACATCACACACTGGGGTCTGTTGTGGAGGGTAGGGGGCTAGGGAAGGGATAGCATTAGGAGAAATACCTAATGTAGATGACAGGTTGATGGGTGCAGCAAACCACCATGGCACACGTATATCTATGTAACAAACCTGCACATTCTTCACATGTATCGCAGGACTTAAAGTATGATTTTAAAAAAAAATCTTGTCAGTTATTCTTGACAACTGCCAGGAGCTAGACAAATCTTTTATGGGAATAATTATATTCTTTATTCTTTTTCAAATTCTTCCTTGGATTCCAGCTGTATGCAGTTGAATCAGTCATTCACCTGAGTCCTGGCACTTGGTTATTTATCCTTGCCAAGGTTTCTCTTGTTTGTTTGTTTGCTTTTTTGTTTATTTATTTAAATAGTCAAATCTGTGACTGAGGTAGTTTTTTATGCCTTTTTACCCAGGTATCCTGGTGTGCTGTAATCATTAGCTGTCCTCTGCCATCTAAGCTGTTCTATTGCTTTTGATTTTGTGTGTGTGCACAGACACATGAGGAAAAGACTAATTAGTACCATTACTCATGTATGTGTATTTTTCACAGTGATTAAATTACTATCAGATGACTCAGAGCAAAGATTTCCATTAGGATTGGTCATTAGCCCTATATAAAGGGCACACAATTTAAATACAAGAGGAACTTTTCACTGCCCCCTAAACACAACTTTTGGTACAAGTGGGGAAAAAAATTATGGATTAGTTGAGGTTCATCTTTCTTTCAGAATAATCCTGTATGCACGTACAGCAATTTAAATGTGAACTTTTAAAAATAATCATTATACTAGAGAATTTAAGGCTAGAGGAAAAGTTTCTTGGTCCCTTCTTTTCTTTTTTCTTTTTTACAGAGATAGGGTCTTGGTATGTTGCCCAACCTGGTCTCAAACTCCTGGCTTCAAATGATCCTCCCACCTTGGCCTCCTGAGCCCAGCACTGGGTCTCTTATTTTCTACTGGGTGGTGGAATACAAAGCTATAAACAGTTAATGAAACTTCCCAAAAGTTATTGGTAAGCTAGTACCAAACCTTCAGGAAGAAAAGTACTGTTGTTTTTTGCCTGCATGTATTTAATTTCAAGCAAGAAATATAAATATAAAAGTCAACTGACATTAGTCTACACTTAATAAAGGCAACTGACATTACTCTACACGTCATATATATGGCCAGGAAGGTAAGAATGTTCCATTGAAGAGATGGGCTAAGCAGGATGGTTTTCTTCAAGGAATTAACTCAACCTTCAAGTCTTTACCTTGTTCAAGTCCTGAGTCCTCAGAGGTTATTTTTTACCTTTTCTAAGTTTAGGAATGTGCGTTTTCTTTCTCAATCACATAATCATTTGGAAATTTTGACATCTGTTAACATTACACCACAGATTCCAAGACAAGCAAAATTAACTTTAATAAATGAAAATAATTTCATTACTTTTCTGGCTCAGTGAGATGTCAGATTATTTCAACAAATGCATAATTATGGCTTGCAATTTTTATAATTTCCTTACTATAAAAGCAAGCATGTTAATTGAAGGGAATTTTAGAAAATGTGGATATTAAAAAGAGAAAATAGAAAGCAGAAGTAATTCTACCTTCTAAAGATAATCATTGTTGGTATTCAGGTGTATTTTTCCCCAGTTTTTTTTTCTATGTGCATATACATTTTTTTTTACAAAAAAATACTGTATGTTTGGTTTTCTATGCTATATGCTATTGTAAAATATGCTATATTATGATCATTCTGTATATTTCACTGTGACTCTATAACTTTTATTGTATTGTATTATATTTTTGGGACAGCGCCTCACTCTGTTGCAGGCTGCATCATGCAGTAGCATAACCTTGGCTCACTACAAGTTCCACCTCCCAGCTTTATGCAATTCTCATCACTCAGGTTCCCAAGTAGCTAGTATTACAGGTGTGAGCCACCATGCCCAGTCTCCTGCACATTGTTCTAATCTTGCTTTCCACTATTCCCTTTCATTCCTTCTTCCTCTTCATTCTGCCTCAGGCTGTCAATATCAACCTTTCCACCACAGCCTAGGAAAAATTGGTCTCCATCTGCAAAACCTTCTCCAATAACCCAGTCAGTACTGATTCTCCCCTTCTAGATGATGCACAGTACCTTCTTACTCTTCTATACTTAGCACTGATTGTGTAGAATTTAGCCTTTAGTTCTATCCTATTGAAGAATAACAGAATATGCCTCCCAAAACACACCACTTTGGCACATTGATTATTTTGAACTAAAGGCAACTGAGAAGCAGATACAAGCTCATTTGTCTAAATGCAGGATATACATTCATAAAGGTGTCACTCCTCTCTATCAGAAAAATCATAGTAAATAACTCAAGAGGACTCTAGATCCTTACTTAGCCCAGAAACACACCACAGGACTCTATATAACAAACTATTCACTAATCCTTATCTTCCATTAGCTCACACGTAGGTTTACCTTCCTACCATCTGCTGCTCTAGAAAGTCATTTTCCATTGTCTTGTCACTCCTCTAAGCTCTATTGTTCTTTCATTAAGATGCTATGTAGGGCCAAGTGTGGTGGCTCACCCCTGTAATCCCAGCACTTTGGGAGGCTGAGGTGGGAGGATCATGAGGTCATGAGTTCGAGACCAGCCTTGCCAACATAGTGAAATCCTGTCTCTACTAAAAATACAAAGATTAGCCAGGTGTGATGGCAAGCACCTGTAGTCCTAGCTACTTGGGAGGTTGAAGCAGGAGAATCACTTGAACCCAGGAAGCAGAGGTTGCAGTGAGCTGAGACCATACCATTGCACTCCAGCCTGGGTAACAGAGAAAGACTCTGTCTCAAAAAAAAAAAAAAAAGATGTTATATAAGGCCAAGTGCTAACCACTTTGAGCTACTCATGTCCATGCTCCTATGTTTATATGCTACATGTTAATAAACTTCCGTGTGCTTTTCTATTGTTAATCTGGCTTTTGTCAGTCTAATTTACAAGGCCCTAGCTAATAATCCTAAGATGGGTAGACGAAAAAGAAAAATTTTCCTCCCCTCCACTATCTTATTTATTGTTTCATATGAATAAATATCACTTCCCTGATAAGAGAAATTATGTCATATCTTTCTTCCTTTTCTTCTTTCTCTGCCTCTTTTTTCTTTCTATCTCCATAGCATAGAACAGGCAGGAAAAAGTATCCATTGAATAAATTCACAATGGATTAATCTTTTTGTTATACTCATCTTTAGGTTGAACTTAATCAGGATATGCAAAGAACAAAAGAGAAAGAGATTAATTTGCATTATTTAATTCCTCTAGACTTTAACATTATCATTTTTAAAATAAAAAAGAGCAGGCCCTAACATACCTTCCAACTCTAAAAGTTGGATTCAACAACATGAACGACTGGCAGAATAAACACCCAATTCACAATAGTGGTTATCTCTGGAGAGAGGAGGAAAAATTGCTCTGGAGGGAAAAAGCTAAGACTTTATCTGGAGCAAGAATGAATGAACAAATGGAAACACTAGTTACTTCTGGGGGATGAGTCCTCAGTGAGGTGTTTGTTGTATTTCTATTCTTTTTAATAAATCTTAGATCTGAAAACACAAGCTTGCCTTGACTTGTGCTCTGCACCTCTACTCCTACCACACTGGCCTGCCTTGGGAAAGAAGGATGACTTCAGCTCCAAGCAGGGACACTATGGTAAAAAGTGCAAAAGAGGAGTCTAGGGGCACATGAGGGCTGACACCTGGAGTCCAGGGCTGTTCTGTGTTCTGGACAAGCAGACATGTTATCATCATTCTCTTTCAGCCTTTGAGCTGATCTTTAAGGGGAGGAAAACAGACTCAGTGCAGTATCCCAAGAACATGCATGCAGGAGCTAAGGAGGATTGCTGATCAGGTGCCACCCAAAAGGTCTTTCGCATTCTGATTTCCAAACATTTTCCTCATATTTTTTTACCCAGAATTTTGCATATATTACAGACAAAGTCTTCAAATCTGAGCGTATGTCTTCTCTGGATGAATGATAATGGTCATTTGCATTAGTGTTTGTGTTAAGACTTAGCGTTTTCCCACGAGCGTGGGTCAAAATTTCTCCAATTTGGCTCTGGGGATTCTACTGCTAGCTGGCTCCACAGCTGAAGCCTTCAAGTTGTCTGGCTTCTTAGGAGTCCTTGTTGATTGATTCTCCCCAAGAATCAATAACACTTCTTTGTCAGGTCTCTCTACACTCAAATACTTAAACAGAAGGTTATTTATTTGCATTTTAAAGTTACTGAGGGCCTTTAGGAATACCTTGAGTTTGGGCTTTCATAAAGGGTGGAAGGCAGGATTTTATTCTGTTTAAACCTCTCATACATTAGTGCAGTAAAACAGCCTGCATTCTGACATTACCCAGTAAATGTTTTTGACAGCTCTAATTATAGAGACCAGGTGTGTAGTAGGCTATACTATGTAGGTTTGTTTGAGTACACTCTATGATATTCACACAAAAGCAAAATTGCCTAGTGAAATATTTCTCAGAAAGTGTCCCTGTAATTAAACGATGCATGACTATATGTCAGAGACTTAAATGTGAATATAAAAGCACAAACGTTTGTTCAAACTAAGTACCTATAAGGAAATAATTTTTTTAAAATTCAGTTTTGCATTGGTGCTTCTTAAAAAAATGAGAAAGTCTAGACAAGAGGCACTATCCGAGAAGGTCAAGTTCATTGCAAGGTCCCACTATCTGGGACAAAGCTCCTCTAGAGAGACCTAGCTGATGTTCAGTTTCCCTTCATGTGGCTCTTGGTGTTATAAATTCACACTATTTCAGTTGTATTTTTCTTATTTCCTCCCCTCTGCAGCTACTAGAAAGCTTCAACTGTCCTAGCCTGTTAATGTAATTTGTCTCTCAAGGCCATCGGGCTTCCTGGGACATAATACAGAGGCATCTGTTCTTACTTTTCCTCATTCTGTGTGATAACTATCTTGGATGTTCCTCAGGCACCTCCACTTTACATGGTGCAAACTAAACTCACTATTTTCCTTTAAAAAAAAAAAAAAGCCCACCCTGCCTTTTATATTCTCCATTTCAGTATATAGTGTTTCAATCCATCTCATCTCCATGCTAGAAATGCAGTGGTCCTACCCAAACTCCTCTCTCTCTCCCTAACCTCCAATCCTTTCAATCTCTATATCCTGTTAATTCTACCCTAGAAATGGCTTTTTAATCTGTGCCTCCCTTTTATTCCCACTGTCCCGCCTTCTTTCAGAGCCTCATTATCACTTCCCTGGACTATCATGCCTCATATCTCAGTCTCCAGACTCCTCATCTCCTTCTCCTAGGTATGTTTCACATAACAACTAGGGCTATTCTTTCTGTGAACCAAATATGGCTATATGACTCTTGCTTTTAAAACTTCTCTACTGTCTCTGGCTACCTGGCCTATATATGAATTTCAAGCTCCTTGCCTTAATACATTAAGACATTTAATTACCTGTCCTTAAATTACTTGTCCAGCTTTAACTCTCATCACTCTGCCACCCACATCCTAGGCTACAATTAGACTGAACTTGTTCAATTTTCTTAAAATGCTATGGCACTTTAAAATCTCCCTTTGCCTACAGGGTTTTCTTTGTTTTGTTTTTCTTTTGTTTTTGCTGAGAATACCCTTCCCCCGTCTTTCTTTTGAAAAACTCCTGGTTATTCTTAAAACTTGACTCAATGTCACCTCCTCTGTGATGACTCATGAACTAAATGTTTATGTCCCTCCAAAAATCATATATTGAAACCTGAATCCCCAATGTGAAGGTATTTGAAGGTGGGGACTTTGGGAGGTGATTAGGTCATGAGGGTGGAGCCCTCATGAATGGGATCAGTGCCCTTATAAGAAGTGATATGAGAGATGAGCTGTCTCTCAGCCATGTGAAGACACAACAAGAAGGTGAGTGTTTAAAAGCCAAAAAGCAAGCCCTCACCAAACACCATGTTTTAGACTTACCAACCTCCAGAACTGTGAAAAATAAATGTTTGTTGTTTAAGCCACTCAGTCTATGGTATTTTTGTTACAGCAGCCCCAACAGACTAAGACACTTTCCTATTACTATCTCCTGAAATTAATTGCATCATCTTTGTGCTTCCTTCATAGCTCTGCTAAAATTCATAATGCATCTTGTACTTACCTATCTCCCTGAAAGAATGTGAGCTTCTCTCAAGAAGGAGCAATGTCTTAAGAGCCACACCATCTATCATAGCAGTAAATGATCAATGCATGCTACTGGAATTCATTGGTATTAATATAGCAAGAAATGTGATTCAGTGATTATAAGGAGGGCTCAGCTGAAGCATCACTTCCTGGATGAAACCTGAGCTTGCTCTTGTTTAGGAAGACTTTAGAAAGGGATGATAATTGACTAGGAGAAGGACAAAGTGGTAAGTCACACAAACAGGCGAGGCCTCAGTAGCAGTCCATGCTCAGGAGGAGATAGACTGTGTTCAGTATTATCTGGAATCTACTTTAAAATGAGCAGCATCATTCAGGGTTGGCAAACCACTGTGGGCCAAATCCGAGTCACTACCTGTTCTTTTAAATAAGTTTCATCAGAACCCAGCCATATTCATTCATTTAAGTATTGTCTATGGCTATGTTTCTACTTCAAATACAGAGTTGAGTAATTGAAACAGAAATTACATGACCTGCAAATACAAAACTATTCAGTATATGGCCCTTTACAGAGTTTGCTGACCCCTGATGTGGACCATGGAGTATAAATGTTTGTGTTAATTTCAATCTGCAACCTAGTAGAATCTGTTGCCCTGACTGGAATTACCCATTTTGCAGTTGGTTGCTATTTAATGAAACAGAAATAGGTTAGAGGCCTTTCTTCCCTTTTGTGAACAGGATATGAGAATCTACTTAGTACTAGCCTGTACCCTTAGGAATGGTATCCTAGGCTTGATTCCTGAATGGCCCTGGGTCCAACTACTGATCCAAATGTTCCTTAGGGCCTTAGTCTAACCAGACTGTTCAATGAATCCTAATGTTAGAACACTGTTGCACATGCTTATGATCACTGTTTCATGTACATAAAAGCTTCAGAAAGGGGCAATACAAGGACTTCACTGAACTTACAGAAGAGGGGCATGACGGCTATGTGCCTGCTTGCCAGAGGATGTCCATTGGGTAACAGAAATTGGTCTAGACTTGCCCAAGTTGCAAGTTGGTGGGGAAGAGACTATAGCACTCACCAGTGACTATGAAAGACTCCCCCATTTTCTCCTTAAAAAAAACTAATATTTGCCCATAATCTGATTAGCTGAAGGCAGTTCCCATAAGCTTGCTATAACAGTCACATTTGTCTCAATTGATTCAGGAGGTGGTTCTTCACAAGCTATGTGATTGAGGGTCTCTGAAACAGCATCTACCTTGCACCATATGCATATATAGCCTCCCTCACAGTCCTCACTCAGAGCACAGGAGGTGGAAGCCAAATGAGCAAAAGCATGACTTGGAGTGTGGGAGAGTGGCCAATTGAGCATATGCATATTTAGAAAAAACTTGAGAGGGTACAAAGTGGGAAGTAGATGCACAGATGAAGAGGGAGAGCTGTGGCCTGGTATGAAAGATGCTGCATATCATGCCAAGTAGGTGAATTCAGAGTGTCATGTTAATCTGTTCTGGCATACATGATTACTTTAATGGTGATAGGGGTATAATATAAAAAATATTATTGACAATATATAATAAATAATTACTTATAAAATATGGAAGTATTAAAAAAAATACCCTACAAAACCTAAAGCTATTTCAGAATGGAAATCTACAGTCAAGATACTAACACTTAAAGCCAACAACCTAAAAATACACATACTTCAGCTGATTCTTGACAATGCAGGGCAGAATAATCTTGGATATGAAACAGAGAGAACACACCATTTTAAGCCCACAAAGTAAGTGAGACAGTTACTTACTGACTCAGAAATTTCTTTTTGAGTCTCTGGAGTAGATTCACTGAGTTCTTCCCCTGACATCCCAAATCCAGGTTGAAGTGATGATGAACCAAAAATTTGAAGAAGATAGGAATCAAAATCCTCACAAATTTTTTCAAACAACTTTTGCTTCAGGGTATCTTTTAAAAAAGAAATAGAAAAGAGAGATAGTAGAAGCAATGAAATAATACTTAAAACTCATTTAAGAAGATCTGTACTCTCCTTAAAATATGTAATTTCCTATTGTTTGAAATCAACTGCTAAGTAAACTAATTTATAAAAGCATTTTTTACATCCTGTGTAAGAGGTCATCTAAAATAATTAAATACATATGATGACACAAAGAGGCAAAAGAATGACTTTAAAGTACGTTCTTCCAAAGTGTCTCTGTTCACCATGAATCACTCCATGTCAAGAGCTAGCCTCACCCATAATAAGTTGAATTGGCAACTACCTATGGTATTAGGGATAGCAAATAGCCACTCAGTTGAAAAATACATTCCTTACTGGCTGTAACAAATTACTAACTCCAGATAGAATGATAAAGCTCTTCAAAGATTAAAGTATGAGTTGGCTCTGAAATGGCTCTGGCTACTCAAACACATTCACACCCCAGTGAGACTGAACATAACAGATAAACCCACCAGTCAGCCAGCAGGGTAATGAGGAAGTGGAACCCCAGGTTAGAAAGCTCTGGAGAAGGTGAGAAATAGTAAACGGAAAGTTTCTGAGTGTGGTATGCTCTCCGTAGGGCCAGTTGTGCTGGTACCTGGAGTAGGCAGGGCATGAGGCACTGGTGGGCTGTGCCCAACCACGTCAGACCCCACTCCCAGGTGGTTAGAGGAGGAAGGACAAAGGCAAACTGAAGCCTTTCACTTACTTCACAAACGTGCCAGGTACAGGCCTGCCAGAATGAATCATCGTTTTCCAAAGAATTGGGATAAATGTCATTATACAGTCATACTGACCATAATTTAATCATAGATGAGTCATTAGTAAATATCAGTTAACATGAAAGGATAAACTTAGCATAGAGAGGCCTATCAGATTAGCACTGACTGTACTATGAATTTTGAAATGATGTTCTTTGAGATACACTCCTAATATCAACCTGTTTACTCATCATTATTTGCTTTCATAAAAACAGAGACTAGAACATGCCCTCAAATTCATCCCAGTTACTTGAATTTCTCATCTCTTTAGATGACCATAACTTTTTTTCATTCAATATGCACTTCTTAATTTTTATTTCATGACTATTTTCTGCCTTGCTGTTGGCTTACTCAATCTCTTATTCTAGTTAAGCAACTTTCTGAACCTTAACCAATGTTAGGAATATCCCCAAGTCCTATTCTCTCTCTTCATTCCTGTCTATTGACCATGGACTCTAGTTAACTCCAAGGCCAACTCAGCAATTATTAACCCTGAATAAAGACAAGGGATTGTAACCTCCAAACTGAATAATACTAAAAGTTTTTATCTTCTGGAGTTTATGTGTTACAATTTAATGTTGGCATAAGCCTTACTAACCTCCAGAATTTTCTATTTGGTTAGGACAAACCAGTGAGATGGTACTTGGAGGAACAATGTAAATGCCTTTGCCCTGGGCCAGACAGCCTTCCTTACCTTGCAGGGTAAAGAAGTCATCAAACTGATAAACATGCTCTGGGTCAGTAGCAATTAGATTCATTTCTTTGTGGAATATTTCAAAGTTGGGATCATTTTTCTTCACCACCCCGATTACAAATATCTCCACATTGGTGTCACTGACATTCTTCACTACCTCTGTCAGTTTCTCTTTATCACGAGAATCTGTCTGCCCATCAGTGATGACCAAGGCCACTTTTTTTACACCTGGCCTTGCATCCTTAAACATGTCATTGGCTGCTTGGAGAGCAGTGGCTGTGTATGTGCCTTCCCCCAGATACTGCATGTTGTCCACAGCCAACTTGAAGTCATCCTTGCTGGAGAACTGCTTCAAATTAGCCACCTTCTCCACCTTATGGCTATAGTTGATTATGCCTATGCGGGCTGTGGCAAGGTCCAGAGCAACTCGGTCAGCCATAGTCTTCACAAAATTTTTGATGATCTGGAAGTTCTCTGGTCCCACGCTTTCTGAGCTGTCAATCACAAACACCAGCTCTAGTGGAGTCTCTTTGCATTTGGGCCCACAACCTAAAAGATGAATGTTGAGATAGAAACATTGAGGGAATGATTGGTGTCAGACTAGTGAGGGGAGGGGAGAAAAAGGCAATGATGAACCTGAGACCTCAATTATTCAATTATTCAATTATTCTCTTCCTTTTCTGTGATTGTGAAAATATCTGACAGCTGTCTCCTTTCTAGTTCTACAATTGACTCTTTTAAAACACACATATATATATATATATATATATATATATATATATATTCATATGCACGCGTGTGTGTGTGTGTACGGGGAAAAACACTGTAGTAGATAAAATAATAAATATTTATGTGCTTATTTCTTGGATTAAAAAGTAAAATTTTTTTTTTTTGAGACGGAGTTTCACTCTTGTTTCCCAGGCTGGAGTGCAATGGCGTGATCTCGGTTCACCGTAACCTCCACCTCCTGGATTCAAGCAATTCTCCTGCCTCAGCCTCCTGAGTAGCTGGGACTACAGGCGCGCGCCACCATGCCCAGCTAATTTTTGCATTTTTAGTAGAGACAGTGTTTCACCTTGTTGACCAGGATGGTCTCGATCTCTTGACCTCATGATCCACCCGCCTCGGCCTCCCAAAGTGCTGGGATTATAGGCGTGAGCCACTGTGCCCAGCCAAATATTTTTAAAAGAGTTAACATACCCTGTGGATGCCTTCCCAATAACATTCTTCTTCCTCTCCCAAAGAGGAAACCACCATCCTACATTTGCTTTTTATCACACCACTATTGTATTTAATCTGAATACAAGAGCTAATATTTCAGTCTTCAGCCATAGCCTTATATGAAAATTGAGATTTGCTCACCAGCCTGGCCAATGGATGAAGTAATGGGATGAAAAATTGTCATTGTGGTGGAAGGACTGGGACCTTAAATGTACCTAGGAAAATCTACCCTAACTACTCTATTTTAAGTCTCCAATTACCCACAGTGACAACTATGGCAGCTTTCATGTTATCAAGGAGGCCAGCAGTACATCTGTGCTAAAAACTTTTGAAGGGAGTGATCCCAGAGAACACTTGTCAATTAAAAAAACCTTGCCAGGTGTGGTTTTACCCCTGTAATCTCAGCACTGGGAGGCCAAAGCAGGGGGATCACGAGGTCAGGAGATCAAGAACATCCTGACCAATATCGTAAAACCCCATCTCTACTAAAATACAAAAAATGAGCCAGGCATGGTGGTGCACACCTGTAGTCCCAGCTACTCAGGAGGCTGAGGCAGGGGAATGGCTCGAACCTAGGAGGCGGAGGTTGCAGTGAGCTGAGATCGCGCCACTGCACTCCAGCCTGGCAACTGATGAGACTCCATCTCCAAAAAGAAGAAAAAAAAAACACCTTCTATTTAGGTTGATAACCACTTAAAGCAGTTGCTAGAGTCACCAGGAAATACGTTATCAGGCTTCTGTTTCTTTATTCATATGTTCATGTTGTTGTTTAACAAGCCTACTACAGAAAACCATCAGGAAATTATGTGCTATTTTTACAAGACTTCTAGAACCTGAAAGCCATGTCTAGATTGGCCTCTCATCAGAGAGACTCCCAGGCTGCTTCTTAGGCCCAGCAGTCTTTTAGGGAATAAGCTGGTTTGGGATTCCACGTATAGAAGGACAATGATATGCCTGCCTCTGACCACTTTAAACCCAGAAGATTCTCCCATCATTATTCCATTAGTCTCTTGTCTTTTGGCTAATTTCTTTCCTTCACTTCCTCTTTCTTGTAACTCTAAGTCTGCTATTCAGTCATGGAAGTATTTAGTAGTTGTGAAGCAAGATGAACACCTGACTCTGTCCTCCCACCTTTGAGACTGAGTACAACTCAAAACTCAACTCAGAAAGATTTCACAGCTTCAGGAAAAACACAGACATTCTAATCACCAGCCAGGATGGACTCAAATACCAGCTGGGCTTTTGTAGTTGTATTTCCTTTTTTGAGTTTTTCTTCTCAGCTCAGGTAAATGTCACTGGATACAAATGAACACTGTGCTGACAGAAAGGCCTGCCTGCCTACACATTCTAGGCCAGCACCTTCACATGCCTTAACTAGCCTGGGAAGATGATTTTATTTTCTTACATCAGGATTCCCACAGTCTCTGTTACTGCTTCCTTTCAGTTTCCATTGACTTTTCAAATGAACCTCACATTTTCCCTAGATTGGCCTCTCATCAGAGAGACTCCCAGGCTGCTTCTTAGGCCCAGCAGTCTTTTAGGGAATAAGCTGGTTTGGGATTCCCTGTATAGAAGGACAATGATATGCCTGCCTCTGACCACTTTAAACCCAGACGATTCTCCCATCATTATTCCATTAGTCTCTTGTATAGCTATATAATATACATTTGCATGAACACATTCTCTCACCAACACAGTACATAGTAAGGGTGATACTTTAATGTTTTTTTCTTGATAGTCAAATCTTACCACATATTTCTGTAATAAGTTTGATAATTTCTTCTTTCTGGGGGATAAAAAGAAAAATGTATTACCACTAAATGTATGACTATAATATTTTTCCTATGGCCATAAAAGATATCTTATTACAATCAGCATTGGACCATTTGACTGAATCCTTTCACTGCAGAAAATAAAATAAATAACACAGAAGTCAAAAGTGGTCTATATCATAACTAAAATGCATTTGAGCTGTGAAACTTAATAGCTGAGACTTTTGGAATTCAAATTGCAACTTCAGCATTTATCAGCTGTGTGACCTTGGGCATCTGGTGCCCTAACAGTATCTACATCTCAGGGCTATGGTATGGATTAAACACTGTTAAGGTACATCTTAGCACAGGGTCTGGCAACTTTACCATACCTACAGTGGTGTGATGCTATATATACATTCAGTTATACAATTTAAACCACCTATGCTGAGCAACCAAGACAAGCCCCAATACCTAGAGAGAATCATTCTATGCCATATTTTCTCTTCTTTTTCTGTACTAATTCCTGATTTTTCAAGTCCTCTCTTCAGACTCTTAACATTCTCACTTTGGCTCTTCCGTGACATTTCCCCATGTTCCTGAATGCCCCTTCCTTGTCCTGCTGCCCACAAGCTCCATCAGAAGGGCCTGAAATGAGCTGGGTACTAGAAAGATAGCTGCCAATGCCCCTCTCTGTGCAGTGTGTTTATAACTAACTACAATGGGACTAGGGAAGACAGGATTCTACATTGGCCAAACACTTGAAGCTAAAAGAGATGATTAACAGAAGCCTAGATCTCAACAGGAAGGACCAGTGGACCCAATCTAAGAAAAAACAATTTAACAGGTGCAAAAGTAAAATTTGTAAGAACAAGTCTCTAATGACAGAATCGAGGTAGAAGTGATATAGCCAGTAACATGGCTTAAAAGTAGAATACATGGGAAATATTCAGAGTATTTTAATTTAACTTTTTAAGCTATAAACTGAGTAAAAGCTAATGATTACAACTGGCTTTTTAAAAAGAACTTCTACTGCAATGCTGAGTTATATAACACAATTCTTCAAAATGAGAGAGTCAACAGTCATTTTTTTTCTAGGCCTTGCCATGCTTCTCCACATTTAAAAAGCCATTTTAAAAATCTGAAACAAGAATATGTATAGAAAGGCAAAATGTATGTATTTGTATATTTATATTAAGGATATCTAGAAAGGGGAGATATATGTATTTATATATCTATGTTTAATTTTTTATAAATGGAAAAAATACAAAGTTTGTATGGTTATAATTTTTCACTTAATACAATATTATAATTCATCTTCCACATTATTAATGATTCTGAAAATCTTGATTACTGAAATTGAATGTAGGGCCACTTTAAAGCTCTGTGATTCATACTCTCATACTGTACTTCAGGAAAGTTGTAGTAACTGACAGCTTCAACAGCAATAATAAGAAAACCCATTTTATTTTAGCCACACAATATTGGCGACTATTATTATATCATCTTTGCCACTTGGTAGAGCAAAATTTCTCATTCTTTTAAATTATATTTATTAAATTATTCGTGAGGCTACATTTCATTTCATATGCATGTTTTCAAATTGTAGTCCCTTGTGCATATCTTTGTATGTTCTTTGCCCTAACTTCTTCTGTGGGAATATCTTTTATTGACTTATAGGAGCAATGCATGTATCAAGGTTGGATTTTAATTTTTCAACATATTTTTGTGGCATAATCAGGTTTAGGATGCTTGAAGTCACCATGTATATATTTAAATTTTTTTCTTCATATTCTTTGCATTTAAGTGACTGGAAGAGTTCATTCCTTCCACTAAAATCACTGAATAACTACCTTGGCTACTTGGTGCCGGTGATCAAGGCATCACATTTATACCCCTTAAAGGATTCGGAATCTCGGAAGAGGCAGACAAATGAAGACTTTTTAAAGTGTTCTGCAGAGCCAAGGAACCATCTCGATCTGCTGGGTATTCCTGGGGTAGGAGAATGGGAATGGGATTGTGGTCCAGGGAGGCAGACCCTGACCAGGTTGGGACAGCAAGTGGGAGCGTTCAGGCAAGAGGATCAGCCTTCTCTCAGAGCATGCTGCATTACAGTAGCAGAGTAAACTTAGGAATCAGGGCACATAGCCAAAACAATGACAAGAAATGTTGGAGACAGAGGGACTCTCGAAGACCTTTGTGCCATGTTGAAGAGTGTGAACTTTATCCTGGGCAGTGGGACTCGCCCGATCCCTAGACAAAAGCTCTGGTGGGGCTTTTATTTAAAAGAAATGATCATAGCAACCAGGAGAGGGGTTTGAGGTTCCTAAATAATTCAGGCAAAAAAAAAAAAAGCCATCAAAAGTAATGGATAAGAAGAACAGGCCTGCAGGGACATTCCAGAGGGAGAACAAGGGGCTTGGTGAGTAACTGGAAGAAAGGATGAAGGAAAGAAGGAGTCTAAGAGGAGGCAAATGACGGCGGGGCCATACTTTGACGGGGCCATACTCTGAGAGAGGCAGGAGTGGGCAAGGGGCAGGTTAGTAGCTCAGAAAGACGATTGAGCCCAGCTTGAGTCTGGCTGAATCTCATGTGTCTAAGACATCCAACTAGAGATGTCCACAGGCAGTAGAATATTAGATCTGGTGCTCAGAAGAACTGTCCAAGCAGGAGGCACAGTTGAGAAATACCAACGTACACATGGCTGTTAAAACAGGGACTAAAAAAAGTTGCCTGGAGCAGGGCTTCTCAGCCTTTTTAAAACCAGTATGTTTCCCCTACCCCACATTTGACAAACATATTCTTTCTGTTTAAATATAAAAACACAAATTTTTTTATTTGCCATATGCTTTCACTGTGCTATTGAATTAGCCTTTCAAACTGTATGTTTCCCTGCCTTTAGGGGCTGCATTCCCTGAGAGTTTGAAGACAAGGAAGACTGAGAGGCTAGACATTGAGAAATGCTAACACTGAAGTGGAAGGTGGAGAAACAGAGTCTTTTTAAGTAATTTTATGAGAAATATTAAAACATTTAATGCCATCAATGCCATTTACCTCTTAAAAGAAGAGTGTGTTAGTCTGAAATGAATCTGCACAATTGATAGCTTTGGGGGATACATTTGATCAGGGAAAGGATGAGGGAGGAGAGGAAAGAGGCCTTCCAAGAACAGCTTTCATGGGGGAGCAGCATGAATTTGGTATCAGATAGGCCACCTCTAGCTATAAGGCCTCTGCTATGTACCAGTTAGATGACTTTGGGTGTAATGATCAACCTTATTGTGTGTCTCCATTTGATGTGAGATACTGTCTGCCTCATGGAGCTGTCTTGCAGAGTAAAGGTGAGATCTTAGGTAAGAGAAGGTTATGGCCATCAGCCTGCCTCCTTCTTCTTGTACCACAACCCACTAGTCCTACACTGCACGGGACTTTGGCCAGCATTCATGCAGTGAACCCAGTCCTCATTTCCAAGCTCTGTCCAAATCCCCTGAAACCATCTGCTGTTGGCCATCTCTTGGCTGGCCCCATGCATCAAGGCCTGTGCTTCAGCTCGCTAAACCTGTGGCCATTTGAACTGAGAATTCTGGAATTTCATGCATCCAGAGTGTGGCATAGAGGGACATATGTGCGTGCCCTTTGGCCCCAAGGACTTCTCACCTGGAGGAAGGAGTCCAGCTGGAGAAGGACCAGAGTTCCAGAGAAGGGGCCTCTAAAACACCCTGCAGTACTAGGTAACATGTACTGATATAGAGGAGCCTAACACAGAGCCTGTCACATACTAAATTCTCTTTTCCTTCACTCTTCTCTTCTTGCTAGTCTCTTCTTCCAGAATCTAGAAAACCAAGTCAGCAGAATGATGTCCCTACTTCTAAGGTCTCTGTCTCTTGGTTGAAAAGCTTCCACTCAATAGATAAAGCTTATCCTGCCCTCAAACACCATCATACACCATTTTGTCTGCTCTCGACCCCCAGACCACTTCTTCTATCATAGCATTTATCATGCCGTAGGTGAGCATCCTTTGTTGTCTTTCTCTCCACCAGGCTATGAGCTCCTTCAATCCTGAGAGGTAGCCTCGCTCTCCACTATTCCCCCAGTGCCTATTTCAGAGCGTAATCCAGAGTAAGGTTTACTGGATACATCCAATAAGTGTTGGTGAAATGAATGATGAATAAATGAATGGAGAAAGGAAACCAATCCCACTCCCCATGGGACAGTAGGGCAGGTATAAACATACAGGGAACGTTCCTCTGCTCATTTATATACACCCTCCCCTGTGACTTTTGGGGAGAAATTGCTGTATATATAGCTACTTCATCTACTATGGGCATCTTTAGGGTTCAGACTTGTGGTGGGGAACAACAAAGAGAATAGGCAGACAGGCCACAGAACCCACATGCAGTTCTGTTGGTCACACAATCAGCTCTCAGCTCCTGCCTTCACCACCTGAACTCCCTCTCCCTCACGCTTGAACATTCCTAGCGCAGTACTTCGAATTAGCCCCCAAGACCATGACGCCTGGAAACGTCCAACAGGAAAAAAAAAAGATCCCTGTTTTTCCTCAACTCCACAAGATGCATAGCCTTCAAATCAGAAAGGAAGAATTAGACTTTGCCTTCCCACTCACAAGATTTTCAAGAGTCAGTTTTCTGTTCTTAATAGTGTGGGAGAATAATAGGAAAAAGTTTGTAGATGCTCAACAAACACTGAATAATTGAATCAATACATAGATGTAATCCCAATTTTGTGATTGCTGCTCTCCTCCCTCATTTTAAATTGAGATGGACCACATAAAATAAAGACATTTGGTAATCTGGCTTTTCTGAAACAAAAAGCTCACCTCCTTGTTGCCGATAATAGCAATGTGATCATTTCTACCAAGGATCTGAGGGGAGTGGTCACACACATCCACCAGGACAAGGCTCCTAGTGTTATCTCTTCTCTCATATTCAGATTCAATTACCTCATGCATCTAAGTCAACACTGGGCTGGTAGTAGTTGCTCTCATTTAAACAGCAACTGCAATTCTGCATTCAAAAAATTCATAATTTTAAAGCTAAAGCATGAATGCAACAATTTTGCAACCACAAAACCCTCAATTACCCTCTAGAATGGATACTCACTGTAAGTCCTAGGTCTCCTTTGGGTCCTTGTAAACCCTACTTATTGGAAAAAGAGTAAAAGTCAATATATGTTGAAACCAGTTAGAGTATAAAATCATAATGAGACATTAAAAACTACTTCTTGCCTGTATTCCTGGAGATCCAGGCTCTCCAATTTCTCCTTTATCACCTTTCTTTCCTACATCACCCTGGTCTCCGTGCTCTCCCTTTACAATAAGGTAAAATCATAGGTTCAGAATGTAAATATAAAAACCAGATAAGAAAAGCTCTACAATTTTGTTTATCTGCAACTGGTGTCTCTTGAAGACCTTCACTTCTTGTTCATACAAATATACTGTTTGAAAAAAAAAATTGGGGGTAATTTATTTACATGTCATCAGATACCATCCTCTAATTCATGATGAGCCAGAGGTCTCAGAGTGAAGAGACCTTGAGATATAATACCATATAATCAGCTCACCTTTCAGGACATTCAACTATTACACAATTTACCAGGTACCTGAGTTATCTGGTATCTCCTACATAGTATGTTGTAGGATTTATTCCTTTATTACTTATCTTCTGAGAATAAAGAAAATAGGTTTTTTTTTCTTTAAATGTAGAGATGGGATCTCACTATATTGCTCAAGCTTGTCTTGAATTTCTGGCTTCAAGTAGTCCCCCTGTCTCAACCTCTCAAAGTAAAGGACATTTTATAAAGTAAACCTATTTATAGGTAGAAAAAGCAATGCATAAGGATTTAATTTCAAGTGGATTTTTTTTCTTCTGAGAGTTGTAGGCAGAGGCAAGACATATATATTAGGGTTCTTCCAAAGTGAAAGTTAAGCTACTGAGATCGTAAGCCTACGTATTTCTCTAAGATCCTGAAATACTTACCTTCTGGCCTGGGAGGCCATAGCCCATTGTGCCCTTTGGCCCTGGAAAGCCTTGTGGTCCTTGTTCCCGCTACACAGAATGTGAGAAAGAGATGTTCTATTAATTTCCCAGGATAGCTCGGATATTCTTTGGGTCAGAAACACACTTACAGTTTAAAGCTGCATTATGGTATTATCTAAATATTGGGGAAAAATATATATGTAAACATATATATAAATACATACGTGTGTGTGTATGCGTATGGCTCAATGGTTTGCTAGCAAGTGTTTAACAACTAAGACTAGGATAGGAGTGAGGGCTCTGATTTATGCCATTTGCCTATTCTGTGGTATAAATACTTTCACTTTTTTCAAGCTATAAACACATCAACCAGTTTACATATAACAGATAGCTGCTGTTTCAGCTGTGGTAGTAAAAGTGGGTTTCCTCTTCTTTACATTTTTCCATATTTTCTGGTATGTTAAAAAACACATGTTATTGGCTGGGCACGGGGGCTCAAACATTTAATCCCAGCACTGTGCGAGGCAAAGGCAGGTGGATCACTGGAAGTCAGGCGTTTGAGACCAGCCTGGCCAACATGGCAAAACCCCATCTCTACTAAAAATATAAAAATTAGCTTGGCATGGTGGTGTACAACTGTAGTCCTAGCTACTTAGCAGGCTGAGGCAGGATAATTGCTTGAACCCGGGAGGCAGAGGTTGCAGTGAATTGAGATCGCACCACTGCACTCCAGCCTGAGCAACAAAAATGAATCTTGGTCTCAAAAAAAGAAAGAAAAGAAAAAATGTTATTTTGGTAATGGGGGAAAAGAGTATATAATGGCATCCATTCACAATTAATGCCAAGTTATTGTTTATGTAATTCCCCTTACACTATTAGTTCCATCTCTGATAATTTGTGAACATTCAGGGCTTGTTTGCAGCTTTCTCCAACATACTTTAACATTATTTCTTGCCCCAGTAAAACCACACAGGTACCAAGGGGTTTCATGATGTTGAGCAAGAAACAGAAACAATTACTAGCAAGTATACAAAGTCACAGTTCTAATGCTCCTTGGATCCTATACTCAATTCTTATTTGACTCTGGATAATTATTAGTGATGAGTCTCTAGCAAAGACTTGAAGGACCATGGGCTCCTGGGGATTGATCTGTGGTTTTCAAAGGTATCCTGATCACCCCCACCAAGATCACTGGTGTGCTTGATAAAAATTCCATCTCCCAGGCCCAACCTCAAATTAACTAAATGAGAATCACAGATGCCATGAGCATTCTAAAGCTTGAGAGCCACTCCTCCAGGAGGCATGATGGGATTTATGAGGCCCTCCTGGAAGGGGCCACCTAGGTTTGCTTGGAGATCATTGTAACTTTGAGCCAAGATCCCTGAGCCTTCTTTACCTTGTTGACTGGCAGTTTAGCTTTTTTAAGTCAAATGGGCCCATTCTTTTTTAAATTGTTATAAAATATTTCAGAACAAAAATTATATAGAATAAAGTAAACACCTTTCTACCACCATGTTAAAAAACAAAATAGTATCGATACAATTCAAACCTCTTAGGTACCCATCCCCAATCCTATTTCCCTGAGAGAGGAAATCTCTATCTGAAATCATATTTATCATTTGTATTCATGTTTTTATGCTTTAACTACATTCAAAAATAACACATCATGTTTTTTGTTGTTGTTGTTTGTGTGGTTTTTTGTTTTTTGTTTTTTGTTTTTTTTTGAGACAGAGTCTCACTCTGTCACCCAGGCTGGAGTGCAGTGGCGTGATCTCAGCTCACTGAAACCTCTGCCTCCCGGGTTCAAGTGATTCTCCTGCCCCAGCCTTCTAGCCTTCTGAGTAGCTGGGATTACAGGTGCGTACAACCATGCCCAGCTAACTTTTGTATTTTTAGTAGAGATGGGGTTTCACCAGGATGGTCTCAATCTCCTGACCTCAGGTGATCTGCCCACCTCACTCTCCCAAAGTGCTGGATTACAGGCATGAGCCACTACACCCAGTCAGTTTTTAATATTTTAAATTTCCAATAAGTGATATATTTATTTTTATGCATTCAATTTTTTTTAAATCTCAACATTATCTATTTGAAATGTATTTCTATATATATACATATATATGAGGTTCTAATTTGTCGATTTTCTCTCTGCTATACAGTATTTCATTAAATAACTGAATATAACTTATCCATTAGCCTTTTGATGGCCACTTAGGTTATTTTCCAATATTTCTGTATTTAAAATATTTTAATGAATATTCTTTTATATACCTTTACACACTTGTACACATTCCTAGGAGGAAACTCCTACATCAAAACAAATATTGTATTAAATGGTACAAAATAAAATGAACACAAGTACTGATTCTCTGAAGTTGAACTGCCATTTCCCTCTTTCTGTGGTGTAAATACTTTTACTATGGCTGATTTCAAGCTATGAACATATCAACCAGTTCACACCTAACAGATAGCTGCTATTTCAGCTGTAAAGGTAGGTTTCATCTTCTTTACATTTTTCGATATTTTCCGGTACATTAAGAAACACATGTTATTGGCTGGATGCAGCGGCTCACACCTGTAATCCTAGCACTTTGGGAGGCCAAGGCAGGCCAATCAGAAGGGCTTGATTCTTCTCACACCCATCCCTAACCTCTTGTGGCACATCTGCTTGACTGAACTCTAAGGTTCTTTTTATTCTCTGACATGTGTTTCTAAACTGATTGTAGGTCTGGGGTTACAGTATTGCCTCCTCAATTCAACACCGGAAGACTTAAAACAACTTCTTTACAGTGGTCAGACTACAGAGAACTTAATTCACTCAACGTCTTTTCACCATGGTATCTCCTGAGCCAAGCCCAAACAGTAACATACTGGGCCCACTGGGAATGGGTAAGCAGTGTTGTACTACAGTGTCTTAGGCCCACCTAAGGAGGCTTACCCAGAAGAAGGAGTGTTTCCTCTGTTAGTTTCTTAGAGAGAACAAGTAGGGATGATTGGTCTTCTGTATTCAGTTTAAAGTCAGGAGAGACTACAATAATCCTCCTTTGTCTGCACTTTCTCTTCCCAGGGTTTCACTTACCCACAGTCAACTGTGGTTGGAAAATAAGTGAGTATAGTATAATAAGATATTTTGAGAGATACCACATTCACATAACTTTGATGATAGTATATTGCTTATAGTTGTTCTATTTTATTATGTTCTTGTTAATCTCCTACTGTGCCTCATTTTAAATTAAACCTTATTATAGGTACATGTATATAGAAAGAAACATAGTATATGTAGGGTTTGGTACTATCCAAGGAGGCACCCACTGGGAATCTTCGTACATATCTTCTGTGGATAAGGAGGGACTACTATAATCTTTTCCTACTAGGAAACTTGATGTCATTGAGAGCCTCAGAACCCTGGATAGGGATTCATACCAGTTAAATAAGCCCTAAACATTAAGCGGACACTGGAATTACAAGACGAAAATTCAACCAAAAAAAGAAGAAGAGAAAAATTTGTCCTGCTTCCAAAGACGGCACTCCTAACACAGATGTCATGAAGATGAATAGGAGGGAATGTGGAGATAGCACAGACCAACCTCATTATGCTCACTGCAGCCTGCACCTGAACATGAAGGTTAGCAGAGTCTGCCTACATACAGACTAGGAGCCAGCTCCCAGAGTAATATGCAGAACTGCAGGCAGATACCTGCCTGAGGTTATACCATCTTCTTCTGTTCAGATCAAAATGAAAACACATACAAATATTATAGGAAAGATACCCTCTTAAGAAAGATGTCTTGGTAAAGTACACTTTGGTATCAATTTGTTTTCTTAGATTTTTTGTGGAGGTGAATGAGGACATTTTCATTCAATGAGGTACCTGATAGAAGGTTTGAGTTGTACGGGAGCTGTGTCAGACTACCGTACTTGAGTTGGGGGATCCAGTTGGCCAGGGATAAGGGAGATCAAAGGCTCATGGGAGAACACTAAGAGGAAATCCATGGTTGACTTTGTCCCAACCTCAAAGGATCAAACTGTGTGATAAACAGAGGAGTTGGGACTGTGGTATGATGGTGAATTATCACTGGGAGTTATATATTTAGACAAAGTGGATCCAGAGAGAATGCCATACCTTTCTGACAATTACTCAGAATAATTATTACTTTTGCAACATTTCAGATTCCTACAGCAGCCAATACAGAAGGTTTCCAATAAATGTTTATGAGTAACTAGCTGCCTTTATGAAATGACACAATTTCCTAAAATAGCTAAAACCTATTGGGGCTTCATTGCCATTCCCTGAGGGAAAAAAATAATCTCAGAGTAGCAAATCATCATGTTAGGATAATGTTCAGGAATTTCTTTTGCATGACTTCACAATACAAATATTTTCTATACAACTGTTAACACTATAGATGTTCCAGGCAGCTGGATTTCCCTATAACAAAGGCAATTAGTTTTCTTTTTAATCACTAGTTTCCCTTCAAAATACTTAAAGGCTTCCTATAACTTTCAGAGTAGACTATCTAGCTAAAAGCCTTTAGCAAATAAATCTACATCTGAGCTTAGCAGAGGTGAATGTTATCCAATCATACTTTAAAATGTATAAGTCTCAGGAAAATGACAAACAATGATTTGAGTGTGGGTCAGAAGCAACTGCAGGAAATAACCTATTGGAAGGTATAATTAAATATAAATTTCAAACCCTGGTTAATCACTATATCACCACATTAGATGTGTCCTGATAAATATGTGATCATTTTCATTTTTCAGATGACTGCTTGTTCTCTGGGAGAGAAATTTCCAAAAATAATGCACATCTACCTGAATATTTTCATTGATTTATTTTTTGCATTACTGATACATCAGGAAACAATGGTTTTTCCTTCAAACGTTTTCTCAGTAAGGTGTAGCAAGAAAAAAATCAAATTTATAGATGATCATAAAATGTAAAATGGACATTTGGCTTCTGCTCAGTGTGTAGAAAAGTAGAAAAAAAATGCTACTCTCATTCTTAAAACCCCAACAACAAAAAATGAGAACTAATCTGTCAAGTCACAGTTTTTCTTGAATTATCATACAGCTATGGTTGCAGAGCAACCAGCCAATTCAGCACCTAAGGAAAGTCAAGATCCTCCAAGGAGAGACAGGCTTTGACATTCACTTACCTGGTGGAGGTGCCACATGTTATACAAGCTGGTAAGAATTCAGCTAAAATTTTTAACAAGTTGCCAAAGGCACAGTGTGGGATAGCAAGAGAGGATGGGATCCCTGGGAGCTGCAGGCACAAGGGGAAATCATACCTACTCACAGACTTTTCTCAGGGAGTTTGCCAGTGCTCAAGAGAAAGACTAGGGCCAGGACTAGGGTCAGGAGTAGGCTTTCCTTGTGGTGTCAACCTGGGGAGGGAAGCAGCCTGGGGAGGGAAGCACAAACAGACTGAAACATGTCAGTCTGTTTTTGTGCTGCTATAACAAGATACCATAGACTGGGTTGCTTATAAACAGCAGCAGATTATTTCTCACAGTCCTGGAGGCTAGAAAACCCATGATCAAGGTACTGACAAATTCAGTGTTTGGTGAGGATCCATTTCCTGGTTCATAAGTGGCACCTTCTTGCTGCATCCTCACATGGTAAAAGGGACAAGGCAGCTCCCTGGGGCCTCCTTTATAAGGATGATAATCCCATTCCTGGGAGCAGAGGTGACCTGATCACCTCCCCAAGGCCCCGTTTCCTAACATGATGGCCGTGGGGGTTAGGATTTCAACATGTGAATTTAGGGACCATATAAATTTTCAAACCATATTCTGTTTCCTTTTGAAGGAAACTGCATAAACCTTGCAAGAATGAATCCTGGGCCCAGATCTTTAGAGATGCCCTACTACTTGCAGAGGGTCAGAAAACCAGGCCCAGACCATCAGAGGCCTCCTCCTGTGGGTTTGCTGGAACCCATAAAACTATACACTAAAAAGGGTAAATTTTGCTGCATATAAATAATCCTTTACTAAAGAATAAAACAATCCTTTAAAAAATAAAAAGAACTAATCGAACACTTGGCAAAATTTAAGCGAGTTCTATACATAAAATAGTTTTGTATCAATGATAATTTTCTAATGTTTATCATTGTACTGTGTTACATAAGAGAATGTGCTTATCTGCAGCAAAAATACTAGTGCATTGGGGTAAATGGGCACCATATCTGTATTTTACTCTCAAGTGTTTCAGAAAAATAACATGACATATACATATACATATACATATACATATACATATACATATACATATACATATACACACAAAGTGTTTGATACAACAAACATGGTAATATTAACATTTAGAGAATCTGGGTAAAGAATGTATAAGAATTCTTCGCATTATCTTTGCAACGTTTTTTGCAAATCTGAAATTATTTCAAAATAAAAGTTTAAGTTTAATATATAAAGTGAATGAATGTATCAAATGGTTGCAAAAAATGTCATCTATCATTTCTGCAGCAGCTAAAGCATATGAGTATATGGGTACTTTGCCTACTCAAAGTTTGGCAGCCCAAAGGCAAAAAGAACATAGAAAGACCCAAAACAAAGATACAGGTGTGGATTTCTCCCTAAGCAGAGACAGCTTCTGTTCTTTGAATTCAGGAGGCTTCTACTGCTACCAGAAGCCTCTATATTTCCCTAGAATTTATATTCATACCAATATCAGTTCGATCTTTTAAACCAGCAGGATTGTCCAGTTGGACACAGTTTATAGGTCTGATGCTGACTATCTACCCCCAGCTTGTGACTTCTATTTACACAGGAATAACATAAGTGCTAATGGAGAAATAGGACATCAGGGCTGGATTGCAAGAAAAGGAATCTTTTCCCTTCCTGTTCGAGTTCACGCCTTCCCAATGTTTCTCTTTCATCTCATATGTAATAATAGAGGTAATTATTTATAACACACTACTTATTTCTAAGAAGAGATATGTATTTTACATTTACAAAACTGTACTAGGAGGTTCACTCTTAAGGAAAAAAAGAAATGAGCGGTTCTTGGATTGCGGCACTTGTTCATTGCCTCAGATTGAAATGTGGAAGGTGAGAGGAAAAAAACAGCTGTGGGCTGGGCATGGTGGCTTACACCTGTAATGCCAGTACTTTGGAGCTTGAAGTGGAAGAATCACTTGAGGCCAGGAGTTTGAGACCAGCCTGGCCAACATGGCACACTCCTGTAGTTCCAGCTACTTGGGAGACTGAGCCAAGAGAATCGCTTGAACTCAGGAGATGGAGTTCTGCAGTGAGCTGAGGTCATGCCACTGCACTTCGGCCTGGGCGACAGGCTTTAAAAAACAAACAAACAAACAAAACAGCTATAGTACCTGAATGGGATTTTGGCCTAAACCCAGGCTTAATTGAGTGAAAACATTTCACCTTTTAATCTTTCATCTGTGTACTCTTTTCCTTTTACTGTTAAGTTGCTTTCTTCCTTATCATTTTCCAACTTTTGAAAAAAGAAAAAAGGCTAAAGTCAATAGTATCAGAAGGTGTCCAATGGCCAGTATTTTCAGTTCAAACAGAAGCTTGGGTTTCTCCTCCATCAAGATTTGCAGTCTGGTCTGATAAATCATAGAGACCTGGTTACACATTACAAATAAATGAAACTTCCGGCTAACCCTCAGTTATAGGTCAATTGAAACGTGCTTGGTTGAGTGCACTTGCAGTAAAAGCTCTGGGAGGAGGAAGCATTTTACTTTAGTACAAAATTTTCTTTGCTGCGATGCAATCATGCAACCATATTAAAAGTTTAAACCCATCCCCACTACTTTTTCATGGCCCCCAAACATCCCAGAATAAATAATTTTACCATTTTTTCCTCTACTTCTCTTTTAGTTTGCCTGTCCTCTTTTCTGATTACAGTATTGCTCATTAGAAACCAGGGGAATATATATTTTGAAACCGGGAGTAAAAGCCTTCTGCTAGCTCAAATAAAAAAGCCAGTATTAAGATGTTGATTTAGTGGGTAAGATGTAGTGACCTACCTGAATAGTCAAGCAGCATTTGGCCTGGAATCCAGGAACTACCTTTGTGTTGAAAGGGATTGTTTTCTGCTTTGTGGGTACAGCTAATTCACTTGAAAAGAAAAATGTACTTTCTCCTTTGTAGTACATAAAATTGTACATATTGATAGAAGGAGCTTATCCAGAGACCCCCTAGAGCAATCCAATGGTCTGCCATTTGGGTATTGATCTCCTTCTGCCTGAAGTTCTGATCCTAATTCTCCTACTGTAACTAGCAACTGCCATTTATTGTGTGCCTATGTGCAAAGGACTGAGCTAATATATTCATTTAATTTTTGTGATAACCCTGGAAGCAATTATATACATGACAAAACCAAGGCTTTACTAATGCTTTCACTCAAATGCAAAGCTGACAGTCCCTCTGAACAAAGGTTTTGCTGGTTTTCATTCTCTAATACTATCTTGGTAGAAGCCAGGCAGTTTCCCATTCTCTAACTTGATAATCAATAGTTTCCAGTTTCTTAAAATCACTTTCCTTTGTGGAATTGAATTCCTTTAACTTAATGTCCCATTTTTATATGTTAACATTCTCTAATGGGACTAAGACAGCCTAATGCTTGTTCAATAAAGCACCCTATTTGGTTGGGAACTGAATCAATGAGTAAGTTACTTGTTATCAGACAAGCCATTTGCTGGAGTGTAGCCCTGGCTCATTTGGTACCTGGCCAGAATACAATCCTGATGGGCTTAATGGAACAAAAGCATGGCTTCATTATGTTTGATTTTCATTTAAATGGTGATCTAGTCCCATTGTGTCTGGTGAGAGGCAGAGAAATAGTTGACTTTTTATAGATTCAGGGACTGATTTTGAGTCTGTTCCTAAAAACAGTTTAAAACCTGCACCTTTTGTATCACTTCCCCTCTCTCCATGGCCCTCAATAAAGGGCTTTTATTAATAACCTAGGAACTGTCAGCCATGTATCGCAAAGGTTTTCAGAAAAGCTCCCATGGAAATGTCCATGTGCTGGATCAAGATGCTGCTGCCATTAATACTGATGGCTGTATCTGTTTTCTATTGCTGCTGTAATTAATTGCCATGAATTTAGTGGTATTCTGTCTCAGTTCTGGGAGTCAGAAGTCTGAAATCAGTTTCACTGGGCTAAAGCCAAGGTGTCAACAGGGCTGGTTTTCTCTAGAGGCCGTAAGGAGAGAATCTATTTTCTTTATTCTTTTCAGCCTTTGGTGGCCACCTGTATTCTACAGCTTCCCTCTATCTTCCTACACTCCAGTCTTTCCATCACCACACTGCCTCTTTCAGTCTCTTCTCCTACTGCCTTTCTCTTATAAAGGACATTTGGGCCTCATATTCAGGGCCCACCCAGATAATTGGCTTAGCTCAGCACTCAATACTTAACAGTCAAATGTTCTCCATTTGGAGATTGTTTCCTGCAATCATTTTCTTAAACTCTTAGCTCTCACTTCCATTTTTCTGTATATAACCACTAGCAGATGATAAAGTCATTGGACAAGTAGCAAAGGAATATTTGCCAATAATCTCAGCAACAGGCAAGCCACTTAACTATGTTGATTGCTTCATGGACACACGCTCACAATTTTTATTTTCTAGCCAATTCACAGAATTTAGTCCTGTTTTCTGACAATAAAATTGTTCCTAGTTTAAATCCTAGAGTTAAATACATGGATAGGTCATAGTGCAAAGGGTGCCATGGTTTTGAGGGGCTTTTCCAGCTGGACTCAGTTGCATACATTAACTTGTCCTGCCCTCCTTTCTAAGCAGCTGTCTGTAAAATCTGCCAAATTTCATGAATGCCTCACATGGCATTTGAATATACTCACACCACAAGTGATAAATAGAGAGAGACAGGGTTGGCATTATGACAGTTGACTCTGCTAGAGATAAGGACGTCTGGAATGCTCTCTTTGCTGGCCATCTGCACGATGCCATTTCCTTGTCCCCTGGGTGTTTAGTGGTTTGTGTGAGCTGTCAGTTTGCCTGTAACTACTCTGATATCTGTGTTGGTGCTCTCTATATCCTCAAGGTAGGTTTCTGCGAGGGTCCCTTACTTTTACCTTCATGTTATCCTTAGCAATCGTGTCCACTTCTATGACTTTAGTGGTGACCCTATTGGGCAAATCTCCAATTCTCTAGTCTCCAGTCTTAGCCCTGTCTCTTAGATCCAAGTCTAACTTCTTATCTACTTTTTATAGTTTTCCACATGCTAGCCATTTCAGAACCAAATACATCAAATACACCCTAGCCACATCTGCTTTTCACTCTTGGCTTTCCCTTCTCCATTCACGTACCTCAGTTTCCAGGCTCAGGATTCTCTTTGTGTTTTGGCCTCTGTGCTTCCTGAACACCCTCAGGCAGTTTGTGGGCAAGTCTCAGCTTCCCAAACACATCCAAGAAGTCTTCGTTTATCTGCCCTCACCCGAGCCAAGAGTGATATTTTCCATATCAACCCACACTTTTCTTATATCATGTGTCTCATAACAGGCTTGGATGCTCACAACCTATCTGTCCTACTTATCATAAACTCCCAAGGTGGAGGCATTTCTCCTTATTAGCCTTTCTACCTTCTGAGTGCCTATTTTCAGGGTCCTGTATATTGTTCTGAGTTAGAGAGAGTAGATGTGGAGGTTGGCTATCTTTTTGGTAGAAGTTACCTAGAGATTATGCATCCTAAATTTTGTCTTGTTTAGCCTGGGTTCCTCTCAGGAAAGCAGATTTCATGACAAACTTTTGGGGTTCAACATGGATAAGAAATAATAAAATAGGGAAGCATGGAAAAATACCATCCAATAATTCAATTATGTGGGCCAATTGAAAGAACGGTTTACAACCAGATTCTCTGGACCTGGGATCTGGAGCTGAGTCGAGGGCCTCTTTATTAAAAAGCTCTGTAGCACTGGCCTCTGAGACAGTTAAACAAAGCAGATAAGGGAATTACCACAAGTTAGAAAACCACTACACTTCATTGAAGCTGACTGCATAGGCCACTTCAGCAGCGCTGCCAGTGTGCAAGGCCAGCCGGAACTGCTGACCTGTGTGGCCACAACCACTACCACAGCAGCAGGAATGGGGCCTCCAAGCAAAGCATTCAATTCCTCTGTATACTTTTATGAATGAAAGGATTCTATAAAACATTGTATGCTTTTCAAATTACTCTTCTCTTTTCCATCTATCAGTTCATTAACAGACAAGAATGAACTCCGAAGCAGTGAAAGGGCAAAACCCCCTTTGTGCTGATTTAATACTAGGGTAGCTTAAACAAGGGCCCCTAGATATCCAGGTCCTCATCTCTGGAACCTCTGAACTCTATTATCCATGGAAAAAGTTAAGGAGTGTGGTAGGGTATATTATCCTGTATTATCCATGTGAACCCTAAATGTAATCACAAGTATTCTAAGAGCAAAGCAGAGGGAGATTTGACAGACAGAAGAGAAGAAGGCCATGCAACAGAAACAAAGGGAAGCAGAGTCAGACAGAAAAGATGGAAACTATTGGCTTTGAAGATGGAAGGAGCCACAAGCCAAGGAATATGAGGAATGTGGCTCTAGAAGCTAGAAAAGATTAGGATATGAATTCTCCCCTAGCAGAGTCGTCATGGACAGGTGCCCTTCAGAATGTTGTAGAATGCATTCTCATGTTTGGTGGTAGGGGATTTGAAGATGCCCTTTCTTATTTGAAAGATCAAGCACATGTCCAGCAACTCCTTTCTCTTTGGCATTATGATTTTTTCTTGTCTGCTGGATTGCTTCCATCAGCATACAACATACTGTAACATCTCTTAGCTTAAAAAAAACCTACCTTAATCACACTAATTGCTCCCTCTATAATTCCATGTCTATACTTTCTTTTCACACTTGTCTTCACTTCTTTCTTATCATTTTCTGTTTTTAAAATTTCTTATTTTAAAATCATTTCAAACTTACAGGAAAAAATTACTAGAATAATACAAATATTTTCCATATTCCTTTTACCCTAATATATCAATTAAGATTTTCCATATTTTTTAATGTATCCCTCTATCTGCTAGTTTCCCATGGGATGTGTAAGTATTGGTGTATGTGTGTGTGTACGTCTACAGCTCTTGTGAAAGTCACCAATGACTTCCAGGTTGTCAAATCTAATGATCATGTTTCAGTTCTCATCCAATCAGCAGCACCAAAATCAGCCCTCCATGAAACACTTCCTCACTTGGCTTCCAGGACACCTATTTCTCTTTCATTCTCTGTCTACACCACTGGCCACTCCTTCTCAGCCTTCTTTACCAGGTCCTCCTCATCATACAAACTTCCAAATGCTGGAGGACCCAGGGCCCAATCCTTGGATTTCTTCTCTTCTATATATACTCTCACTCTCCACATGTCCTCCTTATCCAGTCTCAAGACTTTAAATGCCATCTATAAATTGTTAAATAAAATTTATATCTCTTGCCCTGACCTCTCCCCTGAGCTCCAGATTTCTATCCTCAAATAACTGCTTAGTAAGTCCATTTAAAGGTTTAGCTGTACATGCCCAAGTCTGAATTGCTGATTTCTTAACACCTACCCACCTCCATTCTTCCTATTACATAATTTCACCTTTCCAGTTGTTCAAGCCAAAAACCTTAGTTGTCCTTGACTTCTTTGTCTATGTTATACCCCATATTCAGTCCAGAATGCAACCACCCCTTATCAGTTCCACCATCACCACCGTGGGCTAAGCCCACGCCATCTCCTGCTCGCACTTTGGCAATAGATTTCGATCTTACCTCTTTGGTGTTGTCCCCTTAAAGCCCATTTGTCACCTACTGCCAGAATCATCCTTTTAAAATATGATTTATATAGGGTCACTCCTCCGTGTAAAACCTTTCAAGAACTTCTCATATCACAATGTTCACTGCATTCTAAATCGTCACTGATGTCCCTCAAATATGGCAGGCATGAATTCTTATTTCAATCCCTAATTGAGAAACCCCAAAATTTCTTCTCCCTATTTCCAGAGCTTCTACCCCACTTCTAAACATGCAGGATACAATGTTAAGAGCCAGGAATGCAGGGTACAGAAGGACAAATAACAATGCTAATAAGGGAGGCTTTTCAAAAAAATAAGCGAAATGTGTAGTGAAGGGATTCTCCCAATGGGTGTGGTGTTGCCCTGAGTCTTCCTTTAATTCATACTTTAAAATCTACCATCAGTACAGCTGGTTACTCTGGGAAACTGTTTTGCACCTTGACTTAGATTATTAGGATTAGTCCCAGCTCATAATTTCATCATTGAATACCAAGGTTAAAGAACAGGACATTTTGCTTCTTCCCATCAAGGCTTGTTGTAATGCCATTATCTTATGCAATGAGAAGAGGTAAATTATAAATACATGTATTCCATGGCTCAGAAGAAATGGACTCATTTTAATGTGTGGTATATGGATTTACTCTTACTAGTTCCCAATCCCATCTCATGTATTACTTTTTATGCAATACTTTTATCACAAATACAATTCATTGTTCAATTAGCAAATGAGAATGTATGTAGTAGTCTCATATTTATTTATTTTGTTTTTTTAGAAGGTAAATAACTTTTTCTTTTTTTTTTTTTTTTTTTTTTTTTTTTATTTATTTATTTTTATTGCATTATAGGTTTGGGGGTACATGTGCAGAACGAGCAAGATAGTTGCATAGGTACACACATGGCAGTGTGCTTTGCTGCTTTCCTCCCCTTCACCCACACTTGGTATTCATCCCCAGGCTATCCCCCCCAGCCCCCCCCCTGCTGTCCCTCCCCCATTCCCCCCAACAGTCCCCAGTGTATAGTAGACTGCCTCTCTGTGTCCACATGTTCTCATTTTTCTCACCCACCTATGAGCGAGTATATGCGGTATTTCTTTTTCTGTTCTTGTGTCAGTTTGCTGAGAATGATGTTCTCCAGATTCATCCATGTCCCTACAAAGGACACAAACTCATCATTTTTGATTGCTGCATAATATTCCATGGTGTATATGTGCCACATTTTCCCAGTCCAGTCTATCATCGCTGGGCATTTGGGTTGGTTCCAGGTCTTTGCTATTGTAAACAGTGCTGCAATGAACATTCGTGTGCATGTGTCCTTATAGTAGAACGATTTATAATCCTTTGGATAGATACCCAGTAATGGGATTGCTGGGTCAAATGGAATTTCTATTTCTAGGTCCCTGAGGAATCGCCACACTGTCTTCCACAATGGTTGAACTAATTTACACTCCCACCAACAGTGTAAGAGTGTTCCTATTTCTCCACATCCTCTCCAGCATCTGCTGTCTCCAGATTTTTTAATGATCGCCATTCTAACTGGTGTGAGATGGTATCTCAATGTGGTTTTGATTTGCATCTCTCTAATGACCAATGACGATGAGCACTTTTTCATATGTTTGCTGGCCTCATGTATGTCTGCTTTCGTAAAGTTTCTATTCATATCCTTTGCCCATTTTTGAATGGGCTTGTTTGTTTTTTTCCTGTAAATCTGTTTGAGTTCTTTGTAAATTCTGGATATCAGCCCTTTGTCGGATGCGTAAACTGCAAAGATTTTTTCCCATTCTGATGGTTGCCGATTCACTCTAGTGACTGTTTGTTTTGCTGTGCAGAAGCTGTGGAGTTTGATTAGGTCCCATTTGTCTATTTTGGCTTTTGTTGCCAATGCTTTGGGAGTTTTGTTCATGAAGTCCTTGCCTACTCCTATGTCCTGAATGGCTTTGCCTAGATTTTCTTCTAGGGTTTTTATGGTGTCGGGTCTTACGTTTAAGTCTTTAATCCATCTGGAGTTAATTTTAGTGTAAGGTGTCAGGAAGGGGTCCAGTTTCTGCTTTCTGCACATGGCTAGCCAGTTTTCCCAACACCATTTATTAAATAGGGAATCCTTTCCCCATTGCCTGTTTTTGTCTGGTTTATCAAAGATAATATGGTTGTAGATGTGTTGTGTTGCCTCCGATGCCTCTGTTCTGTTCCATTGGTCTATATCTCTGTTTTGGTACCAGTACCATGCTGTTTTGATTACTGTAGCCTTGTAGTATAGTTTGAAGTCTGGTAGCGTGATGCCTCCCACTGTGTTCTTTTTGCTTAGAATTGACTTGGCTATGCGGGCTCTTTTTTGGTTCCATATGAAATTCATGGTGGTTTTTTCCAGTTCTGTGAAGAAATTCAATGGTAGTTTGATGGGGATAGCATTGATTGTGTAAATTACTTTGGGCAGTATAGCCATTTTCACGATATTGATTCTTCCTAACCACGAACATGGAATGTTTCTCCATCTGTTTGTGTCCTCTCTTATTTCGTTGAGCAGTTGTTTGTAGTTTTCCTTAAAGAGGTCCCTTACATTCCTAGTGAGTTGTATTCCTAGGTATTTTATTTTCTTTGTAGCAATTGTGAATGGCAGTTCGTTCTTGATTTGGTTCTCTTTAAGTCTGTTATTGGTGTATAGGAATGCTTGTGATTTTTGCACATTGATTTTATATCCTGAGACTTTGCTGAAGTTGCTTATCAGTTGCAGGAGCTTTTGGGCTGAGGTGATGGGGTCTTCTAGGTATACTATCATGTCGTCTGCAAATAGAGACAATTTGGCTTCCACCTTTCCTATTTGAATACCCTTTATTTCTTTTTCTTGCCTGATTGCTCTGGCTAGAACTTCCAGTACTATGTTGAATAGAAGTGGTGAGAGAGGGCATCCTTGTCTAGTGCCAGATTTCAAAGGGAATGCTTCCAGTTTTTGCCCATTAAGTATGATATTGGCTGTGTAGTCTCATATTTAAAGAAAATTGCTTTGTACAGGTATTTAGAGAATCAAACAAGGGAGATATAGTTCTATGAGATGAGATGAAAACGTTGATACCAGCTCTATCAGTACTAAATAAATATCAAGGCAAAACACTAAACAAGACCAACTTATCTTTTATAAAGTAAAGGGACAACAGACTCAATCCATGGGTCCTTATTTTCTCCCCCACTATATGTTTTGATATTTTCTTGCCAAATGGATATAAGAGAATGTGGATGGAGACTTTATAGAATCTTATCTCCATGCATAGGGGCTTTAGCTGTGATAGTCACTTCTATCTTTAGCACACCACAGTACCCAGCACATAGTAGATGCTCATTACTATTTGTTGAATAAATGCTCTGGAAGATGGACAAGATTATAAATACAAAGGAAAACTACAGACAGGACTCATTTTTTTCCCTTGGATAGCTACTGTGTATCAAGGTATGTTACAACCTTGGCGAAGAGTGTATATACACTGTTATTTAAGTATATACATAGCAGGAAATATAGCAAATATGATTGTTTACAAAATCACCACAGTATGGTAATTTGAGAAGGAGGACAATTGAGGTCTGGGAAAGATTTATTTCTTTCTAAAGCTGGCATAATATTCACAATGGGAACTAGTAACATCAAATTTCATTTTTCAAAACCGACAGAAGTCAGTTGGAGAACTTTCAGAAGACTAGTATTCTTATAAATTAAAAATCTATTTTCTGCTTTGAAACCTAAGAGGTACCATTTAAAGGCATAATTGCACATGCCTTTTATAAAGCCTTGTAAAAGTTCACTGTCTTTATGCCAACGAGGAGGAATTATAATGAATGTGTTAGGACCACTCTCTAAATGTCATACCTCAAATATGAAAATCTGTCCATTTCTAAGACTTAAGCTTTCTTGTAAAAACCACAGAGTTGTTAAAAATCTAACGAGAGAGCATCAGGTGTCTCATTATTTCTAATTTAATTATTAAACTAAGAGGATCATGGCAAGTGCAACAATATTGCACGCTTGGCTGATCTAGTGACAGGCAATGATGGAGTAAGGTTCCTCTGCCTTAGCTCTTTAATCTATTAATATGAGTCCTTAAAAGTAGAACCCAGACCATATCAATCAAGAATTTACTGAATATATATCCTATCACAAGGCAAAACCAAAGCATATAAAAGAACCACCAGATGCAATACCCTTAGGTTTATTCATGTCAAACAAGTATGTTCACTTTTACTTCATTCCTTGTGATCCTGCTGCTTTATAGTAATAGATAATTTGATCACAAAGGTATAAATTTAAGGAAGCCAAATCCAGCTCTACCAAGTGGGTGGCTACCTATTAGTCAAACCACATATAACAACCTGTAAGAGTGAGATACTTCCACTATTGAACAGTAGGATTTAGAAAAGAATCACTTCACAAGTTTAGGGTTCTCTTTAATAACAGAATCCAATAATTGTTTGCTGAATTAAAGTATATATGAATGAGTCATTTTGTGGGTCTAACAGTACGACTGCAGGAGGAGTTTGATCATTATCCATGAAGTAGCCTCCACACAATCATTCAAGTGTTCCTTACTTTGCTTATTCATTCAACAAATGTTTATTAAGTGCCTACTATATGCCAGGCACTCTGCTGGGAATGAGAGGTGGATAAAAGAAACACAGCCTCTGCTCTCACAGAACTTCTTTCTATTTGGAGATGACAGATAACCAACAAAGAAAGAAATATTTTCAGATAATGATAGTGCTATGAAAACAATAAAACAGGATAACATGACACAACGATGGAGAATGGGGTAGGGGCAGGATAGTGGGGTCAAGGGTGATCTCTCTAAGGACATAATATCTGAGCTAATACTTTCATAAAGAGAAGGAACCAGCCATGTCAAACACCAAGATAGAAGAAACAATAGTGCAAAGGCTCAAAGGAGTGAATACTGTTTTTGAGGAACAGGACAAAAGCCAATGTTCTCTGATTGTATTGAATGAGACAAAGTAAGATGCAAGATAAAGTCAGTGAGGTGGACAGCATCCAGATTGCAAACAACTTTGTAGTGGTTTTCTTTCTTTTTTTATCTTTAAAAAATATTATAGGAATACTTTAGAAGCTTTTTAAGCATGGAAGTGATATGGACTGAATTCTTTTTCTAAAATAATATTCTATCTTTTTTATTGCATTTTAGGTTTGGGGGTACATGTGAAGAACATGCAAGATTGTTGCATAGGAACATACATGGCAATGTGGTTTGCTGCCTCCCTCCCCATCACCTACATCTGGCATTTCTTCCCATGTTATCCCTCCCCAACTCCCCACCCCCTGCTGTCCCTCCCCTAGTCCCCCCACCATAGACCCCAGTGTGTGGTGCTCCCCTCCCTGTGTCCATGTGTTCTCATTGTTCAACATCCACCTATGAGTGAGAACATGCAGTGTTTGATTTTCTGTTCTTGTGTCAGTTTGCTGAGAATGATGGTTTCCAGATTCACCCATGTCCCTACAAAGAACACAAACTCATCATTTTTTATGGCTGCATAATATTCCATGGTGTATATGTGCCACATTTTCCCTGTCCAGTCTATCATCAATGGGCATTTGGGTTGGTTCCAAGTCTTTGCTATTGTAAACAGTGCTGCAATGAATATTCATGTGCATGTGTCCTTATAATAGAACGATTTATAATCCTTTGGATATATACCCAGTAATGGGATTGCTGGGTCAAATGGAATTTCTATTTCTAGGTCCTTGAGGAATCGCCACATTGTCTTCCACAATGGTTGAACATTTACAACCATTTATACTCCCACCAAGAGTGTAAAAGTGTTCCTATTTCTCCACATCCTCTCCAGCATCTGTTGTCTCCAGATTTTTTAATGATTGCCATTCTAACTGGCATGAGTTTGTGGGTTTTAAAAACCCAAATACAACTTCTGGAAATGAAAAATGTAACAGAAGCTAAAAATTCAATGGACTGGTTAAATGACAGATTTGATACAGCTGAAGAAATATTTAATAAACTTGAAAATAGAATGGAAAAAATCACAGCCATAATGTAGCAGAGAATGATCAAATTGAAAATATTTTTAAAATGTATAGATATGTAGAGAGAAAAGAACTAAAAGGCTTAACTAATTAAAGTTTCAGAAAGATGGTTAATTGGGCAGAGGAGGAAGACTAGGTCAGAAGCAATCTTTGAAAATATAACGGAGAACTTTCCAGAAATCATAAAATATACTAGTCCACAAAATTAGGAATTCTAATGAATCTTAAACAAGATAAAAAAGAAATCTACATCTAAATACATAGTAGTAAGAGTGTAAAACAATAAAAAAGAGGAAGCATCAAAAGCCACTGAGAAAAGAATAAATTACTATGAAAGGAATAGCTGAACTGACAGATAACTTCTCGAGAGCAATAATGGAGACTAAATGACAGAGGAAAATCTTCCATGCACTCAGAGGAAAAACTATACTTGAAATTCTATTCTTAGGAAAATATTCTTAAGAAGATGTTAAGGAGGAAAAATGATACTTCCAGGCAAACAAAAATGGAAAAAAATTGCTCTGGTAGATTTTGACCAAAAGAATTATAAAGAATACAATGCAGGTAGAAAGAGAGTGGTTTCAATCTGAGATGAAAGATGGATTAAAGTGAGAGAGAAAAGTAAATACATGAATTAATTTTAATAAACAGTGACTATTTACAAAAATAATATTTTGAGGGGTTAAAAACTGATTAAAATGTAAAATGACATTAATAATATCAGGGTAAGGTAAATGAAATTTAAGTGTTAGAGGATTAAAAATAGAACACCAGTAAAATTTAACCAAAAGACAGCAACTACATTAATTTCAGATAATAAAAGACTTTAAGGCCAAAAGCATTACTAAACATGGGGTCCTAACAAAGACATCATAACCAATTTCCTATTCTCTTTTCTTTTATTTATTTTACCATTTTCTTCTTAATTCCCTTTCTGTGTCTCTCTAACTCCATTTCTCTTCATTTTAATACTCTTTGCTCTTCTCATTTGGCTTTCTTATGAGGAGGGTAGACACTAGTTCCTGCATCACAGCCATGTTCATGATTCCCACTCTGACAATGTGAAAGTCATTCAGAAGAACTGCTACTGAAGAGTTTTTTCAAGATCAAAGACAGATTGCTCTGGGGCTATCTTTATGGACTGCCAATTTGAGTCACAAATACTCAAAACTTCATTATCTTTCCTCTGTTAGAGATTCTCTAAGTGACCCTAAGCAGGTAATTTACTTCATTTCCCCTCACTTCTTATAATTAAAATGAAAAGTCTTTTCTGCAACTAGGTAAGGAAAGGTGCTGATGGTAAAAAGCTGACAATTGTAAAGTTCTTAAGGTGCTTGTAAGAACAATAAAAATCTGTTTAGATTACGTGCTATGTACTAATTTGTCACAGAGGACTGCAGTACAAAAGAACATGTCCTTCAACCAGTCAAACAGGAAAGAACTTGATTTGTCTTTGAATGTATGAGAAGTGATTATTATAGTCCCACCCCAGGGGTGGGGCTATACATGCCAGCCCAGATCCTGCTGTTTTTCCTAGTAAAGCTAGCATTAGGTCAAAAGGTCACTAAATCCAGCTCCTAGATTCTGAAGAACTGTACTTGGGGAAAAAGAATCATTCTTTATATAATATTTCTATCTTATAAAAAAATAGATTATCAGGAAAAAAGAGAACTCACTTAATATACCTCACATGTCCATGTGCCAATTTTAAATTTCAATATGCAAATTAAAATTTTGACTGACATTTGGTTTTTAAGAACTCAAACTGATCAGTTTCCTCTCTGACATCTACTCTGATTTAATTACTACCTAACGCATGATTACTTCAAGTAGGTCGTGTGAAGAGCAGCTCTGAGTGATTTGGGAGATGTTATTTAACATCACTGTGCCTTAGTTTTCTATAGCCTACCTCATAGGATGGTAAGGCTTGAATAAAATAACACATCAAATTTAGAGAGTGTAATACGGCCCTACCTCTCTCCAGGAGCTCAAAGCTCTCAGTACTAAAAATACCTCTTATCTTGCTAAAAGGAGATGGAGAAAAATTTATACTAGTAACTTACTTGACCAGCCACTGATGGGTAGGAAAAAGATAAAATGCCTTTTATAAATTTGCAACACTGAAATTCATGGGCTATAAAGGTGGTAGCAGCAGCTAAAAGTAACTTATGCATGTCCTTCACTTGACTTGGTTTTATACGGACAGAATCTGTTACACGAATGAAAAGAAATAAATATATGGTGTCTACATCTTTATGTACTAGACAGATACGAGTATATAGGAGTTTAGGAGGAAGGGAGAGAGAAAGGAAGAAATGAAGGAAAAGGAGAGGAAAAAAGACCAATTTAAACCAGCAGTACATGTATCATAATTATAAATTATGGACTATTATAGCATGATGACTACTTTTAGTATATGACAGTTCAAATGAAATCTTTCACTAATTTTCTAACTCTTGGTGATATTTTAAAATCTCCTTTTCAAATATTCAGAATCCACACATGATACTAAACAATGTCTTATCTTTATTACCAAGTCAGCAGTCATTTTTACTTTTCTTTTGGAATTTGGGAACTATAATAAACCTTGGGGTAGGGCACCCTATTTAATTCAAAAACACAATTTCAAAATTTGCTTTTCCTTTTTGGTTCATGGCAGTGTAAGGAGTGTGGTATTTCAGCAAATCCATGCTGGTCACTATCATCACACAGGGCCTTGTTCATAGCAAATAGGCAAGAAATACAAGGCAGTAATAATGATGATTTAATTCCCGCTCAATTGAGAACATAAAGTTTTCATTCCAAATCTGATTTGGAGAATTGGCTATGAAAAAAAGAAATTTAATAATGAGATTGAAAGAGGAAAACAGCCTACTATATCCTCAGATTTTGACTTAAAATATTTTTTAAATTATTATTTCTCTTAACTGGCTTGAAGGAATGAAAGCAACTTGGCCCAGAAGAAAAATGAAAGTGTGAACCAGTAAGTGAAAAATACAAATGGTCACAGATCCAGCCTCAGTTAATAAATGCAAATGTGCCCTGATGTGTACAACCCTACAGAGAATACTATGAACTTGGTGCTTTTGGCTTTGGTTTATAACCCAGGTAATTGTTTTCAATTTGGTTTTAAAAATAATAAAAGGTATAAAGATATGAGATGCTTTCAATGTCTGTAACTAGATTTCTGGGTGATCCTTTTGATTACCAGGATTAATTTTAGCCACACCCTCAATGTCCTGCCACAATGGACTTGGCAGGCATGATCCTTAAACACCAAACTATTGAAAACTTGAAGCTTCTCATGTGGTCTCGACTCCTCCTTTTTATGTAGTGAAGTCATTGTGTGAATTCAAAAATCACAATAAGAGATAAGTCACAGAAATTAATTCAAAGAGAGTTTCTGGTGCAAGCAAACACATCATCTGTGCTATGCTGTTAATTGGATACTTATTGTTTCTATTAATTTCTGAGGTGAGTTCAACTTGAATACGGTGATTGTACTATTATCAAGATTGGTTTTGTCTTTTTTTTTTAATGCTGTTGTTTGTTTGCAGTCAAGAAGGAGAAAAAAAAACTTTAACTTCAAATGCCTAAGTCATAATACTAAATATGTGTGTGTTGCTCCCTTCATAATACTAACACCCTTGTGCAGCATGGTTCTAAGTTTAGAAGACAACAAAAAACTCCCCATGTCCATACTTCTTAATCTCTCTGCAGGGATTTACAACTTAGTGTACGTCAAACGCATCCCTGGCTTTTTTAAATAAATCAAATTCCTTTTTTCCCCTTAAGTTAGTTAAATTTCGATGAATAAATCACTTCTATTTGGCCTTTAAGTGTGGCAGTTTTCTGTGCTGTAATAAGTAGGTTCACTGTAACCACAAATCTAGTCAAGTGGATTCTGGAAACACTTTGAAAGCAATCAGGTCACAAGCAGGATCTAGGCAGAAGGTTGGCAGTCTCCATGTGAGATTTCCACCACAGAATCCTGACATTTTTCCAACGTTAATTTTTCTTGTAAAGTGAAGCCAGAGATAGCAAAGACACCTGATTCTATAAAAAGAGCCCTTGGAGTTTAGAGAAACACAGTTATTGCAGCACTACTGAGACTAACCAAAAGAAATCTTCCTAAGAAATGGCATTAACCTTAAACAGAGTCAATAATCTAATAATGTTCCACATTATGCCCCAAATTCCTGAATCAGAGAGCTTTGGAGGGAGAAGCAATTTTCCGGCTGTGCCCATTTATGCCACACTATGCAAGGTGGGCTGACCCACCCATCTTCACACCCTTGCCTGGTCTCAAATGCCACTGGCATCCCAAGCAATCACCCAGGTCTCCAAACCTTTCTCCTACAGGAGCCTAATCACTGCTCCTCTTTTTCTCCTGAAATCAAGCTCTTTGTGCCAGCTTTGCCCCCCTGCTCTAATCCTCTCCCTGCTCATCTCTCCCCAGCCTTTGAATCATGGTGCTCCTACTCTCTGGCCCTGACTTTGCTGTGGACATGAACGAACATTTTCTGTTCCTTTCTTGGTCCTATCAAAAACCCCAAGCCCCCGCCAGCTCTTTGGCCAGTGCTCAGCCTGTCTACTCTGAAAATTTCTAAGTCATCCATGAGTGCTACTGATGCTGTGTGAAATAAGTAAGACGATTATCAAAGCTCTAAGTTTCTCTTTTTAGGATAGGATAAAATAAATGATGGGCTAAACAGAGACCTTATAAATCCAGATGTCTGTGCCCAGAGTGTCAGGAGAATGATGGGGCATTCTGAAAGTTGCCATGGAGACCACCATACTTTCTGTTCTTTTCTGGAGGCACCAATATACTTCAGAGCAACAAATAACTTAAAATTTCCATATTTCCTAAAAACAGGTTAAATTATGAATGGCAGTAATTATTGACTCTTCACCAAACCTCTGATTCCTTTTCCTCCTGGGCATACAGTGACAGCCTTTCCCAGCTCCTTTGCAATTAAGTACAGCCATACAACTAGTTCTCACCAACAAAATGTGAGCAGAGGGGATACATGTCAAGTCCGGCCAAGAGTTTATGAAGCAGGTATACCCCCTTCTACATGCTCTCTTCTCACCTGCTGGGTGTAAGTGGTAAAGAAGCCCAGCCAATAGAAGAACCATAAATGGAAGACAAGGTTTTCTAAAATTCTGTGTGAAAGAAAATCACCCACCAACCAGGAACACTCACATTGGACTGTAATGTGAGCAAAACCCTCTACTATGTTTCAGCCATTATACATTTGGTTGTCTGTTTGGTGTTGGAGACATGCCTATGCTAACTAATGTAACCAACACATTATGCTTAAAAGCATTGTATCACTTGAGTACTATATTAGAATTCTAGGCCTTCTTCCTGGAAAATACAAGAGACTAGCAGAAAGGAAAGGGAAGCAGGTAGGAATAATAATGTGAATAGCGGCAAACACTTTTCAAATATATAACCATGTATTACGTGCATTACACATACTATCTAATTTCAATTATTTCTCACAACAACTTTAGGAAATAGTAGTGTATTATCTCATTACTCAGATGTGGATACTGAGGGAGAGAGAAAATACTCAGGAAGTGGAGAAGCCATGATCCAAATCTGTTGACTCCATAGCCCACACTCTGGCTGAATCTGTATCCCAGACACTTCATACATTTTTTTGTTTATAACACAGTGTATATTATCCCCATTTTAAAGATTAGTAAGCTGAGATTCAACAAAGATACATGGTTTACCTAAGGTTACAACTAGAAAGAATTGGAACCCAGATTCAGGCCAAGATCTGAATAGCTCTAAAGCCATGGAGGAATGAGTCCCTCATTCTCTTTCTCTTACACCACGGAGGTTAGAATATAGATTGGGGGAGAGGCCATGCAGAATGAGTTTCACTCCACTTATGAGCTCCAGATGTCTCAGAGGTTATCTGTTAGGTCTGTGACTGTTTGAACACTGCAATCACTATTTGTCAGCTTTGGGGATGCCAGGGATTCTATTGGGTAGAAGTCACCAAATTCCCCAGCATGTCATTGAGGCTATTTTTTAGAACTGACAACAAACTTGTTAGGCTTGAAATAGCCCCTCCTCTGCCATAGCTCAACAGGAGGTAACCTTAGCTGGGGGTGGATCAGTCATATTCAAACCTATAGGAAGGACAAAAGCCAGTGGTATGGAAGCTAATTCTCTCAATGAATAAAACATTTATGCAGAGCAAGAATTATAGTAGAGCCAGTCTACAAATATACCTCACAAAGTCTTTTTTATTTTTTTATTTTTTTTAATTTTAAATTTTTATTGCATTTCAGGTTTTGGGGTACATGTGCTGAACGTGCAAGATAGTTGCATAGGTACACACATGGCAGTGTGTTTTGCTGCCTTCCTCACCTTCACCCACACTTGGCATTTCTCCCCAGACTATCCTTCCCCAGCTCCCCCACCCCACTGACCCTCCCCCATTCCCCCAATAGACCCCAGTGTGTAGTAGACTCCCTCCCTGTGTCCATGTGTTCTCATTTTTCTCACCCGCCTATGAGTGAGAATATACGGTATTTCCTTTTCTGTTCTTGTGTCAGTTTGCTGAGAATAATGTTCTCCAGATTCATCCATGTCCTTACAAAGGACAAAAACTCATTATTTTTGATTGCTGCATAATATTCCATGGTGTATATGTGCCACATTTTCCCAGTTATCCATTTCTTCCTGGTTTACTAGTTTATGTGTATAGAGTTGTTTGTGGTATTCTGTGATGATGGTTTGAATTTCTGTGGAATCTGTGGTGATTTCCCCTTTATCGTTTTTTATTGCATCTATTTGGTTGTTCTCTCTTCTTTTTTATCAGTCTGGCTAGTGGTCTATTTTGTTGATCTTTTCAAAAAACCAGCTCTTGGATTTATTGATTTTTTGAAGGATTTTTCGTGTCTCTATCTCCTTCAGTTCTGTTCTGATCTTAGTTATTTCTTGTCTTCGGCTAGGTTTTGAGCTTTTTTGATCTTGCTCTTCTAGCTCTTTCAATTTTGATGACAGGGTGTCAATTTTGGATCTCTCCACTCTTCTCATGTGGGCACTTATTGCTATATATTTTCCTCTACAGACTGCTTTAAATGTATCCCAGAGATTCTGGTATGTTGTGTCTTCGTTCTCGTTGGTTTTGAAGAACTTCTTTATTTCTGCTTTCATTTCATTGTTTATCCAATCAACATTCAAGAGCCAGTTGTTCAGTTTCCATGAAGCTGTGCGGTTCTGAGTTAGTTTCTGAATTCTGAGTTCTAACTTGATTGCACTATGGTAAGAGAGACTTGTTCGTTCGGATTTCAGTTGTTTTGCATTTCCTGAGGAGTGCTTTACTTCCAATTATGTGGTCAATTCTGGAGTAGGTGTGATGTGGTGCTGAGAAGAATGTATATTCTGTGGATTTGGGGTGGAGAGTTCTGTAAATGTCTATCAGGTTTGCTTGTTCCAGGTCTGAGTTCAAGTCCTGGATATCCTTGTTAATTTTCTGTCTGGTTGATCTGTCTGATATTGACAGTGGAGTGTTAAAGTCTCCCACTATGATTGTGTGGGAGTCTAAGTCTCTTTGTAAGTCATTAAGAACTTGTCTTATATATCTGGGTGCTCCTGCATTGGGTCCATATATATTTAGGATCGTTAGCTCTTCTTGTTGTATCGATCCTTTTACCATTATGTAATGACTTTCTTTGTCTCTTTTGATCTTTGCTGCTTTAAAGTCTATTTTATCAGAGACCAGAACTGCAACTCCTGCTTTTTTTTGCTCTCCATTTGCTTGCTCTCCATTTGCTCTCCTCCATCCCTTTACTTTTGAGCCTTTGTGTATCCTTGCATGTGAGATGGGTTGCCTGGATACAGCACACTGATGGGTTTTGGTTTTTTATCCAATTTGCCAGTCTGTGTCTTTTGATTGGTGCATTTAGCCCATTTACATTTAGGGTTAATATTGTTATGTGTGAATTTGATACTGCCATTTTGATGCTAGCTGGCTATTTTGCCCATTGGTTCATGTAGATTCTTCATTTTGTTGATGCTTTTTAGCATTTGGTATGCTTTTAGGATGGCTGGTACTGGTTGTTTCTTTCTATGTGTAGTGCCTCTTTCAGGAGCTCTTGTAAAGCAGGCCTAGTGGTGACAAAATCTCTGAGTACTTGCTTGTTCACGAAGGATTTTATTTTTCCTTTACTTATGAAGCTCAGTTTGGCTGGATATGAAATTCTGGGTTGAAAGTTCTTTTCTTTAAGGATGTTGAATATTGGCCCCCACTCTCTTCTGGTTTGTAGAGTCTCTGCCAAGAGATCTGCTGTGAGTCTGATGGGCTTCCTTTGTGGGTGACCTGACCTTCCTCTCTGGCTGCCCTTAGTATTTTCTCCTTCATTTCAACCCTGGTGAATCTGACAATTATGTGCCTTGGGGTTGCTCTTCTTGTGGAGTATCTTTGTGGTGTTCTCTGTATTTCCTGGAGTTGAGTATTGGCCTGCCTTGCTAGGTTGGGGAAATTTTCCTGGATAATATCCTGAAGAGTGTTTTCCAGCTTGGATTCATTCTCTTCATCACATTCTGGTACACCTATCAAACGTAGGTTGGGTCTCTTCACGTAGTCCCACATTTCTTGGATATTTTGTTCATTCGTTTTTGTGCTTTTTTCTCTAATCTTGGTTTCTTGTTTTATTTCATTGAGTTGATCTTCGACTTCTGATATTGTTTCTTCTGCTTGGTCAATTTGGCTGTTGAAACTTGTACATGCTTCGCAAAGTTCTCGTGTTGTGTTTTTCAGCTTCTTCAATTCTTTCATATTCCTCTCTAAGTTGTCCATTCTTGTTATCATTTCCTCAAATCTTTTTTCAAATCTTTTTTCAAGGTTCTTAGTTTCTTTGCATTGATTTAGAACATGTTCTTTTAGCTCACTGAAGTTTCTCATTATCCACCTTCCGAAGTCTGATTCCGTTATTTCATCACACTCATTCTCCGTCCAGCTTTGTTCCCTTGCTGGTGAGGAGTTTTGGTCCTTTGTAGGAGGTGAGGTGTTTTGGTTTCGGGTGTTTTCCTCGTTTTTGTGCTGGTTTCTTCCCATCTTTGTGGATGTATCCACCTGTCGTCTTAGTAGTTGCTGATTTTTCAGTTGGGTCTCTGAATGGACGCCCAGATTGTTGATGATGAAGTATTTCTGTTACTTAGTTTTCCTTCTAATGGTCTGGCCCCTCTGCTGTACGTCTGCTGAGGTCCACTCCAGGCCCTGCTTGTCTGGGGTACACCTGTAGCAGCTGCAGAACAGTGAGGGATGCTACCAGTTTCTTCTTCTGCTATCTTTGTCCCAGAATGATGCCTGCTAAATGTCAGTCTGATTGGTCCTTTTTTAAGGTGACTCTTTGGATATACAGGGGTCAGGGAGCTGCTTGAGGAGATGGTCTGTACTTCATAGGAGCTCCAGTCCTGAGCTGTGAGCTCCGTTGTTCATTCAGGGTTGTTGGGCACCTGTGTTTCAGTCTTCTACAGCAGAACTTATAAACCCCCACTTTTTTTCCCCTCAGATGCTCTGTCTCAGGGAGTTAGGGCTTTCTTTATGAGTATCTGTTGCACTGTCCTGCCCAGCTAGGAGGTAGTCTATTCACTATTTGCCTGCCGAGGCTCCGCCCTGCTAGAGTGGGTCTGCCCTGCTGCTGCGGGGCTTCGTTCTACTGTGGTGTGCTCCGCCCTGCTGGCGGAGTCTCTCTGTTATGGCAGGTTGCCTCGGCAACAGCAGGCTGCGTCAGCACTGGGCATGTTCCTCAGTAGAGGCGGATGGCGTCCGTAGTGGCGGACGCCCCTCCCCCACTGGGCTGCACCGTCCCGGATTCAGCTGTGCCTGCAACAAAACTCTCAACCCCAAGCGCCTCCAATCGCTGCCCTGCTTGTCCCTGTGAGGGTGGGACCCGCCGAGCCCAATCACCTGGCTCCCTGCCTCAGAGTCTGTCCTCTCTCTTTCTCTCTTTATCCCCAATTTGAATGGTTGACTCTCTCACTGGCACCCCAGTAGCCTGCTGATAGGGCACTGGGATCCGTGCAATCTCCCGTGCCGCTGCCAACAGCACCGGCTCAAATCACGCTTCCCAGGAATCTCCTGGTCTGGCTCATTGTCCAAGTCCCGTTTAATCAGATGGACATGCCAATCTGCCCTTCCAAATCTCAGATTGCCAGTTTAACAAGGCACGCAGACCAGTGAGTTTTGTGCCGGGTGCCACTGCACTGCGGCACCGGCCGAACTGGCCGTGCAAGCCAAAACACCGGCTGCGCTGGCATCCCGTGTCTCTCCTACACCTGGGAATTTTCCCGTTCTGTGGGCAACAAAGGTCCATCTGAGAATGTGGCTAGGACTCACCCTCTGCACCTTCACTGAGAGCTGCAATCCTGAGTTGTTTCTATGGCGCCATCTTGGAAAATCCCCCTCACAAAGTCTTTAAAGTCAAGCAGGGCTACCAAGAATTGTGTTTATATAAGGACTTCTGGGTCCCCTCAGAATAAGTACTAAGGGAATGTCAGGGCTGATCAGGATACTGGAACTGACTTAAACAAGGATGGAGAGAGGGAAATTGGCATAACTCCCAAGTAGAAATAAGAATGGGGGAGAAGCCATTCATGTCTGTTACTGTGCTTTTTTAACCTGGGCAATCCACCCTCTGATCACAACCCTCCTGGCCTCTATATAAGCTGGCCTCACAAGGGCTACTTGGCATATAAAGGAATCCCTCCAGACCCAGCTGCATTCCTTCCCCCTCCTGACTTAATCTGTGGGACTTCTGACATACCTAAAATCTATATCTGGGTTAGTGCTGGAGGCTTACAGTGGGACAAGATGGTGGTACATATAACTTCCTGGCCTGTGATGTGAACCTGAAAGACCAAGGCCATTCTAGGATCAAAGAGCCACAGTCCCATATTCATCCATCTAAACAACAGATATTTGCGGTTAGGAAAAAGCACTGAGGCCCTGGAGGAGCTGGAGCTCCTCTGCAGTGCAGAGCCAGCTGGGCCACAGCAGGGCTGCCGAGGAATGGCAGGGGGCTGCCGTGGAATTAAATAAAGAGGGGCGAGCCCATTATGCTCACAAGGTTTCCCAGGATGAGAGCTGCCTCAACAGCAGCCCTGGGTGGTCCTAGAGTCCCAGGAAAGGCAGGGAGAAGAAGTTCCCAGAAGATCATACTCTTCCACATGAAGAATCAAGAGAACAGGAAGGGGGCATGGAAAGGGAAGCCATTCTACTCCCTGGTTCCTTCCAGTCATGTCCATTCATTCTACAGATGGTAGCCAGAGTGAGTCTCTTCCAAACTTCCAAAGTTAGGTCATTCTTCTCTGACTTCCAGTTGCTCCTAGGATTAAGGCCAAACTCACTACTTGGCCTATAGGACCTGGCAAGGGCCCTGCCTGCTGCTGTAGTCTCAATTCACTCCATTGTGCCATCCCTCCATACTCTCCAGAACTCAAAGTCTAATTATTTTATAGCCTGTAAATTCCATGAGGACTAAGTTTACATATTTTCACTTACACTTTATACTAGCACTTGGCTTATTTGCCTAACATAGGTGGCGCTCAATCAGTATTGTTTGTTTGATTGTTTGTTTCGTTGGTTGGTTGGTTGGTTGTTTGATTGAATGAATGACTAGCTGGTTAGGTGAATGCTGAAGCAAGCCACTTGTGATTGCAGCTACAGCCCTTATTTCAGCCATGAACAGAATGGGATAGAGAGACAGAACACAGTTGAGGCTTCTGTGGTAAAGGTAAACAGCAACAACGGTTTCCATCAAAGCCTACTAAGCAGATACACTAAGATTTCACTGATTCAAATGCTCTTTGGAAAGAGATAGGAAACAAGTCAATAAAGGAATGTAAGAAGTGAAATTTTACCTTTCCTATAGCCTTGAAATGATTCAGAGGAATGCCACCAATTTTGTTTTTCAGTTCCTTCCCTTTTAACATGAGGGTATTAGGTTGGTGCAAAAGTAATTCGGTTTTTGCCATTAAAAGTAATGGCATTACTTTTAATGGCAAAAACCGAATTACTTTTGCACCAACCTAATACAACCCAGGGTCAGGAAAATGAGTTCAAAGTCCTGAGCGAAGTATCTCTGCCCTGCTGCCAGCTGGAAGCCAGGCAGTCCAATATGTCTAGAGAGGTTTTTCTTTTTCTTTTCTTTTCTTTTTTTTTTTTTTGAGACAGAGTCTTGCTTTGTTCCCCAGGCTGGAGTACAGTGATGCAATCTCAACTCTTGCAACCTCCACCTCTGGGGTTCAAGAGATTCTCCTGCCTCAGCCTCTTAATTGGAATTACAGGCACATGCCACCACACCTGGCTAATTTTTGCATTTTTAGTTGATATGAGGTTTCACCATGTTGGTCAAGCTGGTCTTGAACTCCTGACCTTGTGATCCATTTGCCTCAGCCTCCCAAAGTGCTGGGTGGCTTTTTTTTTTGAGACAGTCTCACTCTTGCCACCCACGTTGAAGTGCAATGGTGCAATCTCGGCTCACTGCAACCTCTGCCTCCCAGGTTCAAGTGATTCTTCTGCCTGAGTAGCTGGGATTACAGGCACCAGCCACCATGCACAGCTAACTTTTTTAAGACAGGATCTCTAGCTGTCATTCAGGCTGAAGTGCAGTGGTACTATCTTGGCTCACAGCAGCCTCTGCCTCCTGAGTTCAAGCAATTCTCATGCCTCAGCCTCCTGAGTAGCTCGGACTACAGACATGCACCACCACACCAGGCTAAGTTTTGTAGTTTTAGTAGAGATGGGGTTTCACCATGTTGCCCAGGCTGATCTCAAACTCCTGAACTTAAGTGATTCACCTGCCTTGGCCTCCCAAAGTGCTGACATTACAGGCATAAGCCACCATGCCTGGCCTAGAAACCAGGTTTCATGAGTGAGCCTTACTCAGGGCTCACTGCTAAGCAGCATCAGGCTACAGTCCTAAGTGAAAGAAAAGCTTATCTCATTTCTGATAAGAGAGGACACATGGCAGTTTTGATTTTGGTTCTTTCCTATGATGGGAGACTCCAGGATCTGGTTTCATGCAGGATGGAGTTTGGACACAGCATAACCCTGAGAGCATAAGGATGAGCAGGAAACCAGATTAATGACAGTTGGTGAGGATTAATTAAACACCACCCAGATGAGATTAAGAAACTATTTCACAGATAAGAGAGGAGAGAAAACCGGCCCCAGGTATAAAGTGGTGGTAATAATGCACTAATAGCATGTGTGAATTGAGCTTATGTTAGTGACAAGAGCTGTGGTTTGACATAGGTTTATTCCCTAAACAAATTCATGCAAAACTGTGTACGGCGCTACCACCTTTTAACCATAGAATTTAAAGATTAAGTCTGAGATTGGTATTGTTTATGATAAAGCAGAGTTTTGCTATCTTTTCTTTCCAGGGCTTGTACAATATGGGCAACATGCCTATTTGGCCTTTGCTTGGATACTCAGCCCGAGAGATGAACAATTGTTATTTAAAAGACCTGCTATAGAAGCCATAGGTATTGTGTGATAAAACCAGAGATTTAACATACATTCTATGGGTTCTGCTCTTGACTAAGCTCACTCTCTCTACACAGAAGGTGGTTTAATTTCAACATGGGATTTTCACATGTATTATCTTAAGCTCCTACTGTCTCCTACTAGAAGTTCTGCTATTTGAAAAAGAGTTTATTTTGAATGTTTCCACATTTTTAGAATCAATCTCAATCATCCAGAGGTGAATAACTCAGTTTCAAAGCTTAAGTATGGTAAATAAATATATATATTAATATTTATTTATAAAATATATATATATTACATATATAATAAAATGAAAAACCAGTTTATAAGGGGGGCAGCAGTGGAATAGGAAAAAAAGAAAGTGAACCAATAATAAAAACATCAACATAATAGAAGAGGGAATTTTTTAGAGCTACATAGTCACCTTTAGATGTCAAATTTGTCTGCTGAGACATGAGAGACCCTGAGAGTCCCACCATGCTGGCTAAGTTTGTTGCTGCTGACACAGAAACAAAGTGACTTGCAGATGGTTATGAATTCCAGTAACACAGACTCAGGGCCTCAGAGGTTCTCACCCTGGCTGCTCAGAAGAATCCCTTGGAGAGCTTTGAAAAACATAGCACTCAAGCTCTACTCCCAGAGACTCCGATTTTGTTCCTCTGGGAAAAAAGTATCAGTACTGTTCAAAAGCTCCCTAGGTGATTCCACTGTGAGCTAAGATTGGGAAGCCCTGGGCTACCACGGAGGATACAGGGGAGTCCGGGGTAGGGGGATAGCGGGGGAGAGAGAGAGAGAAGCTGAGTATAAACTCTCCATTCAATTCAGAAAGAGGGGAGAGCAACAAACCATAGAACAGTTCAGTTTTGTGGCAAGCAATTTATATAATGTTTAGCATTTGTTAAAGTATTGTACTCATATCATTTTTACACTTCCAGATGATGTCTCTAAATAATGGATGCCATTTAACTGCTAGGTTCACAATAAATCTATTTCATAATAGCCATTTTTTGTGTTAAAACCTCTTCTCCCCATCGCTCTGGTGAAACAAGAGGTGACTCTAGCACAACCCCATTCACTTACTTTAATTCCTTGTGATCCATAGCCACGGGGGCCAGGTGGGCCAGGCAAGCCTTTCTGCCCAGTATCACCCTGTTAGAAGATAGGGAGAATTTGAAGACAAAATGTAAGAAGACTGAAGAAGAAACAATGTAAGTATTACTACTCTCAGCTTCATTCTTTCTTCAGTCTGACCAGGACCTTCATGCTGCCCGTAAGGTACTTCCTATTTTACTTAAAATGCTTCCCCAATATTTTTAAGCCACAGAATTCTTTGCAAATAACACCTTACATATAATCCAAATAAAAATTTAGTAGTAGGCAAAGCTGCTTGGCCTAAGCAAAAATGGAGGCCCAGGGCCTCATCTGCCTGGGCCCCCCTTGCTGCTCTACCACCAAGCCCAAGAACACCAGGGCTGCCCTGCACCATATATGAAAACCACTGACATGTGGCTCCACATAGCCTTAACATGTTGTGCTCTTTCAATATGGAGTGCAACTTCACTGGGATTGCAGTTAAAGATTCAGTGGATATTAATGTGGATCAGTATCCAAATTTTTAGGAAAATATGTAGATGAAACAATAAGCAAGGATAGCATTTCCCAGTATGTGTTCATAAACTGATTCCATGTTTCTTTGGAAAGACTTTGTGGTGGAATAAGATTGGAAAATAGCACACTAATATAGTAGACACTAATATAGTAGATTAGTAGCTCTAACAGGTCCCACATTAAAGAAATTAGTGTAATGTTTCTTATCCCAGAAGTTCCTAAATTAACATTGGATGGAAGAAGCATTGAGAAATGCTAGGTTAATATAAGTTATTGTGTAAGTCAGTCTTTTTATTTCCAGTATAAAAAAAAGCTTTTTTTTTTTCTGTACATACATTTCTATTATCTGTTATGTAAACCCTCTAGTACATCCACTATTGTGCCTCTTTTCTTGAGTACCTCTGAAGTACCTTCAAAGGGAGTGTAAGTTCACTGCCTGAAGTTCTCCAACTACACCTGACTGATTCATACAGTTTTCTACATCTTAAAAGGGAGATGTCTTATCTCTTCCAAACATTTTGACACCCTCCAACAAAACAAGTAAGCATAGTAAGAGGAATACCTGCCCATTGGGAAAAAAAACTTTTAGCAGAAAAAAAATGACAATGAAAAAGAAAAATAGACCCATCTTCCATCACACAGTGAAATGACTACTAACATCTTGGGGGGCTCTTCCTCCATTTAAAGTGATCTAGAAGGTTCAAAACTAGCATACTGCCAAAAGGGAGTTGATGGGCAAAACAAAGACAAACTGAGAATCTTGGTAATTCTGGGATGCCAGTAAAATCTCTGACTCATAAAGCCTTTTCCCTTTCCTCTTTGTGCATTTTTGGCATGAATATACCAATTCGAAATTTGAATTTGTGGTGGGTGATTCATCGACACTACTTTCCCTATTGAACATGCTTATTACTTCTTTAACCTACTTTTGAACAAATCGAAGAGATTTGTTGAGCAAGTGAATGAACAGTTAAAACCATGTTTCTCAAACTCAGCACCTTTGACATTTCAAGCTGGGTCACTCTGAGAGGAGGCTGTCCTGGGCATTGTAGAATGGTTGGCAGCATCTCTGGACTTGACCTACACAACCAAAAATGCCCCTAGACATTGCCACATGTCCCCGAGGCAGGGAAGAGAAACAAAGTCTCCCTCTTTGAGAAACACTGGATTAAAAGAATAAAAAGATGAATAACCACCAAGCTGAAGGAGACACAGAAAGGAGGGAAACTGGGCCAAAAAAAGTTGCTCTTGTCTTCTCTGGGGACAATCAGTCTAGACCCTTGCACTGAGGCCCTGTCAGAGTAGCTGTGGCCACACAGGGCACAACAGATGCATTAGCATGTGACCTGTTAATGTATCCTGATGCACCTCTGCCAAAGTAAAGATGTGCTTCTTGGCAATGGCACAGCCTCTAAGAAACCTAGAAATGTTCTGAGCACTTTGCAACTAAAAAGAGGCTGACTTGCTCATTTCTTTTGGGGAAGTGAATGGCTTTATAAATTCAAATGTTCTATTTTACTGAACGTTTATCTGATATGAAAAATAAGACTTTTCATCAGTCATCAAGAAAAAAATAAGTCAACACCAGTATGAACACTTACTATGCAGTTACTGTTGACTTGTTTGTCACTGATGGTATCTGACCCTCACACAGAGCACTGAGCTGAGGACTCACCTTTGGCCCTTGGGTTCCTATGCCACGAGGTCCAGAAGGACCTGGAGGGCCTCTGACCCCAGGCTCCCCCTGAAAAGATACAACAAATAACAAGTTACTAACTTTTTGAAGACTTTAAATTTTTTCAATGTATATATACTTTAATACCAAAAACTTCTTGAATGTGACTAAGGTTCTAATTGAACCCTCTTTTCTTTTTCCACTCAGGCAATCTTCAAACATTGGATCCAGGTCCATTTCAAATTAATCAAGTCAATTAACATCTTGGCAACATAAACTTTTCTCATTACTCTCTTCTCTAGAATTTGGAAAAGTAATTACTAGTATTGTGAATAGAGGATGGAAGAAGGGGCAAGAATAAAAACAACCAATAAGAAATATAATCATATCCTGAGCTAGTTGCTTTTATTATTGTATGCAACAAAGCTTATGCTATTTGAGTTAGGGATTCGCTCTATAATATATCTGCCACCTCATTAATTGGAACTGCAGGGTAAACGCTACAAAGGATTTTCAGTTTCACTAAGGCATGACAGCTTCATAGCCGGCAACTATCACCAGAAAATTGGTGGGACCTTATGAAGGTAGGTAAAGCCCTGTGGCTAGACCTACTAGAGATGCTAATGATGGCAAGAAGGAGAGAAATAAAAATTGCTTGATTAGCCACCTTCTGTATGCCCAAGACTACACCACCCAAGTTCATATGTTATTTGATGTAATTTAGTCCTTACAATAATCCTGCATTATAATGATGACCAGTTTATGTAACTTCTCTGAACCTCAGTTCAGAGACATATGTAGACATTAATTCATCACATATGTAGAAAATAATATCTACATTTCATAGGGCTCAGAATTAAGTGAGACAAAGCTTGTAGGTGCTTCTATCACAATTGTTACCACATTTGGTAACAATTGTTACCATAAATAGATATTTGGTAAATGTCAGCTCCACCCACCTATTTTATTAAAGCGGAAACTAAGGTTTACCCAAGTCTCAACAGCTATTAAGATGCAGGGCTAGAGGAATAGAAAAACAGGAACCCCATAATTGCTAGTGCAGCCACTTTGGAAAACATTTTGGCAGTTTCTTTTAAAGTTCAACATAAATTTACCATATGATACAGTCATTTCACTCCTACCTGTATATCCAAGGAAAATGAAAACATATGTCCACACAGAGACTTGCATATGAATGCCCTTAGCATTATTCATAATAGCCCAAAACCAGAAACAACCTAAATGACCATCAACTGGTGAATGGACAAAGTGCTGTAAATTCAGCAATAAAAAGGAATAAACTGTGAATACATGCTATAACATGAAAGAACCCCGAAAACCTTATTCTGATGAAAGAAACCAGACATACACTATGAGTCCATTTACACAAAATGTCCAAAAAAGGTAACTCCATAGAAACAAAAAGCAGATTAGTCACTGCCAGGGGCTAGGGATAGCAACATGGATTAACTATAAATGGTCATGAGAGATTTTATTGGAGAGGTAAAAATGTTCTAAAACTGATTTATGGTGATGGCTGTATAGCTTAATAGTAAATTTAATTAAAGAATCATTGAATTGTATAGTTAAATAGGATGAATTCTATAATGCATAAAATATGCCTGAATAAAACAATAAAGAAATAAAAGAACCAGGGTTAGGCTTTGAAATACCTCCCAAGACCTTTACTTTAGATCCTGTTTTGCCCATATCCTGTTACCAACTAAACAGCTTCTAGCTTTCAACAGTGCAAAAACCATAAATTATAAGAAATGTTGAAGTCATTTATCTAGAAATACAGTCCATCTTTTAATTTACTTTCTACTTATAAACTCTAAAATACTTCTAGATAACATAAGCCCTTAAAAGGACAGGGGAAATTTTAAAATTGTACTTTATTACAAACTTAATTTTTTTAATGTCTACTTTCATAATTATGTATCTCTCTTTTGCTTACAGGCCACTTTTATTATACTGTCTCCATCTCTTCCACTTAGTACTCAGCTGCTTTTAAAGCTACAGGTGCTAATTATCTCTTTAATACCTCTCTCCTACTGACTCCCATCTTTGAATGTCCCCAAGTTCCTGCCAGCTGAAAGGATCACTCCAACATCAAGAGCTCCAAGTAGAGAACATGAAAACCCTCTAGTACTTACATTTCTATTATCACTCTTTTCTTGAGTACCTCTGAAGTACCTTCAAAGGAAGTGTAAGTTCACTGCCTGAAGTTCTCCAACTACACCTGACTGATTCATACAGTTTTCTACATCTTAAAAGGGAGATGTCTTATCTCTTTCAAACATTTTGACACCCTTCAACAAAACAAGTAAGCATAGTTAGATAAATTTTACCCCAAATCATTGAAGATTTTATCAGAAATAATACTCTTCTTTGCCCAGTCACCCCAACCCATCCCAGATTTGATGGCTTCCTCTTTCATTTATGTTCACCTGTGCCCATCCATGATAAGGTGAGAGGTTAGGTAGGATAAAGCCAGACACCATGTGCTTCCTGCTGTGCTGCAGTAGAGAACGCACCACCCTACCTACTAACGTTCTGGCCAAGAAAAAACCGAACCTGGATGTAAACACATCTCAAGAGCTACCAGCTTACAATAATAGATGGAAGATGGAGAAACACACAACACAACACCATGAGGATACCATCAACAAATCCTCAAGGACAAATAGCACATTCACAAACTGCAAGCTAAAAACAAGGCACGAGTCAACTTTAATTAAAAGAGATTTAAGAGCTATCTCAATCAAATGCAATGTGTGAGCATGATTTGGATCTCAGTCCCAACAAATGAATTGTAGCAAATCTATGAGACAAGCTCGAAGATTTGAATGCTGGATATTTGCTACATTAAAGAGTTGTTCATATTTTTTTAGGTTTAATAATGGCATTGCAGTCAAGTTTATAGAAAAAGTGCTTGCATTTGAGTGGCAAATACTAAAGCTTTATATGGGTGATGTATGAAGATTGCTTCAGGATAATGCAGTGAGGGGAGGAGTGGAGAATACAGCTAAAACAGGGCCAGGCACGGTGGCTCAAGCCTGTAATCCCAGCACTTTGGGAGGCCGAGGCGGGTGGATCACGAGGTCAAGAGATTGAGACCATCCTGGTCAAGATGGTGAAACCCCGTCTCTACTAAAAATGCAAAAATTAGCTGGGCATGGTGGCGCGTGCCTGTAATCCCAGCTACTCGGGAGGCTGAGGGAGGAGAACTGCTTGAACCCAGGAGGCGGAGGTTGCGGTGAGCCGATATAGCGCCGTTGCACTCCAGCCTGGGTAACAATAGCGAAACTCCGTCTCAAAAAAGAAAAAAATATATATAGCTAAAAGAAGATCAACTATGCGTTGGTAATTGTCCAGGAAGTGTGATAAGTAAGTGACAACTCACTTCACTAGTCTTGCCACTTTTGTGCATGCTTAATAATTTTCATAATAAAATGTTTTAATGCCATCATTAAAAATCCATAAACAATATCCAGCAAAAGTCTCTCCAGTAAACATGAGAAAGTGTTGCTGTAACAGACCTCCTTAATAATAATTCATGATTTTAAAGATATTAAACATGGGCAAAGGGGAGGAGCACACAGGTAGATTCAACATTATTAGTAGAATTTACATGTGTTGTGTATATTATCGGGCTGTACCAAATGTTACATATTTTTTTAATATAGGGATATAGAGAAAAGGCAAGTTTTTTTAACAAAGTAATATGTTTTAAGAAAAAAATTTGATACTTTACTATTTAATTCACGATATTTTTCTTGTGAGAATGTAAGCTAAAACCTCCTCTCAACTAGTATTAATCATACTAACACACACAGGAAAGCAAGTGAGAAAAACAGTTAAAATAAGTCTCTAGTTTAGCTCAGATCAGCCTTGTCCATGCTCAGTGTTGCTATTCATTTTCTCCTTCATAGTCTCCCTTATTCAGTTCCCCCAACCCTCAACCTTTAGGAGTGTCTGAAGGCCAACTTCGATAGGACAGCTGACCTTGTATATACCTTACTGTTTTTTCTGTCCTGCGGCCTCAGCCAGTGAATTTCAAGGTGTGTTCCATGTCATCTGTGGTGTTTCAGTGTTCACCTAGAACAAATTGTCCATCCTTATCCATATAATTTTTGACACATAGCTATGTTTCACCTATCTAAATAATCTTTTGTATCTTTCAAACAATGGGAAAATAATCTAATAGACTCTAAATCAAGTTTTAACATTCTGCAGATGTTAGAATTGGTCTGTAACATGGCATCAGAGTTGTTCCTCAGTGTATAAGTACCATACTTTGATAGATGGGAACATTAGACACTTAATGATCTGAGAATCCACCGAAGCAGTGTCTCTCCACTATGGTGGGGTCTTTGAAAATGATCTTTTGTTGTTCCATGGGCCATGTGTCCATGTTAGCCACCACACCTGGTGAATGTGAGCAAGAGGATTGTGGGCAGGTCTTAGCCACTTGACGGCACTGGTTTTGTCATAAGGCAGCACCATAGGTATCTAAGAAGAGCGTTAACTTGTGATATTTTCAGATATGCATTTTATTGTCATTGGATAGAGCAACATTCACAAATAAAGGAAATTACAATAGGTTCCTAGATAGCTGGACATAGCTTCCCACGCAACAGCTGAGGGTTGTTGGAGCCTGCAGAGGGAGCTCTTGTATTAGGAGATAATGAACAGACGGGTGACGACATCTATCACTTTCCTAAGACGACAGTCTTACCCTTATCCCTCCTCCATGCACCCACTCTCCCAAAAGAAGAAGAATGGACTATTTAGATGGCATACCACTTCCTCTTGGCCCATAAAAGGGTTCTAGTTGGGAGATACTGCTTTCATTTTCACAGGAAATGGCCAAGTTTAGGACTATCTGTAGTACTGGTGTATGTGAACTTAACAAGTGATTCAGTGAAGACTACTTAGACCATAACTGCAGAGTGGATAATTTTAACAACTTTAAAAACACACATCATCTTATGCTGGTTCTAAAAATCATACATTGAAGCTTTCCCTGTTTAAATGAAAGAAGAAAAAGAGGAGAGTAAACACATTCACATTCTCATTAGTAAATCTTTACTTTTGCTAACATTAAAACTATTTTAATAAATAAATAAAAATAACATTTATCAGGTTTATTATGCAGCAGGCACTTTTCACTCATTATCTTACCTGATCTTACCCACATCAACTTACTCTATTTTACAGATAAGGAAACTGAGGCTACAGCAGGACACATGACTTGCCACAAACCAGGCAGCCGGAAGCCATTCAAACCCAGGTATGACTCCAAAACTCATCTCCCATTTTGATGTTGGCTGGGACTAGATGCAAGATGCTAACTTTTCCATAGACTTTCTTCCAGCTGCCATTTAAAGCAAAGACCACAGCTGTTTGGCTGTGAAACTGTGAAAGTCCTTTTCCTACATTGCCAACCACACTCTCTCAAGGAGAAGAAAGAACATCCTGGATTACAAGATTCATCCTGTATGATACTGGTCCCACATGACCTGCACAAGAACCCAGCTCTCTAAGGCTTCCTTTCCCATTTTCCCTCCATTGCTATTCCTTGGTTTTGTGGTTTACTCCAACACGTTAACTGGCCTCATTCCAGATGTCCTACCTATACCAATTCTTAATCTCTTATCCATCCTACAATGTGCTTGATTTGGCAGAATGATGCATAATATGGCTACTACCACTAGTTATATTTTAATATGTTAGAATTCATAAAGATGTTTTATGTACATTATTCTATTAATTTATCAGAATAAACCTGTGAAGTAGGCATTATTATCCCAAATCACAGATAAGAGTGCTAAGCCTCAGGAAGACTAAATGAATTGCTGAGGTCACACAGCTAATAAGTGGCAAGGTTTCAAGGTGGAGCAGTGACAAGGAAACAACCCATCATACCTTATGGGTTTTCTAAAAATATCAATACAATATTTGAGGAAATAATCAGCCAATTAGATTATTTTCCTCCCCCTCACTGCCCTTGACACTAATGAGGCTTTGATCATTCTCTCTCCCTTTGTACCAGCTAAGTTCCTGCCACACTTTGAGAAGATGGTGGAAGCAAGATATTCTTGTTCCAAAAGTGATTTCATGCTTTTCTACTTGGGGACAATAAAAGAAAATTAAATTCACTGTGAAAGAATCAGCCTCTTACGGATGTTCCAAGGAATGGTACTCTGAAGATTCTGCTAAACGATGAAACTGAGGAATGACTAGGTTTTAAAATAAGGTAGAAGTCAGAGTGATGATAGCAGCTGCTTAATGTTTCTTTCTTTCTGGTTTTTAAATAAAATTAAGAAATAACTACTCCAACTACCACAAATATAGGCAGAACTCTGGAAACAATTATGTAATTCCACCTATGTCATGAGTTAGTACCTCTTGAATACCTCACTCATGGTAGTCAGAATGTCAGTGGAAGTTTTACAGTCTTTATTCTAGGCATATGCAGACAAGCCAGATATTGGCAATGTGTAATGATTACTGAATGACCATTGTCACGTGACTCAGTTATTTCTCACTGACACCCTTTAATATGAATAGGAAGATGGTACCAACTGTCAGTATGATCATCATGTGGATTAGAAAATAATTACACAGATGCTAGAAAATGATCTTTTGTTGTTCCATGGGCCATGTGTCCATGTTAGCCACCACACCTGGTGAATGTGAGCAAGAGGATTGTGGGCAGGTCTTACTCAGCCACCAACATTCTCAAATTGCTATCACATTTCCTCTCAAGTATTTTTTTGCCTTTAAATTTCAAAGTATTTTGAAGCATTTTCAATTCGTTGAATCAATTTCTCTCCTAAAACTTTAATATTCATCCCAAAACCGCTGACAATTTTAAAACTTCTTGTTGATTGTTTTTTACTTTTCTCAAAATCAACTCATCAGAGATAAGCAAATGATTGCCTTTTGCCAAGAACTTCATTGGAGAGGAAGAGTCTTTCTTATTTAGCTTGGTTAGAAACCTTAAAAACAGAAACATTGATACTGCCCTTATGACAGGGAGAAGAGCAGGCTGTCTTGTACTAAAACTAAATATAATTTTCTACTGGGAGAAAGTTCCTCCAAGTCTGCATGATTAAAAATAAAAATGTGTTAATGGTGATGTGGGTGATGAATGTTAAGGGGATTTACCGTGTGTCTCCAGGGCTGAAGGGAGTGTACATACTCATGCGAAGAGAAATACAAAGCTAGGAAAACAGCAAGGAGAGTTGAAAGCAATACTGAAAGTCATGAGGTGAACTGGAGCGCAGCTCAGATTTTAGAGATCAGGCATGGAACTGCATTGGGGAGTAACCTTGAAAAGTCACCTTTTTCTGGTCTTGGATATGACTTTTTATGAAACCTCTGGGTCAAACTGCCTGGCATCTAAACTTTGTATGGCTCTGGCTTTAATTAGTTCTGTTTCACGCTGATTGTTCAGCCTGAAGCAATTTTGCAGTCATGTTACAGGGAGGTGGCTTTCTTAAAGTACACTTTGGAATTACGGGCGCTTAACTTCATTATTAAGTCTATATCCTAGGCTAGCCCTCCATGTTGGACACTGTTCAAAATGGAGTTCCTTATCCAGTCTATGTCTGCCAATGGAATCCACACATTCCTAATGTATCTCTACGTGAATCAGTCCTCTGTTCCACCAGTGCCTGTTGGTGGAGTGTACATATGTGAGGCATTGCAGAGAACAGAGGGGCAATTCAGATGCTGGGAACATTTTTGAATAATGATACTCAGTGGAATTCTACATAGACTTTCATTTTATTACTATGGGCCACTTTTGTCAAATAAAGCACGTATTTACAATACGCAAACAAGTAAAGTTACTAAAAATTATTTAACTCTTTTGGGTTTTAGGCTTATGCTTCTCTTTACTATTTATGTAATTTAAGTTTTGACAATAGAAAAGAGAAACAATCCAACTGCACACAAAACTGCCTAGATAGAAGATGGACAGCATAGGAGATTGGGCATCTGTGGATCAGGGAAGTCACGCTTTCTGCTCTGATTGATTCATCCATTTAGTTTTTCATTCATTCATTCATATCGATAGCCCCTCTCATATACAAAACAAATATAGCATCAAAAATGTGCACATTGTAAAGAGGCAAGTTGTTCAACTTGTCTGGTCCTTCATTTCTTCATGTATAAAACAAGGGGACTGTTAAAAATATCATAATATTCTAGAAAAACTTAGGTAATACATAATCATTATAATAAGAGTAATTATACCTGTAATAACAACAACAATCCAACAAGTCTTTTCTGCCCACAGATTTATGCCAACAACTTGATGGTTAAGAAGTCCTAACCCCAAATCCAGATCTCCCCTGTGCAAAGATCAGCCTAAGTTCAAACACTCCAAGGCTTTGGAGAGGGTCATAGCTTTCCTTGTGATGATCCAGCTTCCTGAGGGGGCCCAAAAAAAACTAAGAGAGGAATGTGGCAGGCTGCACCTGCCCTTAGAGAACTCAGGAGAGATATTCCTTTTCTATGAGGCCAGAAATAAACTCTTATACTCAGGGACATCAGGAAATCAGCTCTTGGGCTACATGTACCTTATGAAGCTTTGGGGGTAAAAACACAGGAGCAGGGTTATCTGCAGCTTCTCAAAGAGAAATGAGATGTATGGCATGTTTGTCCTCAAATTATAAGAAGTTCTCTTAATATCTAAGGCTCCAGTGAAGAAAAGCAGGCAGTGATGGGTAGGGTCTCGGAGCTTGGCTTCCCCATCAATAAGCCAGGAAACTGGATTCAGGAATGAGGACACTGGATGAACACTTCCTACTTAGCAAGAAACCAAATTATCAGTTCCGCTTCCCAGCATGTCTCAAAGGTGAGTTTAAAAACTGTATCTACTCTCTCCTTCAAAGTTGTAGCTTTTATTGGAATTTTTGAAATCTCTCAGAAAGTTGCCAAATTTGACTTAAATTAAAGGTAACTGTATCTAGAAGGATGATACCCACAGATATCGTAGCAAATTTTTCTACTTGGAAAAAAGCCATGGAGAACCACAAGGGTGCTAGATGTGAGGGACTGCTTTTTATAGGTTTTGAAACACAGAAGCTTTGAGTTTAACATCTGTGTCATATGCTAAACACATGTGACCTTAACTAAACAGCACAAAAACCCACCATAAATTCATTGTCAACCTTAATGGTTTCCTCATTTCAAAACACATTTGTTTTGTAAGTTAATGCCTTAAGGCCACAATTTTAAGGTGACTACACAAAGCTTAAATGAAAAACATATCAGGATCCATATGGCTATACTACCACACGCGCACACACACACACAGTTTCTCTGTCATTTTAACTCAAAAGGGGAGAAATTTTGCACACATTTCGGTCCTGTGTTTCTGCTGCCTGGACAATTTTTGCTATTTTCAGAATTTCCCCTCCACTTTGCCAAGCCAGAAGGGCAAAGTTAACTGGAATTATCTTCCTTTCTTTGCCAGTTTCTGTCTATGAATCTCTCTTTCTCTCTCTCTCTGTCTCTTTCTCTCTCTGCCTCCCTCTACCCCTACTGCTCTGTGTATATTTGTGCGTGTGTGTGTGTGTTTCCAAAAATTTTCTTCAGTAAAAAAGGCCACATTGAGATGCCGAAGCCTCTGTAAAAAAAGGAGAGATTCTTTTTAAAGTTATTTAAAAGCTGGCATTTACTTTTAGACTTTATTTTCAAGTTTATGACCCAAGTTCCCTTGATTCTAAGACCAGCTCACTCTCCTAACATCTCCTTTCAGGGCTAGAGAAATTCTGAAAAACACAGTTTCCATGGGAAGAGACAAGAGGCAATGGAAGGAAGGAAAAGCAGCTGAGAGGGAGTTGGGCAGACAGGTAGATCCTAGCTAGTGCTTTTTTGCTTGAGTTCTGCCCGCAGCTAGAAGCAAACTGTGGACTGCTGCTTCTACTCAGCCTCCTATGTGGGCTCCACAGACAATGGGAGTTTCACTTCAGATACATCTTCTGGCAGCATATTAGCCATTTCAAAAAACAACAGGCAAGATGAAGTTTTGAACACCTTGTTTCTTACCTTTTTCCCCCTAAAATGTAGATGAAGTCATATCAAGGGACTTTTGGAGGAAAATGGCATATGACATCATTTAGTAAATGTTTTAGTCTGTATCTTAGATAATCTGACAGAGTGAAATATCCACAAGAATTGGGTTTTTAAATTTTTTTTTTAATGGAGTCTTGCTCTGTCACCCAGGCTGGAGTGCAATGGCATGATCTCAGCTCACTGCAACTTCCATCTTCTGGATTCAAGCAATTCTCCTGCCTCAGCCTCCTGAGTAGCTGGGATTATAGGTGTGCACAAGCATGCCTGCCTAATCTTTTTATTTTTAGTAGAGATGGGGTTTGACAATGTTGGCTGGTCTTGAACTCCTGACCTCAGGTAATCTGCCCGTCTCAGCCTCCCAAAGTGCTGGGATTACAGGCAAGAGCCACCGTAACCAGCTAATTTTTTAATGTTCTTTATCTGTGCCTAAGTGCCTTTATTATTATTGCTCTGTCTTTATTATTATTGCTCAATGTAAAGCAGTAACATAATTGTATAATTTAATATAACATCATGTCTACTTACATTAAAAATTTATAATAATCTACTCTGTGAAAATGTAAGTGATCATGTTTCCATTGGAATATACACATTCCAGTATATATTTAATATACTTCATTTCATGTCTTAAATAGAAATAAGCTTCTACCTCCCTAACTAAAGAAATATTCAATATACAAGTTCTTACCATCACTTCAGAGCAGAAAATAATGAAGTCTACCTATTGAATTTATCTTTCTTTTTTTTTTAATTTTAGCATTTTGACAGCTGCTATGCCTTAAAGAAAAAGGAATACATCAGTACCCAAATTCGGTGCAGTTTACTGATACTGCTGAGCCTTATTCAAGGATCTGATGTAGTCCTGAGTCAGACTAAGCCAGATCCTTTATCAGAGCACCTCAGGTTCATCATCTCTGTACAGTGGACACAGCACTTCCAGATATATTATTACTGGATTTTCATCATTACCCTAGAAACAGAGATGGGCAGGTATCAGGATTTCCCCTTAAATATGATATTTAGTGCCTTGTGTCTCCAATCTTTTATTCTACCTGGGAGAGAGCAAAGAGGCACTTCTAAGTTTTGTGGCAGGGGCAAAAACCAAGAGAAGAGGTTGGCATTAGCACACATAACATCTTTTCTCACTAGTGATCTGGAAACATTCAAAAAACTAAGTAGATATATTTCAAAGCAAAAATTTTTCCTTTAGGGTAATATTGATCATTTATTCATTTTCCATTCATTCAACAGGTTATAGAGCTCCTATTGAATGGTAACCTAGTTCTGGTGACATGAAGCTAGGAGGAAACAAAGCAAAAATCCTGCCCCAGGGGAGAAATGACAGAAGCTGCAGAAATGACAGAAGTTACAGTTGGGGCATGAAGGGTGTTCAAGGCCATGGGAAGTATTCAAAGTCTGTTCTGAGTACAAAGAGAAGCCACCAAGGTGTTTCTAGGAAGGAATGGTATATGGTCTGATTTACGGTTTTAAAAGACCACGCTTGCTACCAAGTTATAGGAGGACAGAGGTGGGACAGAGGGAAGAACCGTGAAGAGGCTATTTTTACAGCCCAGGTAAGAGATGACATAGTCCGCTTGGCAGAAGCAGAAAGAGAAAAGGAGCCAGAGCTGAGAGATATCTTGAGAGTAGCATTGATAGGACTTGCCAAAGGACTAGGCATGGAGGAAGGAGAGGGAAAGGAAGAGACCAAGGATGATGCTTAATCCTTCTGGCTTGAGCATGGGAGGGCCATCTGCAGGGTTACAGGGCAAAAATCAGGTACTTTATTTTGGATGTTAAAATTAGAGTTGTTTTTGAGAAGCCCAAGAAGTAATACATGGTAAGAAACTAGATACCTGAGACCAGATCTTAAGGGAGATCTGGTATTTGGAATACCTCAGATAGGTATTTGGAAGCCATCAATGTGTGGACAGTGATTAAAGCCATGGGGCTGGATGAGAGTACCTAGGGAAAGAGTATGGCTAGAGGAGAGAGGAGGGCTCTGACTTGAACCCTGTTGTTGATATAAGAAGAGGAAGCAGCAAAGGAGTGTGAGTTGCTATCAGAGAAGGAGGAGGCAAACCATAAAGTTAGTCTACATGTTCAGATTAGTTCCCCAGAAGTCCATAGATAAGGGCAAATAACTTTATCAATCATTCCAGACACCTCTAGTTTTGTATCTGATAAAATATTTCATCTTTACCAAAATCACCTACCTATAGGCACACTGTTAGAAGCTAGTATGTTGCCTACTTTAAAATCTTACCTTTGCTCCAGTGTCTCCCACTCCACGTAAACCCATCGGCCCAGGGGGTCCTGGTAATCCTCGAGGTCCCTGAAATGACATAGTAAGGGAGCGAGTGAGCATCCTTGTTATATGCAACACTCAAAAGGAAGGGAGGAAGTGAAGAAAAAAATGTCCCACTTACAGGCACACCAGGATAGCCATCACCTTTGAGTCCTGGAGCACCCACTGGTCCCTGAGGGCCTTGAACACCCTGGGTAAATTCCAACATCAGTGAAATCATGAGACTCAATGATAAAACACCTGGTTAAACTTAAGCGTAACACCAACTCAACATGCCAATGGTAGATTTCTAACCCAGTACTTAGAAAATGACTTATTGCTAGTATTTTAATTTTTTAAACAATAAATTTTTAGTGCATTGTAAATCAAGGAGAAGTATAAAAAAGAAAATTTAGTAAGCACAATGTGAGATGAATAGAAAATAATACATAGCAAAATTTTGAGTGTGGAATAACTAGTTTCCCATTGTTGCATTAAATCTATTGTCTTCATTAATGGGGCCTGAATTATATGGGGAATAAGTAAAGCCAGATGAAGATAAAAACACAATAATTTTTAAAAAACAAGTTATGAAGGGATAGGGTTTGTGATTAATATCTTGAGAGCTAGGAAAAAGTTGTAAATATTGTTTTACAGTGATGACCTTAGGCACTCAAAACTTTTAGTAGCAGCCCTTAGTCTCCTACAGAAAGAGCAGGAAGGGGTAATTGTTGTCCTTTGGATGACAGAGTTTTCTTTTTTTTTTTTTTGAGACGGAGTTTCACTCTCCTTACCCAGGCTGGAGTGCAATGGCGCGATCTCGGCTCACCGCAACCTCCGCCTCCTGGGTTCAGGCAATTCTCCTGCCTCAGCCTCCTGAGTAGCTGGGATTACAGGCATGCACCACCGTGCCCAGCTAATTTTTTGTATCTTTAGTAGAGACGGGGTTTCACCATGTTGACCAGGATGGTCTCGATATCTTGACCTTGTGATCCACCCGCCTCGGCCTCCCAAAGTGCTGGGATTACAGGCTTGAGCCACCGTGACAGAGTTTTCTAATAACTCTCTCACAAACAGAAACCAGAAAAATTTCTGACAAAAGTAAAATGAGGGGAGATAAAAAAATTAAGAAGAATCTTTTAGAAGATTACCTACAAGTCCATTACACTTATATTTAAAACTTATACTTCATTTTACAACACATTCCGCTGATCTGTTATTGGTTGATAACTCTTGCAACGGCCCTTGTCAATATCAGCCCTGATTTTGATAAAGAGCTGCTCATGTTTTAAAATCTTTATGGTTTTTCTTTATATTGGTAGGAAACTTTAACAGGCAGATCTTTGTTTTCCAAGAATGGAGAAAGTAGCAGGACTCTTAAGAACTTTCCTTACATGCCAGCAAACTTGGAGATCAAACTGCCATTATTCCAAGTGAAAACACTGCCCAAAGTCCAACTCCCAAAACCTATTCTCAACTCTACTCCAATAAATGAATAATTAATTGGAAATGGGAAAAAAATTTACATACTCTTTAAGCAATCAGAAACTTTATTTTAAAAACCATGCAAGCAACAGCTGTATGTTTCCTATTAAACTGAAAGGCTGTTTTTATGTGGTTAACCTTCCTAAGAATGATCATCTTTAGGAAATATGTGGCCACTTATAAAAATTTAATGTACTATTCATCATCAACAAAAACTCAAGGTGATGTTTTAAAGTTGAATGAGAGAAAGGAAGCCCATGGTCTTCAGGACAGGTAAATATTGGTGAATTCCAACTACAAGAAACTGGCCACTTCTCAGAACCAATTGTTTATACTATTCCAACCACATTTAAGGTTAAAGCTCTAAACATTCACATATGAAACTTGTCCCAAAATAAGTTTTCCACTTATCTCCATGTTTACATAAGGAGAGGGCCATCAATAAAATAAAGCAGTAACTGCTCCCTGGTTGAGTTAAAAGGAAAAGAAAATTGGAATCAAAATTTACTTTTCAGTTTTTATTTATATGGCCCAAACTTACAACAAATTATCAGCAGCTGCTCTTGTTTAACATCTGACACCATAGTGGAGGGAAAAACCATTAAAACACTCACAGTTTATAAACATCCTTTCTCTAGAGATCTTTGTCCTTGCTTCTGCAAAAATTTCAGGTAGCTTGTTACTTCTGTTATTAATAGGAAATATCAAGGAGCAAGAGGAGGCACAGATATTTATTTTGGCTTCCTTACTGTATTTTTATAGATGGAATTCTGCCACTTCGCTTTTCTGCACTGGATTCAAGGAAATGTCCTACAAAGTGATTTACTTCAAAGTATTTCTCTCATTCGATAGAAATTAGGGCAGAAATAGAAACCCAGTATTTTGAAATCAGCTTTAGGGGGTGTCTGGGAGACCCCTGAAGTATTACACAAAATGAAATTAATGTGCTAAAACTTCCACCAGACATTCAAAGGTGTGTATGACTCTCCAAAAACTGAAAAACTAATGAACTAGGGAAGAATGACAGAAAGAGTATCAGAGTCCAAGGGAGTAGCAAAATGCTTGGATGAAGAGGTAAATAACTTTAAATACCATCATCTATGATACCTAATAATCATCAGTAGGAAACAGGTGGGGCCTATAAACTCTGACAGCACATTTAGTTGGATTGTATTCCTACTGCAAATAGAAGTAGAGACAGAGATGTATAAATCACAGAATTGTGACTTCACAGCTATCAATTTATTAAAATTGTCATGCAGAAGTAATTGATCAAGGTCATATCTGTAGTTTTCACACTAGAAAATTTGCTCTTGTCTCCTTGAGTTGTCTATATAGCTTGTGTTTCTAAAGAGACCGGTCTACATGGTTTGGGCTACCTTGGGACCTGGGGGAAGCAGATGAACAATTTGTCCAAGTTTGCCCAAGATTTTCCCAGTTTTAGCCCTGAAAGTCATGCATTCCAAAAACCCCTTCAATCCTGGGCAAACCAGGGAGGCTGTGACTCTAGCAGGGAGGACTGACTGTTAAAGCCAGAAGAACAGGGAGGCTCAAGATTCTCCTTTACTTTTAATAAGAACCACTCCAATTTGTGTCAGTTTTATATAACAGGTTTTGCATGGTATTCTATTTAAAAGATGACTCCATGTTTTCTTCTTTTAACTTTGAAAGTCATCAATTTAGTACTTGAACCCTTTATCTAGATGAGACAACTTAATATGGGAGCATATAAGCAAGCTTCAAAGCTATGTAACAACATGTTATTGATTTAAAAAGTGCTAATTATGGGGCCCTGAAGCCTGTCTTCATAAACAGATCTAATGTTTGATACCCAGGAATGTTATAAATGCTAAATTTTGCTGTGATGCTGGGTATAGTGTGAGAAGGAAAATGGTGCTTTGTTGCCATGAAAAACCACGTGATTACAGAAACACAGTTTCTTCTTAATTATTTGTATTTCCCTTTGAAATAACTCCAAAGGATGAATAATCAAAGCAGGAAATTTTTATTCAACAAAGCTTCCAAGCACAGATGATTTTTTGGACAATGTTTTCCAGAACGGATACTTTAGGCATTAACGTGTAAATGAAGAAGCCAGAGGCCATTTAATTCCTTGTATCACAGACAGTGCAAAAGAGCATTTTCAAACAATTATCTAATAAGCAAAAATTTAACCATAAGAGCTACTTTTCCCACATGTATGAAAAATAACGATGTGATTGCCTTTTTTTATTAATAAAAGGGAATAGCTATATTCTTACATTTTAGTTCATCAATGTACAGACTTTGCAAGTAGAAAAAACAACTTATGCATTAAATTAACCTTTGTTTATTTCAAATACAGAAAAACAAAAAGAACATGAATAAAGCATACCTTTGGTCCTCGAATAGAAAGTCCAGGTTCTCCTTTAAATCCAGGCATCCCAGGTCCTCCTCTCTCTCCCTGTACATTTCAAATGACATTTCACAGCCTACAGTTGTGGAAACCACGTGACACATAGCAAAAAAAGAGCATTGGCCACTCTGTAAAGAGCTTAATCTGTCCATCTCTGACCTTGAGAAAGTATATTCTTCAAACATATTTGAGGGGAATTTCAAATCCTAAGTAAATAACACCTGTCAGTAAAGACTATTACTGCTGTTAGGAGAAAGTCCATTGAAATAAAATGTGGCAATTCAGACTCAAATATTTAAATTTTAGATAAGAATGACCATTCCTGAAGTCTAAATATTTGAGTCTGAATTGCCACATTTTATTTCAATGGACTTTCTCCTAACAGCAGTAATAGCCTTTACTGACAGGTGTCAGTGAAGGCCAGGTGCAGTGGCTTACACCTATAAATCAAACACTTTGGGAAGCCAAGGCAGGTGGATCACTTGAATCCAGGAGTTTGAGACCAGCCTGGCCAACATGGCAAAATCCTGCCTCTACTAAAACCACAAAAATGATTCAGGTATGGAGGCACATCTGTAATCCCAGCTACTTGGGTGGCTGAGGCAGGAGAATCACTTGAGCTCAGAAGGGGAGGCTGCAGTGAGCCAAGATTGCACCACTGCCCTCCAGCCTGGGGACAGAGTGAGACTCTGTCTCAAAAAAACCAACCAACCAACAAACTTGAGTGGATATCTCTTCTGCTAGACTCTTCAATTATAAATCCCAGTGGATTCTTCTGAATAAATGTACTAAATTCTTACCTGCATTGGGGTTTAGGATTTGGAAAAGGTAAAAGAAGGGTGAAGTGACAAGCTTGGGACTAGGAGCACAAAATCTGGTTTTTGTCCTAACTCTACTGCTGGCTGTAGTTTGCTTATCTGTGAAGTTTCAGAGTTGAACTGAATTATTTCTAAGACTTTTTCAAAAATAAAATTCTAGTTCACCGATACTATGATTTTTTTTCTCCAACTGCCAAAGGGTCAAGAAAAATAAAATAATTCCCAAGAATATATACCTTTGGCCCAGGTGGTCCAGGAATTGATGTTCCAGGCATTCCAAAGGGGCCCATAACGCCCGGTTCACCCTTAAAAACAGCAAAATGCTCAGTTCATTTCAAGCAAAGAAAGCACGCAAGACAATATTAAGAAGGGTATAGAAATGTCTGCAGATTTTTAAATAATCTTATGACCTCTACCTGCTTCAAAGACCAATGTAAAATAATTTAAGCATCTTTTGTAAACCACTGCTAAAGTATTGACTAGTAAGATTTTAGTGCTTTTAAATAAATACATTCAATTAATTACTGAAGGTTAAGAAAAGTTTATCGCTTGTGTATTCTTTTATTAGCTAATAAAAATTATGCAATTCATGGTGCTTCCCTTTTGTGTTGTGTGCTGGGAAGTTCAGACAGAAATTTTTTTTTCAATATAACAATTATCTTCAGCAAATGTTTTAGGGTGTACTTCCAGGTTATAATTCTTTTTTCTTTGTTGTTTTATTTTAATGGCCCAAGGTATAACGGTCTTCCATTCTCTGTTATCTCACATCCTTTTTGAGAAGTAGAACCCCTAGGGGCTGGGCCCGGTGGCTCACACCTGTAATCCCAGCACATTGGGAGGCCAAGGCAGGCAGATCACTGAGGTCAGGAGTTTGAGGCCAGCGTGGCCAACATGGCAAAACCCTATCTCTACTAAAAATACAAAAAATTAACTGGGCATGGTGGTGTGTGCCTGTAATCCTAGCTACTCAGGAAGCTGAGGCAGGAGAATTGCTCAAACCCGGGAGGCGGAGGTTGCAGTGAGCTGAGATGGCACCACTGAACTCCAGCCTGAGCAACAGAGCAAACTGTTGTCTAAAAAAAAAAAAGAAGAAGAAGAAGAAGTTAGAACGCCTATGATTTTTAAAAATGACATTTTTAATAGAACATTTTAAACATTTGGTGGGAGAGGTATCTAATATTTAGTTAGAGTCTCAAAGACTCAGACTAGAACAGCAGGTAATTCTTCTGTTCCATCTGGATCTAGACCAGTGATTCTCAAATTTTAGACAGCAGAGAAATTATCAGGAAAGTTTGGTAATATGTAGTCCTGGGTTCAAACTCCAGGGATTCTGATTCAAAAGATCTGAAGGCCAGGACCCAGGATTATTAATTTTTATTAAGCATCCCTAGTGAAAAACACTATTCCAGGCCAGGCACGGTGGCTCACGCCTGTAATCCCAGCACTTTGGGAGGCCGAGGTGGGTGGATCACAAGGTCAAGAGATCCAGACCATCCTGGTCAACATGGTGAAACCCCATCTCTACTAAAAAATACAAAAAATTAGCTGGGCATGGTGGTACGTGTCTGTAATCCCAGCTACTTAGGAGACTGAGGCAGGAGAATTGCCTGAACCCAGGAGGCGGAGGTTGCAGTGAGCCGAGATCGTGCCATTGCACTCCAGCCTGGGTAACAAGAGCGAAACTCCGTCTCAAAAAAAAAAGAAAGAAAGAAAAACACTATTCCAGAGCAATAAATGACGCACTGGGATATAAGAAGAAAATATTACAATTTATCTCTATATTTTTATCTCATTTATTAACATTTCAATTATTTATATAAATTCATATCAGTATTATGGTTTATTAATAAAAATTACAATTAAAAAATTAAAAATCTGTGGAGTGTGATCAAAATTTTACTGAAAGGATTTATAATCAAAATAGTTTGGAAACTACTTCTCTAGAGTAGGCGGGCCAAATCTAGCCCATCCCTGGTTTTATATAGCCTTGAGCTTTGAATGGTTTTCACATTTTCAAGTGGTCATTATACAAGTAACTACACAATATATTCAATTTTGCCTCTTGGGCCACAGAACCTAAAATATTTACTATCTGGACCTTTACCCAAAAAAAAACCCCACAAAAACCCACTGCAGAGATGAGTCGTGGAAAATGAGCTATTTCTATGCTATGCCTAAACCCGACCCTCTAGGTTCTCAGACTGCTGACTAATCTTGCCTCTGCCTGACTCATGTCCTTTAAAAATTCAATCGCATGAGCTTCCTATTCAGTTATGCTGCTTCCTCCAGCAGGGACTCATCAGTCATATTCAGCAGTGATGACCCCTGCCCAAGGCCATATTCATCTGCAGTGCTGAGGCCTCCCACTATATTGATTAGCCAATACAACAAACAAGCCCAGCACACTGGTCGACCAGGACCCAGTTCATGCCATGGCATGTATGTGCCTGTCCTTAAATCCAAACCTGGAAGGCAATGGCACAGGACACAGGAAGAATTGGGAAACACAATAAACCCCCATCCAAAGGAACAGTACATGAACCGGTTAAAATTCTTTACTAAAACTAAAAGAAAAGCAAAATTATGTCTCTAGATTTAATTTATTCTACTTTTTTTAAAAAAAGAGATCAATTACTTTTAAAATAAGAAAAGTATCATGGAAAGTATACAATTCTCTTAAAGACCTTGTATTAAGGGATGATTATGCTTTAACATATGGCAATTCTTCACCTTCATCTTTAAAAAGTTTTATTTCAAAACACAGAAAACTGTTCACTTTGAAATAGAGTAGGACATAAAGAGTAATCTGTTATTAATACTAATACAACACATTTGTTGCAAGTGGCATTTCTCATAATATGCTTCTTGAACTCCCCGGAGCACAGGGCATTTACTCATGAGAAGTACAGATTCCTGGGCCCATTCACCTACTGAATCCAGATAGCTGAGGAAGGTAACAAGAAATCTGGATTTGTAATAATCCCCAGGTGATACCAATGGGCAATGAATAAGTTTAAGAGTCACTGGTGTACAGGTAACGTTTTATTTTGTACCTGATCTTACCTTGTCAGCACCATTTTTTTAAATTTGCAATCCCATTACTGGGTATATACCCAAAGGATTATAAATCAGACTATTATAAAGACACATGCAGAAATATGTTCATTACGGTACTGTTTACAATAGCAAAGACTTGAAATCAACCCAAATGCCCATCAATGATAGACTGGATAAAAAAAATATGGCAAATATACACCATGGAATACCATGCGGCCATAAAAAAGGATGAGTTCATGTCCTTGCAGGAACATGGATGAAGCTGGAAACCATCATTTTCAGCAAACTGACACAAAAATAGAAAACCAAACACCGCATGTTCTCACTCATAAGTGGGTGTTGAACAATGAGAACACATGAACACAGGGAGGGGAACATCACACACTGAGGCCTGTTGGGGTTTGGGGGGCTTGGGGAGGGATATCAGGGGGTGGGGGGATGGGGGGATAACATTAGGAGAAATATCTAATGGTGATGACGGGGGGATGGATGTAGCAAACAACCATGGCATGCGTATACCTATGTAACAATCCTGCATGATCTGCACATGTACCCCAGAACTTAAAGTATAATAAAAAAATTTTTGCTTTTTAACCATCTGGTCCTAAAATACACTCCTTGTCTCTTTCTAACAATTAGTATCTTCCTAGAGACATGAACTCTCTTAGGTTTGCAGTTTCTGTTTCCTGACACATTCAAATAACCTTAATGGTGGGTCTCTGAGGCCAAGTCAGGACACCTGCTTAATTGCTAGCCTCACAATCTCCTTCACTTCTTCCTCTGCATCCTGTTATGGACAATTTACCAGGACATAGATCCCAAACTTTCCATTTCACCATATTGATTTTTTTCTCCGAATTATTCGATGTATTGAACACTTACTATATACCAGGAAATGTGCTAGCTTTATTAACTATTTTAGTCTTCACAACAACCCTGTGAAATAGAACATATCATTATCCTCTTTCTATAATTGAAGTGACTGGCTCCAAAAGGTTCATGGCACAGCAGAATGCAATAAGCCTTCCGAAGAAGAGCCTTCATCATCACTGTGTTGCTTCTCAGTCTCAGGCTTTTGGGTTGTTTAGCAAAGTGAGATTACGAAGAACTGATTATCTCCTGTAGTCCCAATTTTATCCCAACTTCTGAATATTTGCTTGTTACTAGAGAGGATTGACAGACAAATTAGAAAAATAAATATTTCTATGAGTATTACATATTTTATGCAATCTATTTATTCCTTTCCATTATGGTCTGGGAATAGCATGTTTTCTATAGGTTTTTGTTTTTGAGTTTTTGTTATGTATTTGTTGGAAAAGAAACAAGGAATCAAATTTTCTGTGGAAATTTAATATTCTATTAAAACCAGACGCAAATACAAACTCCTCAAAGCATAAGTCAGAATACAAGAAACATACCTTTGGTCCTTCGGGCCCTGGAAGTCCCCTCTGTCCTTGATTTCCTTTGCTCCCTTTCTTGCCTTCATCACCCTAACAAAATAATTATGAAAATACAGATATTGTATTATCAACCTCCCCTAACCTAGTAAGGACTATAGCAGAGCCAGATTCTCAACTAATACCAATTTAAAGTATTGTGCCCTAAGCACAGCTCTGTTGTGCAGGATTTGTCAATGTTCTTGAGGAGATCACATTACTTCAGATTGTTCATCCTTTACTATTTATTCAATATGATTTGGTATTTTTAAAAATCTAAGTTCTATATCTTTCTTTTGGAACTTTTATTCGAATTTATAGTTCCTTTGCACCTTGGTCTATTAACAGATGGCTCTGAAACATTCAGTTTCAGAAATGAGAACTATCTATGCTTTTTCATGCTGTTTTTCCATTTTTCTATTTCAGGTTTACAACATGAAATGAGACATTTTAAAAATCACAGCCCTATTTCTTCCTCACTGGGGAGTCTAATTCTTTCCCCCACAAGAGACCAATAGTTTTATTGGCAGAAAGATGCTTGAGCATTAACCTGGAACAGAGCTAGAAACTGCCTACTGACTGTTCCCCAGCATGGTTGTGTAAAACAGTACTCCCCCAAAAGAATTCCTTTATCTTCAAAACTATCTTTCAAGTAGGGTTCAACTTCAATGCACCATATCCAGGTATGTAGCTCAACAAATGAAAATTCCGTGGTCTGCAGCTGAGGCTTATAAATATTTGTGCTATAAATGACTATACCATTGTTTTTAAAGTTGAGCAACAGAATCACCTGGAGGGCTTGTTAGACCACAGATTGCTGGGCCCTCCACCCAGAGTTTCTGATTTAGTAGGTCTGCACTGAGGTCCAAGCATTTGCATTTTTAACATTCCCAGGTGATGCTAACGCTGCTGGTTCAGGGACCACATCTGAGAATCATTGGACTATATACTAAGATCATCAGCAAAGCAGGCATTTCACTAAGAGGTGACCTCCTGTAGAATCCACAGAAGTTTCCATGGTCCACACTAATGGACAGCAAGACACCGGTGTAAAAAACAAAAACAACAACAACAACAAAAGCAGTTAAATATCCAAATATCTTATTTTCACTTACCAGTAGAGACAAAACTCAACCACAACTATTTATTTTCTTCCCTCCGCTATCACTAATTTAGGTTATTGACCTAAATCACCCCAGAAATCAACAGCAGGAACCCAATTAAATGTAATAAATCACTAGCACTGAACCATGGTATGCCTGGGCTATGTAACATGTTCCTACCACTTTTCTCCAACAGCCTTCCGTAAGCCACAAGTCGCCTCAAGTCACAAATCCATTAGCCTCTCTTTCCCATGCGTGGCATCTGATACCACCCATTGCTTTCATCTTGAAATCCTTTCTCCTTGGCATCCCTAACATGCTACCATTCTGCTTATTCTGTTGAGTGCTCGTTCTCCAGCTACCTCACAATGTGGGGCTTAAACCTCAACTGTCTTCCTTAGAGACATCGTTTATTCTCATAGCTTCAAATATTAACTCCGAGTACCTATTTTCCAAAAGCACATCCTAAAAATATTAGTTCTCCTGAATGTTAGCAGACTGGCATTTCTAAAAGTGTATTTTGCATGATGATGTTATCCCCTCCACCTCACCCAAAAAGGATCCCATAGTCTGGTAAATCAATAAAAATGTTTAAAAGTCTGCAAATATATTTAAATTTCATATCTTCATATTTAGGATTAAGGATTCAATTTTGGTGAGTATTTTCACAAGACATCAATTACTATTTTAGTAGAATTATGAATAAAACACTAGTAAGAATACAAATTTTACATTTACTTGTATATAATCCATAAAAATCTTTACATCGGAATTGATAACTGCACATAAAAACTGTAGGAAGATCTGGAATCTTAGAGGCTGTAGGTTATGTTACTAGTGGTGTTAGTCTACGGATGAATTTGTATAGTCTCATCTTAACATACAAAGATGTTATTCAACTAGCATTTCTACAGAGTTTAAAATAAATTTATGCCAAGTCATGAAGTGAAATGTCCATTTAACAAGGTGATATTTCTTATTATTGTGTGAGATTTTATAAAGAAGATTTATGGACTGTCAAATCTCAATGACATATCTCAAGGCTTCTTTTCTTTCCTGTGTGTTTTTTAAATGTCGACCTGACCATTTATTGGGAAAACATGTGTTGAATTCTTCTATATGCTGGGGCTTACAATAGATGTTAGGAAAATAAAAATGAATTATACATGCTTGCTGTCTTCCAAAAGCTTCCGAGATAGTATTCATACTTCTAAGCCAGACATAAACACATTTGACATAGCAAGAATAACAATCAAATTTCTCCTAAGTTGCCTCCTCAGTATGAGGACCAGAACACAGACAGGTTGCTTCTTCCAACACTGTCATTTCCATACCTTGGGGCCAGGCAGCCCTTTTCCAGGTGGTCCTTCTGGGCCTCTTGCTCCCGGAAGCCCCGCTTCTCCCTTGAGGAAATGACACTGATGTTTCAGCTGACCCTCCAGCAGACAGACAGTATGTAGCATCCCCACCTTGTCTCCTTTTATCACCAGTGGATTCAGCTGAAACTCTCCAAAACACACCACACCTTCACTCTAGTCTCAAAATCAATTTGGAAGTTTATAAACTTAAAGTAACATCAAACTCCAGTTTAACTCAGAGCAGCTGGAGTATCATGAAAAAGTTTAATTTCTCAGCCAATTTCCAAAGCAATAAGCTCATTTTCCTTTGGCTCTTCATTCACATTTGGTAGATTTTTTTAAAAAACAGAGAAGACCTTCAGCCTTTCCATCTGCTGTTTTTTGCTACTTTTATTGAAAAATGAGTATTTCAAATGTCAACTCAAAATATTTCAGGAAATCTTTACAATGGCCTTATTTCCTGAATGCATTTACAGACTCTCCTCTTGGGGGGTGGGAGTGGGGCGGAGGGAGTGGTTTTCTCTTAAGTTTAAATTAATGTGCTTTCTAGATATCCTGAAGAAACTAGGCCATAACCAAAATACCAGAGAGAAGGCAGAAGATGTGAGACACTATCTCAGCCTTTCAAGAATCCACTTCTTCTATCAGGGATAAGTGAAAAGGGACATTTGGGATCGTAAGATTTTTTTTTTCTTAAAGAGACTAAGTTTATCCTGGATGGTTTGATCCGAGCTCCCACAGGATCAAGATACCAGCTTGCTTCAATAGTTCTTACTCCAGTAATATGAAAAACTTAGTGTTACCTTCTTCCCTGCAGCTCCATCTTCTCCTGGTACTCCTGGTTGTCCTGGGAGCCCTACTGAGCCTGGCTCCCCCTGGTGGATGAACAAATATTTTATTTCCCAAAAGTTCATGCATCTATTCTGAGGTGCTTGCAATTGGATGTATCTTACAGTGTTTGAGAAAAGCCTCCGAGAAATCTGATTAGTAATTAATGCTAAACTTTTTGATCTTGAGAAGTTACTTAACATCTCTAGGCCTTAGTTTTTGATTCTATTATTATGGGCTGAATTGTGACCCCCAAAAGATATGTTGACATCCTAACTCTTTATACCAGTAACTTTAATTGGAAACAGGGTCTTTGCAGATTTAATCAAGTTAAGATGAAGTCATTACAGAGGACCCTAATTCAGTATAACAGGTTTGGCTCTGTGTTCCCATCCAAATCTCATTCAAATTGTAATTCCCTGTGATGAAGGAGGGGCCTGGTAAGAGGTGATTGAGTCATGGGGGTGGACCTCCCCTTGCTGTTCTCATAACATCTGGTTGTTTGAAAATGTGTAGCATGCCTGCCTTCAATCTCTTTCCCTCTTTTACTCTGCCATGTAAACATGTGCCTGCTTCCCCTTCCCCTTCTGCCAGGATTGTAAGTTTCCAGAGGCCTCCCCAAAAGCCAAGCAGATGCCAGCATCATGCTTCCTGCACAGCCTGCAGAACTGTGAGTTAATTAAACCTTTTTTCTTTATAAATTACCCAGTCTCAGGTAGTTCTTTAAAGCAATGCAAGAACAGACTAATACAATGGGTACTATAAGCAGAGAAAAATGCCACTTGGAGGCAGACACATAAAGAGAGCACCATGTGACAGGAGAGGCAAAGACTGGAGGAAGCAGCTGCTAGGCAAGGCATGCCAAGGATTGACAGACATGCCCAGAAGCTAAGATGAGACCAGGAAGCATTCTCTCTTACAGGTTTTGGAGGAAATATAGCCCTTCAGACTGATTTGGACTTTGAGACAATAAATTTCTGTTGTGTCAGTTTCTAAATTTCTGTTGTCTCAGCTACTCAGTTTCTAGTACTTCCTTACATCAGTTCTAGAAAACTAATAGGAGTGAAATAACAAATTTGTGCCCTAACACCACTTCCAGCTCTAATATTCAGTAATTCTACTTGCTTTCAAGTTAATTTGTGACTAGTAATAAATCCTTTAAAATGTTCAGAAAAAAAAATCCTACTTTCAAACAGTTTAAAGCATCTTTATGGCATGTATTAATAGCAACAAAATGGAAAATAATTGAAAGTAACTTCAACTAACCTAAGCAAGCCAGTGAAGAAAAGCACAGTAAATCTAACAATAAGTGGAAGGAAAGAGAAAGATGAGAGAAGAAAATAATAAACTTGAAAACAAAAAGTAAAAATATTCATAAAATTAAAAGGTAATGCCTTTTTAAAAACTAATAAAAGTAAATACATTTCTAATAGAAATGATTAGGGTTTTTTAAAGACACCAATAAATTTAAAAATGGAAGATATAACTAAATATATAGTAAAAATTTTTTAAGTCATAGAAAATTGATGATAATTTTTAAAAATGTATTGGAAAACAATAATAATCTTTGAGAAAAATATGAATTATACAATGCTGTAAAAAGAAATGAACAAGCTAGATAAACCAATACTATTAAATAAATTGAGTCAGTGATTAAAAGTCTCTACTTCCTCTCCCTCCAAGATCACAAGCTTGGTTTGTTTTACAGTCAAGACTTACCAAACTTTTAAACTTTTAAAGTACAGTTATCTTCTACCTTATACAAACAGTTCTAAAAAACTAGAAAAACAGAGAAGTCTAATTTATTTTATGAGGCTTATAAAGACTTTTTAGAAAAATTATACAATGGCAAGACAAGAAAACAAAACCATAGACCAGTCTACCTATGAAATATAGCACAATTTAAGCTTCTAATCAAATGCTATAATTTCCCCCAGTGCCTACATAAAGCTTCCAGGTCATAACACAGGGATTGAGAAACAAGGGAAAGTTCAGGCATCTCTCCGAGGAGACAAACATATGTGTCTGGGTAAGTCAAGGTATCAAAAGTTCACAAGGCAGATAACCAGAAAAAAATTACACAGAGAAAACTGTAAGTATCTTCCGAGCATCCAACTTTATTATTCAGTTGAGTACTGCTCAGCACATGTGTGTGAAGAAACTACCCAAGGCCAGGGAAACAACCAACTTAAAGGATTAGAGAAGTGACATGGAACCAGGAATAGTGCCTATTTCTACTGGCAAGAAATAAAACCTCACAATTCTGAGGGCATAGATTGGAGATCTAAAAAGGGTCTTGCCTCAACAATAGGGAAAAATTAATCCTAGACTAACTGCTGCTGTAGTCTTACTTAACAAAACTTAAAAGCAAGATCAAAATGTGTCAATCTGTTTTCAAGTAACTAAAAAACATTCAAGAAGAAAGCTCAAAATAGAGGAATGCAAAAATATCCAACATGCAAAATGGTAAAATTCACAATGTTGGGCATTCAATAAAAAAGTATTCAGCTGGGTATGGTGGCACATGCCTGTAATCCCAACTACTCCGGAGGCTAAGGCAGGAAAATGGCTTGAGCCGAGGAGTTCAAAGCCAACCTGGTCAACACCTTTTAAAATATTAATATTAATAATATTATTTAATTTAAAAATAAAAATAGGCATTAAAAAGGCTGAAAAATATAGTACTTTGTGTTGAGAAAAATCAATCAATTGAAACTTACCCAGAAATAACACCAGTAGTAGAATTAGTAGGTAAGAATATTAAAACAGTTATTATGATCATATTCCATACAGTCAAGAAACCAGAGGAAATCTGAAGCATATTAAATAGAGACAAGAAAGATACCAGAAGGATACAAATTAAAATTTTAGATTTAAAAATTATGATGTATGAGATAAAAAACGCTGGATAGAATTAAAAGTTGATTAGTGTCATGGAAGAAAAGATTAGTGAACTAAAACATGTAGCAATAAAAGCTATCCTAAATTAAACACAGAAAGAAAAGAGACTGAAAAAAATGAGCAAAGCATCAGTGAACTATGAAATAACTTGAAACATCCAAATATCCTGGCCAACATTTCTAAAACCCATCTCTACTAAAAAATACAAAAATTAGCCAGATGTGTTGGTGCATGCCTGTAATCCCAGCTACATGTAAGGTTGAGGCACTAGGATCACTTGAACCCAGGAGGCAGAGGTTTCAGTGATCCAAGATGGTGTCACTGCACTTGTCTGGGTGAGAGTGAGACTCCATCTCAAAACAAAAATAAAATCCAAATTTAAGTAAAATTGGAGTTCCTGGGGTAAGGAAGTGCTATTTCAAGAAATACCAGCCAAATATTTTCCAAATTTGATGAAAACTGTAACCCATAGATCTAAGAATATCAGTGAACCAAGAATATCAATGAACCTCAAGCACAAAAACATATCTAAGGCACATTATAATCACACTGCTCAAAACCAGTGATGTAGATAAAATCTCAAAAGCAGCTAGAGGTAAAAAAGACATGTCATGTAGAGAAACAAATATAAGGATAACAACAGATTTCTCATCAGAAGTAATGCAAGTGAGAAGACAATAGAACATCATAAAAGTATTAAAAGGAAGAAAAATCAACTGCACATTATAATTCTATAACCAGAAAAAATAATAAGGACATTTTTTTTGGAAGTTGATTTGGCAATTTCTTGGATTGCTAAATGAATATCTACCTTCTGACCTAGCCATTTCACTTCTAGGTATTTACCCCAAAAAAAATAAGAACAAATATCCATACAAGCACATATATAAATGTTCATAACAGCTTTATTTATAATATTCAAAATCTGGAAACAAGCAAAATTTTTATCAACAGGTGAATGGATAAACAAATTGTGGTATATCCATATAACACAGTATTATTCAGCAATATGAATGAATGAGCTGTTCATATATATGGTATAACATGGATCTCAGAATGATTTTGTCAAGTTAAAAGAAGCCAGAAAAATATCATATGGTATATATTTCCACAAAAATCTAGAAAATGCAAACTAGTCTATGATGACAAAAAACAGATCAACAGTTAGTGAATAATTGGAAAGCAGATCTGTGGGAAGCAGATCTGTGGGAAGCATATTAGTGAAAATAGAAGAAGTTATGGAGGGATAGGACAGATGGCAACTTCTGAGGGTTACAGAAAAATTTATTATCTTGATTGCAGTGATGATTCAAAGAGCATATATATATATATGTATCTCTCTCTCTTTCTATGTGTGTGTGTGTGTGCGTGTGTGTGTGTGTGTGTATCTCAAAACATCAAGTTGTATACTTTAAACATGTGTATTTACTATATGCCAATCAGATAATACATAGTTATTAAAATAAATGCAAAAATCCTAAATAAAAGATTAGTCAGTTGAATGATTATCATAAAAAAGTACACGTAATAAATTGAGTTTATCTCAAGAATGCAAGGATGGTTTGACATCTGAAAACTCTGGGAATATAATGTGTCATATTAACAAACTAAAAGTTGAAAACAATACAATTATCCTAGTAGATGTATAATTTGATAAAATCCAGTAATCATTTATATTTAACAAGTAACATTTGGTACAACCAGAAAAGAAGGGAACTTCCTTAACCTAATAGAGGGTATCTATCAAAAACTTTCAGCAAATGTCATACTTAAGAGTAAAATTCTAGAAGCACTTTTTTTGAAGTTGCTTTTTTTAAACATTGTACAAGTGATCCTAGCAGTACAAAATGATAAAAGTAAGTAATAAAAGAAGAGCTAAAAAAGAATAGGTAAAATGTTATTTTCAGGCAATATGATTGTGTACACAGGGACTGAAAAAGTAAGAGACTCCACAAATAATCAAGAGATGTCCCAGGGTGGCTGGATACAAAATCAACATGCCAAAACAAAATGAAAAACTTCTCCTATAGACCTATACTAGTTAATTAAAAGATGTAGGAAGGGAGGCTGAGGCAGGAGAATTGCTTGAACCATGGAGGTGGAGGTTGCAGTGAGCCAAGATCACACCACTACACTCTAGCCTGGGCAACAGGAATGAAACTCCATCTCAAAAAAAAAAAAAGATGTAGGAAAAGGACAATTCACAATTATAAAAATTTCTACAAGGTACTTGGAAATAAATTTAAAGTACAAGGCCTTTATGGAGAAAATTACAAATATTTTTCTGAAAAATTAGAGCTTTACTCTGTGGTACGAAATACTTGCTATTTAATCTGTAGATTCAGTGCAAACAAAATAGGGTATCTTGTTAAATTTGACAAGTCAACCCTAAAACATGTATCTTAGAGTCAATATTAACTAAGAAATAAGATGAGAATATTTTTCCTTTTAGATGACAAAACATATTATAAATCTTTATAATCTAGACAAGTTAGTAGCACTAAGAGATGTACAATATACTTATTGTATATTGCCTCTCTGCAATTGACAGGTATATAACATATGCTTGCATACATATGTACACAGAGGCATATATTACATATATGTATAAACATATATTTCAAAGTTGGCACTTAGTATACTGTGTTGTACATGGAAACCATGTAAAAATGGCAGCTATTATTACTATGTTAATATATTTTTATTTTTTATAGTGCTGTATTTATATATGTAACATGTATATTCTTCTTAGAACTACATCTAACATATTCTTCTAATACTCAAATGATCGTAAGAATAGGACAATGACAACAGAACAATGGTGAAGCTGAGTGCTCAACATGGCTCTCTGGATCCTATATAACTTAAGGATGAGTTATAGAAAGTGTGAAGGGTAAACTAAGTATTTGTTCATTATTCAGCAGTATTTATTGAGACTATATCATGTCCCTAAAACTGGGGATTTTATAATAAACCAAGATAAACAAAGTGCCACCCTGGTGAAGTATAGATTTTAGAGCAGCACTGTCCAAGAGGAATATAAAGCAAGCCATACACGTAATTATAGCTTTTGCAGTAGTAGTAGCCACACTTAAAAAGTGAAAGGAACCCGTTATATAGAGTTAGATAGCACATGCAGGGTCTGTACTGCAATCAGATATAAAGAAACCTTACATAATATTACATAAAGTAACATATCGCTTCTTAGCAGCAGTCAACTCACCTTTGGACCTTGTACTCCAATTCCCACTGGTCCTCGAGGGCCTGTAGGTCCCATTTGGCCTACTTCTCCCTAGTAAGAAAAGAAAACATTTTAATACAGCAGCAAAGTGAAAATAATATTTTCTGGCTGTTGATCTCCTAAAACCTGTCTTATACTAACAATGTAAAATGATTTCATGTGCTCAATTCATATATATTGCCCGAAATTCCTTCAGATGGATGGATTTTAACCAAATTTGGAATTAAAAATATACATATTATCTGACTTAAAATATAGGCCATATAACATATTCAAAATTGATTTTAAGAAGCCCCTTGTGGAGGGCATCTGGAAAAGATAGGGAGTTGCATCCTAGAACAACTAAAATTGGCACGGGAAAAACCAAGGTAACTGCTGATCAAGAGCAATGTCATAACCAGAAAACACAATTTGAGCTTTCAAGGACAAGTCACAAATCAAAACTCTCAAGGACAGTCTGAGTGGTCCATTTAGCAGCTTCTCGCACGAATAGCTCTAAGGAGTATGTTCTAAGGTGAGTAGTTTCAGAGAAGTATTTTATTTATTTAACAATGATTCATGATTCTTAGAAGCAATATTAAGGATAACGGGTTAAACAAGTGCCATGCCCCTCCTCAAGGAAAAAATAATAGTTCCAATTTATGAGATAGTTTGATTCCCAAGTACATAGAACATTTTTATTTGTTAGGTCGTTTCTAACCCCATCTTTATCTAAGGCTTTAGTAGTTGGACCTACTGTCAGAGTGGTGGTGAGAATGAAAATTAGCCAACCTAGAGTGATACATAACCAGTGGTTGCCTCTATTGATATTACTGCTTGAATTACTAGAATAGGATCACATAAGTAAAAGTAACAAAGAAAACAATAAATGAAAATTGTGTAAGTAAAACTTTCTTAAAGCATAAAGAATACATATTACATTTTCTAAATTGTCAAGAATATCAGTAACATTTTGCATTAAGTAGAGATCTCCGATTTTTAAGTTCATTTTATCTGCTATATTCCAAATGCACTGACACTGATCAGAAAACAGCAAATATACTATAGATATATTCAACTCTGCTCTCATTTACAAAGTTACCTTAGAACCAGGTAAGCCTTGTCCTGGGGTACCTTGTGGACCAGGTGGACCAATAGGACCTTGGATTCCCTTTAAAATAAAATTTTAAAAGAAGAGTATTAGTGAAATTAAGACATTTGGATAAGAGTAGCTTCAAATCCTCTAAAGTGAAACTTTAGTTCAAACCCCATAATAAGTTACTTATACTCAATAAACATTTGTAGAGTGGGGTGGCAGACGCTGCTAATTAAACCATGATTTGCATTCTTCCCTACTTCCATATTAAGAGAAATTTTAGCTGGCCCATGTGGCTAACCTAGAATAAAGATCACGTTTCTCAGTCCCTGTTGCAGCCAGTTGTGGCCATGTGGGCTAGATTCTAGGCAATGGGATGTGAATAGAGTGATGTGTATAATTCCTGATTCATGTTAAAAGAAGAGGTATGCCTTCTCCTTCCCTTTTCCTCTTCAGTAGCTAGAATTAAGAGACAGTGACCTCCAGGATCATGCAGAGGAGGAAAGCACCCTCAGTATGGCAGACTAACAAGACTGGTTAATAGAGCCACTCTACCAGCTTGCTGTTTTAAGTAAGGAAAATAAAATTACGCCTAGTTAACCCATTTCATATCTCTGTTCATGCAGGCAAACCTATATCCCAGTTGTTTCAATGAATATGTGTCAGGACAGTAAATTGAAGGTTTGACCTAGCCTCTAAGAAGCAATAGTCAGCAGATACCAAACTGAAGAATGTTCAAACACTTGACTCCCTCCTTCACCCTATAAAGGAGGTTTTTATATATGAGTATAAAAAGGATGTGCATATATGTATGCACATATATGTATATGTGGCTGTTTATATTTCACTCTATTTTGTAAAAGATCTGAGTTGATCAAGCCTTCAAATATTTAACAAAACTCTGTGGGCCATTTAAGAGATATTGTAAACATGTTGCTAGAAACAGAAGTTCCCTCATAAACACATGAGGGGGAAAATTCATTTTTATAAGAGAAATAGAAAAATCTAATATAACAAGAATTCAATGGATAAACACATAAAATTAAAGAAAAGAACATTGAATAACTGCATAAACAGAGGTTAAATTTAAGAAGTTATATCATTTGTTTTAAAAGGTAAATAAATTCTTTTATTGCTCAGATCATTTTACAAATAGAAATATCATTTCTAATAGAGATCAGCTGTATAAGGACACATCTACCTTGAAATTTTTTTTTCTTTTCAAAAAGAAGAAAAGAGGGTGAGAAAATGAAAGCAGTCCAAGAGTTTTGTTTTTTTATTCAAGCTGAAGAACAACAACTTCCACCAAGAAACAGCAGCATTAAAGGCAACAGGAAGCTGTACGTGGGAGGTCCAGAATTCACAGGCCATCTGGACAAACTTGTCTTTGAACCTCATCCTTAGCCCTATAGTGGTCACTCAGCACAAGGAGCACCACAAGACCCAAGATGTGACAGCACTGTCTAGCCACTTTTGCAATCAGTAAGCTACAAGGCTTGAGAATGTCTGGTGGTATGATCGAATCATGACACTTGAGTAGCCCAACTACCCAGCTCTTAATTATTACCTAAATATTTATTTATACATTTATCTTGGCTTCTTCTGTACCTTAAGTTTCCTAATGTGTTAGACTAGGACCTCTGCCAAGGGCAAGGGAATGGAAAAAGGAGTCATATCCAACTTTGCTGATGACTGGACTAACAAAAAACGTAATAATAATAATAAATTAGCAGACAATTAGAAATAAACCCAAAGTTAATCTCAACAATGGCACTTGGAATTATCTCATTTTAAAAATTCTTCCCTTCCTCCACTATCCTAAAGAAAGCAGCATTCATTCTCTAGGCAATAGAATAATTCAAATCTTAATCATAAATCTTAATCAAACCTGACCTGCCACTTTCTAACCAGAAGATATTTAGCATAAATCTGGATTTATTGGTCACTTTGATTAAATGAGACTGTATAAGTATATGGTAAACAACAAAGTATATGGTAAACCAAAAAAAAGTACATGGTAAACAACAGTAGTGAGTACTGTTCACATTATTTAGATTTATCTCAATTACCCAGATTTTTCCAAAAGTTATCAGAAGATTTTGGAAGTGGTTCTCATCATGAATGTAGACATTCTTACAGATCTTTTTTTTCTTCTTATCAAGAGGGGTCAGGTGTCATTTATAGATTCTCTCTGTAGTTTGCTTCTATTCCAGAAGGGTGCCCCTTAAACTAAGTGGTTACCTCTGATCCTGCTCTAAATTTTAACTATAATAGCTTTTTTAAAAATTGGTATGTGGCTAGTTGGAGTGGTTGGTAGGGGGATACTACTCTACTCCATTGGTAGAGAGTGGGATTTAATTTTCACAAACCTTCAAGGAGAAAAAAGTACACAAACGAGCAGGTAAATAAACTATTGTTTCCAAGCAGAACTAAAAATATTGCCCCCAAACATTTACCTTGTTAATTAGGTTTTAATGTTAAAAGTCACAGCATCAAGAAACACATTACTTATTTTTTAAGCCTTTAGAAGTTCTAAAAAATAAAATCTCATGAAACCATCTTATCCATCCCTATATTTAATTCTGGACTTACACTCCATTGCAATTAACTGTCAAATATACACATAGATGTTTGCAGGACTGGCCTTCAGTGAATACCAAGATTGGGCTGGAATGTTTCACATTAAAGGGAAAGGAGGAATACATTAATTACCTGTTCCCCTTGACTCCCGATTCCAGGGATGCCCATTGGTCCTTGGGGTCCCACAGGTCCCAAATCCCCCTGTATAGAAAATAAACCAGGAAATATAACAATAAAACAAAATCTTATTCTTTCATACTTTGCTGACCTGGAATTAGGCTATGTTTATACCATTAAAAAAAAGCTCAACATGGAAAATTATAAAACTTTATTTTATTCCTTTTAAACAGTATGTAGCTCAAAGTCACCAAAATAGAAAATGACATTTTTGCTATTCAGTTTAAGTTGGTGAGCATTTGTATAGGCTTATATTTATCAATCATTTTTCTCAAAAAAAATTCCTCAATAGTTGTTATTGACACAAACACTTCCTGCTAGGATTATAACAAAAATATTTTAGAAAATTCATAGGATATAAGAAAAATAGAATTTGAGCGATACATTGAAGAAAAATATTTTTAAATTTTCTAAATATCCTTTCCCTCCCAATCTTATTTAAAATGCATTTTGAAAATTAAGAAATGATCTCACATGAATGCAGCAAAATTAAAGAGCCCTATTTTCTTCTTCCATGAAATTGAGAAAAGAAAATTAAAGTTACCAGCAAGAAGAACATCATTCATTCTTTCTGTGTATTTATACAGATGTTTGTTGAGTGCCCATTATATGCCAGAAAGTATTCCAAACATTAGGAAAACAACAGTGACCAAAACAGCTCAAAATCTCTGTCCTCCATAGAGCTTAGATTTTAGTAGGGGAAACAAGAAAGTAAACAAGACAGGTAGATAAAATAATTAGTATGTTAAATAAGTGTGAAAGTGAAAAGTTAATCAGGGAAGAGAGGAGGCAGCAATGATTTTGTGGTTAGGATGTCCAGAGACGACATCACTGATGAGAGGGAATGAGCCAGGTAGAAACCCAGAAGGAAACCATTCCAGGCAGAGAAACAGTCAGTGCAAGGCTGATGCCCAGCATGTTCCAGAAACAGTAAGGAGACAGTGTGGTGGAACTATCTCCATGAGGGAGAGCAGTAGACTATGAAGTTGGAGAATTATGGCAGTGGGGTCAGGTATAAGGATCAGTGGAGCCTTCGAGGCCACTGTAACGACTTGGTTATTTTCTGAGTGAGATAGGAAGCCACTAGAGGGCTTTGAGAGGGAAGTAAAAGATCCAACTTGGTTTTTAAGGCCCCATCTGGAAGCTGTATGGAGAACAGACTGAAGGAAGATCTACATGAGAGATGATGGGGCAACAACCAGAGTTTTGAGAGCAGAGGTGGTAGGGAGCACTCAAAACCTGGATAATGTTAAAGGTAGAGTGATGGGATTTGCTAAGGATTGAGAGGACTCCAGGAAGTCTCCAAGGCTCTTGGCAGAATAGATTTGTCATTGACCAAGAAGAAGAAGCCTGAGAGAAAAACAACATTTGGGTGGAGGGTGATATCAGGAGCTCAGTTTTGGACATGTTTAGTTTGAGATACCTGAAATGAACATCCAAATGGAGATATCAAGTAGGTGGGAGAGGCCTGGGATGAGAACATAAATTTGGAATCATTCATATATAAATGATATTAAAGGCCATAACTGTGTTAACTTGCCAAGTAATAGAAAAAAGAGAAGGTCCCGGGACTGACCCCTTTAAGCACTCCAATCATTAGAGGTCAGAGAGATGAAGATGCCACAGCAGTGAGACTGAGAAGGAAGCAGCCAGAGAGACCAAATGAAGAGAGCATTTCAAGAAGGTGAGGGATCCATCTGTCAAATGCTACCAACAGGGCAAATAAGTTGACAACAAGAGAATTGACCACTAAATTGAGTAACATGGTTAAGATGCTCATTTTAATGGCAGTTGTATTTAGACTACATTAGGGCCACAGAACTTTTTCTTAAACTGTTGGATAGTAGATATTTTGGGCTTGAGGGTCGTAATAAGGTCTCTTTCATAATTGATCAATGCTGCTTTGGTAGTACAAAAGTAGCCATAGACAATATATAGTGAACAAGTATACCTGTGCTCCAATAACATTTTATTTATAAGAACAGGCAGCCAGATCCACAGTTGGCCAGTGTTTGAGCTAAATAAATAAGTTTTTATGAACAAAAATGTATCATTTATTAAACTTTATAAAATATTAAATATATAAAACCTGGACTAAGAGATGCCCTGGAATACACTCCTCAGTGTTTCACTTTCAATTAACCCTTGGTCTACATCATAAGTATTATGGAAGGAAAATGTAATGGAGTCAAGTTCTGGCTCAGAGCTGGATTATTCTGATTCAGAACTTGATTTTTATACATCGGATTTTTTTCTTTTTTGAGATGGAGTTTCGCTCGTTACCCAGACTAGAGTGCAATGGCGCGATCTTGGCTCACCGCAACCTCCGCCTTCTGGATTCAAGCAATTCTCCTGCCTCAGCCTCCCGAGTAGCTGGGACTACAGGCGCGCACCACCATGCCCAGCTAATTTTTGTATTTTTAGTAGAGATGGGGTTTCACCTTGTTGACCAGGATGGTCTCGATCTCTTGACCTCGTGATCCACCCGCCTCAGCCTCCCAAAGTGCTGGGATTATAGGCGTGAGCCACCGCGCCTGGCCATACATCAGATATTGTGCTAAATGCTTCTCATCCTTTACCTCATTTATCCTCACAACAACCCCTGTGAAGTGGGCATCCCCATTTTCCAGATGAGTGTAAGTAACTCACCACAGGTCATACAACTGTTAGATGGCAGATGTGACAGTCAAGTCTACTCTGACTCCAGAACCCAACTCATAGCCACTAGTTTGCAAATATTTGTTAAATACATAAGAGAAGGTCCCTTTTTTGTTCAATGTTATTGACATTTAAATACCAGTGCCATAGGCATAACTCTGTTTTGTACCATTTATATACATTTGAGAGGCCTTTTCAGAGCACAGACAAAAACAGCAAACACTGTACAAAACCCCCAAATTATCAAACATCCTCCAATACTAGCTAAAATTAGTGACTGCTACTTCTACCAATTATGACTCAGCCTAACTCCATTTTTTTCCAACTTCTAAATAAAATTCATTAAATATTCAATACTAAAATTATCCCCAATTATCAATAACATTCAATCCAGAGCCCATCCCTGATTTTTAAAATTATTCCCAAAATCACATAACACAAACACAAATCCTATGAAATATCTTTCATCCTCTTCCTGAGTCACTGTAGGTTCATCGTGTGTGGTCTCCCTTCCTGCAGAGTCAACAAGCCTTTGTTAAAACTCTGGATGGATTCCTGTTGGTCCTTGCTAGAGGGCATCAACACTAGTTTTCTTAAAAGAGTTTCCTTATTTGAACACCATTTTAAGATAATATTTTAGAGTGGGAGCCTAAGGATGGACATACACTTTCATAACAAGGTCAAGTTGATGTTTTTAACAACTGTTTTCTTTACTAAGAAGAAATGTCTTTTGATAATGTCTGGATTCAAAGCTACTTTGCTGAGGATAAAAATCACTGGATGTCAGAACCTAAATAAGTAAGACATTATAATAAATGAATCAAATTTCTCAGATCATAAGTCATCCTACATAATAACACATCTTGAATATACTAGATTTGGAGATCATGGTGGACGGGAGGCAACACTATATTGCAGCTTCCACTCGAGAGGAAAGAATAGCATATGAAGGCTCACATTGTGAACCTTTGCTCCAGAATGACTACAGGAATACATTAGGAAAGCAAAAAACAAAAAAACAAACAAACAAAAAAAAAACACCCAGAGATGTGCTGAAGGAAACAGATTGCTCCTGCAGGACCCAGCAGACACCCCAAATATTGTGAGCATGCAAGCTGTGGAAATGGAAAAGGGAGATTGTCTACCCCTGAACATATACCCCCACTGGGGAACCTGAAGGTCTAGATTACAGACGATTCTGACCTTACCTGGAGCAGAGTCAATTTAGAGAGCCAAGCAAAATACAGGTGTAGAATAAGCAACAGGAAAATCCCTGTGGGCTCAGTGGGTCCCCTAGCAGGCCATATCTGCTTCACATCACAGGAGTTCTTGAGGACAGCTGCCAGAGGCACTGGGAAAAGGCCACAGAGGGAAGGAAACCTCCAACTGAACTTTATAATAATTTCAACTGATTGAGAAGTCTCCTGGCCAGAACTCAGGAAAGGGCATGAATCCAGTGTGCAGACTCCACAGGCAAGGGAAGAAGGAAAGTTCTACTGACTTTCCCATCTGGGAGGCAGGCAGCCTGGGGCAAGTTCTCAGCCCTGCTCAACCACTGCCTGGAAACAGACTCAGTGTTGTTGTGGGAGCGGGGGGGAATGGTGGAAATGAGACTGGCCCTTTGGTTTGCATGGGAGCTGGGTGAAGCCTGTGACTGCCAGCTTTCTCCCATTTCCCTGACAACCTGTGTGGCACAGCAGAGGCAGGCATACGCCTCCTAGGTACACAATTCCATTGACCTGGGAACCTCACCCTCACCCCCAACAGCAGCTGCAGCAAGACCCACCCAAGCAGAGTCTAAGCTCAGACACACCTAGCCTTGCCCCCACATAACGGTCCTTCCCTACCCACCCTGGTAACTGAAGACAAAGGGCATATACTCTTGGGAGTTCCAGGGCCCCTCTCATTGCCTGTTCCTTTCCATACTACCACAACTGATGCTCTCTTGAAAGCACCACCTCCCAGCAGGAGGCCAACCAGCACAAAACTACTGTAGAAACCAACCAAAGCTAAGGACCCTCACAGAGTCCATTTCATCCCCCTGCCACCTCCACTGGAGCAGGTGCTAGTGTCCATGGCTGAGGGACCCACAGAGAGTTCACATCACAGGACTCCAGGCAGACAGCCCCCAGTACCAGCCTGGAGCCTGGTAGACTTGCTGGATGGCCAGATCCTGAAGAGAAATAACAATCACTACAGCTTAGCTCTTAGGAAATCACATACCTAGAAAAAGAGCGAGAGTACTACATTAAGGAAATCCCAGTGGGACAAAAGGAATTTAATGACAGCCTTGAACCCTAAAACTTCCCTCTGACAAAGGCTACGCAAATGAGAAGAAACCAGAAAACAACTCTGGTAATATGACAAAATAAGGTTATTTAACATCCTCCAAAAAATCACACTAGCTCACTAGCAATAGATCCAAACTAAGAAGAAATCCTTCATCTACCTGAAAAAGAATTCAGAAGGTTAGTTAGTAAGCTAATCAGGAAGGCACCAGAGAAAGATGAAGCCCAATGTAAGGAAATTTTTAAAAAATGATACAAGAAGTGAAGAGAGAAATATTCAATGAAATAGATAGCATAAAAAAAAAATCAAAACTTCAGGAAACAAGGGATGTACTTATAGAATCTCAAAGACAAGGTTTTCGAGTTAACCCAATCCAAGTGAAGTACTTGGAGCGAGTATAAAATTAGCACCAAGACAAAAGTATGCCAAATAGCAGGGTCTTCATTGCCGATGACCACAGAGGACTCACGTCTCTCCAACCCACAGCCCCAAAAGGGGGGTGACAAGACCCTTTTATGCCCATAAACCACCTCCAGGGTGAGGGTGTGGGGTGTGGGTGGGGATGAAGGGATTCAGACGTTCTGAGGGCCAGGGGATTCTGTAAATCACTTCCCAGGCAGAGAGGAGGGTGTGGGTCTCCGGACATTCCAAGGGCTAGGGGACTTGTTGTCACTTTGATTGTTACCTAAGTGGTTTACAGAAGTCAAGATAAGCGTTAGTTTACACATCATCTGGGCAGTGGTGGAATCCACAGATCTTAGTTACATATAACAAGTCGCAGGGGCCAGGATGGAATTAGCTTGGGCTGCTTATTCTGGTCATTACAGGTAAGCAAAGGCCAGCAATTTGGGCAGTTTTATTTACAGAAGCCAAGGCCAGCAGTTGCCAGCCATTACAACTTATTTCTGAAAAACAGTTTTGTCTTGCATTAAATGGTGTTGTTCAGCCTCTAACTCTAGGCCAGAAAGAAAAACAAACAAAAAAAATAAGAAAATATGAACAAAGCCTCCTCCAACAAGTCTGGGGTTATGTTAAACAACCAAACCTAAGAATAATTGGTGTTCCTGAGGAAGAAGAAAAATCTAAAAGTTTGAAAAATATATTTGGAGGAATAATTAAGAAAAACTTCTGGACTCCATGTTTGGGTCCCCTTCCACAAACACTCCCTTCATGGAAGCTATTTTTCTCTCTCCTAGATTTCTCCTCTGGAGTCCCCTTCCACACTGTCTCATGGAAGGCTGTCTTCTCCTCCTAAACTCCATCTCTCTCTATTCCCTTCCATTCAGTGTGGAAGCTGCTTTCCTCTCCTGGATTCCATCTTTCTGGATTCTCTCACTTAGTGTGAGACTTAGCTGTTTCTTTCTGTCTCCTTCTCCTGTTTCTCTCTCTCTTTAATTAAATCACTTTCTGCAAACAAAAAAAAAAGGAAGAAGAAGAAAAGAAAAAACTTCCCCAGCCTTGCTAAAGAACTAGACATCAAAATAGAAGAAGCTCAAAGAACACTTGGGAAATTCATCACAAAAAGATCACCGCCTAAGCACATTGTCATCAAGTTATATAAAGTTAAGATGAAGGAAAGAATCTTAAGAGCTCTGAGGCAAAAACACCAGGTAACCTATAAAGGAAAACTTATCAGATTAACAACAGATTTCTCAGCAGAAACCCAACAGGCTAGAAGAAATTGGGGTCCTATTATCAGCCTCCTCAAACAAAACAATTATCAGCCAAGAATTTCATACCCAGAGAAACTAAGCTTCATAAATGAAGGAAAGATACAGTCTTTTTCAGACAAACAAGTGCTGAAAGAATTTGCCGCTACCAACCCAGCACTACAAGAACTGCCAAAATGAGCTCTAAATCTTTAAATAAATCCTGGAAACACATCAAAATGGAACTTCTTTAAAGCATAAATTTCACAGGACCTGTAAAATAAAAATACAGTTAAGAAAAAAAACCAAGGTATACAGGCAACAAATAGCACAATGAATGGAATGGTACCTCACATCTCAATACTAACATTGTATGTAAATGGCCTAAATCTCCACTTAAAAAATACAGAATTGCAGAATGGATAAGAATTCACCAACCATCTCCTGCTTTCAAGAGACACACCTAACACATAAGGACTCACATAAATTTAACGTAAAGGGATGGAAAATTACATTTCATACAAATGGACACAAAAAGAGAGCAGGAGTAGCTATTCTTATATCAGACAAAACAAACTTTAAAACAACAGCAGTTTAAAATGACAAACAAGGCCATTGTATAATGATAAAAGGCCCTGTCCAACAGGAAAAAAACACAGTCCTAAAACAGATATGCAGCTAACACTGGAGCTCACTAATTTATAAAACAATATTCATATACTTAAGAAATGAGATAGACAGCAACACAATAATAGTGGGGGACTTCAATACTTCACTGACAGTACTAGACAGATCAAGACAGAAAGTCAACAAAGAAGCAATGGATTTTAGAGGGTCAAAGAAGATGGCACGGTAGGAGCAACTCAGGATTGCAGCTCTCAGTAAAGACGCAGAGGGTGAGTGCAAGCCGCATTTCCAGACGGATCTTTGTTGCCCACAGAACGGGAAAATTCCCAGGTGTAGGAGAGACATAAGACGCCAGCACAGCTGTTTCGGCTGGCGCGGCCGTTTCAGCCGGTGCCACAGTGCAGCAGCACTGCACAAAACGTACTGCTCTGGGTGCCCTGTTAAACTGGCAATCTGAGATTTGGGAGGGCAGATTAGCATATCCATCTGATTAAACGGGACTTGGACAGTGAGCCACACGAGGAGATTCCTGGGAAGCGAAGGTTGAGCCAGCGCAGTGGGTCGCTGCACGGGAAATCACACAGATCCCGGTGCCCTATCAGCAGGTGACTGAAACACCTGGGAGAGAGTCAACCATTCAACTTTTTTAAAAAAAGGGCTCTGAGGCAGGGAGCCAGGTGATCAGGCTCGGCAGGTCCCACCCCCACAGGGACAAACAAAACAGCGATTCAAAACGCTTGGGGTTGAGAGTTTCATGGCAGGTACAGCTGAACCCAGGATAGTGCAGCTCAGTGGGGGAGGGGCATCTGCCATTACCAAGGCATTCCACCCCTACTGAGGTACACTCCCATTGCTGACGCAGCCTGCCATTACCGAGGCAACCCGCCATAACAGAGAGACTCAGCCAATAGGGCAGAGCCCACGACAGCAGGGGGGAGCCCACGGCAACAGAGCTAAGCCCACGGCAACAGAGTGAAGCACACAGCAGCAGGGCGGAGCCCAGGGCAGCAGGGTGGAGCCTCTGCGGGCAAATAGTGACTAGACTGCCTCCTAGCTGGACAGGACAGTGCAACGGATACTCATAAAGAAAGCCTTAACTCCCCGAGACAGAGCATCTGAGGTAAAAAAAAAGGGGTTTTATGAGGTCTGCTGCAGCAGACTTAAACGTACCTGCCTAATAGCCCTAAATGATCAACGGAGCTCACAGCTCAGCACTTGAGCTCCCATAAAGTACAGACTGCCACCTCAAGCAGCTCCCTGACCCCTGTATATCCAAAGAGTCACCTCAAAAAGGACCAATCAGACTGACATTTGGCGGGTATCATTCTGGGACAAAGATAGCAGAAGAAGAAACTGGTAGCATCCCTCACTGTTCCGCAGCTGCTACAGGTGTACCCCAGACAAGCAGGGCCTGGAGTGGACCTCAGCAGACGTACAGCAGAGGGGCTAGACTGTTAGAAGGAAAACTAAGTAACAGAAATACTTCATCATCAACAATCTGGGCATCCACTCAGAGACCCAATCGAAAAGTCAGCAACTACTAAGACAACAGGTGGATAAACCCACAAAGATGGGAAGAAACCAGCACAAAAAGGAGGAAAACACCTGAAACCAAAACACCTCACCTCCTACAAAGGACCAAAACTCCTCAACAGCAAGGAAACAAAGCTGGACGGAGAATGACTGCGATGAAATGATGGAATCAGATATCAGAAGGTGGATAATGAGAAACTTCAGTGAGCTAAAAGAACATGTTCTAAATCAATGCAAAGAAACTAAGAACCTTGAAAAAAGATTTGAAAAAAGATTCAAGGAAATGATAACAAGAATGGACAACTTAGAGAGGAATATGAATGAATTGAAGAAGCTGAAAAACACAACACGAGAACTTTGCAAAGGATGCACAAGTTTCAACAGCCAAATTGACCAAGCAGAAGAAACAATATCAGAAGTCGAAGATCAACTCAATGAAATAAAACAAGAAACCAAGATTAGAGAAAAAACACAAAAAGGAATGAACAAAATCTCCAAGAAATGTGGGACTACGTGAAGAGACCCAACCTACGTTTGATAGGTGTACCAGAATGTGATGAAGAGAATGAATCCAAGCTGGAAAATACTCTTCAGGATATTATCCAGGAAAATTTCCCCAACCTAGCAAGGCAGGCCAATACTCAACTCCAGGAAATACAGAGAACACTACAAAGATACTCCACAAGAAGAGCAACCCCAAGGCACATAATCGTCAGATTCACCAGGGTTGAAATGAAGGAGAAAATACTAAAGGCAGCCAGAGAGAAAGGTCGGGTCACCCACAAAGGGAAGCCCATCAGACTCACGGCAGATCTCTCGGCAGAAACTCTACAAGCCAGAAGAGAGTGGGGGCCAATATTCAACATCCTTAAAGAAAAGAACTTTCAACCCAGAATTTCATATCCAGCCAAACTGAGCTTCATAAGTGAAGGAAGAATAAAATCTTTTGACAACAAGCAAGTACTCAGAGATTTTGTCACCACCAGGCCTGCTTTACAAGAGCTCCTGAAAGAGGCACTACACATAGAAAGGAATTACCAGTACCAGTCATTCTAAAAACATACCAAATGCTAAAGAGCATCAACAAAATGAAGAATCTGCATCAACTAATGGGCAAAATAGCCAGCTAGCATCCAAATGGCACTATCAAATTCACATATGACAATATTAACCCTAAATGTAAATGGGCTAAATGCACCAATCAAAAGACACAGACTGGCAAATTGGATAAAAAACCAAAACCCATCAGTGTGCTGTATCCAGGAAACCCATCTCACATGCAAGCATACACAAAGGCTCAAAATAAAGGGATGGAGGAAGATTTACCAAGCAAATGGAGAGTAAAAAAAAAGGAAGAGTTGCAATTCTCGTCTCTGATAAAATAGACTTTAAAGCAACAAAGATCAAAAGAGACAAAGAGGGTCATTACATAATGGTAAAAGGATCGATACAACAAGAAGAGCTAACGATCCTAAATATATATGGACCCAACAAAGGAGCACCCACATATATAAGGTAAGTTCTTTAATGACTTACAAAGAAACTTAGACTCCCACACAATAGTAGTGGGAGACTTTAACACTCCACTGTCAATATCAGACAGATCAACCAGACAGAAAATTAACAAGGATATCCAGGGCTTGAACTCAGACCTGGAACAAGCAAACCGGATAGACATTTACAGAACTCTTCACCCCAAATCCACAGAATATACATTCTTCTCAGCACCACATCACACCTACTCTAAAATTGACCACATAATTGGAAGTAAAGCACTCCTCAACAAATGCAAAACAACTGACATAATAACAAACAGTCTCTCAGACCATAGTGCAATCAAGTTAGAACTCAGAATTCAGAAACTAACTCAGAACCGCACAGCTTCATGAAAACTGAACAACTGGCTCTTGAATGTTAACTGGATGAACAATGAAATGAAGGCAGAAATAAAGAAGTTCTTCAAAACCAATGAGAACGAAGACAAAACATACCAGAATCTCTGGGACACATTTAAAGCAGTCTCCAGAGGCAAATATATAGCAATAAGTGCCCATATGAGAAGAGTGGAAAGATCCAAAATTGACACCCTCTTGTCAAAATTGAAAGAGCTAGAGGAGCAAGATAAAACAAAAAAACTCAAAACCTAGCAGAACACAAGAAATAACTAAGATCAGAGCGAAACTGAAGGAGATAGAGACATGAAAAACCCTTCAAAAAATCAATAAATCCAAGAGCTGGTGTTTTGAAAAGATCAACAAAATAGACAGACCACTAGCCAGACTGATAAAAAAGAAAAGAGAGAACAACAAAATAGATGAAATAAAAAATGATAAAGGGGAAATCACCACAGATTCCACAGAAATTCAAACCATCATCAGAGAATATTGCAAACAACTCAATCCACATAAACTAGTAAACCTGGAAAAAATAGATAAATTCCTGGACACTTGTGTCCTCCCAAGCCTAAACCAGGATGAAGCCGAAACTATGAATACTTTATACCAATAACAAGGTCTGAAGTCGAGGCAGGAATTAAGAGCCTACCACACAAAAAAAGCCCAGGTCCAGATGGGTTCACAGCTGAATTCTACCAGACACACAAAGAGGATATGGTACCATTCCTTCTGAAACTATTCCAAATAATCCAAAAAGAGGGAACCCTTCCCAAATCATTTTATGAGACCAACATCATCCTGATACCAAAACCTGACAGAGACTCAACAAGAAAAGAAAACTTCAGGCCAATATCCATGATGAACATAGATGCAAAAATCTTCAATAAAATACTGGCAAACCGATTGCAACAGCACATTAAAAAACTTATCCATCATGATCAAGTAGGATTCATCCCGGGGATGCAAAGCTGGTTCAACATACGCAAGTCTATAAATGCAATTCATCACATAAACAGAAGCAAAAACAAAAACCACATGATTATCTCAATTGACGCAGAGAAGGCATTTGACAAAATTCAACAGCCCTTTATGCTAAAAACCCTCAATAAACTTGGTATTGATGGAACATATCTGAAAGTAATAAAAGCTATTTACGACAAACCAACAGCCCATATCATACTGAATGGGCAAAAACTGGAAGCATTCCCTTTGAAATCTGGCACTAGACAAGGATGCCCTCTCTCACCGCTCCTATTCAACATAGTACTGGAAGTTCTAGCCAGAGCAATCAGGCAAGAAAAAGAAATAAAGGGTATTCAAATAGGAAAGGTGGAAGCCAAATTGTCTCTATTTGCAGACGACATGATAGTATACCTAGAAGACCCCATCACCTCAGCCCAAAAGCTCCTGAAACTGATAAGCAACTTCAGCAAAGTCTCAGGATATAAAATCAATGTGAAAAAATCACAAGCATTCCTATACACCAATAACAGACTTAAAGAGAACCAAATCAAGAACGAACTGCCATTCACAATTGCTACAAAGAAAATAAAATACCTAGGAATACAACTCACAAGGAATGTAAGGGACCTCTTTAAGGAAAACTACAAACCACTGCTCAACGAAATAAGAGAGGACACAAACAGATGGAGAAACATTCCATGTTCGTGGTTAGGAAGAATCAATATTGTGAAAATGGCTATACTGCCCAAAGTAATTTACACAATCAATGCTATCCCCATCAAACTACCATTGAATTTCTTCACAGAACTGGAAAAAACCACCATGAATTTCATATGGAACCAAAAAAGAGCCCGCATAGCCAAGTCAATTCTAAGCAAAAAGAACACAGCGGGAGGCATCACACTACCAGACTTCAAACTATACTACAAGGCTACAGTAATCAAAACAGCATGGTACTGGTACCAAAACAGAGATATAGACCAATGGAACAGAACAGAAGCATCGGAGGCAACACAACCTATCTACAACCATATTATCTTTGATAAACCAGACAAAAACAAGCAATGGGGAAAGGATTCCCTATTTAATAAATGGTGTTGGGAAAACTGGCTAGCCATGTGCAGAAAGCAGAAACTGGACCCCTTCCTGACACCTTACACTAAAATTAACTCCAGATGGATTAAAGACTAAAACATAAGATCTGACACCATAAAAACCCTAGAAGAAAATCTAGGCAAAACCATTCAGGACATAGGAGTAGGCAAGGACTTCATGAATAAAACACCAAAAGCATTGGCAACAAAACCAAAATAGACAAATGGGACCTAATCAAACTCCACAGCTTCTGCACGGCAAAAGAAACAGTCACTAGAGTGAATCGGCAACCATCAGAATGGGAAAAAATCTTTGCAGTTTACACATCGGACAAAGGGCTGATATCCAGAATTTACAAAGAACTCAAACAGATTTACAGGAAAAAAACAAACAAGCCCATTCAAAAATGGGCAAAGGATATGAACAGACACTTTACAAAAGAAGACATACATGAGGCCAACAAACATATGAAAAAATGCTCATCATCACTGGTCATTAGAGAGATGCAAATCAAAACCACATTGAGATACCATCTCACGCCAGGTAGAATGGCGATCATTAAAAAATCTGGAGACAGCAGATGCTGGAGAGGATGTGGAGAAATAGGAACACTCTTACACTGTTGGTGGGAGTGTAAATTAGTTCAACCATTGTGGAAGACAGTGTGGCGATTCCTGAAGGCCTTAGAAATAGAAATTCCATTTGACCCAGCAATCCCATTACTGGGTATATATCCAAAGGACTATAAATCGTTCTACTATAAGGACACATGCACACGAATGTTCATTGCAGCACTGTTTACAATAGCAAGAACTGGAACCAACCCAAATGCCCAACGATGATAGACTGGACTGGGAAAATGTGGCACATATACACCATGGAATATTATGCAGCAATCAAAAATGATGAGTTTGTGTCCTTTGTAAGGACATGGATGAATCTGGAGAACATCATTCTCAGCAAACTGACACAAGAACAGAAAAAGAAATACCGCATATACTCACTCATAGGCGGGTGAGAAAAATGAGAACACATGGACACAGAGAGGCGGTCTACTATATACTGGGGTCTATTGGGGGGAATGAGGGAGGGACAGCGGGGGGGGGCTGGGGAGGGATAGCCTGGGGATGAATGCCAAGTGTGGGTGAAGGGGAGGAAGGCAGCAAAACACACTGCCAGGTGTGTACTTATGCAACTATCTTGCACGTTCTGCACATGTACCCCAAAACCTATAATGCAATAAAAATTAAAAAAAAAAGAGAAGAAAAAACAGCATCCATGTTGGTAAAGAAAAGGTCAAACTGTCTGCTGATGATATGACTGTTGACCTAGAAAACCCTAAAGACTCCTCCAGAAAGCTCCTAGAACTGATTAAAGAATTCAGCAAAGTTTCCAGATACAAAATTAATGTACACAAATCAGTAGCTCTTCTATATACCAACAGCAAACAAGCTGAGAATCAAATCAAGAACTCAACGCTTTTTACAACAGCTGCAAAAATAAAAATAAAATACTTAGGAATATACCTAACCAAGGAGGTGAAAGACCTCTACAAAGAAAACTACAAAACACTGCTGAAAAACATCTTAGATGACAGGAACAAATGGAAACACATGCAATGCTCATGGATGGGTAGAATCAATATTGTAAAAATGACCATATTGCCAAAAGCAATCTACAAATTAAACTCAATTTCCATCAAAATACCACTGTCATTCTTCACAGAATTAAAAAATAATAATAATTCTAAAATACACATGGAACCAAAAAAGAACCCACATAGCCAAAGCAAGACGAAATAAAAAGAACAAATCTGGAGGCATCAATTACCTGATTTCTAACTGTACTATAAGGCCATAGTTACCAAAACGGCATGGTACTGGTATAAAAATAAGCACATAGACCAATGGAACAGAATAGAGAACCCAGAAATAAACCATGATACTTAAAACCATCTGATCTTCAACAAAGGAAACAAAAACATAAAAGTGGGGAAAGGACACCCTATTTAACAAATGGTGCTAGAATAATTGGTAAGCCCATGTAGGAGAATAAAACTGGATCCTCATCCCTCACCTTACACAAAAATCAACTCAAGATGGATCAAAGACTTAAATCTAAAACCTGAAACTGTAGAAATTCTAGAAGATGACATTGGAAAACCCCTTCTAGACACTGGTCTAGGCAAGGATTTTATCATGAAGAACCCAAAATCAAATACAATAAAAACAACTATAAATAGCTGGGACTTAATTTTTTTTCAAGGCACATTTAATTTAATATCAAGAGTGCAATACAAAAGGCCCAAATACAATGAAGGAACATATTCCCCCATTAACACCAACGACAATGCTTGTTTAAACATGTGCCTGTTGAATGGAATGGGGATTTCATAAAATTCACTTAAAAAATAATGCAGTGAGTCTCATCACAGCTAATATCCTTGTACAATCTAGTTGTGAAATGAATGTTTATAATGCTTCAAACAGTTTAAACCTGAAGTTTAATACCACACCTTCATGTTTGTACAGTCCTCAGTAAGATTATCTACAGTTTTTGCAACCATTCAAAGAACAAACCATTGAATAAAACCACATTGATTTAAGGCTCAAGCAAGTACTATAGAGCCCCAAACTAAATGGTTAAATATATAAACTACTTGTACGGACATCTATTGATTCTCTCATGACTATAAGTTGGTTCTCAGCAAATAAACCCTTTAAAGGCAAAATTCACCTCATTTGAGTTTTGACCCAGAAGTTCAACAACAGTCATGAAGTCCACAGTCTTATTGGCAAAACTGATGTACAGTGTCTCTAAGTCACTGTGCTCAAGGTTAAGAGCGATGCATATTCCATTTTTACATTTTACTGGAATTTTACATGTTCAATTCATGACTTAAAATCTCTAGGTTTTCATTCCTTCAAACTGTCTGAAGACACAGTGTGCCACAGACTTAAGACTTCTGTTTCTCCCTCTATTTTCTTCAAACAGAAACATTTCTCAAGTGTCTACATGTTCTAGAAGGGGAATTTTTCGGAGGTGGCCACTTCTTTGGAATAGTCCGACACCATCAGGCCTCTGAAGCAAGGGGAAGGGGAAGAGAAAAAGCTGAAACACAAGGTTCATCTGGTAAGTTTTATATTAACCATTACAAGCTGGACAGTGTAAGAATGTGGCTTTTTCTTGCACGTTCTGCACATGTACCCCAAAACCTATAATGCAATAAAAATTAAAAAAAAAAAAAAAAAGTCTGTCACTATAACCCTCTTCAAAACATTTTAAAATTGTTTTACAATTCTGGTGTAGTTTATAACAAAGGAATAATTTGAAGTATAAACAAATTATTTCCGGGTATCATATTAAATGTTATCTGCTAAAACTGGCTTTAATGCAATCATTAATAATATTCATGAAATACAATCATTATAGATAAGTTTCCGTTTTGTATCATTTAACAACAAATACATGATATTTAATTTTTATTTAATTAAATAAAATAAAACATAATTTTCTGACAAATTAAAAAAAAAAATGTGGCTTTTTTTTGGCTCAAAAAGTCTGAGTCTTGGTGTGGAAACGAGTACTTGGCTGTCCCACCACAGCTTTCTCTTAGTGGGACTGTCAGGGAAGTCTTGACTGGGGAGTATGATTTGTTTACCTTTCAGGCGTATACTTCCAGGCACTCAGTTCATTTTGGGCTTGTTCCAGTTTGTCTTTAGTCTGTTCCAGTTCACCTTTCATTTTTAGGAAAAACAAGTTGATCGCTGGGTCTACCATTGTTGATCTCAGTTGGGCAACGCTCGGCTACTGGACTTGCTTGAGGTACTGGATTTGAGTAGTACACTCTTGCATCTCTTGTTCCTTGGTTGCTAGTCGCATAACAAGGAGTTTTTCCTGCGTACAGACTCCTACTGTTGTTGCTTTAGATTTTCTTCAGGCTCTCTTAGGCCAGTTACATCATTAGAGTTAAGATCTGTGTACTTGCCCTCCAAAGCTTGTACATATGCTTCATATTGTTTCCATCTTAGAATTAACTCATCTCTTGCCATAACTTTGAAGTCTGTTTCACTCAGGCGAACCTTTTTGGGAAGAGGTTCTTCGTTGGTCATCTTGAATCCTCTCCTGACGGAAGCCGCGCCGGCACCGCCAGTTGCAGAGGCCGAGGCCGCGCTGCTCGCCCCGCCGAGCGGGCCCCGCGGGCCGCCGCGCAACCGGACCGCTCTGCCGCCAGCTCCGCCGCGCTCCTAGTACCGCCTCTGGGATTAATTAAGCTAAAAAGCTTTTGCATGACAAAAAGAACAGTTAGCAGAGTAAACAGACAACCTACAGAGTGGGAGAAAATCTTCACAATCTGTACGTCTGACAAAGGACTAATATCCAGAATCTACAATGAACTCAAACAAATTAGCAAGAAAAAAAAAATCCCATCAAAAGTGGGCTAAGGACATGAATAGACAATTCTCAAAAGAAGTTATACAAATGACCAAGAAACATATGAAGAAATGCTCAACATCACTAATGATCAGGGAAATGCAAATCAAAACCACAACGTGATACCACCCTACTCCTGCAAGAATGGCCATAATCAAAAAATCAAAAAACAATAGATATTGGCATGGATGCAGTGAACAGGGAACACTTCTACACTGCCAGTGGGAATGTAAACTAATACAAAACCACAGTATGGAAAACAGTGTGGAGATTCCTTAAAGAACTAAAAGTAGAACTACCATTTGATCCAGCAATCCCACTACTAGGATCTACCCAGAGGAAAAGGTCATCATACAAAAAAGATACTTGCACACACATGTTTATAGCAGCACAATTTGCAATTGCAAAATCATGGAACCAACCTAAATGCCCATCAGTCAATGAGTAGGTAAGAAGTACACACACACACACACACACACACACACACACACACACACACACAATGGAATACTATTCAGCCATAAAAAGGAATGAATTAATAGCATTTGCAGCAACCCGAATGAGACTGGAGACTATTATTCTAAGTAAAGTAACTCAGAAATAGAAAAACAAACATAATATGTTTTCATTTATATGTGGGAACCAACCTAAATGCCCAATGAGCAAAGGCATAAAAAAGACACAATGAGCTTTGGGGTCTCAAGGCAAAAGGGTGGGAAGAGGGTGAATGATAAAAGACCACAAATTGGGTTCAGTGTATACTGCTCAGGTGACGGGTGCACCAAAATCTCACAAATCACCACAAAAGAACTTACTCATGTAACCTAACACCACCTATTCCCCAAATAATTAAATTAAAATAATTAATTTTAAAAAAGAATATACTAGATTTATAATTAACCAGATACCTGTGTGGCATAGTTGTCATATATACAGTTCAGAAATGTACATACATAAAGAACAATGATAATTTTACTGGCATTGTTTTTAGTTTACACTCTATTATACAGTACCTTGTCCCCTTTGATTGACAGGCCTTGTAGTCCCTGTGGGCCAGTTGGTCCTTCAGAACCTTTTTCACCCTGAAAGTACAAGGGAGGTATATCAATGCACCAACCAAAATCAGGATTTTAAGAGTTTACATTACAAACACTATGAACTGTGCTTCAAAATTATTTTTTAAATCGAGCATCCAAAGTCGCTGTTTACTACAAATGGGTAATTCTAATTGACTCTGCAATTTACAACTTGAAAAAATACATTAGTCATAACACTTAAACAAGAAGGACTCTATCCAAACAAATCACATATGTAGCATCCCCGAAGTTAGAAAAGAGCTCAGTTCTCAATTTAAACAAAAATATTCTGGAAATGGAGCACCTAATCAACTACATAGTATAACTAGCTAGATCAAGCCTCCTTTTCCTTAATATTGCGGAAACTGGGTCCATCACACAAGGAAAATTTATTTATCATACTAATATGTAAACTAATACTTGCTAGAATTAAACTTTTTGTCTGTGTTTATAAACATTCCTTGAAAATTTATGTTTAAAAGAATTCGGGGCCAGACACGGTGGCTCAAGCCTATAATCCCAACACTTTGGGAGGCTGAGGCAGGCGGATCACGAGGTCAAGAGATCGAGACCATCCTGGTCAACATGGTGAAACCCCGTCTCTACTAAAGATACAAAAAATTAGCTGGGCATGGTGGTGTGTGCCTGTAATCCCCAGCTACTCAGGAGGCTGAGGCAGGAGAATTGCCTGAACCCAGGAGACAGAGGTTGTGGTGAGCGAAGATCGTGCCATTGCACTTCAGCCTGGGTAACAAGAACGAAACTCCGTCTCAAAAAAAAAAAAAAAAAGAATTCATGGAAAATCTTCTCTGATATGCTTATATAATTACATGGCCTAAGTGAATAGCTCTGCCCTTAATATAATGTATATGAAGTCAAAAACTTTCATGTGCTTTTATGTAAAATAAACCATATAATCCATCAGAAGTAGCATTCATTTAATAAATTTATTAGAACCAAGAATAAAGTCAAAGAACATTTACAAATTAGCCCCAAATAGCACATACAGAGAACACCCATTGGTCTGACTGGTTGGGAAATGAAATATTCTGACTAATGGGTTCTTCTGATTATCTCCACAAAGTATAACTGTATATAGTTGACCATAAAACAGCACAGAACATGATGTGTTCTTTTTTTGATGAGATAGAGGTCAATCCCCATAGGCTATAACATACAAGAGTATCAATTTATCATATTTTATATAATATAAAAGTATGTTGAACCTGTCACTTGGACATACCCTGAAATTATTTTTAATGTTTCATATATTCACTTCTCATTTATTTATTTCTCTTTAAAAAACACAGATTTTAAAGAGAAATAATTCTATTTGAATTTTTCAAATTATTTGGGCTACGCATCAATAGAAATAGAAATTTACTAAGTGCCAAAAAAATTTCAAGAAATCGTATATTATAAAACTTTCTGTGATATCGTACCAAGTTGCTGACCTGTCTTCTGATAGTGATACTGTCATTAGTCAATGGTGTTATTAATATCCCTTTATCCAACATATTTCCATTCTCACAATAAATTAAAATGTGTTCCTTAAAAAGGGTCTCTTTTAAAATTTAACCCAGCAGTCACTCACAATTAAGGATGAATTATTTGTTTTTATGTAATTGTTTTCCCTCTAGTTAAGATTTAGTCTTCTCATAGGTAATTGAATATTGATCATGGTGGAAGAAGCTGAGAATGAAATGCACTTTTAGAGGATGAGGCCATACTGAGAAGGTCAGATCTTAGTAATCTGATGGAATGACTGATGTGGGGGTTCTCAGACACTTAGAAAGCAGCATGTACTTCTCTGGGCAGTATGTGTGTATATGTATGTGTGTGTTTTGGGGAAAGGCTTTGGAAATAAAGGAAGAAGGACTCCAAATGTATCTTATACTCTGAAATGTTGATGCTGCTCAAAGTATTCTAGAAAACTGTTTTTAACATGGCTTTCAGCAAATGTGCCAAAGATTATAGACAAACTGCCAATATCAGGGGACAGCAAACTACAGCCTATAAGCCAGATTCAGCCCACTGCCTGTTTTTTCTTTCATAAATACAGTTTTATTGGAACAGCCACATTCATTCATTTATACATTGTTTATGGCTGCTTTCAAGCTACAACAGCAGAGTTAAGTAGTTACAGCAGATACCATATGGCTCACAAAGCCTAAAATATTTACTATCTGCCCCTTTACAGAAAAAGTTTGCCAACCCTTGATACAGAACAACTTGAGCTCCAAGAATTATATATGGGAAATGATAGGAAATTCTCAATTGCCAGGTAAAACAAGGTCTTTCATAACATTTTGTTCCTGTGGTAAAATTTTCTTTCTTATCATATTGAGGACAGTACTGTTACAGATTGGTTTCTTATCTGTGTTTTACAAACAAAGCTGTGAGCAAAGCATTGCCATAGCTACACTCAATGATTTAACTTCTGGGCATAAGAATGTTATTTATCACTGTGGCTTTAATGACTACAAACTACTTTAAGAGACTTTTCTAATTTCATATGTAGTAATTACATGAAGTAGAAGTCTGCCAATTACTTATTTGTAGTTGCAAATTTTACTGTACTTTCACATTACAGAGAAATTTACATATTCCTTCATTTAATAGGATGAAGATGAAGATGAAAAATACTTAAGTTCTAAAAATTAGCTAGGATACATTTTTAAAATTTGTAATTAATGAGCATGCAGGACAAAGCACCTTTTCCTGGTACAGAAGGTATTGTTACCTTTGGTCCTGGAAATCCTTCTCCGGGTAAGCCCCTCTCTCCTGTTACTCCCTCAGGACCACGGGGACCCTGATTAGGATAGGAGAAAATTAGGAGCAGGAGGAGAGAGAAAATGGAAAGAGGAATGATGAAAGGAAGGAAACAGAAGAGAGAGAATGGTTATATTTCAGTTCACATGCCAAAAAAAAAAAAATACCTGGATCTGTACTAAACATGTACAGACTTTTTTCCTTTATCAGTTCCTAAATACTACAGTATAATAACTATTTACACAGCATTTACATTGTATTAGGTATTATAAATAATCTAGAGATGATTTAAAGTATATCTCAGATGTGCATAGGTTACATGCAAATACCAGGCCATTTTATACAAGGGGCTTGAGTATCTGTAGATTTTGATATCCACAGATGTCCTGAAACAAATCCCCCATGAATACCAAGGAATGATTAATGACTGTAGCTCTATTTAAGTTTTTAGTGAGAATCCTTCTAGTAAATTCCATACTGCTCAGTAGAATTGTAGGGCTATGAAGAATAATATTCCCATTGTATTAAATACTGGTTCCATTTGATTGGCATAAAATGTTCTATCCCAGTGTTCTCAAAGTAGAAGAAAATGGAAATTGAATGGTGCTTTGAAATGAGAATTAAGAAATAAATTATCTGAGGGAAGGCTAAAAATCTAGAATTATCTGTGGCCCAGAGAAAGATGTAGAGTGATTTGATAATTTAATTATCAGGGGAGAGCTGTGAAGAAATCATCACACAGCTGTTTTAAAGCATTAAGTACTGTTTACATGTGTTTTAATTTCTGTACTGATAAATTTGGATTAAAACTTGAATTATTTCAGGAACTGGTTGAACCCACAGGCAGTTTTATGTGCAAATTGAAATCTTGATAGGATCATTAAGGGGAAACATGATTTTCAATTGCAATGATTCAAATTAAGAAGTTCATGTAACTATTGCTCAGAAAGCCACTAGGAAAGATGACTTCTGACATGAGTTAAGAAAAACACAGTCTCAAGTGTTGAAATGGACTTGCAGAAAATGTACTAATAAAAAAAAAAGAGTAATAGTGAGATTTTCATTTAAATTAGGAATTTTTAAAGGTGGTAATTTTTCTCTCCTTTTCTTCTTGGCCAGAAGGCAAAAAAATGGTAAAGGAACTTAAAACAAGAATCTTAGAAGAAAAAAACTGAATACTTTTCTCTGATGAATCTAAACAGATAATTAGGCTTCCCTTGCCAGATAAATAAACTATGAAGAAACAAAGTCTGCCAAGTTTTCCACAAGTTCCTAAACCAGCACACTACAGAAACTGAATGATCTTTGAGCTTGAGATACAGTAATCCAGGGTGATTTAAGGCATGCTTTCTGCTCAAGCCCGGTAGCAGAACAAGGATGCAGCATTATACTCATCAGTGACTGATCATAGTTATCTATTCATAAGAAAAAGATCTGTTTTTCAGTGTTTTTGTCTTTCCCTAATGTTTTATATTTTACAAGACAATCTTCTTTAGTATTTATGCATACTGATTTAGTAAAGACTTCAATTAAAAGAAAAAGCTAACATCGAATTCAATTTAAATTGCAACAGTTATCAGAAACCTAGCTTTTAACACTTCCAAGATCTTAATGAAAGCACTAATATCCATGACAGTTTACTCTACTGGCAGAGCAACTAGCTAATAGAAAAATAAACAGGAGCATGAAAATTATTAATAGATTGCAAACTAAACCAAAATTGCCAAGCCAACATCACATACTTTAACAAAGAAAACACTGACAAATTACTCTTTTTCCCTAATAATATGACAAATTGAAAAACACACACACAATTTACATTAAATGTAAGGGAGTATTTTTCCAGTTCACTCAACTTTTTTCATTCATCCAGCAAAGGTATACCAAACTCCTAGTAGGAGAAAGGCTCTGTGCTATGTTCTAGGAACAGCAGACAAAACTGCTCCTTGTCTTGTGGAGCTGACAGTATTGCATGATAGTTAAAACCAGATTGTGGTGTCATTTGGACTGAGGTTCAGTCCCCGCTCTGCTACATATTAGCAGTTTCACCTTAAACAAGTAATTCAATCTCTTTAGAGTGAAGCATCCTCCTCAAAATGGTCATAATAATAATATCTACCTCAACCACAAGTGTTCATGTAAGGATTAAGCCAGAGCAATTTAAAGCTTTTACAGATTAAGTACTCAATAAATATCTGCTATTATTATCCAAATTATTTTATGAGTTCTGTAATTGCTAAGAGTGTCCTTTCATGGAATTTTGTACAAATGGAGGCAGTCTCAGCATGAATGATTTAAATTAAACAATGTGTAAAAAGCATGCTGCACAGAATTAACACTAAATCTTCCCTCATTTTCTGCATTTCTAAAGTACATTAGCTAAGGTGGAAGTGAAAATATTGGAAGCTTTAAGAAGCCAGGTATTCAAAGCTGCTAAGTGTAAGGCCGATAGCCTTGCTAAGAGCTGGATGAACAACACCCACCCCTCACTATGCCTGATAACAGTTTATCAGGCAGAACCCATTACTCAGCATCTGGCTCCTCCATGCGGGCTCCCCTCGCCCACTTCTGCATTCTGCCCCCAGTTCTATATTCAGCACTAGACTATGCACTGTCAGCACCAAGCTATGCATTTGAACCTCAGAACTAAACTGTGCACTCTCAGCACTAAACCATACATCTGAACCCACGAAAATTGAAGAAATCCTGCCAAGCCTTACCCAATGGCAGCCCACCCCATGCATCCTAGGTCAGCCCCCCTCTAACCCCATAAAATCCCCTGCCCTGAAAAGTCAAGCGCGACTTCTCTGGCCCCCTTTCCTTAGGACCACAGAACCTGGCCTGGGAGATAAACAAATTGGCATCTGATTGTTCTTATACTGGCCTCAGTTTCCTCATTTTAAACTCGGCAGTAACCATTACACTAAGAACAGAGAGTTAACGATCATGAACAATCATCTAGGGGAATTTAAAAAACAGTGATCTAAAGTGTAATTACTATAAACCCTCAGAGTAATATTCCACACCATCAGTATATTCTCAAGTCTTCCAGTTAAACACTTAGAATGGAAAATGATCATTAACCAGAGAGGAGAAATAGAAGGTACTTGGGTTAAATGAGCTATATTTTAATTTATTAAGATAGTACCAAGGATTATTTTAAAAAGACAGAAATCCTTCTTTAAAAAAAAAACAAAAACTCAGTGTCCTTTCTAAGTCCATGAGAACCAATTACAACTATGACATACTTACTTGGCTTCTAATGAACACCTCTAATAAAAAATAAATAATGAAGGCATCTAATTATTAGTTAACACAGCCTGATGAGTGAAATGCTTTATCTGAGACATTAACAAAGAGATAAAACATGATTATACATTATGCTCATCTTATTACTTTCAATAATAATCTCATGTTAATAATCAATAAAAATGCTTTCAATATACACTGTAAGCATTAGAGATAAATATGCTAATAATAATAGTATCTGTTCATTATCTTCAAACAGTGCCATCTACTTTATTTTTTTAACCTCCAAGTAATTATAGTTCTCTTCCAGGGTTTGTTTTTTTACAGTGCTCTGAATAACTTTGTATTTAAAAAAAAAAGATCACCCTGACGGTCTTAACCAATTTAATTTTTATGAATCAGTTACATCTACCAGACCAGCACAAAACTAGTGGTAATCACATAAAGATGACAGATGACAATTCAAAAGTAGGTCTTGGAGCTAGAATATTAATTCAATCTATCAGCAGATTTATATTAGTGTGGTAGTGAAAAGAGAGTAGTACTAAATATTAAACACTTGAAATAATTCAGATAAAGAAACAAAAGTAAAGAATTTTCAGTAGAACTTTTGTCATTCCTAAGGTATTTATAAATAATTCAAAAAGTCACATTGTTGATTTTTTTATAATGACATTTTGGTGCAACGTTTTGATACATTATTTAGGATCTTTCCCACCTTTGTTATGATTTTTGTTTCTAATTAAATGTAATTCTGTGTAAATGTGGCTTGGAAAGCAAGCAAGCATTTCATGTTCTGGCAATATTGTTAAAAACACTCAACTACAAACAGTTAGGTAATATACATTTTCCTTTAAAATGAATTTTAAAGGCATGGAAGAATCCAAAGAAGATAAGAGAAATTACAGGCTTCAAAATGAGAGTCAAAACTCGAAAGCTCAAGCACATAAGGTAAGTACTGCAGGTAAGTATCTAAGCTGGTGCTACAACTATTTTGAATAGAAAAGTGTGTTTGTGTGGTGGGAAGAAGACTACGAAATTTAGAAGGAGGAACAGTAGCAAAGACTTTGGCTCACCCAGTGGAAAATGAAAACACAATTATAACTGAAAAATTGAGATTTCCACAAACTTACAGAGACAGTCCCCAACTTAAGATGAGATGGGGCCAGGTGTGGTGGCTCATGCCTGTAATCCCAGCACTTTGGGAGTCTTAGGCAGGAGGATCACAAGGTCAGGAGATCAAGACCATCCAGGCTAACACAGTGAAACTCCATCTCTACTAGAAATACAAAAAGTTAGCCAGGTGTGGTGGCATGCACCTGTATTCCCAGCTACTCAGGAGGCTGAGGCAGGAGAACTGCTTGAACCCAGGAGGCAGAGGTTGTAATGAGCTGAGATCATGCCACTGTACTCCATCCAGCCTGGGCACCAGAGCAAGACTCCATCTCAAAAAAAAAAAAAAAAAAAAAGAGAGAGAGAGATGGAATGGTTTCACTTACGATTTTTTTACTTTATAATGGATTTGTCAGCATGTAACCCCCATGGTAAGTAGTCAAGGAGCTCCTTATGACTTATAATGGGCTTATGGTTTCTACTGAATACACTGTGTTTGCATCCTCATAAAGTAAAAAATATGTATAAATCAAACCATTATAAGTTGGGGACCATCTTCTGTGTTATTAACACTAAATTCATTTTCAACTTACAGTATTTTTTATTTATGATAGGTATAGTAGGATGCAACCCCATTGTAAGTCAAGGAGCATCTGTATATATTCAATGAAAGGACAAAGTAGAAAAAAGCCATCTCATCGACACAATGATAGGAATGACAAGAATTTTGTCTACTTGGCTTGGGCTTGTAATGACTAAAAATTTCTAACACTGCCTGTGCTATGTATGAGTTTATGATTTCAATTGACATCATCTAAGTGGTTCATGAACACCTTAATCAAGACATTAGCATCAAGGAAACCCCTGGAGTACATAAGAGAAACAAACACAAACTCCTCTCAAACACCCTCCATGCAGAACACTTAGGAGTCACAATTAAAGCCCAGCTGAAAATAATTCAGATGCCAAAGTACAAAACATAAAAAAAAGTTCAAAATGAATAAAAGTGAGCTAACAAAATGTAAACTTCCTCAAGAATGTCAAACAATACAATAAAATAATGGAGAGAAAAAGGAAGTACTTTAAATGCTTAACGGTCTTAAGGAAATAATGGAAAATACAAGAAAAGCATAGTAAAAAGATAATATAGTTAAAAATGGCAGATTTTAAAAAATAACTTCAAGAATTTTAAAAATACTTATTAACTTAAAAATACAATGAATGAGGCTGAGGCGGGTGGATCACAAGGTCAAGAGATCGAGACCATCCTGGTCAACATGGTGAAACCCCGTCTCTACTAAAAATACAAAAAATTAGCTGGGCATGGTGGCGCGTGCCTGTAATCCCAGCTACTCAGGAGGCTAAGGCAGGAGAATTGCCTGAACCCAGGAGGTGGAGGTTGCGGTGAGCCGAGATTGTGCCATTGCACTCCAGCCTGGGTAACAAGAGCAAAACTCCTTCTCAAAAAAAAAAAAAAAAAATACAATGAATGAGTTAAAAACCATTTATAATCTGATGAAGATAAATTTGTGACTTCTAAGTTTGATTTGAGAAAACTGTCCAAATTGCAACCAAATGTCTAGTAGGATTTCTTGATAAATAGAGCGGGGAAAGAAAATATTTGAAGAAATAATAGCTAATAACTTTTTTAAACTATAGAGTCCTCAGATTCATGAAACAGTAAATCTGAATAAATGTAAGTGAGAAATATATTCACACTTTTGCAAAAGCAGCCTAAGGCAAAAAATGAATTACTACAAGAAATTATAAACAGACAGAATACATGGCAACCATAAAGCATGATTGTCAGCAGACAATGGAGCTGGTATACACAATCCAGAGTACACCAGCTAAACTATTCTTACAAAGCAAACCAAATAATGGCACTTCAACCAAAGGCCAAAACAGTTTAGTGCTAACATATTTTTACTGAAAACATCTTCTAAAAGAAGTACTTCTTGAAAAAATAAAGAAATCAGTCAAGGAGAAAAGAGAAATTTAGGAAGCTATGTCAAGCTAAGAAATGGGTAAATATATGGGTAAAACTAAACAAATACTAAGAAAAGTACAAAAGTAATAATAAATAATTTTGGTAGGATGAAAATAAGGTAGAACTAAGTCAATAGAGAATAATATTCTAAAGGTGAAAGAAATGATTGAAGTAAAAGCCTCCTATGGTAGGTATATTTTTCAGAAGTGGATAGCAATATTGATGACATTTCAAACTTGTTAGTTAAGAAAACACGTTAGGAATCAATCTAAATGCCCATCAACTGTAGATTGGATAAAGAAAATATGGTACATATACACCATGAAATATTACACAGCCATAAGAAAGAATGAGATTGTGTCCTTTGTAGCAACATGGTTGGAGCTGGAAGCCATTATCCTTGGCAAACTAATGCAGAAATAGAAAACCAAATACTGCATGTTCTCACCTATAAGTGTGAACTAAATGCTGAGAACACAAGGACACAAAGGAGGGAATAAGAGACACTAGGGCTCTACTTGAGGTGGAGGGTGAGAAAAGGGTGAGGATGGATAAATTGCCTATCAGGTACTATGCTTATTATTTGGATGATAAAATAATCTCTATGCCAAAGCCCTGTGACATGCAATTTACCCATATAACAAACCTGCATATGTACCCCTGAATCTAAAATAAAAATTAATAAAAAGAACACATGTTAAAAGTTTAAAAAAATAAAATATGCAAAAATATATACAAGTATATGTACACATATATAGATATATATGCACCAAGTTGTATATATATGTGTATATATGCTTGAGATATGCATATGTATTTGAAATTTTGCCCAATTTCTAATTAGATTTTCGATTTATTATTGAGTTTTGAGAGTTTTTTTTTAAATGTATTTCCAATATAAATCCTTTGTAAACGTGTAGTTTGTGAATATTTTCTCCCAATCAGCAGCTTGTCTCTTTAGAACCTTAACAGAGTCTTTCACAGAGCAAACATTTACTGCTTTCATTAAGTCCAATTAATTAATTTTTAGGGGGAATCATGTTTTTGGTGACATGTCTAAGAAATCTTCATCAAGTCCACGAGTCCAAAGATTTTCTCATATGTTTTATTCTAAAAGTTTTATAATTTTTACATTTTATATTTAAATCTATGATCCATTTGGGGTTACTTTTTGTATAAGGTGCAAGACTTAAATTGAGGTTCGTTTTTTGTATTTGCACAGATATGTAATTGTGCCAGCACCATTTGTTGAAAAGACTGTTTCCTCTATTGGATTGTTTTTGCAATATTTTGACTACATTTGTGTAGGTCTGTATCTGGGGGCTCTATTCAGTTTCACTGATCATATTTCCATAATCTGCCAATATCACACAGTCATTACTACTGTAACTATATAATGAATCTTAAGACCAGTTAAGTTAGTATAACTTCTCCAAGTGTATTCTTTTTTAAGTTTTTTTAAAGCTATTCCAGCTCTTTGCCTGTCCATACTAATTTTAAAATAGCCCTGTCATGTCTAAACAAAATCTTCCTGAGATATTAAAAATATTTATGCTAAACTTTTATATCAATTTGGGAAGAATTTACATCTTTATGATGTTGACTCTTCTAATCTATAAATATGTCCCTAAATTTATTAAGTATTCTTTGATTTCTTTCATTAGTGTTTTATAGTTTTACACAAGTCCTATACATGTCTTATTATATTTCTACCCAAATATTTTTCTTTTTTAGCAATGAAAAAGGGTATTGTGCTTTTAATTTTAGTTTCTATGTGCTCATTACTAGTTCACAAAAATGAAATTGATTTTGTATGTTCATATTGTATCCTGTGACTTTGCTGAACTCACTTGTTAATTCTAGGAGGTTTTCTTGTCGATTTATTGGGATTTTCTATGGAGGCCGTCATATCATCTGCAAATAAGGATAGTTTTATTTATTGTTTTTATACCAATGCCTCATATTTCTTTTTCTTGTTGTATTGTGCTGGCTAGAACATCCAATACTATATTGAATAAGACTGGTGACAGCAGACGTCTTTGTCTTGTTCCTGATCTTAGAGGGATGTATTCACTCTTTCACTATTACACATAATGTTAGCTCTAGATTTTTCACAGAAATTAAGGAAGTTCCTCCTCTACTAGTTTTCTGAGAGTCTTCAACAGGAATTTATCAGGGTTTATTAGGGTTCTGAGTTTTGTCAAATGCTTTTCTCTGTCTTTTGATGTGATCATGTGATCTTTCTTCTTTAGCCTATTAATATGGTGTATTCCATTGATTAATTTTCAATTATTAAGCCAGGCTTGCATCCATAGAATAAACCCCACTTGTTAATACTGTACAATTCTTTTTACTTATTGCTGAATTGTCTTAGTTACTATTTTCTTAAGAATTTTTATGTTGATATTCATAAGGGATATTGGTCTGTAGCATTCTTCTTATGTACATTTAGTATTTTGTTCTGGTTTCAGGGAAAACTGGCCTCATAACATAAGTTGGTAAGTGTTTCTTCCTCTTCTATTTTCTGAAAAAAATAGGGAGAATTTACTGTATCCATAATGCTTTACGTTTTTCAAAGAAAATTAAAGCAAGAATAGTAAATGTACTAAGTATAACTGTCTATCTGGTGGAGGTTTACCCAATCATTCTTTACATTTTCCAGTATGCTTAAAATATTTTATTATTTAAAAATAAAAACATTTTAAGAACTACAATGAATAAATGAAACTCATTTTTAAGTTTAGTGCTGAGTTTGG